>CM069858.1:161530133-162890133 GCA_036172795.1 Pelodytes ibericus
TGCTGGGAGAGTATCATGGGATCTGTGGTCCCATGCAGCTAAAAGTGAAAAAGGTTAGGTCTCACTGGTTTGGAGCTTACGCATTATAGCAATGCATCTGAAATCAGCTCAATTTTTGGCCAAGTTTTCGTTCATCGAGATTTATTAATGTATTTTCCTATTTGTTTATTATTTGCATGTAGGACAGATAAGAAGTTTATTTATTGATCTTGTTTTGTTTTGTTTTGCTTTTCCATCATTAACATCATTAATACAAGCTATCAATAACCCTGTCGTTTGCAGCATAGCTTCACGATATTGATTCTCCCAGCTATTCATCTCTGCCATACAAGGCATGGAATCATTTTCACATTACAGTAGCCTGGATTTGCTTTTAATTCATATTTAAAGCTGCAACTAGCCCTGTGGAGCTCTCTGTGCAAAGACTAGAGGCGCCTAATTAATAATAACTCAGAAACTAAGGAAGGCATCAGTAGATAAATAATTAATACAGACATCTATGTCTCTTTCACTATTAAAACTTTAAAGTTTTCAAGTCGGTAGGAACACGCTGTCTGCAACCTGCACTTTATCTATCTCTTCCCCCACAGAAATCGTATACACAATCACACATACACAAATATACACACGGAGATACACCAATACACCATTTCAAATACACTATTCTCTTACAAAAAAGATACAGGGTAAAAAAAAATACATCACACTTTAATCCACGAATACTAATATATTTTATATTTGACTATAGCTATAATACACCTCTGCAAATAGGAGCCAAAGAGATTTACCATTATACCACATACACATTGCCCAGTTGATTGTGCTTAATTATCTAGTGTGTATATATATATATTATTATTATTATTTTAGCGTTCCTGTTCTATTTGCACTCCCTGTGTAAAGACGGTTTATGCTGGGAGGTTTAGGTAGTTGACCCTCTAACTATGATGGGTTTCAATTGAATAAGGTAGTATTTTCATGCTAGATCATAGGGACGTATACTCTTCATCTCTCCTAGTAGCATTATCACCCTGTGCATTCACAATATTGTGGGATAGAATACAGATGTATTGGTACACGTTTCTAGTCTATGGTGCTAGATCATGTATTGATAGGTTTGGGTAATAAATTAATTTTGTTGTAGGCGTGTGATTAACATAGTAAAATAATACTTTTATTTGAACAATAAATTTTATCGTACTGGTATTGTGGTGGGGAAAAACCAGATGAGTGCTATTTTTGTATCTGTATCATCCTTGTTGGATGACATGGTTATCTTGCAATTAGAAATCAAATGGCATTCATTAAATACACCGTACTGATGAGCACAACACAATAATACGAATATCTCAGGGATGGATTAAAATAAAAAAACAGTGTATTAGAAATCAGACAAGACAAGTCATATTTACTGACTACTGATTTCGTCGTTAATAAATGTGGGTGTATTGCGTTAGGTATATAGGTGTTGCTAGTTAGTGAACGAA
The DNA here is from genome assembly GCA_036172795.1 of Pelodytes ibericus. Taxonomy (NCBI): domain Eukaryota; kingdom Metazoa; phylum Chordata; class Amphibia; order Anura; family Pelodytidae; genus Pelodytes; species Pelodytes ibericus. Next base: position 161,531,621 of record CM069858.1, read on the forward strand.
TGATCAATTGGAAGAGTAAAACACCCACACCCAAGCCGCTTGGATGAATTCTAACAAAAGTGTAATTTCCCCTATTGCAAGTCAGAGAGACAAATATCGACCAGTATGGGAAGATGAGCAGATGTCCTATCTCCTAATACTCTGCACAGTTCTGTACTACACTCCACACAGCTCCCGATTATACCCACACGGCCTGCCTGTCTGGGCCTTTATATTAACAGCATCACACCATATTATATGGGCTGGTACCAAGGTATATCTGTGTAACTATTCCTTATTAATCAAATCTCTTCATGCAGAAAATTATAAATACAAGGAGAATACATTGAGTATATAGGTAGAATATATTACAGTTGAGGTGAGGTCAGGCGAAGGTTTATGGGGAACATTTCACAAAACTGTTCCAGAACTAATGTCATAACTGATCCATATTTAATGGCGAAATATGAAAAATCAGGCAAATACATATTAACAGGTGATATTGATGTATACGTTTATTCTACATAAACATATATATTTATAGACAATGAAAGAGTATGGATATAATAATTAGGAAAGAACCTGACAACTTGGTCTAGGAAGCTTGCAATCAAATTCTCAGCCATAAATGGGTATGCTTTTACTTGTTTCCTGTACTTTTTACCTATATGTATGTTTTGAGCTATACATTTGAGTGTGCAGTGCAGGGTACCAGCAGTGGGGGTAGATTTATTAGCAGTTTGTTTATATTTGTTAGTTTGTATTTTGTTAAATTGAGAATAGACCATGTTTTCGTCTAATAGAGAAGCAGTAACCGCTTCCATTTGTATGTTGTGTTGTGTGAGATTTCTCATGCGGATTTGTCCTGTTGCTGATTTTGAGAGTTTTTCCTAGTTCTTGGCTACTTTACAGTGACAGATGTAGCTGTATTAGTGGATGGGCAAGTTAGCATGGGGAGAGCAGGGAGAGATCCATGTGTCCAGCTGACAGCTGTTGGTTCATGGAGTCTTCACGCTTCACCTTTGACATGTTGCCTTTTGGGTAAGAGCAGAGACCTCCATCCACTGACCAGTGCAAGCTGTCACCACCAACACATGGACAGCAAGACAAGGAGGGGACAGAGGCCATCAGCATCATCCAACTGCACCAGCAGCTCTGCACCCTGACTGCTAATAAGGAATCACTCATTATTGCAACACAACTGAAAACCGGGATACTTACTCAACGCATTTCATTCCAATCAAGCAATGGAAAGAACCCATGCGAGAAGAATGTGTACATGCCGTATAAGCGTGTGCATAGTAATGTACAAATCATTGCATATATACTTATGTATATATGTATTCTTCACTGGTACTGTGTGTACCAGTGAAGAATAAAAATCATACTACCCTTTATAATAAATATATCGATGTCATATGTATGTGTATGTATATATATATATATATATATATATATATATATATGTCTTTATAAATAATTATATATGTGTGTGTGTGTGTATGTTCTCCTATTCAATATACATATATATGTATGTATATATATATACACACATAAACATACACACAAACCTTGTACAACTAATATACACTAAACCTTTGCTGAGATCTGGTGCTGTAAGTCATTAAGGTTAAATAATCCATTTTACACTGAATTAAGGTAACACGGTTGCTCTGACTATTAGGTAAAGTGTTTTTATGGATTATTTGGTTGGATATTTTGTAGCTGGCATATTTGTTGTGATTGTCTTACATGTGTTGTGTTCCAGGTAAATGTAACATTTTGTATATCATTGTTTTCTTCACTTATTCCTGTCGAAGGCCATTACTTATGCACAGCCATAGGTTTCATGTGAAATAACAATAGGTCTCAAATATCTTCAAAACGAAAATTACCCTCAGATTTCTGTTTGCAGTGTTTATTGAGATAAACGCAACTTATCCCAAATTCTGGGTCATCATACCTACTATTTCTATACATTAATATGTGTATGAGTAAATATCATGTATGTCATTATTATACAATAAACAAAAATAATAAAGAAATTTGGTTATTTGTTATGGGATCTGTAAAAGCTGTTGTTTATTTACACAATAAAAGATGGATTGTTTTTCAGCTTAAAACTGAGTTCTGGCGACTCTTAAAGCAAAGGGTTAAAACAGAGGAGACTGACCCCCGCATCCACCGCTGTTGTAGCTCAGCTTGGACCAAATAAAAAGGACATTTTGGGTGCTGCGATCTTCTGTTGCTTAGGGTCACACAATAGACACATCTGTCCCTTCTTTCAGTAAAATCCTACACTGCACTTAACAGCTGCATGTGGCTTCTGTTTAGATATACAATCTCCCCAGACCTTAGATTTACAGATACCACCTTCACTTCTGGAATAGATTTATTTTATCCAGTGCCTTTCTGTGGATTTGAAATACACAGCACAAAATATGTACATGGTGGACATCATTCATTTAGAATGCGTGAATATAACAATGCCACAGAGGTTACAGAATGAAACAAAACTATGTATGTATATATATATATTTGTTATATGTATATATATATTATACAATATATGTGTGTGTGTGTGTGTGTGTGTTTTGGATAAAGTAAGTGTGACTGACAAACGGAGATAGATAGAGAGAGACAGACAGATAGACAGTTAAACAGATAGACAGAGAGAGATAGGTAGGTAAATTTGTGGACACATTTTATCTGGTGTACTAGATTATTTTCTTAAGAAGCAGTGAGCATACTAGTGTTCCTAATGGAGCATACTTATGTAGATATCACTATCATTATTAATAAATAGCAGCAGTCACAGCTTTGTTCATTTGTATTCAGGGTGAATAGAAGTCTCATTTGTGTGTGTGTTTTACCTTCATGTGCTGACTTGGGAAAACCCGGAAGTTCAGATTAAAATTCAATTTGAGAGGGCACACACACACTTATAATGCAAAGTCACTAAAGGGGAGTGTCCTGGGGGTGTAATTAGGAAAGCCAGCTCGCCCATGTTTGAGGTGGAGAGATGAGTGGGTGTGATTGGATTAACTCTATGCTTTAACATTTCACCACCTGATATGGAACTCCATTAAACATGTGTCTTTGTCATTTTACAAATACCAAAATCGTACTAAGTATTAATAGTGGTAATAATAACAAATATAAGCGACACATCATTTTAATAAGTGGAATTTTGCAAATACTATAATATTAACTTGGAAGAGGTTCCCCTGTAAAAGGTTAACTAATTCTTCTCTTAAGTATATAGGCAAATTAATATCTACCCTAGGAGAGCTATCAGCACTGCACTGATATGGGCTGGTTTACAGCCCGTCCCTATAGAGTTAATAGAAGCACCTGACACAGTCTGCTTATATAAATGTGCTTGTAGATAAGAATGAATGAGGTGTCATCAGGTAGAAGAGGAGTGTGCCGTTTGTATTCTCCACCATGTTTGTACTGTATTGGGTCCTTTTTTAATCGTATGCCTGACTGTCTATCAGTGTGAGAGGTTTTCTTTATGTGTTGCACTGTTTGGCTGCAGCTGGAGCTGGACTTTACATGGTAAATAGAAGGACAGTGATGTCACAGGGAGCTGTGTGCGTTCTACACAGAGCTTCTTAGTGCGCATGCGTGGTGAGACTGGGCAGCTGCAGGGGCAGCTCTTAGCCCATACACATTGGAACAGTGAGAGACCTGGCAAGAGATGGCGAGGGCAATGAGCAGAGCCCAATCACAGCTGCTGGGGAACTGATAAAGGGGGAGCGGGCCTTAAAGCGAATATATATATATATATATATATATAAAAGAAAAATATATATATAAAAAAAAACAAATATATACATATATATCTATCAAATTAGAAAAAAAGAAAAATATCTGAAGAGAAGTTGTCAACCCCCATGTAAAGGATTCCTGGGACCTCTCACTTGCAGCCAGATAGATGTGTTGTTCACCAGCCTGCACGTCTAATAATGAACGCTCAGCTGACCATGGACTCTATGGGCGATCTGCACGGGGTGAGCCATGATTCGGTCTCGACCGCTGATATGATGAACAGCAGCCCGCACCACCGGGGCTCGGTAACCCACCGGAGCAATCACCTGTCTGCACATCCCAGACACATGGGCATGGCTTCCATCCTGGAGGGTGGAGAATACCATCACCACAGACCGCCAGACCATTCTCTAACGGGGCCACTCCATCCCACCATGACCATGGCTTGTGAGACACCTCCAGGGATGAGCATGAGCAGCACCTACACCACGTTGACTCCCCTCCAGCCTTTGCCCCCCATATCCACTGTATCGGACAAATTCCCCCATCACCACCACCACCATCATCATCACCCTCACCAGCGGATAGCGGGCAATGTCAGCGGCAGCTTTACCCTGATGAGGGATGATAGAGGTCTGGCATCCATGAACAATCTCTACACCCCCTACCATAAGGATGTAACCAGTATGGGGCAAAGCTTATCTCCTCTCTCTGGATCAGGTCTTGGCAGCATCCACAATGCCCAGCAAGGCTTGCCCCATTATGCTCACCCCAGTGCCACTATGCCTACAGAGAAAATGCTTACCCCCAATGGGTTTGAAGCCCATCATCCTGCCATGTTGTCAAGGCATGGAGAACAACATCTTACCCCAACCTCTGCTGGCATGGTGCCTATCAACGGGATACCACATCACCCTCATGCCCATTTAAATTCCCAGGGTCATGGACAGATTCTGGGTTCCACAAGGGAACAGAATCCATCTTCTGTGAATGGATCACAAATCAACAATGGAAGTAATTCAGGGCAAATGGAAGAAATCAATACCAAAGAAGTAGCTCAGAGGATCACCACCGAGCTCAAGCGGTACAGTATCCCACAGGCAATCTTTGCCCAGAGGGTGCTGTGTCGCTCACAAGGGACCCTCTCAGATCTTCTGAGAAACCCCAAACCTTGGAGCAAACTGAAATCCGGCCGGGAAACCTTTCGCAGGATGTGGAAATGGCTTCAGGAGCCTGAATTCCAGAGGATGTCAGCACTTAGACTAGCAGGTGAGACTATCCCCTATAGCAACCCCACATCTCATAAAGACACCCTCTCTATTGTGCATCTATTTCTGTATCCTTCACTTTGGGGATAGAACTGTACCATTGTGGTGCAAAGTTCCGAGAGAGCAATTGACAGCAACATTCCATTTGTTACCATGGTGATTGCTCCAATTGTAGCACTTTGCCCCAGAATTACTCTTCATACATAACACCCTCTATTCTTACCGAATGTTGACCCTTAAATCTCTCACGCACATGAATATCCCAGTAATCACAAATGGATTCCCTGTGTCTTATCCTTATTTTCTACCTTGTATGTGCCATTATATTATCAGCAACCCACAATCTTTTGTCCACAACCCCCTGTAAATGGCTGGGTTTAATGCAGAGACCACATGCAAGCTGTCAATGATTCCTGATTCCTGAAAAGGGACATCTGTGATTTCTGACATCTTAAAGAAAGGATCTGTTATACTCCTGGAGCAAACAGCGGTGTGATTTCCCAAACACCATTAAACGTGACCCTCTGCTCCAATATGATCTTTCTGATACAATGTCATCCCTTCTATAATAACCAGGGGGTTTCTATAGGTCTCCCTTATCTGACACATCAGAATAAACTACTATAGTTCAAAACAAGGTCTTATCTTCACTAAAATGAGAAGTATTAAAATATTTCACAATGATAATTTTTCTTATTTATATTTTACCTTTCTTGGTTTGTTCACTGATAGTGTAAACTGAAGTTCAAAAATGCCACAAAAAGCACCCCTCCTACACCCCCTGCCCTATATACCCATTGTCTTTGTCAAACAATTAATATCGATTGATTGATACATATCTATTCCTCGATAAATCAATACTTGTGGAGACTTGTGTACTTAGCGAGTCAGTAGAAAACTGATGGTTTTAAGAAATAAACTATATATCAATGTTTTATGTGTGCATTGTTCTTAAAATGGCAAGTAAGTATCAGATGTGTAGAACTAGGCTGTGGAAACTAGTAAAACATAATGGCTTCGAGATGTTTACAGGTAGGATATTGATCTTCAGAATGGTCCTCGATGTTGTGTTTTGATGCCAATTGCAGATTTTGTTTATTGATCATGGTATTGATGAGTGACAATGGCGATGTCTGAGCCAAGGCACTAGATCAGTGATGACTAACCTTTGGCACTACAACTTATAGACTACGTTTCCTCACGATACTCAGCCATTTGCTTGGCTGAGTATCATGGGTGAGGGAATCCACAACAACTGGAGTAGCAAAGGTCGACAATCATTGCCTCTTCTCTAAACGACACTTTCCTCTAATGCAGAAAGGATTCACTTTTTAATCCTTAGTGGATGACACAGAGAGGAGGCTGGTGTTTTGTTCCAAGACATTGCTCCAGGGATGCTGCCCTGCTGTCAGCATGCCATTTCATTGACACCAAGGCAGGGCTTTGCTGGTTAAAGAGATAGCAAGCTGGATGTGAGGTTTTGGGCATATTGTGTTGCTGCTAATTTGTAGACAGTGGTATTTGTTTGGATTGACACAGTCTGCACTGCTCAGTTGGTGTATGACAAGTGAATCCCTTGTCTATTGTGTGATCTCGATTTTTGATGTTTATTTGTTTCTGTTTATATTTTTGTACAAGGAAATCCTTGAGAATGGGTTTACTAGAAAGTGATGCCGTATGTGAGGGTTTGTTAATTAACTGCTAGGGCTTCATTAATTTGTCCCTGGAGAATGCAATGCAGTCAATCTGAGGTGCTGTCAGAGGCAGTGATCTGTTTTACAGACAAAAAAGGGAAGGGCCAGATCCTTGCTCTAAATGCACTGTGACTATATGTGTGTGTGCTGTGCTTTACTGTGCTCTATGTGTGACTGAGATCAATATCTCGCACTGCTGTGGGACACGATTATACTGGGGTCCAAGGGTATTGTGTGCAGTGAAGGATATCCTAACACACACACACACACACATACACGTACACACACACACACACACACACACATATATATATATATATATATATATATAAATATATATATACACACACACGCAAACATACACATTTACACATACATAAATATGCACATACACACACACACACACACACACAAAACATACGCACACATATATACACATACTCACACATATGTACACATACACATGCACACATATATACACATACACATGCACACATATGTACACATACGCATATATATATATATATATATATATATATATATATATATATATACATTTAATATATATGTATATGTGTATTTATGCGTATGTGTATGTGTGTGCATGTGTGTATGTCAATGTGCAAACCATAATTTACTTATATACTTGTCATACCAGCACTCATACACTTCATGTATGTAAACATAAGTATATCTATCTATCTATCTATCTATGTTGATCAAATCTCTACGATCACACACACAGTACAACATACACAGTACACTGTATATTTAAGTGCATCCCATACAAATCACATGCTTTTAAATAATAATTAATAATGTTCAAATATTATTTATGTATAATATATATTCAAAATAATCCACTATATTTGTAAATAAGGGGAAGCATACAGAGAAATTAAAAGGAGAGACACAAATCCCCCTTTTGGCTGTGATAATGCTGCCCCCAGTGTAGATAACGATTGATAAGTCTAAGCTATCTTCTATTTGGAGTGTATTTTTATGACAATTTGGCTGACCTGAATCTCCATTTATTTACATGAATCAATAGTGGAAACAACCGCTTGAAATAGAATGTAGGTTCCCCCTTCCTGGCTTTATCTAAGCATTAAATCTGCCAATCTAAAGTGTCTGCTAGAGACTACTTACTAACTGAACCAAAATGAATCTATTGGACAGAGCCCCACTGCCTCCACATCTACTCGGCCAGTAATGGCTATCCTATGGCACTTTAGCTATTGTGGACTACCATTCTCAAGATTCTCAGGCAGTCATTCGGTTTGTAGAGCATCATGGGAGCTCAATAACTGGGTTCGCCAATGACTAAAGATAATCACACACATAGGAAGAATTATGCTTAGGTGTATACTCTAAACACGTGTGATTGATTGTTTTATATTGATAAATTGCTCACCTTGCTTTGTTTTTTTTAGCGACGTCATGGTAATTTAGTGACGGCATCTACAATAATATAAAGTATTATTATTAAGTTGCAATTAATTCGTAGATAATTTTGAGTCTGTAACACGTGCTGAAAACGTATAATTAATATTCAGAATTAAAACCCCGAGCTACAGATTTAATTATAAGTCAAATAAACTAATTTAAATACATTTAAATAACTCTAATTAATGCAATCAAGCATAACTATATTTTGAAATATATTAAGAACGATTAAAAGAAATATATTAATACTTGCGGCCCCTAAACGAAATAGTCATTTAGTGTGTAGCAATGGAATAAATTAATACTATTTTAACACGTTTACATTAGTTTCAAAACAAACCATTTGTAAAACAATTGAATGTAATAATAATAATAATAATAATAATAATACGTATTATTATTTATAGAAATGTACATGTATAATCCAAACGTCTCTCTTGATTAATCCAAATAATTTCTGGCATATTATTTCGCAGATAGTTTTTGATTTACTGTAACTGTAACAACCTATTTAACTACTGTTTTAAAACACTTTGAACAACCAAAATAATAATAATAATAATAATACGATACGAAAAATATAAATTTATGTATGCGTTCATTATAAGTTTATGTCATTTGTGAAGTTTATTATAACCAATCAGCATAGATAGCTCAATTATTATGTTACATAAACTATGACTATATTAGCAAACTTTTGGTTTACGTATTCTGATTATTGTTTTTTTCCGGATTTGGAACATTTAACAGATACTCTTTTCGTATTGTTAACTAAATATCTGTATCCTCTCCTATTTTACCAATTTTTATCTCTAATTTTTCCAATATTAACAAATTAGGAATGATCGTATTCGACAGGCCTCTAGGAATAATATATACAACATATCCATACAATAATTCACTACTGACGGGTAACAAATATTACAGAACTGCATAGAAAATATTACAACATTTAGTAACAGACATAGGAAGTTCGTTATACTATTTACGGTAATCCACAATCTAATATAACGATTTGCTTGAACAGCGGCAGTACTTATTTATCCTGAACAATATTTATTGTACTCAGGTGAATACATATGTATGAATAATAATAAATATGAGTGAGTTACATGTATGTGTACATCGTCACAACCTTATCACAGCATATGTGTGTGTACATGGATGGATGTGATGCATTTTTTTTATTCTAGATTTATTTTTTAACCAAGCTGCTGTCGAGGTTGGATCAATGTATTTTTCACCTCGTCGTGATGCAGGTACTCTGGATTTGGCTTTGATTTACTTTTGATCAAACCACTGGAAAGTTTCTGTGTATTTTTTGGAACCTCTGTTTAAAGTGCAATCATGTATCTGTACACGTGTTAGTTTGGTGATCTGGTACCTGTGTCGTGAGGTTTGGAAGGTATTTTCTATTTGTCTGCACTGCTGGTTAGAGTACAATATAATCGTCCCCTATGGGTGACCAAATGTTTCTTTTGTACATATTGCTATATACAATCCATTTGGGGCACGTTTTTATTTCTCCACAATAGGAAAGTACCAGTTTCAGTAGAGATTTATACTTTTTTATTCAGAAAGCTTTATTTCTACCTTGAAATCTAGGCCCTTTCCATGCAATGAAAGAACACCATTATCAGTCGATACAAGTTCACCTTTAGAGTAATCAGTAATTCAATACTGAATACTATTGACAGATGAATGTAGATTATTGTACTTTCTGTTTGTAATCTCCCACACAGGAACACATGTAACTTATTCAATAGTAGAAACAACTGCATAGTGAATTTTGCAATTTATTATGGATCTCAACTACTTTAAATATCGTACGTTGAAGGGACTCCATCACCTAAATAGTATTTACAATGGCAATCGAACATGTACTATAAATGTATGTGCTGTCTTCCTTTTATGGCATCATTGTGTGGCGTCATATGCAAATTATTTATTTCTCAGTTGTAATTGTTCATTTGCAAGTGGTGCTACAAAGTGACAAATAGGAGTCACCACACACAATTCGGAAACACATTTCTCTTCATCGATGCATTTGCTCACAATTCTGAAGCGCTATGTATATAGAATGTAATAGCTTATAAAATAACTTTTTAGGTGACAGGGTTCCTTTAACACTATTTATTAGACGTGATCAATTATCATTATCGAATACATTTCGAATAGTCTAGCAATGTTTAAAGGAAAAGGATATTATTTTTATTATTGTTTTTACAGAGGTAGGTTTTTGAGACCTTTTTTTTTTTTTTTTGCAAAACGATATTTCTGTATTTACTAAAAAATAGGAAAAAGCAGTGTCCGGATTTAAAATGAATTAGAGAGGGAACTGACTGGGATAACCCACTGCTATTATAATAGCTGACAGCGGATTCGTACAGCATTCGTTGTATAAGGAAGTTGTCATTTGAATGAGGAAGTGTGTTTTGATTGTAATTAATAAAAAAAAGAAATAAAACACTAACCTTGCGTTTAATCTGGAAACTATTTCACAGGAGTCATTATGAGACAAACTGTATTATCTCTGTGCTTGTAAAAACATATTAAATCCAGTGTACAGCGTGCAAATTAAAATGAATTAGTGTATTTAATACAGCTGTTTATAATGGTCACTACATAATTGATTGACTCCATTTGCTTGATGATGTGTGCAATATGTTTTATGGGGTTGCTTAGAAAATGAATATGCATATTTATACACTATAATAAATCAAATGAGGGCAAAGTGTACATAATGATCAATTTACTGCCACAACAACATTATTACCTGATTCATCGCAAATTGCAAGTGCTTTTACTCCCACTTTTCAAATTGTTGCATAAACTAAGCAGCACCTCTGCCAGTGAGATGGGGGACATAATTGTTGGTGGCACAGAGAAGTAAACAGTATGTTGTCATCCATAATGAATGGGATCCAGAGGAAACACGTGTTACTTTCTTTGATCGGTTCAGTATCTGACAAATGCACTGTATAATGAACCAAAAAGACAATTATTAGGAATTTTAATTCTTCATCCAAAATGACACCCTAAAAAACCTGCCTGCACTGATGATCATAATAATCTATTGTACAGCATTGGCTATACATAAGATATTATTTTAAAGTATGTTTTAAAGGTGGTTAGTTAAATAATCATAATAATAACAATAATAATAATGATGTTAATAACAATTTATAATATAGTGTGTGGCGTTGGCTGTTGATGGTAGTATCGTTTTGTCTTTTCGGGCCTTTATATGAACAAGGATGGTGCCAACCACATCAGTCATAGCTGAAAGTGCACACAGCTAATTTTATAATCATACATTTCACATTTTTAACAATTCCTCAATCAAAGAAGCGAGTCACACACGTTAATGTTGGAGAGATTCTAAGTGCAGTTCATTTTATGGCCTGTAAATTTTCTGTGTCGCTGTCTGTTATTGGGGACTATAGCATATGCATGGTCACTGACTACAAGACAATCTCAAACAGAAAGCAGGAACGTCACTATATGGAAAGGCTGCAAAGCACTATGACCGGGTTAGCACAAAAGCTTTTTAAATAAGACTTAATATGGAGGTATGATCCTCCGCTTATTAAGCAAACACATCACTAACAATTATGTTTCACAATAAGCAATAGTTCTGGTATAAAATATCTTATAATAAGTTGGGGTATAGGCTACAATATTAAAACGAATGCTAAAATATAGTATTTTCCTATGGAACTAATGTTTTAATATTCCAAAGTAAACCTGCCCATAGCTAGAGACATATTTAAAATGGATATGAAATGTGACCTTGTGTGAAAGTGTTTATATGCACATTAGTTTAATGTGGCTCCAGTTACTCTCACATTTGACTAAAAAATAAAAATGACAAAATACATTATATATCAGCACTCATACTTTTCTTTGTAGAAAGACTTAACCGTGTTTATCTTACAATGAATGCAACACACACACACTAATAATATCTAATAATATTCTTGCTTGGAAATTCTGTGATGTTTTTGAGTCATTTTATACATTGTTCTCTTTTGTTATTTTGCAGTACAGTAAAAATAATGGTAAAATATCTCATATTGTTTTGAGCTGCAGGGATACGGATTGTAGGCCCAGTCACACTGATGTCAATAACAAAATAAAATGGTAAAAACAAACAAACATTATTTTTTGCAGTAATGATCTGAATCAGAAGGGTAGATGATCAGATTGAAATGGTTGAATGTAAATATCTCTAGGATCTTTATGATTAATTTTATAATTTTTAAAGTGGTATGGGCTGCTTTTAAGTAAGTTCTGGGAAGTAATCCTCCATGCTTTGTCTGACAGCAGCCTCCTCAGATGCCAGAACACACTCATAATAGTAAGTGGAAGGGGAAATTGCTTCTTTCATCCTTCTGAAAACCAACTATTCACTTTAAGATATGTTACATCTTGTCAAGTATTATTGTAGCTTCTATTTCATCTATATTTTTCCTTTAACCCTTTACTAGAGAGCTGGACACTTATTTATAGTAGTTGCTATTGCATGCATCCTTTAGGTTTACTTGTTCTGGTTTCTCTTACCTTTCTACAATGTATCTATAGAACATGCTCCCTTGTTAAAGGCGCAGTTCCACCTACAGTTTCTGAAATAAATATTTTGAAATCACTACTTCATCATGGAAAGTAAATAATAAGAAACAGATCTGTCTTATCAATTGTTTCCTCAACTCTTTCTATCTTTTGAATGCTACTGAATGTAGACGCCTCAGGAAAATTATAATAAATCTAAAATTACAAGAGAAATGTAAATTATATTAAAGTAAACACAAGTGATTTTTACATATTTTGAACACATTTAGAACATGCAAAATATAAATTAGGTGAAACTGCCCCTTTAAGCCATTCTCAATCCAAGTAAAAATGGTTCAGTTTTTGGTTTTGTTTTATAAGATTTCCAGCAGTGCTGTCCAATTCAAGGGTTATAGGCAAACTGGTTTGTTTATTCATCTATTATGTACATCATTTTGTTATATGTTTACTAGGCAAATCCCAAAACAGTCACTTTTGTCTCTTGTACCATATTTGGTATCAAACCACCTACTTTACAGCTTCTATGATTATAAAATATACCTGGTCATGATGCAAGAAGTGACATAGATGGACTTCACTTAGATCAGGGGCCATAAAATATATTTTTTTCATGAAATTTCAGATTCTTACTCCATTGGAGAAATTATGTAACTACCCAACTCCATTACAATGTATATTGTGGAGAGATACAGTGGAGTCTATTTATTGACCTGATATATTATTTTCTTTTATGTCAAAATTTTCTATCAGAGTCTATGGTATTTAAAAGCCACAGACACATTTCTCAGGTTCTTAAAGGACAACTGTAGCACAAAAAAACAACAACTTATGTCTAATTGAAAAATTGTATCAAGTGTAGATGATTTATAAATAAATTATTGAAAGAATACAAATTAAGTGCCTTATTGAGCCTTCTTTACTACATATAGTTCTCTCAAGGGGCAGACATGCTGTTTAGAATTTTTGGTCAGATCTTCGCTCACCTTGGTTCAGATGAATGATCTGACCCATCTGACCAAAGATTCTAAACAAAATGTCTGCCTCCTGGTAGAATTATATGGAGAAAGATGGCTTTATAATTTACTTTATTTGTATTCTTTCATTAAAGCATTTCTATATAAAATGCCTACACTTGATGCCTTCCTTTAATGAAACAGAATTGCATTTTTTGCTACAATTGTACCATTAAGGAGATTAACTGTATTCCTAAAGCTAGTTTATAGTTGCATTTTACATTTTCAACAGATAGTACAACTTATAAACTTAAACTTCTTTTTGCTCATGTTAGTGGGTCAGCATGCTTCCCATTATGTCATCAGAAAGGGACACTTTTATGGCTGTATGAGTGCCTATGAGTGAACATTATTGAAAATTTGTAGGTGTTATCAAGACCTGTTAATAACCATGTATTTAATTGGACCAGGACTAGACAATAGTCAGAAAGGAGAACTTTTCCTTTACAAGTCACTTAAGAGTTATGGTTGAGTCCTCTGTCAAGTGTCCATGTGTCCAGTGTAAATCTATCCACCAAACAAACAATGTGCTTCACATGAATCTGTAATAAACAGCACGCATGTCTAATATTATTATGTTACACACCTGGTATTGTTTCACTTTCATTTCAAACTGATCTTTCCCACAGCATAACTAGGCCTCTCACTTGCTGCATGCACATGGCTCTGTTAAAGTGGTTTGAATAGACCATTTCCATTTCCCATAACCACTTGCTGCGCAACTGCTCAAGGTGGAACCCATAAAAACATTGCTCATAAACTATCCCACAATAATATGCACATACAGTGGTAAACACCGTTTGTATTGTTAATTCTAGCATTATAACAATTCACATTTTTAATATCTTATTACATGAATTCTACTAATATATATCACACTAAATGTTAGTATGTGTGTATTTGAAATGAGGCATACTTGTTTAATACACAGTAAAAAAATTTTTTTATTAATTCAGTTGTAGTATAGCTTACATTAAAGTCAAACACTAGTAATGTTTAGAAAAATATGCTGTAGATGATACTTCTGGGTCTGAGCTGTCACCATATTTAAACCTTTCCATCCTCCACAAAACAAACCAGTAAAATGGCCAATACAACTAGTGACCAGGGAATGGGAAATCTAGATTAGAGATGTAACTGACACAAGGCCCAGCACAGCAGAGGGCCTGAGAGCTTACCACACCAATACTAATACTAATCTCTGTCACCACCCTGGCTATTTGTCTTAATCACAGGGGCGCTATTCACTTTAAAAGGAGTTGCAGGTGAGATGAAGATTTCATCATACTGATTTAGCTATACATTGTGCAGGGACAAACCTACCAAGTTGTGATGTAATGTTCATCTCATCTTTTAGTGAATAGCCCCCAAAGAGTATGTATGTGTGTGTTACCTTGCATTATGTGTCCTGTATAAGCTCCTAGAGCTATATCCTAAGAATACAATTTTAAAAAGTGTCAGACAAAACAAAGGGCAGCATTAAACATTAAACAATTAATTTGGTTATATTGTCAAAGGCATGTTCTTTGAGTAAAAGCTGGAATCTCAGAACCAATCCCATTTATAAGTTTACCTTTAAACTCTAACTGCTAAATTCTGTTTGTGAAGGTCAAATGATTAATGTAATGATGTCATGCAGTTCAATGAGCCCTAGCTCATATCACTTTAATAGGAGAGGTTACCCTAAACTGGGTGATGTAAGTATGACATATATACACAGTGACTCATGCATATATAGTTATTGCAAATCACAAAATACCTGGAACCATTAAGAGATATTTTTCTTTTCTTGAGTTATTGTTGCAGTGATCTATCTATCTATCTATATATATATCTATAGATAGATATAGATATAGATATATAAAGAATCATGTTTGCCTATTTTTCTGTACTCCATGGTGTATCTCAAATTATACAAGCTGGCAAAAAACTCGAGGAAAGGAGTGCAATACAAGAATAAAATAAATACACAGATTTTTTTGATCCATGTTTAATTTCAACAATTCGATTATTTTATACATTTTTGTCTGTAATGTTCCATATCTATAGAAATGCTGCATGCATGCAGAGTAGAGGCTTAAAGTAAACCCATCTGAATCTGAAAAGACATCTGTTGGGTATACACCACTAAATGTGCACATTCATTTTAACTTTGCTCTTATAGAAGAAGGACAATTTTAAAAATCCATTAGTGCCAGTTTAATTTGCAATTTTAACTGACCAATTGGAAATTTCAAACTATAGGTCAATGTGACCAAATTGGAAAACTTCTCCAATGTATCTGAATGGGAGAATCTTTCAACTCCACTACTTTGGCTTAAGTTTTACATTTCTGTCTCAATTCCCTGCAAATATCTCAGTATTGAGGAGACTCATCATTACATTTAGCTGTCTTTAATCACTCTTTTCTTACAAAAAACATATTTTTAATTTAAATTGCAGTGATTAAGACATATTTGTACTATGTTTGATACACCTTGTCTGTTTAATACCATAGCTTGTGAGATTGATAAGGTACACAATATTATAATTATTTAATTACTGGTGATCACTTTATTAGGACTAGAACTACTATACCTATCAACTATCATCTTATTACAAGAGAAAATAATTCATTTAATTTAAAAACTTTACATCTGTTAATGTAGTTACAAACAAACCAATGATTTCAATAATTGGACTATGTAATTTTTGGGTCTATGTCACAATAAAAGCCAGGCTTTATTTTGATTTCTTACAGAAGAGAAATAAATGATGAAGCTCTTTAATGTACAGTCATTTTTCTATAAGGAATTCTCATTTCCTAATGCCCAGTATGGCTGTTTAACCTTAGATCAGAAGTGATGTTATGAACTCTGCCCTTATGATTAATAAGTGAGTGGAGATATCGCAGAGTGACCCTTTTAAAGGTCACTGAACTATATCTGGTCATTAGCTCACTTTCAGTCCTATGACTGTAAGCCAGAATGTGACATTAAGGTAACTTTGTTAATGAATAAACACCGCTGAATAGTAAGCTATTGTTTTTACCCCATGAGAACTTACTTAATCACTGAGCAGTGAATTGGTTTCAAAACTCAGGAAAGATAAGAAGTGGCAGTGTTTTCCTTTTGTAAATAATGACTAAAATATCACAGTGATTACAAAAACATGATAACTGTCTGCCTCAGTGTTGTCTCATATTTTTGCTGCTGTCATGTTGTCATGAAGCAATGCATGATCATATGTTTTATTTGCTGTATGGTATCAAAATGTGTACAATTAAGGTATTAAACAGATAATATGCTGATAATCAAATAAAGTGCTGCATTCATTGCAGTTACTCCGAATGTTATTTTTGTTCCACCTTTTTTAATTTAGGAACATGTTTACTTTGGAATGCATGTGTGTATCAGGATGAGCTGGTATGGATCCCTGTGTCTTCTAGCTTTTTTTGGCAGATATATATGCTATACATAGGTAGGAGGACCAGTGACCCTTGACTCGATGCTAAATGCAGCCATCATAGGGAACACCTCCAATAAATGTAACTCAAATGCAAGTAAGTGGCAGTTATCTCTGATCAGTTCCTTCTCTGAACCTGTAATATCAGAGGGAGAAATGTGGTATGTGCTCTAACATTAAAAATGACAAACATGGTACAAAACTACATTGTGCTAAACAGCAGGTTAACTTGAGTTTTGATCAGTCGTAGTCACTAGCCAGAAAATGTTCACCTTGGCCGTCCATACAAAACTCACTGAACCCTATTAAGAACTTGGAATAGTTGATAGAAAGGACTTAGTCAAACCCAAGGACAATGTAGGGAAAGTGCCCTCAACTTAGTAACAGTAAGCTTTCACTGATCTTAATACAACCTACTCAGTTAATATTGATTCCAGCAAGCCAGATCCCAGGCAGAGTGCACTCATTTGCAGCTGTGATGCCACTTACTCTCCCCAACTCATCTAGTGGATGAACTCCTGCATTCTGTAAAACTGCTAGTTAAAGTGCCAGGAAAAGGCTACACTAACTACTATAACCAATAGTTCACAACTCATGCTCAGCCAAACATTGTAAATGGATAATCGGGGCAAAACAACATGTACTATAAAGTTGTTGTTGATCTACATGTTCCTCAGATACTTCTTCTCTCTCTCTCTTTTTCTCTCTTCTCAGTAGAAGGATAAACTGGAAAAATAAGATGATAAATAGGTAACTGATAGAATAATGCAGGCTTAGTACAGGGGTAAATACCAACAATGTAATGATATTCTATGGACCATCACAGATTTTGCATGGACGCTGGTACCCTTGTATGGACACTTTGCCTATCAATAGATGATCATGAGCTGAAGTATCAGATATTGCCTGCCCAAGTGCAACCGGCATAAAAGAAGGTGTAAAGAAATATGAAAGAAGGTTCATTTAGATTATCTTTACAGAAAAGAACGAATCTGTCACAGAAAACACTAACTGTAATTCACTAACAAAATCACTTATCTAACACCTTTCTATTAAAATGGATAACCTGGATGGATATGGTAACTTGTGACATTATAATAAACGGCTATATCAGTCGTGAGAGCTGGGAGATGGTTTCTATGGCAACGTGGCCTCCCTTTGTACTGTGGACACCATGCTCAGTGAGGACAGAACATCTCAGTTTAACCCTTGCAGCAACACACAGGCCTACAATGCATGGTACCCCAGACGGTGGGATGTAATCTATCATCAAAATTGAACTATGCAAAATTAAAGAAAACAATTGGAATAGATTCTTCAGTAATACAGCTCTGTATAGTGTGTGCACAGTACAATAATACCAGACTCAATTTATAGATACCAAAATGAACAATTATCTCATATTAATGTGGTCAATTTAATATAAATGCAGAAAATAATCTATATCCCTCTCTAAATACAAAAGGCTCCATTCTATATCCCCACCCAAATTGGTACAATCTAATAACAGGTGTGAGTATCCATGGCACCATATATAGCATTTGGATAAGCATATGCTATACATGTTTACACGCATATGTGTATGTGCATCTTTTTGTATCAGTCATTTATTAATATACTTACAGTGTTACAGTATAGATTTGAAAGTTAATATTATCATCTTCATTATAATTTTCTATATACTTAAATAATTATCCAATTATTTTAATAGTAGCACTATATCTTACACACATATTGCTGAATCATTGCTATATTATTAATAATGTTATTATTAATATTATTGCAAATGCTATGGTTATTGCTATATTCCAAAGATATGTAGTTGATACTACTTGCTTTTTCGCATTCTATATTGGAAATTCAGTAGCGTTAAACAATTGCATTTTGGAAAGCACTGTAACCTAAGTTTAAGATTCTAACAAAAACAAATACACTCACTAGCTTTTATGTATTTGACCTGTTTTACAAATTCATTTTTTAAAAACAATACTACTGTTTTCCTAAACTGCTCCAGGGCTAAATCGAGGCAAGAGGCAGCCAGGGGCATTATAATGGAGACACAAACAATAAAGCACAATACGCCACATAACTTGAAAAGAAACCACGTATTGTTGGATGTTACATTCATACCATACTCCAACCCTTGGACATGGCGTCTTTGTCAGGGTACAATAAATAAGAAAAACAAGTCTGGGAGGCTGGGTGGTGGATGGGCCTGTAATATACACAAAATGGAATCTATCAACAACAAAAAAACAAGTCCAGAAAGACCTGCTCTTTTACATATTTTTTGCTCATGTGCCCTGGTAAATGGGATATATGTAAATGCAAATAGAAATAATTTATTTGGTGGCCACCAAAAAGGTTTATACTTTTTTTACCTAACCTCTCTTAACAACGATGGACACCCAGTACCATATTGCAGTTAATTTTAAGAAAACATAATTAACATTATTGCACCAAGTACAAAAAAAATAAAACGTTTGCATGGAAAAATGCTTTTTGTGTTGATGATATAACTCTCTCTAAATAAAACAAAGTTACCTAACCTACAAATCTAAATTTAAAATAGATTGTATTAATATGTTCAAATTTCCATTATTAATTGATTATATAGTTTATGCTTCATATCATTCAGTATAACATCATAGTTATAATAGTATATCAGAGAGCTGGACTGTAAAAACCACATTTAAACATTATCAGTACCATTAATTGCACCTTTATGTTCAATACACTTTAGCTTGTACACATTGAAATTATCAAAGTGTACTTAGTTGTGGTTTTCCATCCAAATATCTTTTCATCTCATCTCCTCTTTGGAAAGACAGGGCAGGAGTTTAAAACATATCGCATAAGTGTGTTTAGTTATTACATTACAACGGACAATCTGTTATGTACAAATTAAATTGCTGACCAGTGTTATATTACTGAGTCTATGAATCATGTGCAAAACATCTTTGCTACAGAAACGTCTTGTTACAAAACTTGTTCTTTTGGTGTACTATTGCTATGTGTGCTTAGCTTGTTATATTCATTCCATTGGAAGGATAGGTTCATACGGAGGGTTGAACAAATATCAGTGTGTGTCACTGATCAGGGTAAACTAATCTTCTGTCCTGTAGGCTGTATGTTTACATTTTTTAACCATTGAACATTTCTCAGTTGACTCTATTCTGCCCTGCTGGGGTACTGAAGATCAGCAGTCAATCTAGCAGGTATTACTACCACAGTGCACTGCGGCCTGTGGTAATGGGGGAACAGCAGTTGCTGGGGATAGTAGGGAAGCTACTGCTTCTCTTCCGTGGAGCTGCAAAGCAACAGGAGGCCTATATCACTGAGATCATTGGATAAGGACATCAAAAGTACAAAAATTTATATTTTTATAAAAACTTTGTTTTATTTAAAGGCAATTTAAAAAAATTAGAGGGGGTATATTTAACTGTATCGAAAGAAAATGTTTCCCCTCCTGAGTAAAATGTAACGTTTAGTAATAGATGCAATTAAAAGTAAATATGTCCACATAAAATGCGAAAATTATGTAAAAAATGTTAAAATGCTGCAGTGGTGGGTAATAAAAAAATACTGAAAACAAAGTCTGGTCTTATAATATATTTATTTTAAACTACTGTATTTGGGAGGACAGGTATCTTTTAATAATAATTATTAGGATACAAAGTAAAAGACGCTGTTAACCAGCTTTCTTGTAGGTTTCTCCCTCTGCTTATAAATATGTTGTGTAGTGGGCGTGGCAGTGGCAGTGTAGTGGGTGTGGCAGTGGCAGTGTAGTGGGGGGGGGGGCAGTGGCAGTGTAGTGGGTGGGGCAGAGTTTCAGAATTTATACTGGTCTGAAATGTGACAGGTGAGTAAGAGATGCCCATCAATCATTGCTGCATACTGCAGTATTGCATCCAAGAAATGTGTTATAGTGACCTGTACACATTCACTTTGCGGTTCTTTATTAAATGTTGTTTATGTGTCAGGGCTCAAAATACTGCTTCAAGACTATGAGTTATTTTATTTCACATCACTGAATATCATACACTGCAATAGAAAATCTGAGTTAAAAAACAATGATAAGTGATATTTTAACTGATAAAAGGACAACTAAACTTTATTTTTCACCTCTGCTTCAAATCTAGAAGCATAAGTGAAAAATGAGTACCCCTATTCTGGCATGTTTCAAGTAAGGGTTAAAAACTTTTAAATTGTCCTTTAAGATTTATTCAGAAGGGAATATAATTTTCATTTCAATACTGTTTCTATATTATGTTATGGTCATTTTATATTCATTCAAGCTATAAATCTCTAGCATTAGGTATATTTATCTGTCCTGATTTTATAATGTCATGGTTCACCGATAATTAGATATTTGAATAACGCTGGCTCTATTTGGAAAGTGAGATTAAAAATTGTCATGACCATGTTTAGTCAAAGAGCTTTGTGTAGGGATTCAGTTAGCTTAAGGATAAAATAAATAAATAACTATAATATTAATTAGGTGTTCAGATTTTTCAGCCTGATATCAATGTGATTTAATTATACTTCCCTTCAGCCATTCCTACTCATTGGGTTCACATTTGGCTCAGATTAGACCTGGTATTAGATCTGGTATTAGTCTTTCTTCTTTATATTCGTCCATATTTCCCATAATCCTCTTTTCTTTTGTCCATGCTATATATTTTGATGTTACAGATTTTTGTTCTAAAGGTTTTGATATCAACATCATACACAGTTTATGTGTCCTGATTTGCAATTCTGAAATTAGATCTACAAATTCTCTCAGTGATTCCTGGACCATATTTGGCTGAAGGCCTCCTGTACCTAGTTTTAATGAACTATATCAAGCTGATCAATAAAGTGTTATTACTTGCTCTCCCCTGGTACTACCGATATAGCTACCCTCCCCCTGAGGTCAGAAAAGGAAAAGCCAAACACAACCTCTAGGAATAATAGTTAAACAATGCACTGAAGAACAACGCATTTTACTCCCTGTGTAACTGATTCCACAATGGCTTTTTCTTCATAGATTTACTGCTTTGTCAATATGCCAATGATGCATCCCAAAAATACTTCTTTTTTTGTTGTTGATGTTAGTAATTTAAAGCTGACAGTGTCATTTATTTTTACTTTTGTATATACACTACCATTGAAATGTTTGGGGTCACTTAGGCATGTCCTTGTTCTCCATGAAAACATAAATCAAATGATTTGTGTGATGAATAGGAAATATACAACATTGACAAGGTTAAAAATAAATAAGGTTAGAAATAATGATTCAGAATTCAAAAAAGGACAGTATATTTTTTTTTATATCAGAACACAGTTATTTTAACTGTATACTATACACTTATATATATGCCATTAAAATCAGTTGCTTCCAGCTACAATAGCCACTAACAATGTCTACACTGTATTTTGGATCCATTTGATGGTTTTTTAATGGACAAATTTTGCTTTTCTTTCAAATATCAATATTTTGAATGGTAGTATATATTTAGAATCTAAATCTTTATTTACTGTTCATTTTGCAATTCATGTGATGTATGTTTTCATTAAAATCAAGAACGTTTCTAATTATTGTGTATATAGAAAATTGGCAGTCATGGTTTTAATAAAGTTCTTTATGGGTGTTAACAGTAAGAAGGTCCACAGGGTAGGATGGAGATTCAATCCAAAACCAGGAATCATAGGGAAGGATGAAGATTCAATCCAAAACCAGGAATCATAGGGTTGGATGGAGATTCAATCCAAAACTAGGAATCATAGGGTTAGATGGAGATTCAATCCAAAACCAGGAATCATAGGGTGAGATGGAGATTCAATCCAAAACCAGGAATCATAGGGTTGGATGGAGATTCAATCCAAAACCAGGAATCATAGGGTTGGATGGAGATTCAATCCAAAACCAGGAATCATAGGGTGAGATGGAGATTCAATCCAAAACCAGGAATTATAGGGTTGGATGGAGATTCAATCCAAAACCAGGAATCATAGGGTGAGATGGAGATTCAATCCAAAACCAGGAATTATAGGGTTGGATGGAGATTCAATCCAAAACCAGGAATCATAGGGTTGGATGGAGATTTAATTCATAACCAGGAATCAACCGTTCTACAATTGGGTCTGGATTCCACATTCCGATCCAAGGTTTACCACAATGCAGTTGATGTTTATTCTAGACATTGGAGTCTATTGAATGACGTGAGTTAATTTATCTCATGTTATTGAATCCCATAGACTGTAAAGGGAAAATGTGCGTTAAAAAACAGTACTAATTCATATTTTGCGTCATTGAATCTGGACCATTATCTTCACCAACTCGCCTTTTCTGTTTTGACTTTATAATAACCCTGGGTTAAACTATTTTTGTGGTTATTTATAAAACGTAATTTTGGGAAAACATCAGGAACATTACATTGCTTTGGTTTCTATGGTAACTGCTCCATAATTGCCTTTTATAAATAACTTCCTTGTGTGCCTCTGTTATAAACCCATTAACACTTAAGAACACCATAGATGAAAGTGTTAGGATAACACATGCATAACAAATTGAGTTTTCTGCTCAAATTACCACTCCTGATGATGTGAGTCACAGAATGTAATGCATTAACCTCTTGTGTTCCACATGAGTGGGTAACACATTGCTTTGACACTTGTCGAGAAAGAGTTAAAGACTTTACTTTTTACTTTTTTGGGTTATATGACAAAACAAGAGAAGATGCACTGGATCTGGCATGTGTCAAATGATTACATGGCCCCCTTAACCAGGTAATAGACTGATCAAATATGTCTGACTGAGCTGAATGTATCTGTTAGATCTCTCCTAGAGGGGCTAGTTTATTGCTGAGAAAACTTTTAAAGACCACTGTGTTTATTTTGCCTCTTTTTAAAGCTGTGAACTGTGCTTAATATTTAGGATATTTTTTTTTAGCTCTATTAATGCCTGAAGAAGGGACCTAAGAACTTGGACTTGAAAGCTTGCAATCAAACTCTCAGTTAGCCAATAAATGATATCATTTTAACTGTACTTGTTTACTGCCCAACATATGATTGGTGATAACACTTGTGAGAAACAACACTATTGTGTGTGTATTACTAGCATACTTCAATTAATCTTCTCCCAGATAAAGATACATGTAAAGCACAAACAGAGAATATGCCAAAATATAGTGTAGTATTGTTATAAATACACCGGTGTATATATTAGAGTATAAAAGAGTCCCACTCACTTCTATAAGAGCTCTAACCAGCTCTAGCATGAATAGCTGTTTATGATTATACTGCTCATAAGGAATTGAGAAAGGCTACTCCGGTAAGGTTCTGCAATATAAGTGAGAAAAGTAAGAAACTATCTAAAACAGCAGCATCAAATATAACTGTAATCAAATATAAATTCTTACGTAGCTAGATACTGTTTTCCTACAGACCATCACAGCGAATGGTCTGGATTAATAGATGCAGATACAATCCAAAAATGATGATAGTCCAACGATAAAAGTCCTGTGTAGTGCCCCAAAGCACACAACGTATTTTGTCACAGTGGCACATTGAGGAAGCCCAGTCTGTGGCGAAATGCGTTGTTTAATCCAAAGATTAAATGATGATAGTCCCCCAAGGCACACAATTCGTTTCGCCACATTCTTTTGTGCATTTTGTATTTTAAAGCCCTTTGGGGGAGTCTTAGTATGTTGTTGCAGCTGTCCTAACATTCAATAAATGTATTTCACTTATTGGGTGCTTTTGGTACTCCAATATTTTCCCTTTGTTGCTAATATGAGGCAGCTGATGTCTTGAAATGAGCATCCCCACACACTGCAGATAAGAGCTTTTAGTGGCAAGCTGCAGTTTCTATCATGACAGTCTCTGTGGACAAACTTGCAAAAGGGATTTTTGGATCCTGCATGTAATATGTAAGATCCAATTGCCTCAAGTGAGCAATATTTTTGGCACTTGTACTGTGTAAGAGAAGACTTTCCAAACTGATGGATTTTCTTAACCACTTCTGTGCCAGAGTGGTAAAACCGAAAAGGAAAAATAAAGCCTAATATATTATTTTTCCTTTTATCAGCATGTGAGATGTATAGAATGTTACTCTGACATATGTGTACTGATGAATGATCAGTCAGACCATTTAGCTGGCTAAGCATGATGGGAAATGTAGTTAACAACAGCAGATGTGCCATAGGTTAGTCATCAGTGGTTGAATTTATTGAGGTTTGGCTGAGCATTGTAATTGACAAAACCTCTCCAAATCTCACACTCCCTTTGCTGGGGTGAAATTAATTGCTGTGTGGTTATACAAACATTCACTTATCTGTCTTGTTGGTTCACATTGTAACCATGTGCCTAGTTTAAAGTTTGAGTGGGAGATAGAGCTGAGTGTTTTCCTTTTTTTCCTGGGTTTAGTGAAGAGCAACCTCAGCAGTAATAGGCCAATGATAAGGAAAAAGATAGAGCAAGCCATTGCTGAGAAAGTCTTCCACCTGCAGAATGAGCTGTTGTCAGTGTCCTTGTAGACTGATTGATTTATAGCATTGCCACGTTTGCTCTGAGTTAATGTTTATCTAAATGAGATACTGCAGTAGGAGATATTTTCTAACAGCATTCCATACTTACCACGTTCCCTTACACATAGGCGAGGTGTGCAATGTATGAGAAAGGGATATATGCATCCAATAACCCTAAAGCCAGACTCCAGGCGCTTGGGTGATGCATTATAATATCAATACATCATATAATGTACATATCATTTGTCAAAAACAATATATATATAGTTAATAGAAGTTGGCACTGAATGTGTGTATTTAACTATTACAGTGCTGAGGCAATGCTTTTTAAAAAATATATATATATACATATTTATCAGTGTCTTTATACATAGCATGCATATATGGTATATGTTGCTTATCACATCAGTGACTTTTGACGTATGGGGAGCCAAACTCCCACCATGCTCAGCTCACAAACAAATGTTGATTTGTGGTTGGAGTGCCAAAGGTGTACCAAGCCTGCAAGAGTTAAACCACATCTAGTAGTAACACAATATTTTGTTTGTAAATTTGTAGTTATTCTGCTTCTTAGCAAGCTCAAAATGCTCAAAGCTGTTTGCAATGCCATTTTTTTCTGCTATATCCTATTTTATGCAATAATTTCGAGCACCTTTTACAGTGGGTATTACTTTTACCTGATACTATTGGAGAAGTGCCCCTTTGAGATATGAGGCTGCAGTGTTTTTTCACTGGACACTTGAGGGTCTACTCAATAATGAGACAATTGCAGGGAATAGGGATGGGACTTTCATACTTAAGGCCAAAGTAGCCGAGTAGGAAAAATTCTTCCATTCAGCTGCTTTGAGAGAATTTTTCCAATTCTGCTACTTTGGCCTAATTTGAAATTCCCATCTCAATACCCTACAATTCTCTCTTTATTGAGTAGACTCTATGATTTTCTGATAAACTGAAGTGAACTCAATGCACTTATTTTGTACTGTACATGTGTATTCCGAGGTTCACATTCTAAATCATTTCATAAATAAATTCCAATTACCATTTATATAACGAGTACAATTTACGGCCTATTATAATTCAGGGCTATATGTCTTCCATTGGCATGCATTGCTTTCTCTACATTAACTGAGACTGCATGCCAAACACAAACTTACTGCAGCTCACAGACCTTGTGACTAAAGCAAAACATAAAGCTAGATTTTTATTTTAGATATATTTATAAATATTTCCAAGGCTTTTTCTCCATTCTGCCAGTAAAATTGCTTCCCATTCTAATTTGAAAATACACAGGGGATTACACATACAAGCAATTCTTCTAAATATGGAACATGCACTATATCATATAGCTCTATAACTGCTCCTTATACACCGTCCAAAAACGATTCCCTAATGTAGACTCCAGAATCTCAATACAATCCCCATTCTTGATCATATCATGTTTCTGCTGAATTAAATTGTACACTATTCCTCAATTATCTCCATTTCTCACACTTATTTTATTTTTTTCAAGTTGTATATTATGTCTTTCATTTTTTTTATGGGTGGGCACACTGAAAACTATTCAAATAAGCTAGCTGGTGGTTCAAATATGGCACCCCATCAGCTGTGGACTATGGTACCCATAACTTGGGAAATGTTGTCACTGACAGCTGGAGTGCCATAGGTTTGCCATCACTGACCTAGCTACTGCATGATTTTGTGTAACGTTAGTATTTTTAATACAAAAGGGGTCAATTGTTTATAATTTTAAAATGCATTAACTGACTTGTTTTAATAAGGTGTAGTCTAAGATTGAAATTATTTAATGTCTTTGCTGAACTAGCTTTGGTACCCGCCGATCCGGTTTTTCAGCACTCTGGACAGTTGCCTGCAGATTCCCTGGTTAAAATCGGCTATCCATCACAAAGCACCCAGTCTAATCATATGTGTGAGTATATATCCTGCATTTCTTCAGGCCAGAAACTGTGTTACTTGTATAGTCCAAAATAATCACCTAGTAATATTCTTGATGACTGTAGGAGAAACAGACCATGCCTTATGGGGGGGAAGGGTTATACTGCAAATGTTTTAATCAATACTCATTATACCTTGTAGAATCAATTCTAGCATAACTAGTGTTTGCCACACTTATTTGCAATGGCCAGTATTATAAATCAGTAGCCTAAAATTGAATACCTAATTCTTATACATGCACCCATATATATGTAATATTTAAAATGCATACATATATGTAATATTTAAAATGCACACATATATATGTGGTTTGAAGCCGATTTCTACAATGGGGAAATAAGAGTATACAGTTATAGATAGTGTTTACAGATTTTGGCATAATTATTTACTGTTAATTGTAAGATATTGCATGCACATCCATTGACAGATTTTTATTACACACTTTATTGGCAGGGTATTTTGCTGTGTTATGCTTTTACTGTTATTTTTTTGCTTATATTTGCAGAAATAGATGTGTATTCTAAATGAGCATATTGTCAATTTAAGTAGTACAATAAATACATCAGTTGTTTAATGGTTTCTATGTAAATGTGGTAAGCACCCGAATCCTGAATATTGATCTTTCTGTGGTCCCACTGCAAGCCAAGAAAGTACTACCACAATTTAATGGAATAATCGGTGCAAATCCTTCATACAATGGATAACCTTAGTCATTCCAATGGCTTTAAGCATACCTTGTTGTGTACAAGGTACATTTATTTATTTATAGTACAAAACATATAACATTTTAAAGAAAAGGACTAAAATAGCTCCCATGGCTTATAAAATATAATAAATATCTATATGCTTCGTTGTTAGTGCTTCAGAGAAAAGAGGCATGAGCCCCCATAACTGATTAGCAGCCTTATGCAGGGTATTATATTTGGTGTTCTTATTTGAGTTTAACTGACTTTTTTTGTTGTTGTTGTATTTTCTGACATAGTAAAATGTATAATAATGAGCCAGTATGTAAAATTGTATTTCCATTTTTTCCATTTCGATCTGTATTTACACCTTTGTTTTTAAATATATTTTTTATTAACATGTTTCATTACAATTCACAGGTAAAACAGCAATAATAAAAGTTGTATCAAACATATGCAAAAAGTTCCATTACATATATCTCTAGGGAGTTAGCTTGTTACAATTAGCAGAAGTTGTTTGAGGTCAGCCATAAAGAAATATATATCAGTATCTGCTAAATAACATAGAAATATATATTTTAATATGGTTGAATTTGCGGTAGCTGATGGAGAAAGTTAAAGCTAGGTAGGTGGGCAGATAGATTGAAAGACATAGTTATTGCATCTACTGATAAATAGTTATAGAATAAATCAGATTTCAGAAATAGAGCAACAGCACAGCCTGTTGTTTTACTGGCCAGATGTACAAGGATGAGAAATAGCATTGCTTAACATAATGAAAATATTGATGAAGTCACAAAATTGTTCCTTAAGCTAAGTTAGTTGTTGCAATTAGAGTCTCTTTTAAATCACATGCAGTAAATGAAGGTTCTAATTACCTATGCTAGGCTAAATTCACATCATTAACGAAATTGTTACTTGTGATTTCAGATAATACAAATAAAAGACCCTTTGTTCCTTTATAAATCAAATCACACCAAATGAAGACTAATGCCCACCTTACTAGAAAAAAAAAAAGATGTTAAACATTGCAGAGATTCCCTAAAAATTCAAAACAAAAACCAATATGACTTGTGTATTTGAAAGGACATTTTGATAATTGTTGAAACAAGAAAAAGTAACATATTAGCCTTTTGTTAACATAAAAATTGTCATTTTAAACAACAGTAACCCCTCTACCTCGCTATCTATAAACTGTGAGTGAGTTGTGTGTCTGTGTTCATTTGTTGGATTGTAGTATTCAATTTAAACTTTTTAGCTATATTTTTTTTGTATATATAGGTATATATGTATGAGAGTGTGTGGCAAATTAACAACTAGGTTTCAAATATTAGAGCTGGAAACATTCTCCAATGTGCCTATTTGAAGTCTGAAAAATAGACAAGTTGAAGAATGTTTCCAACTTTGCTTTTTTTTGTCCTGTTTCTCTATCACCCCAGTTCGCCATTAAGCGAATAGATGCCGTATCTATATAAATGTGTGTGTAAGCATGAATATATGAGTACACACTGACATTTATTGTGCTGCCGCCCGTTATGGGTTGGGTGAGCAGGTTGGTTTTTAGAGTTCGCTAATGTGCAAGTTAAAAGATGGAAATAAAATCAATAGGAGAGTAAGCAGACGGCGCCATATATACGTACCCAGCTGCTGGCCAGGCAGGAAAGGAAGCAATCAGGAAAGTTTAGGACTTGGCACATCAATGCAGTTTCTCTATATCACAAGGGGGAGCTCAGTTAACAGCAGGACAATGTAGATACTTGAACATAAAGGTATAGCACTAATCAATCTAGATATGTATATTATTACTATTAACCCCTTTGTGACCAGCAGTATTCACAATCTGATCCTTGTTTGCATTATGAATCGCAATGAATGTCCTATGTATTATGCAACAGTAGTTCCCTAACACTAAATGAATAGGGAATATTGCATGTCAATATTATTATGACTTCATAGAACATCACTGACCTTCCAGGGGTTAATGTATTCTGTATACCTAGCTACATACGCAGGATGTGTAGAACCACAGGTAACATTATATTAGCGCTGTGTCATTAACAGTGTCAGAAATCTTCTAATATGACATTTAAACATAATGTTTCCAAACTATTGAACTTTGGGCTCCCCCCCTTCT
The DNA here is from genome assembly GCA_036172795.1 of Pelodytes ibericus. Classification (NCBI taxonomy): domain Eukaryota; kingdom Metazoa; phylum Chordata; class Amphibia; order Anura; family Pelodytidae; genus Pelodytes; species Pelodytes ibericus. The sequence goes on from CM069858.1 coordinate 161,562,091, forward strand.
TTAAATAGGATTCCTATCAGTTTTAGTGTGCTGATAATCTTGGTCCAGAAATGAGACACACACAAATCTAATTGCAGGGGTATCATTATATATGAATTATTGGAGTTGTATATTGATCTTCTGCATTGATTTTTCTTAAAGATTAGTTTGCAGACATCCAGTCTTTTCCAAGCACAATGTATAGGGCAATATAGTTACAGACTCTGATAATAGATAGCTCTTGTACCAGAGTGCTACCTACAGTACACTGTGGCGCCTCCTTATCACACCATAGATAAGTCTCCACGGACTTATTAGCTCACTAATGGGAACAAGGATCTTACTTAAACAAGAGATAGAAATGGAATTTGACATTACTCACCCACTCTTGTACCTAAAGGGTTAAAGCTATAAAAGTTAACTTTTAGCATACTAGCAAATAATGCTATAGTAGGGATTTACCTGCTTTAACGCTGGTATATGTTGAACAACACCTATTTGTACATGGTTGTTACAAAACATTAGGGGCAATAAACAGATTAGAACAACTGCATGGACCATCTGATCCATCCAAGGAACCCTTTTTGGAATATTACACATTGTCCTGTTTGTATACTCTACTGTATGGAGTATATTGCAATTATTATTTTTATTAATGTTCTACAACAGACGGGTCCAATGTGGTCTATGGGTCAAGTGTGATTCATCTGAAGGAAAGATGTGACCTAACATATTTAACATGGGCAGACTCAATAGGCCGAATGTTCTTATCTGCTGACACATTCTATGTTTCTGACTATACATATTTCATTAGACCTGTAAATGTGTATCCTTTTTAAGGAAAGCTGAATTATATTTAGGCTTTTTATTGGTGCTGAATAAACAAACTTATTTTTATATATGCTGTTCTTCACTGTAAAATGTAAAGCAGTCCATATATATATATATATATACACATGTATTCGTGATCATCTTACCCACCTCAGAAAAGAAAATGTGAAAATCTAAAAAGCCAAACTAAACACAATATTTTAGTATGGAATCATGAATTCTAACACATTGTTAGCTTCATGATCACACATATTATAAATGGCACACAGAAATGTGTAATATTAGCTTTACATTTATCAACAATAATTGAGAATATTTATTATGCGGTTTATAACATTGCTTATATGAACTATCCCCCTTTATTTTGTAGCATGTAAACGAAAAGAACAGGAACACGTCAAAGACAGAGGGAATACACCTAAAAAGCCAAGGTTGGTCTTCACAGATGTCCAACGAAGGACTCTCCATGCAATATTTAAAGAAAACAAGCGTCCATCCAAAGAATTACAAATAACCATTTCTCAGCAGCTAGGCTTGGAGCTCAGCACAGTCAGCAACTTCTTCATGAATGCTCGCAGGAGGAGTCTGGATAAATGGCAGGATGAAGGAAGCTCTGGCAGCACATCATCTTCATCAAGCTGTGGTACCAAAGCATGAAAGGGAACACAACCAAAAAAAAACAAAAAACTCCCCAGAAACTAAAACCTCGGTGGAAAAGCTTTAATACAAAAGACAAGGACCTCAACATAGCAGGTTTATACTTTAGAACTATTTGAAAACCAAAATTATTTATAAGTCCAAAGAAAACCAAAGACACATTTCTCCTGTAGATGACTTTTCTTCATAAGACATTTTCCAGGAGAACGCAAAAAAAAAAAAAAAGAAGTTAATAGTCAAACAATCCACTGGCCTTACACCTTCAGTCATCATCATTACCCTCACCGTAATTTTGCTGTCTGCTGGTCTGGAGCATAGTGATCTCTTGTCGTTGAATGGATATTTTCTAATATGGGTCTTCATTACCAACACACACTTACCATGAAGGTGTACGGTGTATCAGTACTTGATACAAACCAGTGGTAAGGGAACTTGGTCATAACTTGGTCTACAGGATGGGATGTGGTTTGACCAACAAGTCATCTTAGTTTAATGGAACTGAGTGTATTTGAACTTGTGCTGTGTGAACATAGCAGTTCCAGGATTTGACTGTAGAGTTCAGACAGTTGGATGGCACCTACACCTGTGCATTCTCTTTGTTTGTTAAGGGTTGTTTATCAAATACAAACACAACCTCTCCCACAAACGAGACATACAATACCAAAGAACATAGTTAGTATAGGACGCCAGGTGTTTTATTCCAGTGTTTTTAATATTCCAGTGATATTTTTACATAATACATTGTATGAAGAAGTGTAGGTATATATTATTCTAATTTCTTACTGTGAAACAAAACATGCATTGTAAGCGGACTGTTATTTGTAAGTTATTAGTAGTGATTTCTGTAAAACCACAGAGCTTCAAAGGGGAAAGAAACAGAGTTTGTTTGACTTTAGCACAAAATCTCTTATTTTTGTTGAATATCATGTTGAAATAAGGTACCAAACCTCACATTGATTCTCCTAAATAATATTGCTGTACTCATTTGTTTGACAATGATTATGAAATCACATGTATTATTTGGGGAACCAATTTTTTTCAAATGAAAACATTTAGCACCAATGAGTTTTTTTTTTCAAATGAAAACATTTAGCTGTTATTTACTTCTTTTTTTTTTTTTTTTTAGAGACAGACCCCCAACAAATTAGGATAGAAATTTCTTCCCCTTCATCTGTTGATGGATTGAAACTCCAACTTTACTCAGTCAGCCTTAACATACTGAGGCAATGTGAGTGGCTTTTCATTGAAATCTGAAAGGGATGGAAGTATGTATGTCCTCCGTTACCAACTTTAAAAAAAGGTGGGACATAGTCAGTACAATATGCAGTGAGTGCTTCAACCTGCATTGTTGGGCTTCTGTGCTGATGATATCACATTATATCACCTGTATGAGGACACCATACATTTCCCATCCACACAGCTCCTTATCCCAGACTGACGAAGGAATTTTTCAGAATAAAGATTTATTTTCTTATGCTTGGCAAGCAGAGCAAAAAAAATCTTCATTGATCAAATAAAAATTAAAACATGCCTGAGCACCACAGGTAGCAATTCTATTTGAGGAATAGCTCACCCTTGAACATGCATGGTTAGAATTAGTCTGACTCTGAGCTAACCTATAGTAGGTTAAATCCATTGTAATTAAAGGTGAGTGAATAAGTGCAAGCCCGTTTTAGAGCCAGGGTGATCCACGCAAGCATGGTATTTTTGTATTTTGTTTTCTAAAAGGCAACATTCATGTCTCCTCATAAAAAGCACATATGTAAAGTGCCCTGGAGAGTCCAGTTCATTCAAATACTTATCAAGTCTTATTCATTTCTACTTCACTTTTCAGAAATACTACACAAGCTTCCAGCTACTTCCTGTTTATACCCTTTCCATTTCCTTCAAAGCCAACTCCATTTTTAAAGCCAATATACACCTGTTGCTAATCTGTAATACTGCTCTAGCCATGATGCTTCTCCCCCCCCCCCCCCCTCCCCCTTTAATATGTGAAGGAAGAAATCTGGTCCCTTATCACCCATAGGGGGTTCTGTACAAACAGCAGTTTGGGGTAAAAGTTAAAAAATTGGACAACTTAGCAGAAATAGTCCATTAGTTTACCTATTCAGCACTTTACCCCAGAATTGTTATTTATACACAACTCCCACAGTATTCGGTTTAGCATCAATAAAGACAGTAACTCTATGAAAACTTTTTTTTTTTAAACAAATCAGTAAGAATCCATGCACCTGTAATCACAAAAATACAAGAAAATCATCATAAGAAGAAGCAAACATATAATCTTTATGTCTTTTTTTTTTTTTAGAGCACATGTTATCCCATTGATGTGTGGAACATTATCTGAACTAACAAATAATGAGAGAAAGTGTAAGATTTACCACAAAATAAATCATAACTAGAGCAGTGTTTTAAACAACATACATTTAACAGAAAACAAATGGCCAGCCTATTTTTTTTCACTAACACTTTTCATTTGTTCACATAACAGAATAATACCCGTCTATATATTTTGTGTTTAATATACATAATACAGTTACATTATTGTCAATTTTAGATAAAGACTACCATTACTAACCCATCATAAACGATGTCCTTTTATGTGCAAATCAGCCATAGTATTTTTGTTAATTGGCATTATGCAAAACATAACTCATTAATTAGACTTATATGTAAAGGACTTGTGTTGAGTAAATCTATATTTCCTTTTTTAATTTTATAATCTTCAGCTATCATACCAAAAATCGCACATATGGCTCCATATTATAAGATAGCCACTGTTTAGATAACTCTATATTTTAGTTTTCCACATAATTCCCTGTGTCTCTTCTATTTTGTAATTGTTGCACACACACCTTTCTTTGAAATGCCTTGCATGCAGCTCTCCAAACATTTGCTTATACCAAAGAGTTTCTATTTCAAAAGCAATGTTATTGGTTGGGTGAGCAATAGCAAGGCACATTAATATCCATGCACGATTAAACTAATGCACAAACGTGTTCATATATCTCATTCCGACACCCTTTATCTTCTATGGTTTATACACATATTCATTAAATAAATGTTTATCATTACTATGGTGTAGCATCCAGACCTCAGGACAACCTTTAGATTGTTGTGACTGAATACATTTCTAGGTAATTTAGTGGACTTAAATGTCTTTTATTTATACAATTTTAAATGCCTTTAAATAAGCCAAATATTTTGCAGTTGACTAGTGTTTTTTGTATTCATTGTCATATCCCAATGTTACCCCCTGAAATATTATTTATATTATTTGGGAGGAGGATTGTTTGTTTGTTTTTGTTTTTTTTTTGCATATGATGGTTCCGGACTTACTGTTTAAAACTGCAACCCATATTTTACCAAAGAGTCCTAGGACACTTCCACTCAGTCGAGCTGGAATAGCAGTTACTCAGTAGAGTCCCTCTTTCCTACACAAGTAAAGAAAGAAACTATGCATTTAGCAAACAAAGAGAAAGCATGTCAGCAGGTTTGACTGATTAGTGTTTATGGTGCGTTCGAATCCTATCACACAGGCCACTTTGATTTCTTTGTGCTGGCCTTTCTGGGTTATTGTGGTGTGGTTAGCTTTACAATACATTTGGTAGCTATTTCCTAATACTATGACAAAGAAGCAAAGTTGAGAATGGCTGCTTCCACATGTAAAAAAACAAACAAACAAAAAACAAATGTGTAAAGATCTACTATTTATAGTGTGAACCAAAGACGCTACCTCACTCGATTTCCATTTCGTGATTTTAATCACATTGATGATACCAAAGAATACCAAAGATTTTTTTTTTCTTGCACGGCCTTCCTCTGCTAAAGGCACTCAGCAACCTTCCCCTGACTCCTGACCTGTGACCTCTGACCTTCATGAAATATAACACTTTTTTCATAAATATTATAATTAACCCCTTCAGGGTCAGAGGTGCTCCAAGCACCACTGAGACTGATGGGGTCAATAGCAGAGAGAGACCAGATGGCTTCATATGATCAAGGTCTGGCTCATCAATTGTCCGTGATGATGTATCCCTCAAGAAATCTATTGTTTTAATCCGAGCATTTAATGATATTTTAGAAATCTTGGACAACATTGCTTAGAAACCATTTTACTCAATCTGATCTCTTGAACAATTTTAATCTTTATTTCAGGAGAAAGCAAAACTACATTTTAGTTTATGTACTGCAACCAAATAGGCAAGGTCACGGACTTAAGACCAGGTTATGATCATTGCCTATCCGTGATCATTTGATGCCTTCTGACCAAACTATAATAGGACATACCAAACCATTAACAATACCAGGATTAAACAAAGCTTTAGGCAAATATGTTGCAAACTTTGTAAACTCATAGGACGAGTGCCTTGCTTGAACCAAAGTGTTAAACCGCTGTTGACCTCTTCAATCTCACCTTATACTCTTCGAATACCTCAGCCTCTAAGAAAGGCCACTAATTAAATAATAATAATACGATAAACAAATAATTCTTCACCGTGGTGCTTTTGCAATGCAACCATGCAATGACCCTTTCTTTGATACCAAAGGGATTTATTTTTCTCGCTTCTAGCTGATGAACCAAAGTTTTAGTCTGTCCCAGACACTGGCAGTGCTCTCTCTGCACCTATCCGCTTGGCTCTGAGTACCTATTGGCTAGATGCAGGTCGTGCAGCATTCTTACCAATTCCGTCAAATACCTCATAGTATAAGAAATCTTTAGAGTTATGTTGTATAGAAAGTCTACGTGGTAAGACAGAATTTACTAGTTTCATAACTGTTAACCACCATTCAAAAAGCTTTACAATTAATATTTGTATTTTTTTTTTTAAATATACCTATCATTTCAGTCTCTTTGTTGATCTCCAAAGACATAATTTTGTTCCTTCTCCTGTTAGATACAAAAGGTTGCAAAAGTTTAATACAATGAAGATGGCTTTATATATATTGTTTATTTACTTTTTTTTTTTAGTTTAACGATGACACTTTTTGTTTGATATTCTATGTTCTTTTCACAGGGTAAAACAAAAACAAACATTGTTTGCTGTCATAATTGTCTCTTTACGTTCTTTCTAATGTGTGCTGACATTTCTTTAGGATTTTTTAATTTTGCTTATTTAATTTCTGCTTAATTTATGACTATAGTTTTAAATGAAATCCTGTATATAGTGACATTCACACCAAACCAAAGCATCATGTTACAATCTTTAGTTTCATCTGCTAAGACGTAATGAAGGAGAGACAAGTTTCTCTTGATTGTGCAGGGTGTATAAAGAATAATCTTAGCAGACACTTGTGTGTGTTTTAAACACTGCCAGATCTTCATGCCTTGTGCTTATTAAATGTATGACGCAAGGTATTGCATTGAAACCAAAAAGAAAAGAAGTCATTTGTATGTATGTACATTTTTTTCTTGTTAATTTATTTCTTAGGGGTTATTTTGTGGGTTTGACCCACGTATCCAAAGAATTTTTCAAATGTTGTTAAATGTTAATCAAGCACTGGCATTTGTGAGAGTTGTTTGTTATGAATTAATTTGTTTATGTATATATAAATGTATAATTTGCCATAAGCACGGGTATTAGAAGGAAGAGGGCGTTGAACATTGAAGACAAGCTAACTTGTGTTTGGAAATTCGCTCAACTTTATAAATAAATGGTCATTCTAACGTGAATCTGTGGTTGACAGAGTTGGTCGGGCACATATTTTTGACTAGACTATTCATTTGGTTGCCTCGTATATAAATTTAGTTACTAAGGGCAGCTGGACTGCTAACTGCTGTATGTAAAATCCTTTGTATATCGGTGGCACACAAAACAAATTCCCATGTTTCTGAAGAATGTGGAATATGTGTTAATAGGTAAACATGTATTCCCCCCCCCCCCCCCCATTATTCCTGGAATATTGGAATCCAGATGTATCATATGTGCCCGGGACCCCTACTCTTATATAATAATGTACATTGATTTCCTGTGTGACTGTGTCTCGTGTTTGTTAATTATGCTGACAATTACAAGGCACATTTAATATTCAACATCACTTTGCCATGACAGTTACTTTGATGTCAGGAAATGAAATAAATTGCATTGATGTATCTTCTGTGTTTACCCATTCTTTGCTGGACTGATCTTAAATACTATGCTGGATGATACTATTTAGGCCTATCCAACAGGGAAGGGGTTAAAACAGCTCCTGAGCATAATGCATTTAAATCTGAGTACATTTTTTACATTTAGAAATCATTTTCTCCAAAATTGTACAAAAAAAAAAATTAGCTCTAATTTTTGGATAACCAGATCAGGTACACTTTTAGTACATTAAAAAGTCAATCAAATTGCTGCATTCTAGAAAATAAATATATTTGTTTGTGTTGCTCTACTGTCGGCATCTCTCATTAAAAAAATATAAAACGGATCTTGTTAGAAAAAATAACCGTCAAAAAAAGTTTTCCAAGAAAAAAAAGAAATAGAATATGATACATTACACTAAATGACGATTCAACAGTCATCATTTGTTTATTATGTGAGACGTTGGGCAGTAGAACATTATAAAACAGCTACAATATGTTACCAAATTGAAAATATAGAAACATAAATTAAGTCCCAAAGAAACACTAGCTGGCCATGAAGTCATATTAAGTTTTGTCAGTGATTCAATTACCAGTTTTCAAATATTGTGTTACTTATATTTTTTTTTTTTATTGTTGGGAGCCATTGAAAGGAGATTTTGACAATCTCCAAACATAAAAAAGTTTCCGTAGACTTTTTTTTAAAAATTCTGTTGATATTTTTGTGTTCAATAATTTTAAGGACAGATTAATATAAACCGAGAAATCAAACCCTGTGCTCCTACTCTATACTCCCCTGATATTCACACAATATACAAACACACTATAGTAAGCCATGAGATTGACAATGAGATGAGATAAGAAAAGAGAAGACAAATGCCCATCTTAAAGTGACCTAAACATTACTTACACTATGTATGCAGCAAATAAAAAATTATGAAAACTTATCTATACATTGGAAGGAAAATTGCATTGAAATCCATAAAATAAGAGAAATATATATTTTAAATGTGTCTCAGATGCCTGCTGCTCATGACATCACATGTGGCTTGAGACTCATTTCGTTTAACTCAACATCATAGAGACATCATCTCTAAATTCAAAGTATAAGCAATGATTACCTTGAGTCCCTTTAACTTAGACTCAGTTAACACTATGTAGATGACTTCATACCAGGATATTTCTTAACAGAAAGTTGACCGAATTACTGTCTCAATAGGCAATAGGGGATATGTGTAAACGGTGTTTCCTCAAGTAAATTAATTCAAACGGGCTATGTGTTAAAGTGTGCACAAATGATCACAACTAGAAAAAAAAACCTAGTGCACCAGATGTGCCAAAAAAGAAAACTGATCTAAAAAATGTCTAAGAATGAAACAAAACAAGAGGCACATATTACACCATCTATTATATCACATATTGGAGTGCAACTCTATGCCAAACTATTCTGGTTTAATAAGTACTCACAAATGGTTTAATACACCATTTTAGACTAACAAGATGCAAAGGTGGGACTAAAAATATATAATTTCTTTGATATGTATAAAACCCGTTTGAACAGCTTTCTACACACCATGCATGCTTAGGAGCAAAACTATGAATGAAGGAATTAAGGTTAGACACAGGAACAGCACCGTTTGTTATGCCACTGTATCCATTCATACCCATTTAACGAGTTTGGTAGATCAACATCTCTTCTATGATCCATGAACACATTTAGTCTTCTACACAGCACTGTGGAATTGTAATCCAAAGAAACCTTTTTTGAGAATTACAATACAGTTGCACATAACTGGGGAAACCTGATATATATACAAAACCTGTAGACGACAAGTTCACATTCAGGACCTTAATCTTCATATTTATAAATATGTATATTAGAGATATACTGATCTGAAGAGTATCTCTCCTCAAAAAGTAATGTTGGGGGTCTATCAAATGTGGCAAGAGAGTGGCATGTTGAGCACTGCGAGTAGATGATATAATTAGAGTCAGGCATGTGTTTGCATCAACTAGCACTGTTCATAGTGCCATGTTTATGCCTTGATAAAAAAAAAAGATCTCTACACATCAGCTAACAATTTAGCAAGCACAATGTATACATTTATGCTGCATAAAGTGATGCCTTGTCATTTTACTGGGAGAGGTATACTTTGATACAAACTCAACTGACCTCTTATGAATCCAATGGAAAAAAAGTTAGTCAGCAAAAGAAGTAATTAAATTAACAAAGAAAGAAGATGATGACTGTGCTCAAAAATAGCTAATTTATTAATACACATTGACTGGACAGAAAGAGACTAGGAGATAAAGCTCTGGATCATCTACTATAAGGAGAATAATATGGGAAATTACACTCCATTCTAGACAATGGGAATTATAACAAAGATACCTAATTCCATGTAATGATAACATCTTCTTCACTGGAATCACTACACAGAAATAACAGGTCCAAAAGTATTGAAAAACATTCGCAGATGAATTCTCGAACTTTGCCATTTCTCAAACCTTTTTTTCCACATTCAAGTTAGCTTGCTTGTTCTAGCAAAGGCCACCTAAGACAATCACCTACAGAAATTAGTATATAGACATAGGATAATAATTCAGGGGTCAAAATTAGTTTTTGCACCCTAGGAGTGCCAGAACAGTTGCACTGCTGGCTCACTGGCAGACAAATGGTTACAGGACTGCTGTTAGCAAAAAATGTGTAACTGAAAATTTGCATCATTTTAAATAGAAATGCATTAATGGAAGAGTACAAATATAGCACCATATTGAGCCCTCTTTGCTTGTATAGCACTATTGTGAAGCAGATATGTTGATCAGAATCTTGGGTCAGATGGGTCGGATCTTCCTCCATCTGACTGAAGATGTCTGCTCCCTAATTAGAAAAGAGGGCTCAATAAGGTACTTCAAGCATATACTTTCAGTAAAGCATTTCTGTTTAAATTGTCAACACTTGACACATTAATTCAGTTAAACAGTATTAAAGTTGCCCTTTAATACATGTATAGAAATACCCACCTTTTTTACTGCTACTTTCCAACTGAAATTGTAGGGTATTAAATAATTTGTTTGCATATACAATACACAGTTTTCTAGAAGTATTCTCTCTTGCTCCTGAGCTTCTAATGTATTTTTCTGTGTAGATCTTAGTGTGATGCACTAGGCATTATTCTGATTTGTTTCTCAGTATTTCTTGTGTGTTTTTTTCCTCTCAGTTTTTTTTTTTTAAGCTGCGGTCATTTTTCATTCTATGCCATGAAATATCATCCGCTGTGTTTTTTAAGCAAAAGAAAAAAAAATGAAAAAAAAAGTAAACGTCATAATGCTTTTCAATGTTCAAATGTTCAGCGTTTATGTAGTCAAGAAAAATGTAGAAAATAAACTGTTGGGTTTTCCAGCACTTTAAATTTCAGATATTTCTTGTTTTGTATCTCTTGCTGCATAATGTTTTTCTTAAATGTATGCCTTTTTTTTTTTTTTTTTTTACAAATGGCGGTAAGATTCAAATATTTGATGGTTTTGATATTATGCAGCTTTGGTCCTAATGCATTTTGAAATAAAGTGTTGCTTGTTTCATGATAACTCAACACTGTTTTATGTTATTCACACTTCCGGGAGAATTGAGAAGATGGAAACAAAGAACATGACTTAGCAAAGGTGATGTCTTTGTAAAATTTGAAAATTTTGCATGAATTTCTTTTTTATTTACCTCTTTATATATTTATAAAAGTCCCGCACATGAAAGTGCCAGGAAGTTAAAACCAATGTTCAATCTCCAGTGTCTTACATCTAATGGTACCATTTGTTTCCATGCCAACACAGGATATAGGACTCCACCATCAGATGCCCACTGCTTTTCAAGTACTTTTTAGCCTCTGGTTCTTTACACATAGAACAACCAGAAAGCAACTTGGACGTACATTATACACAGTGCATCAAATTAGGTGCTACATCTGAATGTTTCATTGAACCCCATTTTCGTTTGTCATTTCCCCCCCCCATTTTTTGGTTTCGTTGAACCAGTGGTACCTGTATAGAAGCTAGAAATAATAAAAGACAACTGGAAACCTAGTATGCACATTAATTAACTATACCCATTTAAATATAATCATTTTAAATTAATTTGCTTATGGGAGGTGTTAAATGTTTAAATAATATATTGAAGATCATGCTGCTACAAGCTAGACAAATGAACCAACTTATAAGCACCTGTATTAAGTTCATTGTGCACTGTAGCAATGGATTTGGGAGTTTTGATAAGTAGTAGAAGATATTTGAGAATGATTTGGTCCCAGATGTCTCACATGAGCACTCAAACTAGAGCAAGAAGTTAGATATGGAAGAATTCAAACAGATAATACATGAGAAATGGCAAAAAAAGGGCACTCACATTTAGATACAACCAGGATGGAAAAGTACAAAGTAGTAGTTTTTTATGTGTTAGGGGAGATCTAATAAAACTTCAATTAACCATTGCAAGCTGCATTCAAAAAAAGAGGATCCAGCTCCATAACTATGTGCAAGCAGGAAAGCAAACATGTCTGTGTGCTGAGCTTGCCACATGTTGACATACTAGTGAACAGGTGTTAGTATGATACATCCCCCCAGGTGCTACTGCACTGTCTTGTGTATCTATTTAATGAGAATACATCTGCACCCTGTCAATCCTGGTAGATGTACCTACCACATCAACAGCTGCGTGCCCCAGTACTAGGTAAGCTGAAATCTTTCTATTCTATTACATGTATGTGGCAGGGGGTGAAGAATAGTGGTGCAAAGTTTTAGCACCAATTGATACTGGTGGTAGGTCTGCACTAGGATCCACCAATGTGAGGAAATGTGGATAGTATTTTCTACCTCACATGTATCTTTATCTGGAAATGCAATGGTAAAGGTTATTGTAAGACAATGGTCTCATAGTTAGCATATATATGGGATTGGTGTTCTAGCAAGATCTATCTGACAGGAGTCATTGCCATCATTAATTACTTAAGACGAGCAAAGTGACTCCATGTTTATGTGCTGATTATTAAATCAATATATGTGCTTCTTAATCACTCAAAACAAAAGTGAGTATCATTTGAAATCTTTATTGTTTACAGTGCATACTCTTTCACCAATAGTTATTTTTAGATTACGGTTTGTATCGCATTTTCTATTCTAGCTTTATCACTATGCACAGTACATCAATATAACTTTATGGGTTCACTGTGAGTTCATTGAGAGAATTACATGGTCATGGGAAGAAACGTTAATCTATTTTAATATGTGAAGGTGAAATTCACCACTCTAAGGCAAATTACATTATTTTTCTGTGTTCAGGAGATTTTCATGTAATTATATGCTGTCAATCTAAAATATGAATTTAATGTTAGCATTTTTTATATATTTTTTGAACATACTTCTGAGAAGTTCAATTCCAAACATTTCCCATAGTCTTTGCCCAGAAAACAAAGACCTAAAAGAAATAATTTTGTTTAAAATGCTACTTTAATGAGCCAATCAAGTAGCCATCATTCACTCCTAGTGTCTGTGTGTCAATAAAGTAAGCTGGGAGGAAGGAAAGTATTTGTGAATCTGAATCCGAATCAGATTGCTAAGTATGAGAATGCAGATGCTAATGTGTACAGTAAGGATGAATGAGAATGAAGTAGGACAGAGTAGGCAGACAGTGAGAAGAGGGAGGCACCAGACAGGGCCAGCAGAGATTGTGGGCGCCCCTTACATCCCAAATGGTGTGGGCTCCACCTCTCCCACTCCATTTCTCCTTTCATTATTGCCCCAACATCCCTTGAAATATCACCACCTTGCACACCCCGGACATGCCCCAGCACCTACATTGCACACCCAGAACTTACCCCAGCGCTCACCCACATTGCACACCCAGGACATGTCCCATCACCCACATTACACACCTATGAAATGCACCATCACCCACACTGCAGACCCAGGACTTACTCCAGCTCCCCAGGACATGTCCCAGCCAGGGCTGTTTTAAGGCCCTAGTAAACCCTGAACAAGCAAGTAGTGTGACTGGCTCCAGCCTCCTTGATATCATGAGTACAACATTCCTCCAGGTGCTGTAACACTGTGAGCCTACTCATGGATCAACCGAATAGTAAGACAATATACAGATTTAGGGTCAGCCAAAGACATCTGGAAAGAAGGCAAAGATATCCTCTTAGTAGAAAGTAGAAAAATATTTATTTAAATAAAAATCAATAAAAGGGGCTTTCTTAAAAGCAGTCTACAAGTATTAGCATAATGCACTGTTTAAATAAACAAATCTTAATAGCAAAATTATCAATCAATTAAAACATAATTGGTGTCATACCTGCAATCAGCGTTCAGGACGCAGTGTCCATTGGTTTCTGTCCCTGGGAGCAAGCGTCTGAAATGCAAGACACGCCCACATCTCCAAAAATGGAGACCAGGTGTGTCCCACATAGAACACATGGGGAAGAGGTGAAGGGTTACCCAATTCCAATACAAGGAAGCCTCTAACAAAAAAAGGAAAAATACAAAGATTTGTATAAATAATAATAATACATTGAATCCAATAAGTGTAAGATATAAAGAATAGGATAAAGAGAACGAAAAAAATGTAAAAAAGGGGTAGAAAAGGGATGTCCATGTGTACTGATTTTATCGATTTTTGGATTAAATAAATATTTTTCTACTAAGAGGATATCTTTGCCTTCTTTCCGGATGTCTTTGGCTGACACTAAATCTGTATTTTGTCCTAGTAAACCCTGAGCAAAGTCTTTAGCAGTCTCCCTTACCCAATTTTTTTTAAAGCCACAATGTAAAACTGTATATAAATGTAAACCTTTTAATATTATATGCAAATATTTTCATAATATATTTTATTATATTTAATAAAAATGTTATTTAAAAAATGCATTTGTTGTTTTTATTCCCTTCTTCTGCACCCACATTTCACCTAAAACTTGCCATGTACCTATATTGCACCTACAGCACTTGGTTTCCACTCATAGTGTACCCACATAATTTTGCATGCTACATTGTGAATTTTCCCCACAGAACATACCACAGTGTCACTTTGCCCCACAGAACTGGCCCTGCAGAATATGTCACAGTGTCACTTTACCCCATAGCACATTTTATTTTGCCCAGCAGAACATGCCACAGCATCACTTTGCCAATTAAAAGGAGCCACAGTCAGGTTGCCCATAAATATGCCACTATTAGTTTGCCTATTGATATGCCACAGCCAATTGGCTTGTTAATATGCCACTGTTAGTATGTCCACTAATATGCTACTGTTAGTATGCCCATTAGTGTGCCACAGCTAATTTGCCCATTAACATGCCACAGATAGTTTGCCCATTAATACCCCCCTATTAGTCTGCCCATTAATATGTCACAGCCATAGATGCTTCTCTCTGTACAGACGCATTTTTCAATATCCAAAGATATTTTGACTTTAGCCCAATCTATCCCCATTTTAAAACAGTACTAATTTATTTAAAGGACGACTCCATGGGTCTCTTGGCGTCAGTGTATTTTATTGTGTGTAAAATAGTGTCTTGATTGTGTAAGACCTATAAATACAAATGAGAAATTATGCAGATTAATTTTGTTACAGTTGTCTATTGTAGACGGTGAATAACAAACCAGTGTGTACTTGTTTATCATAAAATAAATAAAAAAAATATTCCACATCCAATTTTCCCATTAATATGCCACGATTAGCCTGTCCATTGATATGCCACAGCCAATTTGGCCATTAATATACCATTGTTAGTATACCCATTAACATGCCACAGCCAATTTGCCCATTAATATGCCAGTGTTAATTTGCCCATTAATATGCCACTAATAAAAGCTATAACCTTCTTCCCCAGTATTCACCTGCTGCTCTCTCTGTCCCCAGCTGTCTCCTCTGCAGCACACGCAGCGTGTGCGGGGGAGGGACATACAGCCGCCGGCTATGACTGTGGCAGTAAGCCGGACCGCATCCAACGGATGTGGACTGCCGGCTACTGCCCTAGCATGATTGTCATGCAGTCAGCGCTACCACCATGGGCCAGCGGGGTAACCAGTGGGCCCTCGGCAAGTGTCCCAGCACCCACATTGCACAACTATGAAATGCACCATCACCCACATTGCAGACCCAGGACTTACCCCAGCACCCAAGGACATGCCCAATTACCCACATTATACACCCAGGATATGACCCAGATATCATACAGTGCACACCCCCAGGCTTACCTCTGCACATGCCCCAGAACACACATTGCACACCCAGGACATGCTGCATCAGCCACATTACTCACCCAGGACAAACCCCTTCACCCACAATGCACACCCAGGACTTATCTCAATACCCAAGGACACGCCCCATCACCCACAATGCATGACTAAGATTTACCCTGGCATCCCAGGACATGCCCCAGCACCCACATTGCACACAAATGGCATGCCCCATCACCGACACTGCACAACCAGGACTTACCACAAGACATAGTCAATCCTACATATTGCACACCTGGGACATGCTCCATCACCCACATTGCACACCCAGGACATGTCCCATCACCCACAACGCACACCCAGGACTTACCCCAGGACATGCCCTATCATCCACATTGCACAACCAGTACTTACCTCAGCCAGCATCCAGTTCCCTGATGTCAAAGCTGCCTAGGCACACAAACATCCTACCTTGCTGCCTATCATGGTCCCCCGCATGGTCTGAAGTCTGAAAGGTCCCATTATCCCTGATGCACTAACCTCAGAACTCGTGCAGGGTATGCTAGAGGCAGCATGGGAGGATGTCTGTGCACCTGGGCAGGTCACATACACCATGCTTCCTGCCCGCCACAGAGAGACCGTTGAGGGGAGATCTCTCAGAATGGACACAGGACTTAAGCAAGTACTGTAACATGGAAAAAGGACTTTAGAAAATACTGAGGCATGGACAAAGGATACTAGAAAATGACTTGGGACACAGGAATGAGGATTGAAATAAGAGCAGAGCAAGAAGGAATACCTAGGCACAACTCTTGGTTGGGAGTCTTCCAATAGGCAGGTAACCACTGGATACATCGGTTTAGTAGGTACCCCTACATAAGAAAGCAGAGCAGGTATCCCTAGAAAGGGCAGCTTGGCAGATAACCCAAGATTGGGCAGCTTGGCAGATAACCCAAGATAGGGCAGCTTGGCAGGTAACCCTGAATAGGGCAGCTTGACAGGTAATTATGCTGTATTGCAGGATGGTCAAACGGGAAGCTGTGACCCTTCCCCTGGGTGGTTGCCCTCCAGGATAGAGGTCCCAGTTCCTAGACAGGATAATAGATAGGCGCAGCTTCCAGGAATGGATCTGGAGCCAGAAACAATGGTAGGTTTGCCAATAGAGTAAAAGTAGGAATATGTCCACAGCACTAGAATATTATAAAAATGAGTCAGGAATTCAGAGTAGAACCCTGCAAATTAGAGGAGTTATACACCAGCACTGGCATAGAAGAAAAACACAGAACATTCTGAAGAATCATAGGTAAAGTTGCACATTAGACCAAGACAAAAGGTAAGTAGTAATTGAACCCTCGAACATGTAAAAAGTTTACTTTTAAGATTTCCGTCATCTTTAACATATCAGGACATGTGTGTAGAAAGCAATATGGAAAGCAATATAAATTGTTAATGATGTTTACATGTCAGTAGGGATCCCCAGCAGCAGCAGCCTTATGTCAAGGAGAACAGACAGCTTTATAAAACTGGGAAGAGAGTCTGGTTGGATGACTGGTATTGATAATAATCTTACCTGGGAAGAGAGATGTCCTTGCAGGATCACCACTGTCTCCTAATCCAGCACCCCCTGAGAAGGAACCAACTGTTCAGGTCCCACAAACTATAGGGCAGACACCTAGCAACACATCTGTTAAACAGAGGTATCTGAGAGGAATGATATGTATAACTGATTTTACTGCCCTTTGTAACAGTATAGTATGTGTAAGAGTTATGGCGACATATGTTGTGCAAATTAAAGTAAGCTGTATTCTACTCTTCTCCTCAGACCTGCTGTCCTCTCCAACTGTGTTAACATAACAGTGGTCCAAATCTCATTACTCCTTCTCTGCATGGTTCTCCTTACTGCTGTGCCTGTTTTGTTCTTGTAGTACTGGCAAACCTTTAGTACAAACTCGAAAGTCTCCTGAAAAGCAAAGCTTCCTGTTCTTGCTACAGCTGCCTAGTAACTAATCCCTAGAACTACTAAACTATTAATTTATTTATTTTCGAGCAGGACCTTGGTCTGCACCCTGACCTACTAGAGTCAAAATGGAATCTTGGTGACATCAGACAGCCTCCTGAGCTGTAGATGATTGTATTGATTGGCGTTTCCTATTATAACCATCTTTGTTATTGCTTAAAATACCTGTATATTCCTCTTTCCACTTGCATGGATTCATCCCCCAGTTTTCTGTTATTTTACTGCCTAGGTCTGATCTAGTCACTTGCAGTCTCTGCCTTTGCCTTGTTATGCAGACTGTGTCCCTTTCTTACTTTTGACCTTGTTCTTGCTTTAATCGTTGTCCTTGTCCGTTCCTTTTCCTCCTGTACCTTTTCTTGCAGATTTATTACATGATAGTATTATCTCCTGCCTTCAGTATTAACTCATAGTTTCTTGTATTATGCTTGTGACCACTCTGGTTCTGTAGCAGATCCTCAGAGGCCCAGAAATAAAGTCTCAACCCTTGGGGGTGAGCAGTTGTTCAGGTGAAGATGCACATTCTTTCTCATGAATGTCCTGGCATTGACACTTACCAAATTCCTAAAATGATATGTGAACCGCAATCCTCACTTAAGTTGAACCTTGAAATGCCTACATTTGCTTTACTTACTCTTCTTTTTCCCGAATTGTTTCCATTCTTCAGGTTCTGCATGAACTGAATCCAGAAGAGAGTCAGTCCAATTTTGCTAAATGGTGAATCGGTGTATCTACAAACAGATGATGTAACAGACATTACTCTTGAACTTGCAAGTTCAAATCCTATTACTCTGACCTTTTTCATATGGATGGAGTATAATTGTTATTCTTCACACATATACACCTGAAATGGACACCTGAAAAGATACTGCGTAATATACAGTTCTTGTTTTTTGTATATATAATTTCAGTATTCATCTTGTATCAATGTGTGTGCACATTGCGTAATAACAGTATAACTTTCCTTCAATAACATTCAATTAATGAATGAGGCTGTTAGGATTGGGTTATTACCTATAGTCTGGTATCTGATTGATAAATTCACTCTCCGTTACAGATGCACATATGCTCGCTGCTACTTGTGTGTGATTTTGTGTCATTATTTGGAACCCGTTATAATAAATTGTATTGTCATTTTATTTTCTGTCTGTAGTCATGCACATTACTACTCATTTTAGTTTCTCAATGGCATCGTACAAAATCCCTTGATAAAATTCTGTACATTTGTTAACAATTTATGAAATGTCAGTTTTCTATGAGAGGTACATTTTAATTAACTACACTGTACTGTTAATTCTGTAGCACATGTAGCACAATGTGCAACTGACTGAAGTAATGTGCCTCTCACAGTTTAAATCCATAATCCCATTCTTTAAGATTCCATATACTCATTTTCTACATCCAGTGCTTAACATTAACATAAACTGCAGAATGCAGACAATATGACCTTTATTGTAATGAGCTCAAGGGATTAAGGTTACAGGAAGCCCTGGGCCAACTATAGATTGGGAGCTTCCAATTATTTTACCCACACAATTATCGCATTTCCCACTGAGTGCATTAATCTTACTTAATTAAAGTCATCCAGTCCTTTTTTTCTTTATACTATACGCTCATTTTAGAGCACTCACTGCCAGAGAGACCAGAATATCCCATTTTGAGCCCCTATAAGTAAGAAATTATGTTTTGATTTTCTTCTTGCTGTGTTTCCATAGTGCTGATGTGTTTTCAATGTGATCTGTGTCCTGACTTCTTATTGCGGCATAAGCAGAAACAGGCAGAAAATAACTGAATAAAGTTTTAAAGGTAGGTAGGCAATGCAGTAGAGCAGCAGGAAATGCTAGCAGAATGCTTGGTTGCATAGGGAGAGGTATTAGCAGTAGGAAGAGGGAGGTGCTCATGCCATTGTACAGAGCACTGGTTAGACCTCACTTGGAGTATTGTACACAATACTGGAGACCGTTCAGAGAAGGGCTACTAAACTGGTTCATGGGTTGAAGGATAAAACTTACCAGGAAAGGTTAAAGCATCTTAACATGTATAGCTTGGAGGAAAGACGTAACAGGGGGGATATGATAGAAACATTTAAATACATAAAGGGAATCAACACAGTAAAGGAAGAGAGTATATTTAAAAGAAGAAAAAATACCACAACTAGAGGACATAGTCTTAAATTAGAGGGGCAATGATTTAAAAGTAATATCAGGAAGTATTACTTTACTGAGAGGGTGGTGGATGTATGGAATAGCCTTCCAGCAGAAGTGGTAGAGGTAAGCACAGTGAAGGAGTTTAAGCATGCGCGGGATAGACACAAGGCTATCCTAGCTATAAGACTGGGAACGGGGGGACTAATAAAAGTATTAAAAAAAAATTGGGCAGACTAGATGGACCGAATGGTTCTTATCTGCCGACACATTCTATGTTTCTATGAATACAGAGTACAGAGTTAAGGACAAACTAGGGCAGGACAGAGGAATAACCAAACTAAGGATATATAATACAAGGTACAGAGACACAGATAATAAAATAGACATAATGTAGGGCACAGACAAATGGCACATATACAGCACACAGAGGCCAGGGCTAAGGAACACAGGGAAACATACAAAGGAACAAACAGATATTCAGGAACTAGTATAACACTAGAGATGGTAAATGGTAGGGGTTTGGTTACTTATGGCCATAGGATTAAGCTAGCCAACCCCACCATGGTACCCCACAATTAGGCAAATCCCTATCGAATATTAGCAAATGAATGACAGAAGATAAAGATTTACATTGCACAGAAACACAAACAAGGAATTCCTGTAGACTGACCTGCACAGGACTGAAGACTGCAGAAACTGAAAGGAGCACAAATGGGCGGGTCTAGGACTCTTCTTCGCCGCATTTTCATCGCTGACAGTTCAGCGCGGCAGTTAGAACTGTCAGCAATGAAGTATAACGCGGCCGTTTCATCGCGGCTGCAGCTATGTAAGAGCTGACAGTTCAGCGCTGAACTGTCAGCTCTTACAAATCTAAAAGTAAAACTAAAATAACCCCCCCCAATAAATTATTCCCCCCCCCCAATAGTAACACTAAACCCCAATACTAACACTAAAATTTACCCCAATACTAAAATTAACCCCCTAAACCCTAATACTAACCCCCGACCCCTAATACTAAAGTTAACCCCCTAAACCCCAATACTAACCCTAATACTAACCCTAATACTAACCCCCGACCCCTAATACTAAAGTTAACCCCCTAAACCCCAATACTAACCCTAATACTAACCCTAATACTAACCCTAATACTAAAGTTAACCCCCTAAACCCCAATACTAACCCTAATACTAACCCTAATACTAAAGTTAACCCCTTTAACCCCCTAACCCTAACCCTAACCCTAATAGTAAAATTAACCCCTAACACTAAACACTAAACCTAATTCTAACCACCTAAACCCTAATTCTAAACCAACTAAAATCGGTAAAATACTTACCTTTAGCGATGAAATGTCCCGCGATGAAATCTCCAGCGGCGATCTGTCTTGTGCTGCAGAGTCGGCGGTGAAGAGGCTGCGCGGAAGCAGCCGCGATGAAGAGTCCCATCCCCCAAATGGGCAGAGTTGCACATTTATACAAAACAGGAAAACTAGGCAAAGAGAAACAATGAAAACCTGGAAAGGAACAGAACAATTAACAGCAAGAAAACAAGAACTGAAGCAGAACAGAAGAACAAAGGAACAGAAGCAAGTAACAAGGAAAACATAAAACAGGATTCTGAGACAGGGAGAACTATGACAGGGCTGGAACACTGAGTCTGGGAGAACTACAACAGGACATGCCATTTAAGTTACTCTAAGACAGGGCATCCCATTTAATGGACTCTAAGACAGGGCATGGATCTGGACTAGGCAGGTGTTGCTCTGGGGCCAAGTGGGAAGGTGCCATACTAGGACCAACTGGGCTGGTGCTGCTCTTGGCCCGAACAAGGAAAGGGTCTCACACTGTGGCCAAACAAGCATACAAGGAACAATATGCCAGTATTATTTTACCATTAGTATGCCACAGTCAATTTGCCTATTAATATGCCAGTATTATTTTGCCATTAATATGCCAGTGTTAGTTTGTACATTAATATGCCAGTATTCTTTTGCCATTAATATGCCACAGCTAATTTGTCTATTAAAATGCAAGTATCATTTTGCCATTACTATGCCAGTATTATTTTGCGATTGATATGCCAGTATTATTTTGCCATTGATATGCCAGTATTATTTTGCCATTGATATGTCAGTATTATTTTGCCATTAATATGCCACAGCCAATTTGCCAGTATTATTTTGCCTATTTATATGCAACAGTCAATTTGCCAATTAATTTGCCACTGTGTGTAAGTGTGAGTAGTATAGTGTAAGTGTGTGACTCTGCCACTCACTCACTTACACTCTGCCACTCACTCACACACTTACACTATGCTACTCACTCACATACTTACACTGTGCTACTCACTCACACACTTACACTATACTACTCACACACTTACACTCTGCCACTCACACACATGCACTCTGCCACTCACACACTTACACTCTGCCACTCATTCACATACCTTAACCTGCAGTCCAGCAGCTTCCTCTCACGCCGGACCAGAAGCCCCCTTCCGAAAATTCTTAAAGGGGTGCGCCCGGCCAAATTTACAGTGGTGCTGCCCACCAAATTTATTAAAGCGGCCCCAGGGTAGGCGGCCTACAGGGAATTTTCACGGTATCCCAGTAGGTCAGTCCGGCCCTGCCAGTGGCAGCACAGGAGGGTCTGCTGATACAGCGCAAAGGGCTTGATAAGAGTACCCTTATCTTAGGAAGGGAAGGGTGAACCTTCCCTAAAAATCCTTGTTGTTCTAGTTACATATATATATCATTCTAAAAATTATATATATCAATATCTACACCTATACATATTTTCTGGGAGTGGTTTGCAATTAGTCAAATCAGTAATTTAATGCTGATAAGAACTCATATGAATATGTGTTTTTAATAAAGACCAATACACTATTTCAGTCTAGCACAAATATATTACATATTATAAATAATATACTAAATAGGGAGCTCTCAAAGCTCTTTTTAAAAAGCAACGTTTTTAGTCCAAAATTGGCTTTGCTTCATTTGTTTTTAAAAAACCTACATGTGCTCGTATTTATGCCTGGGTAACCACTGGGGCATAATTGTTTAAATTTGTAGACTGCAAAGATCATCTTCTTTGTGAATTACATCTTATTGTACATTTTCTAAACAAAACAATAACAATTAAATTGTCTGCCAACTAACAACACACAATCTGTGATTTTTTTTAAAATTTTTATAAATCTTATCTTTTCCACAAATTTGATCACTTTGTGCTCAACCTAGTAAGAACATTTTGTTTCACTCCTGAACCATAAATCCTACAAGAGGTCTAAATGTTTTGACAGTGGCTACGATTTGTGGGATTTCCTCCATTGGACAAGAGACAAAGTGCAGTATATCATCATATCATCAAAGATAGTTCAATTTCCTCCTGGCCTGTCTGCAATACTTTATATGATGCTTAATGCTTTCCAGCAGGACTAACGGTTCTTAACACCATGATCTATGGCAGAGAGCAAAACAAGAACCTTGGCTTCAACTTGTTTCTAGGCCTAATGGCTTGGAACAAAATCTTTTTGTCATGATCATGGCCATGGGTGATTGGTATGCCCTTTTAATTTATTTATGTGACTTCTTATAACTATATAGTGAGCATTATAACTGAGTGTTATAACAACACTCTGGGTTAGCTACTTTGACAGATAAAGTGATTTAGCAATAAAGAATTATATTAAAAGCCTGTTGGTAAAATAACAACATAATATAGAATCTCTAAAATAATACATGGTGGGGTTAGAAAGACTTTGGAAATTCTCATCAATAGGGTGCCTCACATGTCTCAGGAGAGAGGAGAATTCTTCTGACAAACACTATGAGAACAAATCTTGGTCTAGGTTCATGACATGAATACAAAAGAGGCTCTGGCTACAGATGAAATGTTGGTTATGACACAGAAAGAGCATCCAGGGATGCATTTGTTAAAAGGAAAGACAACACAGTGATTGGGTTCAAGCAAATGTGAATGTGCAACCTCCTAGTAAACACAATGAATGACTGGGATACGCAGGGAACAGCACTGACATAATTATAGAACTATGGGATTTCGTTAACACAATGCACTTTGCAAATACCCCAAAGACTAGGTTGTTAAACTTGATATTATGATAGGTTTGAAATCATTTATAATATGTTCCAAGGGAGTTTGAACTATTTGACATTATTTAATAAGTCAAGCATATTTTTTAATTGGTAATGTAGATGTTAGAGTTAACAAATAAAATTAAACCATGCACAAATAGTTGTAAAAAGAAATTTTTTATGTAGCACAAAAGTTTTATCGATCTAACCAGATATATAAAATCTGTAAAAATTAAGTAAAAGGAACCTGATGTAAGTCATATATAGACATCACTATATATATATATAAATATATATATATATATATATATATATGCATATATATATATATATATGCATATATACGTTGCCTTAGGGCCACCACAGGGGGTGGAAAAATCCAAATCTCACGCGCAGCGCTGGGTGCCTGCTCTAGCGCCTGAACCATTTTTTACATTTTGTTTTTGGTCTCTTGGGGTTACGCCATTCAAGGGAACCAGTTTGTGTCTGCGGCATTAGCACAGACTTCCTGTTCCTCCCCCTAGCGCCGCACTATTGTCTCGTGGCATAGGCGGGTTTCTGCTGGTCTAGAGCAAGTCCTGAGTGCAAATCTAGCCACTGGGGGTGTTGAGTGTAAATCTCACAGGTTTCCCACTGATATTGCCAAAGATAGGACCCAACAGAGACTCACACCACACCTCACATGTTTCATGCAACCAGCATGGTATCAGTCTTTGTCGAATCCTGTGTTTGGCCCACCACCATTTCCAGTGCAGCCTTCAGTATTTTACCTACTGAACTAAGCATTACAAACTGACTTTTAAGTCCCTAGTTTCGGAACTTCAGTATAAACTACCTCGTTCTGCTAATGCTTATGCAACGTCTACAGACCAATCCAGTGGTGTATCTTGGTTTTGTGTTGCACCAGGCAGACAAATTTTGGGCACCCCCTACCCACGATGCACACCTACGACATGACCCATAACCCACGTTGCACACCAAGGACATGCCCCATCACCCCATTTACATGCCTCTATCACCCCATTACATACACATTGCCAATATTATTTGCCCATAATATTCCCCAGCTAATTTAATATGCCAGTATCATTTGCCATTAATATGCCCAATAATATGCAAGTATTATTTGCCATTAATAAGTCACAGCCAATTTCCCCAATAATATGCCAGTATTTGCCATTTAATCAGCCCCTGCCAATTTGCCCAATATTATGCCAGTATAATTTGCCATTAATATTCCCCAGCCAATTTGCCTAATAATATGCCAGTGTTATTCTGCCATTTACCGGTAATATGCCCCAGCCAATTTGCCCAATATTAAGCCAGTATTATTTGCCATTTAATATGCCCCTGCCAATTTGCCTAATAATATGTTAGTGTTATTTGCCATTAATAAGCCCCAGCCAATTTGCCCAATAATATGCCAGTGTTGTTTGCCATTTAATATGCCCCTGCTAATTTGCCCAATAATATGCCATTATTATTTGCCATTTAATATGCCCCTGCCAATTTGCCTAATATGTTAGTGTTATTTGCCATTAATAAGCCCCAGCCAATTTGCCCAATAATATGCCAGTGTTGTTTACCATTTAATATGCCCCTGCTAATTTGCCCAATAATATGCCAGTGTTGTTTGCCATTTAATATGCCCCAGCCAATTTGCCCAATAATATGCCAGTGTTGTTTGCCATTTAATATGCCCCAGCCAATTTGCCCAATAATATGCCAGTGTTATTTGCCATTTAATATTTTTTTTTTCTTAAAATGTAAAATACTTACAGATAGATGAAATTTTGATAGTACAGCAGTTTTCAAGAAACCAGGACCCTTTTTATTTTATATTTTGCTGCAAGAAACATTGAGAATAAGGTCATTCAAATGAATGGAATATCCTGTCTCTCTAGTGATGTCATCAGACAATGTGTTGCACTGTTAAGAGATCCTACTCTATTCCAGCAGCACAGGAAATTACTAAATGAAACAAAACTTGATATCGTCAGAGTTATATAATCAGTCCTGCCGCACCTGCAGTAAACATGCAGAGTAATCACTGGGGAGGACTTGAGTCAAATATTAAAAATGTGATTTATGCAGAATGCCTGCATCAAATCACACTGGAAAAAAGACCTGTGCACTATACAAGCAGTAGTCTTCAACTTGCAGCAACGTGAGTTTGAGGACTAGACTGTTCCTTTGAGCACATCAAGTATGCGTGTCGTTCTGTTTTGTTTGCCTTATAATTTGCTTTTTAACCACTGGAGGTCACTAGAGTCGACAGTTAAGATCTTTGCTTTTATTCATTGAACGTGGATGTAGTAGCCTTTGACAATGGTTATCATTTTCAACATCTGCTCCTTTTCAAAGCAGACTACAAACTCCTGCCTCTTTCTAGCCTTTGGATTATGTCCTTGGTCTCTGCTTTATTAGACTTTTAATAAATGATCCCTATATAATTTCAACATAAAAAATATTGCATACAGGGCTTCCAGGATGTCATCCCTGAGGTCCATTATACTTTACCAGCAAAAGAGAAAAAAAACAAGTAACATATGTGTGTGTGACTGTCCTGCAGTCTGCAAATCCTGCTCTCAAATGGTGGTCTGGACATATACGCATTATTTATGCAAGCATCCCTCAACAGTGATTGGGTTTCAGTTAATTGCAACTATCATTTGTATTGATTCTGTGATCCTAGACCTATTACCTATAGGTGTTTCAGTATTTTTTCAGTAGGATTTCGGATTCTTTTTGGTATTTCCTGGATTTTGTTTCTGAAATCTCCCATAGGATATAATGGGGTGTTTGAGGCTACCACTCCAGTTCCATGTGTTTCGGACATGTTTTGACTGAATTCAGTTTTGGCATATATCAGTGCAGAATCGGCTATGATTTCCAAAATGCAAAAGTATCAGGGCAAATTGGGTGGCTCTTAATTCAGTTCCTCATGTCTCCCTGATGTTCCCTCGAATCAGGTACAATTCCAGGGCTGACCCTTAAATGTTGTATATGTTTCTAGTATTAGTGAAATGCACTTATTTTACATTAAAAACAATTTACATAGAAACAAAAATGATCACAGGGCCTATACATTCAGTGGCATCCAATAAGGACGGTTGGGAGAGATAGACAGAAGCAATAAATATATGACACTTGTAGTTTTTTAAGCGGTAGTTAAATATTGAGTAGAAAGATGATAAGACACATATTTTAATTTTTACTTACTTGATCCAGCACTTATCAAAAAACAAAAATGATATATATATATATTTTAAATAGGTGGAACTACTGTCCATACTAACATGGCTATATTGATAATTAAAATATATCATGCTGTGTACCATTTAAGTTGAAGGCAGATGGTAAAATGCATTTCTGTAGCTAACGCCTGACTTTTGGTATACACTGGAACGCATGGAGATAACAGCACTATTAGTGCTATTTCCGCCAATTTGTATACATTACCACTATATTTTATGCAATTCTATTAAAACATTATGACCTAGATTCTAAGATAAAATTAAAATACTGCACGTTATCCCTAAAGGAAAGGGCGATCGCAGAAATTCTGTGCATTAAAGTATGGCTACTGCAGTAAGTGAAGAACCGCATATAGCAGAAAACTGCTATTATTCCCTATATCCCTGTTAATAAAATGCTAGGGGTTTGGGGGTGTAATAGCCACCTTCAGTCCCCCAGTGTTCCCTTCCCCCAAAAAAATAATGCTGCCTCTCCATCCACAGGCTCCTGGCCCCATAAAACAATGTGGCTCCCCTACTGAAGGCAGGTCAGTGCCATGCCGACTGTCACTAAAAAAATTAAAAAGCACTGCCTCCCCTGGGGCCTCCCCCAATACAAACACAGTTAAGTGATACAATTTGAATACAATTTTAAAAACAGTGACATATTGTGCACAAAATACATTTCCAACAGTCAGTGTTACACACATACCAAAACATCAAACCCTCATAATAATTACGACATTATTGAAATAAAAAAGTACTTTATTTACATACATATATATATATATATATATATATATATATATATATATATATATATATATATATTCATATATGTGACAGTGTACACAAAAGTGATATATTTCAACTGTTGTCAAAATTGGAGAATATTTAGGTAAACAGTTTGATGTTGTCAGCCTCTACACATCCAGTTTGGAGTCCCTACATGCCTTATTTGAGGAATTGAATTCCTTCTTGCCAGAGACAGGGGTGTATCTTGGTTTTGTGCTGCCCTAGGCAGACAAATTTTGGGCACCCCCCCTACCCTCGATGCACACCCACGACATGACCCATAACCAGTGGCGTCCCGAGGGGGGGGCGGGGGGTGCGGCCCGCCCCGGGTGCCACTGACTAGGGGGGTGCTGCCGGCACCCCCCGCGCTGCTTACCTTTTTTTTTTTTTTTTTTCAGGCGGCCGAATCCTCTGGATGCGGCCGCCGGGTGAAAAAAATAAAAATAAAAATAAATCACAGCGACCGGATGTGACTATACGTCACATCCGGCGACTGTGTTTCCCTCCTCCGTGCAGGAGGGAAGAGAAGACTGCACGGAGGAGTCGTCCGTCCGGGAGAAGCAGCGATTTGGTAAGTGATGGGGGGGGGGGGGGGGCTGGCACTATATTACTGGGTTCTGACTGGCACAATATTACTGGTATCTGACTGGCACAATATTACTGGGCTCTGGCTGGCACTAGATTACTGGGTTCTGGCTGGCACTATATTACTGGGCTCTGGCTGGCACTAGATTACTGGGTTCTGACTGGCACAATATTACTGGGTTCTGGCTGGCACTATATTACTGGGTTCTGGCTGGCACTAGATTACTGGGTTCTGGCTGGCACTATATTACTGGGCTCTGACTGGCACTATATTACTGGGCTCTGACTGGCACTATATTACTGGGTTCTGGCTGGCACTATATTACTGGGTTCTGGCTGGCACTATACTACTGGGTTCTGACTGGCACAATATTACTGGGCTCTGGCTGGCACTAGATTACTGGGTTCTGGCTGGCACTATATTACTGGGCTCTGGCTGGCACTATATTACTGGGTTCTGACTGGCACAATATTACTGGGCTCTGACTGGCACAATATTACTGGTATCTGACTGGCACAATATTACTGGGCTCTGGCTGGCACTAGATTGCTGGGTTCTGGCTGGCACTATATTACTGGGCTCTGGCTGGCACTATATTACTGGGTTCTGACTGGCACTATATTACTGGGTTCTGGCTGGCACTATATTACTGGGTTCTGGCTGGCACTATATTACTGGGTTCTGGCTGGCACTATATTACTGGGCTCTGGCTGGCACTATATTACTGGGCTCTGACTGGCACTATATTACTGTGTTCTGGCTGGCACTATATTACTGTGTTCTGGCTGGCACTATATTACTGGCTCTGGCTGGCACTATATTACTGGGTTCTGGCTGGCACTATATTACTGGGCTCTGGCTGGCACTATATTACTGGGGTCTGGCTGGCACTATATTACTGGGCTCTGACTGGCACTATATTACTGGGCTCTGGCTGGCACTATATTACTGGGCTCTGACTGTTACAATACTCCTGGTATCTGACTGGCACACTATTACTGGGCTCTGACTGGCACACTATTACTGGGCACTGACTGGCACAATATTCCTGGGAACTGACTGGCACAAAATTACTTGGCATCTGACTGGCATAATATTCATGGGCACTGACTGGCACAATATTACTGGGCAATTGACTGGCACACTATTCCTGGGCTCTGAGTGGCACACTATTACTGGGCACTGACTGGCACACTATTACTGGGCTCTGACTAGCACAAACAATAATACTGGCTCTGACTGGCACAATATTCCTGGTATCTGACTGGCACAATATTACTGGGTTCTGAGTGGCACACTATTACTGGGCTCTGACTGGCACATTACTGGGTTCTGAGTGGCACTATATAACTGGGCTCTGACTGGCACACTATTACTGGGCTCTGAGTGGCACACTATTACTGGGCTCTGACTGGCACTATATTACTGGGTTCTGAGTGGCACTATATTACTGGGCTCTGAGTGGCACAATATTACTGGGCTCTGACTGGCACACTTACTGGGCTCTGAGTGGCACACTATTACTGGGCTCTGACTGGCACAATATTACTGGTATCTGACTGGCACAATATTACTGGTATCTGACTGGCACACTATTCCTGGTAACTATAATTGTACAATTTTCAAACATTGAAAAAATTGTGGGTGTTTTCTTGCATTTTTATTGTGGGGGGGGGGGGGGTGCCACACTCGGGGTCCGCCCCCGGTGCCAAATGCTCTAGGTACGCCCCTGCCCATAACCCACGTTGCACACCAAGGACATGCCCCATCACCCCATTTACATGCCTCTATCACCCCATTACCCCATTACATACACATTCCCAATATCATTTGCCATTAATATGCCCCTGCCAATTTGCCCAATATTATGCCAGTATAATTTGCCATTAATATTTCCCAGCCAATTTGCCCAATAATATGCCAGTGTTATTCTGCCATGTACCGATAATATGCCCCAGCCAATTTTCCCAATATTAAGCCAGTATTATTTGCCATTTAATATGCCCCTGCTAATTTGCCCAATAATATGTTAGTGTTATTTGCCATTAATAAGCCCTGCTAATTTGCCCAATAATATGCCAGTGTTATTTGCCATTTAATGTGCCCCTGACAATTTGCCCAACAATATGCCAGTGTTATTTGCCATTTAATATGCCCCTGCTAATTTTCCCAATAATATGCCAGTGTTATTTGCCATTTTATATCCCGCAGTCAATTTGCCCAATAATATTCCAGTGTTATTTGCGATTTAATATGCCCCTGCCAATTTGCCCAATAATATGCCAGTGTTATTTGCCATTTAATATGCCCCAGCCAATTTGCCCAATAATATTCCAGTGTTATTTGCGATTTAATATGCCCCTGCCAATTTGCCCAATAATATGCCAGTGTTATTTGCCATTTAATATGCCCCTGCTAATTTGCCCAATAATATGCCAGTGTTATTTGCCATTTAATATGCCCCAGCTAATTTGCCCAATAACATGCCAGTGTTATTTGCCATTTAATATGCCCCAGCCAATTTGCCCAATAATATGCCAGTGTTATTTGCCATTTATTATGCCCCAGACAATGTCCCCAAACCCCCCATTTCCCCAGCACTTACCTTTCCCTGGTGGCTAGTGGCAAGCAGGCGGTTGTGCCGACAGGTCACGTGACCCGGTGCGCGTATTCCGTGTCACACTGCACGGGAAGCCGGCAGGCAGAGATCATGATCATCTTCCGATTCCCTCTCACCTCCGTCTGTGCCTGCAAGCGCGGCCTTTTTTTTTTTTTTTTTTAAAGGGGCAGTTTTCTTTTTAGTTTTTTTTTTCAGTGCTGGGGGGCGCCGCCGCCCCCCAAAATTTGCCGCCCTAGGCATCCGCCTAGGATGCCTTGTGGTAAATACAGCACTGGCCAGAGATACAATTTAAGATAGACTATCCTGTGGTCTCCATTAATATTTTAGACACCAGGATTTACAAAACAATGAGCAGATTGTCCACAGTTATATGTGCTGTATGTGCAGTAATAAGGGGAAATTGTGAAAAAAAAATTTACAGCATGCTTTTTTGTGTGTAAAGCTAACGGGCAAAATATGAAAGAATTT
The DNA here is from genome assembly GCA_036172795.1 of Pelodytes ibericus. Classification (NCBI taxonomy): domain Eukaryota; kingdom Metazoa; phylum Chordata; class Amphibia; order Anura; family Pelodytidae; genus Pelodytes; species Pelodytes ibericus. The sequence goes on from CM069858.1 coordinate 161,593,813, forward strand.
ACCATCTGTCATTGTTTGTGGGGTAATTACTAAACAGAATAGTGTTTTAATGCCTATTTTTTGCGGTACCACTAGACGTCCATTGAAAGTACGGATATTTTTAGCGAATGCGGTACTTTTTCTAACAGGTGTGGTAATGATATTACTGCGCCCGTCAGTTTACTACAAATGCCATTTTTTTGGGTTACCAGGTGCAGTTGAACCTGTGCCCATAGGCAGGTTGTGAGACCTGCTCCCTGTACCAGGAAGGCTGGAGAGCATTCTTGCAGGATCATGTCATCGTGTGACATCACCTGCTCTCCTCATTCATCCTCCACCCCTGTCGTACCCCAGGACCTGGTCCTGTGTTGTAAGCAGGTATGATATTACCATGATGCCAAGCCTGCCATTTGGCTTCCTTAGCTCTATTTTTTCCCCTTCAGCAGTATGGGAGATGTAGGTCAAAATATAGCTAGAATCTGCACATTTCCCAGCCCTGCCTAATGTTTGTTAGGCTAATTAGTATTAATAGCAAGCTAGTTATTTACTGTTCTGCATAACTACCATCTTTTTAGATACCCAAAGAGGGACAATTGTTTTTGTGAGAGTGATGCAAGGTTATTTTAAATGACTTAAGTGCCGCAAAAACTTTATTATGAGGTTTATTGCTCTGGACCTTAGTGATACACAGAGCTGGTGCAAGGATTTTTGCCACCCTAGGCGAACCCTCATTTTGCCCCCCCCCCCATTGGCTCCGCCCATTCCCTAACCCCGCCTACTTATAAAAGCCAGACAACAACAAAACAATCACGCAATCATAAACACAATCAGTCGCACAGAGCTCAGAAAGTGCTGCTCGCGCTCCTCATACACACTGATCAATCATCTGAAATACACAATACTCTGAATGATCAGTGTGTGTGAGGAGTGGGAACAGCCCTTTATGAGCTCTGTGTGTGTTTAACACACAGAGCAAGTACTGGCCGCTGCACCAGCAGTAAACAAAAAAAAACGCAATGCTATAGAAGTAGGGGTCGGACCTTCACCTCATCTCCGGTGTGGTCCGCCCAGGGCCGGCCCTGTAATGGGGCAGAGTGGGGCAGCTGCCCCAGGCGGCACCCTGGCAGAGGCAGCACTTTGCTGCTCCCTGCAGCCGTCTCTTTCTTTTTTTTTTCTGTGTCCAGGGGAGCTTGACTGAAGGAGGTCTCAGCCAGTCAGGTGAGACTCCTCAACTCTCATGATTGGCTGAGAGTTCAGAAGCCTCCCGTGATTGGCCAAGACCTCCAGTGAGAGTGTGTGTATGTCGGTGTGAGTAACATAGTAACATAGTAATTTAGGTTGAAAAAAGACACAAGTCCATCAAGTTCAACCCTTCTACCTATCATTACAGCTTTTGATCCAAAAGAAGGCAAAAAACCCCTAAGGAAGCTATTTCGAATTTTGCCTCCTGGGGGAAAAAAATCCTTCTTGACTCCAAGAGGCAATCAGATTTCTCCTTGGATCAATAAGCTCTTTTATTAATGCTTATTCTATTATTAATAGCCCTGTATGTTCTGCTTTCCTAAAAAAGCATCCAAACCATTTTTAAATGCATCTATTGTGGTTGCTAGCACTACCTCTCTTGGCAGGGAGTTCCATAACTTTATTGTCCTAACCGTAAAGAATCCCTTCCTTTGCTGTCTGTGAAATCTTTGCTCTTCCAGTCTGAGGGGGTGACCTCTTGTTCTTTGTACCTTTCTGTTAATGAACAGGTCACTGGAGAGCTCTTTATATTGGCCCTGCACATATTTATATAATGTTATCATATCCCCTCTGAGACGCCTTTTTTCTAACGTATATAAATTCAATTTTTTAAGTCTCTCTTCATAGCTAAGATCCTCCAAACCCCTTATTAATTGTGTAGCTCTCTTTTGCACTTTTTCTAGTTCCTTAATATCCTTTTTAAGGACTGGTGCCCAGAACTGTACTGCATATTCAAGGTGAGGTCTTACCATTGATTTGTAAAGAGGCAAGATGATATCCTCCTCCCGTGAATCTATACCTCGTTTTATACATGCCAATATCTTATTGGCCCTTGCAGCTGCTGACTGGCATTGGGCACTGTTGCCAAGTTTGTTGTCTATAATTATTCCTAAATCCTTTTCATTAGTAGTTTTTCCCAGGGAAAAACCATTTAACGTATATGTTGCTTTGTTATTATTTTTCCCATAATGCATAACTTTACATTTGTCTATATTGAACCTCATTTGCCACTTTACTGCCCAGTCCCCCACTCTGTCCAAATCTTCCTGTAAAGAAAAAACATCAAGATTAGTCTTTATTGCCTTACCTAATTTAGTGTCGTCCGCAAACACGATGACATGGCTCTCAGAGTGAGTGTGAGTGTGTCAGTGTGAGTGAGAGTGTGTGTAAATGTCAGTGTGAGTGAGTGTGTATGTCAGTGTGAATGTGTGTATGTCAGTGTGAGTGAGGGTATGTGTGTATGTCAGTGAGAGTGAGAGACTGTGTATGTGTGTGAGTGAGTGTGTGGATAAAAGGGTTATCCTATATCTGTCTAGCCACCCAAGGGGTTAACGCCTCTGATACTTTCTATATCTGTCTAGCCATCCAGGGGTTAACTCCTCTGACACTGCCTATATCTGTCTAGCCATACAGGGGTTAACTCATCTGACCCTGCCTACATATGTTAAGCAATCCAGTGGTTAACGTGTCTGACACTGACTATATCTATGTGGAATTTGTTATAGGTCACTGGTCACATTATGCTTTAGAGAATGCAGAGCCTATTATCATATTAATGTTTTACCATTACTCTCTTTTTACTTTATGGGTGAGCTCTTTGAAAAAAAAATATTATTATGTATATAAGAAGTGCTTTAGTGGGCATATAAAAATAAAATAAATGTGTTTTAGGAGCTCAGCCATGAGGTGAAAAGAAAGAAATGGTAAAACAAACATTATAATGAAAATAGGCTGTGCAATTCCCCAAAACATAAAATGTGACCACTCATCTATAACGTGACTCAAACATTGTACATTAAGTTTAAATGCTCAAACATTTAGGGTACACATTTTAATCATGGCCAGCCATCGCTCACGCCATTTAATTTTGCATATTAAAAGGTGCTCTTGCATTAAATTATCACTTTCAGATAACTTTCATTTTAGTTTGACTGATTATCATGACTGTGGGATAAAAAAAAATGGGGGGGGGGGGGGGGGCAGCATTTCGTTTTTCGCCCCAGGCAACACAATATCTTGGGCCGGCCCTGGGTCCGCCTCTCTCATTATAGGAGAGCGCGGGTGCCCCTTGCAAAAATGCGCCCTAGGCCGGCGCTTACTTAGGAGGCACCTGCCCTGGTGATACACTAATACATACCAAACTTTTTGAGATCCTAGAAAATAGGGAAAACAAAGGACGAAAAAGGAGACAGAGGGATCTGTATTCAAAATAGAGACTGTCAGTCCTAAATAGGGACACTTGGCAGGTATGCGCTACCACTTCCTGTCTCAATAATACTTTTTGCTGCTAATTAGTGTTGAGCGAACCCGAACCGCACTGTTCGGGTTCGTACCGAACTTTACGCTTTTTGGACCCCGGACCCGAACACAGACATTTCACTGTAAGTCCGTGTTGGAGTTCGGGGTTTGGCGATTACATTGTATGTAATGCTATTGGCTTTCTATAAACCGAAATAGAGTCCCCATTCATAAAAAAAATTCTTATGAATGGGGACTCTAGTTCGGGTTATAGAAAGCCAATAGTATTACATGTATTCCATAAGCCGAAAGTCTATAAACCGAAAGACATTCTGTTTATAGACTTTCTTTTTATAGAATAGCAATAGCATTACATGTATTCTATAAAACGAAAGTCTATAAACCGAATGTCTTTCGGTTTATAGACTTTCGGTTTATGGAATACATGTAATCCTATTGCTATTCTATAAACCGAGTCCCCATTCATACGAATAGGTCACATTTTACTTCATTTTGCAGCCCTCTAGCCCTTTCCAGGACTTTTTTAGAGGCATTTTAGTGGCCAAAAGTTCGGGTCCCCATTGACTTCAATGGGTTCGGGGTCAAGTTTTTTTCTGAAGTTCGGCCGAACCCGAACATCCAGGTGTTCGCTCAACTCTACTGCTAATGTCATTTTGACCTGATAGTTTGAAGGTCTATAGCAGGGTTGTCAAACTGTATCCTTCCAGCTGCTAATAGACTACATTGGGAGATGGGAGATGTAGTTCATCAACAGCGGAAGGGCTCCTCTAAAGGAATCCACCCCAAAAGGGTGACACCATTTTATTGAAGCGCATTTGTAAAATGCGTACTTCATTGAATGAAAAATGTCTTAATTTTACTAGTTACAGTCATTATTATGCACTTTTTTTTATAAGCCTCCCTTATTTAAGCACCTTACAGCCTCACGACACAGTAAAAAGAAACCCAATAAAGATCAGGCAGTGTGATGATAATAGAAAGTCTTTTTATTATATGCAAAATAATCACAGGTGGCGGTTACCCTTTCAGTACTCAAAGCATTGGGTCGCTCTCTCAAGCACTTAAATTGTTAATATAAATATATAAATAGATTCTCTTGTTCAGTTTCCCTGTGTGTTTAAAGGGCTACTTAATTATTATTATTACAGAAGGGTTCACTGCCACCCACAATGTAAACACCATTAGAGGAACTCTAGAAATCATTTGCTATTTTATTGGATGGCTCTAACACACTTTTAGGTAATATAAATATGTTCTGTCATGTGGTTTATGACAGACCAGCTGACCTTGGAGTCCAATGCCAACAAATGTTGTAGTGCAAGTGGGGATTTGTGCCCAGTGCATGCATGGGATGAGTACAGTCTTCCCTCACTATAGTGAATGAAGTGCATCTTTAATCTCTACTTCACTGATAATTGAGGATTTACTTTAGATGCATTATATACACATAAATATAACATAATCCTGTAGCAGGGCCAGCCTTAGATCTTTCAGACTCCTCAGTCAGCGACCCTGGCACCCTCAAGTGCAGTCATACAGGTAGCACACCCCATAGGCCGCCCGTGTCCTGTAGTCTAAAGTTTTTATATGTGTCTTTTTCTAAAGGGGAGCCTGCTAAAAAGAGAATTTTAACATTATTCATCCGTAATAATTGCATGTACAGGGCTGTTTTGACGAAAATTAGGTAGACGAAAATCTCACACACAGCCACTGAAGTTGCCTGGGAGGCGTGCAATATGCATTATAGCCACTGGAGGGCAGCCACATATCATTTGGAAGCAGCACAAATCAGAGGCTAAAAGTTCTGAAAATAATTATTAAAGCACCAATGTCATGGAATTTACACAATATGTAGAGGCATGTACTAAGAAAATATTTTTGCCCTTTGCTACTTTTCAGTGTGCTAAATGTTTAACCCTCAAATAGTAATTATGAGCATATTGAGAATAAAAAAGCCCATGTTAGTGAAATAAAAAAGGAAATGTTTGCGAATATTAATCTGTCTTTTTTATTAACACTTGCCAAAAGCTGGTATAATTTTCACAAGCAGAATAGGAATTAATTGTCACAAATCATTTGCAAAATACTTTTGCGTGCACAAAAAACCCCATAAATAATACAAATAAAAATATACTGATGAGTCCCACTGTGCTGGTTTGATAAATGACCTCCCTGATGCGCAATATGTAATGTCACCAATATGTCATTTTTCAGTGGCATCTTGAGGGAGTTTTACCATGTGACCCTTCCTATCAGGAGGCCACAGAGTTTAGCACCATCTGCCCCACTGGTAGCTCTGCTGCTGTAGTAAGGAATTTAGGGCTCTATGAGCTGCAATATCTTCCTAACAATCTGATTAGATTAAAATCCCACAAAGGTTTAGAAAAGGCAGTCTACAGTGATAGGATTGGTTAAAGGAAACATGGTTCCACATGTTTACTGAAGAACTAGCATTCTGCGTGGTTAAAACTGATTTTAGAGTTTACACCTGAATCTCAAGACCAGGCTTATAGATTGGAAGTATGCGCACAATTCCTTACTCAAAATATACAGTCACTGGACCTAACAGAAGAAAAAAATGGAATATGAAAAAACTGATTAGCTTGGATTAAAACAAAAAAAGGATTGTATGCTGTACAGAAAAGAGAGATGAGTAAGGTGCTGATGACATGTAGGAAAGGTTTTGGATGATGACATCATAGGTGAGGTGAGGTGATAATACCAAGGTGAGATTGATGGGATCATAACACCAAGGAGAAATATGTGAAATGACCTGAACAGTGAGCTGATGAAATCAAGGAGATGGGGTGGGGTGATGTGAAATAAAGAGGCTGAGGTGGAATTAGGAATGAGGGCAGTGGCATCCGGAGGGGGGGGGGGCGGCCCGCCCGGGTGCCACTGACTAGGGGGGTGCATCCGGCGACTGTGTTTCCCTCCTCCGTGCAGGAGGGAAGACTGCACGGGGGAGTCGTCCGTCCGGGAGAAGCAGCGATTTGGTAAGTGATGGGGGGAGGGGGGGATGGGGGGGGGGAGGAGTGGCACAATATTACTGGGCATCTGGCTGGCACTATATTACTGGGTTCTGGCTGGCACTATATTACTGGGCTCTGGCTGGCACTATATTACTGGGCTCTGGCTGGCACTAGATTACTGGCTTCTGGCTGGCACTATATTACTGGGCTCTGGCTGGCACTATATTACTGGGCTCTGACTGTTACAATATTCCGGGTATCTGACTGGCACACTATTACTGGGCTCTGACTGGCACACTATTACTGGGCACTGACTGCCACAATATTCCTGGGCACTGACTGCCACAATATTACTGGGCATCTGACTGGCATAATATTCCTGGGCACTGACTGGCACAATATTACTGGACATCTGACTGGCACAATATTCCTGGGCTCTGAGTGGCACACTATTACTGGGCACTGACTGGCACAATATTCCTGGGCACTGGCACACTATTACTGGGCACTGACTGGCACACTATTACTGGGCACTGACTGCACACTATTACTGGGCTCTGACTGGCACTATATTACTGGGCTCTGACTAGCACAATAATACTGGCTCTGACTGGCACAATATTCCTGGTATCTGACTGGCACAATATTACTGGGTTCTGAGTGGCACACTATTACTGGGCTCTGACTGGCACATTACTGGGTTCTGAGTGGCACTATATAACTGGGCTCTGACTGGCACACTATTACTGGGCTCTGAGTGGCACACTATTACTGGGCTCTGACTGGCACTATATTACTGGGTTCTGAGTGGCACTATATTACTGGGCTCTGACTGGCACACTATTACTGGGCTCTGAGTGGCACACTATTACTGGGCTCTGACTGGCACACTTACTGGGCTCTGAGTGGCACACTATTACTGGGCTCTGACTGGCACAATATTACTGGTATCTGACTGGCACAATATTACTGGTATCTGACTGGCACACTATTCCTGGTATCTATAATTGTACAATTTTCAAACATTGAAAAAATTGTGGGTGTTTTCTTGCATTTTTATTATGGGGGTGGGGGGGGGGGGGGGGGTTGCCACACTCAGGGTCTGCCACGGGTGCCAAATGCTCTAGGTACGCCCCTGGATGAGGGTGCATGAGCAGAGCATCACCCACACTCCCAAGAGTAGGAAAAGGCACAAGTATCTCAGCACACCTTCAGTGGGAACAATGTTTCAACTAAATACAGAGTTTTTTCCCGTCTAGGGAGCGAGTAATCCATCGCACGTTTATATATTATGTACAATTCAACGTAAATGACATGAGGGGGCGGTGTCAAGTCCACCCAATAAATGGATCAAAATCAGTCAAGTGTTCTAAAAAATTCTGAAAAGAGAAAACAGTGCACACTCTCAATGCAAAACAATTTGTGTGCAGTGCCACCAATATTTAGTAATCAATTGTTTTTTTAGAATGAATAAGTATAAAGATATTACATGTGAAAACCCATAATACTAACAAAGAATAAAAATCCATGTCGGAGAGACAACTCGAAAGATGAAAGCGAGATTCTCCAAACATAAATCAACAGGTCGTACAGGTAAAGTGGAGCTTCCTGTCCCTCAGAATTCCAGGATCATCATATGTCCCTAATCATCATGTCCCTAAGCTTGCGGGGAGGGGGGGGGGTTGGGGGGTGACAGGGAGAAGCAACTTAAAGAACATGAGGCTTGATGGATATGTGAGCTAAACAGTATGGCATCAAAGGGGCTGAATAGGGAATTGTATTTAGTCGCATTTCTGTAAATACGCTATATGCCATCGAGAATTTATATTCATGACAGATGTGATAATCCTGATGTTTATACTTCCTCTTTTTTTCTATTTATGTCATCAGGTTCGCACCATTCCAGTAGAATGAAAATTGTCTCTCTTGCGCAGATGCTCCGGTATTTGATATATTTTGATTTATTTGATATATCTGGAATTTTATTTATAATGTATTACCCTTATTACATCTTTGGATTATGTAAACATATAGAGTGTGAAGTTTACTGGAACAGCAGTGCCTAATTACCATCTATTCGTGATGTGCGTTTTTGCAGTTTTTTAATCTTTATTTTCGTATTATGGATTTTCACATGCAATATCTTTATACTTAGTCATTATAAAAATACAGGAAATTAAATAAAGAATGATGTATAAAAAAAAATAATAATTAAGATTACTAAGTATTTGTGACACTGTATGCAATTTGTTTTGCATTGAGAGTGTACACTGTTTTACCTATTCTGAATTTTTTGTAACACTTAATTGGTTTTGAGACATTTATAGGGCTGACTTGACTCCGCCCCCTAATGTCACTTATGTTGAATTGTATACACTATATAAACTTGCGATTGTTTATGGGGCTCACTAGACTCAGTGTTGAGTAGAAACGTTTATTGCGTTGGAATAAATCCCACTGAAGGTGGGCTGAGACTCTTGTGTCATTTTCTACTGATGGTGGAATTAAGACATCGAACTGCAGGGTGGTGAGATGTTCAAATTAAGTAGACGGGTTTAAAGCAGTCAAGGAAACAGGGTGGTATGATAACTTGAAGGGCAATATTATGGTGCAGTTACATTGATCAAAGGGGGTAAATTATGAACAAGCAAAGATTGATAAACAGAAAGAACATTTCTTCATGTTAGATTGGAAATGGGATGATGGTATGATGATGATGGAGAGGAACATTTTGTTGTTTTTTTCCATATACTATTTTCAGCTCAGTGTCATCCTATCCTCTGTAAAGCTTTTGAACTGGATATTTGGTTCAAAGCCCTGGTTAATCTTCATGGGTAATAGTGTAATGCACACTATTACTGGGCTCTGACTGGCACTATATTACTGGGCTCTGACTAGCACAATAATACTGGCTCTGACTGGCACAATATTCCTGGTATCTGACTGGCACAATATTACTGGGTTCTGAGTGGCACACTATTACTGGGCTCTGACTGGCACATTACTGGGTTCTGAGTGGCACTATATAACTGGGCTCTGACTGGCACACTATTACTGGGCTCTGAGTGGCACACTATTACTGGGCTCTGACTGGCACTATATTACTGGGTTCTGAGTGGCACTATATTACTGGGCTCTGACTGGCACACTATTACTGGGCTCTGAGTGGCACACTATTACTGGGCTCTGACTGGCACACTTACTGGGCTCTGAGTGGCACACTATTACTGGGCTCTGACTGGCACAATATTACTGGTATCTGACTGGCACAATATTACTGGTATCTGACTGGCACACTATTCCTGGTATCTATAATTGTACAATTTTCAAACATTGAAAAAATTGTGGGTGTTTTCTTGCATTTTTATTATGGGGGTGGGGGGGGGGGGGTGCCACACTCAGGGTCTGCCACGGGTGCCAAATGCTCTAGGTACGCCCCTGGATGAGGGTGCATGAGCAGAGCATCACCCACACTCCCAAGAGTAGGAAAAGGCACAAGTATCTCAGCACACCTTCAGTGGGAACAATGTTTCAACTAAATACAGAGTTTTTTCCCGTCTAGGGAGCGAGTAATCCATCGCACGTTTATATATTATGTACAATTCAACGTAAATGACATGAGGGGGCGGTGTCAAGTCCACCCAATAAATGGATCAAAATCAGTCAAGTGTTCTAAAAAATTCTGAAAAGAGAAAACAGTGCACACTCTCAATGCAAAACAATTTGTGTGCAGTGCCACCAATATTTAGTAATCAATTGTTTTTTTAGAATGAATAAGTATAAAGATATTACATGTGAAAACCCATAATACTAACAAAGAATAAAAATCCATGTCGGAGAGACAACTCGAAAGATGAAAGCGAGATTCTCCAAACATAAATCAACAGGTCGTACAGGTAAAGTGGAGCTTCCTGTCCCTCAGAATTCCAGGATCATCATATGTCCCTAATCATCATGTCCCTAAGCTTGCGGGGAGGGGGGGGGGTTGGGGGGTGACAGGGAGAAGCAACTTAAAGAACATGAGGCTTGATGGATATGTGAGCTAAACAGTATGGCATCAAAGGGGCTGAATAGGGAATTGTATTTAGTCGCATTTCTGTAAATACGCTATATGCCATCGAGAATTTATATTCATGACAGATGTGATAATCCTGATGTTTATACTTCCTCTTTTTTTCTATTTATGTCATCAGGTTCGCACCATTCCAGTAGAATGAAAATTGTCTCTCTTGCGCAGATGCTCCGGTATTTGATATATTTTGATTTATTTGATATATCTGGAATTTTATTTATAATGTATTACCCTTATTACATCTTTGGATTATGTAAACATATAGAGTGTGAAGTTTACTGGAACAGCAGTGCCTAATTACCATCTATTCGTGATGTGCGTTTTTGCAGTTTTTTAATCTTTATTTTCGTATTATGGATTTTCACATGCAATATCTTTATACTTAGTCATTATAAAAATACAGGAAATTAAATAAAGAATGATGTATAAAAAAAAATAATAATTAAGATTACTAAGTATTTGTGACACTGTATGCAATTTGTTTTGCATTGAGAGTGTACACTGTTTTACCTATTCTGAATTTTTTGTAACACTTAATTGGTTTTGAGACATTTATAGGGCTGACTTGACTCCGCCCCCTAATGTCACTTATGTTGAATTGTATACACTATATAAACTTGCGATTGTTTATGGGGCTCACTAGACTCAGTGTTGAGTAGAAACGTTTATTGCGTTGGAATAAATCCCACTGAAGGTGGGCTGAGACTCTTGTGTCATTTTCTACTGATGGTGGAATTAAGACATCGAACTGCAGGGTGGTGAGATGTTCAAATTAAGTAGACGGGTTTAAAGCAGTCAAGGAAACAGGGTGGTATGATAACTTGAAGGGCAATATTATGGTGCAGTTACATTGATCAAAGGGGGTAAATTATGAACAAGCAAAGATTGATAAACAGAAAGAACATTTCTTCATGTTAGATTGGAAATGGGATGATGGTATGATGATGATGGAGAGGAACATTTTGTTGTTTTTTTCCATATACTATTTTCAGCTCAGTGTCATCCTATCCTCTGTAAAGCTTTTGAACTGGATATTTGGTTCAAAGCCCTGGTTAATCTTCATGGGTTTCAGCTCATCCCACAGAAGGTGTAAGGTGGGCGAAAAATGAAAGCTACGAATCTGTGCCGCTAAAGAATGTGGTAAATGTTGCCCTTGAATATTCTGTTAAAGGATAACTGTCGCCAATACATAATTCTTATGTTTAATTGAAAGAAAGCATGATGTGTAGGTATTTTAAATTCAAATGGTTTAATGTAGGAATACAAATAAATTACCTTATTTGTACCTCTTTGCTTGTATAACTCTAACAGGAAGAAGGAAGATCTGAACCAACATTCTAAACAGCATGTCTGCCCACTGGTACTGATATAAGAGCAGAGTTATATTCCTTCATTAAAGCATTTCTACATAATGTTCTATATACGTCAGAAATATCTCCCTTTCTGTTGACTCTGTTGCCAATGAGTATCATTATTGCTTTATATCTGAATGGGAGAGTTGATTTTACCAATGTTCTGCTAAACCACAAATATCACAGATTAATATTATTATTATTATTATTATTATTTAATGAAACAAGTTGTTCAACAGCTATCCATCGCTGTAAAAAGAATAGAGCAGGAAATACACTGGGATAAGGCAGTCAATGCAGATAAAGCTTTAGAGCAGACTGGATATAATGACATTCGGGTGGGGTAATTCTACTAGCAACCTGGACTAGCAGTGCTACATTTTTCATGTACTGTCTACGGTGCTCATAGTGGGCAACCCCCCTTCAGAAAAAAATATTCCCATAAACCAACTAATTCTTCAAGGTAAATGGCAGATTGGAGTGGGTTAAGTCACTATTACTCCAATCACTCATAATATTAATGAACAAGTTAAGTTGATTGACTTAATTACAACTTCTACATGACCCTAAATCTCCCCCAACCTCCTAATGGTTAATAGAGAGCGAGTGGGAAGAGCGCTTATCAGTGGCTTCTTATTAGGAGCATGAAATATGTGCCTGGGGCTAGTGAAAATAAAACCCCAACCTTCATCTGACAAAAGTCAATAGGAAAATAATAGTAACAGAGAAACAGGGAATGGTACAAACAAATAACAATAAAAGGTTTGGGTGTTGTGTTTCACATTATTCCATTGTAAATTTATACATGAATGTACGCACACATTCCATTGATGCCATTGATCTATTTTAATTTCTTAAGGCTGATTGTGTCAGCTGTGCACATGAAGGTATAACAAGTCTGGAACCTGTAGTGCAGGAAAAACTAGAATTTCAAGCAACGTATATAAAGTTCTAGCTGATGATCAGCTCATCACTAAACATCCAGTTGAACTAATAGAACCAATGGAAGGATTAACCTTTGTACTTTTACAATGGCTCCATTTATCTGCTCCCTCATTTGCACCTGTCTGCCACTGCACATTCACAGGTTTTCTTTAAAATACACTAAATGGACAAATGTTTTGGAACAATCCACTTAGTTAGAGAATTCAGGCTTCATTCAGACCCATTGTCACAGGTGTATATAGTTAAGCACCTAGCCATGCATTCTGCATATACAAACACTTTGTGAAAATCTGAAAAGGTCAGTGAATTCAAGCGTGGTACTTTGATAGGATGCTACCTTTACAATAAGTCAGTTTGTGAACTTTCACCTTTGCTAGATATTCCACAGTCAACTGTGGGTGGTAATATTGGATCGTATAAGCATGTAGGAACAACAGCAACTCTGCCACGAAGCAGAAGACCACGTAAAGTCACAGAACGGGCCACCAAGTGCTGAGGTGCATGGTGAGTAAAGGTCACCAATACTCTGCTGTTTCTATCCACTAACGTTAATATCAGCAAAATGTGTGACGGGAGCTTCATGGCTGAGCAGTTATATATAAGCCTCACTGTCACGGTCGGCTGTGCCGATGAGGTCTGGAGTCGCGGTGCAGGGGTAGTGGGCGATTCAAGGCCCTGCGCAGGTTGAGCACTCTCCACCTGGGGTGGAGCCCCAGGCTTTGAATGCCCACATGCAGAGGCCTTGTTTGGTTTCCCACGAGTCATAGCCAGGCAGGGACAAAGCAGGGTCTAGGAACAAGCCGAGGTCAAAGGACTGTAGAAATCAGAATGGTCAGAATCAAGCCGAGGTCAAAGGACTGTAGAAATCAGGGATGGTCAGGAACACGATGAACAGGAATCAAAACACAAGCTAGCAGAAAATAATGTACCAGCTCTGATTGTTGGGAGGAAGGGGTCTAAATAGCTCCAGGGCTCATTATTACAAGGACCTACACCTGGGCGGTAGGCAAACAAGAAGACAAAGTCAGAGATATAGCCACCACTGCTACATGAGGAAACAGAACCAGCAGGTGGCGTCTGAAACAGGAGCAGGGAACAGGAACCACAGGAGTCAGGGTTCGAATCCAGGTGGATAGTTACACTCACATCAACAATACAATGCCAAGCGTCAGATTTAGTGATGTAAAGCATGCCACCAACGGAGCAGTGGAAATGTGTTCTGTGGACTGCCAAATTACTGTTTGGGTGAGTCTGATGGGGGCGAGCCTGGGTTGTGCAGATGACAGAAGAACGTTACCTGCCTAACAGCGTTGTACCAACTGTAAGGTTTGGAAGAGGAGGGATAATGGTATGTGGCTATATTTCTGGGGCTGGGCTAGATCCCTTAATTCCATTGAAGGGAAATCTTTATTCGTCGGCATACCAAGACATTTTGGACAATGCTATGCTTCCAACTTTGTGGGAAAAAATGACCTTTTCTATTCCAGCATGACTTTGCCCCAGTGCACAATACAAGGTTCAAAAAGACATGGTTAGATGAGTTTGGTGAGGAAGAACCTTGGGATGAAACTGGAACCAAGATTGCGAGCTAGGCCTTCTTGTCCAACATCAGTGCCTGATCTCAAATGCTCTTCCCAATGGACACAAATTCCCAGAGAAACACTCGAAAATATTGAGGAAAGCCTTCCCAGAAGACTGGATACTGTTACAGGTGCACAGGGGGGACCAACATATTAACATCTACGTATTTTGGATGCAGTGTCATTCAAGTCCTTGTTAGTGTAATGATCAGGTGTTCCAATACTTTTGCCATATACTGTAAATTCAAAGGTGCGCCATATTATTCAATGAAAGATTTTTGAAAAAAATATGTGAAAATTAGAACCCCTAATAGATAAAGATTGATCTAATTGGATTAATAAACCTTACAATAAGTAAGACTGATAGGAAAGGGTAATGACAATAACTGCCAAATAGCCATTTGGAGATAATAAGGCAATTATCTGACAGCAAAATATTAATTTAAAGACCAAATACATTTGCCACCAGAAAAGTCTTCTTCAACTAAAAAGAGCAAGCGTAGAATTAACAAATGTGTTTCTGTGTAGCTTTTCCGCATGGATCCACGGTTCACACAAAACATTTTTTACCGACTTTCTCTGGAACTCTACGTCGATTGTTTATCTGCTACTGTAATATATTCTTCCTGAGGCCTATCATGTCTAATGCTACATTCATGGCTATTATAGAAAACAGAGAGCACATTGTTCAGACAAATCTAGTCAAATACATTTGCATAAATCATGGGTTGTACATGGATATAGCATTGTACCCCATGCCTGTCTAAATCAATTTATACAAAAGCAGCTGTTAATCTACAATCATGGTAAAGTAAAATGGAAGTATCAAAAAGCAGAGGAAGTGCTAGAAAATCAAATAACAAGACTGTAAAATAACATATGCAGAGCATATAGGTTAAATAGCATAAAAGGTGGTAGTCAGATGACAAATAACAAAACTTTTCCAATTTTTTATACTATGGATGAACATTTAAATTTTATTAAATATGAAAAAACAGTAAACGTTTTTCCTATATGGTAGTCTTATATTCAGGCTTTTATTTTCAAGCAAATACAGTCTATATATACCTATATCGTATATATTTTTCTATAATATATATAACATTAATATTGTTATATAGTTACATAGTAGTTTAGGTTCAAAACCTTTTCCTATTCCTTGTTTATGGCTGTTGATCCAAACGAAGGCAAAAAAAAACCTTATTTCAGCAATTATGATTTCTCCTTTCAATGAGGAAAAAATGCCTTCTTGACTCCAAATTGCAATCAGATTTTTCCTTGGATCAACAAGTACTAAACAAATATGCCTATAGAGAGCATACATAGCTCTCTATGTTCTGTTTTATTTAAAAAAAAGCCCCTTTTAAAGGCATCATATATTTGATAGCACAACCTCTTCTGGCAATGAATTGCATACCTTCATTTCCCTTACCGTAATAAATCCCTTCTGCTGTTGTAGACTAAGAGGGGCATGTACAAAAAAAACGCTAATATATTTTATGTGCAAAACTATTTTATGTGCAAAACTATTTTTGCCCTTTGCTCCTATTGCAATGTACTAAACATTTAACACTTCAATAGTGCATTCGAGCAAACTGAGAATAAAAACTGGCATAATTGCGTATAAAGACAGGCAATTTTGCGAATATTTTTTCTACCTCTTTTGATAGCACTTGCTAAAAGCTGGTGTAATTTTCACACGCAAATAAGAATTATTTTTCACAAAATATTCGCAAAACTCTTTAGCATGCGCAAATATAATCGCAATTTATTAGCACAACCAGAAAAATGCACGCTAAATGAAAATAAATGGAAGAGGCGCAAATCAGGGGAAAAAAACGGAAAATGTTACAAATAGTCGCAAATTGCTCATTATTCATGTTTTACCTACTTTTTTTTCCCATTGCCCTTGTTTAGTACATGACCCCCTAAATCTTCTTTCTTCAAGTCTTAGTGGGTGACCTCTTGTCCTTTGTACTTTTCTAGTCTTACTATGGAACGGCAAAGAGGCAGAATAATATCTTCCTCCCAAGAGTCAAAACCCATTTTAATACATGCCAACATCTTATTTGCCTTTGCAGCTGCCAGCTGGCATTGTGTGTGCGCTACATCTAAGTCTATTGTCTATAATTACTCCCAAATCTTTTTCATTCGTAGATTTCCCCCTGGAAACATTATTTAAACTATATGTTGCATTTCTTATTATTGTAACTAAAATGCATAAATTCATATCCACTGGCATTACATAAATCCAACAAATTATAAAAGTCTAACAAGGACAGACAAAGTAGTTTGAGGCATGCAAGTATGTTCTCTCACGTCTATATTACATCAACTAGTAGCTATAAGACGACCCAGTCTATTCACTAAAATGAGCTGTGCAGCATTGACAAGGGAATTATTAAAATAAGGCATTAATAGCCGAGTTAGAAAAAGATCCAAATTGTTCCAGTTCCTTTGTCAATTCACTGTTCATTGTTGAATGAATATACCCCAGTGTTTCATACCTAACTTGTTATTTTTACAAAATAAATGCTAGCTTGTCATAGTATAATACTATATCTAATTATGCAAAACTCATAACTGCCAGTATATTTAAAAGACGAAAAACTACCACAACTAGAGGACATAGTCTTAAATTAGAAGGCCTTCTAGCGGAAGTGGTAGAGGTAAATACAGTCAAGGATTTTAAGCATGCGTGGGATAGGCACAAGGCTATCCTAGATATAAGATAGGGAACGGGGGACTAATACAAGTATTTAGAAAATTGGGCAGACTAGATGGGCCGAATGGTTCTTATCTGCCGACACATTCTGTGTTTCAAAGTACTGCCTATTTAAAAACATCATGACTGTATGAGAGTACACTTGTTGGTATCCAACTTCTTTCTGCTGTTTATACGCATGTTAATGTTTTGTAGTGTATACTCAGGGAAGGCCCAAGACATTTAAATGCTGACCCCCCCCCCCCCCCCCCCGCAGTAACTGACAGACAACAATAATGACAACAACATCAACTATAGACATCCTCCAGTATGTGTTTGGTCACATAGCTTTATATAAAATATTTTAAATAAATGCCAGGATTTAACCCCCTCAATCTGCCAGAATTTTGCCATTCAATATGCCAGCATTTAACTCCTCAATATGCCAGTATGCTTTTGCCAATTAATATGCCAGTATTATTTTGCCAATTAATATGCCAGTATTACTTAGCCATTTAATATGCCAGTATGATTTAGCCAATCAAAATGCCAGTATAATTTTGCCACTCAACATGACAGTATTTTGCAGATAGCCATTTAATATTCCAGGATTTTTCCCCTCAATATGCCAGATTTAGCCATTTAATATGCTAGGATTTTGTCACTCAATATGCCAGATTTTGCCATTTAATATGCCAGATTTAGCCATTTAATATGCCTGGATTTAACCCCTCAATATTCCAGATTTAGCCATTTAATATGCCAGATTTAGTCATTTAATATGATATGATTTTGCCACTCAATATGCCAGGATTTAACCCCTCATTATGCCAGATTTAGCCATTTAATATGTCAGATTTAGCCATTTAATATGCTAGGATTTAACCCCTCAATATGCCAGATTTAGCCATTTAATATGCTAGGATTTAGCCATTTAATATGCCAGATTTAGCCATTTAATATGCTAGGATTTTGTCACTCAATATGCCAGATTTAGCCATATAATCTGCCAGATTTAGACATTTAATATGCCAGTATTTTGCTCATTTTACACCCCCCTCCTCCCTCCCTTTCCCAGTACTTACCCCTTCGATGCTCCGTGCAGACGATGCGGCCGAAATAGCGTTTATTGAGGCGGCAATGTGCCGCCTTTGCAAAAGTGCCGCCTGGGACAGTTGCCCCACTCTGCCCCACTGTAGGGCCGGCCCTGTGTATACTCACTTGGGTCCCTCTGACTAGACAAGATTAAAGATAACTGTGTCATATTTTATAATCCCATACAACAAAAGTAAACATTCTTTCAAATGTTAAAATAGAAGTTCTTCCATTTCTCATCCTCATTAGCTCTGTTTACATGGAGAGAGCACTGCCATTTTATTTTTATTTGGTTTTATTTTTAAAATAGAAAAATACAAAGCATTACATAAAAATCATTAAAGCAGTAGCCATGTCATTACCAAATACATTTCTATTTCCATGCTAATTGTATATTGCACTGCCATTGTAATTATCCTTCAGTTGTCTCTAGAGTGCTAAGTGTGTAGTGCCAGCCTGAAGAACTGCATCTCCTTTCTGTCAAATCAGTATTGAGCTGACAAAAAGGTCATTAAAATGGCTACTCCCGCCTCACGCAGACATGCTGGGGATGGAAAAAAGGTCGAACTACTTGTTCTTAGTCAAAATAAATGCTTTATTTTATTTTGCTTTTTTGTTTTCCAGTATTCATTTAAAAGCACTTGGAGGAGCTCCAGTTGCAGTTAGTGGACTGATTGCTTTAGTAGCCATTACTATATGGTGCATTTAGAGCACTGTGATAGCAATAGAGTGAATTATCTTTATTCACTGGTTGGCCATCATCAAACTTCTTTTTATAGTATGTGGATATGAATGGTCCATAGCACTCTAGGGTTGAGGCATTTATATTCCCAAAATCCAAAACATCTAGCAGCATCTTTTCTAGATCTAGTAACTTCCCCTAACCCTTTCACAAGCAAATCCTTTGTCTATTGGCTGCTGCTTACCCTAATCTTTGTTGTTGTCACCTGTTTTTTTTGTATCATTCAACTCTGCCTGACCTCTAGCTTATGGCCTCTGTTTCAACAATTACTATTTGTCCAGAGCCCAGGCTTTTATACATAGGATTTTACTAATAAAACCCCTAACTGTGTAATATATTATCTCATCGACTTTCTGGTAGAGCCAGGAAATGTTCTGGTTTCATTCACTCCAGAACTGGACTTTAGAACTGAATGATCTCATGACAGTGCATATTCTGAGTAACTAGCGAACTAGACAAGATTACAAGATCCCTTTGGACTATTGTAGCCTGACCACATGTTTTAAAGTTCACCATTTCTTGCCACAGATATCCTACATTCCGATTCAGTATTGATGTGAGGACTTTTTCAATGAATACTGAGGTCTTACTTATCCATCCGTTATCCAATTTGAACTTAATCTTTCGATACTTTCCACATATTACTCGCGTGTATCAAAAAAAGAGTTTTTGATATACTTGACCACACATTAGTCAAGAATCATTGCAAACATGACCTGGAACAATGAAGCATTGATTGCTGCTATTCAGAGAGGCCCGCTGAACCCAAAATGTAATGGTATTTTGTGTAAAGATTTGGAAATGCCAAGTCAACAGTGAAAAAGCTCAGAGAGCTGTATGATTTACCTTATCTTCCAAATATCATCTCTTTCGACGCCACCATTTGAAGGTAGCAGGTCTGTCAGCAAATTCACAGTAAAAGTATCTACAGAGTTGCTGGTTCACATTGACTCGTCATGATCTCCAAGCCCTTAAAGAACATACATTATGGAAAACATAAACATTTGAAGTGGAAAGTATGTTTGATGTAAATTGTGTTCAGGCTCCAAATAACTTTTCTCTGTGTAAGGGCAGGTTCAAAGATAGAATTATGCTTAAAGGCTCATCTCAAGCAAAAACATCCCATGTCCACCATTTTCTTACTGTAAGAAGCTACCTCTATAAGTCACACTTTCTGAACGGCTACTGTTCTCTTGCTATAAAACTAAATAGATCTTTCTTTAACTCTTCCCATTTTTCATACAACTTTTACATGTTGGCCTGCAGAATGTCTAATTCAGATATGTTCGCATTGGAATCAGTTAATGCAAATGAGCTGGTTTTCAGTGGAAACGTTGTAATTTGCATATCAAGCTACATGTGATGTCATAAACAGATGACTCCATACACACATTTTTATGCTAATTTAGTAGTGTTGAGCGAACCCGAACTGCACTGTTCGGGTTCGTACCGAACATTACGGTATTCGGACCCCGGACCCGAACATGGACATTCCACTGTATGTTCGTGTTGGAGTTCGGGGTTCGGCTATAAACAGAAAGTCTATAAACCGAAAGACATTCGGTTTGTAGACTTTCGGTTTATAGAATAGCAATAGCATTACATGTATTCTATAAAACGAAAGTATATAAACCGAATGTCTTTCGGTTTATATGGAATACATGTAATACTATTGGCTTTCTATAAACCGAACTAGAGTCCCCATTCATAAGAAATTCTTTATAGTGAATAAAACATTATGAAAAAACTGAAAAAGTAATTATTTTACAAATAATATTTTATTATTAACATGTTGCTGTGTACATTCTGCATGATATAAATTCAGTGTGTAGCCAATCACAATCCAACTAGAATTCACAGCAACTGATCAGAGAAGCCCAGGGATAATGTGATTAAAAAAAAACATATTGACACAGAGGGAAAGAGACAGAGGAGAGAAAGAGAGTCAGAAAAGAGGAGAAGAGATAATTTAGTGTGACAGTGAGAAACAACATATTGACTAAGAGGGAAAGAGAGAGAGGTCATGATAAGTGACAGAGGAGATGTAAAGAGACAGAGGAGTTGGAAAGAGACAGAGGAGATGTAAAGAGACAGAGGAGATGTAAAGAGACAGGAGATGTAAAGAGACAGAGGAGATGTAAAGAGACAGAGGAGATGTAAAGAGACAGGAGATGTAAAGAGACAGAGGAGATGTAAAGAGACAGAGGAGATGTAAAGAGACAGGAGATGTAAAGAGACAGGAGATGTAAAGAGACAGAGGAGATGTAAAGAGACAGAGGAGATGTAAAGAGACAGAGGAGATGTAAAGAGACAGGAGATGTAAAGGGGCAGAGGAGATGTAAAGAGACAGAGGAGATGTAAAGAGACAGAGGAGATGTAAAGAGACAGAGGAGATGTAAAGAGACAGGAGATGTAAAGGGGCAGAGGAGATGTAAAGAGACAGAGGAGATGTAAAGAGACAGAGGAGATGTAACGGGGCAGAGGAGATGGTAATGGAGATGAGAAGATAAGAAACAGAGGAGATGGTAAGGGAAATGAGAAGGCAAGAGACAGAGGAGACGGAAAGAGACAGAGGAGATGGAAAGAGACAGAGGAGAAGGTAAGGGAAATTAGAAGGTAAGAGACGGAGGATATGGAGAGAGACAGAGGAGATTAAAAGAGACAGAGGAGATGGAAAGAGACAGAGGAGATGGTAAGAGGCAGAGGAGATGGTAATGGAAATGAGAAGGTAAGAGACAGAGGAGATGTAAAGAGACAGAGGAGATGTAAGGGGAAACCCTTACTGTTCTGAAAGGCCACAATTAACAATAATATTTCTATGGCGCCCTAATAGATTTTAGGCACTGAAAACTAAGACATCATTCTGAACGGCCATCTTTGACTAGAGGAAAATCAGTTTGTGTCTATAATAGCCAGTTCTGTATCTCCATTACAATAAGGAGTAGTTTTATGAAGTCCCTTGGTAAGATAAATTTGAGGGTCTTTAGTCCTCACAAGTCTTGACAAAAGTGAGACAACAAGAGGTTTGAGTAGAAATAGGAAATTCAAATAGAGACTTTTATTCCTGGAAAACAACAAGCTTTATTTTACACCAGTTGGTGTGTATCTTAAACTACTTTCTATGCACTAGTATGGTACTTATGACTGCCTTTAAACGTATATGTGTACTAAAATATACATTGAAATTCTCCCTCAATCAACCTTTTCTTTTTTATCTGTGACCTACTGAAATTAAGGTCAGTGCCAAAAATATTTACATGTGTGTGCTGATAGGTATGTTGTTGAAGCCTGAAGGAACTTGCCATTCTAATAGTCTATCAGAGTTCAGAACTGGTATTTATGCGGAACTGAATTCATGTGAACCAGTAATGCTGCTCTATATATCCGGAAACAATAACACCACACTACTTTTTATCCTTTGAGGCATCTTTCATTACTAGATTAATTATAGGCTATTCATATAACACCTTGCTTTGCTCATCAGCATCACCTTGCATTCCAGTCTAATTGCATGAGCTGCGTGCTTCACCCTTCCTGTGGACTAGCTTGCAAAAATGATAATTACCCCATTACATACCACAATATTTTCCTTTATTGTCAAATATAAATAGTTGAGTATACACCCCTCCATACTTCCCATATTTTTCTGTTCTACATATGAAGTCTAGAGTTTTGACGTTTCTTTTGTAAATATCAATGAAAACATTTGAGATATTGTGCTAGAGAAAAAAATCTAAAATTCTAAAATCACCATGGAATGTTAAGGGTTTTTCAGAGAAAAGTCACTTTGTCTTATATTCAAGATCTTCTTATAAATCAGCCCTCAAATAGAGGTCTGAGTATAAGACTAAGATCCAGATACCATAGCAGCTGATTGATCCACTTTAATAGCAAATTCTATTGAGGATATTACATAAACAGTAGTGGCAACATATGTTTATGTTGTACATGTGATAGAATTTGTCTTTATTTTGAGATCCTTATTATATACATGGATCAATTGAGTGCTATATTTAACTCTGATATGGTGTGTTGTAGCTTATTTTCTTATATATTGTATCTTTGCGCTCATGTCAACATTTGATTGTGTACTTTTTATATCAACATGTTGTAACATATACATTTGTTTAACTGTCACTTTAAATATGGTTGCACTTGATTTGCACATGGGTGTGTGATCACGCTCATCTGATTTTTGATTTTATATATAATTGTTTGTTCACATTTGTGATTTACGGCTTTAGAAAGACCCATCGGGTTGAAACCCCTCTCTTTGAAGTGCTGAGCTACCTTCATATTTTTTGTATTTTTGGGGGGACTTGGTGCAACACATGCTCTTGCACCCAACACGCTGAGTGCGGTACATACCAGAATTTATTGGTGAGGACATTACATCAGTCAGTAGTCATCAGTGTACCTTAATATAACTCATTTTATATTTGGTCAAATATGACAAGGGTTTTCAGAGCAAATTCTCAGAAAAATGTCTTATATTCGAGATCATCTTATAACCAGATGTAAGGACTGACTATAAGACTAAGATCCAGGTCCCCAGCAGAGCTGCAGGGGACCTGGATCCTCGTTGTAGGCAGCTGGTGGATGACTGTGCGTTTTACACCGACATACTCAAATTCGGCCAGATGTTTCGGTTGGGATTTCTGCGGCAGAATGCCAGGGTCACGTGACTTCCCAACATTCAGGGGATGTCTGTGAGCACCAAGTAGCACACAGACGTCCTCTATCTGCCCCCACTAGAAGCCAAGGAAATCTGTGGGTGCCTTGCCAGTCCTGGGAGGTGCATTGGCAGGTCTGCGGTAGATTGCCAAGTTTGAGGATGCATTGGTAAGTCTGTGGGGTGCTTAGCAAGTCTGGGGGGCAGATAAGCAAGACTGAGGGGCATATTGGCAAATCTGGGGATGCACTGGCGAGTCTGGGGAAGATTTGCAAGTCTGGGAATGCATTAAGTCATATCTGCCAGTTTTTCCTCCTGCGCACCAGGGAATCCTGGTAAGGTGCTCGGAGCCTGAGTAAGTCCTGTGTGTGCAATCTAATGGTTGGGGGTCCTGTGAGTGCAATCTAAGAGCTGGGTGTCCTGTGAGTGCAATCTAAAAAAAAAAAAAAAAAAAAAAAGAAAGAAATAAGACGTCCCGTGAAAATAAGCCCTAATACCTCTCAGTATAACAGTGTATATATATATATATATATATATATATATATATGGTTGGAACCTTGTTCCCTTTAAAGACTCTTGGGTAGCTGGAATTTAGGACAATTTAATCTCGAGTCCACAGGCCCTACTGACCTCTGTTAACTATATGTAATTCAGGCCAAGTGCTTCTGTTATCAGTGCCTCATGTTACAATGTGTGACATCAACAGAGACATAGAATGTGCGGGCAGATAAGAACCATTCGGCCCATGTAGTCAATCCATTTTTCTAAATACTTTTATTAGTCCCTGGTTCCCTATATTATATCAATTCCCTATCTTATATATATCCCACGCATGCTTCAAATCCTTGATTGTGTTTACCTCCACCACTTCAGCTGTTGCCCCTGATAATAACTCCCCCTCTTACAATGCATGTGTGTCTTGTATATGTACTTAAGATTACACAAATGTTCCAACTATATGACAGTGTGAGAATATGCTGTGTGAGTTTAAGGATCTACTCAATACAGAGAGAATTGCAGGGAATTGAGATGGGAATTTCAAACTTTAAGCCAATGTCACAGAGCTGGAAAAAATATCCAATGAAGCTGAATGGGAGAATTTGTCCAACTCAGTTACCTTGAAGGACAACTGTAGTGTTAGAGCATAGTGTTAGCTCATGATTCCCAATATTCTTGTCATGGGGCCATTTTGGTTGCCAAGCAGTGTCCTAGCTGCTGATTAATCCCCATGTATGCATTGTACGGTGGTTAATAAATCTGATCATGGACTGCAGCTAGAGTTGCCATCCATATTTTTACATGGCTATATTTTTTATTGGTTTGAGGCCTTTATTTAGTCTAGAGAGGCAATTGTCCCAATTGCTAAT
Organism: Pelodytes ibericus; assembly: GCA_036172795.1. Taxonomy (NCBI): domain Eukaryota; kingdom Metazoa; phylum Chordata; class Amphibia; order Anura; family Pelodytidae; genus Pelodytes; species Pelodytes ibericus. The sequence continues at coordinate 161,618,794 of CM069858.1, forward strand.
TGTTTTAGTCTGTAAATATTTTAAAAGCAGCTAAGAAAGTGTAACCAGGAAATATAGACAATCTTTAACGACGTGATCTACTTTTAGTATATGCCTATATGCAATGAATAATTTGTCATCTGATGAAAATCATCCAGCCCATCTAGTCTCTCCAGATACCTACCTGCTTTAAACTCCACATACCAGATATGCTCCTTGGCCTTGGCTTACATTCAGGATAGCCATGTGCTTATTCCATGCTTTATTGCATTAACCTCTAACCTCTGCCATTTATGCTACCATTAGCATAAATAAAAGAAAATAGTCTGCCAGGCAATGTTAATCTTTTTAATACAACCCAATTTGTCCTTTGTGATAATCAGTATCACTTAGAGAGGACATCAAGTCATCCTATCTTTGGAGGTAAAGGTAGTGGTGAAATGATTTTTAAAATAAATGGCTCCAGTGTGTAACTGTTTACATACAAGCTGCAACAACAACACTGGTAGCAGGATGTTAGAAAAAAAAGTTAATAATGTCATATTTCCTCCTACACATTGCATCTGCACTCTATACTGTGAACTCTTGTGAGCCAGTAAAAATAACACCTAAAACATGTTTTGTATTGTGTATGTAAAGAATAAAAAAAACATAGATTATGAGATAAACGTGTTTAAAGGGAAACTAATTTTTAACATTTGTTTCCTTAGAAGCTTAACACTTTACACCTGATGATTCTTTAGTCCCTAAGTATCAGTGTGGAAAAATGGCATCTTTTTGCACCTGGCCCTGATCACAAAGTGACACACAAGCAGAGACCTTATCAGGCTCTTTACAAACCCTGTGGGGCCCTGCTGAAAAAGTGCAAGACTTTGCTAAGCCACGTGTAGGTTCGGGCACATTGTGTTTAAGTAAAACACTTTGCGCGTCAGCTACATTTTCCATGTGAGACTGAGGCCATCCTGTTGCAGCACAGCTCATCGCAGGCAGGGGGGCAGTTGAAGGGACCTAATTAGGATTCTCTCTATTCATTAAATGTAAAACCATGGGTCTCGCACTAGACTATCAGAGAGACAGTCATAGCCCCTCCCAGGGCCGATCCTGGGCGGGTGCACGGGGTGCACTGCACCCAGGGAGCACGGGAGGAGAGGTGCTGCAATCACAGAGCGCGACGGGAGCGGAGCTTGCACCCGTTGCGCTGTGCTTGGTGTGACAAGGAGGTGCGCGCCTGCGGTAACCGCACCTCCCTATCACACCAAGCACAGCGCGACGGGTGCAAGCTCCACCCCCGTCGCGCTCTGATTGGCTGCAGGAAGGAGGATGGTGTCTGCAGAGGCAGACACCGGCATCTAGTTTCTTCTGCCGGATGTTAGCTGATATTAGACAGAAGAAACTAGATGCCGGTGTCAGCCTCTGCAGACACCATCAAGCAGGCGTCCATCAGCAAGGAGCTAAGTACCTGGGAAGGGGGGAGGAGGGTGGCAAACGAGCATACTGAGGGGCAAAATCCTGACATATTAATTGGCATAACACTGACATATTAATTGGCATAATCCTGGCATATTAATTGGCATAACCCTGACATATTAATTGGCATAACCCTGGCATATTAATTGGCAAATTAATGGCATATTAATTGGCATAATCCTGACATACTGAGTGACAAAATCCTTGCATATTAATTGGCAGACAGACATGGGGGCAAGAGGAGAGAGAGAGAGAGAGAGAGACAGACATTAGGTATGAGTGGAGAGAGAGACAGACTTTGGGTACGAGTGGAGAGAGAGGGAGACACACATTGGGTATGAGTGGAGAGAGAGAGACACACATTGGGTATGAGTGGAGAGAGAGACAGACAGACATTAGGTATGAGTGGGGAGACAGAATGTGGGTATGGGAAGAGAGAGACAGACGTGGGTATAGGAAGATAGAGAGAGGCAGGAGGAGAGAGAGAGACAGACATTAGGTATGAGTGGAGGGAGGGAGAGAGAGAGAGAGAGAGAGAGAGAGAGACATTGGGTATGAGTGGAGAGAGAGACAGACATTGGGTATGAGTGGAGAGAGAGACACACATTGGGGATAAGTGGAGAGAGAGACACACATTGGGGATGAGTGGAGAGAGAGACACACATTGGGGATGAGTGGAGAGAGAGACACACATTGGGGATGAGTGGGGAGAGAGAGAGAGAGAGAGAGAGAGAGACAGACATTGGGTATGAGTGGGGAGAGAGAATGTGGGTATGGGAAGAGAGAGACAGACATGTGGGTATAGGAAGATAGAGACAGACATGAGGGTATGGGGAAAGAGAGAGAAAGACATGAGGGCATGGGGAGACACGTGAGTGACAGGCATGGTGGAATATTATTTATCGCTCCTTGTGTACTTCTTTTCCAATGATGCTCAGCCAGACTAATGAGAGACTTTGGCTGGTTGGGAATCATGGGAACGGTAGTTAAAACTCATTCTGCTAGCCAGCAAAAACTCTCCCATGTTGCTGGCTGAGCATCATAGAAATAAATAAAACCACTTCACAGTATTATGGCAAAATATATATCTTTATTTAAAATAAAAGTTTGTGTTGGTCCTTTACATCAAAATAAAAGTTTGTGCTCTCCTCCCCTCTCCCCAATAATGAAATGGGCGTGTCTGGAACAGACATGTTTAAAGGGGAGGAGTTCATAATATAACCACGCCCACCTTTGGGCGCCAAAAGAAAACCTGCACCCAGGCGCCCGTGACCCTAGGATCGGCCCTGGCCCCTACTATTTTGTTTAGTGTCCCTTTAAATGTTAAATGTGTTAAATTATGACATCATCTTGTGGTTTAAATTAGTTGACCTAGTTACAATGGAAAATGTGAAATTTGCATATCAGACTACAAGGTGGTAACTAAGGTGAAGCTCAAACAGGTGAAGCTCTGTGCCGGGACCACAGTGTCAGGGCTGTGCTCCCCGCATGTCTGAGCGTGGGGGGTCACGTGACCTCCTAATGCTCCAACTCTACAGAGGTGCGTGAGGAGCTGGTGCTGGGGGTGAGTCCTGAGTGCAAATCTGGGTACTGGGGGTGAGTCATCCAATCACCCCCATTAAATGACCCATCACCCCACTACATACACATTACATGCCCCCATAACATGCTCCATTACCCCATCACATGCCTCCATCACAGGGCCTCTTTAAGTCTTTAGCAGTGGAACCCCATGTAAATGTAAACTTTTTAATATTATATGTAACTATTTTCATATCACATTCAACTATTTGTTTATGTAATAAAAATGTTATTAAAAAATTGCATTTCATGTTTTTATTCCCTTTTTCTGCACCCACATTGCACCCAAATGACTTCACACAGCACCATACAGTACCCACAGCTTTTGCCATGCACCTATATTGCACCCACATCACTTAGCTTGCACTCATATTGCACCCACATCACTTAGTTTGCACTCATATTGTACCCACAAAATTTGGCATGTCACAAAACATACCACAGTGTCACTTTGTCCCACAGAACTGCCCCTGCAGAACAAGCCACAGTGTCACTTTCCCGCATAGAACATGTTATTTTGCCCCACAGAACATGCCACAGCATCACTTTGCCAATTAAAATAAGCCACTGTTAGGTACCAATTAACATGCCACAGTCACTTTATGCAACAGTCAGTTTGCCACTGTTTCTCCATTAAATATGCCACAGCTTGCCCATTAGTATGCCAGTGTTATAAACCTATAATATGCCTCAACCATTTTGCCATTAATATGCCAGTATTATTGCACCATTAATATGCCACAGCCAATTTGTAAGACAGTATTATTTTGCCATATGCCAGTATTACTTTTGCATTTAATATGCCGGTATTACTTTTGCCATTAATAAGCCACAGCCAACTTGCCCAATAATATGTCAGTATTAATTTGCCATTTAATATGCCACAGCCAATTTGCCATTAATATGCCAGTATTATTGCGCCATTAATATGCCGCATCCAATTTGCCAATTAGTATGACAGTATTATTTTGCCATATGCCAGTATTACTTTTGCATTTAATATGACAGTATTACTTTTGCCATTGATAAGCCACAGCCAACTTGCCCAATAATATGTCAGTATTAATTTGCCATTTAATATGCCCCAGCCAATTTGCCAAATAGCATGCCAGCATTATTTTGCCATTATTAAGACACAGCCAATTTGTCCAATACATGTCCCCCAGGTTTTACCCTTGTTCCTGATGGCTAGTTGCAAGCAGCATTGTGTCCTCCATGCTGCCTGTTCGTCTCCCCCCACGGTGTGTGCAGAGAGGTCACGTGACCAGTAGTGTGTCTGACGTCCTAATTGGCACTTACCTGCCACACTGCACGGGCAGCCGAACAGGCAGCACAATAGTTTCTATGTGCTGCCTGTTAGGTTCCCTGTACAGCCTGCTTGCCGGCAGAGCGGTAGTGAGGGGAGATCTCCCGGTTCCGTATTTTTTTGTAAAGGGTGGGGTTTTTTGCAATTTTTTTTTTTTTTGCGTTTTGTGCCACCCCTTAAAGGCATACAAAGCAAGTGCCACCCTAGGCACTTGCCTTTTTGCCTCACACAAAATACAGTGTTGACAATCAGTCATAACATTATGACCACTCGTAGCAAGCCGGTGTTCTGACAAATTTCTGGAGCAAATTCCCCTGCGCAATCGCAGGAGAATTTGCTCAATGCGCATGCGCAGAAAGTTACAGCTGATAACTCAACTGTAACTTTGTGACCACCGCGCATGCGCCAGCTGCGCAACCCACCTCCCGCCCCCCTCACACCCCTTCTCACCAGATCATCGACCACAGCGCATGCGCACGCCTATCCAGCCGTTTGGGAATGCGCGCGTCCCTTGTGTTCTTAAGGTGGTAAGTAATAAGTAACAAGGGCTGCCTCATCTTACAGCAGGAGGATCACAAATCCCATCAAGATGAGGCAGCCCTTGTTACTTATTACTTACCACCTTAAGAACACAACAAGGGACGCGCGCATTCCCAAACGGCTGGATAGGCGCGCGCATGCGCTGTGGTCGATGATCTGGTGAGAAGGGGTGTGCGGGGGGTGTGAGGGGGGCGGGAGGTGGGTTGCGCAGCTGGCGCATGAGCGGTGGTCACAAAGTTACAGCTGAGTTATCAGCTGTAACTTTCTGCGCATGCGCAGTGAGCAAATTCTCCTGCGATTGCGCAGGAGAATTTGCTCCAGAAATTTGTCAGAACACCGGCAGAAGCAGTGTGATGCTTTGGGCAATGTTCTGCTGAGAAACCTTGAGACCTGCCATTCCTGTGGATGTTACTTTGACACGTATCACCTACCTAAGCATTGTTGCAGACCATGTACACCCTTTCATGGAAACGGTATTCCTTGATGGCGTTGCCATCTTTCACCAGGAAAAATGGTTCAGGAATGGTTTGAGGAACCCAACAATGAGTTCAAGGTGTTGACTTGCCCTCCAAATTCCCCAGACCTCAATCCACTCGAGCTTGTGTGGGATGTGCTGGACAAACAAGTCCGATCTATGGAGGCCCCACCTCACAACTTACAGGACTTAAATGATCTTCTGCTAACGTCTTGATTCCAGATACAAACCTTTCAACATTACCCCCTGGCAAATATGGATGCTGGGGGCGGAACTTTGGAGGCAGAGTGACAGTACCATCTCACATGCACGCTGTGGCTCAAACTGATGGCACTACTGCGCATCCGTGGTGGCGCTATCACACTACCTGTATCAGACACTGGAGAATTGGCTTAGAGTGCGGTTTTGTGGGTTTTAATCCCGCTACCCTCCCAAACTCTACCTCTGTCTTAATAAAGCAGGACAGAGGTTGAGCTCAGTGGGATAAACCGCAATTGGATTGTTAACATGGCAGATGTTGGCAACTATGAGATGGGAATTTCAAACTTTAGGCCAAAGTAGCTGAGTTTGAAAAATTCTTCAATGCAGCTGAATGGGAGAATTTGTCTAGCTCCGCTAGTTGGCCTACAATTGAAATTCCCCTCTCAATAACCTCTTTATTAGTAGACCCTATAATGTTCACAAGTCTCCACCTATTTGTTGATTTGGTTTTATACTCAATACTGCTAAACCTATAAACCAAGACACAAGTCGATATTTACTAAAACTGAACTTACAAACATTGAACGGCAACTATATATTGCTATCAGCTATATATGCCTAAGATAACTCTCCAGTTAGTAGGTCACTAAACATTGGATCTAGTACCTGTCTAGCAGACTAACACGGGGAATATATACCACAACACTTGGGGTGGAGTAAATTAGCCAGCATAGGTAACGTGCACCTGAATACATTATTTGTACGTATGGTGAGCGTCAGCGGGATAACCGCAAGCCTGTGTTCCATTTAACAAGGAGCGGAAGAAGCCATAGGTTCTCACGGTCTGGTTGCTAGGACAACAAGGCTCTCGTCGGAGTCTCAAGTGCCAAAGGAAGTGACGACAGGGATTGGTTGTTGTTGGGACACGTGACAACTCGGCCCCGCAGCCCAGACAGTGTTTTGACAGTGGGGAAGCAGTGAGGAGGGCGGTCGGGTCATTAAAGGTGACAGGTTCCGTGTCTCGGGCGAGATGACACCGTGAAGCCGACGTAGGAGAGGGCAGGCGAGGCGTTAATGTGGCTAGCTTTATCACAATTGACTAGTCAGTGAGTGTAGTACCCGTACCCAGTCAGGAGAGGGGCTCTGATGACCCGTGAGGTAGTGCTGCGGAGTGAGGCTGAGAGAGGAGGGCAGGAGGGGGTGTTCGGGGCTCTATGACTGCACATTACAGGGGAGGGGAGATGGTGGTTGGGCACGACGGGCAGTGGATCGAGCAGGGGGCAGGCGTGTGGCAGAGCAGCCTGGGTAACATATAGCTAGAGGTAGGAGGGGGGGATGACCAGCTGGGTGACGGTGCTGTAAAACCTGTCTAGGGAGAGAAGGATGGCGGAGGTGTTAGCTGGTGGGTCACACAGCCAGGGCAGTGTGGGGGTGTTGGGGGTTCAGTAGGAGAGTCGGCTTTTTCTGAGGGTCAGAGACACTAAGGAGCCTGTCTGCCACCTTGAAGGTTCAGTCAGGGCCCCAGTGGCCCCTCTTCCCCTCCACTCTTATTGATCCTGGCTGCTGCGACCTTGCCGATCGCTTATTGATTAACCGAAGTGACAATGTGTCAGCTGTGATCTGGTAGGGTAGAGGAGGGGGAGGAAGAGGGCTGGAGAATCAGCTGTGTAGTAGATGGCAGGATCCGCCTTTTAGTCACTGACCAAACTTAGCTGCCTGGTTATTGGGGAACAGGCAGAGTGTGGGGTGAATCATATCCCTGATCACAGCCTGAGGGCTCCTCTAGTCTGCTGCCTGCGTGATAATGGTGAGAGCTGGACTGCTTCTCTTTCACGGCCAGTTTTATAAATAAACTTTGTGTCAGGAGAGGACAGAGGCAACTGGAGTAGGGATTGTTCATTTCCCAAAACAGCCAGGTGTCTGGATGTGCAGTGGGTCCGGCCTTTACCACCGATGTGCAAGAAGGCCACTTGTTTTGCTGCCTCAGAGAGGGGTTTTACTAACGTAGTCAATTCACAGTGAGGAGAGATCTTGAGTACCAAGTCTGCCAATGAGGTCTTCCTGTGTACCAGACGGCAGGATGAAACCAGACAGAGGTAAACAAGATGTGTGTTTCTCGAGCTATCACATTGTTTTTTTGTTTTTTTTACCCTTGTTTTATAAATATGGCAGCTGGTGTTAACCATTTCAGAACTGGACTGTAGCCCTATAGTTGTCATTAAATGCCCACAGCTATTTCTTTATGTCTGGTTTGTAGCTGGGATTTAAACAGTTCACGTGAAGCGGTTTCTGGTTCTGTGTTGCACAACATATATTCAGTTAGACTGAGAAAATCGTGCTGGCAGCTGTAGAAACCTGCTAGAGCCACATTAAAGGATAAATGGCAAGTAAGTCATCTAAAGGCATCTGCAGTTCATTTTTTGTTGTGTCAAGATCGTTGTCAATTCAAACCTCCTTTTTATATATATATATATATATATATATATATATATATATATAGGGGGAATTACCTACCTTATTGAGATTCAAAGCAAGATGTGTCTGACACAGCTGTTATCATTCCCTACACTGTACAGATAAGACAGTTCTCCATTTTTCTTTGTTTGAACCAATGTAAGTTTTATATTTTATGTATTCATTTCAGCAATACACATTTTCTAATTGTATTAATTTCCTCATATCTTAATACGTTGTCCTTGTTTTGTTTCAGTAAGAGATGGGAAAAATGTAAGGTACTTTAATGAAGTAGAGAGATTAGCTCAGTTCACTTTAGCAGGATTATTAAATCCCCTGGGGCAGATGGCTTTACATTATATTAAATGGGGACTGGTTGTGTGAAGATGTGTATTATCCATAATTTCTTGTTAATTTTCAGTTGTTCCCAGTCTGAAGCATCCCATGATGGTTTAATTGGGTCATATATCTAATATAAATACAGTGGCAGGGCTATGTCTAGGGTATTTACCTAATGTGAGCATTTTCTAATAGTTACACTGAACAAGACATCTTGGTTTAATAAACACATTTTAATATGGTTTAGAGAGAGGGCTGTTGTCAGTCCTCTGCTTGGTGAGTTAGTTCTCTTGTGTTATCTTCTGTTTGTGTAGCAACCATAAGAACACAAATGATTAGACCCTTTATTTGCTTTGGTGGACTCATGCAACAAAAGAAAAACAAAGTTTAAAATGTTCATCAGGAAAAACGAATTACAATTGTTACTTGGTAGTGAATAAGCCACATAATAGCCTTGAGAAATCTGGGTACATTGCTAAGTAACATTTATTGCATTATGTGCTTTAATACTCCTACATTGCTTCACTTGTGGATTAAAAAAAAATGTAATCTTAGACCATCAGCTAATCTGTTTTTTTTTTTTTTTTTTTCTCTCTCTCTCTGCTGAAGCTGTTTAACACATTACAGGCCCCTTGTAAACATATGTGTACATATTTTTATACTTCAATCATATGGACCCAAAGCTTGACTGGGTGGGTGTCCTTCAATGTAAGGGCTATTTAAATAATTACCTGTGTTTACACAGCCAGTCTGTTACTGTTGTTAGACTGTGCTGCTGAGTTGCCTGAAACAGTGCAGTAGCTAGTTATTCCTGTGGTGTAATGTTACCTCTTATTGAGTCAGCTAAGAGTTAAAGAATTTGAATAGCTGAGCTGGCAGGTTGTGTAGTATACAGAGGAGCAGCTGATCTGCACAAAAGCAAGCTTGTCTTGAGTGGCAATGCAGAATCTAGATCAAATTACTGGAGTTAAAAGTTGTGTCTCAACACTGGGATTCCATCATCCACAAATAACCCAGCTGTTTATATTTACACAGGTTTGTATTTTGTCTATGTAAATGAATAAATGGACTTCATTAAGTAATAAGACTGCATGACCTCAATAAGGGCTTGGTTATCTGAATTCTACATGACCTCAATAAGGGCTTGGTTATCTGAATTCTGATTACAGGAGTCTCATTTAAACATTTTGCTGAGAGGTAATAAGATTTCTAGGATATCGTTAAATGTCCCACAGTAACTTTGAGCCTATTTCACCCATCACTGATGCATGATCATTTATGTACACATTCCGTTGTTTTAAAATTGGGATTATTTAATTTGTATTGATCTAAATTAAACATTTTGCTACCAAACTTTGTTGTAAGGGATCTTTTGCCAAAGCATTTTTTTTTTTTTTTTTTTACATATTTTTCAGTTGGTTAATAGGCAATATATTTGGATTCTCAGTAATATTTTGTGTATGACACACTTATTTTTACATGTTCTGTGTGGTTTTTATAGTTCTGCTGCGACAAAACTTGCTTATATTATGTACTCTTGGGTTTGGGTGCAGCCTTTTTGTGGTTTGTAGGTGGGACAGCTTAGCATTTAGTCTGGACAATTTTGGAACAGTTTATAAATAGTGACTCTATAAATATTCATGGTAATATGACCATAACATGTATACTTATTGACCTAATAATGATGGTCTGCTACAGGCAGTGGCTGAAGAGTGGTTTGCTTTTATTTTTAGGCCTCATTGTTGGATATTTAACTTTTATTATAGTGGGGGAGGGTTTGTAATTTTTTTTTTTTTTTTTTTTTTTTTTTTAGAAAAGCGTATAGATTAAGCTACCGTTGTAATTGTCCTTGGGTTTCAAATGCTTGAGTATAGACTGAAATGTTGATTTTTTTTTTTTTTTTTTTTTGTTCCCACAAATAAACAACAATATTTTTCAACAAATCCTATGAGTGCTCATGGTTGGAAGAGATATTGATAGTTCTTGGTTTAGATATTTTATTATCTACCATAACCATTAAGTGCTAATGTAAATAAAAGACCCAGAGTGCAATTTATAATTTTATTCCGATCAACTACAGAGAACAAATACATCAATGATGTGTAATCAAAAGCGGTGGAAAGAGAACAGTAATGACCCTACACATTATTTTCCAACTCAAGGTCCATGGATTGAATGCAACTCATTGGCTAAATATTACATTAGAACTACACTTCAGTAGTTATCTTCCTTAACCCATGCATTTGACCAGCACATGCCCATCCGCATAAAAAAGGTGGACAACACTGATTTAACATAAATGGCAAATTATTCTAGACCATAAACTAAGAACCTATGAGACACCAATCCCAATGTTAAGAAATGTCCATTTAAACTGACCCTCAAGCATCTAACTCCATGTGATGTATCGAGTAGTATCTAACCTGCACACTGTGCAGCTTTTCAAGCAAATGCATGTATAAATTCCTTAGGAATCTCTTTCAAAGTTGCCTACTCAGGTCCACCCCTGTTTTTGGTGAGGTTGCTTGAGGTATCCTCTCGCACTGAGCATGTGCGTTGGCAAGCTTCATTTAAAAGCTGTCCAGTCTCCCTGTTTTTGTATTGATGGACAGGAGTGTTGCGTGATGTTCTTGAAATCCTGTATATGTGCTTAGTTGATCTAAGCTTCCAGTCCAGATCATATGTAGCCCTTAGATGTCTAGAAACTTTGGAACAAGGAAGCTAATGTACCATACACTGTTTGAGAGCATAAAAATAATGTTATCCCACCCACTAAAGGTACAGGTTTTTTTTTAATGTTTACATTTTTAGATTTACGACTAAGACAGACATGAACATAATGTACGATAATAGATTAAGCAAGTTGTGATGGCAGCTATGATTAGCGACTTGTCTTCACTTACAACATCTCGAAATTTGCTGTACAATAACACACATATCATGCTGGGTCCCCCCCCCCCCCCCCCCCTAGATTCACCCAGAGTTTTATCCACATTTATAAGGATTACTAAATAGAATGCGTTTTTCCCTTGTTACTAGTCGTCCCTTTGGGAAAAATAACCAATGGCTTCATCATATAAAATGTATATAGGCTTGGTGTTATTGTTTCTTGCCAACTAAGATCTCTTTCCTTATGTAGCTGATAGAGCAACTGGAACTTTATAAAAGGAGAATTTCCAGCATCTAGCAATTATAGCTTTTACAGCGTTCAGACAGTGTATCGCTATTCTAAAGGGGTCTTTGTGAAATGGGCCTAGCGAATGTGGAGCAAAGCCTGCTCCGGGGACCACTTTAGATGTTCTTTGGTTAATTGCTATATCATAATATATCCCCATTTCCACAGTGGAACAACAGCTGGGCAGCACCACACATGAGTAAAGGACCCGTCTCCTGATCCACACCTCCAACAATCTGTATTGGTCTGAGGAGACATTTTTCTCAATATGTCAGGCACCAAGTACCGCCTATTCATTAGTTTGTTCTGGGATTCCAGCAAATTCAGAGTGTGAATAGAACCAGAGACATCCCTGAAAGACCTAATAAAGGTACAGTTTACCACACAATCTCCATATGGCATCATGCATAAAAAATGTAATGTTACAAACCCAAGAACCATTGGCAAAATACCAAATATTTGCCTCAACAGTTTGACCAACTGCAGTTTGTTTGTCTACAAAAAAAGAAATATTGTGGACCAGCACTCACAAGTCTGGTGCTGAGTTACAGTCCCACCTGGACCGTTAATCCACCAAAAAATAGCCAAATGACCAGCTCTGCAGTGTAGTGCTGGTCATTTTGGCTATTTTTTTGTTTCTCTACAAAGGCATCACAGTCTTTGCACTTGGTACATAGGCCTTTATAAAAGATGGTTGGGTCAAGGGGGTTCATAAGATTTCTAAGATCCTGCTCCCCTCCAATTTTCATAAAGATCTCACACCAAACCCTGTCTTTATCGCCTGATTACTCCTTCCCTTAGAAACTTCACATGACCCCTAGGGTGTGAAGCACCACTCTAGGTAGATACATTTCTAGCTGTGAAAGCTGCAGTACTCTCAAACTTTGGTAAATCTTTCAAAGTCAGTGCCCAGATAAATAATGCTTGGCATTACTGGGTTTTATCCTTGAATTTATGCAGTTGTAAATTAAATGGAAAATATGCACTGGAAACAACCCCCTCCATAATTATCGAAAAATCCCAGCTTTGTTTTCTTTCCATCACCCTGCATATTTAACAGAGATCTGGTGAAAATAGCACAGCCCTTCTGTTTTAGTTGTGGAGGCTTTAACTAGTGAGTGTCTGTTTGTACATCACTATGGATTCGGTGTCCTCCGTTCATTGCTTCATCAGCAGAAAAATGTGTCAATTGTATTACATTAGGATTTATAGCTTTGCTTAAGTAACTAATATCGCAAGCGCTTTGGAAAAAAAGTTTGTTAATCTGGCAGACGAGAGAAGTGAGCAAACTTACAAATTCCCTGTTCTGGTATCTGGTCACTTATTCTAGTGTGACGTCAATGATAGAGCAGCTGGAGGCAGGTCATTTATATTGACTGATGTTACAATTTTGATTTGTTCTTTTTAATATCGTCGCATGAAGATAAAACATTTTGGTTGTTTTTTTCCAAGTGTAGCAAAGAGTTCATGTAATCACAGAAAATGCCAACATGGATGGGGATTACGGATAAAGATACTGTGTTTGAGTGATACTGAGTCAGATTTTTTACTTTAGCACCTGTATGGTATGTAGAAAGCTCTCTGAATGGGCTTTGTACATGCAGAATCCATGCAGATGATTTAGTCTCACATTGGGCCTGTGACACTCAGATATTGGCAAAGTATTGTAAAGCAATAAAATCAACAAATTTATATAAATGTATGAAGACATTATTATGGCACAATTACACTACTTTACACCTGTATACATAAACCCATTTTTAAATTAGTAGTTCACAAGACCAACATTTACGTTCCCATCATATAGTTGTTTTCCTAGAACATGGGATTGTTTACAGAGGGGTTTGTCAACTGCTGTACAACCCCTCTGTGGGTGAGCTGAACATTTCATCTCAGCAATTTAGCTATACACTCCGCAGGGACAAACCTGCCGAGTTTGTCCCTGCGGATACACACACACACACACACACACACACACACACACACACCTCCAGATTTAATCTGGAGAACTGAAAATAATACCTTTAAAAATGTAATATCATTTTTTTTTTTTTTTTTTTTTTTTTATAAAGTCGGCGCACTTGTAGGTAGCCCTGACACCTGCTATAATAAATGGGTCTGGGAGCTGGGCAAGTGCTTCTAGCCCCGAATAAAATTCATAGGGGACATGACTGATATGCAACATTGGCTATTTGCCCTGGTCCCCCCTTATACTGTCCTATGATCATAAAAAAAAAAATTATTCAGCCCCCTGGGCATTATTGATGGGCCTCTATACCCTAATAAAATGAAGCTTCACACTGGGTCTGGGGGCTGCCGAATGCCCCCAGAACCAATCAAAATGCATAATCTTTTTGATGATATGCCTAAATTTCTACATATATCTTCCTATCTCTTAAATTTTACAAATATTTGTCAACCGCCCCGGACAGCCCTGCGTGTAGAAAAGTCTGTTTGTATCGAAATATTTACATGGTAAAAATATAAAACATTTTTCATGTGTGTGAAGATACCGCAAAATCTTTATTTTTTTTTTTAAAGAAACAAAGTCTGCCATTGCAGCTTCATAATTAGTACAAAGGAACTGTAAAGCAAGGTGGAGGAAAGATCTTCCTTTTCCAGATAACATTACATTTAGTATTCAGCATACAGATGCTTTAAGTGATAACACTGCTGTTTCAGTATGTACATACAACTCCTTACTACCAGCGATGTTGCAAAACGTACATTTTCACTTCTATATAACATATGCTCCTGCTATAGTTTGCTGCCCAATATTTATGAGATTGTCATCTAAATCTTAGAGGGATGAAGACCAATATCATAAATGATGTATTATTTATTCAGGGTGGAAAGTTTCTTTGTAACTGTTACAAAGAGGAATAAACTAAGAAAGGAAACAGTCTTGTTTTGTTCTAAGAATGAATAACAATCATTGCACAATGACCTGTGAAGACATGGACAATAGAACATATGCAGGAATTCCATTATATCCCAACACTGAGGCTTTTGTATCTTGCCAAGTGTGAATAAAACAACATTTTGTAAGTGTTTATTATAATACAATCTTTTAAAAAAAATAAAATCAATGATTTTAAGACAGGATAGATTTGGTAATATAACTAAATTGTACTCTGCTCATGAACAGTGATTTTTCACCATTTTGCAATTACATTTGTTTCTCTGGCTCTTCACAAAACAGATTTCATTCACTTTTAATAGGCACTCGGGTTAAGCAAAACTTGTCAAACCCAAGTTCACCTCAAGGTATACAGGGAGTGCAGAATTATTAGGCAAGTTGTATTTTTGAGGATTAATTTTATTATTGAACAACAACCATGTTCTCAATGAACCCCAAAAACTCATTAATATCAAAGCTGAATATTTTTGGAAGTAGTTTTTAGTTTTAGATATTTTAGGGGGATATCTGTGTGTGCAGGTGACTATTACTGTGCATAATTATTAGGCAACTTAACAAAAAACAAATATATACCCATTTCAATTATTTATTTTTACCAGTGAAACCAATATAACATCTCAACATTCACAAATATACATTTCTGACATTCAAAAACAAAACAAAAACAAATCAGTGACCAATATAGCCACCTTTCTTTGCAAGGACACTCAAAAGCCTGCCATCCATGGATTCTGTCAGTGTTTTGATCTGTTCACCATCTGTACTGTTTTCCCTCCTTGTAAATCTCACATTTGATGATGGACCACAGGTTCTCAATGGGGTTCAGATCAGGTGAACGAGGAGGCCATGTCATTAGATTTTCTTCTTTTATACCCTTTCTTGCCAGCCACGCTGTGGAGTACTTGGACGCGTGTGATGGAGCATTGTCCTGCATGAAAATCATGTTTTTCTTGAAGGATGCAGACTTCTTCCTGTACCACTGCTTGAAGAAGGTGTCTTCCAGGAACTGGCCGTAGGACTGGGAGTTGAGCTTGACTCCATCCTCAACCCGAAAAGGCCCCACAAGCTCATCTTTGATGATACCAGCCCAAACCAGTACTCCACCTCCACCTTGCTGGCGTCTGAGTCGGACTGGAGCTCTCTGCCCTTTACCAATCCAGCCACGGGCCCATCCATCTGGCCCATCAAGACTCACTCTCATTTCATCAGTCCATAAAACCTTAGAAAAATCAGTCTTGAGATATTTCTTGGCCCAGTCTTGACGTTTCAGCTTGTGTGTCTTGTTCAGTGGTGGTCGTCTTTCAGGCTTTCTTACCTTGGCCATGTCTCTGAGTATTGCACACCTTGTTCTTTTGGGCACTCCAGTGATGTTGCAGCTCTGAAATATGGCCAAACTAGTGGCAAGTGGCATCGTGGCAGCTGCACGCTTGACTTTTCTCAGTTCATGGGCAGTTATTTTGCGCCTTGGTTTTTCCACACGCTTCTTGCGACCCTGTTGACTATTTTGAATGAAACGCTTGATTGTTCGATGATCACGCTTCAGAAGCTTTGCAATTTTAAGAGTGCTGCATCCCTCTGCAAGATATCTCACTATTTTTGATTTTTCTGAGCCTGTCAAGTCCTTCTTTTGACCCATTTTGCCAAAGGAAAGGAAGTTGCCTAATAATTATGCACACCTGATATAGGGTGTTGATGTCATTAGACCACACCCCTTCTCATTACAGAGATGCACATCACCTAATATGCTTAATTGGTAGTAGGCTTTCGAGCCTATACAGCTTGGAGTAAGACAACATGCATAAAGAGGATGATGTGGTCAAAATACTCATTTGCCTAATAATTCTGCACTCCCTGTATGTCGGAAACAATTCCCCCAACCCCTGGTCTGGTCAATAAATTCATAACTCCCCAAAGTAAGGACACAGATTGTAAAATGCAAATATTTTATCTTTATCAAAGTCATATCAGCAAGTCATATCAGACCTGAGCAACGTTAGCCCCTCAACTAGAGAGGATATTGCTGCAGCCACCAGGCTCACAGTAAATCCTTCACTTCATTGGTTTCTATGGCAGGCCAACTGACCTATATAGGCCTTCATGAAGCATTGATTACATTACAACTGTGCCATTACAACTGTGCCATTTGGAGACCTGATCAAATAAACCTAGACAGTAAACTTGTTTGGTTATGTAGCTCTCCTGCCCCCCGAGTTAAATTCTAAAATTGTGAGAGTTGGTCAACAAACTAGCGCAGTGTTTTATGGGACCCATCTTTTGGGACTTGGGACAACCTCAAATGAGCTTAAATTCACTTACTCTGTTCTATTGGAATATTGTATACTGAGCAAATCAGACTGGTTACATGCAAGAGGACATTGTAGATCCACAGTTATAATTAAATGGGTGCAATTTCCGATAATTTACTTGGTTCCAGAGTACACAGGAAATATTGACCTTTTTATGCTGTAGTTCTTTCCTGCTTCCTTGTTGGCTGTCATTGGGAGAGACTGCTTGGATGTCATGCTCTGGTGAAGTCTCTGATTTATACAGAACAAGCGGACATCTTACCAAAGTAGGCACAGGTAAAGTTATCACTTCTCCCAACACAGTAAAAATAAGAGGGGAAATTAAGGATGTATATGGTGGAATGCCCCAAGATTCAGGGGACCAAACCCACACTCCAGGTCCAGAGTGCCAGAAAAATTCTCAGTATGTGATTGAAGTCTGACATCTGTTTTGGGCAATCTATCTGGTCACACTGAATTTAAGAGTCATTTAGACAATATTTGGGGTACTCCTGGAGGCTATTCATTAAAAGGTGAGTTAAAGTATGATGAATATTTCATCTCACTAAGTTAACTATACATTGTGCAGGGACAAACATGAGTTTCCCCTGCTACACAAACTCCCCAGGATGGTTTCTGTACAATGTATAGTTGGTTTAGTGAGATTTAATGTTTATCTTGCCTCAGCTCACCTCATCTCACCTAAAACTCACCTTTTACTTAATAGCCCTATCTTTGTCGACCTTTTTAATTCCATTTATGTTCTAGCATTTCCCATGTAGAATGACACAAAATCTATACCATACACCTTTTAGCGATTTTATTATGTTGTAGTCCTTTTTGACATGTTCACATAAAAAGAAAATAAATTGCTTTTCTCAGTTGAGATGAGGTACCTAATTATTTTTGGTTGTGGGGTCACCCATGTTAATAGGATATTTATTGTTAAAAGGGGTTCTGTCACCTAAATATTCTTGACAGAGTAAATGAAGAGAATAAAAAAAAACCTTTCTGCTAATAATAACTTATTAGCAGAAAGGCAAGCAAATGCATACATTTAGCAGAAAAAAGTTTGAAATGTGTCTGTTTATGATGTCATCTCTGGCTTCATATGCAAATTAACTACTTTTCCATGGTGCCATGTAATTTTCTTCTCAAGCCACAGTGATGTCATAGACAGGAGGCACCACGGACATATTTTAAACCTGTTTTATTTTAGTTTTTGTATTTGTGTATACTCCAAAACTGTTTACACAAAGTATAAATCATTTATATATTCTCTGCATTCAGACTGTTTAGGTGACTATCTCTGTGTGTGTGTGTATAGTATTTCACAGGGATTTATACAAAATATAACAAAGCAGGTAAATTCAGAAACTAGGGTAATACAACTCTAGTTGAACTACATTTCCCATGTAATCAAACTAGTCTATTGTTTGTCGACCTTTCTTGACTATCATAATGGGAGCTGTAGTTAAACAGGAGAGTCCCATACAGTCCAGCTCTGAATTAGAGGTTGCTGCACTTTTTAAATACGATTTAATAGTAATTCTTTCCTTGCAGCACATGGATTCTGTGTTGAAACTCCTTAGACAATAAAGCTATTCATTCCCCCCCCCCCCCCCCCCCAAGTTGTCATGTTCTCCTTTGTTTAATTCCTGGTACGAAGTTGCATGTGATATTCTTGCCATGCTATCCTTAAATAGACCAAAATACAGCTGAGTTCACAGGAGGAGAAATGAAAACCTGCAGTGGCTGCCAAAGAAGCAGGAAACCGTACAAGACCGTTCCTAGCTGAGGAGGGTTTAAGGACAAATCCCATCCAATCAGAACGCCAATGCTGTTGCTATGTGCAATTTTACTCTGCCTCCTTTGTGAAATCCAAATGTGTAACAGCAGCATTCACTCAATACACTCAGCAGGCAGCATCTGGATTCTGCAGATAATGTTGGTGTAGTCACTTACAACAGGAGATTTGTTCTTCCACACTAATGTTGTTTATTATGAAAACATGGGTCTACATAGCAAAGGTGTGTAATGAAAGAAATTACTCCAAGTTTATTGGGGTCTAATGTAAAACCTCTATTTTTATTTTCCTTCTCAGAGATGCCTTAAATGCACACAGACATCCTCAAGTACAAAAATATATTTACTCCAAAACTTTTTTCCTATAGGGTTACCTTATATTTAAGACTTTTTTTTTTTCTTTCTTTTTTTCATAAATTAAAATAAATGTTTTGTGGGGGGTCACCTTATAATCAGGGTCACAGCAAACTGTCCCTTTAGGAGGCTCGGTATCTGGCTGTATCTGGACACCGCAATGTCTCCTTGTGCGTGGTGTATGAGGCAGCTGCGGAGGTAAAGACTGCTGTCATGCTTGGTGCGCATCCGGCGTTGAGTGACAAGAGAGGAAAGATGCGAATGTACTCCTATCCTTCCAGCTGGAAGATAGGTCTTCCCAAAAGTGAGAGCCTCCTACAAGCTGTACTGTAGACCACCAAGGGGTAAGTAATGGGAGTGGTGGTATATTTTATGGAGGTGGCTCAGACCATTTCTTCTGTAAGGGCCCCAAAAATAATCTTCAGCCACCATTCCGTTTGCCAGTGGCTGGCTTCATGTTATCATACAATACTCTTAGCTTTTTGTTTTTCTTCATACTTTCTTTTAAGGGGGCGTTCCACAGAGATTATTTTATCTATGTTGTGCATACTGTTGTGCATACTTTAAAACCAGTTACAGGTTTGCTGTAGTGTTACATTGAAAATAATTTCACTGGGACCAAGGGCTGGACTGGTTTACCGGGATACCGGGAAAGTTCTCGGTAGGCTGTGGGATGTGGCCCCTTTAACAAGTTCACAATGGCAACGGCTGCTTTAACAAGTGCAGCCACTTAAGCATGCGGAGGGGGTGGCAAGAGTGCAAAAGCGCATTCTCATGGCCACTGTGATGACGCCTTTCCCTCGCCGTATAAGACAAAATAATATCCGGCACCTTTTCCCTCAAGCACACACCAGTAGGGTTGCCACCTGGCCGGTATTTTACCGGCAGGCCGTTAAAAAATTGGCATCAGGCCAATGTCAAGTCTATGGAGACAGTACCAAGGCCGGTATTTTTTTGAAGAAAAGGTGGCAACCCTACACACCAGTGACTGGCTGCCATCTATGAGCTGGGGCCTGTGAGTGCTATCTGCATGCTGGGGCAAGTCCTGGGTACTGTGGCAAGGCCTGAGAGTGCAATCTACATGCTAAGTTAGGTGGTGGTGCTGGGGCTACATCCTGGTTTCCATCTGGGTGCTGGAGTAAGTCCTCAGTTCTGGGACAAGTGCTGGGAAAAGTCAGTATATCCACCCAGTATGTAAACAAGATTATACCTCACACACTGCCCTGATATATACTCCTGCACAGGGCAATTCATGTAGCCTTGTGTACAAACTTATATATTGCTCTGTGCAGGTGTGTGTGTATATGTATCAGTCTTATCTATAAATAATACACTGTTAAAACATGCTTTAAAATGCATGGTTTTCCCTTTTATGAATAGGAGAATGCTGCAATACTATGGGGCCTGTATACAATTATATCCAGGGCTGTTGGAATTGCCTATTTAATATTTGGATACCACATACACTGCAAACCTGTTGTCCAGCGAGTGTAAACACTAATGGTTAAAACAATACATATCAAACTCTGTGCTTAGAATAGCTATAGATAATCAGCAGTCTTGCAAACTATTTGTTGTAGATCTAAGACTAGTTAATGTTCCAAGCAGGTGATCTTTCTATTTGTCTCCAATGCGTTGGAACAATATTCTTCTGCTGACTGTGGATTTATCATTACACTGACTTAACTGAGCAGTATGTAAAGTACAATCCTTGCCCGAGGCACTATCTCACACTGTGGAACAAGCCTAGAACATGATATAATAAATGTACAGTGAATGCTAATTGCACGCAAGCAAGAAATCACTAAGCGCTTCAGTTTGGTAAAGATTATTAGCCACGAGTGAGGAAGCTATGCAGTCACACAAAAGGAAGGGGTCAGAGGTCATGTAAATGTTCTGTACTCCCATCTACCTCCTATTAAATGTCTGCATGAGAGTTTAAAGGCACCTGGAACTATAGATCGTGTGCTAATATTAACCTAATTTGCAAAGTGCTTTCATGTCCTGCAGAGCTGTGTACACTATTAGAGCAACAGCTGCATACAACATCCAGGTAATATACTTGTAGTCCACAGTAGCTGTAATGCCAGAAGTTGGTTCATCTTTTGCAGGCTTTACCTTGCTCATCCACTGAATGTACACCAAATCTATATTTGATTACATGAATTTGATTTACTGAAGCAGATAACGGAGCCAAAGCTTTTTTTTCCTCCTGTTTGGTACATTCACCAAATTTATCATATTGTCACAAGCATATATTGTCTAAAAGATTAGGCTAAACACCACAAGGTGAAGTAAGCTTAAATGAGAGCACCTCCTTTTCTAGAGATGCCAGCAGGGAGTGCAATATTTGTATACACACCCTAAAGCTAAATGTGTTTTTAAACACTGGTTACTATAAGTTCCCATCTTGCAGACATATATACTAGTTCTCCCTGCTTAGTAAGCCAACTAAATTACATTGGCTTAATTAAATGTTAGAGGAAATGTAAGCTTTTCAATAAAACGTGATGTATAGGCCTTTCTCTGTATATTACATTGCGTCTTGTTATAGTCTTTAAGTATGTTTTCATCTCCGATTTTGTATCCACTGTATAAAAACCAATCCGTCGTTTTCTAATAAACTGATCCATTATACCAATTTCTATATCGTTATTAGACAATATTATTGCATCCTGTGTGGGGATTTATAACCAGTAGGTTTGTTTTGTGTAGGGGCACAGGTTAAAGGGACCTATTTATGGTAGGTACAGAACCCATTTGTTGTACTGAAGAGAGCATGACAGTCCATATGTTGTCTAAAAAAAAAAAAAAAACTGCAACCCTGGAACTAAACCAAAAATAACATTTGGCTATATAAATTATTAAATTGATTTCGGTTTGTGAGAAACTAAAACACAACTGTAATTCAATTTTTTTTTTTTTTTTTTCACTCTACCCTGTATCACTTAAACCTAAAATCCTTATATATGTATTTTTATCTTGATTTAAGGAAGATTATTTTTGATTTAATAGTTGGCTTTTAATTTTTTTTTTTCCTTTTTCCCTTTTTTGTGACGTTTAGGATGTCATACAATATGCAAATGACCTGTCGCTCTAGTGGAAATTAGGCTATATATGAGCATTGCTTGGTTAAAATATTGGAGGATTTTTTTTGTACTGTCCCTTTTAAAGAATACTTCTCCACTATCCACCAAGTAGGCAATTATCTAGGCGCAGGGTTGAAAAAAAAAATTCCTGTTCTGTACAAAAGCCAAAAATATACAGCTGTGATCCTCTGTGAGCAGTACTGATCTATGAGAGGGACAAATTACCTTTCTCTCCTTGAATACCTTTTGTACAATGTGTACTTTCTCTTTTTTCACAAATGCATAGAAACAATTGCACAATAATACAGCTGCAAAATAATACTCACCAGTGTGCCTTAGTAAAACTAAGGTTTGGAACTTCTTTTATTCCCTCCCCTCATCAAACTGACTGCACTATTTATAACCAGACACAACTCAAACAAATATAGACTTTCAAATGAAATTTGTTATATCAAGCATGTTATTTTAAGTTGAAGGGGAAGTATATTTTTAGATGTTTTCCCTTCTTTCTCTGGTTAGTGTGTTGCTATTTTTTTTTATTTATAAAGCCAAATTGTATTTGAGAATGCAAGCTAGTGTATTGAATCACACACAGTATGGGACACACTGCAGCAATATAATATGCAGTATGTCAGTGAAGCATAAGAAAGCAGATAAAGAAATGTCAACATGATTCAGCAAACTGGTTATGACTGGAAAGTATGTACTGTTCTGTGTTTGGTGCTTAGCTTGGATTTACACATACTGCAGGCAAATGAAGGTTTTAATTCAACTGATTTGTCTTTTTGGTCACCTAAATGCTTTTAAATGCAGAATAATTCTCTTAAATATTTTATTTTAGTTTTAAAAGAAAAGTCTCTAGTGTATGAGGGAAAACGGGAATCATTTATTCCATTATGTATGTGTTGACACTGGAGATGAAAGGCTCCATCTCAGCATCATCCCCTTGGGTCCTAAACCCCACCTGTGTGTGCGAAAAAGGGCTGATTATAACTAGTCAAGAAATAAACAAGAGAAAAGCAGGCTAGTTCAGTTATTTAGAAGGGTGATCTTTTTAACATATAAAAAAAAAAAAAAAGTATTCTAAGAGCAAGGCACGTGTGTTGCCGTTCAAAAAGAACTCATTTTAATAAGCCGAACTATGAAGACAAAATGGTGCAGTTTTTTATGCCATTTGAAAAAAATCTAAATTGTGACAATTTTCACACATTTAGACGGTTTTCGTTTTTACTTGGATTTGTTTTTATTCCGCATCTATCATTTTATGATTATTTATTCGCATTTTTCATTATTTTTTCAAGTAACAACCAATGTATAAAAAGTTCAAACCACTTTTTTATGCATGTGATTATGACGCAAACAGAAACGTTACTTTTTACTCTGCGACACCTTGAGCTGTACTCCCATAGAGCTGTACTGCCACGGAGCTGTACTGCCACGGAGCTGTACTGCCACGGAGCTGTACTGCCACGGAGCTGTACTGCCACGGAGCTGTACTGCCACGGAGCTGTACTGCCACGGAGCTGTACTGCCACGGAGCTGTACTGCCACGGAGCTGTACTCCCACGGAGCTGTACTCCCATAGAGCTGTACTGCCAGCTGTACTTTCTCGCTGTAAACACTTCTTATATAACCGTGATGACTGAAAACAGCTTTCAATTCCCATTAACTCCAGGTGTTGGGTTTCCAGTAATGCTTATTAGAATAGCATCTCTCTCTAGTGGTATAGAGCAGTACAGCAGTATCTCCAAACATAATTTCTTACTCTGCTGTCTAGAATGAATAAGATTATTTACTGTACCTGTCTTATTTCCTTGGAAATCATTCCAAGGTTTCTTGATTTCCACAGACATGCCACTATTTAATTCACAGCATGCAGTGATGCATATATTTTTTTTTTCTGCTTCTTGCCATTCAACAACATACCATTTTCCCTTTTAGAGATCCTTTTTTTTATTTTTTCCCTGCTAACTGTGTGTTTCACTCTGTAAATACCTTGGGGAATGAGATGATTGGATGAATGGATTAATTACTCCTCTACCAATGCATCCGTGGTATCTACAATTATTAGACTTCAAGCCCTGACTGCTCTCTAATCTCTGCTAGAGAATTAGTGCAGCCTTCGAGGTTAATACCTCTGTGCCCTCTTTTTAACTAATTTCCCTTCTGAGTCGAACTTGTATGCCTGTCATCATCGCTGCTTTTACTAACTGTGGCAAACCTTTTTTAACTCCTTAAGGACAAGAGCTTTTTTGTTTGTGTGTGTAACTGTAATTTCTCTCTTCTCTCATTTTGTGTCATCATGCACATGGTATTTTTCTTAAGGAAATGTATAGCTTTCTTTTACAACCAGATTTATCCTGATAAAGCAGAATTTAATGGGATTTTTCTCGCTAATGACCTGCCAGCACCATCATCTGAATTAAATATATACAATATTGCAATACACTATTACATTGCTTGTCTCTGTGCCAGCAATGCAGGACATTATTTGAGGTGTACTTTTATAATATACTACATGGGCAGAGAGAAAGATGAACCTAAAAGGTGGAATTGCATCTCAATATATAAATTATACATCAGAAAACAAAACTATGCAAAATAATATTATATTATTATCCTTGAATTTTGCCAGAGTTTGGTTTTCATTGGGTATTCTTTAATCTGTTTATCTGTTAGCCAATACACATGAACATACAACCCCTTGATGTACAAAGAATATTATCTAAACACAAAGATACTTCCTCTGTAATATCTATTTTCTTCAGGAACGATTTCAATTGAGAAATCTAAAAAAAAGCAAATCGCAAGGGATAAAATGCATACATTGTGCATGTACAGACCTAAAAGAAAAAAAAGGAAATATAGTGTGATATGATAAATAGTGGAAATAAGCATGTGTAACAGTTACCAACACACTTCACCCTCTGTTGCAAGCTCCCTATACAGTTTCTCTGATTTAAGATATGTTAACATTGAGAAATAGTATAGACTTCTAGAGCTAGTCTAGTTATTTTTTTTGCAGCCATGGAAATCTCTTCTCTTCTATAAAGTTCTATGTAAAATAAAAATATCGTAGGCAGCAGTAAGGATCTTAGAAGCCCTGGTTCCTGGGATTTGTCGAAGTCCTTTTTTTGCAGACCTGAAGCAAGGCAGATACAATAACTTAAGTATTTTAACCTGTACATCGAGATATTGTCTCATTTTGAAATCTGTCCTGGGAATGTTATAATTGCTCAACATCCAGTAATAGTGCTAATTTTATCTACCTCGAATGAATGACCAGTTGAGTTTACCCCACACAGATGAGAACGTGCAAAGCTGATCATTGAGTAGATGCTCCAATTGATGTCCTTCTCCAACACCTCAATGGCTTATATAGTTCTATTTGATATCTCATGTGCTTCCATATAGATTACAGGAATTATGATAACGTGTTTGGCTTCAAAGGACAATTCTAGTAACAAAAATAATAACTTGGGTTTCATTAAGAGATTGCATCAGTACACATTAGAATTTTTGTAATGAAAGAATACAAATAAAACACTTTATTGATGCCTCTTTGCTTCAATAGGTCCATCAGCGGTCAGATACATTGTTAGAAGGTTGGGTCAGAACTTCCTTGATCTTGAGTGAGATGTAAAAATGAGCTGAGACAAATTGTCTGAATATTCAAAGTATTCTAGTTGGGAACTTACTTTGTCTACTTTTTGAGATTTTACGGTTCAGCAGTTACCTAGTTAAAACTGCCTAAGGGGTTTACATGGACAATTAAATGAACACTGCCTTCTGGCATCTTCTTCCATGCATGTGTGAATATAATTATGTGTATTTATCATAGTGGGAACTGTTGATAAAGAAACACGTCTGTGGTGATCTTCTTTGTCAAGCGTGATTCATAACATTTAGCTGTTGCACAGAGCGCTTTTGTCATGTGTTGAGTCAGACTGTAAACTCCTAAACCCATTTTCCATAAAAACACAAGGTTTGTTATTATATTGAGACCCACTCACTGTGTTCTCTGTTGAAATCTCTAATGGTGTGCATGCACGCTCCATATTTATTGGCAGTTCTACTAAAAGACTTGTATGGCAAACAAAATATTCACGTCATGAAGAGTTTCTGAAAGAGTCGCATCCATTCTCTCAGATGTATGTATGTATATACCGTATGTATACCTTTGTCTGTGTGAGCCTAGATTAGTGGTTCTATTTTTGTTTAGTTTGGTTTTTAACCCTATGGCAATGGTCTAAATATACCTAAAATTTAGTTAGGGATACAATCCCTATAACAGAAGGACTCTATCTCTCTCTTATTCGTTTCCCTTTGGCTTATATTAAGCCCTTTGCACACACAGGTGAAGGATCTAGGACTCGTGGTTGCTGCTATAGATAGAAGCCTGTAGTTTCAGTATCTGCGTCACTACATGTATAACAGCAGAACATGATTCCCCTCTCCCCATATCTGTTGCACGATTTACAGGTGCACAAAATACACTTGTGTTCTCATGGCCACAGGTCGATGGATCATGGTTGTTAATATTAACATGTTCAGCAAACACTATGGTTAAACTGAATTTGGCAAACACAACAAATCTTCAGTACTACTATCTTACAATAACCTGCACTTAATCAATACCTTTTTATTAAGATTACAACTTATTAATTGTGGTTAGAGGAGGTAGAAAGATCCCCTTTTAATTCTGGTGCAGTCACACAATTCATACGTATCAAAAGATTACCCACTTTCACACGTTCAACATATAACTCAATGTATTACTCTTTCCTGCTTTTTGGCCTATTTCTTCAGCTATACTGGGCAGCCCCCTCATCTCTTGGAGCAAATCTGAGGGCTGTGCGCCCATGAGGATGTGCATGTATGGTCATTGAGTCCCCATGCATGCCCATAGAGTGTACCATGTAATAATGTTATCACCACTCTTGCGTAATAATGAATATACAGCTGTACTTTGCATAATTAAGCATGCAAACAATAGGTCATGCTTAGTACAGCCCCCCCCCCCCCCCCCCTTAACATGTACTGGACTGTCTGTATTAATCTGTTTTGACCTCTTATCTCCAGTCATTTTCTGGGACCCTTTTGTACATTCCCTTTTTATTAATGGAGCATATTTCAAACTCTTTTTTTCTTATGTCCACACATTATATATCTCTATTGTAAAGTAGATGGACTTTGATTTTAAAGCAAAGAACTCTTAAACAATATTGAGTATTTTTATGTGCATTCTCTCTGATTTTTGTTTTATCAGGTTCACAAATGCGCAGAATAATTAACCCCCGCACAGATACACCATACCAGATTTTAGGGACAAATACATTGAGATTTCTTGTGTTCCTGGCCTAAGATCAGTGTATTGTGACTAGTGTTACCATCCAGCCAGTATTTTTGGTTTGATGTCCTTGTTAAGTCTATTGAGGCGATCATTTGCTGGTATTTATTTTGAAGAAAAGATTGTGACCCTTGACAAGAGCATGTGCCCTCTTGTAGTAATGCTTTGCTAGGATGCCCTGTATTACTCACATTAGTTTTGGGTAAAATACTTTATTCATGTATCTCTTAACATGGAGCAACTTTGTACCCAGTTTTGCAACCTATACACAAAATTAAGGCATACACACCATTAAAACAAGACCTTTTTAAATATGCGTGTATTCAATGGTTTGCATGTTACTGTGAGGTCTCCATTGTAAGGCATTAAACCGCACTGAAATTATTATGCTATTACCATGTAGAATGAAAGACATCTTTTACAATGACTGGCTGCTTTTAATTGACATTGTCATATTTACAGTACACACGGGCTGGGTATGTTCCACCTTGCCCAAATTGTTCTAAAACACTTAATGTAAGCCTCTGGAAGACCCTGTGTGTTCAGCTATTTGTTTGTGCATTAATCAACCACCTTCCCAAGATACCCACGCTCCCTGTACACTTACCCCAAGTGATTAATCAGAAGGTTATAGGTATGTGCTCACTGTGGGTGTTGTATTTGAATTTTGGGATTCCATGGCTTTGTCATATTTTTTCTAGTAGAACATTTGAAGTGCTCACCAATCGTTTTATTATAACAGTATTTAGCATTGCAAACATATTAACATATTTTTAATATCATATAACTAGCTAGCTGTTTATCATTAGCATGTCTCACTTTTTTTTTATTGCAAATGTTCTCTCCCATGCTAGAAACATGATTTTCATATGCAGTGCTCTAATTTGACAGCTGTAGTGGAGTGTGCAATCTGTTTATAGGAGGTGATTTATTCACTTCTGAATCAGACTAAGGATGAGGACAGATGGAAGGCCTTGTTATTTGTCTAGACTAGGTGTTGTATTGAGAAATATTTGGGATGGAGGACTGAGGACCGTTTAATGTTCCAGCACACAAAATTCAGTGACACCCATTGCTTTAATATGTTCCTCACATAATAGTGTACATGTATCCATTTTACTGCAGTAGCAGTGAGCTATCCGGGAAACATAAAGAAAATTCTCTGTTTTTTGTGTAAGTCTGGTGACGCCTTTAAAAAAAAAATAAAAAAAAAGGAGCAGTGTATGTATATTGCATTACATTTATTTATATAGCACAATCAATTTATGTAGCGCTGGGTGCAGAGCATGGATACATGAGGTAAAGAGCCCTGCTTGGAAGCTTACAATCTAAAGGGATTGGTGTACATGACAGTGGTAGGACAAACCTCTCCCGCCCCCCCCCCCCCCCCATCCCAATAAATACACAGATAACCTGCTGGCTAAAAGGTCGCAGTTTTATTTATGAAAATCACCTGCATCAAAATTATTAAATTGCTAATAATATATAGCTGTACTTATCAAACTTTAAAACATCCTAAAATTAATGTTCTAAAAAATCAGTACTAAAACGTGTACCAAATAAGTAAATAACCGGGTGTCACCAAATTAATACCTGTAACAAAAAAGCGGTAGCGTGCCTCCCTATAATTCCTAGGTCACTAGGATGGGGTCCCCGAGGATCTGACGCAGGCGTTATCAGGCTACCTGGGCTACTGGCGTCCCACTATGCACAGAAGCCCCCCAATTTGCTCACCAGGGACCAGCCCATGGTGAGCCCATGCAGCTAGCCACATAGCTACTGTTACCCGGGTTGGTCATACCCCAGACGACCAACCCCCAGCACTGACGTCAGACCTCGGGAAGACCACCCGCCAGTCACACGTACAATTAGTAAATTGCTACCTAAAGGGAAGGGAGGGAGGGAACAAAATAATTTTCTTTAAAAGAGGAAGTGGGAATGATTGCCCAGCCCCCAGGTTCATCATGCCCAACCCCTGCCTTGCATTGATTGGGCCTGATGATTTGATTGACATAAGGTCAACTGCTAAGGGAATAGGGATTTAATGTCCACCCTTGTCATGCTGACCGTACACTTATTTTAAAGTTACAGGTCTTTTCTGGAGAGAGAGGGAGTGAAGGGGTCAAAGACTAGGCAAGAGAACCTGAGCTCAATCTTTAAAACCTCCTCATTTTCCATCCAGAATCCTGACGTTCTAGATTAGATCACTGACTCACCGAGGTTCCAGGATGTGAAGAAGTCACATCTGGACTACAAATGTCAGAGATTGTGCTAGGAGTAATATATACTTTCAAAGAAAAACTGCTCTAGTTGATTAAAAAACAAACCAAAACACTGTTTAAAATTATTATTTTTATAGAGGCAAAATATTTTTTTAATGAGCCGTTTTGAATAAAGGAAAACCATGAACTTGTGACACTCCCCCCCCCCCCCCCCCCCTCAACCACACACAATGCAGCTAGTTTAGCAGAGTTAGACAATGACTTCCTTGCAAAGAAAGGAATACCTGGATGTGCTCTATTTCAAGTGAAATAGAGAATTCCCTACATTTACTTACTTGCGAAAATGTGGATCTATTCACTAAAATTTGAGTTTTTAGTGACTTGATCTTCTGCAAGAAGAACAGATTTGGCCCTGCATAATGCATTTTTAAAAAGGTAGCGTTTTGGTGAACAGATCCCAGTGTCTCTATATAAGAGCAGTCAGAGACTTCCGGACCTAATCTGATTTACATGACCAGGATCAGGTTATGTGGAAATAAACGCCATGTATATTTAAAATAAGGAGCCCTTTTCATTTAATGTAATCTTCCACCCAGAATTTCTGAAAACATTTCAAAATAACTTTTAGTTTTGGTTTTAAAAAGCTTTAATGTTTACCAATAGGAAATGATTCCTTCCCCATTAATGGACGAAATAAATATTTTGCTTTTATGTTTGTGTGGTACAGCACTCTTGTGAATGGCCCATTCTGCAGTAACACTGTCGCTGCTGAGAAATGTGTCCTGTGCTACAGCTGCAAGAATAAGTACCCTGTATAATGTGTGAGGAACCAGCCAGCTGCTGCTTCATCTTCTGCTGATTGTCTATTAAATCAAACCAGAGTTTGTACTGTAACAAAGACAGCGTTATAGTGTCCTTATGAATTCATTTATTTAACTGTGCAACAAACCATTTTAATACAAGTTGTTCTTTCTTTATTCATTCCCCCCGCCCCACTCCAACACACGTAATTCAGACTCACATAGAGGAAACATTTCTTTTGTCCAAGATTTTTAGGCACTATTTTTTTTTTTTTATCAATGACTTATCCTTTTGGGTTTGTGACTGTCAACACGTGTGCCATTTAAATTGTAGTATGTGATTTTTACTTTTCTTATTCGAAGTATAAAACTTCTCCTAAAGCACAACCCGTCATTTTATGAATAGAAAAAACCTTGTGCCCTGTTAATTCTTCATGACGGTTGGTTCTTTATTGGTTTAACAACAAAGCAGCAAAGTTTATTTTATTTTTATGAAGTAGTATTGAAAAATCTTTGTTCATAAGCTGAGACACAACCATAAGATCAGAATGTCTTGAATTCTAGTAAACCTGGATGGATCAGAAATCCTGCAAGTTAAACTCATCATGTTGATAGTAATGGACAATTCATAATATGCTGAAATTAAAACCATGTTACTATTTGGTGTACCTGATTTTAAATCCAGAATATACTAAAAACAAAAAGTATTTTTTCTGGTAAACACTTTATAAACACATAACTGGCGAAATGTAAATATAATGTTATAGTAAACAAAAAGTGATGTTTATTAATGTTCTGTAGTGGCACTCTCTACTAGAAACCCCTGTTCCTTATTTCAAAGTGTTTTGTATGTGTAGAAATAAAGTAGGCTTTACGCAGTGTAGTAAAGTTTTTTTTTTTTAATTATGCTTACATTTTTTATATATATATATATTTTTTTTTAGTTGACCAAATGCAATGAAACTATGTAATCTCATGACAATCCAACAGAGAAAAACACGCACTCACAGTAACTTAGCAAAACAAAATTGTTGCATTTAATATAGACTCCTCACCAAATAGACGTTTCGGCTCCACCTTGATAATGGCTCCAGGTAGAGCTAAAACATCGATTTGGTGATTTGTATATTAAATCAGACTCCTTTTGCTAAGATACCTTGAGTGTATGGTTTTCTCTGTTGGATTGTCTTCATATTTGACGACACTGCACCCAGTGTGTGTATGTATGTACTATACACACATATGCACACATAAATAAATATACATACATACATACATACTGGCCACAGTGCATTTTGGGGGGCTGGAAGATGAAGTTCTGTCATGTTGCTGTGTTGTCTGGTGATTTCTCCTAATGCAACCGTAAATTTATTTCTGTGTTTTGTTTTTTTTCCCGTAGATTCCATGGATGAGTTCTTTGAATATGAGGCGGAGGACTTCTTGGTATACCTCACTTTACTGATTACAGAAGGTCGAACACCAGAACATTCTGTGAAAGGCAGGACCGAAGGTCTCCACTGCCCTCCAGCACAGTGTAGTCAGCCTGGAGTCAACAAGCATGAATGCAGTGATAAATTTGCACAGGTAGGTGTTTATTGTTCTTGAGAAGAGTTAGTGTATAAACCTGGTTGCCAGTTAGCCCAGATCATGGGCTTCTGTGGAGATTATGGCGCACTAATACATTTTGCTTCTTTTATAGAGAATGTGTGGGGGGTTTTTCCTCCCTGAGCCTGTGGCAGCTGATTAGTAGCAGACAAGTGTGGAAGTTGTCAGCATGCTGCCAGCAATGACATTCTGGTTTTCCTGCTACTGCTGTTAGCAACCCTTGCATTTAGAGCAGATCGATAGAGGGAAGTTAGTTAGCAGTCTAAACTGATGCTCCTCACTGCATGAACAGAAAGTGACAGATGGCACAATGATCAGGAGCACACAGGGCCTAGGGTAGGTGGGAAACTGGGATTTGCTAATGCTATTATTGGTCAGGTAGATTGCCAGTCTGATACAAATAAGGAAGCATCTGCACAGGCCATGTCAACAAGCAGGCCAGCGCTGGATTTAGCGCAAGGCAGACCAGGCAAGTGCCTAGGGTGTCTAAAAACGCTGCCCCTTTAAACAAAGAAAGCTTGCCATCAGAGGCACTGGCCTGGGAGATAACGAGATCTCCCCTCCCTATCCCTCTGCACAGAGAGTTGGCTGCATGGTTTCTGTGCGCTGCTCTGGCTCACAGACATCCTACCTTGCTGCTTCTCGCACTCCCCGCATGTGCTGACATCCGTGTGGCAGGAGGGTCACATGACCTGCTAACAGACACCATGCTGTCTTCCACTTTATACCAAGCTGCTGTGTCTGCTTGCTGGGGTAATACCTGGCTGTGCAGTGTGGGAGATGGGGAATGTGGTGGGGTAAGACATGGATCTGAAATGTGGGTGATTGAGCAAGTCCTGGGTTTTCAATGTGGGTAATGGCCATGTGCTGGGTGTGCAGTGTGGGTGATGGGGCATGTCCTGGTTGTAGATTTCTCACACAACATTAGCTGTGATATCGTCTAAACAAATCATGATACAAATATAACTTAAAGAGTGTGTAAGTAAGCAAAACAGGGCTATTGTTAATTTTAAAATACTGGCATTACTCCACCACCTGTAGTTACAATACTTATTTGATATTTCACATTTTGTGTTACTGTTGTCAGGCAGGGTAAATATTGTCTTAAGACATCTGTCATGGTGTTTAACCCCTTTTTGATCGGACTGTTTTTTGAAAATGTTGTACCCTTCATGGCAAGAAGCACTTCTGCTGTGTTTGTGGTGTTTAGATATAATTTTGTTCTTTTGCATTTAATGTGCCCACACATATTATATATTGTCCTTATCTACATAAGGATGGTTTTCTTAAGATACCATTATTTTTATCATAACCTAGAATTTACTATAAAAAAAATCATACAATATGATGAAATATTGAAAAAGAAAGAAAACACTTTTTTTCTAACATTGGCCTGAAAAATCTTTTATACAATTATAAACCATAAAAATACCACAACTATATAATTCTGTAGAAATATCTAATGATTTACATGTTTTTTTTTGGGGGGGGGGGTTGCACATTTTATGGCAATAACCGAAAGTGGTGTTTTTGGTTTCCCAACAGTACTAACCATAGCACTAACCCTAAGCCATCTGTAACCCTATCACTAGATCTAGGATTTGTTTGGGCTTGCTGCCTATTAATATTAAATAATAAACATTTATTATTTGTATGGTTTCGGGTACTTTTTGTAACATGCCCAAGTATACAGTTCTCTTGGATTTTAACCTGACCTTGGTTCTCAGACGGTTTTATACTGTTAAGTAGAGCAGTATAAATATGTGTGGTTCTGGCCTTACTGTTAAAACTTACTTTAGGCCCTAGATCAGTCTCTCTTTTTTTTTTTTTTTATTCATTTCCACAGGATCTAGCTGTAAATGCTAGCAATAGAGTGTGAGCTCAGTTTAAATCCTATTCACACATGATATCGCACACTTGTGTCCTGGGAGGTTCCTTCGTGTTTACGCAATCTATTACTTCCTGTATTTATACACCGGAAGCGAAACCTTTTCACTAAACCTTTAATATTCTGCTACTGTTCTTTATAACTGACAAACATGGGTCAATCAAAATGGGGTTTTAAATGTAATAATTCAAAGAAATTATTTTTTTTTCTTTTCTTTTTTTCAGTGCTGTCAAGCTAGAAAAACTAGGTCTGATGTCGCCCTTCTATGGAGAAACAATATTCCCATCATGGTTGAAGTGATGCTGCTCCCAGACTGTTGCTATAGTGATGAAGGATCAAGCACAGAAGTGAGCGATTTAAATGATCCTGCAATGAAACAAGATGCCCTCTTACTGGAGCGATGGACCCTGGAGCCTGTTCCCAGACAGTATGTTTACATTTCCTGGGCAGTTAAAGTAAAGTGTTTATTCGTAGACATTGAAAGAAGACAATTTACTGGTGAATTTCGTGTGAAGAGCCCTTATGTCTGAATGGCTATGGCCTTTATTGGCTCCTGTCTGTAATTCTTTCAGTTCTTTACACTGAACCCACAACAGTATATTTTACATTATTTTTTTGAAAAATGTATTAAATGCTTGTTAACCCCTTCTCGCCCGTAGGACATTCTATGCCATCCTCAAACGTTTGGCTCAAATTCCAATAGAATGCCCTGTATTTAACAGCTCATCACAGCCCCCCATTATTAGAGTAACCTCTGATCGGGTCCCTTCCTATGTGTCCCGGGCTCCCAATCAACCTGTGATCCGGTGTTCTGACAAAAAACTCAAGCGAATTCTACTGCACAGGCGCAGTAGAATTCACTCACCGCGCACGCGCACAAAGTTACAGCTGATCACTCAGCTGTAACTTTGCCAGACCAGAGCATGCGCAAGGGGCGCACACCACATCTTTCCCCCTTCTGATTAGCTACGTTGATAGGTAAAGTAGGAGCGCATGCGCACTTCGCGCGAAGCATGTCACTTATTAGAGTAGCAATCACTGTATAGTTGGTAAAACTCCTATCGGTGACATGCTACGCTAGTAAGTTGAAGTCAGACACGGGGGACAGAGGGGGACACACGGGAGTCTAAGGAGGTGCTCACTGGGTGATCACAACTCCCATCAAGATGAGGCAGCCCCCCCCCCGTGTCTGACTTCCACTTACTAGCGTAGCATGTCACCGATAGGAATTTTACCAACTATACAGTGATTGCTACCCTAATAATTGACATACTTCGTGCGAAGTGCGCATGCGGTCCTACTTTACCTGTCAACGTAGCTGATCCGACGGGGGCCAGAGGTGGTGTGCACCCCTCGCTGCATGCGCTGTTCTGGCAAAGTTACAGCTGAATGATCAGCTGGAACTTTGTACGCATGCGCGATGAGTGAATTCTACTGCGCCCGTGCAGTAGAATTCGCTCGGTTTTTTTTGTCAGAACACCGGTCCAGTAATACAAAGGAAGAAATCAAAATGATCCACCTCCGGATCATTACGGACAATGAAAGGGTTAAAGGTGTGCAAACTCTCATGTTGATATATTGCTTAGTTACATGACATCCCTGTGTTCACCTACCAGCTGCTTAACAACTAACTAAAAGCAGCTGAAGCAGTGGCATACGAATGGATATCTGAGTCATTGCGTTTCAGTGGGAGCAAACGTCACATAATTCAGCTGGGACAAGTGCCTCATACATAATTGGGGCTGGCAACTGATGGAGAATTGGGTTTGAAGTGTTGAAATGTGTGATGCCACCCCTTCATTACTCTGTAACTGGCTTACTGGACTCTGAGCGTGACATTACATTATCATCTTTTTATATATGTGAACAGTTTACACAGCATAAAAATAAATTACAGAGTACATTAGACTTGTTAGCAAAAACTCTTTTTGTAAAAAAAAAAATATATATTTTATCATCCACTCTTACAACATTTGACATCATACTGTTGTGTGCACAGCTATCATGTTCTGATATCCTCTCTGATAAGGTCTCTAGAACTGTACTCCAAGTGTCTTTGACAGTCTCTGGAGCTACACCAATTTTTAGGAATTGGTTACAAGTGATTTGGTACCTCGGCCTACCACTAATCCCTAGTCCTAATCCCTTTTTCTACATAATCAAGAGTAGCCGACCTGTTCTCCCCACCTCCTTTCCACTGCTTTGTTGTAAATGTAAAGGTTATTTGAGGTGACATTTCCAGTTCCCAGTCAGGAGTCAGTGCCATGGCTGGTGTCCTAAAGTGTGCTTAGCTTAATTACATGTTTGCTTTTTTCAGGTGTGTAATTTTCCTGATTCTGAATAAGGAAGTGCAATGTCAATAAAATAAACTTTTGTAGCGGTGAAGGCCTGCAGTGTTTTGTCTGGTGATGATGAGGTAGATTTAACATTGAGGATGTATATACACTTTCCCAGTAAGCACTTGCAAGTTTATGGTTCGATACTATCCAACATTTGTATAGCTGCACTTGACAAAGTGCGCTATATAGTATGCATGAATATCTGAAAAAAAAGGTCATTTTAGAAAAAAGCAAGTAATTTCTAAACATTCGTTGTTTTGAGCCAGGGGGTAAAAAGACGGGCCTGGGCATATCACAGCATGAGGAGTTGTGTAGCCTGCAGTGCAAGAAAACCCTAAAAAATGGAGACTGAGCGTTTTCTTTTCTGTTATACATTATATCATTAATTACATGTGGCTATGATAACATGAAATTATACAAAATATTCAGAATCTTTTAAAATATATGTCCAATCAGCAAAATCCCAAACCTTGTATTTTTAATGACACCTCTTTTTTCCCCACTTGCTTTTTAGGAGTGGAGATCGATTCATTGAAGAGAAAACCCTCCTGCTGGCAATTCGCTCCTTTGTTTTCTTTTCTCAGCTAAGCGCCTGGCTAAGCGTGTCCCATGGCGCTGTCCCACGTAATATTCTGTACAGGTAAGCTGGAGAACACATTAAAATACTAAAATAAAATCAGGGTTTTTTATTTAAATAATTTTGAGTCTGGAAAACGTACATGATTTAGAGCAGGCAATGGCCTAAAAAAATATTGCCCAGGAATTAAGTAGCAGCCTGTAAATCACTTTTGGATATAAAACATGACAAAATGTGTAGTGTTTGTTGTAATATTTCCCTGTTTGACTGGTAATTTGAATGAATCCTATATAATTAACTCTGGAGATTAATGAGAAGCACTCAAACCTTAAATAAAAGCGAAACCTGACTTTGTTTCGGCTTTGGAAGATCTGAAACAGGAGGTTTCAGCTTGTATTGTTACATAACAACAATATACATCAGAATGTATCCAAGTCGGGTGTGTAGGGACATGCAGACTCTAGCATAATCTGGTCAAGTTCAATTAAAGGAACATGTTACACATTTAACTCTTTCAATGCTAACCTTTTTGCTTTGAAAGTTGAAATGCAATATTGAAAACAATATATACTAGTATTGGAACAAAATAATCTCCTACATCAGAATCCCATCCCCACAATCCAAACTGAAAGGGAGTAAGTGTGGACA
This sequence comes from Pelodytes ibericus, assembly GCA_036172795.1. Classification (NCBI taxonomy): domain Eukaryota; kingdom Metazoa; phylum Chordata; class Amphibia; order Anura; family Pelodytidae; genus Pelodytes; species Pelodytes ibericus. The sequence continues at coordinate 161,656,194 of CM069858.1, forward strand.
TGTCTGCAGTAGAATCCTCTCCCCACTATCCAGTAATGGCAACCAGAAAGGAATTCAGTGTGGAAATGACATCACTACGCAAAGTATATGATCTGGAGGAATCTTCCACCAAATATTTTAAAGTGGCCAATATTTACCCATTTGAATGTTTACTAATTTTTATTTGGCTTTGTATGTTGAAACTTTTTTTTATTTTTATTTTTTGGACCCATCCAAGGTATAATAAATTTGGCACATTTTAAAGGCACTCGCACCATGCCTGGTTAGTTCCCCCTTATCAGATTTACCACCTCACCTCTTTCTGTATAAAGTCTGCTCACCTTCCTTGTTTCTTCCCACAAATCCAATCCCATCCCCATAATCCAGTAACTGAAAATGGGGACTAAAAGGCTAGTGGTATTGGATTCCTCTTCTTCCCTACCTGCTCCTTCCAATTCTTACGCTCGTCCCAGTTCCTCTTATTTTTTTGTTTAGGTCAATGGAAATAGTCTCCCAGTCATGCAGAATCTTCTTCAATCTGGCTTTAGTGTTGTAAAGTAAAAGTTGGCACCAACCAGTACGATAGGAAAAAAAAGATTATAGCGTGCAGAGTAGAATGAGCTGCTGCTAATCATTAACAGTGAACATGGTTCCAAAGGGAATTCCTAGGAGTAGTAAGAGCAATTGTTAGGAAGCTGTCTATGGGGCTACCTCTTAGGAACAAATAGCATAGAGATGGGTGACAAATAGTTATAAAACATAACAATGAGCTTTAATATACAGTGTGTAAATATAAAAAAATGCATAAAACATTTAAAAACAATATACACAGTAATAAATGTGTTGTATTAAATTAAAGCTCATTGTTAAATTGTATAACTTTGTCACCAATCTGTATGCTATTTTTCTCTTAGTGCTTGCACCCACGACCGCTTCATATTAACCCGTTCGTGACATTAGGACGTACTATGCCGTCCTGACTTTAAGTGCCTTAAAGTCGTTAGGACGGCATAGTACGTCCTTTGTTAAACAGCTCATCGCGGCTCCCCGCGATGAGCTGTTTTCGGGTCCCGCTGCAGGCACTTGCAGCGGGATCCCACCTGTCATCTGAGGCCACTTTGAGTGGCCTCAGTCCGACAGGGAAAATGTAGCCGGTGCTCAAAGCGAGCACAGGCTACATTTCTCTAAATCGCGCGGAAGTTCGGGCACGCCTCCGTGACGTCACATGTGACGTCCGGAGGTCTCGCGATCTTTTGGCAGGGACCCACAGGGTCTATTAAGACCCTGATCGGGTCTCTGCCAGAGTGTTCCTGGCCAGGTGGCCAGGAACAATTTGTGACGTTTTGGTGCTTGCGTCGTTTGGGACGCAAGCACCTAGCGTCATGAAGGGGTTAAGGCTTTAGACCCTTACACTCTACTGAAACAGCCCCTGCTAAAGTGTCAAATTAGTTACTCTGTCAAATCTAAAGGCCAATTCTCTGTACTGATTCTCTTGGGTATCTCACAGTTTCACACTGTTGACAACCGCCTCCTTAATGGATTATCTTTGATGTCCCTAAGTGGCATGGCTCTCTTGGTGTTCTACAAGGGTTGGTCTTTGGCCCTCTGCTATTTACTCTGCACACCTCATCTGTAGTAAAACTCAGCAACTCTTGTGGCCTCCAATACCACATGTATCCAGATGACACTCCTTTCTACCTCTCCTCCCACTGTCACAAGCACGGTCATGTCAGGCACCGGCTGTCTGCCATCAGTACCTGGATGTCTGATTTGATACTTAAAACTTAGTATCTCTAAATCTGAGCTGATAATCTTCCTTCCCTTGAGGTTAGCCCCTGTACCGACCACAATTGTACCCAGTGACTGAGCCCGATGACGTGCTGTTGTCTTTGACTCGGCTATGTACTTTGTTTCCCATGTTCAGCCCCTGGCTGTTTGCACCTAATAAACATTGGGCCATTGCTCTGTGAAGAGGCTTGTGATCTTTTTGTCTTGCTTACTGTAATTCTCTCCTGACTGGCCTTCCTCTGGTTCATTAATATTTTCAACATACGGTTTATAGGCTCATCTTTCTCACTCATTGTGTCCGCACTGTGCTGATTCCTGTCTGGCAGATCTGTTTTGATCCCATTATTCTTTCTGGAGACTATATATATATATATATATATATATATATATATATATATATATATACTGTAATTATTATTACAGTAAAGAAGTATGGCCCCCTTTTCAAGGAAACTATTTGTAAAGGAAATTCAGGACCGAGGATTAATTGAATGTGAACTGAAATAATCAGTCAAATGTGAACCAGCAATCCCTATTGAATTTCCACATTCAGCATGTATGGTTAAGTCACACAAAGGGAAAGAGACCATATTATGTAGAATCTGGTAACTGGATACTTTGATGCTATTTAGCAGTGGATTGTTTGTTACAAATTGTGTAAAATGTGACCGAATTGCCCCACGCCCCCCCTTTTTTTTTTTTTTTTTTTTAACAGCAAACTACTGAAAGGCCCAAGGCACAGTCACACACAGGCAGCACAGTTCACAGAGCCATTTTGCTTTTGTTAACTTACCAAGTCCAATAGCATTCTTAAATCCTGTCCTCTTGGACCACTGACAAGCCAGATATGTTTCATATGTCCCTCCCTGAGCTCATGTGGCTTAATTTGTGGATCGGGTACTATTCCCATGATAATTAAAGGGATACTACCACTTGCACAGGTAAGTTACCTCTTATGTATTTAAACAAACACATATATAAGACACATTCCATTTTATTTTTTTCTATGTTTGAATTAAGTGCATATAAAATTAGGTGTCGTTTTACCCATGATGCAACATTTTCCAAACTTTTCCAGCAAGTCTCACTTTACAAATGTGGCTAAAACCTGCATGATGATGTCATAAGATACACCCATGCTTTCTTATGGTTTCCTGTGTATCATGGTGGGCAGGACTAGGTGGCTGTGTACAACTTTTTTTGCCTGCCATCCAACACAAAGAGAGGAGATTGACCTGATCAAACAGGGTCATAAATCTGCCCCTTGTGATGTAATAGTTACATTACCCTCCCATTCAATGCAAGTCTATGATCAGAATTCCGACTTATAGACTGCATTTTGTGTCCCAAGTCCCAAAGTGAGATACTAGTGCTGTAAAGTCTGAGGGGGGTGGAAACCAAAAGCACTATTTCACAGAATGGCGGCGCCCAGTCACACTTGTTTGGTAAAATATTTCCTAAAATAAACTCTCATAATGAAATCAAGACATTTCTGAAAAAAACAATGCCAAATAAAAAAAAAAATCAAACTCTTCATTTTTTGGTGGGAGTGTCCCTCTAAGGAAAACTATCTGCTCAGATTTTGCGAATTGAGGTAAATTTCCAGTACATCCTAATAGCCATCATTGCTACCCCAGTGATATGTTATGGTATTTTTTTTCCCGTTTGTGATTATATATGAATGTCTCTACAAGTGTTGAAACATAACTTGTGTGGTCACTGAGAATCGTGTTTTGTTTTTTGTTGTTGCTGCATTAACAGTTTGTCTTTCTCATTTTGTTTTATGGAATCTTAGGGGAAAAAAATGGCTTTTTTATGCAGTGTCTTTCACAGTATCACTGCTAACCTATTTAACTTCTGACTTCTGAACCAATTCATGGAGGAAAATGCAGTTTGTGAATATGAACACATTTATTTGTGCACACATTCCGACTTGGTTTAGCATTGTACCAAACTCAATCATGCGTTTTATGCATGTTTGGGCGCTAACATTATAAAAACAATTGTCCTTCACTGTTACTTTTTAAAATAATTAATAAATAATTAGGAAATGGCTTTTAAGATTAGTCAAGGAATTGTTTTTATTTCTTCATAATTGGGCAGACAAGATGGACCGAATGGTTCTTATCTGCCGACACATTCTATGTTTAGATAGATCATCAGGAATTAAACTAACAACAGTAATCTGGCTTAAAACATATAGAACCCAATTGCTGTAAAGCCAAGTTTCAAATATGCCAGATTTGTTTATTTATTTTCTGTTACTCACATTGCTAGCTATTGCTGTATTGCATGTCTTCTTGCTTACAAGTTCCATAGCTTTCACACATGTATTCAGACATAAAGTATATGTGTTCTGTGCCTGGAATATGTCCCCTTAAATGATCAGTAAGAATAATCAAACAACAACTCATCAGCTCATTGAGAAACCACTTAATACCATCCTTGCCAGTTTCTCAGATAACCTTTCATTTGTATTTATTTTCTTTGATTTCACACATAATCTTATCAATGAATGAGGAGAACCATATGTGGGTATTAGATAGTGTTTTTTGGCCTTCACATTGCTGTGCAGCAAAAAAAATAACAGTATTTCTTTATCTTAAATGTGCACACTTGTTACTCTTGAGATGTTATCCGCCCCTCTCTACCACCCTTACATTTGAACTACATAGCAGAAATCCTAACCAGAGTTATACTATTTTTGCTTCCTCCCATGGTTCATTTCAGTAATTGTGTATTATCTTGAAATATTTAATTTCTTGATTTGTAAAATAGTTCTTGACTACTGATTTATCCAAGGATGGGTTGTGTGTAGAACTCTAATCTGTCCAACCATCCCAACAGAATCTCTCAGTATAATTGTCATTCCAGCAGTATTCAGATCAGTGTCTACAATGAGGTAAAAATGTTGGTAATGTGAGAAAATAGGCAAATTTTAGTAAGTGTCCCATCTAACAACGACATGGAACATGGGTAAAATTGGGGTCACATTTGGACTAGGATCAGCAGTGCATTGCAAAAACAGAGGATACTTCTCTTGTCTTCCATGATACTTTAACTAGGCATGTATCCTTTGTGAAATATGGTATTTCTATAACCCTGTGGGTTTAAATGAGGTGGTTTTGGAGTCTGCATAATAATAGTTGGTTTGTATTCCCTTTCAGAGTGAGTGCAGCTGATGGAGAGCTACAGTGGAATTTTTCTCATACACCAACCGAACATGTGTTTCCTGTCCCTAATGTATCTCACAATGTGGCCTTGAAAGTCAGTGTCCAGTCTTTGCCCAGACAATCCAATTATCCAGTGTTGAACTGTAGCATTCACAGCAATGTTAGCTTTTTCAAGAAGAGAATATCACCAAATGAGCTTATGGTTACTCAACCTCTGGAATCGCGGCCCATCAACCAGTGCAGTGTACCCAATTCGCAGCATACATGTAGCAAACCAACATGGACTGTTGGACCTGAAGGTTTACTGCACACAAGGACCAGTCTAAGCATGGATCTCACTGTTCCTGCTCGAAACCCTAAGTTAATTTCTAGTGGAGGTACTGAATTTGATATTGGAACCTCGCCATCTAAACATCAGTGTTACAACGTGATTACGGAGTCTAAGGCAGCTGCACAAGAACCAACAATTAGAAATTTGAAATCCTTTTCTTTGGCTGATGTTCCCAGCAGTCCACACACAATTCAGCCTAGTGAAACCAATCCCTTGATAGGGACTTTAATTCAAGAACGTCAGGAAGTCATAGCTAGGATTGCACATCATCTGCTCCAGTGTGATCAAACAAACTCGCACATCACCAGCCATTCTTTCAAAGTGCACGAATCCAGCCCCATTAATACCAAGTTGTTCAGAAACCCATTAGAAGATGAAAACGCCCAAACGAAAAACAAAGAAAAGCCCCTCACATGTACCTCTAGTTTAGATTCCACTCTAACCACAGACAACCAGGATAGGAAACTAAAAACTGCACCGGATACCCCTATAAACTCTTCACGGCCCAGCCCAGACTTTAAAACCTCACCAAAACCACAAGCCAGAAGGAAGCTTATTCTTGTTCAAGCCAATGAGCCGGGCTCAAATACACTTCAACATTGTCTAAATAATAGTTCTCAATGTACTCTGTTGTCCAGTAAAGAAAATATATGCAATTTGTCAGAAAGTGGGGCTGTTACACAGAGTGAACAGTCTGAAAGGGCGATCGAAAAAATAGCCGTACATCACGCCTTGAATTCTAACCACAAATTTTGCACCAGCAAAGGAAGTGTCCCAGATGACCAAAGCAAAAGTGATTGTCAGAGTTCACATCCAGACAATTCCAAGAACTGTACAAAAACCACAGTGACATCAAAAGGGCCCGGGGTTGGCCAATCACAGGAACTGAAGTGTTCAGAGAGTCACACGAGGAAAGCACAAGTGTCAGACCACAGCACTCAGCTCCACAGCATTGAGAACTATATCAACAAGAACCGAGACAGTCTGAAATGTAAAGAAACGCAAGACCAACTGAACTCCGCTCAAGATGAGAATGAAGATCCAGCAAAGTGTGACTGCTCTACTCAAGGACAGAGGAAATGCAATGGGAGTTGTTTACAAAGATGTGAACGGCCAAAGAGTACAGATCAAGCAGTGAGTATTCTGACTGTAACGATACATTACCATAACACTGTTTTTTTTTTTTTTATGTATTTATTTTTATATCGGAATCACTGTTGCTTATGAATTATTGAATCCTATTTCTAGCATCCGTGGCTATAAAAGGGGTTGCTGAAAAGGTGTATTTCTAAAGTTGAAGTGTTGGACACTGAAAATAAATGAGCAATATATTAGAATATAGTTTGTGAAGTTGCAAAAGAGTGCATCAACTCTAAAGCTGTCCCCACAGGGTAAGGAACAAGAAAAAATAGTGTAGGAGTTGCACATAAAATAAAGAGTACTAAAGTAGTGGATATACCAAATGAGAGGATTTTACTCCATAACGCTAAAAATATAATCATACAAACTGACATGTACATAATGATTAGTATAGTGCCACAAAAACTCAAATGAGGAATACAGAAAAAAAATATAGCATACAGTAGGGTGAATTCATGGTTCAGTGGATCCCCAACGTTTCACCCGGCAGGCCCCTGACAAAGCACATGTGCGCTATATTTTTTTTTTTTCTGTATTTTCCATTTGAGTTTTTGTCTAAGTTTGTTCTTCCGGCACTATACTGATCACTATGTACATGTCCGTTTGTATGATTCTATTGTTACCACTATATTTATAAAGCTTTATTGAGTAAAATACTCTCATTTGGCATAACTACTACTGTGGTACTGTTTATTTTATGTGCACCTCCTACACTATTGTAGTATTTCACTTGAAAAAGGATTCCCTATTGAACTGCTTTTAAAAGTTTTTTTTCTTACAATACTCAGTCACTCACATGGTTAAAAAAACCTGTAATTCTTTACCTTAAGTGCAGATTGAAATTCTTCATATGGGCATCATAATGTAACTATATGTATGAATATACATGTAATGCAGTAGAGCATGTGTCTCTCTGTATCCCTCACTCCCTGTTTCTCTAAAATGCAATCCTTTGTGCAGCAATACAATAAATAACTTGCCCATGGATACATGAACCTGTGTGTGTGTGTGTGTGTGTGTGTGTGTGTGTGTGTGTCTGTGTTTGCAAATAAAACACTTTTTTAAAGACCAGAAATGCCTTCAAATAAACATTGAGTAGAGTTGAGCGGACACCTGGATGTTCGGGTTCGGCCGAACTTCGGAAAAAAAGTCCGGGCTCAAACTTGACCCCGAACCCCATTGAAGTCAATGGGGACCCGAACTTTTGGCCACTAAAATGCCTCTAAAAAAGTCCTGGAAAGGGCTAGAGGGCTGCAAAATGAAGTAAAATGTGGGTGAGTGTCCCCATTCATACGAATAGGTCAATTGACCTATTCATATGAATGGGGACTCTATTTCGGTTTATAGAATAGCAATAGCATTACATGTATTCCATAAACCCAAAGTCTATAAACCGAAAGACATTCGGTTTATAGACTTTCGTTTTATAGAATACATGTAATGCTATTGCTATTCTATAAAAAGAAAGTCTATAAACCGAATGTCGTTCGGTTTATAGACTTTCGGCTTATGGAATACATGTAATACTATTGGCTTTCTATAAACTGAACTAGAGTCCCCATTCATAAGAAATTCTTATGAATGGGGACTCTAGTTCGGTTTATAGAAAGCCAATAGCATTACATACAATGTATCGCCGAACTCCAACACGGACATACAGTGAAATGTTCGGGTCCGGGGTCCAAAAACCATAAAGTTTGGTATGAACCCGAACAGTGGGTTTCGGGTTCGCTCAACACTAATTATGAGGCTTTGAAAATCTGGCTCCAAATATTTTGAACAGGTGCATTACCAACTGATAAAAAAACATCATATCCACAACATATAAAGTGTGTGTAAAATGCAAACGAAATGTTACTCACAGAGTACTAAACTATTTTTATACCTGTTAACTCTGGTGACTGAACTAGACATTTCTTAGTGGATTTTAACTCAATATGACTGGGGATACATGTCTCAGATCATTGACTACAGCCCATTGTTTGATGTAAATATTTAATGAAACGGTGTTTACTATTCCTTTTACAGAAAACGGTACCACTAAGACACTCATACAATTGGAAGAACCAAACTTTTCGATCTTTAGATGGGATTTTGACCAAGGCCTTCCACCCCCGGACTGGTTTACCATTACTCTCAAGTCCTGTAAGTTACCTTTTGGAAATGAACATGTTAATGTCTATAGTAAGAAGTGAACATAACAATTGGTTTCATATTATATCTGTACAATTTAACTTGGCGCTGAAGGACCATTCAACCATGAAAAGCAAGGAATGTATGTTAGTGTACACTTTTAAAAATAAATATACATTAAATATTGTTTTGCAATATTTACCTTGTGAATTTCCCTGGGAGCATTCTTCCACTGAAAATGGGCAATTTAAGGAGAGTCCAGTACAGATGCATTACGATGCCCATGTACATAGAAGAGCACATTGAAGATGCATCTCCTATGTTGTACATCATACCGCATAATAGGGCATGTTTAATGATCTCTGCACCATTATATTGCCCAAAACTTGCTACTTTTAGACGTTCTCAGAATTGATGAGCAATTTTATTCTTCTCCTTTATTATATAGGCCCAGAGTAAAACTTCATCAGCCCACACGTTATCATCAGAGAGAGACCCAGATAGACATTTTTGTCCATATTGATGGACAACATACTGGTGCAATAGACTCGTTTGGCAATGTTTTAAAGCAGATTCCCGTCAAATTTCAGGAGTCTGCATAGATTTAGGTTGTGTTGACACTCGTTGCATGAGCTCATCCTGTGCATAAAAAAAACATTTGTGTTGGTAAATCTGGAAGGTCCCTTTTTCCGCATTGCAAAAGTGAGAAGTTATACAAAATCACATTTGCCGTTATACATAGAAAACAGTGATAGCGCCTTTTTTTTTTTTTTTGCAGTGCGAGATTTTTTATATGTAAACCCTAATATATTATAATAAGAACAAGTATTCACTAGCAGCCATAATTAAACATATAAAGGTTTAAATGAAAATGTACAAAAGGTAAAGATACAAGCTATGAAAATTAAGCAAAGCATAAAATATAACATTAGCATATATCCTGTGTGCAGCTCCTTTGTTTTCTAGTCACTCCGTTTCATGTTGACTGAGGATAATGAGAAACGTAGTATGACAGTTGGCAGATTTTTGTCAATGCCTGAGGTTTGCTATTCTGTTATCTGTTCATTACAGTTCACTGTTGCGGTTTTTACTGTGATACTATATAAAAAAAAATGTAAAAAATTAACATTGTGAGAGAGAAAGAGACAGATAGAGATTCATTCATGATGCCGGAATGTTCTATCTGTATTATCTCCTGAACGCTACAGCTTTACTGGCCACAGAAAGTGCATGTCCTGAAATCAACTTCATCATAGTTATCATAAGATCACTAATGTAACATAATCCATAGCTTTAACCCGGTTACAAACGGCTTAGCAACACATTACTTTAATTAACTTTCCAAATGCCTGCTTTCTACGAGTTAAATCCATAAGCATTAATTTCAGGATACTAACTAATGGTGCCAGTGCAGTTTATGTCTAGGTGGAACTACAATTCTTGTCTTTTGTTTTTAATCTGTATATAGCATTGTTGATTCTCTTTGTGATATTGCTTGCAGTAAAAGCTCACTTACCTTATTTGAAGCTCACCCTTCTCAGCAAATACAACCATCATTTAATGTACATTTGTATCCAACAAATTAATTGTGGGGGGAAAAAACTGTTAATCCAACTTTTTTCTGTTTTCTGTTCTATCCTGGTCGTTTAAAGGACCAGTGTATGGATAAAATGAGTGTTTGTTTGCTTTTATAAAAGTCCATGGTCTATTATGTGCATATACCTTTTTGTTCTTTTGAAGACTCCCTGCCCGCTAGTATTTTTCTGGATCAGATCAGGCCAAAGATGCGTGCCCCCGGTTGATGACACCATCTTGTGCATATGTTGTCTTAATTTTGTTATTGTGCTATATATATATATATATATATATATATATATATATATATATATATATATATATATATATATATATATATATATATATATAAAGCAGTGCACTACTGATGGAGCCTCTGTGTATTGTTGCAGAGCACTTTTCCCTGCATGCTAAACTAGCATGTTGCACAATAACAAAAAGGAGAAGACCTATTCACAAGATGGCTTCAGCAAGCAATCCACTCACATGAAAGCTGCTAAAACTGGGTTTTCTGAAGAGCAATAGTTAGATAAGTTTGACATACTTTCATTTAAATCTTTCTCTTCAAAACGCACAACTGACTATGAACTTTTAGAAAAGCAAAAGTTAATTGTATCCACACAGTTGTTCTTTAACAGGATTCCCAAACTTCCTTACTTTACAAATTGAACGGTCATCGTTAGTGTTGGATCAGAAGTTTTACCAGATGAAAGAATCTTTTTATTTTACCTAGGTGCCACAAAGAAAAACACAGTCAGGGTATTTTGATCTGGACACCTCATTACTGCAAATTAAAGGTTTATCCACACGGAGGTATTTATTATTTTGGTATTAAGATTTATTTCATTTTTCTGTAAATATGTGGAATGTATTTGTATTAAACTGAAAGCGCACACATCAGAAAAAAATATAGAGAACATCCACAACTAAAAAAGTAATGATGGGAATCGCCAATTTCCAAACTAGCATGACCGTTACTGGTAAAGGAAAACTGAACTAGGTATTGCCTTAAAAAGACCATGAAGATTGCCTGCTATTTGAACCGAATTCATTAAGTAGAATGAAAGCTGGACATTGATGTTACAAATGCCACTTATCTACAGCCACATTTTTTTGCTGCGATTGTTAGGTAATTCATCTACAATCTTTGCAATTTCTGTGTAACTCCCCCAGGTTCTCTTAAATGATATGGTTCTGTAGACAAATGGCTAATGATCTACATGGAAAAAACTATTTTGAATTGAAACGACAATTTTACTTGACAGAGCAGCTGAGGTGGAAATCAATGCAAACAAAACTAATTAGTTCAGCTATTTGGCCAAAGAGGAAATACTTTGCCTTTGCTGCACAATAAACTTTATTGTCCATAACAGTTTGACAAGGTCAGTCAATGCATGTATAATGAATTGCTGAAAGTTTTCTGCCACATCAGACAAGGAACCAGAATAGGACTGGTTCAGAATTAGTGACATTCTAACCAAGCTCTTTACTCCTGTTTTTTAATAATAATCCAATAGAAAGACACCTCACTGGTAAAATGAGATTAATCTGCTCCCTGGCATTTGGCTTACCATATGTAGGTGTCGTTGGGAAAAACTAATCTGAGGTAAAGACATATATGAGACCTGAAAATAAACATAGTATAATTCATGAGGGGTCTGCCTTATATGAAGTCTAACCATGGTATATGTGTAGGTGTCTCTTTCAGGTTTATTTCTATTTTTAATGATTATAATGTAACCACTTTCAAAACATTGTTTTTTATTTTAACAGACAGAAACTCTTGGGTAAAACAGAGGATGATACAGAACCTACAAAACATCTCAGCTGCAGTGCTCCTCCCGCTCCTTGTCTAAGTCTCCTGGGGAATTTTGAGGTATGGGTTTAGTAGGATTCATTATCATACATGACCAAGTGGATTTCAATGCAGCTCAATGTATTTCACTTACATTTGTGCATTTGGTCTTATTAAGATTTTGGAAATATCGATGATTGTAAGCTGGAATCTCTCTCTTCTGCATGCTGTTTGTTCTGCTATTCATATGCACATTTTGCTAATAGTTTTTTAAATGAATCATACCTCTAAAAAAACTCCAGTATTTTAGGTATCATGGTGTGGACATTTTTATTAAACTACCCATGGCACAGGCTTCTTTCTTTTCACTGAAATGTGAGCTGAGGTTAGAGAAACATTTCATCTCACATATAAACCATGCAATTTATAGAGATAAACCTAGTGAGTTTCAACGGCAATAAGAACCGTCTTATCCATAATGCATTAAAAAGTTAGATTTTTGTATTTAAGATTTAACTACGCAGTATATATGGCCATGTGCGTGCTCATAGCAGGTAGACTGTTACAAAGTTTTACCCTGCATAAAGTATAGCTGGTGAGAGAAAATGTTGATCCTAAAACTCAACTTTAGTAGGCCTCACTGTTGAGGCCCCCTAGAAAAAAGGTTTTGCATTTTTGTATTTATTTTTTTTCTTCTTCCAAAATACAGGAATCTGTTCTCAATTATCGTTTAGAACCCCTGGGAATTGTTGATGGTTTTACAGCTGAAGTTGGGGCAAGTGGTGTTTTCTGCCCAACACACATGACCCTGCCTGTCAAAGTGTCTTTCTACAGTGTATCCGATGACAATGCTCCCTCTCCATACATGGTAGGAACTAACATTGTTGCTTCTTGTCAACTTTTCCTAGGTAATCTCTCAGAAACAGAGGTAGATGCATCCACATGCTTATATAAACAAACACACACAAAACAGTGGATGTACAGATGAAGACACAGATACAGTTAGAGGCAGAATCTCAAGGGGATACTTATATATAAAGTTAAAAAATGGCAATATACAGCTATTATGATCAATTCAAAGACTGTTGGAATTTTCCCATTAAGTGACAGATATGTGAGTGCCGATTCAGGAAAACTTTCTCTACTGCTTCTTTCATAATTTACCTCAGCAAGATGCCGTTATTCTGTTCCCTAGGTAGTGAGCTGTTTTTTTACATGGGAAAGTAAAGCTTGGTTACCTATAGAACAAGAGCTTCTTAACTAACCTAGGAAGCAGACATAGAAACATGCTACAGAGAATATGAAAACTAATGGAACATTTTTTACTTATATGTGGTTTAACCAATGTGTCAGGTGTACAGAGCTATTTAGCAACTAGCTCTGACTGAATGCATTGACCTACAAATGTGAAGAAATTAGATACATCCTTAACTATCAGTGTATTTTTTCTTTTTCTCATTCGTTCAGGGTAATATTACACTGGAGTCTCTTGGCAAAAGGGGTTATCGTATACCTCCTTCTGGAACCATACAAGTGGTAGGTATATTTTGCATACAGTATATATAATTCTGCATTTTGTCATTGTATATTGTTTAATCAGTGGTAATTTTGCAGATTGTCTTTTGTATCAATTTGTTAAATATAGAACATGCAGAGAAAATGGACGGCATTGTCAAGGCTTGTAAGAGGGTGGTGGTTGTATTCTGGATATGAGTGGTGAGAGTTGATTGTGCTCTCAAACATGGATTAGTGAAGTCAAGGCCTAATTGTGACCTTCTCGCAGTAAAACATCAGTGCTGTATAGATCGCTACTTTCTACAAATGTGGTTTGCCTTTATTTGCGAAGAGTGGGAGTTGGTATGCTTTGATGAGGTAAAATAAGGATTTCCCAGCAATTTTAATCACAATCTAAATTAATGTGAAAAGTTTTTAGAGCAATATGGATTTAAAATGTTATCTGTTTGACCTTCATTAATGTGATTCAATATGGATGTCAAATTTTACACATTTTAACTTTTATGAATGTTGATTTTCTTTAGAAGTTGTGTTTATATAATACTTAGTCTGTCAAGCTGTTCAGTTCTTTTGACTACGTCATATAAAAATAGACTGCAGGATGAAACCTCTGCCAAACGATCTTTCTCTTGTTGTTTTTTTTTTTATTATTTATTAGCAAGAGAACTAGAGATCTAAATAAAAACAACTTATAAGCCCATGAATTATGTTTGTGTCATACTTTCATGAATATACAAGATTTATAACATTAGCATCCAAGTAGTTAACACACTCCCAGGCGACATTTGCAGAGATTGTCACATAACGGGTAGAAATGTTTCTACTTTTAGGTTTCCTGTACATTTTCATGTAGACACAGAAGACAGTTTACTTATTGTAATCTAACAAAGGCGGTTTGTCATCTCAGAACCAGTTTTATCTTTATGTAAAAATAGCAATAAGTTGAGGTTTAGTTGGGAGATGTCGCCCCATGTTCACTCGTGGCTTCCTACACATTCTGGATGTATTGTTCGTGTTTCTGCTATTGAGAATTACATTTTGCAGACGGTGGTGCACTCAGTCATGCATTGGTACCCAAATTGGGATGCCAAGTAAGCTGTAGAATGTTTCAGACTCAGCTACTAATGACTGATTGTTGCAGTTCATTTATCAATTCACCACAGTTTGTTTTTTAGTGAATAGACCCCGGTGTTTAGAAGTAATTAAAATTACAAAATCAACTGCAAAATTGTGCCTTTTAGAAGAGTATAAATAATGTAAACTTGTTAAATTAGTCAAGTGCTCAAACCCAGGTGTTAAGGCTGCATATCTCACTAGCTGAAACCCCAGGCTGGGTCAATAAGCCTCATTGGTATTTGGTTATACAGCACTTCATTGTAAAAATGAAAAACTAGAGGCTTATCGCAGATGAGTTCTGACATTGCACACGGTGGATGTTTATTCTACGTATGAGAGTATACAAGGATATCAGATTAGTCATTTAACTTGTTTTGTTGTTTTACAGACCTTATTTAATCCAAACAAGACTGTGGTGAAGATGTTTGTGGTGAAATATGACTTGCAAGAGATGCCAGCCAATCACCAAACATTCCTGCGTCAGAGAACATTTTCTATCCCCATGAAGAGAGAGAGAATGGGAGCAAACATTGAGAATAACATCCTGAAATCTGTACACCGGACATTACGCTACCTCATTCACCTGAGGTAGGTCAAAATAAATACTATCATTAGGCTTAATTCAATGAAATTTACATATAATGACAATTTTTTACATCCATTGTTAATTTTGCCAGTGTAGGTGTACATATAATATGTCTTTCTAAAATACTAGGTCAAAATAAATCTGGCAGTGTCTTGACTAGACGATCAATACAGCCTCACATGGAACATGCTATAGACAAGTGTAATGTATCATGCTTCAAAATAAAATGCAGAACCCCTGAAAAAGTGAGAGCTTTATTCAAACAATGACGACGTTTCAACCCGTTAGGGTTTTATTCAAGCCTCGAGCCTTCAATCGAGCTTTTCCCCCTGCCCAAACCCCTCACTTTCAGAGTCCGTCACTAGTTTTATAGGAAACCAGTTAGTCGAGCATTAGACCAGATAATGGATTTATTAAATAGCTCAAACATGCAAAAAAGCATTACATGTTTTGAGAATGGAAACCCGATATCAATGAATGCAGCCTTGTGCATGAGAAATCTATTCATACATTTATGGCAAAAGGCGATTAAAGATATGTTCTGATAGCCCTAATGCCAAACACTGTTTGTATATTGAATGTACTAACTTGAACGGTAATGTAGTCAGACCTCACCGTCGTAAGATTTTAAATGCTTCCAATGCAGATAGAATGAATACGTATAATCAGTGATTCCAAAGCTCTAAAGTAGAATAAACCTGACACTTGGCCATGCAAGGTTGCCAGTGATAAAGCCATTAAAGCCCTCCATCCATATACTCCTGATCGCTTCTCTGCTTTATTACTTGACAATGCCAATTTGTTTTTGATATAGGTTTCTTTGGAAGTACGCACAACTGCCATTGTATTAGTGAAATTGCTATCACATACTTAGAGTAAATTTTATATTTTCATGTTGGAGATTTCAGCTATAAGATTGTGGTCACATCTTTTTAAAATGTCTTCTACAGGTCATTCGGGACCAGCCCTATAAATGTTCTACATTACCTAAATTCAATGTGAGACACTTTCTGACATTGGGTAAAGATAGTGTAGAACATTTTATAGGACTGGAGCTGCTGAAATGACCTGCTCCACGGTGCTGCCAAAATGATCCGCTCTGAGCGCAGTAGTTCCTCCCTCCCTCCCCTCGTAACGCTGTGGGAACTACATTTCCCATGAGAACTCATTTCCACAGTACAGCGACCAGGAAGGAGGAACAAAGGAACTTCACAATTGGGCTCCAGGAAGGTGAATATCCCTTAACTGAACTGACACTTATTCAAAATATTTTGGATTTGGGGTCATTTCGGATAATGGATCTTCAGATAAACTAAAAGATAAACACACCGAGAACTAAAAGGATGAGCTATGCAATAGATCATGATCTGCCTGACTGATTTCAGCAAATAACAATTATTTCAAGTTCTCGTTTGGTATAAGTAATGTTTATTAATTTGGTAGAAATAATCATTACTGAAGCAAAAATAAATTCACAATGCCTCCTTATTTAGGTTCCAAAGTTCCAAGTCTGGAAAGATCTACCTCCACAGAGATGTCCGACTTCTCTTCTCTCGAAAGTCCATGGAAGTTGACAGCGGTGCCGCATACGAGCTGAAATCTTACACAGAAACACCAACAGATCCGAAGTTCTCACCCAGATGTTAAATAGACTGCAGGAGAGAGAATCTTTGGCTTGCAAAATAAAATTAGCTTGATTACACATGGAGAAGCAAGACAAGTTGAGACTGTACTCTGTATGCTGAAGAAAGCTAACACCTACAAAAAAACATGGACCAGCTCCAGAGATTCCCTTAAATGTACTCTGTGTATTTCATGTAGACTGAAAATGAATAGAGTCCTAATGCATTTTTTTTTCTACTATGTAATACCACTCGATTGGATGTGTGCCCCATTAGCAATTCTTCCTTTTGTTAGTTTAGTGTTTACACATTTTATTTTGTTTATTTAATATTTAATGTTTCCTTTACTACACAAGTGATTGTCTAAGTGTTCTAATGTAGCACAAAGCCTATGTAAAATCATACAATGTATTTTTGACAGTAATATTGAAATCTAAAATATATACAAATCTTTAACTTGGTGTGGGGTTTTTTTGTGTTTGCATGTTCACGCAAATCCAAAATCTAGACAAAAACATACTTTATATTGATTTTGCCATACAATTAAAGTGAAATATATTGAAGCAGAGTCTGTAGATATTTTTAGGAAATTACTGGTATTGATCATTTCAACTACACGCCGCAAATTGTATAGATGATAATGCATGTTTTGATCCTTAAACAATTGAAGATTTATGACCAGACAGCACTGAGTGACTACATCTAGGTATGCAAGGAAAACCAAAAGATATCACCAGGTAGGACCTACATCTAGATGACCTTGCATCAAATATTTTCCAATTAGGTGTGTCCTGTAATGAGCCTATTAAATGGCAGACCCCAGACTTTAAGATGTTTAAGGGAACAAAAAGTAAACTCTCTTTTCATTATGCATAAGAATCTGGCATTTAGTATATTTGTTTCTCATTCTGATTTTTATTAAGCAGGTTTTAGAACATAGGTATATAACTGGATTATACAGAATAATAGTAAATCACAAAATGAATAAACAACATAAAACAAATCAATTAATAGATTAGACAAATATATTATCTAATGTACAATGTATAAAGAAAATGAGAGGAAGGTGAAGGACAGTGGAACAGTATAGTCCTAAGTTTTGATTGTTTGTTGTTGTTGTTTTTTTGGTTTTTTTTTTCAAGGAGACACTTTTAATTAAAAAAAAAAAATACATCCTGCATTTCCCAAGTAAACCCAATCTTGGAGGCTAGCGCATTTTTGTATGGGCTTAGTCGAGGGGACATGGGTACAGTCCCTTTGGCTGATCCTATGAAATAAAAAACTAGGGTCTCTCCGGACTAGCATGGCAGCTGTCGGATAGAGGACAAACTGGCATGTGCTATCAAAAGTACATTCCAGTTTATCCTCCGACTTGGGACAACTATTTTTTCCCTATCTTAAATGCACAAGTGAAAAATAAAGTTTAGTTAAACCTAAACCTTTTTTACATAACCCCCAATGTATGAGAAGGAAGCTAAACCAGTTTGGGCCTCACAGGCAATCGTGAGGACTTTTTTGTTTTAATGATGATCTAGATTTTTTTGCAGTTAACTGATCAGAAATAAATCTGAGCAATAACTCACATTCCTAAAAATAATATATATATATATATATACTTTTTATTAATTTTGATTTTTAAGGTTGTGGTATCAAAAAAGACAAACATTACAAATTACATGAATTATAAAATATATTTTAAAATGACGCAATATACATCCAAAGTTATTTTTAATATAAAGTGTTTAGCATAATTGAGGACTTTGTATTACACTTAAAGGCACAACATATTTTTGTAGTAAAGTAGGGTTTTTTGAGTTTCATCAGGAGGTGTGTACAGATGATTTGGGGGACTATTTTCTTCTCTTAAAATCAAGTACAAGACTTCTAACTACATAGACAGCTGAGATCTTCACCAAGATCAATTAAATGTTTATTTTTTTGCATGTCATTATAATATGTAGTAGTGATCTAGGTACTTTGACAAAGGTTTCATCCCTACCAGTTTATCAAATTAATTCTTAGCACAACATTTCATACCATTGAACCACGGGGCATCCAACATGCAATCCCTGTTATATACCCATTTTCACCTCCTCTCATTCCTTGAATATTGCCATGCCTATATGTGAGTGCTACATATTTGCCCTTCCTCTTTTATTTTTTTTGACTGGTTGCACAGGATAGTAATAGTTATAAAGTGTATAATGTAGGTTGTGTTCAATAACATTTCTTGGTAAATAGGATAATGCCGAAATGTTTATTACGTTTTTCATATTCTGCTGCTGATAAATTAAATATGATTAGTAGTTAATTTAGAAAGTAATTTTAACAGCTATCACAAGTTAAGTAGGGAACAAACTAAGCACTAGTAGATTTGCTTCATGAAACAGAACTAGTGAATATGGTGTGTCACCAGTGGACACTCCCCTGTTCTTTTAACCAGGCAAGTTTTTTTTTTGTTTTGTTTTTTTAGAGTACCAAGATGGTCAAATGTAACCCCTATTCTTACACCATACCTGACTGGATGACTGTGTAAAGTACAATACCCAATTATTTGTTATTAATTTACTGTATCTAATTCAGTTCAATTTTGTGGTCTGCTAGGTACATTCCCCAACATGTTTGCATTTCTCTAAGCAAGCCAGAAGAATAGACGCCGGTCTTGCAGGGTGTTCTGCATGACATGATGTGTGTACTTGGCATTTAAATCTTGTGACAAGTCTGTCAGACAAAGTCCCCACTCACTTGATAAGGTTCTCGTGAGGTAACAACTCTACACTGCATAGCACCAGCAAACTTCACTCACAAGTAGTGAGGTAGAAATAAAATGTAAACAGACAAAAATCCATGTATATGGGTAAGATCTTAATTTAGAATACAAATGTAATCTGAGCCTTTGTAATGGAGAAAGTGATAAATAAGACTATAGCAGTAATGGCTAACCTTGGCACTGTTAAACTACATGTCCCATGATGCTTGGTCAGCATTGAGGTTGTAGTGCCAGGGTTAGCTATTAATGGATTAAAGGAAGGACACAATTGGGGATTATATAAGGTGCACATATAGCCAGAATCCATCCTCCCACACTGCAACCTATTGGAATAATGGAGAAAGATGTACCATGCTGCAATAAAGACAATGTATCATAAAGGCTGCACATTACTGACAGACTAACTATCACATACATTGCTTGTGTAATACTGACCTCGAGGTTCTGTCTGCAAAGATCCGCTGCTGCGGGTTCAGAGAATGTGCGCTTACGCAGTGCAGCGCACACTCCTCCACACTACACGCTGCCAATGGCTTAGCTATTGCCATACGGAAATCCCTTCCAAATGGCGGCGCCATCTTTAGTTTTTAAAGCTACTTCCTATTTTTCCTCCAAGCCTCGTTTTCATCTTAGTTTTTAAATACTACTTCCTTGTTTGCTTCCAAGCCTCGTTTTCATCCCAGAGGCGGAGACATGCTTTGGAGGGATATTTAAAGGCTCAGTCTGCATTGAACCTTTGCCTGTGATAGTGCCTTGTGCCTATTTGTGGTATTGTGATTTGGTATTTGTTATTTCTGGTATTCTGACTCCTGCTTGTTTTGACCATTCTGACTTGTATATTCCTGACCTTGGCTTGTTCCTGTTTATCCTGCTTCCCGTGTTTTGTCCTTGTTTCTTTATTTGTTCCTGATTGATTCCCTGGATTCTGACCTCGGCCTGTTCATCGTTTATCCTGCCTTGTCCTACCCTTGTGACCGACTGTTATCCCGACCTGCTTCTTCAGTTGTTTGTATTATTAGGGTTACTGAGGTTCTGGAGGTAGTTCTTGGTGCCACACAAGTCTCTGGCCTTCTCCATCTGCGGCTCAACCATAGGGTTCATGTTGGTCAGAGTGAAATCCATCTCGACTACCTCTTGAGTCCTCAGTTTCCTTTGACACCAAATTCTGCATCGATGATCCTTCTCAGAGCTTGTGCCAAGTGATTGATCATTACACATGCTGTACTGGTTGTGTGGACAAACTGATCTCTGCGTCTGCTGTAGATATATACAGTCTAATTCTTTACATTCACAGAAAAAGCACATTTATTAGTAGACTGCGCAGAGAATACTAGCTATCCGGAAAATGGCATAAGGCACAACTGAAAAACTGGTTCTTAGGTGACCCTGTCCCTTTAATGTTCACCCAGCTGCTATTCTACAACAGTGCCAAAGGTTACTTATAAACTCTGTATAGGTGTGAGCCAGTGTAAAAAAGAGTAAAGAGAGAATAAGGAATAGCAGCTATCAGCACCAGAGAACAATTCTCATTGCTCAGAAGGAATTTACAAGATGTATTTAACAGTGTATGGATTGATATGTGTGTCATCTATTGGCTGCTGCGAGTTGCCGGTGGAGAGGAGATGACTGTGTAACTTATATAGATAAGTCATGGAAAATAGCAGAGAAAAAAAAAAAAACAAGACAAAGCAAAGAATGTCTAGAGATGAAATAAAACCAAGATAATGCCCTAATTATTAATAGATAACTTTTATACATACTCCCATAGAGAGTGTTGAAAATGATGGGAATGTATTCTTACATAGGTAGTTTATATGATTATGTACTATGGTACTCAGAATATGTCCTTGGATATGTACACATTTGTATATAGATAAGACTTAACGGCCAATTTGTTTCACATGTTGATCAACTTTTTAAATACATTGTATACAACAGGTAACCAGTAAACAAGTAGGAAAAGGGTTGAACTTGATTGACGCAAGTCTCCTTTCAACGTAAATTATTATGTAACTAGAAGGTCGACTCAATAAAGGAATAATTTCAAACTTAAGGCCAAAGTAGCAGAGTTGAAAAAAATCTCCCATTCAGCTGCATTGGAGAATTTACTTTGGCCTAAATTTTTAAATCCCTGTTTCAATTCCCTGCAATTCTCTCTTTATTAAGTCGACCCTTAAGTAATAACATTCATAGAAAATTAAGGCATTGTGAAGAGATGAACTAAACATGGTACAATTATGTTTCTTGTTACAATCTAAGTTATTAATTTTAAGAACATCATAACCATATACACAGGATATGTTTATATACAATGTTGCAATTGAGGCAGTCAAACAGGTACTTTGCAGGTACTGGTCTATGAACCCTTTCGCTATCACAAATATACTTGATACTATTAGGTTTATTTTGTATCACAATTATCTTTTTTCCAGTTGATTTGTATCTACAGTTATGAGGTACCTCCATGGGCACCAAGTTTGCACTGTGTTATGACAATATTTAAATGAATGATTGGGAACATAAAACCATTTTGAATGACAGTCCATTCAGCGCAAGCTTGGTGCTCAGGCGGAGGTACATTGATGATATTTTGATTATTTGGGATGGTGATGCATGCTCTTTTAATTCCTTTGTCACATATTTAATTCACAATAATTATAATTTATTTTTGACTCCTTAATTTAATACTGACACCATTTACTTTTTGGATTTAAAAGGAGTGTCTAGTGCCCAAAATGCATCTTACGAATATTAATGTATATCAATGTGATTTCAAAGTACTTTAAAATGTATGTAATACATTTTGCATTGCTTAAAATATAAAATACTTACAGCTAGGTGAAAGCAATTTGCAAGAAACATGGACTGCCCACACTTGCTGAGTAAAAGTACTTTCCTTTTTTTTTGGATGCAGGAACCAATGAGAATAGTTTCATTCAAATTAATGGAATATTCTGTCTATCTAGTGATGTTATCAGACAATGTGTTGCACTGTTGATCCTACAATGTACAAGAGCAAGGTCACTCAGAGTCCACATAATGTATATAATTGGAAGAGCACAGGAAATGACTAAATAAAAAAAAGAATCCTCAGTGTATATAATCAGTGCTGCCACACCTGCAGTAAACATGCAGAGTAATCACTGGGGAGGGCTTGAGTATAATAATAAAAATGTGATTTGTGCAGAATGCATGCATCAAATCACACTGGAAAAAGCATGTGCACTATATAAGCAGTAATCTTCATCTTGCACCAAAGTGAGTTTGGGGACTACTACTAGACTGTCACTTTAATTCTTTTTCCCTATAATTCACATATAGGTTCCAAGGTTTATTTTAAGCCCACAGATGGCAACGGGTTTATAGATTGACCCAGTTGCCACCATCCAAGGTGGCTGAATGGAATCCCGAGAAGCCAATTCATTATTGTTCTGGGAAAATGCTTGTGGGTTAATTTCAGGAACAAGCAGCAGTGATTAAAAACAAATTGATTTCAAAAGGCTTTGATAAAGCCCAGTTGAATAAAATTATAGAGTACGTGGGTCTTATGGACAGAAATAGGTTGGTAGGTCAGACCGGATATTGGCAGAAAATGGATAAACATGATATTATTGGTTCAGAATTTTCATTCGTTACGCAATACAGTTCGCAAGCATTTCAATTTAAATTACCCCCTAAACCACCAATTATCTATAAAAAAAAAAGCCAGTAACTTGAAGAGTATTCTGGCACCAAGTATGATAAGGGAGAAAAAGAGAAACCGATACATTCAGGGGCCTCTATAGGTATCATTTGTGCAGCAATTTTACATTCCTTCCAAGATTAGTTACTGCTTTTTCCAGCTTCAAAAAAAAGTGACACCAGTATATAGGGGGGAGGAAAATAAAAGTGACATCAGGCACTGGGAGGGAGGAAGGGAAAGTAAAAGAGACACCAGGCATTGGGAGGGAGGGGAAAAAAGAGACACCAGGAATTGGGAGGGAGGGAGAGAAAATAAGAGACACCAGGCATTGGGAGGGAGGGAACATAAGAAACACCATGCATTGGGAGGGAGGGACGGAGGGGAAGAAAGAGACAATAGGCATTGGGAGTGTGACAGAACCCTCCAGCACTGGGGTTCTTGGAGATAACTAATGGCTTGCCTCCTCCCTATAGATTATGGACCCTGGCATTAAAAAGCGGTTTTAGATTTAGGGAGGTGGGCACAGTGGGTAAGATTGCAATTGGCATTGATTACAGTGTGTCACAGGGGAGTATTGTCACAGTAGGTGGACTGCAGTTCTAAAAGTGCTGCATATAAACTTGCATTTGTTACATTTCATGTTTAAAGCTGTACAAGTTCTGTGTGGCTCATCCATTGTTCTCTGTTGAATAGTTTTACTGTTAAGTAGCTATGTCCATTGTATGCTTGTGCCAGTTTAATCCCTGGACCTAGTGGGGCACTACTAGGCCTCCCCTAGTATTGTATGCTAATCCCCTGTTGATGGAATTATGTCTGTTTAAATGTGTGCTGTTCCTGTAATAAATTGTATTTCTTACTTAACTCTAACACTGGTATTGTCTAGTGACTTTAGAGCAGAACATGCTAAAGCTCTTGTAAGGGCTAACTAATCACATCTCTGGTTCCGTCTAGTGGTTTGAGTTATTTCCACAATAGGCTGCTCTTGGAAGAGCAGCTCTGAGCAAGGAAGCAGAGATTTTAACGGAGGTACTCAGTCGGAGTACCAAGGGTTCCGTTACAGGGAGGGAGGGCAAATAAGAGACACCAGACATTGGGAGGGAGGGAGGGAAAATAAGAGACACCAGACATTGGGAGGGAGGGAAAATAAGAGACACCAGACATTGGGAGGGAGGGAAAATAAGAGACACCAAGCATTGGGAGGGAGGGAAAATAAGAGACACCAGACATTGGGAGGGAGGGAAAATAAGAGACACCAAGCATTGGGAGGGAGGGAGAATAAGAGACACCAGGCATTGCATGTGTGTGCACTTGTGCCTGCATGTATGTGACACTGTGTTACTGTGTGTGTAAATTCCTTGAGGATAGTATCAGCAAGGGCAGCAAAATATATGTTTGGCTAGGGCGGCAAAAGGTCTTGCACCGGCCCTGCTTGAAGAGTTTAATCTTACATTGTGCAAGAAGAGATTCTAAACTCAGTTTTGGGAGAGGCGGGAGGGAAGTATTTAGGTCAACGTTTTTATTGTATTAGAATAGCAGTGTATTTGAAAGTCAGCTGAGGAAGGATATTCCTAACGAAACGCATAGGGCTAGAATCATCCTATTCATGCACTTTTTTTCACTACTACTTTGAATATTCTGCACATACTGCCGTCCATCATGAGATACTTTGGAAATGACTTCTTCTTTGACCATATGTATGCTGGTTCTTGATTCTCCGCATTTACGTCTACACTGGGGAAGACCATCTTGGCAACTCTGGATACTGTGTTGGGTAAACCACCACCGTTTTTTAACTTGAAAAAGCCTTGATCCGGAGGAGAAACACGTTGTGTGAGAAGAAGGGACTTTGGACTGATGAACTTTGTGTGTTTTTTCAAGACCTGCATCTTTTAATTACTGTGAAGAATCTTCAATTTTTAAGTGTAAGATTTTACTGTGTTTTTATTGGTTTTGTATTAAACAGTTCTATTTACATCCCTGTCTTCTCTTCCCCTGTGTGAGATTGCTGGAGGTGCCTGCAAAGAAAATATTGGGTTGTTCTCCCATCTTTTATCCTCTTGTGGGCCCCCTGATGCACCTACTCCTGAGCAGATTACTGCTCAGGTACATGTGAGTGGACATTTCATATAATCTTTTGAAGTGTTTTTCCACACTATTTTGATATACTTCACCATATTTTGTCTATATTTTTTTCCCCTTTATGTAACACCTGTAAGCGATCGTCTTACTGAAAAGGGTAATTTTATAGTGTGCTGAGTGTTGGGTTTAGCGCACTATTCACTTTATTTTTATTGTATACACTTTTTTGCTAGTAGTGAAACACTTGCTGTGTCTAGGTGCTGCTCACTCCACCACATATAGGCGCAATATATTATCCTTTTTGTCTTTATTCACCGTTTTTTTATGCTTACTTTGAAAACTGAGCTGGTCTCTTTTTGCATATATTACTTCAAGTGCCATTCTTTATATAAAAAAAAAAAATCGATTTTTGTACACTGATTCTTCCCTACCTGTTCTCTTTCTGGTGCATGTTGTCTCTCTCTTGACCGGTTGCAGATTCCATGGTTGTTTCATTATTTTTGGATGCTACCTAGGGTTGCCACCTTTTCCCCAAAAAAATACCGGCCACAGCGGTGGGCAGAGCCACGCAGCGGTGTGGCTAGACAGGGTGGAGCCACTGAGGGGCGGATCCTCTCAATTTCCCTATCAGATTAAGCTCCTGGTTCCTTGGTACAGGTACCAGGTGCCTGGAGCTTAATACTTATTATGCATATATTGTGCATATATTTCTCACTGACACTATATATATATATATATATATATATATATATATATATATATATATATATATAATTTGTATATCATGCCAGTGTGAAATATATAACTACATGTGTATAAATATACACTAGCATGCACACATACATTTATAATATGTGTATATCATGTCAGTGAGAACATACACAAGCTATTTCACACACATTCACACACAAAGACAGTTACATAGAAATACTGACAGACAGACAGTCACATAGACATACTGACAGACAGAGACATCCGCATAGACATACTGACAGACGGAGACAGTGACATAGACATACTGACAGAGAAGGTCACATAGACATACCATGAGACATTCACATAGACATACTGACAGACAGAGACGGTCACATAGACATGCCCAGAGACAGTCACATAGACAAACGGACAGACAGATAGAGTCACACAGACATACCCAGAGACAGTCACACAGACATACTGACATACAGAGACAGTAACATAAAGAGACACACACTAACATAGACATACTGACAGAGACAGTAACATAAAGAGACACACACTAACAGACATACTGACAGACAGAGACAGTAACATAAAGAGATACACAGTAACATAGACAGACAAAAAAAAATCCTAGTTCCAAGGCAGTCGGGTTTTTTTTGGGGCGGGGGGTGGGGGGTGGAGGGAAAGGGTGCATAATTCAATGTGTCCCCCTTCCCTGTTTACCTTATTGCACTGGAAGGGGGACGCTTCTTCAACAGCCTGGTCTGCCAGGCACTGGTCATCTCTTCATCCAGAGAGCCGGGTGTCCCAGCTCTCTGACGTTACAGCGCTATGCGCGAGGGGCGGAGCTAGCCGTCTGTGCAGGAAGCACAGACATTCCCCCTCGTGCTGCGCTCGTCTGGAGAGCCTGAGACCAACAGGACACGTGCTGCAGGTGCAGCCACCATCTGGACCATGCAGACTATGCAAAC
This sequence comes from Pelodytes ibericus, assembly GCA_036172795.1. NCBI lineage: Eukaryota > Metazoa > Chordata > Amphibia > Anura > Pelodytidae > Pelodytes > Pelodytes ibericus. The sequence continues at coordinate 161,683,151 of CM069858.1, forward strand.
GCATCTGCCTTCTCTCCACTCCCCTGCTGAAAATAATACCGGCCTTAGAATGGCCGGTATTACAGTTGTTCCGGCACCGGCTCCAACAGGTGAAATACCGGCTGTGCCGGTAAAAAAAACGGGCGGGTGGCAACCCTAATGCTACCAGATACTTGCAAGTAATTTTGTCACAAATATACACATGAAAATGCATATGAATTATAAGACATTTAAAACATATGTATTAATAAAACATGGAGATTAAGGGTTTTGATTCGAAGCCCACATTACAATAAAGAACATTGGGTTGTTAAATTAAAGATGGAAAAGATGATTACATTGAATATTTTCCATTACAAAGTCTCAGTGGGTGTTTGTTGATGAATATGAAAATTTTTATGTTGGTTCTTCTTTCTTTTATTGTAAAGAGGGTTTTGATTCTCCTATATTTCCAGGACTTATCCACTGTTATTTTTTTTTTCTAATACTAATAAGCCAACCTATAATCAACTGTTATAAATGATATATAAATACTGTGATATTTATATACTCATTTATAAATAGGACTGTTCCAGGTCCCATATAATAACTAGAGGAATTCCAAGCAGATTCTGACCGGCTCAAGCCCCAAATAACAGTGGAGTGAGTAAAATTAACTTCCAGGTGCTGTAGCACAGAAAAAGGGTCTACTCACACCCCAGGCAGAGTGACAAAGCACCAGTTGGTGCGAAACGCGTCAAGCGTGTGTCGTATCCGTTTTGTTCCTGTCTCCCTGCTCGATGGTTTTATTATAATTTTTTTATTTATTTAATAAAGTTACTTTTTTCTACAAACCAACTGTGGATTAATGCTGTTTACCTTCCGGATGACTTCAGCTGGCACTACCTCTGTTTGTTCCCATATAATAACTGCAGAAAAAAACGGTGTCTTTATTTTCACCAATTTGGCAAAGCTGTGGCTGGAGTAATCCCCGTTAGTTTGGGCTCATGGACTTCAAGGGTAACCCTACGGAAATAAGGACAAAAACCTGTTTACAATGAACAAATTAATGATCCATTGGGGCATCCGTCATTCCTTTGTTGGAACATATTGGTCATACAGCTCCCTGACAGTACAATGATAGAGAGTAACAAAACCTATCTTTCTCCATCACTAAGGAAGATGTATTATATTCACATTCATTTTGAAAGTGCCAACAATTTAAACAATGCCTGGCACAGAGTTAAAAGGGAAGTTACAGGCAAGGTTAGCCAAACACATTAAGATTACTACATAAGGCAGAAATCCCTTCTCGCAAACTTATATCACAAATTAAAAATCCGATCTTAAGGCTTGTTGTAATGGCTGATGGAAATAGGAGGGCTAATCGCCTAGGGCGCCATCTCACATGTACCCAGACAGCAGGCAGCCACAATTTTGGGGGTTTGGGGGAGCAACAGCAGTAATGGAGGGGAGAAGAGAGAGACAGCGACACAGGGGAGGTGAACACACACACAAATACACAGTCACATGTACACAAATACACACACAGCCACATGTACACAAAGCCACATGTACACAAATACACAGCCACATGTACACAAATCCAAGTGTACATAAATACACACACATCCAAAAACACAGTTACACATTCACACAGAGTCACACTGACACACAGATCCACACTGACACACACACAGTCACGCTTGCATACACACAATACCTTCCCAACCACAGTTTTTCCTTATTTTTTTCGGGGCTGAGCTCTTCAGACCCCTCCTCTGCTTTTCCTTGCATGAGATGCTCCCCTCCCTCTTACCCTTGCGCTGACTTCACACGCAGGGTAGGGTAGGGGTTGTGTGCACTGGCCGGGGAGGAGCTATGTGCAGGGAACTTTGTTTCCACGCGGGCCACACCTCGATGTCTGTCGGGCCGCATGTTGGACACCCCTGGCATTGATCATCCCCCTGATGAGATGTGGTGGGATCCTGCTGCAGGGACCCCACTTGACAGGTGAGGCTACAACTGACAGGAAAATGTAGCTGACACTCAAAGTGAGCACCGCTACATTACTAAATTTGCACCAGTTCAGACACACCTCAGTGATGTCACAAGTGACGTCGGGAGGTCTCAATTTTTTCCAGAGACCCACAGAGTCTAAGACCGAGAACAGGTCTCTGCACTTGTGTCCCTTGTTACTGATCACCTTGTGATCTGGGCCAGGAACAAACAATGGCATTTGGTGCTTGTGCCTTCTGGGTCGCAAGAACCATGCTTCACCAAGGGGTTAATTAAAATATTTATCAGTGAATATCAATGAGTAAATATTAAAGAGATGTTTCTTCCCATTATATCTTTGTTTACATGATGGCTGAACCTGCATTCTAAAATTAAATTCACTTTACCATTCACTTTTTTTCTAACATACAGGTTGTGGTGTAATTATATCACAAGCACACATTTTAATTCAACACTGAGTCTGTTCTTAATTTCTCTCATTATCAATAAATGTTAAGTTTTGCAATTTACAAGAATCTACTTCCATGGATTTGACAAGCAAATTACACATTTCGTATTAAAAATGTTTCTTTGCATATCAAGCCACAGGTGATGTTATAAGCAGTGGACACCACCAACACATTTAAAACATATATTTCTCATAAATGAGTCATTTGTTGCAATTCTGCTAACACAGTGTATATATCATTTTTATTATTCACTACATTTACAGTATAAGCACTGTATTCAGCCATGCAAGCACTGTGTTCAGCCATACAGAACTACCGCGTCGTTCGATGATGTCACGGCAGGACTGAGGATTTGCACTAGAAGAGGATTCCCTGTTCGCACACACGTTGTGTAATCACGTGACAGTGACGCATTGAGCGCAGCGGCCATCTTTGTGTAGGAGGAGCCCGGAGGGAGATCAGGGGCGAACATTGCTGTGAGGCCGTCGCATCACCCCCGCCATGTCCACTGAAACCCAGGAACCTAAGGTCCCGGAGGCCAACTCCACCGACGAGCAGAAGGTGAGTGAAGACGATACACCGTGTAGCTAGACCTGAGCTATGTCTCCAGTGCTGGATTCCCTGCCCAGGGCGCGGGAGGATGACTCACAGTTTAATGAGAGAGCAAGGCGGTTGTCTGGTTTTCCTCTCTGAATTACTCGAGCCTTTTTTTTTTTTTTTTCAGAACCTCTTTCTATCCAGACCTTTTAGTGGCCGGTCCCCCATTCCTGTCTGTCAGGATCCTAGTTGTCAAGTGTTAACACAGACTCATCGAGTGTTACTGTTGTAAAAAAACCGACCACATTTCTATTTTAAAACACTTTTCAGTCATTGAGACTCGTCTAATAGGACGGTTAACAACCTAGACAAATGGATCTACTACCTAGGGCCCCTAGCAATATTAAAGGCTTTGCCAGCTGCACCAGAATGTAAATATAAGCCCCTGCATCCTCCCTGAATTCTCCCACCACTATGAATTAAGTGGCTGGGGGCAGTGACAGGACATCTCACCAAGTGCCCTGCATGTGGTCCTATGAAGTCTCAATTCTGAGAACCACCAGCTCACACCATGCTATATAGGCCATGCCTTGTATTGTAGGCCATGCCTTGTATTGTAAGCCACATGGTCACATTGGTGTAAGTACATTAGTTGATGAATTGCAAGATCACTTAATTTCTTCACTAATGCAATTGGTTTGGGACTTATTTGAGATGAACAATAGAGAGAAATAACCTTGCTGGTGACCTTTTTAGTATTGTTTCCAGCAGTTGGTTGTGTTTGGGTCCTCCTCTTGGTGTGGTCCTGTGCTCATTTGATGCAGCACCGGATAGGATGCAACTGATCGGTGTCTGACTTCCTGGCTGCCAAAATGAGCTGAATGTTGCAGCTCTATAGCTCCACCTCATATGCAGTTTTCAAGATGTCCATGCATCAATAAGAATTTTTTTCATATTCTTTATGAAGCTTTTATTTATTTAAAACACACTAGAAAATACATTGTAATTCCTCATATTTTCATGTTTCCTAAAAAAGTTCAGTTTACTTATCCCCCATTATCACTCCACTTACTGTGATTATGACCCAAACTGTTGCTTATTCTGTTTCAGTGTACTTCAATTATATTTTTTATATGAATAAGTATTAACCTTATTTACTATCCATTTCAAGGTTTCTAGTGCTGAGGCATACCCAACAAAGCTGTAATATATATATATATATATATATCTATATCTTAAACTGACAGTTCTATCTCCATTGTCTTGATTTTTTTTTTACATCATGTAAAGTAAACAAAAAGCAGTTCTCTCATAACTTTTTTCCTCAACACTTCCTATTTTTTTTTTTAAACTGCAAATACATTGTAATATTGCTGCTGCTGTACACATTAGAAACCTTCACAACATACATAAGATACGGTGGGTGAAACCGCCCCTTTAAAAGTATTTCTTGTCCAAAATTGGTCCTTTTGTTGTAGCAGGTCTATTATGAGAGAGATTTTCTTTTTAATGTCTGGCCAGTGCAGGTGTTATGACATGAGCAAATCTTGTCTACTGTCTTTTGCACTGTCTGCAGGTGATTTTATATTATTTTGTATATTTAAAAGTTTTAATCCATTGTAAGGTGCATGGTGCTTCAGTGAATCCTACATGAATTTATAAAAGTTTATAACTGACATCTATATTCATATCCAGCCATGTCGTAATGTAATTACCACCCCATCAAGCCTTTTTATGTGTTGTTCCTTTTCAAAGTGGAAATAAACTAGTTTTATTTACTAAATAAAAATGACAACACTTTTGGTGAACATTTTTGATTTTTAAATATTAAATTTTCAAAGAGTGAAAGGCTATACTAAGCAGGAAGGCCTTATATGCCATCCTAAAATAATTTGGCAAAAACGACCATAAGGGCATAGAATGTCCTCCTAAAACAGTATGGTGTGGCTCCCAGCGCCAATCAAAAGTTCAGCTACTGCGGCAGGGGACAGTTCTGTCAGATTAACAGTGAGTGATATATAGCGCTAACAATTTTACATAGCAGTTGATACAGAGCATAGAAGTAAACTATGTACTATGTTAGAGCAGACTTATACGTGGGGTAGAGATCCCTGCTTACAATCTAGGAGGAGTGAGCGGAAAAATAGGACAAGCTGGTTGTAGTGAATAAACCAAGGTCGGCCAAAAAAAATCTACAATGCCAGGTAGTCACCTGTAAAAAGAGAACTGTTACCTTTTTTATTTTCAGATAGCAAACGGACAAAACTGTACCTCGGTGGTACTGAGAATAAGCCTGAGACGTCTGTATTTTTATTTTTTTGACTGATGCATCTGGGACACCTATAGCCAAAGACCCTGACGGCTGGGCACGTGGCTACACAATTAGACGATATTGGACTACACCTCATATACTACATATTGTATTTACGTGGTGTTACTAACAGTATTTGGGTACTATGGAAGCTATATGGGTTTTGCCAGAGGTTGGTTAATGGGTGTTCTAGTGGGACGAATAATAAGCTTCCGTAAGAGGTGAGTTTTGAGGGAGGTATTGAAGATTGAGTATGAGGTAGCGAGCTGAATGTACTATGGAAGTGAGTTCAAGAGAATGAGGGCAGCATGAGGTAGAGCACCCTACTTGCATTCTTACTATTTAGAGGGAGTGGGTGAAGGGAGAGACACAAGGTGAGTTTAAAGGAACCAGTTCAGTTTCAGTCATTCCCTACATTGCAGGACATTTCAACTTTGAGGGCAGAGATCCACAGGCACTCTGCTGTCTGATTACTATATGATCAGGTCCAGGAGCACAGAGCAGCATTCAGTTTATATAATATATATCTATATCTTATGTAACATTGGCCAAAAGTCACCCCTTTAGTGGTATGTCAGTCAGAAAGATAAGCGGTTTCAACTGCTTTTATTTGTCTTCAAAGTCTGCCAGACCACTCGCACAAGCAGTCACTGGAGAAAAGTGCTTGATTTGCCTTCTAAACTGAACATGATAGAACATTTATCATTGAACAGTCCAGCAAGATTGGGCCAATGTATAACATTTTCGGCAAAACTTCCTCTGCCCCTTTTAAAACCCACACTCCTTACATCTAACCGTTTTACTCAGTTAATGGTGTCTAACCTAAATATTATACTGGATTATGTATCTGCGGTACGTCTTTGGGAATTTCTTAAAGTTGACTGCTATAGCCCTACCTACATAGCAAAATAAGGAAACCTATGAGCAGGTGACCATAGCATTCAAGCTGGTAACTGGCTACCCAGCTTGTCTTTTGTTGATTTTTTTTTTTAATTTTTTTTTTGGACTGGTGATTGAGCGGTGGGCTACACTTGTGCCATATCACTGACCTCCTTCCTATGCTTTTTTTCTGTCAATATTCTGGTCAGCTCCCAATATGTCCTGGGGACTGTCTGTTGTTGCACAAGCTCACAACACTCTCCAGGAAAAAGCATGCAAAAGGTACTTTTAAATGCTGCAAAAAATATAAAATATATATTTATTTCCTTTAAAAAAAAAAAATTGGCACTAATAAGCATTTTGTCTTCCTTCACCCCCTCCCCCCAACTTGTGTGATCCTTTAAATGGTTTTATTAATTGAAAAACATAGCACATTTTCTATTGATGGTGTCAGTCACCTCTTTTCACAGGTTTTTACTTTTGCCTCTTTAGCTATTTAAAACTGGTTTGAAGCGGAGTTTCTGGGGAAAAAATGTTGCTTTAGATTAGCTTTCATGATGTTTCCATATTACAGGATGAAAATGGAAGATAGCTGGCTCTTTGTTTTTTTTCTTTTAACTTTTTGAGGTGATGCCATTGCTATGTCTGGGATATTTCAGCATATGGCTTTTTGTGTGAGATTACTTGAATGCCCTTTTATTTTAGTCATAGTACATTCATGAACACAGGCACGTGGAAAGTAATCCCTTTCTCTACATTTGACTGGTGCTTCAGAGTCACTCATCTCGCAGTTAGGGTTCATCCCTTGTATTTACATTTTCAAGCATGTCAATTTATGGTATGATCATAGTGTAAGACTCTGCCGAATTGCTGAGCAAAACAGATATAATTGTTTAACTGTAGACTATCGTGTGTGTGTGTACGTATATTTATATTAGTACAGGTTTGTCATGATAGATGGTTTACTTCCCAGATTCCATTTCTTTCTTGGTTGATTTTGCCATTCCTTGCCCTCTGCTTCTTTGGGTTAAAAAAAACTGTATATTTTTTTTTTTGTTTAATTCATGAAGTAGTACAAGTGAAAGCCTGTCTGTTTTTAGCAGAATATGCATCTAGTGTATGAATGCCAAGAATATAAATAAGTGGAAGTGTTATTACTTTATATAGCAACACCTATAATCGTGTTTCTTATATTTACAGCCAAGTTGTCATTTTAAAGTAAGTTAGGTGACAATAGGCATAAATCATATTGTAGTCGCAATAGTGAGTCTTTTTCTTAATGGAAAGATGTCATTATTCATCCCATGCTTTAATACTGAGGGATTGTCCACAATACACAAATAGGGTTTTGTATATTGCATAGATCACCTCTCACAGCAGTGAGGGAAGCAGAGCTGGAAAGATGCAAACCATCATTTTTAGATATACCAGCTCCTTTTTAAGAACCCTTTGAGACATAATTACTTTTTAAGCAAATAAGGACTTAACATCATCTCAGCCAATAGGGAGCTGAACTTGCTTGTTGCCGTGGTTAACAAGTCTTCTCTGTATCCTTACCAGAAAGATGCACCCTAGACATTGAATCCACTGAGCAGTGTGTCGTACAAAAACTAAAGCTGCCTACAGGAGGGAGTAGTTGGTTAAAAGAAGAAAAAGGGGAGGGAATATCTTACAAAAATACCAGCACTACCAGTACAATTTGATTAGCTTGGTAGTAATTCCATTACTGACAAATTTACAATAGTATATTGGAATGCAGAATGGTGACCCCATAGAGAATCAATCTATACAAGAATATGTACATTAAGCCAGCAGTGGCTGCTGTTTAAAACTCCAGAAAGTAAATTTTTCAAATGTTATGTGTATATCATGTATACTTATGCATTCTGAAGAACATAGTGTTTTGCTTTGAGAGGCCAAATAGATTTTGGTGGAGGACCTTTATAGAGCTGGACAAATATTTTGTAGACTTTGGGGTCAAACAGTCATATAAATGAGCAAGCCTAGTAATATTTTAGCAGCTAGGTAAAGGGTTCTTGAAGGGACCTTCAGTAGGTAATGCTTGGCTCCTAGGATTTGTCAAGCCCTGCTATGATGTATGATTATCTTTTTAAGGGTGGATGCCTTAACTGGACACAAGTCCTTAAGTTTTACTGTTTATATGTTTGTTTTCTATCCCTTAAATCTCCTGGCACCCCCTTGATTGTACCAGGGCTATATATTAATTTAATGCATCACTACTTTAGTTTTATCTCTATGCATCTCGGGTTTATGCTTATGATAACCATGGCACTTGATGCCGAAACAGTGGCCACTGTTTTTATGTAGAAGTCTAGTGTATTCAAAGATTTCCATAGGGTTCATAAATTCAAGGTGACCTTATCAACCCAACGCAAGGATCATGTTCAGCGATGTTTTAGTTATGATGTAGAATTCTCGTCAAAATTTTGGTTGTTGAAAGCTTTGAATGTTAACAAATGTCTTTCTTGTAGGAAATGGATGATAAAGTGATCAGCCCTGAAAAAGCAGAAGAGGCCAAGTTAAAAGCAAGGTATCCACACCTAGGTCCTAAACCTGGAGGGTCTGATTTCTTAAGGAAACGGCTGACAAAAGGAGTAAGTACACAAATCAGATGTCCCTCTGTGTTGTTTGGTAGAGTCTGATAGTTTGTAAATGGTGTGCCAATTGATATCAAGCTGTTTTTAGGTGATCTAAAAATATATTTTTCAGCTTTCCAGTTATCATATTATCCCATAAGATGTCTCTCTAGACTTGGCTGATTGCTTGATATTGTTAAGGTTAGGTTGTTAATATGTGCGCTGATTTAGGAGCCAGAGAACGGCACATCACAATATCATAAACGCACGGAGACAGTCGCATACACCCACCTCACATACACAGCCAGTTACATTCACACACGCCACATACAGCCAGTTACATTCACACACGCCACATACAGCCAGTTACATTCACACACGCCACATACAGCCAGTTACATTCACACATACATCCACATACAGCCAGTTACATTCACACATACATCCACATACAGCCAGTTACATTCACACATACATCCACATACAGCCAGTTACATTCACACATACATCCACATACAGCCAGTTACATTCACACATACATCCACATACAGCCAGTTACATTCACACATACAGCCAGTTACATTCACACATACAGCCAGTTACATTCACACATACAGCCAGTTACATTCACACATACATCCACATACAGCCAGTTACATTCACACATACATCCACATACAGCCAGTTACATTCACACATACATCCACATACAGCCAGTTACATTCACACATACATCCACATACAGCCAGTTACATTCACACATACATCCACATACAGCCAGTTACATTCACTCATACATCCACATACAGCCAGTTACATTCACTCATACATACATATATAGCCAGTTACATTCACACATACATATATAGCCAGTTACATTCACACATACATATATAGCCAGTTACATTCACACATACATATATAGCCAGTTACATTCACACATACATATATAGCCAGTTACATTCACACATACATATATAGCCAGTTACATTCACACATACATATATAGCCAGTTACATTCACTCATACATACATATATAGCCAGTTACATTCATACATACATATATAGCCAGTTACATTCATACATACATATATAGCCCGTTACATTCATACATACATATATAGCCCGTTACATTCATACATACATATATAGCCCGTTACATTCATACATACATACATATATAGCCAGTTACATTCATACATGCATACATAGCCAGTTACATTCACTCATACATACATATATAGCCAGTTACATTCACACATACATACATATATAGCCAGTTACATTCACACATACATACATATATAGCCAGTTACATTCACACATACATACATACACAGCCAGTTACATTCACACATACATACACACAGACCAAAGAACAAAAATGGTATTTCTTACGGTGTCCTCCCTCCCTGCTGCTTACCTCATTGCAGGGGAGGGGGACATTTATGCTGGAGCCCGATCTTCTTTTGGTTCCTGCTAAGTGCCGTGTTGTCACGTGACAAGCGGCACTACAGCGTGTTGCGCGAGGGGGTGGAGCTTAGTCTGTGTGACCCGCACAGACTTTCTCCCCTCGCGCTGAAAGTAAAACGGATGGCAGCCGGCAAGGGCTCCCTGTGACAAACAGCACCCGGGCGCCCGGTCTGATTTCCTGGGCGCCCGGGGTTTGTCGAGCCCTGCTTTATATATACACATACACACACTGATTTTGTTTTTTGTGGGGGCGAGGGTCTGTCAAGGAAACCTGAAGACCATGGTTCTGCCCCTCAGCATGTTTGCTGAGTGAAAAATTTACATTTTTCACAATGGTAAAACATTGTGAAAACAATGGTTTGGGAAGTGATCAAGAATTATACATATAGAAAGAAAGAAGACTACTTAAAAATAAATATTGGTTAAGGGAGATGACTGTGTGTAAGGAAACTGACTCAGTTGGCCAATTTGTTTGGCTAGTAATATTGGATCATGCAGGTTTTGGGAAAATATGAAATTGACTCACACTCAATATTTCCGAAACTTTTTCTTTTCTTCCTACAGTACATGTCATAGTAGCTACATGTGTGTTTAGTAGTGACAACAATTCTGTAATTCAAATCTTGTAAGGGTATAAGTAAACTATGTCTGTCTGTAATCTCATCTTGTTTTGTCTTTATGCCTTGGCCCAACCATATATGTCTTCTTGTGGTTGTATGATATTACACTATTGGACAGTTGCACAATGCCCTGGACTCTTATTGGATATTTTCTAAATATTTATCATTACATTGTATGTATAATGTACTCCTTGTAACATCCAATGTTATCTTGTTTTTGTAGCAAAAATATTTTGACTCTGGGGACTACAATATGGCTAAGGCAAAAATAAAGAACAAACAACTTCCAACTGCTGCTGTTCCTGACAAAACTGAAGTTACCGGTGATCATATTCCTACTCCACAGGATCTTCCACAGAGGAAACCTTCCCTTGTAGCGAGCAAGCTGGCTGGCTGATCAACTGACCTCTGCATGAAACCACCTCATTCCCATACATTTGTTTTTTGTTTTATTTTTATTTTTCCTTCATTTTTCTTTTTTGCGCCTCCCTTTACACTGTAGTCTTGTCTGACAGCTTAGCAGGCAGTAGTATGGCAAACGGCTGTCTGAAGCGTAGAACGTATAGTATCCAAATAGTTGTTGAAAACAATGCACTGATGAACAGACCTGTTTTGGTATAGCAATGTAAAGTAATCTACGTAAACAAGAAACACAAAGCAAACTAAATGTACATAATGCCTATTTCACGTTCAAGCAATGGACACTTTTGTGGGTTTTACCAGTTTGTCCTCCCCCCATTTTGATTTTCTCCATATTGTAGTGTTCTTTCTTTTTTGTATTTAAGACTTTTGAGTTTGGAGTTTAAGACCACAAATTATGTTTGAAAGAAAGCAAAGCATGTTAAATCAAACTGGGTTCTCAAAGGTTGTTCTCAGCTTTCTGCCCTTTTAACTTGAATGGCCTTAAACCTCTCTCAGCTTTAACGATAGGATTTGACTTGGGCAATATTTGCTCACACGGCTGTAACCTTTCATGAACCTAGTACGTGATGAAAGCGACCTGTTGAAGTTGGTATTTCCTGGTTAGTAATGTACAACCTTCTGTTGGAGACATGGATGATGTGTGCATGTGCATAGACTGTTGAATTCACTTTTGTGCCATTTTGTAAATACAGTAGTTTTGCACAACCTTTTTGCAAACCTATACTAATTTTTACAGTTTACAAGATCTGTATGTAAAGCTGTAGTACATTTAGCTTCAAATTCGAAACTTTATTTTGCCCCTGCCCCGGTTAGATTCATAAAGATCATCCAAAAAAATTTAAAATATTTTTTTTTTTTCTTTTAACATGGGTTTATTTTGTAATAGTTTTGTAGGATGAAACAAAATAAAATCTTCTGAGAAATGACTTTGGTGATCCAGGAAATGCATTGATGCCTCTCATGCTGCTGTAGTTTCATCTTACAAAGAGTTTAATGAGTTCTCAATGTAACGCAGATATTCCCAGCCTACCTGTGGTACACACACTTGTAGAGAAGCCACAGATTGAGTCGCATGCCAATTTTTAGAGATTTTCAGAGAAAATTGCATGTAGTGGTTTTTTTTGTCCATGGCTCTGATCCTCGTGGACCTGCATGGCACCATTGGGCTACGCATGCATCCATCTGTGGCATTAAGAATATCTGATGGTCTGCAGCAATTAAGGCATAAATGTCTCCATATATTTATATATATATATATATATATATATATATATATATATATATATATATATATATATATATATATATATATACTACCCTATGTTAATGTAAAGGTTTGTAATTTGGATGTGACCAGAAGACACAATGTTCTATGACAGCATGCATTTGGGACTCTTATTCCAAAACCGCAAATTTTATTAAAATTAAATTCTAAGGTTCATTAACTTTGCTAAACCCTCGAGGTGTATAATATTACTGTGCTTATTGGTGTCCAACAGCAGTCGTTAATTGGTATCAACATTTAAAAGTAGTTAATGTTAGCATATGAACTACAACAATGCTGGATTATATTAAACATTTATGAATATTGTTAATAAAGTTTACAACTGTATGTCTGGTCTTGTAATATTAGGATGATTTTTTTTCTTCGACTAAACAGTGTATTCTCCGCTGCACCATATTTACTTGTTCAGCAGCTATGGTATGGGTAGAAGCCAATTCCTTCAAAAATGCTACTTCTGTAAATGCTACTGGTGCTGTTCAGTGACTTGAATTTTTTTTTTTTTTATACCATGTTAAAATGGTGCAGCCTTTTAGAGATAAACTTGTACGATGATATTTACAGATTAAACTCTTCTATATATGTATTAAAAACTAAATCTGACTTGTTGGTAGTGGAAAGGGACATCTAATGACATATTACCCAGATAATGGAAAAGTTGTTCCCTAACTGTATAGGTTTTATTGGAGAACTAAAAAAAATTACACTGACAAAGATGATCTTTAACAATTCACTTGAAGCTGCAGCAATAAAAAAAAAATTGACAGCTCATGTCTGCTATAAGTTGACATTTGCACATACATCTTGCATTGTAGCATGGAGAGCTACCCGCTAGTATATCTAGTATATGTAATACTCTGACTTGGCTGGTGTTTATAAAGATCATTTGTAGCTAAAGTTCTAAAAGTGGAGCAATTAAAAGCATTTCCATTGTGATTACTCCACTTTTAAAAACCTAAGCTGGAAATAACCTTCAGAAATAACTGCCTGTGAATCTTTTCTTCCTAGACCCACTGCTTGGTTTAATGCTATTCTTTAGGCAATTTGATCGTGATATCTGACCTTTGCACTGTTGCTATTATGAAGTTTGGTAAGACCCATGTATTAGCCAGTGATTTTAATTATTATTATGGTAATATTCAATTGTCCCCAATTATACATTAAAGGGACTGTCTGGTGGCCAAAATTAATCTTCCAAATGTTAATGCATATCAAAGAACTTTGAAAATGCGCATTTACATTTTTGCATTGCTTATAATATAAAATACTTACCGGTAGATGAAATTGTGAAATTACAGCCATTTGCAAGAAACCAGGACTGCCCACAATAGCTGAGTAAAAGTCAGTTTCTTTTTTTTTTTTTTTTTTTTGTGGCTGCAGGAACCATTGAGAGTAATGCCATTCAAATGAATGTAATATTCTGCCTCTAGTGATGTCATCAGACAATGTGTTACACTGTTAATAGATCCTACTGTGTACAAGAGCATGTCTATAACAGTCCACAAAATGTATTGTATTCCAGCAGCACAGGAAGTGGCTAAATGAAACAAAACGGTTATCTTCATCTTGAACCAAAGTAAGTGTGGGCACTTGACTGTCCCTTTAAGAAAATATAGCTTACATCTTGTCAAATAGTGGTTGTGTGAGCACACTGACATTTGCAAGATATCATGTAAGAAACAATTACAGAACTAACCAGTAGTTTACAATGATGGTTTTTTTTTTTTTCTTGCTAACTTCCTATCCTGTTTTAGAGGTCGTTCGGCAGTTTTTATTGATTAAATTAAAAATAATAAAAGTGCCTACATACAAAGGTTCACAGAATACAAATGCAATAGCGAAAATTATCAACACTAACCCTTTAATAAAAAAGACATTTAAGATTTTATCAGTTGTAATACTGATTTTGTCCTCTGCAAATGTTTGTGTTATGAACTACATGAGGAGAGTCTAGCTCCATAAGCATTAGATAACTAGATAATCTATTTATTTTATCGGCTTAGCATATCCTACAGTCAGAACTGGTTAATAAAACTGACCCAAGCACCTTTCTTTGTCCTTTTATTGTGTATTGACGTGTTGGGAGTATTGGATTTACTCCATTGAAGAGCTGATTTCCCAGCTGGGTGTCCTCCTATACTGAACATGGCCGCTACTAAGGAAAAAATAGATGTCAATTTTGAACTTTATACAATTTGGATTTTGGTATTTCAGTTTCAATAAACATTTTTTATATGTCTAAATACTTGTTAACACAGTTTTTTTAATCTGTATAGGTTGCAAATAAACTTACTGAGGGAAAGGTGTTTTTTTTTTTTTTTTCCCCCCTCTACTAACACACCCTTAAACCCTTCGCGACAATGGACGTGTCGGGCATGTCCTGCCCGGAACTCTGTTCCCGACAATGGACATGCCTGGCACGTCCTGCGGTGAATAAAGCGGTTTTTGTGATCAGTGATTGCGAAAACCGCTTTAACGGTGCTGCTCTATTGCCTCGATGTCGAGGGAATAGCCAGCACCGAAATTTCCAATCTGGAAACTGTAGTCCGGTCCAGCAACTGTTACAAATAATTGCCTAAATACCACAGCAGATACTAACAAACACTAGGGAAATGTAAATATGGTTATAGATGCATGTTAAGTATCAATAGAATAAAACAACAATAACTAAAAAAAAAAAAGTTGGATTGTCAACTGATAAAGTTTTCGGGGATGGGGAAATTTTAATTGCAACAAACAAATAAATTAATATACATTTATTGGAAAATGGCTCTTGACTGAAATAAATGACTGCACTTTGGAAGATTGAATCAACAAAAGAAATGAATATCCATGCTTAAAAATAATAAATGTATCCCTAACCCTCCTATAAAAAAACAGGATTGGGAGCTGGCCAAATGGCTCACAGCCCTCTGTTACACATGTGGTGGGGCAGTACAGGTAGCACTGATATGCTGTAAACAGTGGGTCTTAGAGCTGGTTAAGTGCTCCCAGCCCCATATAAAATAGTCCAGGTCCCTCTTAACAAGACTGCAGCTGGCAGACAGCCAAATATCTCCCAGACCCCATAAATTAGATCGGGGTCCATGTCGACTTGTCTATAGTTACCCCCAAAGTGGCTGCCATAGGCTCAGTCCCCATAAAGATAAATAACTTAATTGGCCCCCAGGGTCTCTATCTTGTACCGGTAGGATGGTTCACCTTAAAAAATACCTTTTGGGTGCCAGGGTGGTGAGCAGTGAAAAGGGTACCCAGCTGTGATCTGCGGCACTTTTGATCCTCATAAAAATCCACCTATGCTTAAAATAAAAAATCACACTGCCATAAAACAAAAGGCTTGAGTCCCTCAGTGGGGGACTGATGCATAATTAAATCCCTGCTCTGAGAGTCGGAATTTCATTTGAAGACAAAACAGCATGTGATTGGATGACACTGTCAGCTAATCAGAAACCTTCAGTATCAGCTTCACCATTGGCTGTGTTTAGGAAACATCTATTATGCAATTTCATAATAGCATAACTCCTCCTGAAATGAGTCTCTATTGGGGATGATAAAGGTACGTTTTGGTTTGGTGCATTTTGGGCTACTTTTGGTTTCTGAAGGTAGAGGGGTCTAATCTGCTGTGATGACTGAATTGCAATGCTATTTGGTACATCAGGGCATATTGGAAATTCAGCTCCCGCTATGTCCCTGATGTGCCCCAAATCATTCCAGACTATGCAGGCATCAAATGTACAGATACAGGATTTAGGGTTTACCCAGTTGTGTCCAATGTGTGTGTGTGTGTGTGTGTGTTTTTTTTTTAAACACCTTGGACACAACTGGGTAATCCTTAAATCCCGGGCTGTTGGGTGGAGCTTGAGGACTTGGTTGGAAAGCAGTGCTCTAAGGAATGTTACAACTCAATAATGGACAATGCTTTAAATAGACAGAATGTAAAGTGTACCTAAATAAATATTTCATTTTATGCACTGAAATATAATGTGTGCTTTCAAATGAATGAATAATAGAAGCAGACCAATATGCTGTTAGTATTATTTGGTTGACTGCAAGTAATCCAAACATTATTACAATATTAAAAAAGGCTAAATATGAACTTATTCTCTATATTTGAATTTGATTATTAAAAGTTTTATAAAATTCCTAGCTGCTGAGATGACTCACTGGGCTGATGCACCAGCCATAGAGTCTGCTGATACTTTTGAGTGGCTAAAATGAGAACCATTACATTTGGTAAAATTAGCATCCCATGGATGCCCTTAAAATTAGAGAGACTATCTCACTATATCTTCCCTGGTTAAATACTTTGTTATTATTAGTAACCTACAAACTTTGATAACAATAATAAATATATAAGGTGGGAGGCAACTTTATATAAACTACCAACCTCTGAGTACCACCGACTTTCAGTGACTCTGGACAATATTTTTAGTATTTCTCTCTACTGTTTACCTAAAAACTTACTGCAGTTTTAATACATTTTCTATTGGTATCTTATGAAGTCACCATAGCTCGAAAAAATACGAGACCCTGATTATTATGAGACCCCCAAACCTGGGATCTTAATTTATGAAAAAAAGAAAAGGCCTAAATATAAGTTGACCCTATAGGGGAAAAAAAGTTTTACTAGTAAATATTGTTTCATGTAAACTATTTTTCATATTTAATAAGAATGTTATTTTGATTTTTGCATTTGATGTTTTTATTCCTCTGCCCCCCTTAATTCCAGTTCTTCTGCTCACCATTCATTATAGCTCCCAACATACTTGCCACCACACCGCATTGCAGCACCAACAGGACTTGCTCCAGCTCTGCACTGCAGCAGCCAGTGGATTTTCTATTGCACCCACTGGATTTTTCCCCTCCAACCACTGGACTTGCAAATGCACCCCCAGGATTTTCCATTACACCCCCACCATTTGCCATTGCACACAGAGGACAAGCCATTGCATCTACAAGACTTGTATTGTTCCCTGGTGTCTAGTGGGAACAGGGAGAAGGTGTCTGTGTGCCAACTGTGACCCCCATGGTGGCCCTGCAGACTCCCGATAGATTTCTCACTGAAAAGTGCATGAGTGTGGAAGAACCCCTGACAAACAGTGCTTCCCCAGAACTGTAAAAAGGTTGGGATGTGTAAAAAAGCCACAATCGCTGTTATACATAACGAACAGCAATTGTGTTTTTTTTCCTTCTCCCCACACTTACTGTGCAGGAGTATTTATACAAAAAAAAAAAAACCTCATTAGTCAATTTGCAGAATCTGAGCAATCTGAGTTTCCCCATTGAAGATATTAGGGCATGTTTTATGAAATGATCACACTCTTACACGATGTGTGTGCAGCAGTGCCCATATGGACAGTGACCTCCCATGTCTCAGCATACAGATGCATGGAAAATTATGGACACACATATGATATGAGTATCACCATGCATATCTAAGGAAGGTGCTGGGCATGACCAGTCCCAGATTAAGATTTGTAGGACCCCAGTAATATTTTCAAAAGGAAAAAAAATACATATCTATATACAGTTTATTAACTGAACCATTTTTAAAAAAAGAAAAAAGACAATTTCGGGTTCTTATACTTTGATTCAGCATCCACAAATTAAGGGACGCCCCACATCTGCCAGAGGCACTTGCAGTGCTGTATCTAGGGTGAGGCCCCAGCCTTTGGGGCAATTCCTAGGGAACGGCAAGAAACAGCAACCCCAAATGCCTGCTCGGACACCAGAGCTGTTCTGAAATTTCAGAACACCGGCCTGCAATGTTGGGTTGTGGGTCATCTGACCCAGCTGCTCTTTAAGAGCCGCCCGTTCCTCATACCATTATTATTTTTTCTTAGTGCTTCATGTCTGGGAGCTGAGTAATGATGGGATGTCACATGAGAGGGGATGATGGGACAGGTCCTGAGTTCAAATCTGGCAGCTGGGGCAAGTCATGAGTGCAAATTTGGGTGTTGAGGCAAGTCCTGAGTGCAAAGTGTGTATTGTGGCAAGTCCTGAGTGCAAAGTGTGTGCTGGGGTAAATCCTGAGTGCAAAGGTGGGTGCTGGAGCAAGTCCTGAGTGCAAATCTGGGTGATGGGGCAAGTCATGAGTGCAAATGTGGATGCTCCAGCAAGTCCTGAGTGCAAAGTATGTGTTGGGGTAAATCCTGAGTGCAAAAGTGGGTACTGGAGCAAGTCCTGAGGGCAAAGTGAGTGGTGGGGCAGGTCCTCAGTGCAAAGTGAATGGTGGGGCAGGTCCTCAGTGCAAAGTGAATAGTGGTGCAGGTCCTCAGTGCAAAGTGAATGGTGGTGCAGGTCCTCAGTGCAAAGTGGGTGCTGGACCAAGTCCTGAGTGCAACGTGTGTGCTGGGGGCAAGTCCTGACTGCAGATCTGTGTGATGGGGCAAGTTCAATATACAGGAAAACTTTTTAAAAATATTACACAGGCGGTACCTTAGCCAAATCATCTTGGTAAGTTTCAAAACTCCACATCTAAATATTGTTGGCGATGTGGTTTGGAAGTAGGGACACTTATACATGTTTGGTGGGATTGTCCATGCCTTGAACCTTTAAAGAAAGATTTTATAAATATAAAAAAAACTTGAGAAATTTTTGTTTCATATGAACTTCCCCCGGTTATCTATACGGCCCATATATCTGACGATTCATATATTGATGGGGGTGAAGTTGTGTATCACTAGGTACTGGATGAAATATACTCTACCCACAATAATGGAAACAATGACACGTGAATTTCCAATGTTTTACTGAAAAAGCAATATACATGGGAAACAATAGTTTCAGTCAATATGACAAGATTTGCTAGCCTTGGCTGAACCAAAGGCCTGTAGTGTTTACTATTTGGAGTGGTTTGGTATTGTCTGGGTGGCCCTGTGCCCCTTTATCCAGAAAGATACAGATTGGGGGGGGGGGGGGGGGGGGGGGGTAGTGACTGAAGATGTGACATTAGGCAGAGAGCTTTAGGTGACATTTTGTAAGCCAATAAGAAAAATGTGTTTTAGTTACAAAACCAAACATAAAAACAACACATGATTATTTTTATTGCTTTGAAGCTCTGTGAGCTCTCATACACATCCAAAATTCAGAGCTCCTAGAAAACTGGGACAGAAAGATGTGTGCAAAAATAGGCACTGCCCTTTCAAAATACCCACACTTGGGAGGCATTTATAGAACTATGTGACTATTGTTTGAAATTATTTACCTGCCTTGCAGCTTATTGCGAACAGTCTCCAAGGAAAAACTAAATCAGCATTATTATTATTATTATTGTATGCTCAAATTGTACGTTCTGCCAAGTCTGCACAATCTATTTAATAAAAGGGTGAGAAAAGATTTCAGACCCCCTTCTCAAAAAGGGGTTAAAATCTCCGGCTGTTTGTTGTTCTCTCTTGCGCCCTCTATTGGCGGCAGTGCCCATGTGACCGCGCTATTGTTGCTGGCTGCCGCCCGGGATGAGCCAGTGCTTGCTGTGACAGGAGGAGATGCTCTGACAGCGGCCGATGGGAGGCAGAGTCAGCCCAGCAATCCTACAAAGAAGCGAAAGGCAAGAATCACAGCTTCCTCTCCAGCCATCCCTGATACCCACAATGCACAGAGACCCACACCAAAATAGAAATCTGGCCAGGTAACATGGCGGTCCTCCCTACCTTGGGCTGAAAACACCCCAGGGGGCTGTATTTTTTGGGACTGCTTTAGGATTTCTGAATAGGTGACTCCGCCAGCTAACTGGGACCAGCAGCTTCGCGGGACGCGTTTCCCTGAGGGGGGTGATTTATGTAGATCATCAGAGTGAGGACCACCACAACCAGCAAGCATGGCAGCATCAGAGCTCTACACAAAGGTGAGCACCCCCTTCCCTCCCCCTCCCATGCTGATTGAAAGGGTCACCTCTCCTGCAAGTGGGCTTGCTTGCAGGCTGCAAGGTGAAAGCATAGCAGAGTGTACAGCCCAGGCTGGGAGTAGTTTGGATAGCAATGAATGAAATTCTCCATATAAAAGGCAGCAGCTGTCTAGTGATAACCAGGCAAGGCTGGAGAGCCCGTAACAGGCCATTCAGCCCTGTCTGCTGCACATCACCCGTGCTGCTTGCGGGGGGGAATGAAATGGACCAGCTGCTGGGATTTAACAACATTTATTGTATATGAAACTGGCACCTAATATTCATTATTACTCTAATGATGTCCCCTTAGCTTCATTAAATGAATAGATATTAGGATTTCACCCATTTTGAATATTTTTTTTTTTTTTTGGGCTTGTTCATTTCACCAGTTTGTCCTTGACATTTGCTAAGAAGGATCAGCAAAATCATCAGATGCTTTGTGTTAAAGCCCAGGCCGGTACATGTTCTGCTTACTGTAATGACTGATTTATATTTTATATATCGTCACTAATATTCTACACTGGAGCTTTACAAGCGTTGTTTTGATGATGAATTTCAGACTGTGGTAACTGAACACCGAGACAAAGATCAGACGCTTGATATATTCTCTAACAAGCAGGCCTTAGGCTTTTTAATTATGAGTCAGAGCCCTTAGAAAATGTTACTTCTTACACTCCCTTCTGACACACGCTGGTAATAAAACACAGGGAAGAATTGCTGGTGCATTTGTTTCCAGTTGCTGACATCTTTGTGTTATGTGGACTTTCTAATATAAGAAGCACTGGGAATTTATATTAAAAAAAAGAATGGAATGTATCTTCCTGAACAATACCATTTTGATACAACACATTAATATGCATTTTTTTAGGTGTTCTTTGTAGTTAAATTGACTGCTATTTAAATACTATTTTCAATGGGAATGTCGAATTGGAAGCATAGGATGGAGAAAATGTGTCTGCTGTCTCATGTTCATGACATCACCTTGAGGAACCATTACACGTTGTGCATGTAGTAGTTCATTTATATTTGGTGCTACAAACAGAATAAAACACACAGTGATTACAAGATGAACACAAAATAAATGAATACTCACACCAGAAATGTTTTTGTTGGACAAAGACAAAAACTTTATTAGGGTTATTAATATTCAACATAAATGATCACCTATAAACCAAATTTAGGTTTAGATCCATATTTACTCACAACCCAGTTTTGCCCCAAAAGCCTGAACTGCTTACATAAACCTGTACTATCTACCCACCTACCAGCTGGCCTGGAAGGTGACTCAACCTCGTAAAAATCCTGGCAAAATGAATGAAGCCCAAATATACCATTAATAAGGGGAGGTCGAAGGAAGCATACAGAAAAAGTGTTGTGCTGCTGTCAATAAACGCCATTTGTTTCTTTTTTTTAACCCCTTGTATATTGTAAACTCCTGCACCAATGGAGAGAACTGGGAGTAGAACCCTTCCTAACACACCTGTGCAGTAATAACGATTAACCCCCTACCTACCAGTGTCATTCTGCCCAAACATTAGGCCTATTAATGAAAGTTACATTCTGGAACAAAGTTCTAAAAGTGGAGCAATCACCATGGAAACCAATGGAATGTTCCAGCTAATTGCACCACGTTTACAACTTTGCCACTGACTTGCACAGAATTAGGTGCTTGTCGTGTGGATCTTTTGGCCACAATCAAAGTTGTCATCTGCAAATGACAGATTTCTTTTTTTGTTTAATAATGTTTTGACATGGGTATGCTCTATGCATTGTTTATCAGTCGGTTTAATTGAGTTTGTAATACCACCTTAAATTGTGTACAGAGTTCCATTGTGAATAAACAAAGTTAAAAGGACACTTCAGGCATCAAAATAAGAAACTGTTTGCATATAACCCTGACATTGGCCTTCTTCCATAGAGCATGTGCAGTACCAACTCCATTCAGAAACGTAGTGATTGGAGGGGCAGGACAGTAGTGTGATGTCACTGAAATTCTCCACATGTGCAGCGAGCATCCTCATGCATCTTTATTGGAGACCTCTGATTTTTGTCAATCACCAAGCGAAGGGTACATTTTAAAGTATTGCAAACAGTAAATAACAAAAATGCATATTAATATATAAAGTGTAAGCTTTAATATGCATTTATTTGTCCAATTGTTCTCACAAAGGGTCCAATAGAGATACATGTGGATGGCCACTACACATGTGCATTATCTCCGTGATGTCACCAATGAAATAACACAACTGTCCCATCAAAAACATGCATCAGTTACTAGCTTGGATGAGCTAGTCTCAAGTATCCTGACTCTCCCAGTCCAGATAACTGTCCTGTTACAAGATACATCAAACCTAGTCTGACGTGTGGATTGTTCCCTTCAAAAAAATAACCAAAACAAAACGTGTTCAATTCCAGATTCAGTTGCGTTGCATTGTGTATATGTGCCACTCAGAATGTAAATGGACTAGAAAAAAATAGATCATTTAAAGATCATGCCTATGATAAAGTGCCTTGTTATGGCGTGAAACACGTAAGGCTGACTGTCCAGGGGCTGCATACTGCTGTTATGCCACTATGAGTAATAAACACAAATTTTTGGACTTTGCCCGGTGCTATTGCTAACTTTTGGTAGAGTGAGAGCCTTTATCTGTCAGTTTTTTTCTCTGCCATAATTTCGCTGCTAGAACAGCGTCAACTCACACTCACTCCCTGCTTTTTATCGAACTTATGATAATTTAAAGTCCACAAAAAGGTATAAACTTACTGTTTATTGACATTGGTCAACTTCCGATATACAACTTTTTATGTTCTATTAGTTAGTGCTGCTGAGCCCCATAATGACAGACTCACATCCCTGTACTAGTGGGATAACCATGTGAGTCCCAAGAACTCCCTAATCTTTTGTTTTATTGCAGCAGTTAAAGTGAGATCCAGTGCCCTGAAGGCTCTAATTGAGCTGATTGGAGAATTTATCAAACTCTGCTACTTTGGCCTTAAGTTTGACATTCCCTGCAATTCTCTCTTTAATGAATACAGCCCTTTGTTTATTTACTCATATTTTAGTTTTGTTCCTTTCTATAATTATGAAATAATGATACATTTTTCTGAGGTTCCTGTTAATTGGTTTTTCTTATGCTTGGCATTCTGTATTAGCTTTCTATGGTTGATATTGGAATGTAGCAACCTCTTCTCATAACTAGTGTTGAGCGAACCCAAACCGTTCGTACCGAACATTGCGGTTTTTGGACCTCGGACCCGAACACGGACATTTCACTGTATGTTCGGGGTTCGGCGATTACATTGTATGTAATGCTATGGGCTTTCTATAAACCGAAATAGAGTCCCCATTCATAAGAATAGGGACTCTATTTCGGTTTATAGAATAGCAATAGCATTACATGTATTCCATAAACCGAAAGTCTTTAAACCGAAAGTTTATCTTCGGTTTATAGACTTTCGGTTTATGGAATACATGTAATGCTATTGCTATTCTATAAACCGAAATAGAGTCCCCATTCAAAAGAATAGGTAAATTGACCTATTCGTATGAATGGGGACTCTATTTCGGTTTAAAGAAAGCCAAGCCTATTCGTATGAATGGGGACACTCTTACCCACATTTTACTTCATTTTGCAGCCCTCTAGCCCTTTCCAGGACTTTTTTAGAGGCATTTTAGTGGCCAAAAGTTTGTGTCCCCATTGACTTCAATGGGGTTCAGGGTCAAGTTCGAGCACGGACACGGACATTTTTTGGAAGTTCGGCCAAAACCGAACATCCAGGTGTCCGCTCAACTCTACTCATAACCTCCAGGAGAAAAATGTTTTTGTAAATAGACTAAGATTTTATAGGACATTTTACAATATTTAAAAAAGCTGTTTAACTGGATTCAGTAGTGAGATTCCTGGAGTGCTACCAAATCTTTATTTCTTTTATATGCTCAGAAGCAGTTCACCCTTGTAACTGTGATGATACCAGTATTCATTAACTAAGGAATATAGACGTCCAATACATTCAAATTAGTAATCCCTACCAATAAGTAAGGAAGTAGAAGAGGTCAGGCCTTGTATAAGCATTATACATCTTGGACAATGGACTTTAGAGTGCATGCTCCTGTGCTTCCCTCCACTTTTCTCACTAGGACTTAACTCTTTCCAAAATAAATTCTAAATTACATATGTGACACTTGGAACACAGGGAAAGAATACAAGTTTAAAGACAGATATGTAGAATATCAGAATAACAAACTAAAATGCTATGTGGTGACCTTGGTATCTCTATCCATGGCATAATTTAGCATTGTTAGGGGCTACAAAGCTAAGAAACTTTAATGAGCCACTCTCCCTCCCACCCCAACCCCCCCCAACCCCCCCACACTTGTACTTCTAATAAATGTGGCTCTAGAATCGGCTCTAGAATCGGGTTAATTTGCATGTTATTTTTAAGATTCATGCCATTTACCTGTGAACAGCAGTCTCCATGCTTCAATCTGAAGTATGCAAGCTGATCCAACAGCTCACTGTCCCTAACTGTTAATGGCTGTTTTCACATGACTACAGGTGAACACTAATTTCTCTCTCTGCACTAAGAGAGAGAGACACACACCACGTCTCTCAGACTACCCTGTGGTGAACGCTCATCTGATTGGCTGAATGCAATCTAATACTTTCAGTGTTTGCTTAGAGGCAGAGCTGAGTGTAAACCCAGTGCATATTTGTAACGTTACATGTACTTTAAGTAGCCCAGTATTTTTAACTTTTGATTTTTAACTTTTTTTTTAAATACATCTATCAAAGGTGATGTATTATTTTTTTATTTATTTTTAAGCAATAATGTGTGTGTGATCTATGAAAAGACAATGAGTAGGCTACGTATTGGTGTTGGGCAGGTCAAATATTATTACTCAAATATTATGAACCATTGCTTTAATTTTCTTTATTAATGGCTGGAATCCAAGCCAAACATTCTGATGATGCATCTGTTTTCTGTACAGCCTGTAATGCAGAGTGGTATGAAAATATGCTGTAGCCAGCAAGTGTGTGTATGTATGTGTATACATTGTTGTATTTTCATTTCATTTGCAGGTAGACCTTTGTGATATACACTACTGTTTTTTAAAGTTTGGGGTCACTTAGAAATTTCCTTGTTTCCCATGAAAACCTCCCTCAATTGAGCTGCAAAATGAATGGGAAATACAGTCGAGACATTGACAGGCTGCCAATTGAGGACCAGTGAGGTGTGTGTGTCCTCTCGCTCAGGTGTGCGCTGAGGTTTCCACTCACTCTTTCTATTCTGGTTAGTGCCAGTTTTCACTGACCTGTGAGGTGTCTAGACACTTGTCCTCTCACTCAGGTGTGCGCTGGGGCCTCCCACTCTATCTTTCTATTCTGGTTAGTGCCAGTTTGTACTGTTCTGTGAAGGGAGTACTACACAGCGTTGCAGGAGATCTTCAGTTTCTTGGCAATTTCTCACATGAAATAGTCCACATTTCTCAGAACAAAAATAGACTAATGAGTTTCAGTTGAACGTTTTTGTATGTGGGCATTTCTAAGCCTGTGATCGAACCCACAACGCTGATGCTCAAGATACTCCCCTAGTCTCAAGAAGGCCGCTTTATTTGGTTCTTTAATCAGCACAAATGGTTTCAACCGTGCTAACTTAATTGCAAAAGGGTTTTCCAATGATCAACTATCCATTTAAAATGATATTCCCTAACACAACGTGCCATTGGTACACAGCAGTGATGGTTGCTGATAATGGGCCTCTGTAAACCTATGTAGAAATTCCATGAAACATCAGCTGTTTCCAGCTTACAGTGGTCATTTAACCCATTAACAATGTCTGCACTGTATTTATGATCCATTTGATATTATTTTAATGAACAAAATTTGCTTTTCTTTTAAAACTAACAACATTTCTTAAGTGCCCTCAACCCTTCGAATGGTAGTGTACATCCAGCTGTGAGTATGTGTTTGTTTATGGAGTTGTAAAATTCCGTTATATAATTGTATAATGTTGAACTGTATGACTTTACACATAAACAAGTACACATAATTACTGTCACATTTACAACATTTCATATTTACAAGTAAATCGATGTTGGCTGATGTTCATGTGGCCTCTCTTATGAGATTTTGCTGTGTGATCAGCTCTGGTAGACTATGTTCTTTATAATGTCTGTGTGATGACACACACCTGTGGGCATGCCTCTACTACTCCATTATATGGTTGATGTGCTCATGCCTTGTTACCACAGACTTTTTTATGTATTGAGAGCTATCCGATCCCATGGCAAATGTCAACAGAAGCAGTTATAGCCACTTGTTCACCAAACCTTTTGACTCTGTGCTTATTGTGTATGCACCTGGTGATTCGCCCTCTAGACCCACCTCTGGGTCATTTATCTTTGTGTATATCTCCTTTTTATTTGTTGTATATGGTCTGTGCTATAGAGAGGTCAGCAATAAACAAACCACTGTCGCACAAGGCAAGCATGGGAAATGACCCCCCCTTGTGGAATCCCCATGCTTCCCTATGCTGCCCCATGTTGCATGTTTCCTGACTGGCTTGAAGATCGTGTTTGCGAGGCTATCTGAGCCGAGTCCATACTCTGGACCAGGAATCCTTTACCTTTTAATGATCCATGAAGTAGTTAAAGTGGTGACAATTGGCTGGTACTACTAGAGCCCTTGAGCCATGCTCACATACCATATGTCTGTTGCCGGTTCAGCAAAATTCATATTTCGCTCTTCTGCTAAACTCACATTACACTACAGTATAGCACCTGAGACTGTAATATCTGTAATCATTTTTTTACAAGTCTTCCATGGAATTATTTCTATCACCTCTGCTGGTCCTTACAAATACTGTGTGTCGAACCAAACTTACAGTATTATGGCCTTCTCCTTAACTGACCTCCCTAGGTTTTACTATAAGCACACAGGAACAGAGAGGCTATCACCAGAATACAATACACAGGTGATGACTTGTGGGGGTGTGTGTATACATATTTATTTGTAAATATTAACATGTATGTATCTGCGTGTTTGTGCTCCAAGTTAGAACACTGTGCAGCCAATAGCAGACACGCTGGACAGACATTTCTATGTATTGCATACA
The DNA here is from genome assembly GCA_036172795.1 of Pelodytes ibericus. Taxonomy (NCBI): domain Eukaryota; kingdom Metazoa; phylum Chordata; class Amphibia; order Anura; family Pelodytidae; genus Pelodytes; species Pelodytes ibericus. The sequence continues at coordinate 161,710,701 of CM069858.1, forward strand.
GAGTGTGTAAAACCATTATTTACAGTCTGTGGCATACAAGCAAATTAACAACTATTTTTTACTTTTTATCTTTTTGCTGAACAATATTTGTAATATTATCCTTTTATGATAAGCCCTGAATAAATATTATAAAGTTGCTTGGCAATTATATTGCTAATAAAATATTAGAAATTCTCTGTTGACAAGAACTCTTCAATCTACCCAGCCTGCCTGTTTCCAGATCACTTTTCTACCTCCAAAGGCTAGTTAGTGTGATTTCGCCCCCCCCCCCCCCCCTGTCTGTCATTTTGAAGTTGATGTGTACAAATATATTGGTTTGTCATTATGTACATAGGACAGTGATTCCTATACATAGGACTTCTTATATATATCTCTGTAAACCCCCAACTAGGACAGGCATGTCTGCTCCAATTTAAACTGTTGTTACAATTGGTCCTGCTGTCTGTGTATAGGACAGTCTCTAGGTGACATTAAACATACACAAGCTCTGCTGTGATATAGCAAAGGGAAAGGGTGTTTTCATGGGCACAGCTCAGTCAAGCTTCCTACACACTGAGCATTGACTACTGGCTGGCTCCCACCCATACAACAGAGTATCTTTCATTGCATGGAGAACCACCAAGCTTGGACTGCTATGAGATTTACTTTCCTGAATCATGTAAATAATGTCTAAAAGCAGAAACGTCATGTCAACCATGTACACCAATAGATTTTATGCAGATCCAGCTGCCTCCCTAAATGGACACTACCACTTACATAAGATGTAACTAGATAACCTGGTCATTTTAAAACCAACACATGTATACATTATATTCCACTGTTTTTATTTATATGATTGAATTAATTGCATATAAAAGGAAACATAAAATTAGGTGTTTATGTCCTGGATCCATTTTGTGAATATTTACCATGATACAACATCATACAAAATCTGCCTGCCAGTCTCTCTTTAAGACTGTGGCAAAAGCCTGCATGATGATGTCATAAGATACTCCCCTGATCTCTTACTGGCTCCTGTGTATCATAGTGGGCAGGACTAGGTGGCTGTGTACAACTTTTTTTTTTTTTACTTGTCTTCCAACACAAAGAGAGGAGATTAACCTGATCGATCAGGATCATTACTCCGCCCCCTTGTGATGTAATAATTACATTACCCTCCTATTCAATGCAAGTCTTATAGACTGCATTCTGTGTCCCCAGCCCCAAAGTGAGATACCAGTGCTGTAAAGTCTCTAGGGGGTAGCACCCAAAAAACACAACATTTCACAAAATGACTGTGCCCAGTCACACTTAGTTATATATTTTATTAGATAGTCACATAACAAAAACAAAAGACATATCTGAAATCAACAATACAAAATAAAACCTTTTTATTTTTTGGTGGGAGTGTCCCTAAATTAGTCTGTCTACCACTGTATTAAGATCGGTATCACCATTTACTGCTTTCAGCACATAAGCATGTTTTTATAATACAATTCTTTATCTGCAGTCTAAAATATTTAAAAATGGCTTAAAGAGCAATGTCAGATTTGATTGCAACTTTGTGTTTTTATCTCTGTTCACCATCTTACAATATTATAAAATGTGACATCAATATTGCAGTAAAACATACTTGTTTTAAAATAATAAACTTTTCTTGAATTGGGGTTGGATAGGATAAAAGTAATTTTGTATTTTATATATTTTTTCATATGTGTATAATTCTTTCGTAGTGTGGTTAAATACATAGGCATTGTTACTGATGATTAAAACATAATAAGTAAGATAGTATAGCATTCAGTGAAGACTAACTTCAGGAAGGGGAAGAGGTTGTTCTGCCACTTCTCCAGATCCTTCAACTTGACCTCAAATGAGGCTTATGTTGCCACACTTATTAAGTCTAGCTGTGAGGTTCACAACTATATTACCGGCCTTGTGGTCATGTAACCATGAATCATCATCATCATTGTTAGGAATTGCACAGTCGCTTTGGTGCACAGTCTGATAAGAACCTAGGGTCTACTGGGTCTGCATTATGGCGGAAAGAGAGGAGGGCAGGAAAAAGCTGTTTTTGACCAGGTGTGTGCGTGCGTGTATAATTCATAAAGGCCAGAAAAATCACTTGTGATTACTAGCCCACTTAATATGCCTTTAAAACATTTGTCCTTCATCTGTTATGCATAACAGAGTGAACTAGGGAAACTCTTCTCTGTGTGTATGCGTTGACAATAAAGATTTTATTGGCTGTCCCATGTTCATGTATGTGTCTTATTCTGAATTAGCCACACTGATTGTGCTGACATAATCGTCCTAGACGTCCCTTCAGTGGTCTGTAAGGATTTCATGCTACAGCAGCAAGAATTACCGTATTTCTGATCTCATCCTTCCGTATAGAGGAAGAGAAAACTGTACTAAACCAGGCTAGTGGCTAGAAATGGTACCATAGCCTTAAGGGAGAAGCCAAATGTGCCCTGTGGAGATTGGATAGGGGAGGATCAGAGCACAACTTGTACTTGGACAAATTGGTCTGCACTTGCAAAACTGCCTTCTCTGATCCATAGTATGATTAGATCATTCCATATGTCCCTATCCTGTTATACCATGCACAGACAGGCACCTTTTTTTTATATTGAAGCACATTTTGCTTCAGATAAAACTCCTTGACGCCATTATAAGAATGTGTATTTGGAGAACATAGCACATAGATACACCATTATTCACCGAGATCATTTTATGTATCTGTTAAATCCTAGATTCAGGGGTATTTTTTTATTACCCCTAAATGAAAAATAAATCTCCCCAGCTAAAAAAAAAAGCCATATAAAAGGCTTCCCTTAATGTCCCCCTTTTTATCCTGGTCTTATATCCTGGAACAAACAGCTTGCCTATAAATATTTAGTATGTTCTGTGTTTTTTCTAATACTACAGCGCCAACATGTTGTGTCTGTCTCACTGTCTGCCTGTTCCCTAATTGTTCATATGAGCATTTACGTGTTCACATTTATTCCTGCTCCACTGTCACATATAATTTTTTTCGTGTTTATTCCCTCTCTAAAAAAAATTCATGTCTTATCTTTGTAAAAACAAATAAATAGAAGTGTGTGTGTGTGTGTGTGTGTGTGTGTGTGTGTGTGTGTAATATATATATATATATATTATAGTGTGTGTGGATAGTGACAGGTATTTATTGAGTTTGTATGTATAGGCCTATACATTAAGAGATCTTGGCTGTTATTCACATTTTTAGCAGCAGACAAATAATTTGATTGGTGTGTGTAATCTTCCTTGTTTCCAGTAAATATCTCCTGGGGTAGGACACCCCCAGGCATGTTCATCGTTCCTTATATTAACTGACTAGTTTGTGCCAATGAATAAGCTTTGTTCCATGCAGCCAGTGAACATGCAGGGTTAAGTCAGCAGACAGATATTTTGGTTTTCGGTTGGGAAGTGAGTAATAATGTTGTCATCATGAGTTACCTCACGTTGCCTAGCAGCCTTTGCAATGGGCATGTTTTCACCCATCTTCCTTTTGCCTCTTAATATTATTAACCCACATGATGTCACAGGAGCTAGTAGAGTATGAGAGTTCAACGGTGCTCATGTTACAATAGCAAGTGATGTGTTTCTCTTTCAGTACACTGTCACTTCTACATAACTACAAATACAAGCCATGTGATGGAGAACTGAGCATCTCTTACCTAAGGCAGTTTAATTTGCATAGTAGTTTGTGACACATCTACTGTAATATCAGGAGAAACAGAGACCTACTATTTAGACATAAATAAACTGTATATTATCAGGGTAGAGATCTAATGATGCAAGTTCATGATGGGGAAACTATACTGCTACCTGTGAAGCATCATCCATTTAAAGAAAATGGGCCATTTTATGCAATTTAATTTAAAAATAATAATAATTGTCTCCTACATTTGGATTTAAAAGATTGTGCACCAAACAAAAGATATTCATCCCTGGTCCAAGGCTTGACAATAACCAGTCAGAGCAGGGCCTAGGGTCACGGATGCCGAGGTGCAGAATGTTAACCTCCACCTTTCACAACATGGAACTTGTTATACATGTGCTGAATGATGCACTCTGTTTCCTAAATCTATGATCAAGTTTAAGACCCAGATTCTACAATTCAAGTCCCTCAATAGTTCTGCTAATCCAGTGATGGCCCATGTGGCACTGCAGATGTTTTTTTTTTTTTTTTACTTTTTTTTTCTTCATGATGCTCAGTCAGCTTTATCACTTTGGAAACGTCTTCAATTCCAGGGCTCACCATCACTGAATCCAGTTATTCTTTCTATTTACGTTCTTCCTTATATAGCTGTTCTCATTGCCTGAGGCTGACTTCTTCACTCCCATAATTGTGAGAGTACTCCCATGTTTCTGGAACATATACCCATAGACCCTCCACCTCTCTGTGTTCTTTGAAACCAGAGGTTCACAATTTTTTGAGATCAATTACTCTTTTTAATTGTCATCAAAGTCTCATGCCCCCCTCCCCCCCCCCCCCCCCCGTCTTTGTGTTTTCAGTCCTATTGCCTCCCATTTATCAATGACTTTGTCATTCGGTTGATATCCTCAGTCCGCTGCATTAGTAATTTCTATAATTTACTTCCCTGTTGGTTTGTGAACTTGTCAATCTGGAGTACTTGCACATTCCCTGAAGATGTTGATAAACCCACTTCTTCCATGATGCTTGCAATTCAACCAATTGACTAATTGGCTCCGTTCTCCCATAGTCCTTTACAGTACTTACATTCTCTCCTGCTCTTTCCAAATACTTTTTTTTACCACACCCTCTCGATTGCAAGTCTGAGATTTATCATTTTGTCTCTATGCCAAATTGCATTTGTAATTCCCTGTAAATAATGTATCAAGCACTGGATCAACATATCACTCTACACATGATCTATAAAACAATCTATTGTTCGCTAGTATCATTTGTGTAGTGTATATTGAAAGTTATTTAGAGCATGGAATGACCAGTCCTGTTGCTTTAAATTATGGCTAAAATGCAAATAGAATGTACAATTATGTTTGGCTGGGAAGAGCGGGTATCTATTGCCTAAAGCAGGGGTGGGCTCCAGGTGTATTCTGAAATGTACTGCAAGATAAGAAATACACATGTAAATTGGGCCACATGCCATTTTTATATTTACATTAATGATGTAGAATAGTTTTTGGTTATTTAGCAGCAATACAGAAGCTCTCCAAAAACAGATCAAATCAACGTTATTCAAACAAAACTACACATTTGTAGGTCTAATTAGAATGTCAATAGTTAAGTCAGATGAGCTGCATCTTGCTGTCAAATGGGTCACAGGTTGGATGTCCCTGGAATGAAGTCTAAGTTAATAAGCTATAAGTTGAAGACTGAAATACCTAGAATCCATCTGATGTCGTGGGGAGCCCTTTTGTATTATGTGGTTGTATTGGAGAACAAACCAACACTCCAGCACAAAAATAGATATTTAACTGAATGTCCAGGATTGAACCTCCCTCATCCTCTTGTTTACAGAGATGCATCTCTCAGCCAAAGGACTTCCATAAAGTTGTAGCTCAGATAGTTTATTTAAAATTAGACCTATTTGTTGTGTGCAAAATTATGTAAACTATTTAAAATAGAGCCTGTTGAATGAATCCTACTCCACCAACTATTAATAGATTAAAATAGATTTTATTTGTATCTTTATAAAATAGATATACAATTATTACATTTCTGTATTTTGGTCCTTATTTGCTTTATCTTGTTTTCCCAGGAAACTGTGTTCTGCAGCCAGTGTTCATTTATTTAAAGAACAGAACTGTGTAAGACACATGGTCCTTTATGCCTCTGCAAACCAAGTGGCTCTGTTGCTTGTGAATGACTGTGTGTCTGTGGAGAGGTTGGAAGGAAATGATCGCATGTCTCTTGCTAGTGCCCTGAACTTGTGCAATTAGTAACCTTAAATTCATAAGCAGTTTGTAAATGGGGGATCCTTTTTACCAGATGAACCATTTACTTAAAGGGGAAGTGTCTCTTTTTTACATTAAATAGAATATTGTATATTGTTTAACAATTGCATTATTGTGCTGTATGTATATATAATATATATACGTAATCCAAAGGAGGTGCACTCAGCTAATGGGAGGCAAACTGACTCAACTCATGCCCGGGTGCAGTGTAGCTCAAAGTACATACCAGTCCAGAAAAATTGAAGAAATAGTGGTCTTTATAGTCGATAACCATATGATAGTATTTCAGATACATAATGACATGTGGTCGACGTCTCGGTCCGGACCTTTATCAAGTCTTGATTTTTTTGGACTGTTTGTGTGTGTGTGTGTGTGTGTGTGTATATATATATCATTATTTTAGCATTATCTGTTGTCCTGGATCTTTAAGGTAACTAGTGAATACCATTAGTTAAAGATTTAAATTTTTATCTAGCTGTTCATCTTGAATCGACTCTTTGTGAAAGCTACATCTCTTTAAATTAAGTATCTTGTCTTAAAACTGAGGGACACAGTGCTGTGCCACTGTAATTAGCTAGTTGTATTTTGCAATATCTCTCAACATACATCTTTATACATCGAATTCGACCAGTCTAAAGCAGAAAGTTCCTCTCATAAAAGAATCGCATTGGTGTTCTGTGCAATATATTAAAGGCAAGTGTTCATGATTAAAAACTAATAACCAGTTGAATCATGACAGGATGCAATGTGTCATTTTCTGTTCCTTTATAAATCTCCGTTTGCAAACCGGCTTAGACTTCTGACTGTGTGACTAAAATCCCAACCTAGGATGTTAAACTGTCTTGTATTCTCCCTTGTTAATGATTTATCTCCACAACCTCGCTTTCTAATGAGCTAGAAGCTAGGCGGCAAATAATTGGGAAGAAGGCTTGATAAACCCTGGGAGCCAGGAAGCCATGGTTCCTAAAAAACTTCTGCTGGCTCCTATAAATACCTTTCAAGACATGCTGGGGATAGGTTGAACCTCACTGCCACAGATTGGGTGTTTAAGCCCTTGTCCTGATTTGCCTGTGTTTTTCTGGCTTAAGATGGCTTTAGAGGTGCAGTGTTTTCCACAGTGACACATGTTTCCTTCTCTCTGTTCCTACTAGTCTGAGTCAGAGTCCTGGGAGGTGATACTAGCTCTCTCATTTACCGGGATGTGATAGCCATAAGTTGACTTTATAATATTTAATCCAGTGAGGCTCACAGACAATACAAGTAAATGAAATCATATTTATGGCTCAGAATCATTGTAAGTGGAGATTCTGTTGTCCAGTAGATACCTGGTTTAAGGTCAGGAGATGTCCAGAGTAGACCTGGTGTATATTGTATAATTTGGTCATAGTATGCGCTTCATTTTATGAACTCATTGGGTGACATCCTCCCAGCATATCGATGATTACCCCCTTTATGACAGGGGGATGTTCTTTGCTGTCCTAATTTACATTGGCCAAACTATGGTAGGATGGTATAGAACATCCTGAACTTGGCAGCTCATCACAGCCCCCTTCGAAGAGCTGTGCATCAGGTCCCACTGCAGAGGCCAGCACCGGAATCCTACCTCACAGATGAGTCCACTTTGAGAAAAAAAATGTAGCGGACTCTCAGAACGAGCTAGCTACATTTTGATGAAATGCCAATATTTGCGGATTCAGGCATGGCTCCCTGATATCACTCATGACATTGTGAGATCTCGCATTTTATCAGCATTATTAAGATCCTGATTGGGTCTTTGCCACTGTGTCCCAATAACTTTATGATCAGGATCACTTTGTGATCAGGGCCAGGAACAAAAAACAAACCTACAGCGTTTCAGTTCTTCTGCCTGTTATGATGGAAACGCCATATGTCCTGAATGGGTTTATATGTATTGCTCAGACTCAATAATTTGCTTATGTAAGATGTTAGCCATACATAAGGCTTTATTCTTGAAGGAGGGAATTGGAGAACATTTTCCAATTCAGCTATACTTCACACTCTGCTATTTTGGCCTTACATTTGAAATTCTCTTGTAAATTCCCTGGAAATACCTCTTTCATGAATGAAGCCCATAGTCTGGTGGTTTTAATGAACTGTACATCATTCTATTGGTTAAATATTACATCATCATAAACATACTCTGAGCTGGTGGAGTGTTCCTCCTCCATCAATATGATGAATTGGATTTCCAAACCTTTGTATGGCTCCAGTGCATGACCTTGTAATGCGAGCATCAGGTGTGAGGTCGCCATCTTATAGAATTAAGATAATGTCAGAGAGCAATTTGTCTAAAGTGATCGGTTTCTCAGAATGGAGGAGGCTGCTTCTCGCACATTTCTTTGTCTTTTTGTTTTTCCAGCACTTTCTTCATGTTTTAATTACATTAACAAGGGGACCATATATTTCAAGCTTGACAGAACCTATTTACTGTCCTTCTGTGATCTGGCTGCATAATTCCAAAAGTATTGCAATGGCTGTTAGTTTAATGGATCGATTTATAGGCAAAGAACAAAGGAATCGACTGATATTGCTGTTCTACACCTTTTCTCAGGGAAGAAGTGTTTGGGGAAACATATAGGTGTGCAGGAATCTTTACACATCATTCTATATTCACTGATCAGTATAACAAAGACTTGGTAATAATGATCCAGTGGAGATACTCGTTCCCCTAATGTCTAACACATGTCTATTCCCCATGCCAGCCTACCTCCAGTGCAGGTGTTGGGGGGGGGCACTTATTCACACTTGGATTATATATGTCTCATTGATGTACACAGATAAACACAGTGCGGCCTGCCAATAGGTGGAAGTCTTGCGGAGACTGATCCAGATTTGATGCGATAGGAATCTAATCCGGCTGTTTTGGCAACTACAGATCTGACTAGTGAACTCTAAAAATCAGGCAATAATAGCGGAGTTGGAGAATTGATGTTCCAGCATGGTCTACCAATGCTTGATTTCTGCAGTTCATTTGCCAGTAAACGTTTAGTGATTAGACCCCCCTACAGTACTTTCCAGGCATAGGTTACGCCTTTCTAATGGTGCTTATGCAATGTAATCGGACAGTACTAGCTGATCACAACATTCTTTGGTATATTGCGAGGACCACTTTTTAAACAAAAAATGGCTTATGTCTCAGCTGGTATAACCAAGAAGCACTAATATTAATATTTATTCAGAGCTTGTATTTACAGTGTCACAAGTCCACACATTTTAATCACACTGTGCAAACATTATTGCCCTTTGTAGACTTGTAGTGTATATGAATCTGTCCTGAAAGAGTTCAACACAATGAATGAATTCACAGCCCAGGAATGGCATGTCACAAGCCCATTTTTGTGATTTTTCATGGATGTTTATGGCAGTTTACCCTAGGAAAATCATCCAATGTAATCAGTTTCTATCTCCGAGAGAATGGAATAAGTCAGGCTCACATGAAGCTTCTTCAGTCTGTGGTCAGTATGGTTTAAATACATTTGTTGCCACTGGGATCCTTGGATATTCACAAATTGAAACTATTGCACCAGGAATGGAGAACAATTTAGATTTTGCTTATGTTGCGGTGAGTATTGCTTCTCTTAATTTATTGTATTTACTTTTTTTTAATTTATAAAAGTTCTACAATTTAGGATGTTAAAGGGACATTACCGTGAAATGTTTTTTTCTATCCCATACAACTTCGAGCACAATCTAAACTATTGTGACATAGTTTTTGAACCAACATAGATGTCAAATTTAATTAAGTTGAACTTCGAGAATGTGATTCTCATTAAATGTTGCACTCTACCAAAAAAAAAAAAGCTTTCTGTAAAACCCACCCTTTTGATATCTGTTCCAAAATATCTGCAGAATGAAATCTATTTTATTTTTTAGCAAAAGAGAGATGGAGATCTTAACAGATGCTACTTGTAAGTCGATGAATGATGTTTTTTTTTTCTCATTATTTTATAAAATCACAACCTTTTTGTTATTTATTAATTCAGAAGACAGTTTAAACTATTGCCTCCTTAAATTTCATAATTGAAAAATAAAACATATACATTCATATAACTAACCAATTGTAGTTTTAGCTGTTCATTTCACATGTACATTATATACATTACCAGTTCTATTCACTACTTTTTATTGTTGAAAAGATATACAAACATTTAGACTGTGATTAAAGTTAAATAGGTTGAAACATTGTATGCGGTTGTGTCTCTGAGTAAAAATAATAATTATGTGTAGTATTTGTCTCTTCTTTGTCACTCTGTAGATAGAACTGTTTAAAGAAGTTTGACGTTACTTTTTGTGCCTTTTTCCTACATTGTGTTGATAATGTTTTGAATAATTATAAGCCTTAAGTGATGTGTGCGTGTTCTAGTCCTCGAAAGCTGCAGAAGCAGTGAGTTGTCCCTATAACATTTGTCATAATGGTTCATGATAACAAAGAATACTGGCCCTGAGGAACAGCTTTGACATTCAACACAGTGATGTATATGTTGATAAACAAAAGGTGTAAATGACTAAATATCTTATAAACATGTAATTTTGCACCTAATAAAACAATCCTAACCTGTTGGATGGCACATTAATAAGTTATTTATTGTAGGTTTGCATGTATGTGATGCCACTTTCATAGGTTATTATTGTTGCTTTGTATTATTGGTATATTGATATACTTGAGAGTGCTAAATATTGGAATATGTGCTTCTCACAAAATGTATAAACCCATTCTCTATTGCTCAAGTTTTCATCTGTCCCATACTCTCTGCAGATGTAGCTTCTATGATGAATTTCTTTCCTGGATTTTGAATGTGACTTATTTTGTGTTTGATCTGAGTTCTAACAGAGACCATATTTTTATTTGATTTGCACTGGGAAGAGGAAGTGCTGTATAACGTTCCAAAACATAAGCTAGATGACCTAACTTTATTAAACCAATGATCTATTACAATGGAATCCACAGGATTTTTCATCTTGGTTGGTGCTATACATTGTTTTATTCCCTAGGGTAGTTTTCTAGTACATTTATGGTTTATAGATAGGTGTATCAACAGCCAACACATTTACAGGTCTACCACCATTTCAGTAATACTATTTTGGTAAATAGCCCATCATTTCTTTACCTCTACATTTAGACTCCTATTACCGCTCTTGACTTTTGCAGAGGCACCAGCCAGACTTAACACATTGTAGTCAATTCTTTTTTTTGTGCACTACGGGGGTCATGTACTAAACAAGTGCAGTGGGGAAAAAAAGTAGGTAAAACATAAGTAAGGAGCAATTTGCGACAATTTGTGTTTTTTTCACTGATTAGCGCCTCTTCCGTTTTTATTTTTATTTAGCGTTCATTTTTCCGCTTGCATTAATAAATTGTGATTATATTTGTGCATGCTAAAGAGTTTTGCAAATATTTTGTGAAAAATAATTCTTATTTGCATGTGAAAATTACACCAGCTTTTAGCAAGTGCTATCAAAAGCCACATATTTACAAAAATTGCCTGTTTTTATTCGCAATTGTGCCCATTTTTATTTGCAATTTGCTTGTATCTACAATTTGAGTGTTAAATGTTTAGTACATTGCAATAGGAGCAAAGGGCAAAAAATTGCTTTGCACATAAAATATAGTTGTGTTTTTTTTTTTAGTACATGCCCCTCTACAGCGGGTATTCTCCCCTCTAGTTGGACAGTTGTAATTCCATCCTACCATTTGCATCCTGTTATCAAAAATGTATCTATGAGGTGGATTATAGTGAAGTGACACCTGAATGGCACAAATTAGGACAAATAAAATGTGATGATCAGTCTTTATTAATGCATATCATATGTAATGAAGAGCTTGCATGCACAGTGCGGTATATGTAATAGTCAGTCTGCCAGGGCAGTGGGTGTGTGTGTGGCTTTTTTTAAATTGTATTACTGTACAAAGCATCTTTTTTTGCTGCTCTTCCCATGGATTGCTACATGAAGGATTGAGTCTAATCATGTACAGTTTTATATGATAGTAACATTGGAAATCCCATGCCTTGTCTTTTCCAGTGTTGTGGTGAAAAATAATCAAATGCGATTCAAGACTTTACCAAAATATATCTTTTGAAGTTGAGTTTTGAAATATACTTGAAAAACGTATTTTGTTTTGTATTTTTTTAAAATTTTGCTTGATTATATTTTGTCTATATAGTGTGCACACTATGCTGAAACAATGCAGTATTACAGATTGTTTTATGGTAGGAATGGAGATGGGAACGAGTAGTACAGTGGTAGTGGTGTACATATTATCTCATATGACAATACTTGTATTTCCCAGTTGTACTTCTGGATAATAAAAAAAATAGATTATTATTAATCTCAAAGGGACATGGCATGCTCTAGTGCATACTCTCTGACTAACTCAAATTAGCAGTTTATAATAGCTGTTATTATCTAACGTAATGGTGCTTATTTGATCAATCCTAGAAAACGAAGGTGAACCTGCCAGGAGTCAAACCTGCCACCCTAAGGTGTGAATAGATGCTATAGTTGGTGCATTAAACAACTAAGCATTTTCTTTGGCATTCAGTACAGTTGTTGTGTTTGAAGATAGCTATATTTTCCTTGTACTGAGTTCCTTCACAGCCAAAGCTGACATTGGTCTGGGAAACTAGATTTTATGCCTACTTCCGCTAACGAAACACAAGACCTAGCCCTGATTAAACGTCTGTCGTTCACACCACATCTATTTTTAGTGTAGCCATGGCAACATTGTCTGTAGTATAAATATCTGGGGATTGTCTGGTTAAAAATGTTATCTTGGCAGTAACCCGACATTTTTATTTGGGGTTTTGTAATTCTTGTTTTTATTCTCCTTCATTGCTTGTTGCCACTGCTACTGCAAAAATGTGAATCCAATAAAAAATTCAATTGTAATAAACCAACCACATGCCTGACACTTTCATGTGTCAGGAGGCTCCACCAGACGTTGTGCACAGTGTGACTAGCCAGGTCACCAGATCACAATCTCTAGAAACCAACAGGATTTCAAATCCATGTATTTAACTTCCCAATAATACATTTTTATTTTTAACGCACATTTTCTGTTGCAGATCACATGACATAATTTGATGTATTGTAAGCATATCATGAAATCTCAAGAGACTGTCTTAGGGAGCTGCTGTTTACACATAATGTTTTAAGTAATAAAACAGTATTGTGTTGCAGAAGTGAAACGGACATGAGCAGGGCAAGGCAGAAACCAAACTAAGGATGAGAAATACAGGTCACTGAGCTAAAGACCAAAACATACATACAAAGCAGAGACCGTCGGGGCACAGACAAAAGGCATGGTAACAGAACTTAAACGGGCTGTAAACAAAACCACAGGTACAAACACGGGATTAGTCTACATCTATCTAAGATGGTAAAAGGTGAAGCTTTAGTTGATGGTCATTGGATGATAAGCTTGCGACTGAAATCTGCCTAAAATAATAACCAAGACTAAAACATATGTTAACATAAAAACACACCTCAGACTGAAATCTTGAAACAAACTGAACAAAAACGAATGGGGCACATTATAAGGAGAAGAGAAAAGCAAAAAGGAAACAAGGAAAACCCAGAATGGAACAGAACAAAAAAAAAAAAAAAAAAAACAGGCGGCAAGGAAAACCAGGAATGAAGGAAAGTAAGAGAATAAGAAACCAGGAATCATGGGACCAAGAAACAACCAACAAACCTGCCCCCCTTATGTGGGTGTACATGATATTTGTAAAAACCCAAATATTACAGACGATGGATTCTAGTCAAGTAGCTGGGGTGGAAATCCTTGGACAATAGCTTTTAGAATGTATGCATCTGTGCAGTACATCCAAAAGTTAGACCCTGGATTTTAAGTGGCAGGAATTAAGTTCAAAGTGAAACAAAATGCCAGGGCTGGCAAAGTTTAATCAAAACTACTGCTTAGTTCAGGGCCATTGGCAAACAGAGTAAAATCCAGAAGCTTAGCTAAGGTTGGTAATTTTAGATACAAAGCATTCAGAAACTGTAACATGATCCAAGGTCAAAGCAAGAAATCTTCAAAGTGTAAACAGAACAAGAAGAGTAGTAGTGTGTAAGTAGGAACATTTTGGAGTCAAAACGCATATTTTGAAAAAAAATGAAAAATCAATTATGAGAAAGCATAGTTTATTGACCGGCATATATCTAAATGACGCCAATAAAGTTACACAAACGAGCAACATGATTTACATCTAATCAGTAAGGGACTCTTCCAATGCCATAAATGTTTAATTTTAAATAAATGTTTAATGTTTAATTTTTAATACAACAGATAAAAGATTGTTAAAGTATTATTAAAAAAAAAAAAAAAAAAGCAAAACTACCCAACTCAAAAAAGTTTCATTGTTTTTTTTGTGTGTGTATATTTTTAGTAATCATTTTCTTTTTTTTGCCTAGACAGTATTAAAAGCGGTTTGTACAATTTGTCTAGAAATTGCATATAATCTGAAAAGACAAGGAAATGGTTTGTGATGGGAACAGATGCTTTTGTACACAGATTGTCTGTCTGCATATGGTGCATAAGCATCATGTTTGTTATTTCTCTCCTTGGGTGCTAATGTAATTATAACCTTTTACAGAGCGTTCGTATTGGGGGGTGGGGGGGATCTTGAATTGCTTTTGGATATGCTTGTATATGCGTTAAATAAAATATCTACGACAGGGCCATGTTAAAATCAATTCTGATCTCAACGATGTAGCTTTTTAGAGGACACTTTACCTTTTATCTCTTTAGTGTTGTATACGTTTAGCTTCTAGTCGAGTTACCATATTCATGCATTCACCCAGAGTCCTTGTGTAATTTCATGTGTACAGTTTTGCCTTACTCTAGGAAATCTGAAAGGTTTATTTCCCATTACAGTAAACCCAAAGCTGACACATTTTTTTGGACTTGTAAACTGTTCCTTTTAACATATAAAGTAATCATTGAATACATGCCTTGACATGTTTTCAAATATTACCCGCCAACATGCTATAAGTTAGTAAAAATACTAGTGAATTGTGGGTACTCTATGAATTAGTTTAAAAACCAGCAGCAAAAATCACGGATGGCTGTATTCACTTGCAACTGTATTCGCTTCCAAACTCAAATGGATTGCAGGAGCATATAAGAGGCCAAGCGAGCGAAGGAAAGTAAGGGGGGGGGGGGGGGGAGAGGCACCAGATATTAGAATATAGTAAAAACACTTTTAGATCAATACGTCTGCTTACATGTGTAATCCATATGAGTTTGGGACTGAATGCAGCCATGGCGGCTTCTCAAAGACTCCGCTTTATATCTCTGAGCTTGGGTATACAGGCTCTGTGCGGTGTGAGTGCAGGGGAAGAACATCTAAGGGCATCTGTCCAGTGATCGAAATTACTACACTATATTGCCACTTTTGTGTAAAATTAACAGTTTGTCTCTTGGAGACTCGTTGGTTCAAAAAAAAAAGTTCTTTGAAGCCTATACCCCAGTGGTATTGTATGGATTGAAGCCTTACATCTTTGGCTGTTTACAGATGATGCTTGGCTGAGTGTCAGAGAACTCAGTAAAGACTATTGTACATGCACATGACACAGATAATGATTATTTATTCAAAAGTAAAAAATCTAAGTAATTTAATAAATTACATAAATTAATGATTAAACTATATATTTCTTATGTGATCTGTACAGGTTTGTAAGATCACCTACATTTGATATTGTCAAACACCATTTAGAAGCTTGAGCTTGGAGGGAGAACATAAAGGAAGTGACAGATAATATAATGCAATAGAACTTAAGGTTTTTGCACATCTTCCTGAAAAGCTATAAGTCACATGAGGCTCAAAGCCCTCCATTTGGACATGAATATCTTTGTTATACTGGCTTACAGGCTGGATGTCTGAAAATTACATTACATTAACATTTATTTATATAGCGCCAACAATTTATGTAGCGCTAAGAACAGAGCATAGAAGGGAACTACATACTTGGTTAGACAAACTAGAACAGACTGGTACATGTGGTAGAGAACCCTGCTCGCAAGCTTACAATAGAAACATAGAATGTGTCTGCAGATAAGAACCATTTTCGGTCCATCTAGTCTGCCCAATTTAGAGGGAATGGGGTACTTGAGACACATAAGGGATTGAAGAGGTCAGAGGGATCATCCATAGTGTGGATGGGTGGCACTTGGTGGGATAGGCCAAAGATGAATTGTGTGTGTGTCCAACTAGGTGGGATCAGCTAGAGGTAAAGTGACCAGTCTTCTAGTGTGTTGGGTAGTAAGCTTCTTTAAAGAGATGAGTTTTGAGGGAAAAGCCTGGAACCCTGCATTTCTTCATCATTTTACCATTGTCTGTCTACCATCCTTAGATGCTATACTAATCGAAAATGTATGTTTATTATGCTCTGTGGTACATACTCTGAACAGAAAAGCACTTGAACAAAATATATAATTAATAAGAAAACAACTTAACATTCCTCCTATTTCAAGTCCTTCCCAATAATCCTTTTGCTCTACTTAGTGCTGCGGTTTTTTTTTTCTGGTCCCTTCCCAAAGGAAGTGTGTGCAGGATTTAGCATGAAGGATGTGCTAACCTTGAAAAATGGGTGAAAAAGTAGTTTATATGGCAAACCTGCCTGGTAGATCAATGCTAGTAGAACCCGAGTCATATAGCCGTCTAAAATAAACCCATGAACCTGCTATTCACACCAATGTTTATACATTTAGGTACCTGTATTTTTGAACCATTGTAAAGTGCATAAAAGAAAATAAAAATAAATAATACAATTGTGTGAACTGAAGTGTAATTCAAATCACATGGGATAAAATAAAATAAATTGTAAATCACAAATATAGGATTATGTTTTACTCTCATATTGTTACATTAGTCATTTTGACATTGGCATACCAAGTCATTATTAACGCTTTTTTTTGTGATCAACCTAAAACAAACATACAGGGAAAGTGTAGTAATTGCATATTTTTACCAGAACGTAACAGTACTCTGGGGGAAATAATCCTGTCAACAGTCACATGGTCCAATCAGCAGTGAGTGGCAGAAGGAATGTGTAGTTTAAGGTGAGTGTTTGTGCATTTCTCAAACAGAAATAGAACAAAAATCAAGTATTTCCGCATTTATGTGTTATGGTTTTTTAAACCATAAAACCTCTCAAGCCTTTAATAAATAAAATGTACTATAATTGTTATTGTTATGGTACACATCTAGATTTATGGTAATGAATTTTACAATTTAAACGCAAACACTTGCTCCATATTACTTGAGTACTTTACGTAACAGGCTGTGTATAAACCTAGTCATGCTCTTCTAACAAAAATAATAATAACTGGACTTTTCACAACATGTATTTATTTTTTGTAACTAAGGTTTAGTTTGCTCATGCAGGAAATAAATATGCCATGAAGGACCGTTGGATATAGACGGCGAAGTTTTAAGATTAGCAATGTTTTTATTTATCCAATATTGATCTGAAGGGGCCAGACTTGCCCTCAAAGTTTCTAACTTCTTGTCAGGCTATTAAATGGGACACAATGTTGCATTGTGCAGGTAGACATTTTCATCCCAACAATGTTCACACTTGGAACCATGGAAGTCTGAAACTTACTGTATCTGTGAAATTGTTTAAATTAAGTGGAAACATATTTCTAAATATAGCTACATGGCATTTCAACTGCAGCACATTTTCCCAGGATCATCTTCGTAGTGCCTGTAGTGCTTTGTATTTCTTAGGAATTAGGCCTCAATCCTTTTTCCTGTGCAGATGCTGATGATGTTGAAAGTCAGCCGAAGGAGGCAAAGAAGAGAGATACAGCAGATCGTATCTGGCTGTCTTATACAATCTTCTTGTTGTAGTAGTGAGGTTAAGAGAAAAACCTAATTCTTTGAATGTGAAACCTTCACCATTCCAGGGAAGTCTATATTTATGTGTGTAATTAGTTCTTTATTTTGATTTCTCACAAATGTGTATACATAGAGTATATTTGCTAGTGTTTTTATTATTCATCAAACATTGTTGATTTAGTTCATTTTTGTTGAATACTTTGAAATTTCCTCATTAGATCATTATATACATGGCCACACAAATTAAGGAGTCGGTGTTTGTTGGCCAGTTAGTCTTGCCTCCTGAAAAGGTATTCTTGATTATAGTAACACTAGTGTGATCAAAGGACAGACTTCAGGGGTAATTTTCAACCTAAAAGTCTCCAGTAATGTGACACTCAGGGCATTAGAATATGGAAAACAAAGACAATAACTAACTCCATTTCGAGTGTTCCCTTTATTCCATACTTAAAGGAACCATCTAGTCCCCAAACTCACTTTGGTGCAAGTTGAAGATTACTGCTTATAAAGTGCACAGGCTTTCCCCCCCAGTGTGATTTAATGCAGGCATTCTGCATAAATCACATTTTTAAAATTTGACTCAAGCCTTCCCCAGTGATTACTCTGCATGTTTACTGCAGAAGCACAAGCACTGATTATATAGACATTGAGGGTGTAAAGTTTTGTTTCATTTGTCGCTTCCTGTGCTCCTCAAATTGATTATATTGTGTGGACTCTGAGTGATCTTGCTCTTGTACACAGTAGGATCTCTTAACACTGAAATACATTGTCTGATAAAATAACAAGAGACAGGAAATTCCTTTGATTTGAATTAAATTATTGTCATTGGTTCCTGTGGCAAAAAAAAGAAAGTTACTCAGCTAGTGTGGGCAGTCCTGGTTTAATTTCACAATTTCATCTAGCTGTAGGTATGCTATATTTTAAGCACTGCAAAATGTAAAACATGCATTTTAAAGTACTTTGAAAGCAAATTAATATGCATTAAAATTTGGAAGATGCCTTTTGGGCACTAGACAGTCCCTTTAAGTAAAGTCATGGCTTTGAGGGTACTAGGTATGTCTCAGTGCTACTTACCAGATGACTCCTACCACCAGACCTTTTGACTTGGGTGTTACTCTGTGTCATCATCTCAGCTGCCTTTGCTTCAGTGCCTTCTGCCAGCATTACTTCATCAGGGAGGGCTACCAGGGGCGGGCTGGGCCGGGGGGCAGGGTGGCAATTGCCCCCCAGACCGCCCTAAGCTATTTAAAACACGGCCGCTGGGCCAGTGTTTAAAAAAAAAAAAAAAAAAAAAAACGCGCTTGCAGGCAGAGACTGAGAAGGGATCGGAAGATCCCCTCTCACCTCCGCTCTGCCTGCAAGGCTGCACGGGGAGCCGAACAGGCAGCACAGAGAAACCTCCGTGCTGCCTGTTCGGCTCCCTGTGCAGTCTGACACGGAAGTGCCGACAGTCACGTGATCGGCGCTCTGACGTCAGACGCGCGCCGATCACGTGACCTGTCGGCACAACCGCCGGGAGGCCGAACAGGCAGCATGGAGGGACCATGCTGCCTGCCACCAGGGAAGTCCTCCTGCCACTAGCCACCAGGGAAGTCCTGCCACTAGCCACCAGGGAAGTCCTGCCACTAGCCACCAGGGAAAAAGGTAAGAGGGGGGGGCTTTTAAACACTGGCATATTATTGGACAAATTGGCTGGCAAATAAGACTGGCATATTATTGGGCAAATTGGCTGGGGAATATTACATGGCAAATAAGACTGGCATATTATTGGCTGGGGCATATTACATGGCAAATAAGACTGGCATATTATTGGGCAAATTGGCTGGGGAATATTACATGGCAAATAAGACTGGCATATTATTGGGCAAATTGGCTGGGGAATATTAAATGGCAGAATAACACTGGCATATTATTGGGCAAATTGGCTGGGGAATATTAAATGGCAGAATAACACTGGCATATTATTGGACAAATTGGCTGGGGCATATTACATGGCAAATAAGACTGGCATATTATTGGGCAAATTGGCTGGGGAATATTAAATGGCAGAATAACACTGGCATATTATTGGACAAATTGGATGGGGAATATTACATGGCAAATAAGACTGGCATATTATTGGGCAAATTGGCTGGGGAATATTACATGGCAAATAAGACTGGCATATTATTGGGCAAATTGGCTGGGGAATATTACATGGCAAATAAGACTGGCATATTATTGGGCAAATTGGCTGGGGAATATTACATGGCAAATAACACTGGCATATTATTGGGCAAATTGGCTGGGGAATATTACATGGCAAATAAGACTGGCATATTATTGGGAAAATTGGCTGGGGCATATTACATGGCAAATAAGACTGGCATATTATTGGGCAAATTGGCTGGGTCATATTACATGGCAAATAAGACTGGCATATTATTGGGCAAATTGGCTGGGGCATATTACATGGCAAATAAGACTGGCATATTATTGGGCAAATTGGCTGGGGAATATTACATGGCAAATAAGACTGGCATATTATTGGGCAAATTGGCTGGGGAATATTACATGGCAAATAAGACTGGCATATTATTGGGCAAATTGGCTGGGGCATATTACATGGCAAATAACACTGGCATATTATTGGGCAAATTGGCTGGGGAATATTACATGGCAATTAACACTGGAATATTGGGCAAATTAGCAGGGGCATATTAAATTGCAGATAACCTTGGAATATTATTGGGCAAATTTACTTAGTCATATTAAATTGCATAATAACATTTTCATATTATGGGACAAATTGGCTGGGGAATATTAATGGCAAATAATATTGGAAATGTGTATGTAATGGGGTGATGGAGGCATGTAAATGTGGTGATGGGGCATGTCCTGGTGTGCAACATGGGTTATGGGTCATGTCGTAGGTGTGCAACGTGGGTAGGGGGGGGGGGGGTGCCCAAATTTTGGGATATTGGGTGTCTAAATCCTGGCATATTGAGGGGCATAATCCTGGCATATTGAGGGGGAAATCCTGGCATATTGAGGGGGCATCATCTTGGCATATTGAGGGGAAAATCCTGGCATATTGAGGGGCATAATCCTGGCATATTGAGGGGCATAATCCTGGCATATTGAGGGGCATAATCCTGGCATATTGAGGGGCATAATCCTGGCTTATTGAGGGGCATAATCCTGGCATATTTAGGGGAAAATCCTGGCATATTGAGGGTGCATCATCTTGGCATATTGAGGAGAAAATCCTGGCATTTTGAGGGGCATAATCCTGGCATATTGAGGGGCATAATCCTGGCATACTGAGGGGCATAATCCTGGCATTTTGTAAGGGAAAATTCTAGCATATTAAATGGCAAATCCTGGTATATTGTGGGGGAAAATCCTGGCAATATTCGTTATAAAACAAGGAAAAGATGGCCGTGGATGGGGAGGCGATTCGATGATGCAATGGGCCACTTGACTGGATTTGCCCCCCAGGCCTAAGGCTGCCAGCCCTCCCCTGAGGGCTACTATCAACTATTGCTTTTGGCTGTGCAGAGGTCTTAAGCAGGTTTATTTTCCATACACATTGTGTATTATTGCACTCTGTGATGCAACATTATCTGCATTATTTGCAGTCTGGGTGGAAAGACAAAAAAATGACATAACAAATACTTATTATTATAGCAAAATGCCCAAACACTACTGTTTGAATTCATGTTACATAAATTAACTTAAAAGTGCCTTGTGTTATTGTTGAAACTGTTTGTTTTAAACCCCTGTATGAGACCACGATATAGAACATAAATGACTAAACGCCTTGCGGCTTTTATTCAGAACACATGGCCCAGCCCATTCCATTTGGTAGTCTGTTATAGCTGTTTGTGACTCTGCATTCTGTATTATCCAGAGATTCTTATCATCACTGGCTGAGATAAAACTTGGTGCATTGTGAACAGACAAATTAGATTTTTTTTTTTCTTGTGCTACTTTTATTATCCTTAAGATGTAAAGAGGAAAGTAAAATAGAAATAGAATTATGATAGGCTACATTTAAAAAAAAAAAAAATCAGTCCATGCCTGACTTTATTGGTTCGGGCACGCCTCGGTGACGTCACACGCGACGTCCGGAGGTTTCACAATCTTTTGGCAGGGACCTACAGGGTCTAGTAAGACCCTGTAGGGTAACAAATCGGGACATTTTGGTGCTTGCATCGTCAACGAAGGGGTTAATGGCCTGCAACTCACATACAAGTTAAGCTGGAAGGGGGGCATGGGTAATATAGTCCACCAACAGCTAAAAAAACTGTTTGACACCCCTGCTCTATATAACAATGTGCATCTGCATATTTACTATTTAAAAATAAATAACATTAATTTCAAGGTAGTTGGCAATAACAGAATTTTGTTACAATGCCATATTTTTGCTTAATACAAAATGACAATTAAAGCTTAAAGGTAATTTAAATGTAATTTTTCTGTGTTTTCATTTATTTATTTACAAAGAAAAAATATTCAGTGAGTGAATTCCAGAATTGTACAACATTTCTCAAACCACAGAAAATGAATCCAAATCTTAGAAAGTTTGGGCTTTAAGTGGAGAAAATGTCATGTATCTTGGAAACTCAGACCCAGGCATATCTGTAACCCAGATCTAAATCCTCACCCTAATGATTTCTCTTCAGTGCATCATATTATCCTTGTTCTCTTTGTTCAAGTGAATACATTTTTCTACCAAGTCTATAAAAACCCTTATTGTCTGAATTATTCTGATCTCATTCTAAGTACTGCAGGGCTTCCATTTAACTGTTGGGAAACTCCTCTGGCAACCTATCTGCTGATTTCTGCATATGTCTAAAGCATGTCACGGGGCAGACTGGGGAAGGATGGGTTATTTTGGTAATGTGCATTTAAGATCATATAGTTTAGAGCAGGAGTTCTCAACCCTTTTGTTATCACGTCCCTTTCTAGTTCCCATAAGTCATAATCTCCCAATTGAGGTTTTGAACCGTATTGTCTACTAAGTCATCCGTGAGCATTAAATGGACATCTATCAACTAGTTAGGTGTTTGTTTTTTCTTTCCCTGTTCTTAGCCCCCTGTTTGGGTGTGAGTCTATCAATATAACAGTAAAGAATATCACACTATGCTGCCTGGAGTACCCACATCCTCCCCACATACATTATCCCCAGGTTGATATATTCAACTGAATCGGAGAATTTTTTCCAACTCTGCTACTTTAGCCTAAATGTCTTTCAATTCTTGCCTCAGACTTGTATACAGACAAAAGTAAGGGAAATGCACTATTTATTGTATTGGCTACATCCAAAATGTGTTCGTCATTGAAATCCATTTCCCCATAATTAATTGATGTAAAATATACCGCATAACATATTGTGACTAGTGTTGAGCGAACCCGAACTGCACTGTTCGGGTTCGTACCGAACATTACGGTTTTTGGACCCCGGACCCGAACACGGACATTTCACTGTATGTTCGGGGTTCGGCGATTACATTGTATGTAATGCTAAGGGCTTTCTATAAACCGAAATAGAGTCCCCATTCATAAGAATAGGGACTCTATTTCGGTTTATAGAATAGCAATAGCATTACATGTATTCCATAAACCGAAAGTCTATAAACCGAAAGAGATTCGGTTTATAGACTTTCGGTTTATGGAATACATGTAATGCTATTGGCTTTCTATAAACTGAAATAGAGTCCCTATTCTTATGAATGGGGACACTCTTACCCACATTTTACTTCATTTTGCAGCGCTCTAGCCCTTTCCAGGACTATTTTAGAGGCATTTTAGTGGCCTAAAGTTCGTGTCGCCATTGACTTCAATGGGGTTCGGGTTCGGGGTCAAGTTCGAGCACGGACCCGGACATTTTTTTGTTTCAGCCGAACCCGAACATCCAGGTGTCCGCTCAACTCTAATTGTGACAAACCTGTTCCTGTTGGCCAGTGGTATATCTTGGTTTTGTGTTGCCCTAGGCAGACAAAATTTGGGCACCCCTCCTACCCACGATGCACACCCACGACATGACCCATAACCCACGTTGCACACCAAGGACATGCCTCATCACCCCATTTACATGCCTCCATCATTATTTGCCATTAATATTCCCCAGCCAATTTGCCCAATAATATGCCAGTATTATTTGCCATTAATAAGCTACAGCCAATGTGCCCAATAATATGCCAGTATTTGTCATTTAATCTGCCCCTGCAAATTTGCCCAATAATATGCCAGTATTTGCCATTTAACAATATGCCAGTATTTGCCATTTAATATGCCCCTGCCAATTTGTCCAATAATATGCCAGTATTTGCCATTTAATATGCCCCTGCCAATTTGCCCAATATTATGCCAGTAGTATTTGCCATTAATATTCCCCAGCCAATTAGCCCAATAATATGCCAGTATTTGCCATTTAACAATAATATGCCAGTATTTGCCATTTAATCTGCCCTGTCAATTTTCCCAATAATATGCCAGTGTTATTCTGCCATTTAAATTGCCCCTGCCAATTTGCCCAATATTATGCCAGTAGTATTTGCCATTTAATATTCCCCAGCCAATTTGCTCAATAATATGCCTGTATTTGCCATTTAATCTGCCCCCAGCGCTTACCGTTTTCCCTGCTGGCTAGTGGCAGGCAGCATGGTGTCCTCCATGCTGCTGTTCGGCTCCCCGGCGGTTGTGCAGAAAGGGCACGTTTCCGGCGTGTGTATGACGTCAGCGCGCCCGTCACGTGACCTGTCAGCACTTCCCTGTCACACTGCACGGGGAGCCGAACAGGCAGTACGGAGGTTTCTCTGTGCTGCCTGTTCGGCTCCCCGTGCAGCCTGCTGGCAGGCAGATGGAAGGTGAGGGGGATCTTCCTATTTCTTCTCACCTCCGTCTCTGCCAGCAAGCGCGTTTTTTGTGTGTGTGTTTTTTAAAGGGGAAGATTTTTTAAATTTTAAAGCAGTCTCCCAAAGCATTGATACGTTTTCCAAATGCACAGCTCTGTTTATTTCAGGTTGCATCAAGTCACAGATCACAACATTCTTCAGAACAAACTCTGTACAAAAAATTTGTCAACATTTCCTTCCAGTTTTTAAACACACACTAGGCCCAGACCATCATTTGCCTGCCTGATAAATAGCTCCTTCTAATAGACACAGGTGAGCTTAATAACCCTGCTTCTAGCAGCCAGGTCTAAATCAAAACCCGGCCACTCTCCCTGAAAGTGGGATGGAGAACCGAC
Source organism: Pelodytes ibericus (assembly GCA_036172795.1). NCBI lineage: Eukaryota > Metazoa > Chordata > Amphibia > Anura > Pelodytidae > Pelodytes > Pelodytes ibericus. Next base: position 161,735,745 of record CM069858.1, read on the forward strand.
CCACCCTGCTCTTTCAGATGCTCCACACCAGGGACCCAAAATACACATTTTGCCATTAAAAGTGCAAGAACCTTAAATATCTTTCCCTGGGGCTGTGTTTTCCCACAATGTAATATTCTTGGTGCTAAATACACACTTTTTTGCACCATACCTTGCACTCTGTCATAATATATATATATATATATATATATATATATATATATATATATATATATATATATATATATATAAATATATAATTTGTGACTATATAAGTGGTATATCATCCCACTTGTTTTAAACTTTCATGGTGGCTGATTTTGCCAAAATAAATTTCTAAGAGTTTTTGTTATTTACTCTGAGGCAGCTAAAGGTGATAAAATGTTGGTTAGATATATTGTCATTCATAATAGAGATCAAAGTAAATGAGAATCTCCTCGTGGTGAAGTATGGCCCGAACGAGCATCATGTAAGTATATCTCTAGCAGTGATAAAACATAGTGAATCTTTAATCCATATATAGGGGTTATTTACAAACGTCCTGCAACATAAAGTGTTGATAAGTAAACCCCCCCTGCCCCCTCCACTTTCATGTGTCTGATGTGGCAAATATTTTTTATACATTGGGTATACATTGAGAAACGTGGAAGTGCGGGTCTGACTCATGTAGCCGGTTGTCTAATATTTATAACTACGGGATTTCTGGATAACATAGTCTGTATTGGTTAAATCAAAGTACCGTATTTGCTTGAATATAAGACAACCCTGATTATAAGAAGACCCTCCAAACTTTGGATATTCCTTTAGGAAAATAACTAAAAGCCTGAATATAAGACAACCTATAGGAAAAAAGTTAAACTTGTATATATTCACATGTAAATTGCTTTTTCATATTTAATAAAAATTATGATATAAAAAAATGCATTTCTTGTTTTTATTTCCTTTTATGTGCCAATGCTGCCTCTCTCCCCCCTCCCCCCAGCTTTGTCTCTCTTCACCCCCTTCCCCCCAGCGTTGTATCTTTCCCCCCTTAGTGTTGTCTCTGTCTCTCCCACCAGCGTTCTCTCTCTCCCTCCCCCCAAACTTTTCTCTCTCCTCCCCCTAAATTTTTTTCTCATTCCCCGTCACCTTGTGTGTCTCTTTCTGCCCCCCCTCCCCTTGTGTGTCTCTTTCTGCCCCCCCCTCCCCTTGTGTGTCTCTTTCTGCCCCCCCCTCCCCTTGTGTCTCTCTCTCTGCCCCCCCCCGTTCCCTTTTGTCTCTCTCTCTGCCCCCCCTCCCCTTGTGTCTCTCTCTTTCTGCCCCCCCTCTCCTTGTGTCTCTCTCTCTGCCCCCCCTCCCTCCCCTTGTGTCTTTCTCTCTGCCCCCTCCCTCCCCTTGTGTCTTTCTCTCTGCCCCCTCCCTCCCCTTGTGTCTCTCTCTCTCTGCCCCCCTCCCTCCCCTTGTGTCTCTCTCTCTGCCCTCCCTCCCCTTGTGTCTCTCTCTCTGCCCCCCCTCCCCTTGTGTCTCTCTCTCTGCCCCCCCTCCCTCACCTTGTGTCTCTCTCTCTGCTCCCCCCTCCCCTTGTGTCTCTCTCTCTGCTCCCCCCTCCCTCCCCTTGTGTCTCTCTCTCTCTGCCTCCCCTTATGTCTCTCTCTCTCTGACTCCCCTCATCTCCACTTATGTCTCTCTCTCTCTGCCCCCCCTCCCTCCCCATGTGTCTCTCTCTCTCTCCACCCCCCCTCCCTCCCCTTGTGTCTCTCTCTCTCTCCCTCCCTCCCTCCCTCCCCCCACCTCACCATGTCTCTCCGTGGTGGCTAGTGGGGGCAGCCGGGGGATGTCTGCACGATACGTGCAGACATCCTCCATGCTGCCCGACACTTCCATCCATTATGACGGACAGCCGGTCCATCATAATAGATGGAAGTGTCTGGCAGCATGCAGGATGTCTGCTCTATGGTGCAGACATCCCCCGGCTGCCCAAATATCCCTGGTGCCTAGCAGGGACAGCCGGAGGATGTCTGCTAGATAGTCCTTCCGGCTATAATCATAAAAGTCCCGGTGGTCGTGCCGGGCAGCAGGGGAGGATGTCTGTGCGCATTGTGCAGACATCCACCGTCTGTTAGCAGGGGGGGATCCAGGTCCTCTGCAGCTCTGCGGGGGACCTGGATCCCTGTCTTATAATTTGACCTCGATTTGAGGTCAGACTATAAGACAACCTCGAATAAAAGACGAGGGGTCTTTTTCAGAGAATTTTCTCTGAAAAAAACCTTGTCTTATATTCGAGCAAATATGGTACTTTTTTTGTTTGGCTTATGTCCTTTTACAAATCTTTTTGTGAGCCTCCCAGAGCGATTTGTGAGACCCATATTGAAAGGTGCTAAAAACCATATGTAATATCTGTGGGTACATTCAATGAAAAATATAAATATTTACAGCTAAACATAAACACTGCCGAATTGTTAAAACAGCCTCTATCCTGAATTTTTGAGACACGGCCAAAAGGTCCGGTCACCAAAATTGCTTCAAAGATTAACCAGACACCAACAACCCATGCCATAAACTGTCTTGTCTTGCCTAGAGGGGCTACTCAATAAAGATAGAAATTTCAAACTTAAGGCCAAATTAGCTGAGTTGGAAAAATGTGTCCTAAAAGTTTGAAATTCCTATTGCAATTCTCTCTTTATTGAGTAGAACCTTAACCCCTTCCCGTCCTTATGACGAGTTAACTCGTCATAAGAGCCGCAGCGTTAGCGACCTTATGACGAGTTAACTCGTCATGCAGTCTAGCCGGCGGTGCGCTCCGTGGGCACCGCCAGCTAGTCTGCAACGGGTCCAGGACTAAGCCTCGCACCCGAGGCAAAGCTCCTGGACCCGATCGGTCAGTTTCCGGCCATGTGATCGCGGTGATTTAGTCATCACCGCGATAACATGCAAATTAGATGGCAAAGTCAGTGTGTTCACACACTGACTTTGCCTCTAATTCACTCCCTGTGCTTCACATTCTTATAGTGAAGCACAGAGAGTGACCTGTAAGTAAAAATAAATTAATTATACACACATAGGTTAAAAAAAAAAAAAAAAATTAACCCTTTCATTGCTGATCACAGTTTTTAACTGTGATCAGTTTCCTTCCACTTTATGGCCCTCATTTAGTTTTTTTTTTAACAGATTTTTTTATTTTTACAATTTATAAAGTTTTTTTGAATAAATAAAGGTAATTTGAATATATTTATTTAATAAAATTTAACCCCTGCATGCCTGTTGCATGATTTTTAATGATCTGACATCGCACTCTTCAGAGTTTTTTTCTGTCTTTTTTGTTATGGGGGGTTTGGGAACCAATATTTTTCTTTTTTATTAGTTAGTTAATTAGGGGGGATAAGTGGGTTAGTGTTGCACTAGTTATGTAGCTTATTATTGGGAAAATAATGGGGAAAAACTTTTTTTTCCTCAAAAATTTCCTCTTTTATATGTATTTTTTAATACTAAAATGTAAATCATTTTTATGTATAGGGTATCAAAAGAAAGCTCTAACTGTCCTCTAAAAAACAACATATAACTTGTATGGGTACGTTAAATGAGAGAGAGGAAATTTATGTTTCAAAAACCGCGTATTAAAAATTGAAAAACGCTCTGGTCCTTGGCCCAGGAAAATCCCTGGTCCTTAAAGGGTTAAATGTTGAAAATAAATAAAGCTCTTCTTGGCATTATCACTGTAGTTAAGGAGGTACATTTACTGAAGGTTGTAAATAACCTATGGACAATGATTCCAAGCTTATAATTTATCATCCGCTCTTTCCAATTTGGTCGCTTAGCAAAGACTCCTCAGCATGTTATTTACAATGTTTCTTAATTCTAGAATTTCTGCATATATGTCAAGCAGAACTGAGGCCTTCTTTTCAGGTCACTACTGTTTTCCAAAGACATTTCTGTCAAACAATAGTTTTTTTTTTTTTTCATTCTATAATGTAGCACAAAAGCATTTTATAGCTTCTGAGTCACAGAGGTGGTGTTGATGTAACCTTAGCATGTAAGGTGTAATAGCATCGATATGAGTTGTAATAATTAAACTTGAATACTAAAGATTGTATTTATATACAATGAAAGTAGACGATAAATCTAATTATTTACATGTAGAAGGGAATAATGGATTGAGCCACAAGAGATGTAAAAAAACAAACAACCAAAAAACAACTTGTTGTGTGAAAAATGCAGTAAAGAAATCTCTGTATTTACACTTTTTTTAATTTATCTTTTTGCCGATTTAAATTGAATATTTGTGGTTCATATTCTTGAGGCCTGCAGACCAGTGTCATTTTCATGTGTCATATTATTGTGAATGGTAAATTAGCATGTAACACCATGGATGCAACCAATATATGGTTGGAAAGTCTGTCATGACCTTCTGTCAACATATGATGAGGGTTGAGGGAACCTTTTGTCCAATAACAGAGATGCTATCTTTGTATTACACTGCTTGTACACACACATTATCCACCTATTTTACTTTAAAGCATCAAGTGTACAGTGATACCCATAAAATTCTAATTTATTCAGTGCTTTAAAGGACAACAAATTGACTTTAATTGAAAGATTGTATGAAGTGTAGATGATTTATAAAGAAATGCTTTAATAAAAGAATACTAATTATGTGCCTTACTGAGCTTCCTTATATAGTTCTCTCAGGGGACAGACATGTTGTTCAGAATCTTGGTTCAGATGAACAAAGATCTGACCCATCTGACCAAAGATTCTAAACAACACGTCTGCTTCCTGGTAGAGCTGTATGTAATAAATATGGCTCAAAAAGGTAATTTATTTGTATTTGACACTTGATGTCATTTTTCAATTAAACAAAACGTAATTTTATGCTACAGTTGTCCTTTAATATTAGCTGTTAAAGCAACACCAGAATAATTATCTCTTAGTCTTATTTAATGTTTCAGCTTGTTTCTCACTGTGAGATGTTTTAACATCTGTCAGCCCCTCGTGACCAAGGACCCAGCAGGCAGCCCTGTCTCCATGGTGACTCCTCTTACAGGGATTTCCTTACAAAGTTGTAATTAAAATAGAGAGTGGGGCTTACAATGAAAACATAATACATGCTCTCTGAGACCTCGATTGAGGGTCTTGTCATGTAGGGAAACTCCATGCTGTGACATCGTCTTCATGTTCCTCACATCTTCACTACCACTATAACCACAAATGAAGTGTATACAAAAAAGTATTTTTGGCCTTTTACAGCTGATGCATATTAGGGCCAATCCCCTGTCTATCTTTTCTTTTAGTTAGCTACGTGTACCAGGTTTTAAAACTCTGCCATCAACCAAGAAATATTTGAACATCATATTAAACACTTGTTATAGTTTTCTAAACTTTGTAACATCTGAGTCATAGAGAGATGTAGCGTTAACTGAATCCAGTCTCTCTACTCCCCCAATTTGCTTAACCTAGGGCGCAGAACATATGGTGGGTTGTTGTCTTGTGGTCCACACAATGGCATGTGGGCTACCAATCTAATCACCATGCAGTCACATGACCACCTGGATGCAATGCATGCCGTGAAAACCCTTATCTCAAACTGATGTGTAGCTAACTTTCCCCAGGAGGCTGTCTTCTGTGTTCCGCCTAGGTCTACTGATCATGACCATCTCTCCTCTCTCAATCCTGTGTAGTTTTGTTAATGTGAACATCGACCATCAACTGAACAAAATACTAATTCTTTGAAATTAAAAAAAATAAAAAAAAGACAATATATTTCATCCTCCTTTTTTCATACAGCAATTGTAACTGAACTTCTGGCATCGATTAATTGGCTCGAAAGAATTCCCCTTCATTTTTGTGTACCTGTTTGTAACAATTAAACGTTTCCTTTGAACTTGAGAAAGTAAGTGATTTTATGAATAGGGTGTGGTTAAATCGTGCGGGAGAGCATTTCCTAAAAAAATTCAGGATGTGTCCTTTTGCCCCATTTCTCTCCATTTATGCACGCAAATGTTTAAAACTATAGGCTATTTGCATAAAATGCATCCCTGTGTTCAGGTTAAGCTTCTGGGCCCTTTGTGGTTTGGGGTCTAGTTGCAGCAACTATTGAGTATATACATTGGATTAGATGTTTTGCTAAAAATACAAAGAATGGTCTAGAGGTTGCAGCTATGTACCTATGTGGGTCAGCATTTCTTGATGGATGTTCACAAACGCACAGGTAGGGTAATTCCATGTATTGGCCACAGAGGCTGAACGTATATTACTTATTTTCTATAATTAAAACTACATGATTTTGAATATAGGTGAAAAATAATTATAATGGACACACTGCAATGTAGTGTTAACTTAATGATTTTCTTTTCCTGTAGCGTGCCAGAGTATGGATCCCGGATCCAGAGGAGGTTTGGAAGTCTGCAGTACTTATTAAGGACTACAAGCCTGGTGACACCACTCTTCAGCTTCGTCTTGAAGAAGGCTCGGTATGATGACGCTTATAGAAATTGTTTTGAGTGACTTGTTTTAAGTCAGGGCTTGACAAATTTAATTTAGTTTTAGGAGCCAGCTAAAAAATTTAGGAGCCAGACAACGGCACATCACAATATCATAAACGCACGGAGACAGTCGCATACACCCACCTCACATACACAGCCAGTTACATTCACACACGCCACATACAGTCAGTTACATTCACACACACACACACACACACACACACATACACCACATACAGTCAGTTACATTCACACACCACATACAGTCAGTTACATTCACACACACACACCACATACAGCCAGTTACATTCACACACACACACCACATACAGCCAGTTACATTCACACACACACACCACATACAGCCAGTTACATTCACACATCCACATACAGCCAGTTACATTCACACATCCACATACAGCCAGTTACATTCACACATCCACATACAGCCAGTTACATTCACACATCCACATACAGCCAGTTACATTCACACATCCACATACAGCCAGTTACATTCACACATCCACATACAGCCAGTTACATTCACACATACATACACAGCCAGTTACATTCACACATACATACACAGCCAGTTACATTCACACATACATACACAGCCAGTTACATTCACACATACATACACAGCCAGTTACATTCACACATACATACACAGCCAGTTACATTCACACATACATACACAGCCAGTTACATTCACACATACATACACAGCCAGTTACATTCACACATACATACACAGCCAGTTACATTCACACATACATACACAGCCAGTTACATTCACACATACATACACAGCCAGTTACATTCACTCATACATACACAGCCAGTTACATTCACACATACATACACAGCAAGTTACATTCACACATACATACACAGCAAGTTACATTCACACATACATACATAGCCAGTTACATTCACACATACATACATAGCCAGTTACATTCACTCATACATACACAGCCAGTTACATTCACACATACATACACAGCCAGTTACATTCACTCATACATACACAGCCAGTTACATTCACACATACATACATAGCCAGTTACATTCACTCATACATACACACAGACCAAAGAACAAAAATGTATTTCTTAGGGTGTCCTCCCTCCCTGCTGCTTACCTCATTGCAGGGGAGGGGGACATTTACGCTGGAGCCCGATCTTCTTTCGGTTCCTGTGCCGTGTTGTCACGTGACAATCGGCACTGCAGCGTGTTGCGCGAGGGGGCGGAGCTTACAGTCTGTGTGATCCGCACAGATCTGATTTCCTGGTCGCCATGGCGACCTGGCGCCCGGGGTTTGTCGAGCCCTGTTTTAAGTATATGAAAGACCTTGTATCAATTTCTGGCATGTGTTTTAGATTACAGGGAGCTAGACTGCTTTTTGCAATACTGGGTCCCACTGCATCGTTGGGCAAATCATAGTCCACAATTGCTGAGTGTTGCTTTTTAGCAGGGGACTATCATTCTCATGGTACAAGCTGACCATAATGAGGGAGCTTTAGGCCACAGCTTACCTCTGTCATATGCTCTGATTCAAAGAAAGACCCAATAGCTCTGTCTGAATCACAACCTCCACAGCTAAAATGTGTTTCTTAAGCTGATATTAGCTAATAGAGAAATTGTAGTGCCTTCATTACTTATGGTTTTTACTGCTTTCTTTTTACATGGAGGAGCAGGGAAATGACAGTATAATGTATTTTACTGGTCCTCTGTGTGTGTAGGGTTGCTACCTGGCTGGTATTTTACCGGCATGCCGGTAAAAAATTGGCATCAGGCCAATGTTAAGTCTATGGAGACCGTACCAAGGCCGGTATTTTTTTTGAAGAAAAGGTGGCAACCCTATGTGTGTGAGAAAGGGACCGTGAAGACAAGTCTGATTTAGTAGTTACAGATCAATCCCAAGGGGCCTGGTCACTGTTACTGACTCTAGTACGGACTGGTTGTACTCCCCTCGTGGTGGCCTTGGCTACCAGTAGTTGGCTATGAGTTAGTATTTCAATAATGATACATGGAGGAGAGATAGTGTCTTGCACTGAAACTCTTTGGAAATCTAACCCGGTCTGTAAAAGTTTCTGAGGTATATACTGTTTTGTTACAGTCCCTTTTCCCTATCTAATCATTTCATTTTCAGAGTGATCGATTTCTAATGTTGCTCATGTTGTACGGAGAAGATAGCAATGTCTGGCCCTACATGTGTATAGGACATTATTAACTAAATATTTAAATACTATAAACAGGGTCTCCTATAGTTTTTTTTTAAATTTTTATTTTGATTTAAATAAAACTTTTATTTAAGCCTCCTATTTATTGTTTGCATCGGGGGGAGGGGGGGTGCTCTATTTTATTTTCTGGGGAAGATGTTCATTACAGTCTTTTGCTCCCCAGGACTTAGAATACAAACTAGATCCCAAAACAAAGGAGCTGCCACATCTGAGAAATCCAGATATTCTCGTAGGTGAAAATGACTTGACAGCTCTCAGTTATCTCCATGAGCCAGCCGTCCTCCACAATCTCAAAGTGCGATTTATAGACTCCAAGCTTATTTACACCTACTGCGGTAAGTGATTTACAGACTCGGTTCACATTCGATGATTGAGTGGCAGAAATTTGCTTTAAAGGTTGTGTTTGTTTTTTGTGCTGCTTGTTATTTAGTACATTTCGATAGTTGTCCTTTTAATGAATACATTTAAACGTGGTTTTTTTTTTAACATAGAATGTATTGGCAGATTAGAACCATTGCTTCTAGTCTACCCAATTATTTGTTATTATTTTGGGGTTTTTGCTTAGCGCAAAGGATGACTTTCAATAGAATACAGGTAGCTGATCCGCTACGCACAAAGCCATGACCCAGAATCAGGTTGTCTACGAATGATTTGGCACCATGATCCCCACAAACGTCTGCTGTGTTCCCCCCCAAAAAACTATAAATAACTGAAAAAGTGAAATGTATTGTTTTTTTAGTACACATAACTGTATAATTATGTACAATCATGTAGTAACAGAGTATGTTAGGTACTCAGCGTTTTTAAAAGTCTTAATCAAAACAAGAGCAGTTTCTGAAGGTCTAGATGTACAACAGTGCTCCACTGCACACAGTGTGCTTAGAAATATAAAATCATAGGCTTTTCAAACAGCATGAGGGCCACATGGAAGTCATGCAACATGTTGGCCAATAATGATGTAGAATAATTGTTTTCAAGTGCAGCCACCATGACCAGGAAAAAATGCACATGATCACTTATTTATGGCCACCAACATTTAGCTGTGACCACAATGACTTGTAAGGAGAAAAAGTTTTTTTTTTTTTTTAATCAAAAGAAAGAAATCTGTTTAGGACGGCGGAGTTATGACTATTTGTGTGCATCTAAAGGGATGTGGACTTCTATGTAGTCCTCCATTCTAAAAGTTTTCTGCATCTGGTTTTATTAAAACTGCGCAGCATTTGACTCTTTCATATGGGTGACTGATAATCCTGGGAAAGGTGTGCTGGATTATATTTCCAAGCTATGAGCAGATGTAAACATCACAGGAAAATTCTTCCTCCTCTCCTGCTACCTAATCTGTTGAGGTGCAGCCGGAGTGGGGGGTGTTAGTAAGTAAGAGGGGTCTGTTTTCCTGATAGTCGAGTTGTTTGAACAGAGATTTTGGCTCTCTGGTCACCCATGCTGCTATTGATGGAGTGTGCTGGATGTGACACGGGTCTATTGTCTGTATTTACTGTGAGAGAATGTTACCATGGAAAAGCCCTAGGGGGCCCAGGTTTCTCCCTTACAAAAGTTTATTGGATTAATTCACTCATATCTTTTACCTTCTGGTTGCTGTTTTCATCTGCAGTCACGCTATCTTCACGCCTGCCTGATAGATTATGTAGCAGGATCCACACTGTATTTTTCTGTTACATATCAATTAGTCTGGCAGTGCATTAAATTAATGTAAAGTTTTTTTTTTTTGTTTCAGGAATTGTTTTGGTTGCTATTAATCCTTATGAACAGTTACCCATATATGGCGCCGACATCATCAATGCCTATAGTGGGCAGAATATGGGGGATATGGACCCTCATATTTTTGCTGTGGCAGAAGAAGCATATAAACAAATGGCCAGGTTTGTAGTAATAAAAAAAACATACTTCTATTTCATCTTCATACTTATCTGACTCAATATATAAATTAAAAGAGCAGGGTGAAGATGTGATTTCCTTTTGCTGAGATAAAGAATCGCCATTATTGCTTTGGTTAGTAAGCCATTCCTGTAAAGGAATATTCATAGGATTAAATACAGATGGCAAAGAAACTGGTGCTGTATCTCGGTTTTGTGCTTCCCTAGGCAGTCAAAATTTGGGCATTCCACCCTACCCACGACATGAACCAAAACCCATGTTGCACACCCAGAACATGCCCCATCACCCACATGCACACACATTAATTGCCCCATCACCCCCATTACATGCCTCCAACACCCCATTACATATACATTACATGCCCCCATAAAAGGCTTCATTACCCAGTCACATGCCTCCGTCACCCCCATAATATGCCTCCATCACGCCCATTACATGCCTCCATCACCCCCATTCCGTGCCTCCATCACCCCCATTCCGTGCCTCCATCACCCCCAATACATGCCCCCATCCCCCACAGGACTTACCCTTGACCGTGGGTGGCTAGTGGCAGACAGCAAGGTGTCCTCCATGCTGCCTGTTTGTCTCCCCCGCGGAGTGTGCAGAGGTCACGTGACCTGGCGCGTGTCTAACGTCAGAGCGCCGGGTCACATGACCTTTCAGCACTTACCCGTCATACTGCACCGGGAGCCGAACAGGCAGTACGGAGGTTTCTTTGTGCTGCCTTTTTGGCTCCCCGTGCAGCCTGCTTGCAGGCAGAGCGGTGGTGAGTTGAGATCTTCTGATCTCCCCAGCCACCGACTCTGCCGGCAAGCAAGGTTTTTTTTTTCCTTAAAAGGGCGGCTTTTTTGTTTTTGCGTTTTGTGCCGCCCCTTAAAGGCACACAAGGCATTTGCCTTGTTTATCTTGCGCTAAATACAGTGCTGCCTGTAATATCAGGACTGAGAGGAGAATACACCAAAATAGCAGAGAAACTTTTTGTTGGCATCTTCACCTGAACAAAGTAAAAACTAGAATAATGCTTTGCAATCAGCAGATTTAGGTGTGTTTTGCATGTTTGTAAAAAAATACTAATGTAAAAATGTTTAATACGCCAACGTTGATAAGCTTTTTATTTGTTTTTGTTAAGCTTTTGGATTTTTTTGTGTGCTCTCCACAGATATATGCACATTAAACATTTTGTTGTATTACATCATTTTCTGCTACAAAGGGAAACTAGAGTCCATTATGTTTGGCCTTTTCCCTGCATTTACATGTGTGCACAGTGGGCAGGAGACCTAAAACTACATTCGCAGCGTACCTGACATATTTGGCCCACGGGGGGGATCCGATTTATATATATATATATATATATATATATATATATATATATATATATATATATATATATATATATATTAAACGCTAATAAAAACAAAACATCATATCAGTACATGATGCAGGACAGTATATCAATTAGTGTTGGTATATCAGCATTTAGCTAACCAGACACCGACATGGTATATGCTATTGCGTCATTTTACTCTCTTCAGAACAAATTAATGGAGGAACATAAGGTTCTACACAATATAACCTGATCTGTTCTGAAATGGATTTGGATCGGGTATAATAGCCAAATCAAACCGAACCCCAAAATTCGGCTATACGATATGTTGCATTTGGGGCCGATTTTGACATCCACATCGGAACTTTTGAATATGACAAAGCATAGAATTTCGGCTAAACTATATACAACATTCCAGTTCGTGTTTTTTGAGAAGACAAATTGAAATGTAAGAGTTAAATAGTAAAAAAGATAAAAATAAAGACTGCCATTGGACCAACCTAATAATAAACGGGAGTGGGAACTGGCTAAATGGTTCCCAGCCTTGAGAATATACATTGGGGGGCCAGGCCAAGTAGCTCTGCCCCCTTTAACAGTAAGGGACTGGGAGGTTAGAGAGTAACGATTAGTGTAACCCTAGCCCACCCTGGTCTAATCGCATAGTTGTCGGCATCTCAGCCTTTGTTCTGAGATGCTCGAGCATGTTTGTTGGATCATAGTCTGCAGTTCCTCCGACCTGTCTAATCTGTGATTTGATTGATCGCCTGTATGCACTGTTCATTCGAAGGTAAAAAACTGCATTCCCAGACATATTGTCAGAAAGATCTCGTGATCTCCCTAAAATGTGCACCCCATACTCCTTGTAACCTGAAGCGGACCCTACCTTATTATGCCACTGATTCCATTGGCACAGATCTTTCTTCAATACCTTCTCATACAGATCTGGTGCAGTAGTGGCTAAAGCCACAGTATGCGTAGAATGACAGGGAAGAATACAATGCATACTTCAAGACACTGTGCCGCCAATGATCCACGAGTTAAATCCTTTAAATAGAACTCTTCATAATGACCACAATTTGAAGGACTGGACAGTTCACTGCATTTTCTACAAAGAGTCCTAATTTAACTGCTAGTGCTGGCATTCATATTTTCTAAAGAATAATTATAGCACTAAATGGGATTTACTCAAATATTGTCCATTGTTATTGATTGCTGTTTTACGTGCATGGGCTGTATAGTTTCCATTTTTATATTATCAAACTTATTTTGATAACTGACAACTTTGGTTAAGTTCATCTGTTCACTTATTAGTCTGCTGGGGTTATCTTTTACCATTACATGGATGTTGTGCCATCATTTTACCACCACGGTATCCCTCTTCTAGGAAAGGATTGAATTGTTTCTGTTTTGTTTACTACAGGGACGAGCGGAATCAGTCCATTATTGTGAGTGGAGAATCTGGAGCAGGGAAGACCGTCTCTGCCAAGTACGCCATGAGATATTTTGCCACAGTCAGTGGCTCCGCCAGTGAAAACAATGTTGAAGAACGTGTGTTGGCTTCCAATCCCATTATGGAGGTAAAGTCATGTATTCCATAAAAGATGTTGGTAACCGGATTATACCGTGTTAACTGTGGAAATTCTGTTAAAATACTACCATTTAAAAGATACCTGTGACATTTGAAGTGTACTTGTAAGACAGGGTGTGTTCCTCCTCATATATTTATACTAGTGATGGTACAGTGGTGTGAATTTTTCATGTCTACAGATGAACTGACAGCTGTTTCAGTATGAAAGTATTTTTCACAGCTATATATTCAAACGTTTTTACCAACGTAAAGATATTTAAAACTGCCTGCTCAAGCTTTAAGATCCTGAGGGAACAAATGTTTTAATGCTTTCTAAGCAGAAGGCAATAAACAGTTGGATGTGGAACTGTCGCTGCAACTCAGATACAACTGAACTGCCAAAAAAGGGTAATCTATCTGTTAGAACTTTGCTAAAAGCCAGAGTGTAAACCCGTTTCTTTGCTAATAAATGACAACTTTAATGTCACTTTTTCCCTTTAAAGGTTCCATAGGCAGAGCTGACATTTAGCTCCTACTAGGGCTTTTATGAACCAATGAGCTAAACCTCTGGATCCTATTCTAAAAACCGGATATTCAGACAGTCAGTTAGTATGGCTTCAGAATAGTCCATTTGAAATCTCAGTAGTCAAGTAGTCATTAAACCCGTTTGTCTTTAATGACTGTAACCAAAGTACATCCTTTTGGTGGATTAAATAAATTGGGTGTTTTGTCTGGAATTTGCAGACTTTTGTTAATAATGCAGATTCTTGGCCTTGAAAAGGAGTACCTAACCAAAAGCATTAGTAATACTCCAGTGATGGTCAAGACAATATAGTAAAGTTGAATGAATTCCTGAAAGCACATGGCCAGCAGCAGTACACCCAGATGAACATCCCTCTTAATGGATTTTGATCAGGTCGTTTTCACTGGAGCTGTGTGGAGTCTTGTGACTTGGTTCCCACAGGGTAAAAGTGAAACCAGACCTCTCTTCATCCTACATTTAATAGCAATAAATGTGTGTAATGCTACAGGACTTGTATATATAAAAAAATCTATAGCAGCTCAAAATCCCACTACGGCAGTTGTGCTTAGGACCTCCTGTGTGCAATGTCATCAGATCCGGTATGTAGTCCATCTTCATAGTTTTAGTATAAATTTACTGATGGTCCTTAGAGCTATAAAATCATCAGTGGGCACAAAGAGTAGACGTAAAGGACAAAAAGTGTTAAGCCTTTTTTTGTCCTATATGTCTACTCTTTGTGCCCACCGATGATTTTATAGGTCTAGGGACCGTTATATATATATATATATATATATATATATATATATATATATATATATATATATATATATATATATATATAATATGGTGTGTGTTGTTGAGCATGTTACTTGTTCTGACTTGCTGGTTACTGAGTGAGCACAACATCTAGGCTTTTGTTACTTGTACACATTCATAATGATTGACAATAAATAACTAATGACTTTGATCTTTACCCATTAAACTTGTTGTTATAAGCTATATACAAATTCTTAGCCTTTGTACTCATCTTTACCTGTTGTGGCAGCCATTTATTAGTGAACCGTGATGACTACTATCTCTTCCCGTACTGAAATGTAATTTCTATAGTCATTCATAAATTATAATCACAAATCCATTCTCTTTACACTTCCAAGAATACATTTAAACCTAAACATTAATTAGACTGTGAATGTAGAGAATAAAATATGATGAAAAATAATCTTTAGATTCTGTTAGCAAAATTGCAAGCAAATGCTGAATTTAAGAGATATATGTTTTAAATGTGTCTGTGTCTGTGGTGTATCCTGGTTATGATATCACCTTATGGTTTGATATGTAAATGATATATTTCCCGTTGAAAAGTAGTTAATTTGCATATTAAACCAGAGGTGATGTCATAAACAGGAGACACCACTGACACATTTAAAACCTATATTTCTTAACTACTTGTAGTTATTCTCTACAGTCACTGTATATACAAGGTTTAGGTTTAAGGAAAGGATGGGGAAAAACACAGAAAATGACAAAAAACAAAGCAGGTTTGTAGGTAATAAGCACATCGTTAAGTTGATTCTTCTTAAAATCTGATGGTCCCCTATGGATGTGTTTGACATCCTAATCTGAGCAAGTGGAATTTTTTCGCCCGATTTGAAAGAATCAATAGAATATACAATTCTTCCTCTTGAGAGGGTAAGTGGTATTTTGAGGTTACTGCATTTGTTCGGAATCCCATCACATGCTAGCTATTCGAGCTTAAGAGAACACAACATATCTTGTGTACAGATTAAAGCCTAGTGTCATGTGGGAAGATATGATGTTTACATGATGAAAATTAGTATGGGTGATGGCAGAGCAACGCCTCCAGAATAGATAAAAGGCTCTTATTTCACTTTTCTGGGTTTGGTTTGGTGCAGGATTTGACACGGTTCACTTGAGTTTGATTGTGTGGGGAGCAGTATCCATTCTCTCTGATTGGAAATGAGGAATGTTAAGACCATTATGCTTTTCAAAGTATGAGACAAATCCGTGAACTTAGTCTCTCTATGGATTCAGTGCATTCTTCTCCAATTAACTACGTTACAGTCAACAGTGAATCTTTCATTTTCTCACTTGGTAGCACTGTAAGCATTTTAAGAAATCGCAAAGTGGAAAAATAATAATTAGCTATGCAGAAAGGGCTTTTCTTATTTCGTATAAAAGTGGGCAGAGGGTTCCAATATTCCATTGGTTCTTCAACTACAACTCATACTGATCCACATATAATACCATGTTCCTGTCCTGCTAAAGAATGGACATTTCTGAATCAAAATATTTTGAATTTATCACAAAGATAATGGCTACTGCCAAACTACTCCATAAAGAGCAACTAAACGTATGCGTCTAATGCAGAAGCTCAATTGAAAAGTCCATTAGTCTAATGTGAGGATAAACTGGCATGTACTCTAGGTTATAAGCTTGCAAGCAGGGCTCGCTCATGTATCAGTCTGTTTTTGTTCATCTAACGTAACATAGGTTGAAAAAAGACACAAGTCCATCAAGTTCAACCCTTCTACCTATCATTTCAGCGTTTTGATCCAAAAGAAGGCAAAAAAAAAAAAAACCCTAAGGAAGCTTTTTCGAATGTTGCCTCCCAGGGGGAGAACAATTCCTTCTTGACTCCAAAAGGGCAATCAGATTTCTCCTTGGATCAAAAAGCTCTATTATTAATGCTTATTCTATTATTAATACCCCTGTATGTTCTGCATTTCTAAAAAAAAACATCCAGACCATTTTTAAATGCATCTATTGTGGTTGATAGCACTACCTCTCTTGCCAGGGAGTTCTAGAACTTTATTGTCCTAACGGTAAAGAATCCCTTCCTTTGCTGCCTATGAAATCTTTGCTCTTCCAGTCTCAGGGGGTGACCTCTTGTTCTTTGTACATTTCTATTAATGAACAGGTCCCTGGAGAGCTCCTTATATTGGCCCTGCACATATTTATATAATGTTATCATATCCCCTCTAAGACGCCTTTTTTCTAAAGTAAATAAATGCAAATTTATTAAGTCTCTCTTCGTATGTTGTTCCCTTCTATCTCTCTACCAAGCACTCTGTAAATTGCTGGCGCTATATAAACAAATGTTAAGGTGATGTCGTTTTTCAGTTACATGGCAGTTTATCCTCTGACCAGCAGCCATGATACTGGCTATTTTTCTGCAACCTGCCAGCAGAGGGGATATGAAGATCTCTGCATCAGCAAAAAGAGAACACTGGCCCCAACAGACCCCGATCTTACACGATTGGCAAGCCCATTGCTCTGACTGGCTGTGTCTCCATACAGCCCATCTCTTCCGCCGCTGAGAGGGAGAACGTGTTTGGTGCAGTGTCTGCTTCCTGTAGCAGGTGGTACACAATTTTGCTTCTATTAGTGAAGTAAAAGTTGTGCCACTTTAAAGTGCCTTTTGTTTAAACCCCAGTTTTTCTGCAGCGCATTTAGGTCATAGTTTATTGCTTTAAACCTTCATTTATTTCTTTTCCAGGCCATAGGAAACGCAAAGACCACAAGAAATGATAACAGCAGCCGATTTGGAAAATACATTGAGATTGGGTTTGAAAAGCGATATCGCATTATTGGTGCACACATGCGAACCTACTTACTGGAAAAATCAAGAGTGGTGTTCCAGGTACGCTTTTTTTTTACAGTGTATTTGCTCGCTTTGTGTTTGGACATGAAAATAATGTAGTTGTATTTTTTTGGATATGCTCAATATGTGTATGTGAACCATAGAAATCATTATTTATAATGTTATACAGTCAATGCAATGAATATTAACCTGCAGTTGCAAAGAATATAAAGGGACTCTGTTGCACATGGCCCCTGTGCAAAGCATGCTGGGATTGATTACATGGCATGCTGGTTGATTGTCCAGTTGCACCATCCACTACCTTGCAGGTCACACGTAGGACCTGATTCGGAAGCTGGTAGAAACATTTAATTTTAATGAAACTGATAAACTGTGTGTTCCTTACATATTATCACATGGCATCTTGGGAATCGTATTTAAGAGCAGCTGGACTTAGAAAGGTTAGCTGTCACATTAGATCAAGTGTGTATTACCAAATGGGCAAAAAGAGACATTGCCCTCAGACCAGCACACAGCAGACAAAATACTGAGTTGCTTGTCCAGATGAGCACTAGGGCCCCACTTCTACCAGCAGGAGAGATCTATAATAATGGCACATTATTATTGCAGTGTGCACATTTACATGACTAACGAGTGTCTTTTGACAGGGTGAGACCTACTGCTGTTTTTTCCCCCCTTTGTGCAACAATTTACTGCTTTAAGAAAAAATCAGGAAAGTCTAAAAGTTTTAGATGCAAATTTTTAGCATATTTTAGGCGTTTCATAAAATAGCTCTTTATAGGAATCCAATATTATAGGAGTGCCAAAGGGGTGTGTAGTGCATTGAATACTTGTATGGCATTGAACCTTGTAGCTGTCTTGATAAAATCACAAATACTTTGTGCTAGCAAATTAGATTTTTTTCGCCTGTGCATAGAACAAAGAGTGTTTTGTGGGACCCCCAGTGGGTGTTTTGCATGGATGGTGTGTATTATAGGGGGTAACATGGTTTCCATGGTGATCAACAAGGGCTATGTGTGAGGGGCAATGGAGTTGACTTGTAGGGGCTATGCGTGTTTAGGATGAGTGATGTCTGAACTAGCAGATGGGTTCTGGCTCCTAGATTGGGTTGGTTCCTAGAAGTAAATTACATTTCTGGAGTAGAGGTTATGTTTATTTCTGCACTTTTTTCTCCTTGCAGGCAGAAGAAGAGCGAAACTATCACATTTTTTACCAGCTATGTGCATCTGCTTCATTACCTGAATTCCAGATGCTCCGATTGGGTATGTAGGAAACGTGTCTGGGAAAAAAAGTCATATTGCATTGCTAAACCTGGTCATATATGTGCAAATTTTGGAAAATAGACCAGCAAAATGTTGTTTTAGTAGCTAAAATGTGATGCTTCCTGATAAGAACCTAAAGTGTCAAACTGATAAAATAACGTGGTCATTCTCAAAGGTGCGGATGACAAGGTCACCTTCAGTAGGTCATCTATTGTTTGTTGGGTTCTATCCTTTGATTATATAGATTACAGTCACACGTTACTTCCTTTAAACATGCTTCTTACTTCTAATGTTTAGCTCTGTCAAACTGCTGTCTTGGCACTGTGTCTACCCTGCCCTATCACTTTAACTCCGAGCACCACAAGTCACAGGAATATACAGTGTCTGTGCCACTAGAAGCACACATCTTTCTAGAATGAAAACATTATCGGACAGTTAATGTACATCCTTTGATCTCCCCAACTTGCCAATTGCTCATCTGCTCCCTTAACAGATATATCTTGTAAACCTGACACTGTATTTCACCTTGTCATTTCCAGAGTTGCCAGACCACCTCAATGTACCCCAACCTACTTCCCATTGTGCAGCACTGCAGAATGTGATGCTGCTCTATAAATGATACTAGTCCTGTAAACTGCTTGCATATTGACAGCTTGCAGATATGGATTTAAAGTAACTCCGCTTAAATGCATGAGCTAGCAGTTTGTCTGGCACGATGTATGGATTAAAATGTCATCATGTCAATCTTGATGACAGGTGCAGTTTAACTAAGATTTTTAGTTAATCCTCACTGTAATATTCTTCTTTACTTCTAGAACTTTATTTGTACATTGCACAATCTCAGATGTAAGGTATATGTGGAGAGTAGCAGGACTTTGAACACAAGCAAAACAGTCTCCATTTTTGTTTCATGTACTGCAGGACATGCCAACAGTTTCCATTATACCAAGCAAGGACGCAGCCCTGTGATTGATGGCGTGGATGATGCAAAAGAGATGAGAACCACAAGGAAAGCTTGTGCTTTAATAGGTAATGATCACAATTAGTAACCAACTAAAGCAAATCTGCATTGTATGGTATATATTTTTTTCGTAAGTCATTGGATCATCTGTTTTGTTGGATAATTGTTTGAATTCCGATTACTTTGTGTTACAATGTGTGTGGTGTCATCTGTACACATACAATTGCTCCACATGGAAGCCACAAAGATACAGCAGTGAGGGAAGATAGGCTGACTTTCTATAGAAAGTTGCACATCCAAAAGGAAATAGGAAAGTTTGTTTCTGTCTGCATTGTCTTTGGTTCCATGCAGTAGTATTGTGATATATAATGTATGTGTGTGTGTATGTAAGAGATGGGGGGTGTACCCAGAGTCTGATCTCGGAAGGGGAACTGCCAGTTTATTTTGAAGTGGGAGATAGAAAATCATGTGTTGCTTATAGAACAATATTTCATTTAATGTATAATACAGTCCTAATATTATTTGACACAAGGCAATGTGTCCTCATTTCTTTCCACATTGCCATGCATGCCATGTATGGTGGTGCAATGGCCGGTCCAGTGGGTACTGCAGTCTGATGGTGGGGGCTGCAGGGTGACGCTGGGGGCCAAGTCCTGTCGGGGTTGAAGGGGCGGGGGGGGGGGGGGCCCAAGTCCCATGGGGCCTGCAGGCTGGCGCAGGGGCCCAAGTCCCGTGGGTGCTGCAGGGTGATGCGGGGGGGGCAAGTCCAGTGGATGCTGCAGGGTGGCGAGGGCGCCAAATCCAGTGGGTGCTGCAATGTGATGAAGGATGACATAGGAAATGAAAAAAAAAATTATATTTTTTTAATTAAATATGAACGCAGTTTACATGAGAATTAATATTTACTAGCAAAAATGTTTTTCATACAGGGTCTATTTTTATATTTAAGCCTTTTTTGTTTCATTCAATAAGATCCGGAATTTGGGGGAGTCACATTATATTCAAGCAAATACAATAGTTAGTATGTAGTCTACCAAACACAGACAGTGGGATAGTATATACTTTTACTACATAGCCTGAAGCCACAATAGCCCAAGGAACAGTCTAGTGACTTTAGTCCTGATGCTGATATTAAATTCCGATCAGATTCTTATTCAGTTACAGAAGTTAGTTTCTTGTTTGTCTAGCTTCTTATTCGAACATGATTTTTATTCATTCAAAATTCATGTAAATATTATGAACTCTGCAATGTCAATATAACTTGATTAAAACAATATTCCTATTCAAGCAATATTCCTACACATTTCTAATATAATAATAACAATAATGAAAACAATAAAAAGAATAATACATGTTATTGGTTACATAAATTAAATTGGTACTTATGTCTTGTTTGTTTTGTCTGAGGGCAGGTTTCTGTACTACTTTACATAAACATGTGCCACTAAAAGGTGACGCCAAGATGCCACTTTCAAAACAATGCCATTTATGCTAAATTCTGAAGCCGTCTCGGCCATGTTAGCATTGATTCCTATAAATCGGGCATGCAGGTAGCCTGAGCCCCACATTTCGTATTAAAAAACTGTCATCTAACTGGCACCATCAACTCAATCAACACTTTTTGGACAAAAATAATGGTACGCAACTATAAATGATTGAATTCAGCTGTTTTTATCGGACCCATTGCCACAGATTTATAAAATTAAGCACCTGGCCATTTCTATAAATTTGGTACCATTCCATGCAATACAAGAACATTCAGCCTGAGCCAAACCAGATTTTGCATTTGGTTCACCCAAAATGCCATTGATTTGCATGCACTGGGGAGCCCATCTATTTAATGCAAGAAAATGTAGCACCAAAGTGGCTGTATCAAGTCAATGCAAAAGGGATTTCTGAATAATGAGCCAAGGTTTTTCTATAGGAGCCACCCAAAATACCATTGATTATTATGCACTGGGCACCCATCTATGTCATACAAGAAACCAAAACTACATTTCATATTAAAAACACTGGACAACGCTCTGTCACCCACAAACATTCAGCCTGAGCCAAACCACATTTCATATCCAAAACTGGCACCTTCAACTCAATGCATTGCAATGAGGATCTCTGAA
The DNA here is from genome assembly GCA_036172795.1 of Pelodytes ibericus. Lineage (NCBI taxonomy): Eukaryota > Metazoa > Chordata > Amphibia > Anura > Pelodytidae > Pelodytes > Pelodytes ibericus. The sequence continues at coordinate 161,757,703 of CM069858.1, forward strand.
TAATAGGTAATGTGGGTTGGCTCAGGCTAAATGTTTGTGGGTGACATAGAGGGTTGCCCAGTGTATGGATATCAATGATAGGTGAGCCAATACAGGTTGTATATAAGAAAACCTTGGTTACTTGCATTGAGTGTTGGTGCCAGATTTTGATGGGAAATGTGGATTGGCTCAGGCTACATACTGTTGTATGATATAGAGGGGTGCCCAGCGTATAGAAATTGAATGACCTTTTGGGTGAGCCAAGATTGGTTTTATGTAATAAAACCTTACATGCTTATTCAGAAATCTCCATTAAAATGCATTGAAATGTGGGTTGGCTCAGGCTTAATGTTTTTGACGAAGAGGGGTGCTTAGTTAATAGAAATCAATGCCGACATGGCCAAGTTGGATTTAAAATTTTGCTGAATTGACATCTATTTAACGGTGGCATCTTTGGTGGCACCTTTTCGTCGAAAAATGTTTTTTTTTTTTTTTCAGGCATGTATAATTTAGTAGTTTACAGAAACTAGCCAATTTGAATTGATCCTTTAGTGTGCAGAATGCTTGGATTTTGTATTTCGATATATGTATATTTTATATATACTGTATATGTTTATCTTGTATATGTTTGTGTCTGTCTATCATAAATATATATCATATGCCAGGGCTTGACAAATTTAATTTAGTTTTAGGAGCCAGCTAAAAAATTTAGGAGCCAGACAACGGCACATCACAATATCATAAACGCACGGAGACAGTCGCATACACCCACCTCACATACACAGCCAGTTCCATTCACACATACGTACACACACACACCACATACACAGCCAGTTCCATTCACACATACATCCACAGCCAGTTCCATTCACTCATACATACACAGCCAGTTCCATTCACTCATACATACACAGCCAGTTACATTCACTCATACATACATAGCCAGTTCCATTCACACATACATACACAGCCAGTTACATTCACACATACATACACAGTCAGTTACATTCACTCATACATCCACAGCCAGTTCCATTCACTCATACATACACAGCCAGTTACATTCACTCATACATACACAGCCAGTTCCATTCACTCATACATACTCAGCCAGTTACATTCACTCATACATACACAGCCAGTTCCATTCACACATACATACACAGCCAGTTACATTCACACATACATACACAGCCAGTTACATTCACTCATACATCCACAGCCAGTTCCATTCACTCATACATCCACAGCCAGTTCCATTCACTCATACATACACAGCCAGTTCCATTCACTCATACATACATAGCCAGTTCCATTCACACATACATACACAGCCAGTTACATTCACACATACATACACAGCCAGTTACATTCACACATACATACACAGCCAGTTACATTCACACATACATACACACAGACCAAAGAACAAAAATGTATTTCTTAGGGTGTCCTCCCTCCCTGCTGCTTACCTCATTGCAGGGGAGGGGGACATTTATGCTGGAGCCCGATCTTCTTTTGGTTCCTGCTAAGTGCCGTGTTGTCACGTGACAATCGGCACTACCACGTGTTGCGCGAGGGGGCGGAGCTTACAGTCTGTGTGATCCGCACAGACTTTCTCCCCTCACGCTGAAAGTAAAACGGATGGCAGCCGGCAAGGGCACCCTGTGACAAACAGCACCCGGGCGCCAGGTCTGATTTCCTGGTCGCCATGGCGACCTGGCGCCCGGGGTTTGTCGAGCCCTGTCATATGCGATGCAAATAAAGTTGCTTATTAAGAGCTTAGTATGTGTAGTATATTCCACATATCCATTCCATAGTGGTATAGAATGAGAACAAGTATTTTAACAAGGACGTCTAATGTTATCTGTTTTACACCGGTACCGTTTTTGTCCTATGCTATGGCTTTTGAAACACTTTTGTAGAGCATGTGTATATTTAAAGGGAATATTTTTTTGTATGTTTTCTTTATTAGGAATTGGAGATTTATATCAGATGGGGATCTTCAGAATTTTAGCAGCTATTCTTCACTTGGGTAATGTGGAATTTAAAGCTCGTGATTCTGACAGCTGCGTAATCCCAGTAAGTACAAAGCATACAAGAAGAGCATTTGTTTGAACGGATTTCCTTTTGTCTCTATAAACTTTCTGACATTTAGCTTGGAAAGCCAGACATTGTGCTGATCTTCTTACCTGTGAGAAATCTATTCTTACAGATTACTTTTAGTGTTTCCCAAGATCGCCCACTGTTCCAGTAATGTGTTTAACACGTCTAAAGAATTAAATACAAACCTACTTTTTAAAAATGCTCTTTTTCTTTCTGCAGTGGATTTAATTCAATCTACTGTCTTCTACTTTTTTGATTGATTGTAGCCAAAGCATGAACCTCTAAATATATTTTGTGAACTCATGGGAGTGGAGTACGAGGATATGGCCCACTGGCTGTGCCACCGGAAACTAGTTACCGCTGCGGAGACCTACATCAAGCCAATCGCAAGGCTGCAAGCGGTCAATGCCAGGGATGCACTGTCTAAGCACATCTACGCCTACTTGTTCAACTGGATAGTATGTCATGTCAACAAAGCACTTCTTACGAATGCCAAGCAAAATTCATTTATCGGCGTTCTGGATATTTATGGGTAAATACCTACCTTTCTATTGACTTCTTATGTTTAGTGCTTAAACTTTTTCATTTTATAATTCTTTTTAAAGATTAAGAATGTGTTGTCCACGGCTATTCTCAATTTCCCCTAACACTCAAGGATAAATAACGCCAAAAATAATTTATGGTCATCAAGTGAGAAGAGCCCATTGTTTCGACCCTCTCAGGGGCACAACAAACATTGCTGGGTTATAACTGGTATCAGTTGCTGTTTGGGTTAGGTGTTAATAAAGGGAAATGACACTAAATCTTCTTTACTATTAAATATTTCTTCTGATATTTCTAAAATGATGCATTTACATTTTTTCTGGTATTTTCTTTTGACCTAAATAATGCTGTATGTAAAAGGTGCATTGCAGAGTAGTTAGAACTTGGCTTAATTCTGCCCAGATGCCATTACCCCTTTTTAACGTTTGGAACTCAAACTGGACCAGTGAACTTCATTCAGGTTAATAACATTTTCAAACACACTGGTTCTCCTAAAAGGGAGCTGCAAGAAATGACTAAAGTAACAGCCATGGTGGATATATAGAAATACTGGTTAAATGCCAATCTGTACTGTACGTTTCAATTTTAAAAAGATATTCAAGTCAGACCAGCTTAAAAAGCAATCACAGTTGCACTGATCATTAATGTAGTATGACTTTTTCTGACATTTACTGAACCCTGGTAATGTGACTTATTTATTGTGGCTGGTCCAAGCAGCAGCCAATTGCTGTTTATAAGATATCAGCGAAATAGCAGTTGAGAAAGCAAGCACTTATGGCCCTTTTCTGCAATGTCTGCTTATCGGCGTAGTCTGTTAGCCTGACAAATAGAGCTGCTAGGGAAGGCTTGTTTGTCAGACTGACAGACCAGTAAAGGAAACAGATCTCCTACTGCTTGTTTTTACCATAAACAACTAATGATAGTTTGTAAACAAAATATTATTGAAATCTACTTTCTTAAATCAGCAGAACAAAGGCTAGTCGTCTTAAGGTTTTTAACATTTCGGCTTTGAGTCGTCGAAAAGAGGGCAAAAAAACCAAACCTTCACACTATTGCCTGTATCTATACGAAACTCACAAAGCGATCAGTGCATGTGCAAAACCAGGACAATCTTAAAGCTAAAAGTCACCCCATTCCCATTTTTTTCATCTGGCAGGGGTTTTCATGTAGTTTTGTGAAACTTTAGCTTTAAGATTATATCAGTATTGTGAGTGCACTGATGTATTGTATGTAAGTTTAGTCACTTTAGCTGCTCCACTTAATATTTATGCTGGTATAAGGTTTTTTTTTTTTTTTTTATTGTAGAAGGGTTTCCCTTTCTATTTGTTAACATTGCCAGGTGTGTAACAACCTTGGTTGCAGGGGTCACAACTGGGTCCACCACTCTAGGAGACCCTGGCTACCCCCCAACTGCCCCTTTAAATGCCGTTAGCTGTGGTTATCAATGTAATTGTCATTCTGTGAGGCATTCAAACCATGTAACCCTAGTACAATATTTGCATGTTTTACAGGTTTGAAACATTCGAGATCAACAGCTTTGAACAGTTTTGTATTAACTATGCCAATGAAAAACTACAGCAACAGTTCAATCTGGTTAGTATGCATTGACGTTATGTCAGGTTGTTTAAGTTTACCTCTTGCACGATTTTCGTCACAACAAAGTAACTTGTCACTTATCTTTTAAAGCCCTCTTGTTATTTGAAAGGAACATTGTCACAATACAAATATTAAATGTATGAACTATTGTGTAACTTTCACAATTTGATTATTAACAGAACTTCAGCGGTGTCTTACTGCAGTGTGCTATTCAGAATTAGAATTACAGTAACCATCCCTTTAAGTTGTTTCTATAGTAACAGCTTAAATGCTTGTTGGTTTTTATTTTATTTTTTTCTGAGCAGTCTTGCTTTTGTTTGTATTAACATTTCTCTACAATTTCCCAAAATAAACATATCGTTTCCATCTAAAAATATTCCTTTAATAAGAGGATTTAATAAAATCTATAATTTTGTAAAGGTTGAGTCAGTTGGGAGTTAATAATCATCCTTTTAATATTACATCACCAACAAAAATGGCTTTCCGCTGGGTGGATCTCTGTTGATAAGCCTCAGTTGATCCTGGTGCATGCATTTTCTTTTGAAGCTTTAATAATATTATGAATGGGAAACTTAATTGTTTCACAGCCCACACAATATTATATGGTTTGAAACGCGATTGCCTTTATATTATATATGCAGTATCGTCTAGTAATATATACTGGTAATTTACAACCTAATTTTTATATCAACAGTAATTGAGCGATTTTAGCAACAGTTTCCCTACACTCAGACCAATTGGATTATGAAACCATGCATTTAATGTCCACATTTTTTGTTTCTCTGCAGCATGTTTTTAAGCTAGAGCAAGAGGAATACATGAAAGAACAAATTCCTTGGACTTTAATAGACTTTTATGACAATCAACCCTGTATTAATCTAATTGAAGCCAAGATGGGTATTCTGGACTTGCTGGATGAAGAATGTAAGGTATGAGATCCTACTGTTTGCAAAGGCATTTTAAAAAATAAGGCTTATGCTTTTATATATACTGTAACAGAATGCTGCTCAGGGCCGCCATCAGAAATTTCAGGGCCCCTTACTGAAAAAAAATTCTGGCCCCTCCCCGATAGTTTATCAATTAATATGTGACTAAAGGCCGGGGTCCGCATCCGCTGGATGTCACATATTAATTGATAAACTATCGTGGGGGTGGGGGGCACCTAATGTGACCAGTGACCTGTAACAAAATCCAAACAAATAGTCTGTGTCAGAGGAGTTAACCCCTGGATTGCTTGACATGTATAGGCAGTGCCAGAGGAGTTAACCCCTGGATGGCTAGACAGATATAGGCAGTGTCAGATAAGTTAACTCCTTGGGTGGCTATACAGAGGCAGTGTCAGATGAGTTAACCCCCCTTGGGTGGCTAAACAGATATAGGCAGTGTCACTGAAGTTAACCCCTTTATCCACACACTCCCTCACACACATATACAGACAGTCTGTCACTCACACTCACTTACACTGACATACAAACACACACACTCACTCACTCACACTGACATACACACACACACACACACACACACACTCACTCACACTGACATACACACACACACACTCACACACACACACACTCACTCACTCACACTGACATACACACACACACACACACACACACACACTGACATACACCCACATTCACACACACTCACTCACTCACTCACTCACTCACTCACACTGACATACACACACACACACACACTCACACTGACATACACCCACATTCACACTGACATATACACACGCACACGCACTTACACTGACATACACACACGCACGCACTTACACTGACATACACACACGCACGCATTTACACTGACACACACACACTCACTCACTCACACTGACATACACACACTCACTCACACTGACACACACACACACACACTCACTCACACTGACACACACTCACACACTCTCACTCACACACACTCTCACTCACATTGACACACACTCTCACTCACACTGACACACACACACTGTCTAACTGTATAACTTACCTGCTGCACGCATCTCTGTGCTTTGAGCTCCTTGTGTGAGGGAGGGGCTGAGCCAATCACGGGAGGCTTCTGAACTCTCAGCCAATCAGGAGAGTTGAGAGGTCTCACCTGATTGGCTGATACCTTTTTCTATCAAGCTCAGACACAGGAGAAAAAAAAGAAAGAAAAAGACTGCTGCAATGAGCAGCAAAGTTCTGCCTCTGCCAGGGGGCCGTGGGGCAGCTGCCATGGGCCCCCAGGAATGTGTGGGCCCTGGGCAGATGCCCCGTTTGCCTGCAATATTTTTTTTTTTTAAATTTAATTATTTTAAAAAAAATGTTTTAATAAAGTGACGGGGCCCCCTGATGGCGGCCCTGATGCTGCTATTTGGTACAGGACACAGTCTGGGAGAATTGCACATTAGAGCTTTATTATTGCGCAAAGAGCCATGTTTTGTGTGTCTATTTTCCTCTATACCTCGAAGCTCATTGAAGGAGTTATAAAATGCAGGCTATTAATTTTCTCTTTTCTGAAATTATTAAGAGTCAAGAGAGTGTCAGGGCATGATTATAATATATTTTTTAAATAACATTTGTGTTTTACAGTCAGTGAAATGCAATCAAGTATTATGTATGTTTTTTTTGTTTTTAATTGATCTATGTTTTTGTATGTTGCATGTTTTCACTATATGTTTCCTCAATTTACAAATCCTTTTCATCTCCAGATGCCTAAAGGTTCGGACAACACATGGGCTCAGAAGCTGTATAACACGCACCTCAAGAAATCGGCTTTGTTTGAAAAGCCTCGTCTGTCCAATGTAGCTTTTATCATCAAGCACTTTGCAGATAAGGTGACAACTCAGCCTCAGAAACAAGCTTCTGATATAATTGTATTTTCTATTGCAAAGTGAACTGCAACTGTCTTGTCTTTTTTGCCATTCTCATCTTCCTGTTCGTTATGCAATCCAAGTGTAACTAATAGGCCATCTGTATCCTCTACCTTGTGTACCATGTAGATATGCAGGTCTGTGAAATGGAACTTGTTGCATGTACAAAGTCAATAATGACTTGTCTAACTTGAGCTGCATTATATTGTAATTATATTGTAATACAGATTTTACTTAGAAACCTCACCAACACTGCTCAATTTTATGTTCTCTAATTATATATCTATGTATGTTTTATATATTTAATATATATGTACACATATATGTGCTCTCTCTTGTAGTATAAACACACTCAGATCTTAGAAATCATTACCCAAAAGATGTTTCAGTCTGAATTTTAGACTTCAATCATACATTTAGCTGTACCTAACCGTTTCGTAAAAGATTGGCTCTTTGAGTCAGTTTGTTTCAATGGACAGAATATATTATTTATACTTCAATGTGCTGTACCCAGAGGCACCTTTTGGATGGAGGTATATTTTATCTTGTGCTAAGTGCATCCTGTAGATGTTTTTTTTTTTTTTTTTAAATGTCTAAATATTTTATAGCTAGCATCTTTGATGGGTATGCTGAAATTATGCTTCGGCCAAATCATTATATCCGTATCTTTCAAGTTAATTCAGATACATTTTCTCACCTGTGCAATTCATCTATATACATGGTACCGTGCTGAGGAAACTAAAAATATTTAGATAAAGATGATTTATTATCTAAAGTCAGATTATATTTTATTGTTATTTTTTTTTATGCACAATACCGTGCATAAACAAAGACTGAGCAGGTTGATATAATAGATCAAGTCTTTGAGTATAATGATATAAACATATCCTCACTCAAGTACACATGTACCAGTCAAACAAATGAAAATGAGGAACACCTGTCATTTTTCACTTATAATCTATTGTTTAGTACATGTATATTCTGTGAAATATAAATGTATGTTTATATATTGTCATGATTGCTTTTTCCAGGTAGAATATCAGTGTGAGGGCTTTTTGGAGAAAAACAAAGATACGGTTTTCGAAGAACAAATAAAAGTACTGAAATCAAGTAAGGTTAGTGTTGGAAAACATTTATATGATGCTTACATATCGTTAAGCATGCACACTGTTCGGAGGGTACCACAGATAAAACAGTGTTTAGGCTGCTTCTTCTTAGCCTCATTACTACCTCCTTTTGTGGGGAGGTAGCAGGGGAAATGACTAGCCACTAATTTTGAGAGGATAGATTAATATAGGGTTACCATATTCTGGTGACCACACAAGACTACACACATTCACAAAACTTGATTGCACCCATATAACTTGCCCCCAGCACCCATTCCACTCGCAGGACTTGCCCCCAGGTGGCCATTGGTCTCACAGGACTTGCCTCCAGGTGGCCATTGGTCTCGCAGGACTTGCCCCCCGGAGGCCATTGGTCTCGCAGGACTTTCCCCCAGGCGGCCATTGGTCTCGCAGGACTTGCCCCCAGGCGGCCATTGGTCTCGCAGGACTTGCCCCCAGGCGGCCATTGGTCTCGCAGGACTTGCCCCCAGGCGGCTATTGGTCTCGCAGGACTTGCCCCCCGGAGGCCATTGGTCTCGCAGGACTTGCTCCCAGGTGGCCATTGGTCTCGCAGGACTTGCTCCCAGGCGGCCATTGGTCTCGCAGGACTTGCTCCCAGGCGGCCATTGGTCTCGCAGGACTTGCCCCCAGGCGGCTATTGGTCTCGCAGGACTTGCCCCCCGGAGGCCATTGGTCTCGCAGGACTTGCTCCCAGGCGGCCATTGGTCTCGCAGGACTTGCTCCCAGGCGGCCATTGGTCTCGCAGGACTTGCTCCCAGGCGGCCATTGCTCTCGCAGGACTTGCTCCCAGGCGGCCATTGGTCTTGCAGGACTTGCCCCCCGGAGGCCATTGGTCTCGCAGGACTTGCTCCCAGGGGGCCATTGGTCTCGCAGGACTTGCTCCCAGGCGGCCATTGGTCTCGCAGGACTTGCTCCCAGGCGGCCATTGGTCTCGCAGGACTTGCCCCCAGGCGGCTATTGGTCTCGCAGGACTTGCCCCCCGGAGGCCATTGGTCTCGCAGGACTTGCTCCCAGGCGGCCATTGGTCTCGCAGGACTTGCTCCCAGGCGGCCATTGGTCTCGCAGGACTTGCTCCCAGGCGGCCATTGGTCTCGCAGGACTTGCTCCCAGGCGGCCTTTGGTCTCGCAGGACTTGCTCCCAGGCGGCCATTGGTCTCGCAGGACTTGCTCCCAGGCGGCCAATGGTCTCGCAGGACTTGCTCCCAGGCGGCCATTGGTCTCGCAGGACTTGCTCCCAGGCGGCCATTGGTCTCGCAGGACTTGCTCCCAGGCGGCCATTGGTCTCGCAGGACTTGCTCCCAGGCGGCCATTGGTCTCGCAGGACTTGCTCCCAGGCGGCCATTGGTCTCGCAGGACTTGCTCCCAGGCGGCCATTGGTCTCGCAGGACTTGCTCCCAGGCGGCCATTGGTCTCGCAGGACTTGCTCCCAGGCGGCCATTGGTCTCGCAGGACTTGCTCCCAGGCGGCCATTGGTCTCGCAGGACTTGCTCCCAGGCTTTGGGAAGTCGCATGCTTGGGCAGCGCACAGACATCGGCTGTCCTTACTCCTCAAAGAGGTCTGGTGAGAGAAGATCTTTTTGATCTCCTTGTCCAGTGCCTTTTCGGATAGCAGTCTTTGTAAAGATTAACACGCAGCATGTTAACAATATTAATGCTGCATGTTAATCTTTAAAAACACCTGCAAACCCAGACATTTTGGCAAATTAAAAACAAACAAGCCCCTGGATGGACATTTAAGTCCTCAAAAAGAGGTCCTTTCCGGGGGAAAGAGGACAGATTTTTACCCTAATTAATGAACCTCTATCCACTTTATTAGACATTCACGGTCTTCATAGAGCAACAAACACACCAATACAGAGACACTAATTTGCAAAACACACAAGACGACATCAGTAAATGTCTCTCTAGAAACACACACAAAGCCCCTAAATCAGTATTGATTAGAATTTGCTAGTAAAATTGTCCAGGGCATGGAGGTGATCCAGCAGGCAGATGCTCTTGCCCTATTTTCGCAGACTTTTCTGCAAAAATAGGGTATATTTATATTACTCTGTCAGAGATCATCCTCATGTTTATAGATATGCATTTTTGATCCTTCTGATCTTTCTGGACCTGCAGTACTTTTCACTTACCTTGTATTTGTTTTTTGCATTTTTCTAGTGGCCAGAGTTTTTTTTTTTTTACATTTCAAGGATCAGTTCCATCTCCCAACTAGGTTTTGCTGTCCTAAATAGCTTGCTTTTTGGTGACAGCATCTCTGTTCCTGCCACAAGGGCAATGAATGTTTGATCAGTGTGTACTGAGAGATGAAAGCATCCAATCCAAGGGGGTTTTAAATCCAGCGGTCAGCTATTGAGTGCCGTGCTATATAAAAACACTACAAGGAGATATGCTAGAGTAAGAGACGAAAATGTTAAGGAGGCTATAGTAGCGTTTGGCATGTCATTTTATTAGTATTAAGTTCAGTGGAGCTAACCTGTCTCCACATGTTACATGGTGAGAAGCCATATTCTACTGCAGGGGAAGGCAACCTTCGGCACTCCATATGTAGTGGACTACATCTACCATAAAGCTCTTACAGTGGTAATGCTAGCAAAGCGTCAAGGGAAATGTAGTCCACAAAATCTGGAGTGCTGAAAGTTGACTATCCCTACACTACTGATTTGGGTGAAATCCCCATATTTTATGGTTCAGACTTTACTGTTATTACTGTGGTTTTGGATTATGTTTCATAGCGAATATAATACCATAACAAGTCATTGTTTGTTTGTTTGTTTGTTTTTGTCCCTCTCCCTTTTCTATTGTGTTTGTATATTCAACATTCAGCACAAGGTAATATTAATGCAAGAATCCTTAACTAGTTACTAATGATTAGCTACTGCAGCTGAGGTTTCATGGTGCTTAAAACTTTTTTGCTGCATGCCGATTAATCTGTTAAAATGATCTGATACCATAACCAGGCAGCATGACTGCAGTCTGGCCTAGGGCCGCTAACCTTGCAATCCCACTAATACATGTATAATATGTTTAGTTACAGAGCATTTTTAATAGGTAAGTAGTAAAGGAAGCTGACAGAAGTTGCTTTTCAGTTTGGATTTCTCTTCTGCTTTTTCTTTTTGATTGATGCCTTGTTTTTCTTCCGAGAGCGCTTCTTCAGTCTCTTGAGTTTGTTTAGCTGCATGAGAAGTTGTGTTGCTTTAACTAATGCCAACATGATAGAATATTGCCCCCTATTCTGCTTAATAATTCAATTGATAACAGAATTCTTAGACTTCTTAAGCAGGGGAAACTGAGAACTAGCAGTTATGATTCCTACAATCGGTGCTAGTCGATGTTGCTGCCAGACACGCCACATATTGGTCTGTAGGTCAAACAGGCAAGTTTGTGTTCTAGCCTGAGTTGAATTTTCCACCATTCATAAATAAAGCTCTGTGACCAAAGACAGTGAGCTGGTCCTACCGTCATCACTGCTAGTGACTGGTGTGCTCACATGTCAATTGCACTGCAAACCACCAATTACTGGGGAAGAGAGGATCTCCCCTATTGGAGGTATGTTTTGTCTTCACACCAATCAGCACTGCCAGGCTGCGGATTGTTCAGAAGCCTTTTTAATCAGGCAGATGTTGCTTTCTGTGAAGTGAACTGCAAAAAGCAGCCTTTTTGGCAGCAGAGCTCTGCAACTTGCCACTCTTACCAACTCGGCTTGTAATGCCTTTTACTTTTTTCAGTTCAATCTAAGTGAATAAACCCATATGTTTATTGATTAAAGGTTATAGAAAGTTTAAAAAGATCCTTTTAAATGTTCACTCACACACATGCTTAGCTTTTCTGTCTGCATTGTGTTAGCATGCACCAGAGGAGTTTAATTCATCCCTGTGTAATATATATATATATATCTTGATTCTAACGCAATTATCCTTTTTACCATTAGTTTAAGATTCTCACTGAGCTGTTCCAGGATGAGGAGCAGATCCTGAGCCCCACTTCAGCTACCCCATCGGGACGCACACTCCTGTCGCGCACAAGTCTGCGCCCCAGTAAGGCCAAACCCGAACATGCAAGCAAAGAACATAAAAAGACCGTGGGCCATCAGGTAAGCTGGTGAAGTCCATATTACGTTGAATTTTTAAAAAAATAATATTTTTATTGACTTTTTAGAGAGACTGAGTGTAAGAATAATGGGAAAAAAATAAGGGAGGAGGATGATTTCAAATTACATTTAAATGTCACAAGCTATCATTACTGTAAGTAATCAGTCATACTTTTTTCAATTAATATTTTATTTTGTTTATAAATAAGTTATAATTACATTATATTTGAATAATTACTTAATTGAATAATATATAAACAAGAAATAAAAAAAATAAAACATTTTTATAAAAATAAAAAAAACGCAAAAAAGATATCTTTTAAGTATTTGTTTCTGTCTTGTTTTTTTTGTCCTTTTTCATTTCGCTTTTTTTTTTCTTTCTCTCCTCTTCTTCCGTTCCTTTTCTCTTCCAGTTTTCTAATTTTCTAAATGAAAAAATTCTCTTCATTTTTTTTTATTTACTGTATTTATCGGCGTATAACACGCACCTAATTTTAAGAAGGAAATTTCAGGGAAAAAAACTTAAGAACTTAAATTAAGAACTTTGAAGCCCAATATGCCATTTTAATATGCCAGGATATTGCCCCCAATATGCCATTTAATATGCAGGATATTGCCCCCTATATGCCATTTTAATATGCCAGATATTGCCCCCAATATGCCATTTAATATGCAGGATATTGCCCCCAATATGCCATTTAATATGCAGGATATTGCCCCCAATATGCCATTTTAATATGCCAGATATTGCCCCAATATGCCATTTACTATGCAGGATATTGCCCCCAATATGCCAGGATATTGCCCCTAAGTATGCTCGTTATGCCACCCTCCTCCCCCCCCCTTCCCCAGACCCCAGTACTTACCTCGTTCCTGCTCTGTCCCCCGGTGCTTTGAAGCTGCCTGGCTGTGAGGGAAGCGTTGTGAGCTTCCCTGCAGCCGTGCGGAACAATAAAGTTTGTTTTAAAAAAAAAAACAGACTTTATTGACCGCGCGGCTGGAGGGAAGCTCACAACGCTTCCCTCACAGCCACGCAGCTTCAGAGCACCGGGGGACAGAGCAGGAACTAGGTAAGTTTTAGATTTTCTTTTTTTTTCGGCGTATAACACGCACACACCATTTTCTCCCTATTTTCAGGGAGAAAAAGTGCGTGTTATACGCCGATAAATACGCTATATCCTTTTTTTCCCTTCTCTATTAATTTGTCCTTGTCCTCTTCTTTCTTTTTTTGCTTTTCCTATTCTTTTTTTTTTTTTTTACTTCTTTGCCTTTTTATTTTATTTCTTCTTTCTTTTTATTATTTTTCCAAGGTTCCCATATATTAATATTTAAATGGAATGATTAATTTAGTTCAATTAATCAGTCATACCTTTTGTGTGTTATCTATTTGTTTTATAAAAGTTGCTTCCATTTTATGAATGTAGATTGATTACCGTAGTTATTAGTTCCTGTGAAATGCAGTTTATTGTAAGACATGTAACTGATCAGTCTCTTTCCTTGTCTCTCTATTTGTTTTACATTATTTTACATTTTGCAGTTTAGGAACTCTTTACACCTTCTTATGGAGACGTTGAACGCTACAACCCCCCATTATGTGCGTTGCATTAAACCAAATGACTTCAAGTATCCATTCACGTACGTTCATGTGAACTCTCATCCTTTAAAAGGGGATCCCGACCCGAAATGTTATGCTGTAATAAATAAATTACTGCCAGATTATACCAGCCGAGCGATTGGATGGACTCTACATGGGTTTAGGGTTCAGTACTGTGCTGTCTTGTGATCTAGATCCACGGGAGCTAAAAGGAAGCAGAAATAGGTCCTGCGGTCTGAATGTATCTGTTTACAGATCAATTTCTTTCTTTCATTGTATTGGTCTTGTGAGCTGTAGTCATTATTTAATATATCTGCAGGGTCAGAAGTATCTATGATATATATCGGGAAGAATCCAGGTACAATTTGGATGTTTTCTCAGAAAGGTCAGGTGAATTGGCACAAATAAAAATGTTCCTTGATCCATGCAGCCACATTACAGGAAAATCTTTTATACCAGTGAAAATTCTGAAGTTGATAAGAGAAGCCTCATTTTCTTTTTGATGAATATGCTTCAAAGGAAGACACAAGTCCTTATAACTAAGGGGAATTTAGGATATTGAAATAACATAAAATGGTGTTTTAGGAGACCTGTGTTCCTGGCTTATAGAATGTCCCTCCATGGCCTAAAATAAATTAAAATGCAAAACATAAACGTAGTCACAACCGTTTGCATCTCCTAGTACTCCTTATTTGTTTTCTTTATATAGCTGCACCCTGTGTCTTATTATATCCTTCCTTATGAAATGGATCTTGTATAAACCTCCTGATTAACTTTAGGTAGTTAACTGGCATATTCATCCAGTTGTCCCATTCCAAAAAAAGGACATAGTTCAGGCAAACAAATTTGCCATTGCCCACATGCTCCATACCGATATGCATTTTACTTTCAGTGAGTGGGGGAAGGTGTTGGAAATGGAAGCCGTTCATCCAGAGCATGTTTCTTTTCGGCACTTGAGAGTATTTTATTTCTTCCAAAAATAGTTTGAGGTGCTCAAAAGCAAATGGAAGTTAAGCTTTGCTTTGGTCTCAGATTTCTGAGCTGGTTTCACATGAATAGAGGTCAGAGCTGTCCCCGGATGTGTAGGATCAGCTGCTATGAGTATATTAAATAATGGCTTTAGTTCAGGAAGAGGACAGCTACAGCTCACAAGACCAAAATAACACAAGACAGCAACTGATCTGTAAACAGATACAGTTTATACCGTATGACCTATTTCTGCTGCCATTTTGCTCCTGTGGGTCTAGATCAGATCATCTAAAGGTATTATGCACTGAGCTGGAAAGATTGCTGTGTGAGACAAGTTAATTCACACTCCAGTAAACACATGTAGATACTGGTATATAGACATACTAAGCTGGTATAGTTCTGCTCTTTTTTTTTATTTGTTGCGTTCCACACAGTGTTTTTGTTTTATGTTCATAGATTTGATTCCAAGCGAGCAGTACAGCAGCTTCGTGCTTGTGGTGTCCTGGAAACAATAAGGATCAGTGCAGCCGGATTTCCTTCCAGGTATTCTGCCACCTCCCTCTGATTAACCTGGCAGTGCACCAAATGTTTCATTGCTTTTTCTGGATGGATCTGTAGAGGTAACTCTGCCTCCTTCTTTCCATAGGTGGACATATCAAGAGTTTTTCAGCCGGTATAGAGTACTTATGAAGCAGAAAGATGTCCTTAGCGATCGAAAGCAAACCTGCAAAAATGTCCTGGAAATGCTTATTCTGGTACTTTTTGTGTTCACATTGTTAAATGCTTGTTCAAGAAAGATAACTACAAAAAAATGTATATGTTGGCATTGTACGATTATGTGAGTTGTTTGTCTTTAAAATGTTGTGCTTAAAATAATGGCTAGTTGAAAAGCTTGAGGAACCAATCGCAAAAAAAAAAACCTTCTCTACTTGCCTCCCACCATAAGTCCACACACCTCTCTCCTCTCATGCATCACAGTCCACACACCTCCTTCTTCCCATGCATTACAGTCAGCAGGCCTCTTTCCCCACCCCAGCATCACAGTATACACACTTCTTCCTTCACTCCAGTATTACACAAGCCTCTCCCTCCCTGCCCAAGCATCAAATTTGCCTGTTCCCATTTTCCCATGCATCATGCAACCTTTTTTCCTCTCTCTCCCCCTAAAAACAAATGTATTTCGCTCTTATCTTCAAATGGTGGGGAGACTGTACTCCTGTCACCCAACACTGTTGTCTGAATCAACCACTGCATCAAAATATCAACTGACACTAGATGCAGTGACTTATTTAGCAGTTTGGCATTGTGTGACTGCACAAAATGAGGTCTGTGCTGATTGGGGAGCCACACAATAAGTAACATTTCCATTACAATTAAAGATTATGTACAGAATGATATGCATTGTATAGATTATTACAAATTCTGCAGGTAAGCACTCAACATTCAATTATAATATTGACTTTCATTTCATACTACAGATCACTATAGATCTGTTCACACACGTGCTTGCTTAAAGCTCTCTGGGCAGGTAGTCAAACACCATTCAAATGTTTTTGCTTCTTCATTGTACATCATGATTATTTCCTACTCCACACTGTCAGATCTGTATCGACTGTATAAACCCTACAGAGTATTGTTTGTTTTATTTATTATTGAATTCAGGACAAGGACAAATACCAGTTTGGAAAGACAAAGATCTTCTTCCGTGCTGGGCAAGTGGCCTATCTGGAGAAAATAAGAGCCGACAAGTTGAGAGTGGCTTGCATTCGGATCCAAAAGACTATACGTGGTTGGCTTCTAAGAAAGAAGTATTTGTGCATGAGAAATGCTGCTATAGTCATCCAAAGATATGTGCGAGGACACC
This sequence comes from Pelodytes ibericus, assembly GCA_036172795.1. NCBI lineage: Eukaryota > Metazoa > Chordata > Amphibia > Anura > Pelodytidae > Pelodytes > Pelodytes ibericus. The sequence goes on from CM069858.1 coordinate 161,774,437, forward strand.
AGGCACGATGGTAAGTGGATCCCCAGACCGGGACAACTGCATTAGGAGGATAAGCTTTTCATGGAACTATACATGCTGTAGCTTTAAACATTACCAGCAATATTTTGCCAATTGAATGTCTCTTTTTGTGATCACAGCTATGCCAAGTTTCTACGCAGAACCAGAGCTGCCATCACTATCCAGAAATTCCAAAGGATGTATGTGGTACGGCAGAGGTACCAGCGCATGCAGGCAGTTACCCTGTCTCTCCAGTCGTACCTGCGTGGGTACGCAGCCAGGAAACGCTATCATGAGGTAAGAGAATCTCCATAAGGTCAAAGAAATAGTCTTATAAAATAATGTTGATTTTTCTGTGCAACGTTTAAGCCATGAAGGACCAGAACAGTATCACTCCTCGTTCCGTCAAGGTCCTTGTAGACCTTTTGCTGGTAACAAATATGTAGATTATTAAGTGTCTGTAGAAATGTGCAGAACTGAAAATGCTAAATAAACTGGACATTATAGGGTCATAAACAGACATTTTCAAAGGTAAAAACAGTTGTCTTGCTTCGGGTTTAAGCCAACTGTAGCAGTGTACATTTATTTTTCATCATTATATAATATGTAATGTACCCTAAAAAAATCTCCTTCTCCCCCCCAGATGCTTCGCATACACAAGGCAATCATCATCCAGAAGCATGTCCGTGGCTGGTTGGCACGTGTGTCTTACAAGAAGAGCATGGAAGCGCTTGTCTACTTGCAGTGCTGCTTCCGCAGAATGAAAGCCAGGAGAGAGCTGAAGAAACTAAAGATCGAGGCGCGCTCGGTGGAGCATTTCAAGAAGCTCAACATTGGCATGGAAAACAAAATCATGCAACTTCAGCGCAAAGTGGACGAGCAGGTATTGTAGCATGCCACTTTAATATAGAACCCATTATCACATATGTGAGGCAATTGAGAATTCATTAGAAAAAAAAAAGCTCACAAACTAATAAACGCAAAAGAGAACAGTTCTATTTCCAAAATACACATTCGTTTTGTAGAGGTTACTCCTCCCGAACTCACTGCCACAGTCCAGGATCATCTGGAGGAGGTCCTGGTGTATAGACTCCTCTGTAGATCTTCTCATGTGAAGCGAGGCAGCTCCCCACCTCTAGTAATGTTCATAAACTGAGACATAGAAAGATCCTGTGGAACAAGTAACTCTTTTGTCCAGATGAGGAAGATATTTTTCCTTGTGGTATCTTTCTACAATTACTGGAATTTTTGTTGGAAACTTTGCTTTTAACTCAACCACAGCATTATGACCACACACTAAAGCTGCAAAACTAGGTTATTTCTAGTGTGTGGGAAGTTCCTGCTTCTCTAATATTTCAGTGTAAAGTATATTGTTTTAAATAAAGATATATTAAATGTACTGGAAACTTACATTCAAAACAGTATTTCTTAATTTTTTTAATCATTCATAGAATTTTAATTAATGCTATTTATTGAACACTTATGTGTGTCTTTTGTTAATCTGCATCATGATTTCTCCATGTCTATAAAGCACAAGGATAACAAATCGTTGCTGGAGAAGCTGACTCACCTGGAGGTAACGTACAGTACGGAGAAGGAGAAGCTAAGAAGTGAAGTTGGTCGTTTGCGCCTGTGTGAAGAAGAAGCAAAGAATTCCACAAATCGCGTGCTCACCCTGCAGGAAGAACTTGCCCGGCTCAGGAAAGAGCTGCAACAAACACAGACTGAGAAAAAGACCATCCAAGAGCTGGCCACTAAATACAGAACCGACAATGAATTGGTATGGACTGCTCTCTTTATCCTGTCTGTTAATTCAACAGCAAATGTGTCTGATGCACAATGCTGTTAGGCACACCATATTCTAATTTTAGTATTACTCAAGCAATACATAGGTGCCGCTAGGCATCTTCCTTTTTAACCTAGTGACAAAAATGATTTATTTTTCAATAAATACATTTCAATTCCATTATATATTAAATAATTCAAAACTAAAATATACAAACTAGAAATAAAACCTAAAAAAAGACACAGATATCTTTAAATATTATTTCTTTTTAAACCTAAAATATGTTTCAGTATCCTTGGCCTCTTCTGTTTTAGAACTGCCTTTACAACCAGTGCTTGTCTTGTGCACTGTTCAAAAGATATTCCTGCTTAGCTTTTGCAAAAGCAGCAGCTTAGCGAGGTGATCGATAAAAATGGATCTTTGTGTCTAACAAAGTCTGACTGGTTAGTTTTCTCAAGTATGTAAATATTTTATGGATAAGGGTAAATTCCTTAACGACAATGCCTGTACATGTACAGGCTTCCAGTGCAATGCATTGGTGACAATGTCCGTACATGTACAGGCTTCCAGTGCAATGCATTGGTGACAATGTCCGTACATGTACAGGCTTCCAGTGCAATGCATTGGTGACAATGTCCGTACATGTACAGGCTTCCAGTGCAATGCATTGGTGACAATGTCCGTACATGTACAGGCTTCCAGTGCAATGCATTGGTGACAATGTCCGTACATGTACAGGCTTCCAGTGCAATGCATTGGTGACAATGTCCGTACATGTACAGGCTTCCAGTGCAATGCATTGGTGACAATGTCCGTACATGTACAGGCTTCCAGTGCAATGCATTGGTGACAATGTCCGTACATGTACAGGCTTCCAGTGCAATGCATTGGTGACAATGTCCGTACATGTACAGGCTTCCAGTGCAATGCATTGGTGACAATGTCCGTACATGTACAGGCTTCCAGTGCAATGCATTGGTGACAATGTCCGTACATGTACGGGCTGCCATTAAAATAGAGCAGTCACGGAATTTTTTTCCACGTTTCTCGCTATTTTTGGCTTTCCTGGAAGCAAGAGTGAAGGCTATCCAGAAAAGCAAGCAAGAAAAAATGACCGACCATGGGCGGTCTTAAAGTGTCACCTATGCAAATCGGATGAGAGGTGTTTCAGACTGCCTCTGATGGAGGCAAGTCTGAAACACCCAGAAAAGGCTCTGCCATTGCAGGGAATATTGTGATATACCATGGGGCATATCACAATCCATTGCCATCCTCCCCCAAATTTGGGGTATGTTGATGGTGGTTGCCTTAAAAGTTAGGCAGACCAGGATCAACCATTATGTTTTACATTAATTAATGTGATCACTGTGAAAATCATTCTTTTTTTCTCTCGAAATCCATCTCTCTCATTGACACATTTTTATCTTTTAGAGAGTAGAGAAATATATTGTGTGTCAGAGAAAAATGTAATAAAAAAAACACTTTTTTTTAACCATTTTTAAACTCTTAAAAAAAAAAAAAAAGAAAACCATTGTCCTGAAAGGGTTAATTACTGGAATTCTGCATTCTGGTACATGCCTATACCAAACACTTTTATTTATTTTATTGTTGGCAATATGGCCCCTATGTAAAACCTTCAATTCTGTAGCAAATTGGGGAACATTCCTGCACTTAAGCACTTTGTCCTAGAATTGCTCTAAACCTAGGTGTGTCTTGCTGTCCATTTATTATACTCTCTAACATTACTGAAGATGACAAATAGACTTAATATTTAAGGTATATTACTTTTTGTTATAGCAAATGTAAGAGAGAATTCATAGGGAAAAGACAAGAACATTGCGTTGTTTACAGCAATGCAGCAAGACATCCAGCAGACCCAGAATGCTAAACACAAATAATAGAAAAATACAACAGTTAGAATCCTGTATGTCATGACATACACTACATTTGTAGATCTTTTCAGCATCTTCTTAAAGATAATACAGTTAAATGGCATCAAAAACAAAGCCGAGGCCATTCACTAAGAGGTGAGATGAGGCGAGATGAACTTGTTATGTCTCCAATTTGGCTATACATTGTGCAGAAACAAACCTGGTTAGTTCCCCCACTTGAACTCCCCAGATTTGCTGAATTGGTGAGATTAAATGTTCATCTCCCCTCAGCTCACCTTTTTTAGTGAATAGCTCCAAATGAGTTAATAAAAGCAGTGAAATAAAAAATGATGAAAGGTATAATATATACCTTATGTTTTAATGAATAACTTGTTGTGAAACTCCACAAGGCTCACTCGTCGTTGGTAATTTAGCTTGTTTCAGAGCTCAAAGAGGAGAACGCATTGCTGAAGATAGAAAAGGACGAGCTCAATCAGTTGATCCATGACCAAGCCAAGCGAATGACTGGTACGTCAAATTCCATTAATTGTGTGGGAAGACTAATTAGCCGCAGTTGTGGGTGGGCTATACATAACTCCCACTTACACCACACTGTCTTATTGCTGGTCTCGTGAACCCACCCATTTCTCCCTTACTTTGCTTCCTATCTTTATAGCCTCATACATGCTGAACCCTTTATTATCTATGATATTTGTAATGGCACACCTCAACTAAGAAACCACTATGGCTAAATGGCAAAACCACTTAAACTTCATGCATTTGTGGACCATTACCACACGTACAGCAATGTCCTAATGTGAAGAACTCACTACGCACCACGTTTAAGAAAACATCCAGAGCTATTTGAATATTGTATTACTGGACATGTTGCCCAGAGCAAACATTCTACCACGCACATGAATCACTTCACTGGGGACTTGAATCTTCTTCATAGATTTAACACTGAATTCAGTGGAATCCAGCAGAGTTTTCATTGCTATGGTTTTCAAAGCTTCCCTTTTCAATTTTATGAATAAATATTGGATTTCCAAATGGCTGTTATAAATGTAGGGCTAGTAAGCTTGCGAGCAGGGCTGTCTACCTTATGTATCGGTCTGTTCTTGTTAGTCTATCTTAGTATGTAGTTCCCCACTATGTTCTGTACCTGGTGCTACATAAATTGTTGGCATTATATAAATAAATGTTAATGTAATGTTAGTATAATGTATGTAAATATTTTTTATTAAACTCCTATTGTGTTTAAATTTACAAATGATGCATTATCTTAATTCTCACATCTGGTTATACGATTACTAATTCTCCTTGTGTTCTGGCAGAGACCATGGAGAAGAAACTATTGGAAGAAACAAAACAGTTGGAGCTGGAGCTTAATGATGAAAGGTTGCGGTATCAGAACCTGCTTAATGAGTTCAGCCGTTTGGAGGAACGCTATGACGATATGAAGGATGAAATGAATACAATGGTATGTTCATTCTCTTTTTTGAAATAATGAAGTGGCAGGTTGAGGACAACTCTGTACTACTGATCTAACTCTTGGATAACCTTTTGGTGTCGCAGAGCCTTCCAAAACCAGGGCACAAGCGGACAGACTCCACACATAGCAGCAACGAATCAGAATACACGTTCAGCTCTGAGGTCACAGAATCAGAAGACTTCCCATACCGATATGAGGTGAGCAATCACTGCACAACATCGATAGAACAGATCCACATCATAGAAGAAAAACGTAAATATATGCTAGATGTGGTGTATTACTTTAGGTGATCTGTCTGTATTAATAATAGATCAACTAAAGTTTTAACATCATAGAAAAATATATATATTTGATACACCAAATAAACTACATGTTTGTTTTTTTAGTAGTTTTTGTTACAAATCCTTTCATTTTTACATTGTAACTCTTGCTTGTCTTATAGGAACCAGCTGATAAAAAGGCCCCACTGGACATGTCTCTTTTCCTGAAGCTGCAGAAACGTGTAAAGGATCTGGAACATGAAAAACAAATTCTTCAAGATGATCTCGATAAAAAGGAAGAGCAAATGATGCGAGCCAAGACCAAGGTACATGTGGTGTTGTATTGTGAGGCACACAAGGTTTTTAGAAGAGAAGTATAACAATGGAACAACTCGATGGTCGGAAAAGGTCTTTTTAATTCTTTCATTTTGTGGAATGTATTGCTTACATCCTCGCCTGTAATATGACCCACTATATAAGTGTCCTTTACATTTATGTAGTTTCTGGAATTTTAATTAATGTAAAGTTTGTGTGTTGTGAAGTGTCTTTTTTGCGGTACATTTTTCAGAAAATTGATTAGTTAATTATTGTTTAAAAGTTATGTTTCGCCAACTCCATTTAATTATTACTAATTACAACATTATGGACGTGGTCCCTATTGCCTTTTTATTCCCAAACACTGGCATAAATATATTGTTTTGTCACATGAACATTTAGCATATTTCATATCCATGTTGCAGGTCATACTAATACTAACAAGAATATGGCTTTTTAAAGTCGTGTGCATGTAAATGTGGTAAATTTAACCAATGTATTGGGTCGGTACACACGAATGGTGCTTTGAATAGGCAGTGTGATTTTACATGCCTTGCACATTGCTAGAATCGATTTTCAATGATAGTTAAGGCTCTAGCTCCCTGGTAAAATAACAGACATTTTAAAGATTTGTGTTTACTTCTCATTAGGAGGATGCAAAGTCGCCAATCAGGGGTACAGAATTCGAGTATGAGTCACTCAAGGTAACCCTTCATGAATTGTATTACACAATGTTAATGTATCCTGTTGTTACATTTAATTTAAATCCTAAAATCCTTATTGCTTAAACAGTATATGTAAAGGTAGAAAAAAAAAAATATTCTCTGCTAGAAAATGTGCAGGAAATTGTGTACATCACAAGAGACAGGGTTTACATTGCCCCCCTTATGACCGTATCATGGACACGTAAATGACATCAGCAGAGAATAATTAATTTTCATTTAAAGCGGAATATTCATGTTGTCACTAAAGAGACACAACCAATTCAATGATTTCAGTGACTGTCCTTTTAATTTTAACACTGTATAATTGTTAGTGTTGTAGTCATTTTGTAATGTATCCCAGATATGCCAAGATGAATTATTGCTAAAATTACTCTTTTGTACAACCCCACTGGTGCTGTTGATAATATTACTAGTAATTGTGTGATGGTAGCTAGAGTATTGGGTATTAGATATTTAATTATCATGTGAATATGGTATGAATCATTCTCCGTGTTTTCTTATCTATTACCAAATGTTTTTTTCTTTCTGCGTTGTAAGGGTTTGATTCACTAAACAATGAGTTGCGCTTAAATAAGCAAGTTGCAACGCTTTGGAACAAATATACAAGAATTTTTCGCGCTAATCTTGAGTTTTGCAAATTAGTTTTCAAACTGCCATGATATACAGTGTTGTGAATAAAGCTTCAAATACCACATTGAATATTTGGATTTCAAAAAATTCCATCAAAACATACGATGAGTACAGAAAAATATAAACAATCTCTGTCCTAGTGATCTAAAGTTGTAGTCAGAACGCCATGAGTGTTGGGGTATATTTTGGTAAAATAAGAGATACTGTTGTGTTCTCTTCAAAGCGCCAAGAGCTGGAGTCTGAGAACAAGAAACTGAAGAATGAGTTGAATGAGCTCCGTAAAGCTATTACTGAAAAGGCTTCTCCTGGCGTTACTGGGCAGGGGGCACCAGTCTATAAAGTCCTTTTGGAACAGATGACCTCAGTCAGCGAAGAGCTTGAAGTGCGCAAGGAAGAAGTCCTCATTTTGAGGTCTCAGCTGGTGAGCCAGATGGAAGCTATTCCTCACAAGGTAAGATCACCATTTACAATGGGTGAAATAAAGGGAATTCACTAGTAAGCAAAGAATATATTGGATATGATTTTATGTTATGCATGATTTTTTTTTTTTTTTTTTTTACATTAAATAATGGGAAATAGAGATAAGGAAAATCCAACATGGGTTTTATGTGTGTGAGACCTTTGGTTTAGGACTACTGGTACTACCAGGCTGTGATCTAGTATCTCAAACATGTAGGCCCACAGGCCTTGTTATTTACCCTGGACATTCTATGGAGATCCTCTGTGTATGGTCAGCAAGTACAGATAATTTCACTGAATGTTCTAAACGATATATACTAGATGTATCGCTTGTTCATGCTTTGACTTAGTCACGTTTGACTCAGGTGTCTTGTTTTCTTTTCGTTTGCTCACCCATTATATGATAATCAAGGATGATAAGGTAACAATTCTTATTGTTGCTGTTTTAGCTTTCTTGCATGAAGCACATAGTCTACATTCCTGGTATAGATGGCAAAAACCCCATTTACTCTTGATGTAACGTGAAATCTGAAATGCATGGCATTTTCTTCTACCCTTGTAATATGGCAGAGCTGAATACACTGGGAATTGCTTATAATATATGTTTCCAAAAGAGCGACCCCAGGTCTTGTGTGCTTTGGTAACCAGTCCCTTTGGTGTTCTGTAAGCTGATCCCTTGCTTTAAATGTACCTAATGATAGCTGCTTCTGGCTGTAGCATACAATTCTCACCATGTACTAGATTTATTGATGTGTTGAATTTCCGCTGTTGAACCATTCTTGCTCATTACTTTTTACTACTGTAATCATGATCTGTTGTAATTGTTCAGGAAATTCTGAGCTATACATGTTGTGATACATATTCATTCCCCTGATTCATTTTACCATTCATAATGCCAAACTCCATCACATACATGGAGTTTTGGGATTAAAAACACAAAACATTTTAAGCAAACTGTCAAGACAGAATAAAAAGCCTAACGGGAGACTATTAATGACAACTTACAGTAGCTTACAATTATCTTCCCAGAAGGTGGATACACTAAAGAATAATAGAATGCTAGACCCTGATTCTGGTTCTAATACAAGCTATATTTTCTACATTCATGGAAATAGTTCTAACAATTCATAGGTTCTGTTGGTTCATACTTTCAAGAACATGTCTCATACATGCTGTGACCTCAGACCCTGCAAGAACATGCATTATACATACTGATGGCCTCCTGCCATGCAAGAATATGTTTCATACATGCTGAGAACAGAATGTATATTACAGTAAGTTGCACAAGTCGCTAATAAACCCTCATTCCTACAGGATACAATGACTGACACATTGGCTCTCTCAGAGGATGTGCAGAAAATGAAAGATAGACGAGAAATAGCCCAGGCATACACTGGCATGAAGGAAACCAACAAGTATGTATATGATTTTATTTTATTTATAACATATCCAAACTAAATGCTAAACTCAATCGTGTCTAGAAAATGACACAGACTTGTAAGAAAATTTCTATGTATGTTTCTATGTTTATCCTGTAATAGTCTGCATCTTGATGTATTGCGTATGTCTATATTGTCTGCAGAATATAGGTCTTCGAAAATCCTTCTAATGATATTATGTTGCATTATCCTGATATTACTACAGTCATGGTGTATGTACACAATACAGGCTAATGTGTAGTTTTATATACTAGGTTGTTATTCAGAGTGCCAACTGTCATGATTTTATATATAATAACTCAGATGCTGGACATACACGGCATGATGTCTTATTCGTTTTCAAAGGCTGTTACTAGCAGCTTTAATCTTTTTCTCACCTCAGTGACAGCTCATGTCATACAGGTTAACAAGTCATATACAGAGAATTGATATGTACGATTACACAATTAGACTGATTAATACTTTATTATGTGGAATAGTGTGTACTCCTGTATGGTCTTGACTGGTCTAGATCATGAAATATGAACAATAAATATGTTTAATGTTTTTTTTTTAAATTGTGGTTGATTAATCATTAATGAGGTGATGCTAAGCATGTATTTTTATTAGCGTGCTCTCCCCAGTTATAAATGTGGACATAGGCTATTTATCACATATAAAGTATTTTAAGTAGTAAATTTTATCCCAAAGTATTGCTAATAATAACATTGATAAAATCATTTTTATTTGTAAACCAATATTTATCTGTTGGATAACTAGTCCCAAATACAGACTTGGTCAACAGGGAATTTTCTGGCGCATAAGAAATGGTAAAGGGCTTGGTCCGTAATTGCCATAAATTGTATAATTCTAGTACATCATTACTGGTGCTGCTCTTTCCTTTTAATAACGACTAAATATTGTAATTTGGACATGATTTATTAGTAACATGTTTTTTTTTTTTTTTTTTCCTTTACCGATACAATATTCCTTTCAATACTGCAGAAATATTTGTTAAATTGAAGCGCAATACATTGTGTGCAAGTCAGCACTTCAAGAGTTAATTAAAATCCAGTCCACAGCACAGCTTTATTAACACATGGTTAATCGGGTGTACAAATCCCTGTTCTATGAAATGTTTACAGGATGCACATTTCCACTGTTTGCTATATAATGGTGTTGGCTACTTGAAGCACAGTATAATTAGAGGCATGCAGGTTAATATTTGGTTAGGGAAGCTGTCTGATTTGATAATAGTATTGAACCTTGGAAGCATGGCCTGTGGCTAGCAGCAAGGAGAAGTTGTTTTAACTCACAGTTTGTTACAACCTGCATTAGATTTGCATTGGATTTTTTTTTTCCCCCGGAGAACATTAAACAGGAATTAGTTTATTGAGGGCAATACTATCTGATTTGAATAAAATGCTCAAACTCAGCACTTACCTTTTTAGGCTTTTAGTTCTAGCAAAATGTATAAGCCTTCAGCATCCATCGGTTTTAACTAGAAATAGAAAGTGTCTGAAAACTGAAATATGTTTTAAGGGATATTAAAGCAATCCTAGGCAATGTGTCTGCAGAAGGACCAGCCCAGCTCAGTGAAGGTCCCTCAGTCGTCATCATGTCCATCACAAAATCATAATCATTATAAATGCCCACCATGAACAATGTTGGTGCCTATCCTTGCAGGGTAACAAAGTATTTAAAATAGAATATGAATTTAATATATGTAGATAGTCTGGTGTGCCCCAGTTGGTCATATGGCTATTTGGCCATGGAAGGGAGAGGCATCTTCCTCTTTACTATGCTGAAGGTGTGGCATACCCATTCTGCCAACTAATCGCAAGGACTGGATACAGATACAAGTTCAAGAGAGGAACCACCATCAACCACTTCCTCTACATGGATGACATCAGCCTGTATGCTAAGAGTGAGCAAGGCACAGACTTCCTGTGTGGCTGGATGGTAGTAAAATAGGGAGGCATTTAATACTGATGGGTGAAACTGCCAGTAGAGCACATAGCAAACAGATAAAAACGTACCCTGATGTTCCACAATCACATAGGAAACACAAGGAGGAGACAAGGAAACTGCAACATCCAACTACCACCAAAGGGTAAGACCACCATCAACATATACGCCCTGCCAGTCGTCATATACCCTGCTGGTATCATGAGTTGGCAAAAGGAAGATCTGGAAGCTGCCATTATGAAAACCTAGAAGCTTCCCCCCTCCCCCTGAATCCAACACCAAGAGACTGTACATAAGCCAGAAACAGGGCCGGTGCAAGGATTTTCGTCTACACAGGCGAAGGTGCATTTTGGTGCCCCCCTGCTCTGATCCGCCACGCCTCCCACACCATTAAGCCTCCTTACATTATATATATATATATATATATATATATATATATATATGAATAATGTATAGTGTAGAAAATAAATACATCTAAATATTCAACTCGCATGCTCTAAATGTGTCACACATTGAAACCCTTAAACACAAAGACACCCTTGCAGTCACACACACAGACACCCTTACCACTTACACACACACAGTTACACCAATTCACACATAACCTGAGACACACTATCTTGCCACTCAATATGCCAGTATTTAGCCCAGGGGTCCTTAAACTTTTTAAACAGCGGGCCAGTTCACTGTCCCTCAGACCGTTGGAGGGCCGGACTATAGTAAAAACAAAAACTATGAACAAATTCCTATGCACACTGAATATATCTTATTTTGAAGTGAAGAAACAAAATGGGAACAAATACAATATTTAAAATGAAGTAAAGTTAAATCAACAAACTTACCAGTATTTCAATGGGAATATTATGCCAGTCAGAGCCCAGTAATATTATGCCAGTCAGATGCCCAGGAACATTATGCCAGTCAGAGCCCAGTAATATTATGCCATTCAGATGGCCAGGAATATTATGCCATTCAGATGGCCAGGAATATTATGCCATTCAGATGCCCAGGAATATTATGCCAGTCAGATGCCCAGGAACATTATGCCAGTCAGAGCCCAGTAATATTATGCCAGTCAGAGCCCAGGAATAGTGTGCCAGTCAGATGCCCAGGAACATTATGCCAGTCAGAGCCCAGTAATATTATGCCAGTCAGAGCCCAGGAATAGTGTGCCAGTCAGATGCCCAGGAATATTATGCCAGTCAGAGCCCAGTAATTTTATGCCAGTCAGATGCCCAGGAATATTATGCCAGTCAGAGCCCAGTAATATTGTGCCAGTCAGATGCCCAGGAACATTATGCCAGTCAGAGCCCAGTAATATTATGCCAGTCAGAGCCCAGGAATATGATGCCATTAAGATGCCCAGGAATATTATGCCAGTCAGATGCCCAGGAATATTATGCCAGTCAGATGCCCAGGAATATTATGCCAGTCAGATGCCCAGGAATATTATGCCATTCAGATGCCCAGGAACATTATGCCATTCAGATGCCCAGGAACATTATGCCAGTCAGAGCCCAGGAATAGTGTGCCAGTCAGATGCCCAGGAATATTATGCCATTCAGATGCCCAGGAATATTATGCCAGTCAGATGCCCAGGAATATTATGCCAGTCAGAGCCCAAGAGAATTATGCCAGTCAGAGCCCAAGAATATTATGCCAGTCAGATGCCCGGGAAAATTATGCCATTCAGAAGCCCAGGAATATTATGCCAGTCAGATGCCCAGTAATATGCCATTCAGATGCCCAGGAATATTATGCCATTCAGAGCCCAGTAATATTGTGCCATTCAGATGCCCAGGAATATTATGCCATTCAGAGCCCAGTAATATTATGCCTTTCAGATGCCCAGGAATATTATGCCATTCAGAGCCCAGTAATATTATGCCAGTCAGAGCCCAGGAATAGTGTGCCATTCAGATGCCCAGGAATAGTGTGCCAGTCAGATGCCCAGGAATATTGTGCCAGTCAGATGCCCAGGAATATTGTGCCAGTCAGATGCCCAGGAATATTATGCCAGTCAGAGCCCAGGAATATTATGCCATTCAGATGCCCAGGAATATTATGCCAGTCAGATGCCCAGGAATATTATGCCAGTCAGATGCCCAGGAATATTATGCCAGTCAGATGCCCAGGAATATTATGCCAGTCAGATGCCCAGGAATATTATGCCAGTCAGATTCCCAGGAATATTATGCCACTCGGAGCCCAGGAATATTATGCCAGTCAGATTCCCAGGAATATTATGCCAGTCAGATGCCCAGGAATATTATGCCAGTCAGATGCCCAGGAATAATATGACAGTCAGATGCCCAGGAATATTATGCCATTCAGATGCCCAGGAATATTATGCCAGTCAGATGCCCAGGAACATTATGCCAGTCAGAGCCCATTAATATTATGCCAGTCAGAGCCCAGGAATAGTGTGCCAGTCAGATGCCCAGGAATAGTGTGCCAGTCAGATGCCCAGGAATATTATGCCAGTCAGAGCCCAGTAATATTATGCCTCTCAGATGCCCAGTAATATTATGCCTCTCAGATGCCCAGTAATATTATGCCTCTCAGATGCCCAGTAATATTATGCCAGTCAGATGCCCAGTAATATTATGCCTCTCAGATGCCCAGTAATATTATGCCTCTCAGATGCCCAGTAATATTATGCCAGTCAGATGCCCAGGAATATTATGCCATTCAGATGCCCAGGAATATTATGCCAGTCAGATGCCCAGGAACATTATGCCAGTCAGAGCCCAGTAATATTATGCCAGTCAGAGCCCAGGAATAGTGTGCCAGTCAGATGCCCAGGAATAGTGTGCCAGTCATATGCCCAGGAATATTATGCCAGTCAGAGCCCAGTAATATTATGCCTCTCAGATGCCCAGTAATATTATGCCAGTCAGATGCCCAGTAATATTATGCCAGTCAGATGCCCAGTAATATTATGTCTCTCAGATGCCCAGGAACCACCCTCCTCCCCATCACTTACCTGGTAGCTGCTGCTCCGTGTCCCTGGATGGACACCTCCTCCCTGCAGAGAAAAGCCCGCGAAACGGCCGAAATCTCGCGTCTCGCGAGAATTGGACTTAGAAAAAAAATGTTTTTATCACGGCGGCTCAAATCCAGATCAGCCACTGCAGGAGCAAAGGGAACGGCGTTCCTGCCATGAAAAAAGTGCAGGAACGCCGTTCCCACGCGTTCCTGCAGGACTCGAGCCCTGGAGGTAAGTACTGGGGTCTGGGGGAGCGGGCGATTTTCCCGCCCCCCCATTGGTGCGCCCTAAGGCAGCCGCCTGTGCTGCCTTACGGTAGCGCCGGCCCTGGCCAGAAAGAGAGCGTCTTGGAATACATCAGTAAGATTGCACCCAATGATGAGCTGCTGAGAGAATGCCTGACTTACAGCTATGGAAGGAAGATCATGAATTCAAGCCAAGACCCTGTAGGGTGATGTACCATCAACAGATAGCTGAGGTGGCAGACACTGAGAAATCCGAACAGTGCCTGGAGAGGGCTGGACTCAAAGATAGCACTGATCATAGCAACACAAGAACAAGCAATGAGCATCAGATCCATAGAACTAGTGATCTACAACACCACACAGGACCCAAGGTGCAGAGAGGGCTCTGAGACCAACACATAGTGGCAGGGTGTAAGATGAACAGCATACACTGGTTGTGGAGAATAACGTAACTAAGATCCTGTGAGACCTAAAGATCCAGACGGACCGACAGTTTCTGGCCAATCAATTTGACATAGTGCTAGTAAACAAGGACCAGAAGATAGTAATGTGATAGATGTAGCAGTGTCAAGTGACCGCAACTTCAGGAAGCCAGGAGTATGAGAAGCTGGAGAAGTACCAGGGCCTGAAAGAGGAACTATATGTGGAAAGTAAGTGGTCCCAGAAGTGAAAGGACCAGTCGACTGTGATTCCTAATGTGGTAGAGTGACTCCAATAGATCTCAGAAAAAAACATCAGAGCACTCGGCCAAGATACTGCACAAAACCCTTAAACACCTAGGTCTATCTTGGACCCATAGGGAATAGAAAAAGATTGTTTAGAGAGAATGATTGATAAACACATTGGAGGAAGGACAAGAGGTCTTTTGGATCAATCAATATTTAGTCTACACCAACAATTCTGGCAGAAACAATTATTGAACCATAATTCCAGTAAAGAGGATATAGATTGTGTCCACTTTAAAACTTTTATGCACCCCTGAAGACTAAAGTGAGTTGTGCTTTTCATTGAGACAACTCTATGATGATTAAATGGAAAATTACATTGTGAAATAGTTTGGGGGAGAGTGCATGACCAAAAGGCTTGGGATAGATATATTGTAACTTTTATGTGCAGAATGACTTGTAGGACTTGATATATGAAGAGGAAATTGTGGGCAAAGGGCAAAAATTGGAGTGGCCCTCGTGGAAAACAATGAATTGTTCTAATCTCAGACGTTAGCCCCAGATTTGATATTTATGCATATCTACAATAATGTTGGGGTATCCGTATAGCAGGCTTTAGTCATATAAGTCTGTAACAGAGGGCCAAAGCCAT
The DNA here is from genome assembly GCA_036172795.1 of Pelodytes ibericus. Lineage (NCBI taxonomy): Eukaryota > Metazoa > Chordata > Amphibia > Anura > Pelodytidae > Pelodytes > Pelodytes ibericus. The sequence goes on from CM069858.1 coordinate 161,789,912, forward strand.
TAAACAGATATTATCATGATTTCACATTTATCACTTCATGCCAAAACATTCTGGTTTTCCCTTTCTTCATAAAAGGGCAGTTTCACTAATTGTTAGTCTGTGTGTGTTGTACATGTTTTTGTTTTAATATTTGTAAATTACATTTACTTTTACTTTAAAATTGTTTACAATTCTCTTGTAGTTTTACATTGAAAATAATTTCATAGGAACCTCTAAATTCATTGACATCCAATAAGGAGAGCTAGGAGAGAGGCAGTATTATTCACAGACATCCAATAAGGAGAGCTAGGAGAAAGAGGCGGTATTATTCATAGACATCCAATAAGGAGAGCTAGGAGAAAGAGGCGGTATTATTCATAGACATTCAATAAGGAGAGCTAGGAGAAAGAGGCGGTATTATTCACAGACATCCAATAAGGAGAGCTAGGAGAAAGAGGCGGTATTATTCATAGATATCCAATAAGGAGACCTAGGAGAAAGAGGCGGTATTATTCATAGACATCCAATAAGGAGCGGTAGGAGAAAGAGGCGTTATTATTCATAGACATCCAATAAGGAGAGCTAGGAGAAAGAGCGGTATTATTCATAGACATCCAATAAGGAGAGCTAGGAGAAAGAGGCGGTATTATTCATAGACATCCAATAAAGAGAGCTAGGAGAAAGAGGCGAAATTATTCATAGACATCCAATAAGGAGAGCTAGGAGAGGGAGGCGGTATTATTGCTATAGCAACATCAATTAAACTATTACACTTTACTTGACATTTTTAGGCGATAAGAAGTCTTAAAAGGTAAAATGGATCTTTTTTCTATACTTTACATTCTGCGGTGTACAGTACTTGTCCAAAATATATATATATTTTTTTTTCCCAAACACTGTATTTGGAACTGCCCCTTTTACCTGTTTTTTTTGTTTTGTTTTTTAAATCACATCTTCATCACAAATGCATCCTCATGGTTAATGCAGTTTGTTTTTTGAAATTTAATTTTCCACTGTTCATGCTACATTTTTATTTCTGTATTTATTTATTTTTTCGTTTTAATGTCATTCTTTTACCATTATCATAAATCCATTTCTGTTTTTGCTTTTCCTTTTTTTTTTTTTTCTTTCTGTATATAACTTTCTTTAAAAGAACCCTACCTCAAGACTATCAAACGCTGAACGAGGATGGAGAGCTCTGGCTGGTGTATGAAGGGTTAAAACAGGCCAACAGGTTACCATCTTATCACAATGCGGAGTTTGCATTTTTACTAACCATGCCATGAGCTTCAACGGGTCACTAATGGGCCATGTTATTGGACTCTGACGCGTCTGTTTGGGAAACCCTAATAATACATGGAACTCATTAGCAAGTATATGCTTTAAATGCTTACAGTGTTTCCAAACAAATTAAATGACAATCTAGAGCTTCCCAAGGGCCTAGACTTTCAATAGTATACATGCCTGTTTCCAATAATCGTGTGGTGTTCTGTTAATCCACACAGAATGATTATTGTCTTCCATAGTTTAGTGATATTAAACATTTCTCAGTATTTTCCCAATTCCCTTGGGCTAAGCCTCACCTGTCGATTTAATTTGGAACCGATCGTGTTTCAGCTGTTATGGAACTACAAATCCCAGCCTTCTAAACACGCTACAAGTAAACAGAGCATAATGGTACTTGTAGTTTCACAGCGGCTATGGTGCTTCCAGTGGTGACTGTACTTGACTGATGGATTTCTGGTGATGAAGCATAGAATGGTTACTGTATCTGAACTGGGTATTGCTTTGTTATACTGCATTTTATAATCCCCCAGGTGTGCTACACTTATAACACAGCGCTAAACAAAATGTGCAACATGTAATAGACACTGATTAGCAATTTTACTAATCCTAATGCACTTGAGGTTTGGCTGTGTGTTCCTCACATCCTACTAATGTTATCTTCACAGCTTTTACACAGCACTAACTAAATGGTTTAAATGCATGCTTGGCAGCTTCTACACATGGATTGCATGAGGTTTGTGTTTGCTTGATAAAATATATATTTTTTCTCATGCATATTTAACTACTTCGATCTAATTTACTACCAGCTGGATATTGAAGCTAACTGCAAGGCAATACACCAAAGCAACTATCTGTGTACCCCATAAATCTAGTTACAGCTTATGCATGCCCCTTTAACCTATAAATCATACCATTTATAATTATACTGTTAAAGAGATCAACACTGTTCAATGTAGCTTTGGTCCTCCTGCATAGCATATAGTCACCATAGCACGCTAGCAATCCTTTTAATTTTACATGCGATGTCATGTTGGATTAAAACAGAGGCAGATAAATCTTTATTATTCTAGCTGGTCCCATCATTCATTTGTATAATGTTGTTGTTGTCGGACAGATTTGTATCCCTGTATTCCACGTTATAATATCTAGCTGGGAAGATAGAAAAAAAATCTATACATTTTGGAAACGAAAAAACTATTTAAAATCATTTAGTACATAATTCTGATCTATGAATATGGGTAACAATCACTGTATCATTTAAATATATAATGAAATAGAAGGACCTGTTCTATACAGGTGTAAGCAACCTTCGGCACTCCACATATTGTGGACTACATCTCCTATAATGCTCTTACAGCCGTAATGCCAGCAAAGCATCGAGGGAAATGTAGTCCCTGTAACATTTGAAGTGCCGAAGGTTGCTAGTATTAAGTGTAATTGGCCCCTAGGTAATTATATGATGTTTAAAATGTGTAAGTGTTTGCTGTAGGCACCATGCTGTCTGTAGTTGGCTCAGGTATGACAGTCTACATTCATATTGCTTATTTGCAGGGTCTTAGAGTCTCAACTACAAGCGCAGAAAAAGAGCTTTGACAATGAAGTGGAGGCTCTCAGAGGAGAGATCCAGGGTCTCAAGGAAGAGAACAACCGACAGCAACAGCTCCTAGCACAGAACCTGCAGCTCCCACCTGAAGCTCGCATTGAGGCTAGCTTGCAACATGAGATCACCAGACTGACCAATGAAAACCTAGTATGTACCAGTCCCAAATGCTCATATGTTGAAATGTGTAATGTTATTACATCAAGAACTTTACCAAATTATAGTGACAATCACCTGTGTCTCCTACCATACTCACACATAATTTTGTAAGCTCACTTTTGATGTCATCATTAATTTACCTTCAGTTATTCCATACAACTGCCTGCTCCAGAGATTTAATGATTCCATACAACTGCCTGCTCCAGAGCTTTAATGATTCCATACAGCTGCCTGCTCCAGAGCTTTAATGATTCCATACAGCTGCCTGCTCCAGAGCTTTAATGATTCTAAACATCTGCCTGCTCCAGAGCTTTAATGTGCAAACCGAAAATACAATATATAAGGACACTAAAGAATAATAACTTATAAAAATGACCATCACAGATGGTACAAGTTCAATTGCCCAACATATACATAATCTAATCTGATGTTTGACCTGCACCTTTTATTATTATTTATGTTCATTGCACCAATGTATTGTACCACTCTCTTCGATAATGCACATTATTATAATTGGCCTTACTTACAGGTCTTTGGCCTACAATTACAATTGACTTTCTACACTTGGACATCTTGCAGGGTTTGAAATAACACAGCTTATTCAATATGATTAATGATGTTTCTTTCTTTTATTATTATGATGGAAATAAGGCCATTATTTGTTGTGTTGCACAAACACAAGTGTAAATGTAACCTCGGACAGTTTTAAAGTAAATTTGTCCATTGAACGGAGTTGTTCAAAGAGGTAGAACCTCTACTTTCCTGCCTGTTTTTTCAGTTTTTTGAGGAGTTATATGCAGATGACCCCATGAAGTATCAGTCGTACCGGATTTCTCTTTACAGACGGATCATTGTATGTAAATCATCCACCCCTGCGTGTTGCATTGTCTTGTTTTATGTCCTAGAGAACTAACAGCCAATCGGACTGGTTGGATTCTTGTTCGTGATACTGGTCATGTGACTTGGCTGCGCAGTGTTCATTACCCCACCGCTTTATGTGCTACCCTGCCATGTATTTGTTATGATTAGTCTTGTGGTCATGCACATTTTCTTACTAACACCAGCTCTCTTACAGGGGATCTTGGTAAATGTAAACCACTGTATTCTTGCTGCAGTCTGTATATAATAATTCAAAGATTTGATATACTTAGTACATAAAACACTTCCACCCTATTACTGAGGAAGTAACAAGTGGTATGGGGGTAACCCAATATAAATGTAAACTAGAGCAAAGAGGAAAGTAAAACGTAGCTTGTAATTGTAGCAATGAAGAAAAAGAGGGAAAAACACTCTGTAGCAATACAATATTATTTTTAATATTTATATTTTTAAAAGTACATCCACCACCACTTTAGATAGATATTGACGCACTCTAGCAGGGGTATGTGAGCAAAGTAAATATCACTGGTTTTATGACAATAATTGTTACAAGTTTATAACTATGTATTTATTATGTCAAATGCTACAGTACCCGAGAAGAAAGTAAAAAAAGATGGGCAAAAATAGTCTGTGACAGTCTGGTGACGCAATTCGATTATCCCACACTACTCAGTACAAACATCATTCAGGATGCCCAAGACAGGAGTAGGCTAATATGAGCTGGTACTCCATATAAGAAATGCGTCTTATGCACGGTTCGCCTAATACAGCTTCATCACAATAACTTGTAATAATTGTTAGAACAGGCAGCGAGGTGACATTCTTTAATGGGGAACTTTCCAAGTCTTTATACAGAGGCAACAATAAAAGTTGCTGATTTTATTTGCACATACACAGTTTCTTGGATTATAAAAGGGATTTAAGGTAAGAAAAGCAGGTCTGCTGACTGCTTCTACAGTAAAGTGTTTTCCCATTCCCTGAATAGAGATGCATATTCTGTGAATAAACTAGTTATATTACTTTTTGATCAGAAAAAGCAAATAATATAGTTCTTATACCATTATTGGTGAAGACGTATGATACCTACTACCCATGTTTTACTCTTCCACCATATTTGTTCATGATCCAGGTCACCATCACAGCAGCAAATCACAATAGATGCTTTTCATGTTTGTGCCTTCAGATAAAATACTAAAATACAGTGGGAGAAGTGCACTGTATTTAAATTTGTATTACTCTTTTTTTTTGTTTTGTATTTTCTGGTAATTCGGTTTATACCAGGGAGCCCCCAGCTACTGATGGCCTACATCTCCCATATTATTCTGGCTGCTAAGAATTAAAGAAGTTTGACACTCTTGAGTTCGAGGTGTCTTGTGGATACAGATCAGCAATATGTCTATCCCTCTTTCACCCCTTTTCTTGATAGAATAGCCTTAATGAGTTCAACAGAGTTGTCTGCAGCAAATCCCAACTATACTCTTCCCTATAACTCACGCACAGTACAGTTGCTAGCCACATGGTGGCACTATTACACCACTCTCCGGTCACTAACTAACCTTCTATGTTTGTAAAACAAATACAGTAGGAAGTTTTACGCTTTTATGATTTTTATTAAGAAGTCTTTTAATTCCTGTAGGATCTGATGGAACAACTTGAAAAGCAAGATAAAACTGTACGGAAACTGAAAAAGCAGCTAAAAGTTTTTGCCAAGAAAATCGGTGAACTTGAAGGTAATTAAGTCTATAGATCTCAGACATTACTCGTGACATTATCTTTCCATGTCAAACCTAATTAGGAATTGATGTTCTGGGTGTAAGATGTTGAATTTTCTAGCAGTAGACCTTTGCATGTCTACTCTGATTAATTGATGAAACATAGGTTAGTTCCCTTGTTGGTTCGTTAGTCTTAGGAAGATGATTTTAACTATTTGTCTGCCAGATATGTGGGTTTATGCACATAATTACTTGTTTGCCAATAAACCGCAAATATAGAAGAGTTTTAGTTATTTTACAAATGTACCTTTTTTTAATTTTTTTTTTAAAGATTTCATTGTGAAAGTATAGCTTAAATTAGGAGTTTTGTACTACATATACCACTGAGAGAGATTTAACTCTTACAATCCATATTATAATGGGGAAGGGTCCTTGGATTGTTCTTAGAACTACTTTCTATTTTTTTTTCTCTAATACTAAAATGTGCAGGAATGAGTAAATATATTTTTGACAATTTAAAACGTATTTTTATTACAATGACTTGATTGATGGTACAATGTCCAGGATGATCCCTTGATTGACGCATCCTGCATCCTGATTCCAACCTTATATTTGCCTAGATTATATTTCCATTACCCATTCTCCTGGAAACATTTTCTATTCTTTCCAAAATAAAATGTCATGGCCTGCATGGATGGTCCTATAGATATGGGTCTAAAATGATGAATGCACCATGCAAGTAAGAGTCTTATTATGATAAGTGGTATGAACTGAAGATAAGGTGTTTGACGCTTATCATTGCAGTGGGTCAAATGGAGAACGTGTCTCCTGGTCAAATCATGGATGAACCTATTCGCCCGGTTAATATCCCACGAAAGGAAAAGGACTTCCAAGGAATGTTGGAGTACAAGAAGGAGGATGAGCCAAAGCTGGTCAAGTACCTCATTTTAGGTAGGAGTTTGGAGAGATGTGTACACACCAGTTATTTTAATAACATTTAATATCTTCACTATTTGAAGGATAATTCTTGCATTATTATGTGCAAGTTTGGAAAGAGATGTAGAATATGTTCTGTGAGTGACACTAGTTTCTAACCCCAGATTGTGTGCTATATTTTAATGACCATGTGCTGGATGTTGCCGTCTTCATTCTTTTCCCAGAATTGAAGCCCCGTGGAGTGGCGGTAAACCTTATCCCCGGGTTGCCGGCGTACATCTTGTTCATGTGTGTGCGCCATGCTGATTATCTTAATGATGATCAGAAAGTGCGTTCCTTACTCACATCAACTATTAACGGGATCAAAAAAATTTTGAAGGTAGGCAAATTTTCTCTGTTAGTGTTTTTTTACATTAATTATGTCTTAAAATTAATGGTATTTTCAGTGGTTTGACTCTCCATTGCTTATCCATCCCGTGAAAAAACACTAGCCAAAGGGCAAGTGTTTATATAAACGTTTTTAAAGGATGTTTATAAGAATTGTATATTGAATTATTACATCATATAAGGGACTTGGTCATCTAAACATTGTTTGCAAGCAACTGCTATGTTTGAGAAAAATTTATTTGAAATTGTCTGACATCACATTTTTTATCTTTACAAGTTTTTTGACTCCTTTCAAAGGATAATGTGTTAAGCCAGCAAGTGATTTATAAACAGAAGACACATTTGAAACACATGTACATGTAATAGTCACGGTGACATTGCATTTAAAGGATACATGTTATATAGAGTTTTATAATCTCAATCAAGAGTGTGATCTATCGGATATTTACTTTAGAGCCAGACTTCCCAACCTTTTGAGACCTCACTCCCCCCTCTGAGTCATCAGTGACATAGGCCTTAGATTTACCCCTCGATCAATCACATTAGGAGTTTTCACTGTACTTATCCTATGAGTTTGTGTATTGTTCACTGGGATAATATAAAATATTCAGATATTGTAATATTCGTGCACTTCCTGCCCCCCAAATGCATCATGCCTGGAATACTCATATCTCTTCACCCCAGCCCCAGAGCCATCACGCACACCCCCAGTTTGGGAAGCACTGCTTTAAATCCTTTACCAAAATGCACTTTAAGACCTTGTGGCTAAGACATAATTTGGGCACCCTCCCCCCACCCACATTGCACACCCACGACATGACCCATAACACTTGTTGCACACCAGGGATGCCCCATCACCCCATTACATATACATTACTTGCCTCCATCACCCCATCACAGGGGTGCTTTAAGACCCTAGTGGGCCCTGAACAATGTCTTTAGCAGTGGAGCCCACTCGACCCAATTTTTCTAAAGTCGCATTGTAAAAAAAACTGTATGTAAATGTAAACTTTTTAATATTATATGCAGCTATTTTCATCACATTCATCTCTTTGTATATATAATACAAATGTTCTTGAAAAGTTGCATTTCTTGTTTTTATTACCTTTTTCTGCACCCACATTGCACCCAAAGGACTTCACACAGCACCATACAGTACCCACAGTACTTGTCATGCACCCACAGCACTTAGCTTGCACTCATATTTCACCCACATAATTTGGCATGCTACTTTGTCACAGAAAATATCACAGTATCACTTTGTCCCACAGAACTGCCCCTGCAGATCAAGCCACAGTGTCAATTCCCCCCATAGTTCATGTTATTTTGCGCCACAAAACATGCCACAGCATCACTTTGCAAATTAAAATAAGCCACTGTCAGGTACCAATTAACATTCCACAGTCACTTTGTCATTGACATATGCAACAGTCAGTTTAAATATTAAATGTTCCACAGCTTGCCCATTAAAATGCTAGTGTTGTTTTGCCATTAATATGCCCCAGCCAATTTGCCCAATAATATGCCAGTATTTTCCATTTTATATACCCCTACCAATTTGCCCAGTAATGTGCCCCAGCCTATTTGCCCAATTATATGCCAGTATTATTTGCCCAGTAATATGCCCCAGCCAATTTTCCCAATCATATGCCAGTATTATTTGCCCTTAATATTTCCCAGCCAATTTGCCCAATAATATGCCAGTATTTGCCATTAATATTCCCCAGCCAATTTGCCCAATAATAGGCCACAGAAAATGTGTCCAATATTATGCCAGTGTTATTTGCCATTGATATGCCCCAGCTAATTTGCCCAATAATATGCCAGTATTATTTGCCATTTAATAAACCCCTGTCAATTTGCCCAATAATATGCCATCAGTATGCCCCCATCCCCCAGCACTTAACTTTTTCCCTGGTGGCTAGTGGCAGGCAGCACGGTGTCCTCCATGCTGCCTGTTCGACTCCCCGCGGTTGTGCAGAGAGGTCACGTGACCTGGCGCGTGTCCTACGTCAGAGCGCTGGTCACGTGACCCTGCGGGCACTTCCCCGTCACACTTCACGGGGAGCCAAACAGGCAGCATGGAGGTTTCTCTGTGGTGCCTGTTTGGATCCCTGTGCAGCCTGCTGGCAGGCAGAGGGATGGTGAGAGGGGATCTTCAGATCTCCTCTCACCACCGTCTCTGCTGGCAAGCAAGGTTTCTTTTTTAAGGGCGTTTTTTTTTTTCTCATTTTGTGCCACCCCTAAAGGCATACAAGGCAAGTGCCACCCTAAATACAGCGCTGCCTGGAATGAAGCACTGACCCAGTCATAAAAGAAACAAGGAGTCCGATATTGGTGGCTCAGAGCCAGGACTTGCAGTCACCTTGGCGGCTCCTGTAGGAGGCAGACTTCATGCATCATGACTTCTTTCCACTGCAGAACAATAGACACTCAGAACATTCCTGTGAGAACACTTAGCTTTGTGGCTCAGGTTTTAACCCCTAGAGTGCCAAAACATAAGCAAAAATAAATAAGGCAGTAGCCTTTAGTTTGTGGCTCGGCGACAAAGGTTAAAGTTTATTTCCTAATATTTGCTCGTTTTCCCTGCAGAAAAGAGGTGATGATTTTGAGACCGTGTCGTTCTGGCTCTCCAACACCTGCCGGTTCCTACATTGTCTGAAACAATACAGTGGAGAAGAGGTACGTTTAATGCAACATCCTGGAAAATAATGCTTGAGTGCTTCCCTGAATTAATCATAGTCTGTATGGTGTTAATAACAACAGTGCAAGTACAGGATGATGCTGGGTAACCAAAGCCATTTATTCACAAATCTCCTTTTAAAACAAATAGATGGAGTGGTTGTTACATTATCCCACTTCTTTTAAAGGATAACTTTAGTTATAATTTACCAATTAAATAAAAATATTCATAGTCATTAAATTAAATGAATAGTGATTTTTTTATTTATTTAATTGATAAACTATCTCTGAATTTTCCCTCCACAGCAGTGCTAGTTATAGCCATTTTAGTCACCTTTTGAGTCCACTCGAGCACTAGGTACAGTGACCATGAGCTGTGCAGCATCTCCCTGAGGGTGATTAAAATGGCTGCTCCCTTCCCAGCACCGTGTGACAGGGTAAACTGAGGCAAAGTCATATTTTATAATAGAAAATCTTATTTTATAATGTAAAATACACTATTCACTATTCAGTGGCATTAAAGGATATAAAGCTATTTGACTCCCCTCTGTAATAAATGGGCTTTGTTCCTCTGGAAAATATTGATTCTTTTATAATATGTATCAACAATTCATGAACAATGATACAATTTCTGTATATATTTTTTATATGAACAATGATTGCTAATAGTGCCATGTTACTTTAAGGGGGATTTGTATGCTTCTGTCACTAGGTGTTAATTATTTTGTAGTATTTGTATGTGTTTTAAATATGTGGGCATGATAGGTACTGGGATAGGTATTTCTTGTCTCAGTAACCTTTTTTAGCTCAAGGGACTGTATCACCTATACATAGTTTGCTTGCAGTTTTGCTGAAATAATGTATAGATCATTTTCTATCCAGAAACTGCTTCACGTGAAATCCCAGCAACAGACATAAAGAAATAGGTGTGGGTATTCAATGCCACCTCTAGGGCTGCAGTCCAGTTATTAAATGGTTAACAAGGGACACAAGGTGATGTCTTGCGAGACACACATGTTGTTTACCTTAGTACACAACATGAAAATGGGTGTGGAGGACTTGTTTAACCCTTTGAACACTGCACCCATGTGTTACTAGGGTAGTCTAATTTAGGAGTTCACAAGCTGCATGTATGGATCCGTAAAGGCAGGTCTAGAGCAATATAGCACTTGGCCCATAGCAGCAGAAGCCAGTATTCACATTCACTGCTCTCCTTAATACACAGATTTTTAGTAAAGTGAATGTAGTGACAGTAAAACTCCAAATCCAACCACCCTCTCCCTTCCATTGTACTCTGCTGGCCTAGTGCCTCAAGCACTACCTCCAGCCCTCCTCTCTCTCTCTCTCCTGCCTGTGAAGCCTTCACTGCATCACAGGGGGAGCTGGAAAAGGAAGTACTGAAATGAAGATTATCTGACACATGGCAGAGCAACCAGACGGAGTGCAGCTGCATGCTTAGTAGAGCAGACAGTGACCTCTGGGGGAGGGCATGTGGTATAAATTATTAAAGTGATTTCTATGCAGTCCCTTCATCAAATTGTATTTTTAAAAATCCTTTGTGCTGCAGAGGTAGGATTTAAAGTGAACCAAAGTTGGACCAAAGTGAATTTGTTGACTAGACTGTCCCTTTAAGCCTGGTGATGAAATGCGTAAGAGATGCTCTCTTCATGCTGCAATGTTTTTAAGAATACTTGGAAGTAAATATGGATGTTTTTAAGCCATCGGATCTGCTTTGAAATGATTCGGTGAACGTACTGGGACGAGGTGCGCTGAATCTCCTCTTGACAAATGTTCAAACTTTCTGAGCTTCTTCTGCTAGAAGATTATATTAATAATAGCTAAATCTTTAAAAACTCTACCTAATCAAGCTATCAACTCACATTTTAGTAAATAGAGCCTTACAACCAAATGTATTTGGTGGAAAAATGTAAATAGTGATTTGAAACATCCAGATTTACCAATTCTGTATGGGTTTTTTTTTGCGTTGCTCTCTCAAGTGTCTCTAGTTTGTTGGAATTAGAAAGCAGTGAGAAAGGAATGAGAAACTGGTTTTGATTTCGCAACCTGTCCAAATGTTGTTTTTCTGACTGATTTGTAACTTCCCAGAATCCTTAGCGACCTGTCAGATCTAATGAGACAGGTTTTTTTTTCCTGTTGCTATTAAATTATGCAGTTATAGTTGAGATAAGCAATAAGTATTTTGTTTATGCTTTTTATGTGGTAGTGACTCATCATGAATTATTTTCCCTGTTTCCCTCCTCTCTGTTTTTAAACGTTCTCTCTGTTTCAGTAAGTGAGCACATAAAGAAGTTAGTGTTATAGGAGAGTGTTAAAGCCTTCGGTAGTGTATGTGAAACATTCCATTTTATACATTTGTTCATGTGTGAAAACACAATCTTTATTACTGGAACTTGTATCTCCCTCAGAACAGTGTGTGTCCTTATCTGTAGTAATTAAACAATCGCATAATGTCATATCTCTGATAATTTCTTGTTCTATTGCTCTAGCCATGATAAAATAACATACACTCAATTGTAGTGTGTTAGGTAGTTTCATGAAGTATGCTGTCAATGACCGACCTATATGTAAATTTAATAATAAATGGTTATATAATATATTGAATAAACACAAAATAGTGTTCTATTTTTACTGTTTTTTTAATTTATAGTTTGCAATATTAGATAATATAATAATAGAGGTTATATATAAATGGTTATATATAATATATATTATTAAAGACTAGATAATACTGTATAAAGGATGAAGCCATAGGCCTTTATGTTTAAAAACTCCCGCACTGTAAAGTGTTGTGGTTTTTATAAAAATGCACAATCGTCGTTTGTTTTAATAATGGTGATTTCAGCTTTTTATACATCCTGACACTTTGTTGTTTGGCGGAAACTCCCCAGCACAAATCAGGCGCTTTTCAGCCCCAGAATTTTTTATACATGGCAGCTCTGGTCCAATGAGCGCCAGCACAACCAAAATGTACATATTCGGCGGAGGCTGCACTGACTCCCGGAATTTGTTGGAAGTCTGCTTTATACATTGGCGCACATGCCGATTTCACCAATATGTGGCTCAGCCTGCGTGTGCGCCGTGTTTCTACATGACCCCCATATTGTATAGGATCTGCCAATAAAGTAAATTATATGATTGGGCGTTCCTTGTAATTATGCTGTATCATCAGCTACAAAATTCTAAAAGTGACTGGTTCCAGATACTCTGTTCATTATTGTCATTGTAAATTGTGTACCTTGTTATCTTGCAGGGATTTATGAAGCATAACACGCAAAGGCAGAATGAACATTGTCTCACTAACTTTGACCTTGCTGAATACAGACAAGTACTGAGTGACCTGGCCATCCAGATATACCAACAACTGGTTCGTGTTTTAGAGAACTTCCTGCAACCGATGATTGGTGAGTAATGAGTGGTTATATTTATATTGTAAGTTGTTCAGTACAGGGGAAGAATGTGCCCTAAAAATAGTCGTTTGAGCAGCGTTTCAGCTGTGTTACTTCCATTCATCACAGCATCACTTCTGTTCTGCTAAATACAAATATAAATCACTAGAACTTAAAATGCTTTCAATTAAGAACAGAGACTCTCCATATCTTTTAAATAATGGGTAATCTGTTTTTTTTTGTTGCCTTTTGTTTGTATAGTTTCAGGAATGCTGGAACATGAGACAATTCAGGGAGTATCAGGGGTTAAACCCACGGGTCTGCGTAAGAGGACATCCAGTATAGCTGATGAAGGGACTTACACCTTGGACTCCATTGTCAGGCAGCTGAACACTTTCCATTCTATAATGTGTCAGCATGGAACAGATCCAGAACTCATTAAACAGGTTATAAAGCAGATGTTCTACATCATTGGAGCAGTCACACTCAACAACCTGCTTCTGCGAAAGGATATGTGTTCTTGGAGCAAGGGGATGCAGATAAGGTGAGGATTATTTCACTAACAAAACAGTTTTTTATCTGCATCATATTTAGCTGCCATGTATGAACAGTATGTGCATGGCATTATTTTTGCTGCCAGATGATTCTAGTGCTGTGCTAGTGAGGAAACTTCCTGCCACTCTACTTCATCCTAGAAATCACTAGTGTGTGGCATCTAAGAAGGTGTTTACACATAAGCCTAAGGTCAAAGGCATGTTGTCAACTAAAAGCGATTGATATAAGGTTCATTCGCTATATGCTTGAGCAGCGAGGCCTTGTACTGTGTGTGCCTGACATTCTACCCTGCAGGGACAACAGGTAGGGTCGCCACCTTTTCTTCAGAAAAATACCGGCCTTGCCTGAACATGGGCCTGATGCCAATCACTTAAACGATTAACCGTCTTTTTAAATACTAATCTAAGGAAATCACTTATTTTAGACCTCTGCCATTTTTTTTAGAAATCACCTCTTACATGGAACTAATTTTATACCGCATTAAATAATAAAGTAATCCTCTTGCTTTGTTGGTTTTGTAGCAGTAGCTTGTTATGCTTTACAGATACTGTTGGCAATGTTTAACATATTGTTGTCCAAAGGTACAATGTGAGCCAGCTTGAAGAATGGCTTCGCGACAAGAATCTGATGAATAGTGGAGCTAAGGAGACCCTTGAGCCATTAATTCAGGCAGCTCAGTTACTACAGGTGAAAAAGAAGACAGATGAAGATGCAGAAGCCATCTGTACCATGTGTAACTCCCTCACCACGGCTCAGGTAACCAGATAAGCATGCTCCTGGTGTCACATAATGTGTCTGATCACCAAACTGAAACACTACCGTAGACATATTCAAAGTGATGGTAAAATCTTGTGACCAAAAACTTTGTGATTTTACCTGGTTTTACATAAAAGGTAATGTTTGTTTCCATGTATGTGCAAATTCATAGTTAGTGACATAAGAAAGATATAATAGTAAGCTTAATGGTGTGTATCAGCAAGATAGTGGACAACAGTCCATCTGCAGCCTGGATTCAAATACTCTACTCGAAGGGAAAGATACTATTGTGTTAATATCCTTGATGTCTGTATGGTCAAAACCTGTTTACATTACTTTCATCTGTAGTGAACACTGCTATACTCAGAATGTTCTCATTTAGTGTGTTTTGAGTTTTGTATTGAGTGGTTAGGATATCTTTGTGTATATTATTTAATTATTTACTTGTCAAAGATGTTTCTGAATGGGATGATCATTAAGTTGTGATTATTATAATATTCTACTGACTATTAATGGAATCCTTAAAATGGATCAGTTGAAAGGAGCTAATTCAGCTACAGTCTTCATTCTAGAGACGCAAACCTGTGCTCCTTTGATCCCTTTCATTAATGTAAAGGAATAGCTTAATTAGCATGTGCTGTAGGATACTGTTCAAAACGTATTAGGGAGTAGGATGTTAAAGAGGTGGTAATGCTACTTTTTCCCCATCCTAAATAAAATCTGCATTTTTTTGCACTACTCTCCTCTGTTTTGTAATTTAACCATCACTGAATGCTGTTAACTGATCACTTCATTATAAAGACACCTCTCCAAACCTCCATAGGAAAACTCTTTAGAGATGGGCACTGTAGCACTGTGGTGCTTATAAAACAAGATGCAAGTACAGGGAAGAGCATTCAGTTATGGTAGACAAGTTATACTGATGTATCGGGAAAACTGCAATGTAAAAATATGCGCTATGCACTACACAAAATAGACACTACTCAAATATCAATTTTCAATTGTAGGCAAATCAATCTTGTGTAAATTATTGTTCAAGATTAAATAAAAATGTGCTAATGGGAGCAATCATGTGTTTCTTGTTGTTGCAGATCGTTAAGGTGTTGAACTTGTATACTCCAGTAAATGAGTTTGAAGAAAGGGTCTTGGTATCATTTATACGTAACATACAGGTAAGTCATTTAAAAATCCTATGTATAACCAAGCTTTATTTAAAACCTTCTGGAAATGCAAGAACTGTGAATATCACACTTTATCAGGTATCCTTGCTTGAACACATGTGTTAAGTCACTTAAATAATGTTTAGTTAAAAAGGACAAAAGGATTTTTAGGAAAAAAACTTAATAAAGAAAAAGCTACATGTAGCTGGCTGTAACTGCAATCCTTGCTCTTGGCAGCTTTACTTATAAAAATTTTAACTGGTGCCTAACTTATGTTCTGGCTACTTTAGATCATCTGCAAAACAGTTCTAGAAAAAGAAAACCTGGAATACTATTCACTTCTAACATTGTCTTCTTCTGTTTCAGTTGCGTTTGAGGGACAGGAAAGACTCCCCTCAGCTGCTAATGGATGCTAAGCACATCTTTCCAGTTACCTTCCCTTTTAACCCATCATCCCTCGCTCTAGAAACAATCCAGATCCCCAGCAGTCTTGGGCTTGGATTCATCACACGTGTCTAAGCCAGCATCCAACTGGAAGTTCCGTCCGACATCCGCTTGAATATGTTATGTTCCTTACCCCTGAGTAACACTGGAAGCATTTTGGATTTTATTGTTGCATCACCTGTCATTAAGCAAGAGTCTTGATGACCCAGGCACTACTTATCGAATACTAAATTAATGGCACTTGGTATTGTTCGTAGAAGTTGTCTTAGAGTTATGGTCCAAAGTCACCTTTGACCTGACAATAACTTTAAAAGTCTTTTGGTGTGCGCTTACAGTGGAAGGAGCATTGTTGCCTGCAGGACATATGGATTCAGGATAAAAGGAGAAATGTGTTGGTATGGTATAAAAACACCTAGAATATCATCAACGCAGGAGAGAAATGGGCAGTATGCTGTGGTAGTCATCTATTTAATCAACACAGGAGGTGTGTTTAACTCAACACACTTGTGCCAATAGCCAAAACAGCAATTCTTATTTATGTCAGTTTAAAAACAAAGGTAGAAAAGAATTAAGTAAAAAAAATCCAGATTAAAAGTATTGAGAAAAAAAATAGTAGTGTGTATTGTAGATGTAAGTTTGTTAGCACTGTGGTTTACTATGCATATTAAATTGCTGCTTTGTAATGTGTTCCTCTAATGTTACAATATTCGTATTACTAGGCACTACAAAATAAAATAATCATCTCTTTAAAATCCAGTATGTTTACAGTCAAATGTGATCTGTTATTATTCGTATAAGACACATAAACAGAATACAGGTGGAGTATCCCTTATCCAAAATGCATGGCACCAGAAGTATTTTGGATAATGGATAATTTCAGATAATTGATCATTTTCACCAATAAAATATATATTAGGGCCTCTCAGCACTATGAAATACAGTAGTATCAATGTACATATAGAGAGCAAATAAATCACCTTTACTGTACCAGAGCTGGGATGTGAGGTATTGTTGGCAACCTGCTGTTGGCATGTTGTGTTACCCTTTGTGGGCGTGGGGAAATCGTATCATGCATGTAAAAGCTATATCACAGCTTAAGGGGGCTGGACACTGAATAAACTGCTTGCATTCTCACACGTGTGTGGAGATTTGGCAACTTGTGGCAGATTTTTGGATAAGGGATACTTAACCTGTAAAACTTAACCTGGAATGCAAAATAGGCACTTTAAGCACATATGGTATATAAACTGGACCTTTACAAAAAAAATAAAGTGAAAGAAAATCCAAAAAAAAGAAACAAAAAGCCTTAAGGAACAAACAGTAGATTTCCCTCTCACTTTTTTTTAAAACTTTTGAGTGCTTTAAAAAAAAGGTGGTGGCACTTATCACTTGGGCACCCAACAGATCAAATGCCATATTAAAATCTGTTCTTTCTTTTCCACAAATTTCAACCAAGCACGTTATGTGAAAGCTTATGGGGGGTTTTCTGTTTTTTTTTTTAAACTTGTACTGTCTTGTTTGGTGTTTTATTGCTGTTTTCAATGCTGTATAGCTGCAGAATTGTGTATGCCCATACACCTTTTATTTATTCAGACCAATAAAGTATGATATTTAAAATTGCGATATCAGGGAGACTTTACATCAATACAACACTACTAAATGCCTGCTTAATAATTCAGTATAAGAGTATGCATCGTGTTAGAGCTACATTCCTGCTTGAAGAGAGATTGTCCTGCTTTGTGTTTCCATGCATAAAGCAAATACCTGCAGATAATGATTTTAAGTAGTGAATTATACATAGTGAATGTTTAAAAGCTGTGTTTTTGATGTTGGAAATCAGTATAGTATGACTAGCACATTGTATGAAAACATTTATAAATATCCAGTTGTATAATTTTTTTTTTTTATAATGCACTGCATCACCTGGTAGTTAAGTGGCATGCTTTTTATTCTGCATCATTTTATTGGGACAAAGGTTCTGGATCTGAGGACTGATCCCTAGAAATGAAGAATAGATAATGGCCATTTTCAGACCATTACAGGCTCTGCTCTAAGTAAATTAATAAACTGATATTTACCTAAAGGGTCCAACATAATGAGCTTTGTAATTCTGCTAAACCTTTTCAAACTTAATTCTTGACAATCTCTTTTTGTAAAAGCAGGGATGCATATTTTTGTCATGATCGTTTCTGGTCCCTAATATGGCAAACTTGCTATCATGGTAATATGGAGGCTGAGTTTGCTTTATTGCAATAGTATGAGCATGGTACCTGTGATGCTGAGAGCCAGGGGTGTACCTAACATATTTGGCATCAGGGGTGTATCCTATCTTTGTCACCCCCTGCATCATCAACAATCTTCCTCATGTCTGTCATCACCCTTCCTTGTCTGTCTTTTTCCCTTATATTCTTAAATGCTTGCCTCATTCCCCCCATGGTCCTTAATGGCTTTTTTTAAATTTCCACCCCTTCCTATCTGTTGCAATTCCATGTACTTGTCAGACCTCAGTCAGCACTCCTGCGCTTACTGATGACTCAGAGCATCATGTTCTGACGCTCTGAAACATTATTCACATGAGGAAGACAAAGCATCCGCAGTGGCAGTGTTGACTGATGTCTGTGCTTATAATTATGTCTGCAGCCTTAAAGGGACAGTGTAGTCCCCAAACTCACTTTGGTGCAAGATGAAGATTACTGCATGTATAGTGCATAGGCTTATTTCCAGTGTGATTTGATGCAGGCATTCTGTATAAATCACACTTTTGGTATTTGACTCAAGCCCTCCCCAGTGATTACGCTGCATGTTTACTGCAAGTTCGACAGCACTGATTATATAGACACTCAGGTTATAAAGTTTTGTTTCATTTAGTCACTTCCTGTGCTCTTGGAATTGAATACATTGTGTGGACTGTGATAAATTTGCTCTTGTACAGACTAGGATCTCTTAACACATTGTCTGATGACATCACTAGAGAGACATGAAATAATTCTCATTGGTTCCTGCAGAAAAAAAAAGGAAAGGACTTTTACTCAGCTAGTGTGGGCAGTCCTAGTTTCTTGCAAACTGCTGTAGTTTCACAATTTCATCTTGCTGTAAGTATTTTATATTTTAAGCAATGCAAAATGTAAAAAAAAATGCATTTTAAAGTACTTTGAAAGCACATTAATATGCATTAATATTTGGAAAATGCATTGTCCCTTTAAAGTATGATTGATTTTTTTTTTTTTTTAATGTAAATGTCCCTGAATAAAACAATGATGTGGTCAATACTGTCAGAAATGGTGTTATTGAGCATTTCGGGTACTTCAGAAATATGACACAATATGAATACCAATGTGTATTATTTATTTATTTATATCATAACATGTTTTGAAGAATCAAATTGGGCTGCCTATTGGGTGCAGAGCTCCCTTTTTTAATGTTATCAACAATTTTAGTAGCCGAATTTATTAGCAACATAGATATCATGATTCCAAGTACATTCAGTGGAGACATAAATAGGTGAAGTACATTGGTGAATTCTGAAGAAAAGTATGTTTGCTATTAAGGTAGCATCTAAATGATACTGACGATGTTCTTTAAGTCTAAATATACATGGTAACAGAAATGTTCATATTGAGTCTAAGGGTGTACTGTATTTTAGAATGTTTGTTTAATCATCTTTATTAATTGTGGGCATAAAACTGTGGGATACAAGATGAACCTAGTAGCGTTCTAGCCCTGAATGACTTTACAGATGACTTGGATTTCTTTATATAGTATATACAATGTTTGTAAATTAACAAGTCTAGACTTGTTAATTTACAGTTTGTTTAAGCTGTATGTAGTGTTGAGCGAACCCGAACCGCACTGTTCGGGTTCGTACTGAACATTACGGTATTTGGACCCCGGACCCGAACACAGACATTCCACTGTATGTTCGTGTTAGAGTTCGGAGTTCGGCTATAAACCGAAAGACATTCTGTTTATAGACTTTCGGTTTATAGAATAGCAACAGCATTACATGTATTATATAAACCGAATGTCGTTTGGTTTATAGACTTTCGGTTTATGGAATACATGTAATGCTATTGCTATTCTATAAACCGAAATAGAGTCCCCATTCATAAGAATAGGTCAATTGACCTATTCTTATGAATGGGGACACTCGCCCACATTTTACTTCATTTTGCAGCCCTCTAGCCCTTTCCAGGACTTTTTTAGAGGCATTTTAGTGGCCAAAAGTTCGGTCCCCCATTGACTTCAATGGGGTTCGGGGTCAAGTTCGACCGCTCAACTCTAGCTGTATGTTCTGCCTATTAGAAACAAATCGCAGGCACCTTGCGGAAGCCAATTAATTTGTATGGTGAAACGCGTTGGTGCTGATGTCTCAGTGCCACTTAAGGCACTCAAGACTCATTACCAGTAGACATTGTATCAGTCGGATAGCATAAAATGCTCCCATTTTGAAAATTGGAGACCTGCAGATCATCTGGATCTACAGGTGGAAGATTTCCTAATGACATTACTGATATCACTAAATCTTACACTTATTAATGTGATGTATGTATATTTCCATTCTGGTACAGTAGAATGTGTACTGAAAGGTAATTCACTGGGTGTGGGAGCTGTGTATTTTCACAATATTTGATGTATTTAGGAATTCTCGGTTTCTCTCATACATGCCTGATGAAGAAAGCTAAATTGTCTTAAAATCTTGCACGAAAATGTTCAGCTAATAAACAAAACATTCATATACTCGCTCTGAGTGTATGTGCACTGACGACATGAAAATATGTGTACCCTTTAATCTGCATGAATATCATGTAATAGAGCCAGACTAGTGATTTAAATGCACATCATGCATGCAATATACGGTACTCCCCGTTATTCAAGTTCTATTGTCATCTTTAGCATCAAGGTATGTAATCTTCGTGAACTAACAAAAATAAAACCAACCTATAATATATTTCTTATTCTGCCACTTGTCCTGTACTCTGTGAATAAAAGAAAAGGAAATAGATTGTTATACATAGGACATCTGAGTATGTAGAGTGGAATCCGCACAGTTATATACAGTCATACTAATTCCTAATGTGCTTAGCAGATGTTTGTACCATTAACACTGTAATGAAGAAGCTACCACTGCAAATTGTTCAAATAAATCAATACTAGACAGTACTGCTTGTTTTGATTATTTTTTTTTACACAGCAGATATCTACCGCTTTATATAGGTGTCCATGCTTTTTACACAAACACCTATATGTATATGCATATCAATACGCACACGACTCCAAGCACTTACATGACTTTTTATAAAGACATAATAGACTGACATTTTGGACCTAAAAACTCGAGCTTTGTCAAGAATAAGCACATTGGAAGTTATGTAAAAATATTCCCCCACAGAACATTGTTGGGCAATTTTTAATTGGCAACATGTTAATGTTCTGTTTATAAAATAGAATAGAATAAAAGCATCAGTATTAGCTGTAAGATATGTACGTTATGATGCTGGAAAGCAACTTGGTAATATGGCAATCTTGGAGAAACATGTCTCACTTTTTTATGTAGTGCTATTTTAAGTAATAATGATTATTTTTGAACTAGGTACTCTTCTTTTTTTTTAATTTTTAGTAAATGTTTTACTGATCTCCCAAAAAAAAAAAATATATATATATATATATTCCTGATTATCCTGTCCTACTAGAAAATCAAGGTTAGCTTGAACAATCTCCATACAGCATTCCAGGATAGGAACAGTTTTGTCATGATAATTATGCATAATAGACACTGTGGCTAATAGACCAGGCTAAATTTCCACACAAAAAAAACAACTTTGGCTTGTAGAGAATTCACCAACTGAAACATAAATTGCTAGAACTTACTAAGGTCCAAGGAGGAGCATTTTTATATAGTATTTTACCAGGAAGAAGTCATTAACATTTCTCCCATTTTCTAGTGTGTTCTAGAGATTTGTAATTAGTTACTGATGTACTCTGCTGGAATGGAACATTTATTATATATTTGTCTACCTTCCAACCAATTCCCTGCCAACCCATGGCACTGGGGTATGTGGCTTAGGAGGTCAAGTGGCAGCACTACAGTATGGTAGTACTGTCCCCCAAACTGATAGGGTTACACGTTAAACAAATTATATACACTAGTGTTTATTTATACTCATTATATCATTGTTCTAAGAATACCTACACAGATTAAAAATGTTCTGTATTTACCTTTTATTGCTGAACAATAAATATTTTAAAAAAAGACTAAGGAAATAAAGTACTGTTATAGATATTTAATGAAATCTGTGACAAACAGGTCTTCCAATTTTTGTTGTGCTAATTTAAGCAATTATGATTATTTTTAAACAGGTTACACTTTTTTTTTTGTCTAGTGAAAGTTTTACTTATCCAAAAAAAAGAAAGAAAAGAAAACATGTTCTTGATTATCTTGTTCTGCTAGAAAATCAGGGCTAGCTTGAAAAACTTCAGTTGTGCATTCCAGGATTGGAAGAGCTTTGTCTTAATAATCATGCATAATAGCCACTATGTATACCATTTAAAATTCTCAAATTAGGAATCTGATTTAGTGAATTTAGCAACTGAAACATAAATTGCTGCAACTGATGGCCCAAGGAGGAGCATTTTTATAAAGTATTTTTACCAGTAAGAATGCATTGAAATTTCTCTTATTTTGAGGTATGTTCGGGATATTTATAATTAGGCACTGATGTGCTGTGCTAGAATGAAAATGTAGTATATTTTTTCACTTCCATCTATAATTAATCATGAAAGGTTTTGGTAATTTACGACTTTTTCCTCTTACCTGTTATAAATATGTTTAAAGGACAATAAAACTATTTTTTTGCTTCTTTGGAGGTTAAAAAAAAGTATCCAGTTCCCCCAAGTAAACCCAACATGCACCTTTAAACATGCAGGTTTAATTTTGATCAGTGAAATCAATATCGCCCCGGGGGTGTTACTTCACTGCGTCTAAAGGAAGTCATGCAACAACCAAGTAAATAAAAAAAAAAACATTAAAAAATTGGGTATTTCTAAACTCAGGACAAATATTAGAATCTGTCTAGCAGGTTTTGTCATTAGCGTTTATAGATGTGTAAAAGATGTTTCAAGTAAAAGTCAGAAAATGTCTCTTTATTTTTAAATTTTCCATCATATTTTATTAATATTTGTTATAGTAAATTAAAGGCTGTCAAAATTTAAGAGGCAGCGCTTCTTAACTTGTCAAATATAATGTATAATTTGTGTGGGTACACTAAATGAGAGAGACAAAAAATTACAGCTAAACACAAACAACACAGAAATGTTAAAACACCCTGTGTCAGCAGGGTACAAAATGGCCAAAACAGTTGCATCATTAAAGGCCTATAAAACACTGCATGGCTGTAGACATCCACTTTTATGAAAATCCAACTGACTAGATAAAATGACTATTACCAGAGGTACATACAGGGACCTGAATGCCAACATTTCATACCAATCCGAAAAACAGGCCAAATCCTGTCGGTGGTTATTGTTTATGGATTAATAAATGGACCATGTGTTTTCAAAAATCAATCTGTGGACTACGTATTTATTACAAAGAAACATTGATGAGATTGAGCTGTACCAGCTGAAGAGATATTTTGAAATACTTTGTATTATTAGACACACTTTGTGTCAAATGGACAGTGTTCCTCTGTTTTCTCTGCACTCACTCTAGTGTTACTTTCTAACATTTCATACTGCACCCATTAACATTTCTTAACCCCTTAGTGACAGAGGCTGTTTTTCCACTTCTGACGTTTGTTTTTAACTGTAGTTTAAATTTTGTTTAATGTACCCACACATATTGTATGTGCTTTTATTGCCGTAAGAAGGCAATTCTCCACGGAACGAAAGTGGGACGCCATACTGGAATGGCAGCAAGCCATTCCGTTATGGTGTTGCCATGTTGCAGGCAAGAGCTTCAGAAGTGAACAATGTTCACTTCAGTCGCTAGACTGCCTCTTGAGGCAGTCAGCAACATTATACATACAAAAAAAAGTTAGTTAACTAAATCTAGGGTTAGAGTTACAAATTAGGGTTAACATTACGGATACAGTTATTTTAGTGTTAGAGCTAATTTAGGGTCAGCATGATGATTAGGGTTGGGATCAAAATGTTTAGGAAATAGCAAGAGCTAGTTTCAATTATTGCCCTATGAAAACCAACAGAAGATGGTGTAAACATTGACTTTCTAAACTCAGGACAAATATTAGAATCTATTTTGCAGAGTTTTTTTCAATAACTTTTGTAGATGTGTAAAATTTGTTTCAAGTAAAGGTCAGAAAAGGTCTGTTATTTTTACAATTTTTCACCATATTCTTTTCTTTTACAGTACATTATATGAAATGATCAAAATAATTTGTATCTAAATAAAATCTTTCTTATCAAGATAAAAACAATATATAACTTGTGTGGGTACTGTAAAGAAGAGAAATTTACTAGATTTTAATAATAAATTATGAGGTAAAGTCATGATTGATAAAGACACGGAGCAAGATTATGCTATGCTTATCTCTTTCTTAAATTTCCCTCAGCAGCAAAGAGACCGTATTAAAAACTTGACCAAATGCTTGGTCAAGTTGGGGGGGGGGAAGAGAGGTTCCTCTTTTTTTAATGTATAATACTTTTAAAACCTACTTTTTTGACTCTTTATATTTCCATGTCTTTGTCTTACAATAATATCAGGCGGAAAATGTGGAGATGTGCAGTTGCACTTTATTTGTTACGTATTCAGTGATTAGGAATTGATTGATGTATTGCCGGTGAACGTTATGAACACACTGTGTTAAGTTCAATGTACAGGAAATTATGTCAGTTACAAATTACAATGCCATTTAAGTAAAACTGAACAAGTTTATTTTGCGACTGTATACGTTTTACCATGTATCATCATTGTCAGATGTTCCTAAAGAACAGCATAATAAAAAAAACTAAAAAAAAAAACTTAATAAGCCCAATAAGAATACATTCCATATAATACTTCCCTCCCCTCCCCTATAAAGTCCAGTGTAATAAAAATCACTTCCTCTTTCTTTGTGTGAAGAGAAAAATCCGAACCATAACTTCAAACGAAGTCCATGATAACGAAACGATGACGACCAAAGCAGAAAAACGAAACTATCATTGAAACATCCGGCAGGCACTGAGAACTTCAAAACCAGGCAAGAAGTTCAAGCTATAATGAAATAAGAAAAACCTGGTAAGATAATAAAATATCCATCATATGCAATCAGCAGACATCTCATAATAGAGAGACAAATAAAATCAAATACATGACATCAAATATCATAAGAGCCAAAGTTGACTGTGGAATGCCAGGGACGAACCAGAGACCCCTGAAAGCAACAAGCTAAAAGCGGAACTTGACCCGCAGTCAGTAGCAGGTGTGGGGACCCCAAGACATCGGTCACCAGATAGTGCCATGATGAAAGTAGACGGGGTACATCCACCAACAGTTCCATCAATGTAGGGAACAACGGCTGAGAGTCCAACCATGGAGTTATTAACATAAGTGGCGTTCCGCTGCGTCGAAGATGTACCAGTGTAAGATGGATCAGACAAAAGGGAGGAAAATCGTAATGTCAGTATTTGTCACCAGTGTGTCCAGGTCTGGCCTCCAACTGTAAAACCGAGGAAGGTGAGAATTCAGACGGGAAGCGAATAGGTTGATGTCCAGTGGACACCACAGGTTCAACAGATGTTGGAAAATGATGGATGAACTCTCCAATCTCTAGAATTGTTTAACTGACGAGAATTCCAATCCGCATCCGTGTTGGATAAACCTGCTATGTGCTCCGTTTGCACTGATACATTGATGCACCACCAGCTGAAGAAGTTTTTACGAAACGCGTCCTGTGGGGTGTTTTTTTATTAGTGCAATATCGCTCATTTTTGCAGCTGTTCAATACCTGGCCAGGTGAACAAAAAGCAGTGGGTAAGAGGCTATTTGTTCTTCCTTCTTCCCAGTTGTTTGTATTTTATATTGTTAATCTTGTATATTATTTTATATTTTTCTTGTCCTTGTGACCAGCTTTGTATTTTACCTTATAGTGGCACTGGACTTTTTGTTTTATTTGTATACATCTTTTATTGTGATTTGTAATAAAAAACCAAAATTTTTTTATTGAGGTAGAAAGAAAGTCAGCATGAATTAGTTCTGCATAATACACAAGGTGTAAAGTGACATATACAACAAACAATTGTCTAACATAAAAAATTTAGTTTTTTAACCCCTTGACAACAAAGGACGTGCCAGGCACGTCCTGGGAGAAACTCCCTTAACGTCAAAGGACGTGCCTGGCACGTCCTGCAGTGAATGAAGCGGGTTTCGCAATCAACGATCGCGAAAACCGCTTTAACAGTGCTGGTCTATTGCCTCGACATCGAGGCAATAGCCAGCACCGAAATTTCTACTTTGGGACCCCCACGATCGCCCCACGGAGCGATCGTGGTGAGCCATATTGACGGAGCATGCTGCTCCGTCAATATGGCTAAGCCCTCTGCCGGTCTGAGCTTCGGAAGTGAAAGTAACTTCACTTCCGTCGCTCTGAATATGCTACTTGACTGCCCTAGTGGTAGTTTAGTAGCATTGCAATGGAAAATATTTAAAATACATATTTAATTAATTAAAAACAGGTTATTTAGCTATATTAGCCTATAGGGTTAAAATTAAATATTTTTTAGCATAAGGGATAGGGTTAAAATTAAGTTAAAGTTAAAAAATATTAAGGGATATAATAAGGATTAGAGTTGGGGTTAAATTTAGTGTTAGGGTTAAATTTTGGGTTCGGGTTGGGGTCAAAAGATCAATATAGTAAAAAACCAAAAAACACTATTTTTGGTTTTTGCCCCATAACTCGCAAAAAAATACCGAAAAATATGGAAACATGCATATTTTTGAACTCAGGAGAACATTTAGAAACTATTTAGACGGGCTCTTTTTTAATGATTTTATTTGTGTAAATTATATTTTAGGTCAAAGTTAGAAAAAGTGGGTTTTTAAAAAATTTTCATCATATTTTATGATTTTTTTTGTAGTAAATTATAAGATATGATGAACATAATGGTATCTAATGAAAGCCTTTCTTATGACGATAAAAACAACATATAATTTGTGTGGGTACTGTATGTGAGAGAAAAAAATTACAGCTAAACACAAACACCCTAGAAATGTCAAAACAGCCATTGTCACCAAGGGAAAGTCAAGGTGAAAATGTCTTGTCACTAAGGGGTTAATAGATTATGTGATAAAAGGCAAGGTACATATATCTGTTATAGAAAAACAATATACAGCATGGCAATCCTTTCAGAGGTTGCCAAGAGGTTTATAATATAATATAGAGTAATTAAAAAGTGGCCAGAGCAGGAGATTAAAAACTGACTCACATCGAATGGGTGTAGAAACCAGTAAATACGCTAAGACCCCGACCAGACTAAATAGAACAGCATCAATAGAAACACACAAAAATATATAGGGTCATGTTTTAGTTGTACCGCAAAAATGGTGGTCAACTCATAGCAGTAACAAATCTCCACAATAGCGGAGAAGTCAGGTAAGAAAAGTGAAGGGAGAATAAAAGAAGAGATGGACAAGTAGTCTAGGTTAAAAAGAAAAAAGAAGGAGGGGCCCTGGCTCACTTGTGGAGACCAGGGAAAACCTCGACTCTAAACTAGTATCATTGAGGGTGCCCTGGGGGAGGGGGGGTGGATCTGAGCATAAAAAGAAACCAGATACATGCAAAACATATAACAAACTATACAATTTTAAAAAGGAAAAGTGAATAGGCACGAAGAAAAACGGAAGGTTTCAGGCCTTCCAGCGTATGAATACAAACCATAATGATCCCATAGGGCAGGGATTCTGCCTCAGCGTGATACTTGGTTAGATGCCATCTTGCGCTCCTAGTGTTCACCTGAAATGTCCCCGTCAGTCTGTGTAGCTGGTTAAGGATGGGGTGGCATTGGCAGATCAAGTCCTTGGAGAAAGGTAGGCATGTCCGCCGGGTCCTCGATTGTAAGTTGATGATTGTCCTTTGACACAGTCAGAGAGCGGTATGGCCCCCACTTGTATTTCACCACCACTGTGGTGTGAACAAGTCCAAAATGATGTGTTCTGTGTTTGAGCGTGTCGGTCGCAGGGATTTAAGAAACCTTGGACGTATGGGAGGAGAGCGGTGGGCCCAACCGCCTCTGGGATCCCACGTAATCGAAGATTTGGCATGCATATTACCTATCGTGTCAGGTTGTACATTTGCTGGGTAAGTAGATCCGATTGACCCGTACTTTCTTTATTATTAGACTGTACTGTCTCCAGAGCATTCTTCATAGTGGAGATCTCGGCTTTAATCGTGGTGATCTCAGAGTGCACCTTTACGACCTCAGACTTCCATATTGCTTGCATCTGCAAGGAGCATTGCTCTGATATTTGCCTTCGCGGCCAGTGTATTGTTGGCAGGCACCTTGAGTTGTTGGTTGGGGAGTGTCACCTTCGAAGCAGAGGCTTCATCAGATGATGAACTGTCTGAGGACCTATTAGAGGCCTGTGGGGTGGGGGTCTGTAAAACATGTTGGACTGGCCTTGTCCAGAGCAGTGCAGGTATGTGAAGTTGTCTCCAAAAAGCATGCCCTTAACTTGTGGGCCAAGCTTGGTGACAGCCATTTTCACCAGCTTCAGCTCAATTTTGAGAAGTATGTGCCTCTCTGTGGCTAAAGCTATATTGGCATTGCCAATCAAACAGATGACACGTTGGTTCCATTTACGTACTGCTTAAGCAGTACTCTTTTAGCTGAGCTCTTTTACATGGTGTAACCACCATCATCTGTGGCAGGCGTAACAGTGCCCAACTTAGATTATTTGGAGGCATGTGGGTCAGCGTGATGCTCTTTGCAAGACACTTTACGAAATGACCCCGAGGGTAGCGTACGCTTCCCTTTAGACACAGGTAGGGGTGCCTCTGTAGAGGCATGAGTGGCAATAAGGGCTGATGAAATTAACTGAGCGATTCTGAAGAGGGTTCCCTAACAAAATCGAGATCCCGCTGAGCAGGGGTTATAGTGAAAAAACGGTGATGCCCTGGAGTGTTGTTTCTCCATTACAGTATTAATGCAAGTATCAATATGGACAGGCTGTGGGGAGACCAAAAATAACAATATATAGAGAACAAAGTCACCTGCAGAAGTGTTAAAAGAGCCTCTGTCTTACAGGAGCAACATTCCTAAAAGCCTCGCCCTCGAGGTTAATCTACACTTCTGTACTCTTTAAAATAGTGGACCCCAATAAACCATGCCATCCTCCCACAGAAAGCAATACAAATGCTGGTACTGTGTTTCTGACCAAAGACCACGAACACTAAATATAAAATCAGATTATATATGACATTTTTTTGTATTATTATTTAGTAGTTGGCCTATTTGACGAGTATCCAAACGGTAGGAGATTTTCCTGAACTCAGCTCCCTCCTCATATTACAGGAAGCGTTTTATTTGCCACACAATTTGATAAGTGGCCGAGTTTTTCAATAATACACGTTATTATTGTGTGATAACGGAGAACGCAAACTGTTATTTATGACTGTTGTATTTCAATGCGGCCGACACCCTAACATTAGTCTATAGCATTACATAAGTAATCGCCGTTGGTAAAATGACACTTGGCATTCCTTCACGCCGCCTTCCACAGGTGCACTGGGGACTGCACAGTCACCTCAGCCGGAGCGCGCCACACCCGCCAAGGTGCTGCAGGCAGGCGGCGCGTGCAGTTTGGTGAGACCCAGAGGCAAGAGAGGGAAGAAGCGCGCGCACGTGTGTCCGTGCTCCGGGAAGGGAGCAGGTGAGCGCGCGCACACACTGGGGCTGCCTTTGCTCGCTCCATACGGCGATACCGAGAGTACCCGCGAGGATCCCCCCCACCCTGGATCCCGGGTGACATCGCTCACTACCGACCTGCACATCACCATGGCGTTAGCCGAGCTGTACACTCAGGTAATGATCCATACAGCCACCTTCATACCTGACACTGTCTGTGAATGGGTGGCCCTTCACATCGGCTGAGAACGTCTACTGTCCCAACTTTCCTGTCTTTACAATAACATGTTTTAAGATCTTCCCATGGGGTTTATCCTGAGCAGCTTTAATCACTGGCCTGTGCCACTGTGATCAGGGCACTTGGAGGAATACAGGGGGCTGGTGCCTGAGTAACTCTTGCAGCCACCGCAGAACCTCTTTGATGCCGTTACTGTTCTTCTTCTGGAAGCCTCATGTAGCAATAGGGTGATTGTCAGATTTGCTTCTCAGATATATAAGCTGAAGATCTTTAAAGTAATTTAAAATATAGTCTGCATTTAACAAATATTTTACAGCAGTGACATGTCTGCTGCTGAGATATAACTTTTAATTCACATTTTTGCTCATTTTAGTTTCTCCGTATAGACTTTTTTTCCCTCACATTTTTAATCTAATTTTGTAAGTAATACTCTTTATGTACTGTATCCAGTGCTGAGTAAATTAGTAACATATACGCATGTTTTGGTAATAGCTGATCAGTATGAAATAGCACAAAACAAGTGCCATCAGTTATAGGTTAGGAGTCTTGACTGCCTGGCTTCAAGGGTTTTCTTTCATCCCTTGGTATGTACATATGGGTCAGCTTTCTGGCTAAGTACCAAAAGTAGCATTGTGGTCCACTAGTGTTGTGCACACTGAGGGGGACACATACATTGAGAATGATGGGATCACCAAATGTGCAAGTACACAAAGCTGACTTTACATACATGTGCAGTGGACATCCCCATTCATCCCTATAAAAGTGCTTTTATTGCCTCTTTTGAGATACCAATTTTTAGTGTCAGGGTGGGAAGTTTCTTGCAGTAGATTTACAAGTTAAGTATTGCAATAAAATTAAATAATTTCAAAAATGGAATGGTCCTTTAAAATGGCAAAAAAGGTTTTTTTTGTAACTTTTTTTGCATCGAAAGAAGCATAAGTTTTAAAATAGGTGCCACCCGACATAAACCCTACTTGTTTCCTTAGAGATACACTCAGCTCTGCCTTTCAGCTGGCAGTGCCAGAACATGCTCAGCCAATTAGAGTGAGATCTTGCAGTTCAAGTCTGATCGATGTGTGTCAGGTCCGACAGCTTCTCACCGCTCGGGCACAGAGAAGCCCTTGTTTTTAAAGGCAACTAACAGAGAATCCCCTTCTTTTGGTGAACAGAGGTGTTCTGTAAAAACAGTAAAAACAAAACATATCAAAATGTGCTAGTTTATTGGCACTTTAAAGGGGTACCACGACCTCCTCCTTTTTTTCATCTGTAAACAGTGCCTCAAATATTAATTTGCCTGATTTCTTGCTGGCTCGTGCGCCTCCTAAATGTAGAAAGAGAGAGGGGACAGATTACTATTTGGCATTTATTTCTCCGAAATAAATGCCAGATTCTGTACCCTAGCTTGAATTAAAATCCAATTTTAATTTATGTAGCATTTCAAAGGTGTTTGTACTGTTCCTTTAAAATATATTTGTCTATAATTTATTGATAAGGCAACTGGTAATCTATAGTATAGAGTTACTTGATAACAACGTGGTTAGTTGTACATATTTTGTCTGCATCAATGGGTCTCTGAAAAGGTGTTTTTTTTAAGGGCTGTACACATTATAGTATACTTTCATCATTCATTTCTTGGTAGTCTTTTTCTTGATACAAAAAAGTTTTCCAGGTTGAAATATCAGGCTTTTTTTTTTTTTTACACCACTAGACTCTGTGATACATGGATATTACGTAAAAGCCATAAAATAGTTTTAGGGCTTTCAATATTTATATTGTTGAGAAGACACATAACAGATGTTCACACACTTACTTGTAATAGAGTTGCACCCAACAAATGCTCAATTCAGATCCATACTGATTCCTGAGAAGTAGGTTGTGTCCATGCAAGTTTAATGCTGCATCTGGACTCTCTGCAAAAGGACCCTAAGGCATAGTATATCTTGTTTCTGTGGGTTTTAAACTATAATGTTATAAACTGGTGTATGCAGATTTCTGTCTATCAAGATATTAGTTCATTTATTCTTAAAATATTGTAAAACAAAACTAAAGGTTATTTGACAAGGCTTTTTTTTATGTTAATAAACTTAGCTTGAAGGAGTGTTTTCTTACAGTTTGCATGGAGATTTAGAAAGTGCATGCTAGGTGTATGATTTCATTTAAGGAACTTCCTGAAAGAGTCACATGGTGTTTCACTTCACGTTACTGGCTAGAGAGAGTTTATCGTGAAAGCGAAATTGCATGATTTCCTTTACTGTGAATGCAAACACCTGGAATGTGTCTTTTGTGTAAATACATTAACCAATTTAACAAGTGTTAAAAGTCCAGTTTTGTTCTCGCCTCGCTCATGCCATGGATCTGCTTATTTTTTGTTGTTGTTGTTTTTGCAAATCACTTTTCAGGTTTTCTTTGCTTAGTACAATCAACATAGTGTGTCATACAGTCCCCTGGATTAGATTTATTTATCATTAAATGTATTATTACATTATTTTTCTATTGAAATTGGAGAAATAAAAAATGATTATTTGGAACTCTGCGTAGAGGAATTCTTATTAGCCACCCGGAACAATACCAATTTATCACTTGCTCTTGTAACATTATTTTCAGTGCTTTTCACATGTGAACTAGGCTCTGTATATGCACTACAACTCCAACGTGGAGTGCATGTACACGTAGAGACAAAGGAAAAAACACATAGTATAACTCCTGTACACGGAACTGCAGATGGTTGATGACCCCAATATGTTGTGTTGAATAAAGTCTGTTAACCATACAATCTATCAGGTGGCCACACAGGTTCCCTCTGTTGCAACGCAGATGACACAGCTTGCTACTTAGTCTTTTTTTACTTCTGGATTCATGAGGTCAACGGCCCTATGTTTTGGGCGTTTAGAACCCCAACCAAACACGGGTTATTCTCGCCGCTGCTCCCCACAGCAGAAGCAAAGTGGGGTGCGTGAGACTGCATTAAAATATGCACTTTAATGTTTGTAAATATAAATGTTAATGTGATGAGCAAGATGACATAAACATTTTTAAAATGCTTTGTTATAACCCTGGGAGATTGTGAAAGGTATATTTTTCGTATTATGGAGTATTGACAGGTATTGGTAGAATATTGAAGCTGTACAAATCTATTTGGACAAGTTTCATTACCCACACCTTCATTTAACATTTGTTTGCAGAGTGGGCCAGAGGTTTGATAATTCTCTTATGGAAACCAAGAAATGATTCAAAACAGTTTACTAAGGCATAGATTGTCATCCTAAAATGTTGGTCCTCTGCTCTGAGTTGCCTCACTTGGAGACAGTCTCATCCAAGTCCAAGTCCTCAGCAGACCACATTGGACTTGGAAAGATCTGCACTAATTAGTGAATAACTAATTCTGGAGTTTGTTTGATTTACAGCTGACATTAGCTTTTTAAACAAAACATTTAGTGAATAAACACTTTTAGGAAAAGTGTATTGTGCATAGCTAGTATAATTCACTGATGAAATTGCCCATTGTGGATTTCAGAAAGTAAGCTTCCTTGTCCATAATTGTACTATTCTCATCACACAGAGAGCACCACAATACACTTTTTTTTCTTCTTATGTTTCCTTCATTTTCACAATATAGTTTTCATTATCCAATACATAATCCAGCCAGTCTTTTACTTTCTTCTTTATTTGAAAATGTCACCATACTTACTTATGATCCTTATATACTTTGAACTTAAGAAAACTTGTTTCAAAACAAATCCAGGGTGTATCATAATGAACCTGAATGAGTAAACGAGTTAGTGTTTACTTGTAAGGCTGGGTTGCTCTTGAACTGATATTAGCATGAACAGTTTCATTTACCCATGGAGGTGTCTGAATTTGCAGAGATATTCAATAACATCAAGTAACATTACTTAATCACACACCTATGATGTAATGTAACTTGTTTTTATTTTGATTGAAACACTCATTTGGCTGATATGGTGGGCCAAATTACAACCTGAGCACCTCAATGAACTGTGTCTATGGGAAGTTATTTACATACTATTTTTACTTTTTCTTGTTCTTGGACATTCAGTCTTGTAGTAACACAATATACAAAAATGTTTAGCATAATGAGATAATGAAGGTACTAGTAAAGTTATGATCACCATACCAAATTGCAAATTGTGCCTCACTGCCTCATAATATTTTATTAAATTTGGCACCCCAGAATCTTCTGAGTCTAATGAATACAATAAATATTCCAAACCATTTATATGTGGAACGCCCATATGAAGCAGACAAGGTTGGGTTGACCATTACATTAAATGGACTGTCAAGTGCTCAAAATGCAGCTTCAAAATATAAATGCATATTAATGTGCGTTCAAAGTACTTTTAAATATATGTCTTACATTTTGCATTGCTTAAAATATAAAATACTTACAGCTAGAAGAAATTGTAAAATTACAGCAATTTGCAAGAAACAAGGACTGCCCACACAAGATGGGTAAAACTCATTGTTTGTTTGTTGCTGCAGGAACCAACAAGAATAATGCCATTCAAATGAATGGAATATCCTGTCTCTCTAGTGATGTCATCAGGCAATGTGTTGCACTGTTAAGAGATCCTACTGTGTACAAGAGCAAGGTCACTTATAGGCCACTCAACAGACTCAATTTAAGGAGGACAGGAAGTGACTATATGAAACAGAACTTTATATCCTCAGTGTCTATAGAATAGAATCACTGGGGAGGGCTTGAGTCAAATATTGAAAATGTGATTTATACATAATGCCTGCATCAAATTACACTGGGATAAAAGCCTGTGCATTATCCAAGCAGTGTTCTTCATCTTGCACCAAAGTGAGTTTGGGGCTAGACTGTCCGTTTAATGATTTTCCATAAAGCCAACAACACAATGCTAGGTAGAGAGTGTAAAGTATGAGAAACATAAGGTTTAAAAGGCAGAAAAGGAAACCGTGGGATTGTGGTGTTAAGTAAAATCAGTTGAGACTTCCAATAATACGTATTAGTTAAATGAATTGTGAACTTTTTTGATGACGTTGGGGGAACTTTTTTAAATCTTAAGACAGCACACTGGGGTTTCTGTTGAAGTAAGTTCCAGAAACAGATTGTAAGGGTTAAAGAAGAGCGCAGAGGATCCAAACACAACATGCCTGGTTAGTTGAGAGATGGCAAGTTTGTGTATGGGATGGGTAGAGTAGGGCATATTATTAGTCTGGTTTTGCAATGATTACATTTTAATAGTGGGGGGACATCCAGGAGGAGAAGGCTGAGAGGCTGCTCCGTTCTGCATGGTTATGCTCATAGATTTACTCTGGTACCAACACTACCATTCAAAGGTTTGGGATCACTTAGAAATGTCCTTGTTTTACAGCAATGAGTTGCAAAATGAATAGCAAATTTAGAATGATAAACTTGGATTACCTAACACAACATGCCATTAGAACAAAGGAGTGATCTCTTCGGATAATGGTCCTCTGCACAGATTTTCTATTGAAAATCAGCTATTAACAGCTACAATAGTCATTTGAAACATTAACAATATGTAAACTGTATTTCTGATCCATTTAATGTTATTTTAATGAACAAAATTTCCTTTTATTTCAAAAACAACTGAATAAATCAGGGCTTTAATTTAGTTTTAGGAGCCAGCCAAAAAAGACATATACACGCCTTACACGGACAGACAGTCACATACACACACTTCACAGACATCCAATCAGTCAGATACACATACCTCGCAGACATCCAGTCAGTCACAGACAGGTAGTTAAGCACACCTCAAACACACATCATCAGCAGTCGTCAGCAGTTTTTATTTCAATTTTTTTAAGAAAAAAATTATTTCTTAATGTGTTCCATTTCTGCTGCAGCTGGATCTCCATGTGTCACTAGACACTAGAGTGTGTTGCGCAAGGGGCGCAGCTTGCAGTCTATGCAATCTGCAGAGAAGTTCCCCCTTTGAGCTGTGCTGGTAAAAAAAATTGATGGCAGTGGCAAGGGGCTCCCTGTGAATAACAGCACCTGGGCGACCTGGCGGGCCGGGGTTTGTTTAGCCCTGGTCTAACTGATCCCAAAATTTTAAACGGTAGTGTACGTCACAAGTTGGTTGAATGATGTCCACATATGTGTAATGTTTCTGGAAGGCTAATGAGAATGTTCCAGTTTAGCAAATCTCAGGTCTTCATGGCAACCAAGAAAAGAGACCTGTGGCCCACGTTTGACGGAACCTCTCTGTTTCCTAGGGACCCTCAAAAGGACTGAGAACAGTGATTTTATCCCCAGGATCTCCTGCTCTCCAGCCATCCAAATCACTGGCTGAGACTTAGTGCAGGATGAAGAAGAATAACAACCTTATTTGAACAGAAACAGAGCCTTATATACAGCCTTAATAAAGTTAACATAACTCAACCCACATATTAGCATTCAACACACCAGAAACCAAATAGCAATTAATCAGACCTGCAACACATATACAATAACACATCACACTCTACATCACCAAATATCGCATTGGGAACTGTTCATTGGATCAGTGCCTGTGAGAACATTTCAGTGTGCAGGGGAATATGAATCTGTATCGGAAATGCTAAATGATGCCGTTTGTCCAATGTTCTCCTGAAAACATAACAGAAAGTAGAAGTTTGTAATCAGTCTTTAATTTATTGAAAAAGCAAAACTACACGTTTTAAAATGATAAACACAAACCATAAATTGTTTTGAAAGTGCTATATCATTTCAAAAATAATGAGCTTTCCCCAAACCAACATCAGGACAAAAAATTACTGTCACTGCTGTGCTCTCTGAAACCCACAATAATTTGGTAATTAGCCAATCTATCTATGTTTCTGGACATTACAGCTGGTTCAGAATTTCAAGAATTGGTTGTGGTTTTTTTAATATCAGAACTATGTGTTGTGACTAAAAAAGACAGAAGCTACAGGCAATAATTTTTTAACCTGTATGCTGAACATGCATTACTTGTTAAAGTAGATTTACCACATATTTACTCTTTTGATCATGCACTTACAGATATTTATTTTCTTTTACAGTATAACAGGGTTTGGATTCCTGATACAGATGAAGTGTGGAAGTCTGCAGAAATAACAAAAGATTTAAAGCTTGCTGACAGCTTTCTTCATTTGTGTTTGGAAGATGGAACTGTAAGAGACAATTTTATAATCAATGCTACACTATTTACACGTTACCATACCTATAATTTACACTCTCTACTTCATTAGACTTTAGTCATTTATTTTGGAAATGTTGCTTTCTTGAATAAATACTTTAAATCAATAAAAACATAAACAAATACAACAAACTCTGTGTACCGCAACAATAGACTAGGCAACACTATTGTAACCAAAGATTAAAATATCCAAATCATTCAAAATAAATGTTCCTTTAGGTTAATATTCCTCCAAAATAGTCTCTGATGATAAATGTTATTTTAAGCATGCCAAGGGCCCTAATATTTTGTAGACACCTATTAACACCAATGCACAGACATGATATTTAATTCACTTGCCACATAAAAACAAATAGACCTGGAACATGGAATAGTTCTTATGGAATCCACTTAACTTTAGACAAGACGATCAAAGACCAAAACATGGGTGCAGCCTAAATGGGCCGAGTTATGCAACATTGCGTGTACAGATATATGGTTTTTGGAGCTCATTTCATAGTCTTTAGGCTAGGTATGTCTTTTAAACATACACTGTTTAAAAGCAATGTTGCCTGTGCACAGTGCAAAGACTGCATTAATGCTGGGACAGTCCCGAATTTGATGGGACAGAACTGTCCCGGCAAATTTGGGATTTTTGGTAACTATGCCTTTGTTCATGTATTCCTACTGAAAAAATTTAATGTTAGATCCAGATTTCCTCTATGGCACAATTTATGTATTACGAGGTGCCATCTTTAAGGAATGGCTGTCTGGTATGTGACATGAGACCTGCATTTTGGCAGGTGGTAGACACCATTAAAAGTCCATAACACAGTAGCAGTGGTCATTACTGCATCTCTGTGGGGACACTAAAAAGTGGCAAATGTGAGTTAAAGGAATGAAGGGCGGTTGTCTTCTTTTCTTTATAATGGACTATATGGTAAATGCAAATTTTCATTTTCATAATACTGTATAAAAATATACAGTAATATAAAAATATATATACAGATATATATATATATATATATATATATATATATATATAAATCCAACAATACTAAAAATGCACTCACTGGACTGTCCGTAGTATTATTGGATTCCTATATGAAGATTTGAATTGCACCCAGGCATATTGATGACATCTGAGTAACTACGAGTAGAGTGCTGGTACGTTGGGGGTATATATATATATATATATATATATATATATATATATATAATAGCTTCTATGTTCCAGAAGCAGGTTAGTCACCAAAAGTCAAACAATACAATGGGCTTATTTAATCCTGGCGCAAAGTGGTCTAACAAGCAGGAACATTACATTGGTTTCCATGGTGATTACTCCACCTTCAGAGCTTTGCTCCACACTGACCTTTATAAATATCCTCCAATGACTCTTATGTGAATACAATAACCATAACTAACGAACAAACTGCATAAACACACATTGCCGTTATAGGACCTGAAATATCCTGTGGATCCAGAAAGGCACATTCTGCCACCCCTTAGAAATCCAGACATTCTAGTAGGCGAAAATGACCTCACCGCTCTTAGTTATTTACATGAACCTGCAGTTCTGCATAACCTCAGAGTTCGGTTTATGGAATCCAAACATATCTATACTTACAGCGGTAAGCAAACATATTTTGACAGCTGCAAATTATTTTTTTTGTTTATTCTTTGTAATCATTAACTCATTGTCTATGAAACGTTTTATAATCTAACTTGATTCCAGTAAAAGTAAGTTCATTGATGACCGCAATGTGCAGATGTATACAAAAAAGTCCGAATTTGAGGCATGTGTGGAGCTTTTGTTTGTATTTCATACAGAATATGTACAATTTAATTGATGGTATAGATATCATTGTTGAAATACCTGTTTGGCAGGCATCAAGCATGTTTTTCTACATACAAGTTTTAGAACACAAATAATGTAACATGTCTGCAACCACAGTTGGCTTGTTGAAAATCAGGTTACATACTTTGTTCTGGTATTGTAGACTGTATTACTACATGTCAGCACACTAATTTACACCTGTCAATACAAACATTTCTACCTTTGTACACTAGGATGGCAATATTGGTCAGTGTTTGCCTCTGTAACCATTCACATGTGCATGCCCATCTATTGTTTGTCTTTGGTTACATAGCTGTCCGTGAAGTGTGGTTTAGTTGAGAAATTATTGTTAGTGTTTTTTTAGTGTCAGTATGTGTGGATACCTGTGTGTGAGTGGAACACTGAAACATTTTCATACATGACTGCTTTGATTGTAAGAATTGGTCTCAAGAAAAAGAAATCGATAGAAAGATGGACAATTGGACATTTTTTCCAACTCCATTGTTAATGCCTTATTTTTGCATTTCGTTTGCGGTTCTCTTGTCAATTTCGTTTTACTGAACAGCCTCTATCTCTCACTCTATAAATATATGTGTGTATATGTACAAAATTATATAAGTATTTCAAAGTGCATTCAAAGCTTTCTTTTTTTTTTTTTTTTGAAACCTGATTTCTCGCTTAAAATAGTGAAATCAATACTTGTCTGAATAGTATAAAATAAATCTGTAAAACCTCACTATGTTTTATGGTTCTTCTGAATTTTGAGCTGTACCTGTTAGGAACTTTGCAGCAAGCGTTGCAGTCTTCCTCAGATGTTAGATTGAACTGTGCAGGTTCCAAGACACTGATGGATCGTCCAAACATCTATTTTGATGTTTATTGGAATTTCTGTATCCCTTATATATGAAAATAACTTACATACAATATCACTATTACCCAACAGTGAAAATCATTATTTTAGTCTCATTGCAACTTAATATGTATTAGATATGATAGCTTACAACCATATAATAGATTCAACGTTTTTTTAAAAAATGAATCTCCAACAATGCACATTGTAATCTCAGGAAGGTCTGTCAATGACTTATTCTGATAGATTTACTGTGCGAATGGTGCTTGTTTACTACGACTGGTAGCCTTGACATATAGCATAATGCACCAGCATGTACTCTTACTGTACTGCAACATTTTGAATGCTATAAAATCATGGATCTAATTAAGTTTAGATCTAATTGTTTAGAAATTAAATTCTAGATTTACATAGTGTGGTGGTGAATACTTATAACTGCCATAACTGTATTTTAATGACAGACAATGAAAGCCTGAGAAATAAGTAGTTGCAGAACACTTATGTAAACACACCTGTACAAATACCCATTTTCACATGCGTAGGTCATCAAGGTCTTGTGTTTATATTTTGTGCTTCCCATCATTGAATACAAAATGAAGTAAAAATGTAAATATATATGATAATATTAGCATATAGCTTTAGGTAATCGTCAGGCTGCTGATAGTTTGAGGTGTTATAGAACAGATTAACCAACATTTAGATATGGAGGAATCATTCCAACATTCTAAAAGTATGACTGAAGAAATACTGCCATGGCACTAAGGTCATAGAGCTCCATGTCCATGTATGTATTTCAAACATTAATTACAGTCACATTGCCAATGTTTCCATTATTTACATTATACTGCTATCATATTTGTTTAGAGTATATCACTTGTTAAATATTCAAATCTGAGCACTGGGAAATTCACTTCCTTCAATCTCTTGGCTTGTCAGACTTTGTCAATGGAGCCTGGTGAATAAATGCTTGTGTTTCAGAATGACTGTCTGATTGGCCAGTAAGTGGATCATCTCTACAGACCATGTAAACAATAAATACCTCACTAAGCAAGTCACATCAGTGGTGGACTTTGTCAGCCAGGGGACATGGTCCACCCCAGGTAGAACCATTGGTGGTGCTGCAGTATGCATATGTGGCCAGCTCGGAATCTAGTGTCACTAATGGGTCTACCCAGGTAGCTACGATTTTCAAAACAAAAATCATAACTTCAAGTTTTTGGACCACTTCAGATCACATCAGTGACAAAAAAAAATGCAGATATAATCCAAGTGCTGTAATCCCCCCCCCCCCCCCCCCCCCCCAAAAAAAAAGAATCCCCCAGTCATTGTAATTTAAACTAACATGAAACTTATCAGGAAGTGATAATTTAATGCAAGAACTCTATATGCAAAATTTTATGGTGCGATTATTGGATGGCCATGATTAAAATGTGTACCCTAAATGTTTGAGCATTTACCCTTAAAGTACAATATTTGATTCATGTTATAGGTCAGGGGTCACATATAATGTTTTGGGAATTGCACAGCCTATTTTCATAATAATGTTTGTTTCTTTCTTTCTTTCTTTCTTTTCACCTCATGGGTGAGCTCCTAGAACATTTTTTTTAATTTGCATATTCCCACTAAAGCACTTCTTATATACATAATAATATATTTTTAAAGAGCTCACCCATAAGATGAAAAGAGAGTAATGTTAAAACATTATTATGATAATACCCTGTGCAATTCCCTAAAACATAATGTGACCAGTGACCTATAATAAAAATGCAGAAAGATATAGTCAGTGTCAGAGGAGTTAACCCCTAGTTTGCTTAACATATGTAGGCAGTGTCAGAGGAGTTAACCCATGGATGGTTAGACAGGTATAGGCAGTATCAGAGGAGTTAACCCCTTGGTGGCTAGACAGATATAGGCAGTGTCAGAGGAGTTAACCCCTGGATGGCTAGACAGATATAGGCAGCGTCAGAGGAGTTAACCCCTTGGTGGCTAGACAGATATAGGCAGTGTCAGAGGAGTTAACCCTTTTATCCACACACATACACAGACAGTAAGTCACTCACACTGACATACCCATGCTCACTCACACTGACATACACACGCATGCTCTCACTTACACTGACATACACACACGCTCTCACTCACACTGACATACACACACGCTCTCACTCACACTGACACACACACTCATTCACTCACACTGACATACACACACTCTCACTCACACTGGCATACACACACATGCTCACTCACACTGGCATACACACACATGTTCACTCGCACTGACATACACACACTCTCACTTACACTGACATACACACATGTTCTCACTTATACTGACACACACACACGCTCTCACTGACACACACACTCTCACTTACACTGGCATACACACACGCTCTCACTTACACTAACATACACACGCTCTCACTTACACTGACATACACACACACATTCCCTCACACTGACATACACAATCCCTCACACAGACATACACATTCCCTCACACTGACAAACACATTCCCTCACACTGACATACACACACTCTCACTCACACTGACATACACACACACACTTTCACTCACACTGATATCCACACACATGCTCACTCACACTGACATTCACACACATGCTCACTCACACTGACATTCACACACATGCTCACTCACACTGACATACACACACATGTTCACTCACACTAACATACACACACGCTCTCACTTACACTGACATCCACACATGCTCTCACTTACACACACACTCACACTGACAGACACACACTCTCACTCATACTGACATACACACTCTCACTCATACTGACATACACACTCTCACTCGCACTGACATACACACACTCTCACTCACACTGACATACACACTCACTCACACTGACATCCATACACACTCACTCACACTGACATACACACTCTCACTGACATACACACACTCTCACTCACACTGTTAGACACACACTCTCACACTGACATACACACACTCTCACTCACACTGTTAGACACACGCTCACTCACAATGACATACACACACACGCTCACTCACACTGACATACCCACACACTCACTCACACTGACATAGCCACGCACTCACTCACACTGACATACCCACACACTCACTCACACTGACATACGCACACACTCACTCACACTGACGGACACACACTCTCACTCACACTGACATACCCACACACTCACTCACACTGACGGACACACACTCTCACTCAAACTGACATACACACACACACACTCAATCACACTGACATACACACACACACTCACTCACACTGACATACACACACACTCTCACTCACACTGACATACACACACCCTCACTCACACTGACATACACACACACTCAATCACACTGACATACACACACACTCACACTGACGACACACACACTCACTCACACTGACATACACACACACTCACACTGACATACACGCCCACTCACACTGACATACACACACACTCACACTGACATACACACCCACTCACACTGACATACACACACACACACTCACTCACTCACACTGACAGACACACACGCTCACTCACACACCCACTCACACTGACATACACACCCACTCACACTGACATACACACCCACTCACACTGACAGACACACACTTTCACTCACACTGACATACAAACACACTGACATACACACACACTCACACTGACATACGCACATTCACACAGAAACGTACCTGCTGTATGCATCTCTCTTTGCTTTGAGCTCTGTGAAGGAGGTCTCAGCCAATCACGGGAGGTTTCTGAACTCTCAGCCAATTTAAGAGAGTTGAGAAGTCTCACCTGATTGGCTGAGACCTCCATCAATCAAGAAACACAGAAAAAAAAAAAGACAGACAGCTGCACGGAGGAGCAAAGTGCCGCTGCCTCTGCCAGGATGCCGCCTGGGGCAGCTGCCCCACTCTTCCCCATTATAGGACCGGTGTTCTGACGAATTACTGGAGCAAATTCTCCTGCGCAATCGCAGGAGAATTTGCTCACTGCGCATGCGCATAAAGTTACAGCTGATAACTCAGCTGTAACTTTATGTCCACCGCGCATGCGCGAGCTGCGCAACCCACATCCCGCCCCCCGCACACCCCTTCTCACCGGCTGATCGGACAGCGGCGGTACACAGCGCATGCGCGCGGCTATCAAGCCGTGTGGGAATGCGCTGTGTCCGTGGCTGGATTCAAACAAAACGCTGGTAAGTAACACGGGGCGGGGGGGGGG
Source organism: Pelodytes ibericus (assembly GCA_036172795.1). Classification (NCBI taxonomy): domain Eukaryota; kingdom Metazoa; phylum Chordata; class Amphibia; order Anura; family Pelodytidae; genus Pelodytes; species Pelodytes ibericus. Next base: position 161,834,026 of record CM069858.1, read on the forward strand.
GACATAAGGAGCCAACAGAGAGGTAAGCACCCTGGTGAGGGCTGCCTCATCTTGATAGGAGTTGTGATACCGCCGCTGTCCGATCAGCTGGTGAGAAGGGGTGTGCGGGGGGCGGGATGTGGGTTGCGCAGCTCGCGCATGCGCGGTGGACATAAAGTTACAGCTGAGTTATCAGCTGTAACTTTATGCGCATGCGCAGTGAGCAAATTCTCCTGCGATTGCGCAGGAGAATTTGCTCCAGTAATTCGTCAGAACACCGGCCCTGCATTTAAGGATCAGTGGGGGTTTGATTACATAATAATACAATACCAGCTATGTATTGGAACTCTTGGAAGATGTATTGATTTTAGGTGGTTCATTAATCCTGATAGATCTTGTGATTCTGGTGTTTAGAGAGTCCCTTTGAGCATTGATAATACATGGTAGCTGGGCATTGTCCGGTTTAGCTGAGTAAAGGTTTTGATAGAAGTTTCTGAATGCCTCACAAATGTCTGGGGTAGAATTCAGAATGGTCAGCAGTATAGTTTGTCTAGGAAGTTTTGGGTTAGCCATATGAGTAAGTTTGTTGCCGCATCTGTAAAATTTACAATGGGTAAAATCAATTTGATTTGGGGTCTGTTCCATCAAGAATGTGTCCAATAGTTGCTTAGTTTGGAGATATAGAATTTTGTGTTCAGAAGTGGGGGAAGCCTGATTATTTTGTGTATTTATTGCTTGCCCTCTTTTTGTAGGTTATCTAGTTTTTGGAGCCAAACAAATAATAGCTTTGACAGTTTCCCAGAATAAGCCAGGGTTATTATTATGTTCAATATTATTATCCAGGTGGCTTCCAAAAATGGTCCGAGATCTGAATCTGGCGTATATGAACGGAATTTAAAGTGGCTGTGATTTGAAAAAATCTGTGCAAGTTAGCGTTAAAGTGGACCCTTTTAAACGAAGATGTAATCCTTGTGTGTTGGATGTGTGATCCTCCATGGGTCAATGAGGTATATTCAAGAAGTCAGTAGGGTTATACCTTCGTGGTCTTTGGCTGTTGTTTGAGTTGTCTGTCCCTATCGGTCTATGGTAACATTTCATACGTCATTGACATCACTCTCATGATTAATTTAGAGTTAGAATATACAGGAATAGTTCAAAAATAGAACAGGAAAACTGGTAATTAGGCACATTAGTTGCGCATAAATTGTAAGTATGTAGCAGACACCAAGTATTGTAATATCCAGTGTCATAAATAGGAGATTAGTCCTACCTGAGATTATGGAGCAGTACCCTTGGTTACTGCGTCAGTGGGATTTAATCTGCTAACCAATTTCTGTTTTTGGGTGGGATATGTGTAATTACGTTACTTAGTATGGGGTTCCTTGTGTAGCGGAATTCAGGGAATGAACCCAGATTAATAGGGAGAGAAGGGAAATCAGTGGTCTGAGTGAGCCTCTGAACAGAGCCATACTATAAACAGTAGAAACATACACATTGGTAATAATTCCAAACATGAACAATAACATTATGCAGAAAAGTCTGGTCTAGTCATCACAGCGGCAGAATTGTGTTTTTTTGTGGATCGCTATTTAGGCTCTTATAAACAAAACATGATAGAAAGATAACTAAACAGTGAATAGGTCAACTGAAGTGGGACCTTTCATTGCTAGTTTTCTGATCCCTCATTGTCTGTAGTATGTCTTGTTGAAAAATATTTTAATTGAAATTATACAGTTTTCCTTGTGAACTGGTTGTATTGTTTGACCATTTCCTCATCAAGTATGCCAAATTAAATTGAGTTTAATTGTGTTTTGTATCACGCATATGCACTGATGATGTATTGCAAAAAAAAAAAGCACATAGCATTATTGTTGTAATTTTTATTATCGGCCAAGTAATGACACTTTTTGCCTCTAGGTATCATCTTGGTTGCAATCAATCCATATAAGGAGATTCCAATATATGGAGATGCAATTATTCATGCATACAGTGGACAAAATATGGGTGATATGGATCCACACATATTCGCTGTTGCCGAAGAGGCTTACAAACAGATGGCAAGGTAAAAGAAGATAAATAATTTGTGTTTTAACCAAACAAATCCTATCAGCCATTGATTTTACTGTAGACTTTTACTTCTCTTGATATTAACACAGGCATTACATTACTGTATTTTGAAATAATATTCTCATTTTAGATGATCAAGGGTATATCTAATTTCACAAAAGTCAAAGAGAGAAAATAAACTATCGTGAAAACATAGTGTTAATATAATAATGTCATATTTATATTATACATAGCTACAATGTACCTACCAAATGTTTTAATTTATGTAAATTCTGCCATCTGTATGTATATGTAGTGTGTGTGTATGTATGTATATATATATATATATATATATATATATATATATATATATATATATATATATATATACATACACACACATTGTAGTGTGTGTGGATTGTAGGGTTTCCTGGGCATTTGTGGCATTTAATGGGCAGATGATGTATCAAGGATTTTTCAAGGAAGACGGCTAAAACTCTGCTTTTGTAGACATGCCTTTTCTAACTTAAACATAGGTTGTGGGTGAACTGGCCCATTACACCGGCTTGATCAGATTGCTATCAGAGGAAGCTATAAACATATGAGTAAGGAGTAGGGAAAATCACATACTGAATATTAATTTATTGTGAGGGTTAAATAAAATCTTAACCATGACAGTAAAAAGAAGAGTTATGTTGTGCAGCATTTGTGAATCAATAGCTCCTAAGGAAAAACTGCTGCCTGTCAGGGAAATTAGAGTTTTATAAATATAAAATAAATAGTCGAATTTGCTATGTTATATCTTGATTGTTTACTATTAATAATGTTAATGGATGTGTTCCAACTACAGAAACAATAGAAACCAGTCCATTATTGTGAGTGGAGAGTCTGGGGCTGGAAAGACTGTGTCTGCTCGATATGCCATGCGGTACTTTGCCACAGTCAGTAAATCAAGTAGCAAAGCACATGTGGAGGACAGGGTACTGGCATCCAATCCAATAACAGAGGTAAATAATAACTAGGAATGCATGATGTTTCTGACTGGATAATAAAAAAAAGTGTGTATTTTTCATATAAATATTTATTTATTTAGAAAGTGTTTTACCAGGAAGAATACACTGAGATTTCTCTCGTTTTCAAGTATGTCCTGGGGACCCAGTCCAGAATGGAAATACACAGAGTTACACATTTAACAGTAGATTAAAAATAATTACATACATACATATATTAAACAAGTTGGAAGGAGAACATACAGGGTAAATCATTATTGATACAAAAAAGGAATAACATGTACAGTATACAAAGGAGTTTGTAAACTAATAACAATCTGTTTTGAGTATTTGGGAGATACTTATTTTCAGGGATTTTAGACTAGATGATGATTTGGCAGAAATAGGAAGGCTATTCCACATATGAGGAGCTCTGAAAGAGAACGCACCTCAACCTGCTTCTTTTTTGAAGTGAGGGATCGCTAGTGAAGGGTTGGTGCAGGATCTGAGATAGTAGGATTTGCAGTTAGTAAGAGCGAGCATGTCGCTCAGGTATGTATCACAACTAAAAACAAGCATGTATCAGGTATGTTCCCAAGGGCATTTTTTAGCCTAGGGCCATTCAGCTCTGACTTATCAGATATCCGATAGTATCATTTACATTAGCATATTTAAGGATTCAGAAGCTTATTGAGGCAGGGCCTCCTCTTCCATTCATTTTTACATTTAGATATGTGAAACATAGTGCCAGTAAGCCATGCATTTCTTTATTTGAAATCACAGTCAAAGTAAATGGAAACCTATAAGCTGCAAACTTGAGTGGACAAATAATTGACACACCTAACACTATATTGATGTCAATCACTTAATAATGTGGTATTTCTTAAATTCAGTAGTAAACAGTTAGAAGGAAAATGTGTTAATTTACATATAGGAGTCATAAGTGTAAGTGTGGTATATACTACCTCTTTTGGGACCCTTACAATCAGTGACTTTTCTATAAATATAATGAAGCTTTTCACAGGCTTATAAATACAGGTGCCCATCATTGTTGTCTACAAACCCATTCGGTGTAGTGAGTTTATAATAAGTAAAGTTATGACTTTAATAAGTTGTGGTATTTTTACATAGCACATTGGAAAACCCATATACATCTCTTGGGTATTGAGTTGATGATATAATATATATTATATTCTATACTAATATGTTGTGGGAACATGTGGGGTAACTATTTTGGTGTATTTCAGTACTCTCTTTAACAAACTGTGTATGATTCTTCAGCTAGGTAAATAACCTTAGATAGAGCAATTGTAATAACGTATGAGACAGCGATAGTTTCTGGTGGATAATAAAACATTGCTTCAGCCTCACGGAAACCCGAGACAGTTGGGCCCAAGCAAAAACCCACCACAGTTGCTTCAGGATTTATAATTGCCTTAGGACATGTGTATGCCTGTGTGTATATGTATGTGTGTGTGTACATATACAGTCATAGGAAAAATAAAGGAACAGATGATTGTTATTATGTCCTGAAGGGTGTAGATTCTTCTTCTCATGACTATGTGTATATATATATATATATATATATATATATATATATATATATATATACACCTATATCCTGAAGAATCTAATTTGTTAACGAGTGGATTTGAGCAAACCGCACATCAGATGTTTGATAAGTATTTATAAAATGGCACTTACTTTCACTTTTGATTTTTAGGCTATTGGTAATGCGAAAACCACTAGAAATGATAACAGCAGTCGGTTTGGAAAGTACACAGAAATTAGCTTTGATCGGAGATACCAAATAATTGGTGCAAACTTGAGAACTTACCTACTTGAGAAATCCAGGGTTGTATTTCAGGTGAGAATAACATGTATAAATCTGCGTTTCATTGCCTAGCTAGCCCCATGTCAGTCAAAGGGTTATTTTCTTGTGGCAGAGGTAAGGGTTACATTTTTAGGGGTAGGAGGCAGGAGTTAAGGAAAATATATATATATTTTTAACATGTGGTGGTTTAGAGAGCTGGAGACTCTGTCCTCTGTTTATATTTAGATATAAATATATTGATTTGGTACCCCTGTGAGTGTGACTGACCTTATCACCTCTCCATTATATGCAAAGAATGTTGTGAAATAAAAGAAAATATACAATACATACAGGGATCAGCACACACAAAATAGGTTGGATCTTAAAGCTACAATTTATCAAAACTAGCCTTCTATACTGACCAGGAGGCTAGAAATGTATATGATAAGATTTGGTACCCATGGCAATCGTATAATCAGACAATTGTATGACATTAAACATCAATTTAGTGTAACCGCAGCCTCTCCCCTGGTCCCTATGGGTCCCCCTCCGCAGAGCCAGCAGTATGTATATATGAGAGAATGGAAGTATGAATGGATGTTATATGTATATTTGTTATTAATATACTTATGCTATGCTTACAAATAATGTATAATTTGCGTATATTGTATTATTAAAAAGAAAATTGAAAATAAAGATATATAAAAAAAAAAAAAACTAGTTAAAAACACATGATGTCTTACATTTGGTCACATGATATGGCCATACTTCATATAGATCTTACCAAATGTCTTACCATTTATTATATTTTATATATTCAGCCCTGCAACATTAACCACGTTATGATAATCTTTAACCCACAATGTTTTTTAACAGTTTTTAAAGGTTTAGTCACTTTAAGTGATTGTATTATATATGATCTGGCACATGAGGGCGCTGTTCACCACGCTGTGATAAGCCTTAAACCATCCTGTTTTAATGAGCCTTCATAGTTACAGTTGTTCTATAGATGGAAGAGGTTCTATAACCCCTTAGATCTATGAATTCCAATTAGATTACTTTATGGAAGTTATTAATATCTAGGAATAAGTCAGTCTTGTGACTTATGATGGATACTATTTTACACACATGATGTATACATAAATATATATATAATAATGTACAAAATGTTTACATATTCAGATGTTGATGGTTATATTATTATATTCTGTACTTAATTTGCCTGTCACAATAATAATATAGTAAAAAAAAAAACCTGAGAACTGTCTGTAGCGTTGATTTTTTTGAGCAGGAGACACACAATGTGTGCATTGCAAAATTGGGGGTCTGTCTTTTGTTTACTACTAGTACATCAACACAGCAGTGTTAATAATTATTATTGTTGTCACTGTTGTCATCTTCCTGTGCCAGTCACTCAGTTAGATGAATTAATTTCGCCTGCACTGATGTGGAGTTGGGGAAATCGACCCCAACTCTACATTCATTATTTATTTTTACCTTCTAGTCAGCCGCTTGGTATTATTACCTCCCCACACTGTTATCTATGCTTGTATGTACATAGCATGATGTTATGTTTTTTCTGACCATAAATATTTTTGTCAAGCAAGTATAACAGATGATTTTAACTAAAACTGTCATTTTGTTGTAGTCAGAAGACGAAAGAAATTATCACATATTTTACCAACTGTGTGCCTCTGCCAACAAGCCAGAATTCAAGAATCTTCACCTAAGTATGTTTAATTGGCAAAGGGTTTATGGGTGCATGGTAAACATTTGATTGCCAAATAATTTTTTATATTGTTTTTTGTTTTGCTAGTGAGTGCAGTTGAGTTTAACTACACAGGAATGGGTGGCAGCACAGTCATTGAAGGAGTTGATGATCGAAAAGACATGATAGACACGCAAAAAACATTCACTTTATTAGGTATGTATCTTTTGAGACAAGCATTAAAGAAATGTGCAGAAAGTTTTTTTTACCAAAATCCATACCTTGACAAAGGTACTAGATTAGTGCCGAAACATTGGGGGAATCTCACACGGAGTCAGCATATCCTGCTACATTTCTGTTTGTTTTGCTTTTTTGGTATGTACCTGTATTACCATGCATATTTTATTTGGTGTGTTTTGCACAATAAACACATTTCTCAGCAAATAAATTGGTGTTTATTTTTTTCTTTGGTGTGCATTCTCAATGTTCTTTCAGAACTAGCACAGCAAGATGCACAGGTTGCACATGATATTTGTATTTCAAATCTTTTGTAGCCATGCTCTGAAACAAATGTATGAGTAATTACTTCCATATTGTATTGGAACATAAGCTATTTTTTAATATCTGCCTTTCAGCAGTCGGTGGATGGATTTTTTCATTTGCATTCTAGATTGCTTGCTATATCTTAAGGCAGATTCCTTCAAAGTGCTGTAAGATTCTACCTACAGGCACATACAGATTCTTACCCTCGGCTTGTTGCAAAACAGAAGTGTAATTTCAGATATGCCTTGAGATTTACACATATCTAGCTGTGCAGGCTTCAACATTTGTCTGAGTATTTTTCTGCTTTGGGTATTACTTACCTGGCTCTTGCCGGTGATTCCGACCCCAATCAGAAATCAGAAAACGGGGGCTGATTTAGGATGTGCCTGATACCATCACAACATCATCTATACAATACAAGACAATAAATGGTCTGCGAAGATGGTCTGATTAAGCTTTATGGCTAATCTCCAGCTCAAAACATTTTGGAGTACTCATATATGAATAAATATTCGCAATTACGGCAAATTTGAAGTGTGGACCATTTATTTTCTTATTACTGTTTAATAGAAGAAAAAAGGAAGGCGCATCCTCAAGTGAAATCCAATGTATTAATTAAAATGAATAACGCAATACTCACAAACACTATGAAAATATACAACTTAAGATCAATTGCAGAAATCCACTTAATACATCACTGAAAAGCAATTAACAGACGCTAAAAACATACAGTCTGAGCAAAAGATCTCTGTAATGTTGCAAAAAGTGTGAAATACCTTTTAAGAATTAACCAGATTTAAATATCAGCTGATATAGGACCCACAGAGCAGGACCCACACTAAAAGTCCTACGCGTTTTGAAGCACCAGCTTTTTCAATTAGCATAGTCTCAATGCTGCCCTCCATTTACAGCCTTTTCATTAAATGGCGCTCAAAGTATGTGTCCAATAAGGAGAGGATCATGAGTATATGTGTAACTAGCTTAAAAATATGTGTCCAATCATCTAGTTTCTAAAGGATATATTGAAAATATAAAGGCAAATAACATACAAGTTGGTAAGTGCCAGTGATATATTATGCCGTCCCCACTATGTGGATGATATAGTAAAAGGTGTCCAAAAGAATGTATATAATTAAACAACCTTAAATATGGATTTTTAAAATGACCTATGAGTTACATGTTTCACTGTAGATTATCCAGGATATGGATGTAACAGATACCAAAGTAAAAACACGGTAGTGTAGTATGGACAGACAAATATATGTGATATAGAAGAATAATGGAATGCACTCACAAACACAGGATATTAAAATGCCTTCAGTGCAGTAAAGATGTTTTTTTCCCCCAGTAGTATATGGTTCTCAGTAAGGGTAAAAGGATCCCAAAATATTTTTCCAGCATGTATGTCAGCAGTATACAATGTTATTGCAGCAAATACTTTACATAAGGGTTTGCAATAGCAAGTGCAGCAACCAGTTCAGCAAATAGTATTAAAGGTCGGCAGCAATTTTTGTCCAATGCAATGAAATTCTGGCTATGGTTGCTTGTCAACTTAGGGTCGTGCTAGTCTCCAGTTGTGATTATTCATTATTATCCTTAATGGTGGAACATCCGTTTCTAGTTCTACCTATATGTCACTTCCTGTTAGACACATTAGTGGCAACATATATTTACTCAAGTGGCCTTATTGGATCCCATTGTAAGAGTGAAAAGAGAAAAAATAGTCTTATAACAGCAGGAAATACTTTAAACTGTTCTACTTACCTACAACAGCATTGCACGTCATCCAGCACTGAAATTCCTCCCCCCTTACAAGACAAATTTCGGCTGCCCGAAGGTGAAAATCGGAAGCCGAGACGAAAATTGCATTTTACATTTTAGCCATTGAATGTAAGATGCCATCAATTCTAAGACTTACCCTTTTCCTAGAGCTCTTAAAATCGGGGGAAAAAATGTGTCTTAAAATCAAGGAAATACGGTATATGTAAATATTGATCCAATTGACAAGGCCCTCGGAACAAATGAGTTTTGGTTACAAGGGAGGCAAATGATATTAAACATTATGTATATACAGTTATATTTTATATTAAGCATGTATACTTCAATATAATAAAAATTATGTATATAAAATCCATGACACGTGCAAGATATGGAATATTTAAAAAATATGTGGAATGTACGAAAAGCTATAAATACATATATAAAAATAGAAAAGTAGAGTAAGAAAAATATTTTATATCAGTAGAAAAATAGAAAACCGCTAAAAATAAAAATAAGGAATTGCACATATTGCACTTTCCCATAAATTGAATATATAAATAATCTACGGTGAAACATGTAACTTAGAGGATATTCTATAAAGTACATATTTAACTCCTTAAGCACAAGGGATTTTCCTGGGCCAATGACCAGAGCGATTTTTACATTTTTGAAATGTGGTTGTTGAAACGTAATTTGTGTTTTTTAAAGGACAGTTACAACTTTCTTTGGATACACTATACATACAAATAATCTACAATTTAGTATTAAAAAACATATAAAAGGAAAAAAATTGAAATAAAAAAAATAGTACAACACTAACCCACTTATCCCAACTAACTAATAAAAAGAAAAGTATAGGTTCCAAAACAACCAAAAGACAGAAAGAGAACTCTGACCAGTGCAATGATACTAGTCAGAGCCATCAGAACCACATCATGCAGGGGTTAATTCTGGTTAAATTAATATATTAAAGTAATATCATTAACATATTTAGAAAAAAACCTTTAAAATAGCAAAAACAAATTGAATAAACAAAACGAGGGCCATAAGGTAGGAAGTAAAGTGGTCACAGTAATAAACTGTGATCTGCAAGGGATGGGAAGGATTCATTTTTTTTGTGTGTGAAGCACAGGGAGTGAATTGGAGGAAAAGTCAATATATGACTTGCCATCTAATTTGCATGTGATCACGGTTCACATGGCCAGAAACCCACCGATAGGGTCCAGGAATGTTTGAATGTAAAAATAAAATTTTGTTCTGATATTAAACATGGAACCAGTACATTTTTTGTATACAATATTAAGGAAAGTGTATTTTCTTTGATCTGAGTATCACCATAATTTCTGCACAAGTGAGAGTATAGAAATGCATGCTGTCTGGGGAAGTTTCATGAAACGGAAACATTTTTGCATGAATTGTTTCTTTCTATTTAAATGAGAATGTAAAATTTTGTAGAGACTAACCATTAATCTCTTTTTTTCTATTTCACAAATAATTTTTTTTAGGTTTCAATGCTGATTTCCAGATGGATGTCTTCAAAGTTCTCTCTGCTATCTTACATTTAGGAAATGTACAGATCAAACGTGTCAACGATGATAAATCTTCTGTAAATGTAAGAAATAAAATATTTATGATAAACATGAAACCCTTCTGAATAAGTCAGCATATATTATAGATTATTTTTTTTTCACCATAAGGAATGGCATTTTTTATATACCATTATTTTCAACAAATCATATCATTTACTATTCAAAAAAAATCATAAAATATGCTGAAAACTTGATAAAAAAACTTTTTTCTATTCACGTTTACCTGAACCTTTTTTTTTTTTTTTTTTACAAAACTTCAAACAGTAAAAAAAAAAAACTTGGCTAGATCGTTTTTTAATATTTGTCCTGAGTTTAGAAATAAGCAATGTTTACATGTTTTTGTGATGTGTTTTTTGCAAGTCATAGGGCAATAACTGAATGTAGCATCTTTTCTCAGTAGTAATTTGCCCCTACAGTTATCTTTTGACCCCATCCCAGATGATCAACCTTATCCTAACCCTAAAATATCTCTAACCCTAACTCTAGATCTTAACCCTATCTATTGCTCTATTTTTTCAGTTGTAATGTTGCTGACTGCTGCTGGAGGCAGTCTAGCAACTACAACAGAGTGATGTAAGTGGTGATTCATTGCTTTCGATGCGCTTACCTGCAACAGGGCAGCACCATATTGGAGAGGCAGCTGCTTTTCTGGTATGGCGCATACGATTGCTGCTGGGAGAGATTGTGTATGCACCGGATTGCGTTCCTCAGTATTGCCTGAAGCCTCCGCATGGAGACATCTTGGCAACAGTGTTTTATCATCGGAGGTGATAATTTAAAAAACAATATTTAAAAAAACTGGGTTCAAATTTAGATTAATTAAATCTTGTTTTGCAGAGAAGTGACAAACACTTGAAGATATTTTGTGAGCTTCTGAATCTAGAGACGGAAAAAGTTGCACTCTGGCTATGCAACAGAAAAATAATTACAACGTCAGATACTGTTATAAAACCAATGACAAAACTTCAGGCTGAAAACGGAAGGGATGCGTTGGCCAAAAAAATTTACTCTCATCTTTTTGACTACATTGTTGAAAAAATAAATAAAGCATTACAGTTCCCTGGGAAACAACACACATTCATTGGTGTACTTGATATTTATGGGTAAGATTATTTTATAACTGAGAAAACAATATTTGGATCAACTTCGTCATGTATGCAAATGTAAGACACGTGATCTAGACATTTCTGCAGGAAATAAAAAAGGTGTCTCAAATGGTGACATGCTCCTGAAGCTGTGCAGACAATACAGCCTGTACAACAGTACTATAGTGTACAGTGAAGCACAATCTAACCTTTAATTGTACTACATCATAATGTTTTTTTTTTTTTAACAAAGTTATTTACTTGTTCAGAATCACAAGGTACGTAAAAACTGTGAAAATTTGGTGCAGAACTTGGTAAATTATTGGGCAACAATGCTTAAGCATTTTCAGTACCCTGGTATACAATGTTGTTTTCAAGGTACAAGTCGGGATGTGGCAGTCATGTGGGGTTGTATTTTGGAGTTCCCATCTTCCCAAAAAAGTCCACATGTTATATCGTTATTATTGTTATTCCTTTTATACTTTTTAAAGGTTATTTTATACATTTAAAAGAGACTTATAAAATATATTATTTGATATGTGATATGGGAGAAGATAGAGTGGACAGGTGTATGAAGCATGGTATATCGCTGGCCATGAAAAAACTTTATGTAGTTGTAGAATAAGGTATTCTTTTTTACGTGGTCAGAGGTTTTACCAAGCTCACTATAGTTTTGGATTATGTGTTTGTTAATTGCTTTTTATGTCTATTTTTTAATAAGTCTTTAAAACTTTTTGTCCCAGGTTTGAAACTTTCGAAGTCAATAGTTTTGAACAATTTTGTATTAACTATGCCAATGAGAAGTTACAACAACAATTCAACTTGGTAAGTTTGACATGCATATTTAGATGCTCGTATAAAATGGTACAAAAACAGATGGATTAAACTCCAAATATAACAATTTGACAAATAACAAGTTTCCACTAATGCTTACCTTTTACCCAGATCTACTGGTTGGGAACAAACAACCTATGAATCTTCAGCAATCTCTGTGATCCTTCTTATACTACAGTTCAGGCATCTTGTATCGTTCTCTCCCTGCCTGCCTTCTCACTCTTACTGCAGTGTCATACTTCCTATTGGTGTATATTAGTACAAGCATTTGCATAAGTAATTGAATATTCATTCGCTTCACTTTCTTCTTCCCAACTGTTCACAATAGCATACGCATTGATCCCTGCTTTACTTCAATTTGCATGCATATTCCCTTCCAGTCGCATTGCCATTTGCAAATACTTTCCTCCCTCCCAGCTTACATGACTCACACACAGACACACAACTAGGCTCTTTGACCATCTCAGTTTCATATCTAAAAAATATATTTGGTGGTTTACTCCATTATTTAAAAAATGTATATTTTATTAATTATTATGATGCTTTGTAACACCACAAAAATTACTTTAATGACTACATAATGCTCTGATAAGGCCATTTGAAAAGCAATTATATAATTGGCAAATCATATAATCAGTTTAACAAGTAGATAGATTATCTACAACCACAATACCAGCATAGGGTAACATTTCAAAGTAGTGATACTGTTAACATTTAATGTATATTTTGCATGTTTACGAAAGAGATAATGTAAACACGAAAATTAAAAGATGATAAAGTCACATGTTATATCCCATACCAGCAACATTTTATATTTAATGTTGATAAAATTGAAAATGAAAGAAAGGTGAACAAGTCAAATTATCAATGCATGGTACAAATGGTATAAGCATATTTAAAAATAAGGATTCTGTCTAAAATTATCATTGGAAATTTTCTCTAGCATGTTTTCAAACTTGAACAAGAAGAATACATGAAAGAGGATATCCCATGGACACTGATAGACTTTTATGACAATCAGTCGGTTATCGATCTTATTGAAGCAAAGATGGGCATTTTGGAGCTACTAGATGAAGAATGTTTGGTATGTTTTGTTTAGATGATTAGCTTCCCTGATAGTAATATTTAACGTAAAGGCAAAATATTTTTAGAATATCTTTTCCAGTTCATATCAGGGAGATTTAAGTCACTTATTATACTAACTTAACCTTTCATTACCATATTAGCTATTCCAGGTTAGCTTGCTCTTGTTCAGTGGATCTAATCATCATATTTTTGGTACCTTGAATTCAGTTTGATTGTATGGTATTTTTAACACAAAAAATACATGTGAGTGCGATACTTTATAGTAACATGATATTTGTCCTTCATGGATATTATCCTTGCTGGTACTGAACCAATGTTTTTTACAGTACTTTTCAGTTTATATTTAGACTTTCTTTTTGCCATAGATATAACCATTGTTCCAATATAACCTAATGAATTTTGTCATTATTTATTTGTATTTATGTCACAGTTACCACAGGGGACTGATGAAAACTGGTTACAAAAACTATATAACAACTACATCAATAAGAACCCTCTGTTTGAAAAACCCAGAATGTCCAACAGAGCGTTTATCATCCAGCATTTTGCAGATAAGGTAAACTTTTTAAAATTTACAGTTATGTCTAACAAGAAGTTTTCAACATGGTTTATAGTGCTATGGTGCTATACAAAATTAAGTATAGCATGAACATTTTACATTCTATAGCAGTGAAAGCGAACCTATGGCATGGTGCCACATTTGGCACTCAGTAACCTCTGAAATGGCACTCAGCAACTTGGAGGTAAGTGTAGCACATGGGGGACATTAAGATGGGGCAACAAAGGGAAAGGGAACAATAACAAAGAGAAAGGGGTACTAAAATGAGCAGAGTCTGCAGTGAAAATGTAAGGAATGCATAATCTCAGAGGGAACATAAACAGTGCTTCCTATAGCACTGAGAAGGTTAACCTGTAAAAAATAAAATATTGGGGAGCCACAGGAGCTCCCCTAATTAAATAAATCAGAATAATGAACTGTCAGTGCTTACAATCAGAGTAACCCCCCATATGAATTAACCCCCCCAAAGTTACCCCTCCCCAAACCCTAATACTAACCCTCCCCGAACCCTAATACCAACCCTCCCCGAACCCTAATACTAACCCTCCCCGAACCCTTATACTAACCCCCAAACCCTAATACTAATATCACTTATACTAACACTAACCACTAACACCCCCAAAACCCTAATACTAAGCCCTAATACTAACACTAACCCTTAAGCCCTAATACTAAACCCTAAGCCCTAATACTAACACTAACCCTTAAGCCCTAATACTAAACCCTAAGCCAGGGGCGTCCAACATGCGGCCCGCCTGAGATTCATGCGGTAACCGCACCTCCGTGGCACGCCTCCATATTTTGGTAGCGCAAGGGGTGCATGCTCAGCCCCCTCGCGCAGAAGCTGAAGAGTGCCTGGTGCCTTGCGAGCAGCGTGCATGCATTCTGGAGCTCAGAAGATGGTGCCTGAACCACCCCCTCCTTGCATTTAAAAGGTGAGTGAGCAGGGAGGGGGACTATTGGCACATGGGAAAAAAAATGTAAGAAATGTGTGAGGGTGTCTGGGTGTGTTAGTGTCTGGGTGTGTGAGGGTGTCTGTGTATGTATGGGTGTGTGTGTGTGTATGGGTGTCTGTGTATTGAGTCCCTAGTGCCTGAACCATACCCCTCCCTGCAAATAAAAGGTGACTGAGCAGGGAGGGGGACAAAAGGCACATGCAAAAAGAAAAGTGTGTGTGAGGGTGTGTGTATGGGTGTCTGTCTGAGTGTGTGTGTAAGGGTGTCTGTGTCTGTATGGGTGTCTGTCTGTGTCTGTAAGGGTGTCTAGAAAACAAAATACTTAGGACCCAGCACTCAAAGTAGTTAGTGGAAATATTTAATTAGCACACAGACTGAATAAACGTAAGGGTGTCTGTCTGTGTGTGTGTAAGGGTTTCTGAGTGTGAATGGGTGTCTGTGTGTGTGTATGGGTGTCGGGGTGTCTGAGTATGAATAGGTGTGTGTGTAAGGGTGACTGTGTGTCTATTCGTGTATGTGTGGCTGTGAACAGGTGTAAGTGTGGCTGTGAACAGGTGTAAGTGTGGCTGTTAACAGGTGTAAGTGTAGCTGTGAATAGGTGTATAAGTGTGCCGTGTGAGAGTGAGTTTTATTGTTGTGGAGTCTGTGATACACTCACACAGTACACATTAATGTGAATTTTATATATAAATGTGAGCATATTCACACACACATATATATAAAATTCATATTAATGTGCATTGTATGAGTGTGTCACAGACTCCAAAGCAATAAATATTGCACTCACACAATCATATTTAATTTTCTCTAAATGAAAAATGAATGTGGCCCACGCACAAACACATTTCTGGAGAAGTGGCCCACTGAAAAAAAAACTTGAACACCCCTGCCCTAATTCTACCACTAACACTAAGCCCTAATACTAATGATACTCACCTTGTACGCGATCCCACAAAAAACTCTCTGCGATTACCTCTCGCGTGATGAAATGGCCAATGGCCAATAGTGGGGCTGGAAAAAGGAGCTTCTGATTGGCTAAGACTTCTGTTTGAGTATTTAGTGGGGCTTGGGGCATAGTGCCCCCAAAGCCCTGTGAGAGCCAATATTATATTTTAATAGTGCAGCAGGCATTTGCCAGCCGGTGTCCCCTGGAGTCCTTTGGTTTTATTTAATCGGGGCCATGGCAGAGAACCAGCCCGTGGCCCCAGGGAGGCAATTTTCTTATTTTTCAATTGACTGTGGGCATGGTCCGAGTGTGGCTATTACACCCCCAGTCCTCTAGCACTTTATTAACAGGGATAAAGGGAATAAAGGTGTTTTTCTGCTAAACTCCGTTATTCTTTTACCGCAGTACCTTTGCTTTGATGCACAGTGTTTCTGCAGTCCCCGTTTCAGTTGAATTCCAAAAGGAATAACGTTTTTTATTTTAATTTTTGTGTGTTGATATTTCATGAAACCTTTGTGGTATCTAGCAATCCATAAGAGTAATGCAAAAAAAAAAAAAAGGTTTATATTTTATTATGCAGGTAGAATACCAATGTGACGGATTTTTGGAGAAAAACAGAGATACGGTCTATGATGCACTGATTGATCTGCTAACAACCAGTAAGGTTTGTATGCTTATCTTGTAATATATGTCTTAATATATACATTATATGACTATTAGAATTCAAGTCTGCTCAAACATCTGTTCTGCATTGACATTTTTTGTTAATGAATAGTTATGATACATTCTGCACAGGAAGTTAATTAAAATCTTGTTCTGCAAAAGAGGCTTAGCTAGGTATATAGAACTGTGAGTACCCCATCGTAACTTTCTGACATATAGGTCATACAAGATGTACATATATGAAATGTTGTACAGCTAGATACAGTAGGCAGTTTGCTAGTTTAGCTAAATATGTAAGCCATCCACAACTGTTTAAATTACACTCCGTCATTAAAGTGTTAATGGTGCTGTACACCTGGATAACTGCATCTCAATGCAGTCCTTAACCTGTGGTCATATCGCTTTGATGTATATACTTACTTAAGGAATTACTTACTTAGCATATCCCTTTGAGGTATATTACTTAAAAACTATTTTCTGTATTATACTTGTAGTTCCAGTTGTGTGCCAGCTTTTTTCAAGACAATTCAACAAGCACGTCACCTTTCAGTGCAGGTATTAAGGTGAAATCTGCAAGGCCAGTGATAAAGTCTGCAAACAAGGAGTTTCGAATGACGGTTGGCTGTAAGGTATGATGTGTAGCTGTTTATAAGCCAAACACAAACAGTAAAATATTCAGTGTTGGGTGGATATATAAATCATACATATAACTGCACACATGTTACTGTAATTTCTGTTTGAAGAAAACATTTATATATCATATATTATATCTATACATGTGTGGCAAATAAGTCACATACGTCTGGATTCATCTTTGATTTTATTTACCTTTCATTCAATCATTGTATATTCCAGAGATATTCTAGAGAACTCTAACACTGTTTTAGGATTTCACTTGTTAGCTCTCATTTTACCTCAATCCCTTGCTCTTCAAAGAACAGATCATATCATTGTTGCCTACTTTCTTGACTGTACAGTGATAAATCACAAATGTAATTTTAAAGAAACTAGACTCTCAAAAACATAGGCGTGCGCAGCCTATTGCATTAGGGTGTGCACCCTAAAGCACAAACACACACGCCGCACACATGTGTGTGTATAGATATATAGATAGATATATATCTATCTATATATCTATACACACACATACACATACACAAATGCACTCTGCATACTTACATACAGACCCGCATTCATATAATTATCAATTTAAACAAACATTTAAAAACTGTATTAAAACTTTTTTTTTTATTAATTAAGCATTTAGCAATGTAAACAAACATTTCACATTTTTTAACCCCTTAACGACAGATGACGTGCCAGGCACGTCACCGCAAATCGAGGACTTGCCGACAGGTGACGTGCCAGGCACGTCACCGCAAATCGAGGACTTGCCGACAGGTGACGTGCCTGGCACGTCATGCACTAAACTGAGTAAAGAAAGCGACCAGCGGTCGCTTTCTTTACTCTAACGGTGTTGCTACAATGCCTCTAGGTAGAGGCATTGTGCAACACCCCCCAAATGTGCAGGGGCGCGCTACGATCACTCCACGGAGTGATCGTAGCAGCCATTTAAAAATGGCTGCGCCCGCTGCACATGTGCTTAGAAAGCGAACGATCGTTCGGTTTCTAAGCATCTGCGGTGTTTCTAAAGTGCCTCGCTAGCGAGGCACTTAGTAACACCTTCCAGCTCCCCAGAACCGATGGTGGTCGCTCTCCTGAGCGACCCCATCGGCTCAGTAGAAGGGAATGCTGCCTGTTCCCTTCTGATGGCAAGAGCATCGGAAGTGAAAGTATTTCACTTCCGATGCTCTAGGGGGAGCCAGTCGATGCCGGCACAACAGATCTATGTGATCTGTGTGCAGGCATGTATGGTAAGTGCTCTGATGAGCACTTACCATACTGTCAAAGGCAACATTAGTAAATATTGCCTTTGACAAGTATTGATCTGCCTCCCTCACCTTACTAGTTTTAGTAAGGGAGAGAGACAGATCAGATAAAGTAAAAAATAAAATAAAATAATAAAAAAAATATTTAATTTTAAACACCAAGGGCTTTTATAAAAGCCATTTAACCCCTTCCCTGCCATTGATCGCTGTGTACGCAGTGATCATACACAGCAGCACATTTTTTGCTGTCTGTGCATTTTTTAGGGGTTCATTTTTTTTTTTACTGTAATTCATTACAGTATAAAAAAAAGCTCTTTTAAGAGAGATTAACCCCTTTCTTGCTGTAGATCACTGCCTAAGCAGCGATCTGACGCAAATGCAGCAATCTTGCTGCAGAAGCATTTTTAATTTTTTTTAAACTTTTTTATTACACCCGTCACGTGTTAATTATACCCGCTAGGGGACTACGTTTAACGTAAAAAAATTTTTTTTAGCTGTCTGACCGCATGTATAGCGATCAGTAACAGCTGATAAGTGACAAAGGCGGGTTGGCGTTTGCTTAGATGAGCATCACCATTCGTCTGGTTAGATCAATATTTGATCTGACCCGTGTAGATCTGCCTCCCTCTCACTTGAGTTTTAGTGAGGGAGGGAGCCAGAGCTGTATAATGTAAGTTTTTAATTATAATATATTTAATAGAATTGAGACCCAAAGGCTTTTATAAAAGCCGTTTCCAGTATTTAACCCCTTCCCTGCAATTGATCGCTGTGTACGCAGTGATCTTACACAGCAGTACATTTTTTGCTGTCTGTGCATTTTTTTAGGGGTTATTTTTTTTTACTTTGATTTATTACAGTATATCAAAGGCTCTTTTAAGAGCTATTAACCCCTTCCTTGCCGTATATCACTTCCTAAGCAGCACATATGGTCACTGCCTAAGCAGTGCATATGGTCACTGCCTAAGCAGCGCATATGGAGCAATCTAGTCGCAGAAGGATTTTTTTTTGCTATCAGCATTTTTTTTGTCAGACTCGCTAGGGGTTAGTTATACCCACTAGGGGATTACGTGTATTCCTTTTGAAGCTGTCTGAACGCGTGTATAGCGATCAGTAACAGCCGATCAGTGGCAAAGGTGGTTTGGTGATTTCTCAGATGAGCATCACCATTCGTCTGGTTCGTAAATATTGTTCTGACCCATATGGATCTGCCTCCCTCTCCTCACTTGAGTTTTAGTGAGGGAAAGAGACAGATCTGTATAACATAATTTTTTAATTGTAATAAATTAAATAAAATGTTAAAAAATTGTGAGTCCCAAGGGCTTTTATAAAAGCCATACCCTTTGTATAGGGTAGTGTATTAACCCCTTCCCTGCCACTGATCACTGCACAGCAGAACATTTTTTCTTGTCTGTGCATATTTAGGGGTTAATTTTTTTGTACAGTACTACAAAAGCTCTTATAAGAGCTATTAACCCCTTCCTTGCTCTACATGTTCAAATTCCAAGTTTGAAAATCAAAAAGCGCACCTCTCAAATGTAGCCTTTCAACACCCAACAAAGCTGACAAAGCTATGCATGGGTGGTATCCCTGTGCTCGGGAGATGTTGCTGAACATATATTGTGGTATTGTTTGTCAGTGACACATACCGAAATATGTGAATTTGTGTCTAAAGTGCAATGTATGTGGGAAAAAATACACAATAAAATGACTACCACAAACTTTGACAAAGGCTGGTGGTAGAATTGGTGCATGGAAAGTGTTAAAATAACACCATTTAAAATAGCCTAGGGTGTCTACTTTTACAAGATATATACTTTTTGGGGTAAAATACACTGTCCTACTTTAAAAAAAAGTCCCAAATGAAAGATGGGCTCAGGCTGACTACACGTCAATATTCCAAGTTGAAAATGCGCGCCTTCACAATGTGGCCCTTTTAGCCCCCAAACAACCCAACAAACCTATGCATGGGTGGTATCCCTGTACTCAGGAGATGTTGTTGAACACATATAGGGTTATTGTTTGGCAGTGACACATACCGAAATCTGTGAATTTATGTCTAAAATACAATATTTGTGAAAAAAAAAACACACAAAAATTACTACCACAAACTTTGACAAAGGCTGGTGGTAGAATTAGTGCATGGAAAGTGTTAAAATACCACCATTTGAAATAGCGTAGGGTGTCTACTTTTAAAAAATATATGGGTTGATGGGGTAAAATACACTGGCTGTTTTCAAATATGTCCCAAATGGGACATGGGTGCAGGCGGTCTGCATGTCAAAATTTCAATTTGGAAAACCAAAAACGGCACCTACCAAATTTGGCCTTTTACCCCCCAAACAACCCAACAAACCTATGCATGGGTGGTATCCCTGTACTCAAGAGATGTTGCTGAACACTTATTGGGGTGTTATTTGGCAGTGACACATACCAAAATCTGTAAATTCATGTCTGAAGTACAAGGTTTGTGAAAAAAAAACACAAAAAAATTACTACCACAAACTTTGACAAAGGCTGGTGGTAGAATTAGTGCATGGAAAGTGTAAAAATACCACCATTTGAGATAGCCTAGGGTGTCTACTTTAAAAAAATATATGGGTTGATGGGGTAAAATACACTGGCTGGTTTCAAATATGTCCCAAATGGGACATGGGTGCAGGCTGTCTGCATGTCAAAATTTCAAATTGGAAAACCAAAAACTTCACCTCCCAAATTTGGCCTTTTACCCCCCAAACAATCCAACAAACCTATGCATGGGGGGTATCCCTGTACTCAAGAGATGTTGCTGAACACTTATTGGGGTGTTATTTGGCAGTGACACATACCAAAATCTGTAAATTTATGTCTGAAGTACAAGGTTTGTGAAAAAAAAACACAAAAAAATTACTACCACAAACTTTGACAAAGGCTGGTGGTAGAAATAGTGCATGGAAAGTGTTAAAATACCACCATTTGAGATAGCCTAGGGTGTCTACTTTTAAAAAATATATGGGTTGATGGGGTAAAATACACTGGCTGGTTTCAAATATGTCCCAAATGGGACATGGGTGCAGGCTGCCTGCATGTAAAAATTTCAAGTTGGAAAACAAAAAACTGCACCTCACAAATTTGGCATTTTAGCCCCCAAACAACCCAACAAACCTATGCATGGGTGGTATCCCTGTACTCAGGAGAAATAGTAGAATCTATTTAGCATGTTTTTTCGTTCGCTATTGTCGATGAGGAGAAGTTGTTTCAAATAAAAACAAAGAAATTTGTGTATTTTTTTTTTTTTACCATATTTTATTATTTTTTTTTAATAATATAATAAGATATGATCAAAAATATGGCATCCATAGAAAGCCCTTTTTGTCACGATAAAAACAATATATAATATGTATATATATGTGTGGGTACAGCAAATGACGAAGAAGAAAATTACTGCTAAACACAAACAGCACAGAAATGTTAAAATAGCCATTGTCCAGAAAGGACAAAAATGTTTCAAAGGCTCTGTCCTTAAGGGATTAACTTAAAAAAACACTTACTTAAAGTTTACCAGCCAGCCGACCGCCCCAGAACCCCTCCTGGGAAAAAACGATGTGCCTGTGCTCCGCTCTGCACCCTCTCCTCTGGCACTGCGGCTGGGCCTCACCCTTGCGTTGCCGTGACTCCGCCTCTGCGTGACGTCACGGAACGCGCGTACATTACAGGGGAGGTCTGAGGGAGGAGAAAGTCCGTCCTTCACTATGCGGCTCTTCCGCTCGCATAGTGAAGGATCGGATTAGGAGACAAACTCGGGCGGCAGACGGCAGTGCAGCACGGAGGTGAGAGAGCCTCAATTTTGAGGCTTGATTAGGGCAGGGCTTGACAAATTTAATTTACTTTTAGGAGCCAGAAAAAAAATCTAGGAGCCAGACAACGGCACATACACGAAACCATACATACACACACACAGACACACACAGAGTCATTCACATTCATACAGAGACAGTCAGTCAGTCACATTCATACAAAGACATTTACATTCATGCAAAGACAGTCAGTCAGTCTCCACACACATCCAGAGTCAGTCAGTCAGATCCACACACATCCAGAGACAGTTAGTCAGTCAGATCCACACACATCCAGAGACAGTCAGTCAGTCAGATCCACACACATCCAGAGACAGTCAGTCAGTCACTCACATCCACACTTAGCCAGACACACACACATAAGCCATCAGGTTGTTATTTTTTTTTAAAGAAAAGAGAAAACAAAAAGTGACTCACCCTCCCTGCTGTTTTACCTTATTGCACGGGAGGGGGATTTCTACTGCAGCTTGACCCATGCCTGTCACACAGGCACAGACCGTCTGCATGCTACTGCTGATTGGTGGGATGTCACGTGACACCCGCTGATCCGACACTACAGCGCGAGGGGGCGGAGCAGGAAGCGCACACTCTGCTTACCCTCGCGCTGCGAAAGAATAATACTTTTTTTTTTTTTTAACTAACCTCAGGACGGTGGAGCGCCATGTGCTGCTGATCCTACCCGGGCGCCAGGTACAATTTCCTAGTCGCCATGGCGACCTGGCGCCCGGGGT
Organism: Pelodytes ibericus; assembly: GCA_036172795.1. NCBI lineage: Eukaryota > Metazoa > Chordata > Amphibia > Anura > Pelodytidae > Pelodytes > Pelodytes ibericus. Next base: position 161,857,036 of record CM069858.1, read on the forward strand.
TTGTCGAGCCCTGGATTAGGGTGTGCCCAGGCACACCCGGCACACCCCGTGCGCACGCCTATGCTCAAAAACAAGATACTGCAATGCTGAAAGAGTGAGACTTATTTAAAATAAGTAAGGAGGTATTCTAAGTGAATAACAAGAAGATGGTATGTTCGATACATGACTTGGAAGGGCTAGCTAGCATCATGATGTCTTTCACTGTTCATCAAAACTAAATTTCACATGGGTAAATGCACATCAGCTTTATACATGCATGTCAGGAGTACCTGTGCCTTTCTATGCTCAATGTGTGCATGCGTGCATCTTTGCATGTACTACTTGTTGCAACATTGAGATGTCATGCACATGTGTAAGTATGTAGGTTACATCCTATAGGGCTGGCTATTTCAGCTTTTGCCCGTTCTCGCTGAGAGGGATCCCACACCTTTGTATTTTGTCTCAATGAGTTATCAGGTTATGCCCAGACGTGGGTCCGTAGCTCGCTGCACCTAGAGGGATACCAGCCGTACCACACTGACGAGGCCATTGAAGGCTGAAACGTACGTCTGTGGTTGCTGTGTTCTTTGTGCAGAGGAGACCTGACAGGCTATTTGGATCTGGATTGCCCTTATGGGTGGGACCAGTCTAACATGCTAATGGAGAGGTTTCCTCTGTAATGGTGCAAGTGAGCAAAAAATGGTGATTCCTCTCTCGAGGAGGTTACATCCTATAGGGCTGGCTATTTCAGCTTTTGCCCGTTCTCGCTGAGAGAACACTTTTGTTTTTTGTCACAGTTCTGTAAGTATACATAACAATGAACATAAACAACATAAGCAAGTTTCATACAGCAAGACTAAATGTTAACTTTTGGTTCAGCAGGACTAGGATTAGCCAGTGGTTTATTTTCTCCCATAGAATGTATAGGGTCAAGGGTCACACCTGACTACATTAGTCATTTTGCTTCTAGACTCACTCAATATTAAAATATAGATAAGCATGAATAAATATACCCAGTCATGCATGAGATTTTTTGTTGGGATACTCTCTTTGGAAGAGCGGGATATAGATTGTGTCTGTTCCTGAATTTCGGTAAATCATACCTGCTACAACATTGTATCCACGGTGATCGTGGGGCAGGGGAGACTAAATATAGTGTGTCAAGTCTCCCCCTGGTCCCCCCCAGTAACAACCAGCTCCCCCAAAGGATTTTTTTAATAATTTTCTCTACTGTGCTAATCCTAACTCTTGGATTAGGGTTAGAGTTCATCAAACCCCTAATCTTAGAGTTAGAAATAGGGTTTGTACTAACCCTAACCATAGGGTTAAGGTTAGAGTTAAATAAAAATAAAAAAATAAATAATGAAAAAATAAATATCATGCAACATCTATGCATAATTGAGCATATAATTGTATTACATATTCAATGCAAAATGCTTTGCCAGAAACAAACAAGTAAAAACGACCTTTAACCCCTTTGCAACTGGTCCTGGAACCGTCATAGGGAAATAATTAAAAAATAAATATCATGCAACATCTATGCATAATTGAGCATATAATTGTAGTACATATTCAATGCAAAATGCTTTGCCAGAAACAAACAAGTAAAAACGACCTTTAACCCCTTTGCAACTGGTCCTGGAACCGTCATAGGGAAATCTCCCTTCGTGACCGTCCGATCGCGGTATGCATGCTGACATACCGTGATCGCGCAAACAAAAACATGGCTGAGTGTCTCGATACCGAGACATTTCAGCCATGTTGGTTGAGGACCCCCCGGAAACATCCGGGCACTGTGACAGCTATTCACAGCACCCGGATGTTGCCTGCTTTGACAGCTATAGTCTCTCTCTGCTCCACGGTGATCATGGGGCAGGGGAGACTAAATATAGTGTGTCAAGTCTCCCCCTGGTCCCCCCCCAGTAACAACCAGCTCCCCCAAAGGATTTTTTTAATAAAAAAAAAAAACTTTTTTTTTTTTTCTCTATTGTGCTAATCCTAACTCTTGGGTTAGGGTTAGAGTTCATCAAAACCCTAATCTTAGAGTTAGAATTAGGGTTTGTACTAACCCTAACCATAGGGTTAAGGTTAGAGTTAAATAAAAAATAAATAAATAAAAAAATTTAAAATAATAAATTGTATGAAAATAAGAAGTTATTCCATAGAGGATCAATGACATGTTATGTCTGTCTGTGGTCCTCTAGGGATATTTAATTTTTTTTAAAAAGACTGCTAGTGGGGCCAGTGCTTTGCAGTAGATAGGGGCCCGCAGCAGCTGGATATATGATCCATGCAGCCGCAGGATAGCAAGGATAGCAAAAATCGGTGCATCCTACTATAGACTACATTTCCTATTATGCTACGGTAGCTTTTGGCTGGCTGAGCATGATAGGAAATGTAGTCACAAGCATTACATAATAAATACACGTTTTAAAGCTGCAATTACCGTATCCTAAATCTTGCCCTGTACCTGCCACATAAACCTAGCAAACCTATACTTGTGGGGTACCGCTATACTCACGGGAAGTTGCTGAACATATATTAGGGTTTTGTTTGGCAATAAAATAGAACAGCCCCTTTAAATTCATATCTAAGTTTCAAAGTGTGTAAAACACACACAAAATTACTAAGCCAAAACTTGTCAAAGATTGGTGGTAAAATGACAGAGTGAAAAGTGTCAAATTACCCCAAGTTGAATGCCCTGGGATGTTTACTTTATAAAAAATGTGTACATGTGGGGGGTTATTCAGCGATTCATGACCGATATCTGTATTACAGTGTCACTAACGCTAATTTAAAAAAATAAAAATGGTTTTGAAACAGCTGTATGAAAAAAAGCAAAAAAAACATATAAACATTGGCTATTTCTGAACTCAGGACCTATAGTTGAATCTATTTAGCAGGTTTTTTCATTAGTTTTTGGAGCTTGGTAAAATAACTTACAAAGAAAAGTCAGGAAAAGTGTTTATTTTTTTTAATTTTAACCATATTTTACTATTTTTTTTCACAATACAATAAATTATATGAACAAAATAATGTCATGAAAAGAAAGCCCTTCTTGTCCTGAAAAAAACAATATATAATATGTGTGGGTACAGCAACCGACAAAGAAGAAAATGAAAGCTAAACACAAACACCTCAGAAGTGTTAAAACAGCCTTGGTCACTAATGCACAACATTCCAAAAGCAGTCTGGTCATGAAGGGGTTAAGAACGATTCCCACTTTGTTCGTAAGCTCAGTTTTTTGCGATCCTATTCACTGATATTTGCTCACTTTTTTTCAAGTGATGTATGATGGCTTGTGCTGAACGCGCTTTCAGTTACATTTACTTAACGGAGGTTAAGTGGTATACATGGCACATTCTGAAAATGTATGATATACTTTGTTGTTGGAGAAAAGCTATTTGCATGTCATTATTATTGTTTCTGTTTGCAGTTCCGCAATTCTTTATGTTTACTTATGGAGACACTAAATGCAACCACTCCGCACTATGTTAGATGTATAAAGCCCAATGATGAAAAGCTACAATTTGAGTAAGTATAAAATATAGACAATAAAATGCAGTTAAATAACACCTTTTTCCCTATTTTGTATTATGACAGTAGACACTGTGGGAAAGTAACCTCAGATGTGTTGCGGTCTTGGTGCAATTTCTGTGAGTTTGCAAAGCAGTTCATTGATGGTTACATCTCAATGACCAATTAGGCAACAACAAACCATAACACAACACCATATATATATTTTATATTTTTATGTATACGTTTTATTTATTTCGGCAAAAGGAGAACTATTGGAAAATAAAATAGGTTATATTTAATTGGAAAATGATTTCAAGTGCAAACATTTTAAAAAGACATGTTTTAATGAAAGAATAAGAACAAAGTACCTTAGTGACGCCTTTTGGGCCAGATAACTCTGCCATGTTGTTCAGAAGGACAATATCTGACCCAAGATTCTGCACAAAATGTCTGCCCTCTGAAAGAGCTACATTTGTAAATACATACTTATTTTTTTTGTAAATGTTTTTCTAGTAAATATTGCCTAATGTCTAAAGTGTTTTTCATAGTTAATAAACCTGGTAAAAAAATGTATCTATTGTTTTCCTTTCTTTGTCCTGCTTGATTCCATTTTTACCTTGCCTCATCACATGACCCTGACCTTCCAACTCGGAAGACCCAGTGGAATTGTTGGGCAGCAATGAAGGATGTCTGTGCACAGCACACAGATTCCTCCCACTGCATTTGAGGAGGATCCAGGTCCCTGCATCTCTGCGGGGACTTGGGTCCTAGTCTTACAATCAGACTTCACTTGAGGTCTTATTATAAGACAAACCTTGAATATTAGACGAAGGGACTTTTTCATAGCATATTCGAACAAATACAGCAAGTAATTTTTCCAGTGTTAAATTCAAGCAAGTATCTTTACCCTTTGGGCCCCTTTATCCAAGATGTCAGGGAGAGGCGGGAGTTTACTCTATTCTTACCCTAATATGCAAAATCTGTTCCCCCCAACTAAATCCATGTATAGTTTGTCACCTTCTAGTATACAGTCACTATATGAAGAAAGCATCATTCTCTGACTTTATGTAGTGAAAACCTATTCTTCTTTTTTAATTGTGTTTTAGATTCGACTCCAAAAGAGTGGTGCAGCAGTTGCGTGCTTGCGGTGTTTTGGAAACAATAAGAATAAGTGCACAAAGCTATCCCTCCAGGTCTACCTCTTAATTTCAATAATAATAAAAATATGTACTTAGCAATCACTGTGTTGAGTTGGTTGAAGTCACTCTGTTTCCCCTTTCTAGGTGGACATACATAGAGTTTTATGGTCGTTATAGCATCCTTATGACTCAGCAGGAATTATCCTTGAATGATAAGAAGCAAATCTGTAAAGTTGTGTTACAGAGGTTAATCCAAGTAAGTGATATTATGTGGTATCGATTCCAATAATGGGGGATTTGCACGATTGTAATATAATTCATTTTCCCTTTAAATAGATAACTTTTTTCATCAATCTATTTCCACAGGAAAAATACATTTTTTATGAAACTTTTTTATGTACACTCTGGTTTTTATGAATATAAAATATATTTTTTAAAAGTGTTTATTTGTAGTATATATGAAAAAGTTTAATATTGAAATGTATTCAAATTGTGTCTGCATATTTTAAGCTCCAAGACAAATTGTTAACCTGGTTTTGCATACTCTGAATAATACTGTATACAACATAGTTAGTTCGAAGGAAACCTCTGTAGATATTTTGGCTTAGTGGATAAAATTTTGATTGCTCATCTAATAATGCATTTATAACTGTTATCACTTGTGGAACTCAGAGCGAAATAGAACACACTGGGTCATTATTACTGATGTCCCTTGATACACATATTCATACATGGAAAAACTAACAACATGTTACTAAATACATGATTTATTGCACTAACTCTAATGAAATGTACTATTCATTCATTATATAGTATACTATACTATAGTATATTCATTATACTATAGTAAAATAATTATAAAAAGGTAAAAGTAGCAGTATAATATCCAGACAATTAGCTGTCACAGTAATGAACATATTTTCTATGTTTAACATCTTTATAAAACCTTAATGAGCCTTGTTGGGAATAAATGGGGGTATTATTTGTGAGGATTGACTGTTTCACATGGTGGATGCAACCATGATAATAACGGCATTAGAAAAAAGTAAAAGTATTTTTCTTTTTTTAGATTAGAGACGAGGAGTTGATGAGAACGCTATTTACAGAATAGCCTAAGAGCATGTGGAATTTACTACCAAAGCATGTTTTACAGCATGTACAGTGGTAGCTAGTTATGGTGGAGACCAATAGGAATCATATTATCTCCTCACTTTGCAGTCAGTACTGTAGCGGAACCCCTTTTTGGCTGTCTCATTCCCTTTATTGATTGTTGGCCCTGCAGAGATTTTCCTATGCCTGGAGTACACAAAACTCTAAGTAACTGTGTATGGCACTTTAAGGACATATTTGAGGCATGGTGAAAATGCCCCAAAAAGCTAACTTTTGAACTTCTGGGTGGAATTGTTTGATTTTTAGTCATGTTCATATTTAAAGTATGCTGATTCTGAAAATGTATGTTTTATGCGAATGTGATGCATATTTTGAAAGTTATTAATATTGTATAAAACCTGTATATTTTAGCTTGGAGATAATTTAGCTGATACAAAGGTTAACTCAATTATCTCCCAAGCAGAGGAATGTACTGTAATTACTAGGATCCAAGTCTTTGTCCTATTCACTGTGCTTTCCCCAAGTTAAGATTGCATCCTATCCTTTAATCCCTGTCATTGTCACCTTTCCCATTGTCTTATGTAAGTCATTTAGTTTCCTGTGTGTATCTGAGCTGGGCACCTTTGTATCCTGAAAGGTGTGAGGCAGGATTTCCCTTTGTATGTCCTTAGGTTAAACTTTAATCCTGTTATAGTTCTTTTGTCTAATCTGGTTTGTCAAGATGTTCAACGGTATATATTCTCGGTTTCTACATCAATAAAGAGTTCTGGTTAGTTCTACTCCTGATACTGTGTGTCGTCCAGTGATTGGGGAAAGTGATGGGATATTATTGGACTGTAATGCTAATTGTGCTGGATATTCTCTTGGATTTATTACTTGTTCCTGCATCCTCTTTAAGTACTTGGTGGAGTTTAGCTGTGAGAAATCAGCTCTCCGCTACAAGTACTTTTAGCCATTATATCAAATATTGAAATAATACATACATACGAAGATATAAATACACGTAGAACTGGTGACAGAAGAAAAGGGTGATTTATGTAGTTCTGTACCTTACTATTATGTTTATATTGTGTGCAGGATTCCAACCAGTATCAGTTTGGAAGAACAAAAATATTCTTTCGAGCTGGCCAAGTAGCCTACCTGGAAAAACTGAGATCTGATAAGCTGAGAAATGCTTGTGTCATGATCCAAAAGAATGTTCGTGGCTGGGTTCAACGGAAGAAGTTCCTCCGTGCCCGACAGGCTGCAATTACAATACAGCAATATGTGCGTGGACAACGTGCTGTGAGGTAACCTTACCAGTCCTGTCAGAAAGTATTGTATGCACCAGCACATGCCATGGATTTCTGTTTTTTGTGTGAAATGCAACACAAAGTAGTTTTGTAATTTTAGAGCAATTTGACAGTGAATATTATTTTCCTTTATTTAAGGCAAGCAATAACCGCCACATCCCTGAAACATGCATGGGCAGCTATCATTATCCAGAAATACAGCCGAGGTTTCTTAGTGCGTCGCATTTACCAATTAATCCAGGTTGCCACTGTAACCATACAGGCATTCACTCGGGGATATTTGGCAAGAAAGAGGTATCAAAAGGTAGGTTCAAAACAAATTTATATGTAGCTGTTTCATCTAGTATTGGGAGTGAAATAGCATCTGAAAATGTTTCTCTCATTTGTGATGTACATGTGAGTGAGGATGTGAGTCATGTTAGTGCGTATTTTCAGAACTACTGTACCAAAATATGAACTTCAGCATACATCATGTAATCTCTGGGTTTGCAAGAAGGGCATCAATTAAAAAAGAAATTGTTGGCTTTTAGATGCGAGAAGAACAAAAAGCTGTAGTGCTGCAAAAGTATGCCCGGGCTTGGCTGGCAAGACGACGGTTTCAGAATATTCGCCGCTTTGTGCTAAACATTCAGCTGTCTTACAGAGTGCAACGTCTACAGAAGAAGCTGGAAGATCAGGTAATAATTCTGCTAAATCTACAAGCAACAATAAGCATTATTACCCATTAATTATCATACATTTTATTTCATATCTATGTAAGTGTTTCAGTGGGTTTTATTGACTTTTTCTAGATTTATATGGGTATGTGGAAGGGTTGAGCTTGATAATAACCTATTTAGCTATGTAACTATATTAACATAGTAGAAAAACTAAAATTGGATCAATAAAGGAAGTAAATGTTGTTACTAAACCTAATAGGCTATTTTGGCTGTTGTTGGTTATTTTAACATATTTGCTCTTTTAATCAGACCTTAGATGTTGCAGCCCTGGACACAGTGACTTGCCAAACTGTGCGCAGGTCATGTGGGTCATGCAGCGTTCACGGGACTCTGCTTCTTTGTGCAAGAATGTTATGCTGCTTAATGCAGCATGTTCTCCCATAGGGGGCTATTCACTAAAAGTTGAGGGAAACACAAGTGTTAGGAAGAAAGGTGGTGAAAAATCAACATGGAATGGTAAGTGGAGGCTTACCATGTGTAGTAGTAGAATGACATTATATGCCTCTTCGAAAAGCCAAATTTTAGGGTATATTGTAAGGGTTGAGATAGGGGAAGATTCTGTGAAAGTGAATTGTAGGATTAGGATAGCAGAGGGAAGCATAATGAGAAGTGCATGTAAAAGTATGATCATATTTAAAGTCGCATTAACTGAATTAAAATATTTTTTAGAACAAAGAAAACCACGGATTAGTTGAAAGATTGACTAGTCTAGCAAGCACTCATGCACATGATGTTGATAGACTTCATAAACTTGAAACAGAGCTGGAAAAGAAAACTGTGTTGGGGAAATCTCAGGACGAGAAGGGGAAGAAGTATAAGGATGAAGCTGAGCAGGTAAAGAAATATTTTTATTTCTGTGAAATCATGTAACTTTCTCACTGCTGCCCTCTCCTGGAAGATTGTTCAGTAATTTAAACTTTAATACCTGGCACAATGTATGCCAAGCATGGCCTCTCTATCCAGTGGACAGCATGGGTATTTGCACACACATGACATTTAGCAGTCAGGACCCATTTTATATTTTAGATAAATGGCAAAGATGAGCATATACATGTTGGTGAAAAAACACTTGAGGATATATGAGGGGAAATATATTTTTCAATCTCGTATCTTTTTTTAACTTTAACCTTGCCATTTTCCGCTTGCCTCCATAAAACATGATGCCACTGTGTTGACATCTCCCATAATCTTATATTTAAAGTAATATGTCTCATTTGTGATTAACTATGATTATTGCACAGTGCTTTTACATCTAAATCTTCCAGTTATTACTGTATAAATTTGATCAACTAATATGGAATAGTTAGTTTTTTTACACGTTTTTAATGCAAATATTATATATACTAGGGTCACCTTGTCCTGGCGACCAGAAAAGAGGACACACACCAGCATTCCTTGTAATTACAACCACAACACCTAATTGCACCCATTTTATTTGCTACAGCACCTGTTCCACTTACAGGGCTAGCACCAGAACCCACTGCACTCACAGGATGTGCCCCAGGACTCAGGTTGCACTTGCAAGACTTGCCCTAACATCTAGATTGTACTCAAATCACTTTCCCCTAGACAAAGATTGCACCCAGAGGATTTGCCCTAGCACCCATTGCACTCTCAGGATTTACACCCAGCACCCAGATTGCACCAAGGACTTGTGCCCAGCCCCCACATTGCACCATTGACTTGCCACCAGCACCTACATTGCACCAAGGACTTAACCCCAACATGCAGATTGCACTGATGACTGATCCCCAGCACGCACATTGCACTAACAGGACCTGCCTCCAGTGCCTGGCGCTTGTTCTGCACTTCCTGTGCCTCTGTGTAGTCTGAGCGTCGGGAGGTCACGTGACCCATTATGCTCTGATGCGAGGAGAGCGTGAAGCAGCCCAAGAGGATGTCTGTGCACTTCGGTATCAGCTGCCTGCCATCTTCACAAAGAGGGCTGGTGATGGGCACCTCCAGTTTTGTAAAGATTAACATGCAACATATATATGATTAATGCTGCATGATAATCTTTAAAAAAAATGCTAACCACAAACCCGGACATTTTGTCAAATGTAACCCCCCTCAAAAAAGATGACATTGTGCAGGGGAAAGAGGATGGGTGGCTAATAAATACTCAACCCTTGTTGTAGACAGTGGTGTGCAAAGTTAATTTCTTAGTCTAATGATTTGCCGTTTCTTTCTGTGTCAGAAAATGTTAAAACTTCAGAAACAGAACACAGAACTTCTTGAACAGAAAAAACATCTGGAAGTACAACTGGAAGAGAAGACCCAGGAAATGAAAGGTTTACAATATTTATTTATTCACAGAATCAATAACTCCACATACAAAAAATAATATAGAATATCAAAGGGACATAACACCAGTCGTTTTAAGGACAATTAAACTTTTTTTTAGTCTTGTTTACTTCTAGGAGGCAAGGGTTAAAAAACATGTACTCTTCTCTGAAGTAAACCTGAGGTGCATCTTTACAGATACAGAGGCAGAGCTCATCGCAAGCTGGCACATGCTGACACTGTCAGCATCCAATTAGGGGGGGGGGCGGGGGCTCTGAATTAGTTAAGGTCCCCTCTGCTGATCCTATGTAAAAAGGAGGGTCTCTATGTTTGCTAGCAGAGAGCAACAGTCGCTGACCTGACCGGGCTGTCTGCTTTCCATGTAAGCGGGTCAGAGGATAAGCTAGCATGAAATGTAGGAACAACTATTTTTTAAATTGTGCTTTTATTTTAGAAGCAGAAGTGAAAAAAAAAAGTTTAGTTGCTCATCAAGATGGCATGTAATATTCACACCAAGCCAGCTGACTCCGGTTAAAATAAGCAAGAAAAGTCCAATATATGAAAAATACAAAAATCTTTATTGGAAAGTCCGTGGACAGTAAAATAGCAAATGCACAGGCAGACAAACAGCAAGAAAAAACGGGGAGCTTTAAGATGTTGTGGTCTATTTTATATACCTTTTTTTTTCTGAATACATTTTGGTTGGCATCTTAGTGTCTTTCCAGCACAGAGATGTAAACTTACCTTTTGCGGAAGAAGGGGTTGTGCTGTTTTTACCTGGCTTTAGACCAAAATACATGTAGGGTGCTCATGCATAAGCACATGGCAACCAGCGTTCACATATGAGGTCTGTCGCATCCAACTGTCTCTCTCTGCTAATGCAAATAATAATTGGAGAGTACCTACTAAAGGTTCCCACTATTGAATGTAAGTAAAACTGGAGTTGTCTCATGGCTTTAGATGACAGAGAAAGTCATCGACTGAATGCTGTGTGGACCATGGAGGCTGCTGATCAGAGGACAAAATGGCATGTATCTTAAAAAATGCATCTCATTTTATTCTCATACTGATGAGACAGAACATATATCACTTGTGATTAAAGGGTTCGTGTCTCTTTTACTCTAATTCACATATAAAGCTGTTATGTTTCTTCAGAACCATGGAAAAAGGAAAACATATTTCTGTATTTGAAGTCTATTTTTATTTTGTTCCAGACAAAATGAATGACCTTGCCAATCAACTGTTCGCGGATGTGGAAAAGGAAGAAAAACAAAGAATGTATGTCATAAATATTAATATCATAATTTAAACATTTAAACTTTCACAGATCCCTATTGCTCGGGTAGATCAAAAATTAGGCAAGAATTTGCACGTTGACGCAGTATCCAATATTGTATTTGATTTCTCCATGAATCAACAAGCTCCTGATTATACAAACTCTCAGTCACAATGATGCAATGATGTTGTATTATAGCACAACCCCAGTAGCCAATAGATTCCAAATATTTTTTGTTCCTAATGTAAGAAACTTTTTCTGCTGCTGTAGATAAAGTCCCTTATCCTGATGTCTTAATGGACCTTTGTATAGTCCTGTTAATGAACAGGTCCCAGGATGTGGTTTGTGTTATCACTGTATAGCTAAATGCTGTTTATTGAAAACATGGAAGTTAGTAAATAACTAACTTCTATATTAAAGGAGATAGTGCACTTGGACTGTGCTGTCTCAAATATTCATGCACATACTTATATTATTTTAAAAAAAATCCCCAGTAATAATAAATCACAAACACTATATACTTCATATCTAAAGTTAAAGGGTGCTGTTCACTAAAAGTAATCTGGCAAGTGAATTGCAAAAATCAGGCACTGATAGTTGAGTTAGAAAGATCAGCTATTAATGCCTGAATTTTAATGTTCACTTGCCGTCTACTTTTAGTGAATAGTCACCAACATATTTAGCATGTTTTACTCTAAATCCTATGCACAAAGGCTGATTTAGATTAGATTGCACATATTAGTGTAACGTACATTTTGTTTTTAACCTAAAGGTTTTTGTATACATATGACAGTTTTTCAGGGGCAAGCATTGAATCCTAGAGTTCAAATTCATTTACAAATGTATCTCCTAAAAATTCATATTTAATGGATACATTTTCTCAACTAATTTACGGAGTGTATTTTTGAATCCTTTTAAATAAACACTCTCTTTAGATTTATTTGTGGTAATGACTTTGTAAAGAAAAAATAAAATGTGAGGCCATCATCTCTGCAGCTGAGATACAAATCACTAATTCACTGTTGTCCATGAAAACAGAAAACTTGAAAAGCATTTTGAAGTTCAGAAGCAAGATTATGAAAAACAGATTGAAAAACTGAAAGAGGAAATTAAGGTCCTAAAAGGCAAGAACAAGGAGCTGGTGCAACAGGCAGAAGAACAGCTGCTTGTCAGTGATGGCTTAAAACTGGAGATAAATCGCCTTTCCAATTTAGCAAAGGTAAGGACTTATTAAATGTAAGTAATTATTCAGGCTACAGTTTTACCTAATTTTCATCTTGGTCTTGTATAAGGTCTTACTAAAATCAGATATTGCTAGTTTCCAGCACTCCAGCTGATGTTGACTTGGTGGAAGAAGTAGTGTAGCATCCAGAGTGCTAAACCTTGGTTATACCTGACTCAAGTGCTTTTGTCTTTACTGGATGGACAAGTAATTTAGATAATCACCAGCAATTCTACGTTACCCATTCTTGAATTTTTCCCACGTTCCCTGATTCTGCAAATGCACAACCATTAATTAATAATGATTCTCATGCGCAGTTAGTTAATCAGCGTTTGGCAAACCACACATTTACAGTTTGTTGGTGTTCAGGACATGGGCTTCCCAACCCACCCTGTCAGAGGGCATAGCTCCAGGCATTCTGGAGAAAAGACAATCAATGTTAGGAGGTATGCACTTTAATTTTACAACACATCTGCTTGGACTCAGGAGAGAAAAAAAGATTATCAAACCTCAAAAAAAGGAGAACACATTTTAAACTGACTATATTGAGTTTATTGGTTGCTTGCACTGTGTTAGCTCTTTGGCTTACGTTTTGATGATGGATGTGCAGTGGCAAAAACTCATGTGAGTAATGATTTGTTGTGTTGGGTGTTGCATGCTGTTGACGTGCAGTTTTTTGTTTGAGGAATAGGTAAAAATGTTCATACCGCCCACTCCAAAGTGTCATCTGAACAAATAGATAGAATTCTGCAACTCTGTCACAATCTCCATATCACAAATCATAGATCTATTTCTCAGACAGTCCTTAGGTATTGCAGGCGTATAGGTTAAATCCTGATGCTGACTGGAGACAGGATTAAATATAAAACTCTGGCTCCACCGCCTCTTGAATGGATTTAACACCCTCACCTGTCAAGGCTCAGTTCTTGTAGCTCTGCTCATGCAAGTAGGGTGGGGTGGAAATTCAGCTACTTGGGGGTTTATTTTCCTGTCACTCCTTTTACCTTTCACAGTGGACAGCTTATCATTCTCTCTCAGGAGAGTAGCAATTTTAATGTTATTGTTATTGTTATTAAATCCTTTCAATGGATAGTGCCATTGAGCCATCATGTTTTTGCTTGAATAATGTTTCTATATTAAGGGGGAATTGCTTACAGTTTACATCTCTAGCATTTCACAGTTGGGTTTTGAGAATCTCTTGATGAGAAGGTCAGTTGTTTGTGATCTGCAGTCACAATCAATGTTTCATTCAATTAGTTTATTTGTATGTATTTAAGCATGTGAAAAAAGTAAAACATGTATGTTCAGTCTATGTAGCTACAGTTGCACTAAGACACTTATAGTATGCATAAAGTAAGGTGATAAAACCACTATTCCTGTGTGCTAGACTCCCTGCTTTGAAATATATTGCCATAATGGTGATAAAGGACTGAAAATACTATGCATGCAATCAATCTCAAGATTCTATTGTAGAAGTTGAAAGCAAGAACCATATATCCTTTGGAAGAAGTTCTAATTAAGCTCAAGATCACATTATAGAAGTTGAAAGCAAGCACCATATATTATTTTGTAGAAGTTGTAATCAAGCTCGAGAAGCCATTGTGGAAGTTTAAACTGATCTCAAGTTTACATTGTAGAAGTTGGAATCAAGTTTGCAATTCTGTTGTAGAAGTTGAATTCGAACTCAAGATCTCATGCTTTCATCTTTCCGTCTTTAATGTTTGGACAGCTTTGGTGGGTTCCAATGTATTGGTCTGGCTGGGTCTGCAATAACCATGCCTGCATCCTCATGTCATGAGGGTTTAGTCTCTTGGCTTCTGGCCATAGCCTCTTTTTCCCTTTTTATTATGCATTGCTAGCTGTGAACTGATTTGATTGACAGTAACTATATTCAGTCAACAACAGGGTATTGAAGTTAAACACCCTTATAAAACACATATAGCAAGTCTTAATCATCAATAATACAACTATACACAAACCAAGGTGGGAACAGCATTTGGGTGTAATATGTGCAATCTAAGCATCTTGAGAAGAGACATTACTTTTCTCAGATGTAGCAATTAGAAAATGTGACACTCCTAGTCTCAAGATGAGAATCATGATAGAAAACCCCTGAAGGTAGATGGAACATGATTGTTTCAAACCACCTGCTGTTTTGTACGCAATCAATGGTTCATGACCTTAGGTTAAGAAAACTAGCTTTAGGTACAAAGATAAATCTTTAGCTAACGTCTATATAAATTGCATTGAAAATAAGTTCTATATAAAACGTAAAACTTTAATGTTACAAACATGTTCAGAAAGGGTATTTTGAGATTATCACAAATCTTAAAGTATTGCTACAATAGCTTTTATATACATGTAACAAGTTAATCACTGGTTAAGGATGATTATCATTATTAAATCAAGAAAGGTGACATATCCATCTTTTAAACCTAGGTGAGAGTCCATAGGGACAGTAAGATAAAGTCCTAGGCTGACGCTTCAGCTGGAAAGAAACAGCTAAAGACTATCGCTTCAGTAGGTAGTGGGTGGCAGCTCTGTGCTGTGCTCGGTCACCATCTATTAGTAAATCCAAATAAAGAAACAGGTTTGGCACTCACTCAAGACTATTTATTCAATCAAGGAATCCATCAGTTGGTTATAAAAAATAAAAAAAAAGCTAACAGTAGGGGTCTATATTTTAATGTTGAGGGAACACAGTGTTAATCAATATAAGAATATGTCACATTAACAACCATAAAGAGCAGTTGTTTAACTGGAGGGCAAACTTTCACTTTAATATGTAATATATACTTATCACTATACTTGAAAGGTTTGAAATGAGAGAAAAATACATCAGAAGAGCAATAACAGACACATACTTTACTCAAAAATGCCACATGTGGGATTTTCTCTAGTATATCCAGAGATAATAAATAATGTCCACTGTGAGAGTGATTTGAGAAGAGATGCATGACTGAATACTATAGATCGAAGGGTCAGAGAAGAGGGAGGGAAGAGAACATGAAGAAACATTGTCTAAATGATCTGACATAGATACACATGGTGTTTACATTGCCAATCAAATGTACACAAGTGGCAGATTTAGAGGTGCCGGTTTCCTTTGTGTGATTTTCAATATGTGCTCTCTTTTTATCATGCACACTGGTTGCACAGTTTCCAAGACTCCAGTCAGAGGACACTCTATGCAGTATGTAATAAGAAATATTGTTCATTGTGACTCATACAATAATAAGTATGGTCATAAATCATTATGATCTTTATTATCTCTTATACAGAAAATACCAGAATTTCAAAATGAAATAGAAGTCCTTGAGACACAGAAGAGAGAGTCTGATACCCAGTTGCAGTTGCAAAAGCAAGAAATGAGAGGTAAGATAGTACAGTTTGTTCATCTCTACTATAGTCGTTCCTTAGTGTGGCAGTGGTGTTATTTTTATAAATTGTAATACAGGTTCAGTATCCAAAATGCTTGCACACTGACAGGTGTGTGTAGAATTTGCAACTTGTGACAAAATCTGACAAAAATCTGATTACAGATTTCTGGATAAAGGATAATAAACCTGTACCCAAAACAAAATGTGTGTCCTTTTTATATAGTTACTGCTACATGTGGTATGTGGATGGAAACTTCATGTAGAAAAGTAACATTATTGTAAACAGAAAAATGTGAGAACATAACACGAAAAAATACATAGACTCGTTTGTACATAGTCAACACTGTTTATATGTGTATTATTAGGTGGTTTCACTTAGCGCACAAACCAACACTTTGTATTTTTTATGTGCTTTCACTTTTTGTGTGATTAGAGAGCCACATAGGTTCACAGTGCTGCTGGTGCAGGAAAAGTGCCTATCTTCTTTTGCCTTTTCATTTTTATATATGTTTTGCTTAGTCCAGGGGGTCAATTTTTTTGTGGTGGGAAGGCATGTTCAGAAAGGCATATGCATATTCGGCATTACATTTTTTGGTTTAAATAGCTTATAAGCCTTATAAAAAGGTTTGGTTAACCCCTTCAAGACCGGCCGTTTTGGGACATTTATTCTGGACAATGGCTGATTTAATATTTCTGCGGTGTTTGTGTTTAGCTCTAATTTTCCTCTTTATCATTTAATATACTCACACATTATATACTGGTTTTATCACCATAAAAAAAACATAGTTTCATTATACCGTATAATTTACTATAAAAAAAAAATCATAAAATATGATGAAAAATTACCCAACCCCCCCCCCCCCCCCCGCACTCACTTTTTCTAACTTTGACTTGAAAAATCTTTTATATAATTATATCATTACAAAAGGTAAAATAGATCCCATCTAAATAGTTTCTAATAATCGGCCTGAGTTTAGAAAAACACATGTTTGCATGTTTTTTTGTGTTTTTTAGGGATGTTATAGGAAAAGTTAAGTGAAAGACAGGGTGTCTATAGGGGGTTATAGAAGTTCAGTCAGACACAGGGTGACTTGGTTGGTTCAGGTAAGTTCAATGCTACAAATATAATTAATATTTGTTGGAATTCATGGGAATTATTTGCATTGGACATCACTAAATGTGCAACTAATAATGTATTTATTTATATATGTGGTATACACTGTGTAACAGAACCATGATTTTGTCATGTGGTCAGTCCTATTAAACTGTACATCATGGGGCTGGTGACCTTGCTAATATTTGACCCTGTGTAAATCAGGGCACGACAAAACCTGGGTTGCCATGGTGACCAGGAAATGAGACTGGTGCCCGGGTTTTGCCTCATCTGCAGGACCTTTTTTTTTCTTGGTCAGTGGAGCAGAACACAGCGCTAGGGGGGCAAATTCTGTGTTGGCTGCACAACTTTGCTGCCTCGCGCATCTTGCATTAAAGTCAGAGTGCCGGGTGTCACATGATAATTTTCTCATTAATATGCCACTGGTCATTTGCTCATTAATAGCCACTGATAATTTGTCAATTAATAGCCACTGATAATTTGCTAATTAATAGCCACTGATAATTTGCTAATTAATACCCACTGATAATTTTCTCATTAATATGCCACTGATAATTTGCTCATTAATTTGCCACTGATAATTTGTCCATTAATATGCCACTGATAATTTGCTCATTAATATGCCACTGATAATTTGCTCATTAATTTGCCACTGATAATTTGTCCATTAATATGCCACTGATAATTTGTCCATTAATATGCCACTGATAATTTGTCCACTAATATACCACTGATAACTTGGGCATTAATAGCCACTGATAATTTGCTCATTAATTTGCCTCTGATAATTTGTCCATTAATATGCCACTGATAATTTGTCCACTAATATACTACTGATAACTTGCTCATTAATAGCCACTGATAATTTGCTCATTAATATGCCACTGATAATTTGTCCATTAATATGCCACTGATAATTTGTCCACTAATATACCACTGATAACTTGATCATTAATATGCCACTGATAATTTGTCCAAAAAAAAAAAAAATCTCCTCTCCCTTCCCCAGTACTTACCTGGATGCTGTTCATCCCCTGCAGTCTCCCCTGCAGCGTTTCTTCCTGCACCAATGATTTGCTGTCATTTTCTGGCGGGGGCCCACTGGGCCGCTGCTTTGGCCCCCCAGGAATAAATGGGCACTGGGCAGCTGTCCAGTTTGCCCACTTTTTTTTTTTTTGGTCATCATGGGCCGACAGGGCCCACCTGGCATCGGGCAATCTGACACCCTGCCCAGTCCACCACTGGGGTCGTTGTTCTGGTACGGGACAGTCACATCTGTCCTACCCGCCTTGAGGAGAAGGAAACATACCGTAGTTCCTGTTACACACTGAAAATATCTTGCTTTAATATTTGGGAAAGTTCCTTATCACAGTTGAAAATGAATGTGATCTATTAAAAGATAAGTAAAAAACTGAATTAGTTGGAAGACTTGTATAAGAAAATATATTATACAAACCTTTGCAGAGCTTTTGTTTTGGTTAAAGGGACAGTCTAGTCCTCAAACTCACATTGGTGGAAGATGAAGATTACTGCTTGTATAGTGCGCATTTATGACACTAGACAGTACCTTTTAAATATTAACACATTGTGATTAATTCCTGTGTTTTATCTATGCATTAACTTGTTTTTTGTTTTAACTATTTCAGCATAATTAAACTATCTACCATTGTTAGTAAAAAAAAAAAAAAATGTAATTTCAGAAAATGTGGATGAAATGGCAAAACAACTCCTGGACAGTTTCGAAATAGAAGATGTTAAAAGCAGGTATACAATAATAGATTTAAATTATAATTTCATTTGTATGCTTGGCATGCTTTCCAAACAATCTATCATGAATATTATGTGCTTCATTTTCACTACATTGTGGACCTCTTTTAACCTGTCTATTGACATATTTAAACTATTGTTTTATGACCCTAATGATCGTCTTTCATTTTTGGGTAGATTTATTTGAAGTTAGAATATGCATCATAGAATGCACTTATCATCCTTTCTCATGAAATACAGCTATTCCAGCAGTAGCCAAAATAAATTGTCCTGTTAGCAGTATACTAACTATATGTTTCCACCTCTCTGTTTATTATTTTGCTTTTTTTCTTCAGTTTTTTAATGTTTTGCTTTTCAGACTTGCCCAAGAGGATCTGGGAAATATAAATGAAGATGGAGAACTATGGTTTGCATATGAAGGCTTAAAAAAAGCAACCAGGTGAAAAAATATTAATTATTATATGTTATTAATAGATAACTTGAAAAGCAAATGAATTAGCAGAACAATTCCAGTTTATTAAAAGTTTAAATATGTTGGCATTACCCTTTCTTTATAATATAATATGGTCAGCAACTAGGCATCCAGCTTTTGTCCTCATACCAATGATACTCGCATATTTCCCATCAGGCTTGTCAGAATGCCATATAGGTATGGGAGTTCCAGCCCAGAAATAGGACACAGTTGGTAATTTTCAAATCTAAGAAGAATGCTAACTAGGCCACTTAAAGGGACACTACAATTACAAAAGATGTTACTAGATTACCTGTGCATTTAAGACATATGCTACTTTAAAAATTTTTTATATATGTTTAAATTAATTGCAAATAAAATGAAAAAATAAAACTAGGTGTCTATCTCCAGCATCCATTTAGAGAATTTTACCCATGATGCAAAATCTTCCAGCAAGTCGGTGGGTGGCACCCAAAACACAATATTTCACAAAATGATTGCGCCCAGTCACACTTGTGTAGTAAAATATTTTATTAAATAAACTCACATAACAAAAACAAAAGACATTATTAAAATCAACAATGCAAAATAAAAAAATAAAAACCCTTTCATTTTTTGGTGGAAGTATCCTTTTGGATTTTTAATTTTAAATTAAAGTAAAATCATTATTAGCTATTATAAAGGCTTAGCTGTCTGTATGTGTTAGTAATGCTTCTTTTCTTTGTATTGTAGGATTCTGGAAAATCATTTTCAGACCCGAAAAGAAGGTTATGAGAAGGATATTGAATTGCTAAACTTTAATGTTAACCACCTCACTGATGATGTAAAAAAACTCCAAAAAACATGCAAAGAGGAAAAAGACACCAATGATCACCTCAAAGAAGAGATTTTACGGTTGACGTCTGAGAATAAGGTATAACGTGGCTCATTATATTTTTAACAATATTGCTGTGGAATGTTAAATCCTTGGAATTACATTTTGCTTTTTTGTCTATGTGAGAATTGGCAATATGTTAAAAAAATTGGTATATTTATGGTAAAGGACAAAATTCCTTTGTCCTAATGTACTTTTCTGCCTAATTTCAAACACTTTATTTTCTGTTAGTATTAAAAATGGGTTGTGCATAGCGGATTGTATTATATACAATGTAGCATGACCCTATAATCTCACGTGTACTTATTTTTAAAAGCAAACATGTTTTCATGTATTGAATGTCCTGATTGCTTAATCCATAATTCAGTAACTGATAATGCATGGATATGTCGCTGACACTGTTGTAGTTTTTATAAATGAAAAAGAAAAGATTTGATATTATATAATAAATGTTTCTGATTGCAGCTTGTAGAAACACTCAAGGCTAAGATTTCAGATCTTGAAAACCAAAATATGGATCTTCAAGGGTGCCTCTACGAACAGTCTATGAAGCTGCCTGGTAAAAAAAAATGTGGCACAATATTGTTTCTTTTTAATTCTCTAAACTGTTTATTTTCTGAATGTTCTTAATGACTGATACAACTATGCTCTTAAGAGACCTTGTGGGTCCCTGCGTAAACTTAGCGATGTCACATATGACGTCACGGAGGCGTACCCGAACGCAGAGGTTCGGGCACGTTGTGTTAGAGTAAAATGCACTCAGAGTTTTTGGCCACTTAAAATTAGGATAGAGAAGAACATCCTACAGGTCGGAAAGGGGTTAACAATACTGTAAAAAAATATACATACAGAAAACACAAATACATGGAACAATAAAATATAGTGTAATAATGCACTATACTAAAAATTGGTGTGACTACCTGTTGCCTGTACACTGCATCAGTTTTACTAGGTACATTTGCACAAATTCATTTTGTAGGCATGTAGTTAGGTGCATGATTAAACAATTATACCAGATAGGTGTAGGGTTGCCACCTTTTCTTCAAAAAAGGCCTTGGTACTGTCTCCATAGACTTAACATTGGCCTGATGCCAATTTTTTACCGGCCTGCCGGTAAAATACCGGCCAGGTGGCAACCCTAGATAGGTGCCAATTAGCATCACTTTAATATGTAGGTTGAAACACAGTCATTAACTGAAACAGAAGCAGTTGTGTGGGAGGAATACAACTGGGTGAGGAACAGCAAAACTTAGCTGATGAGGAGAGGTTACCGAAGAAAGTCTAATGTCAAAAGTCAGGTAGTTACTTACAATGCAACAACAAGGTCTCTCCCAGGCAGAAATTTCAAGGCAGACTGAGGATTCCACATGTGCTGTCCAAGCTATTTTGAAAAGCACAAATTAAAGGGCAATGTTGAGGACCAAAAACAGTGGGACCCTGGTACACCCATCAACTGTCTGGAGAAGTCTAGTCAGAAGGGACCTTCATGAAAGTCTAGGCGTATGATCACGGTGATCGGTATCATGCAAATTAGATGGCCAAGTCAATGCGTTCATATATTGACTTTTCATGAATACAACAAAAACAACGTGGAGGTCCAAACTTCAGACGGACAGCGTATAGGGGAAGGCACTTTGTCTCAAAGTGTTCTCTGTCGGTGTCGGAGCTTCTACAAATTAAAGCCTTCATCTACAAATTCCCAAAAGAAGAAGCTGGAAACTTGCCCCGTAGGAGATTCCATAAAAAAGTGATTACGTGCCCAACAGAACAAAAAGCGTCAAGCATGGGCATCTAGCTCCCTACCTTGTCGTTTTGTTTTTCCATTGCTCTACATTATCACTGTGCTATTTTTTATACTGGATTTAAATAAAGCTACTTTTTTGTGGAATCTCCTACGGTCCACGTTTGCAGCTTCTTCTTTTTGGAATTTGTACATACATTGACTTTTCCTCTAATTCACTCCCTGTGCTTTATGTACTTATTGTGAAGCACAGAGAGTGACAGGCAAGTGAAAAAAAAATAAAAAAAATTAAACCTTCTCTTGCTTATCACAGTTCGTTACTGTGATCAGTTTCCTTCTTAATTTATGGCACTCATTTGGAGGGGGTTTTCTCAAACATTTTTTATTTTTTGGGGGGAAGATTTGGGTGCTGAATTTGTCTTAGTCTAATGTGTGACTGCTATGTTACATCGTTTGTCAGCTGGTTTGGTACAGCAGTTCTATAAAAGTATACAATTTGCAAATGTACAATTTGAATGTAAAGCAGGTACATTTGTAGATATGATTTTTGTAGAAGTGGATGCTATGTTGAACATTAAATGTGTTGAATATTACAGGAAAAGGAGAGAAGGTATCTAACCACTTACAGCATTCTATGGAAGAGGAAGCAATAAATATAAAGTAAGTAGTTAGGACGGATTACTTCACTGTTTTTCTTCTCCACCTGTCCCAACCTGTGATCAGTATCTGTACATTCCAACTTTGCATCTGACTAATCAAAAATTGTGTTTATCTGAAACAAATGTACAAGGCATCTTTAACGTGATTTTTAAAATATATGATAATAACCTGCCAGATTGCGATATATTAATAACATGTACTCTCTTTTTTGTGATAAACGTTAAGACTGGGATGTTTAAACAATGCTCATTAATGTTATCAATGAAATAGTTCATACATGAGCATCATGTTGGTATAAACATTTAATCTATATATTTGCTGGTAAATATGTCAGTCATATACAGGTTAAAAGATATACATACTTGCAGTTTTGTTCTACATCCTTTGAATATTGCTGCTGAGTTTGGCAATATAGCAGCACCCTAAGCATCATGTGATCGTTCTATATAAATAGTTGTGGGTGGGGGTATATGCACACATCCAATTTAAGAGCCATTTTGTAGTTCTCGATAGAGGCATTTTTTTTATGTAAATTATTTATTTTTGAAATTTGTAGTTATTTATAAAAAATAATAAATATATGAAAATATAATATTAAATAAGTAACATAAAATAAATTAGTACCGGGCCAAAACGTAAACAAGTTAATATAAATTAATTCATAAAATAAATAGAGGTATTTTTAATATGTGGGCCAAAGAGGAAGCACTAAACCTTAGAAGTAGGTTGAAAAATATATGTTTGCTAGCTATTTGACTAGCATTTTTTATCATCTACAAGGTGTGACCTGTACAAAGCAACCTGGTCGGCGTGGAAAGTCTCCAACAGGAGCTTGAATAGTCTAGGCAAAATGTTGGTGTGGATAATTATTGTAGTTTTTATGGAATGTCCAGATATTATTTGTAATGAAGGCAGCAGTACACAGATACTACTGTACACATGTAGTGCTCTCACATTAGAATGCCAATGTGCGACTTCATGCTAGCCATTCTGTGACCGTGTATATCACCAAGATGCAGTAGACCTGAATGCATACATCGGGTAAAAATACTAGTTAAACTATTGCCTTCAATTTAGCTAGCAAACATCATTTAAATTGCCTTACTTTGCTGACATACAAATATGTCACCCACACTGTTTTGGCTGATAGGTTTACTTTAAATGTGTTTAATTGTCACCTTCAATTAATTAACACTAGTAATCTAAAAACTGTATTTTTCACATCTGTCACCAACTCCCAATTACTCTATCAGACAAGACCTGGCTTTTATTTGTCTACAAAATCCATAAACACAGTTTGTGATTTGTTTTACATGTTTCAGAACATTTGAGTTTAAAGAGACAATTAAAAAAAGTGTGTGGGGGGGGGGGGGGTTGCATTTGTTTATCTCTTTAAAGAATGCCTGTCATGGTAAAAATGTATATGTATTAGTAATCAACCCTGTGGTTATTGTTACTTACATTTTAAATGTTATAAAAAAAAATGTTGCCACTTTTTTGCATATCAATTTTATTGTGAATTTTTTTTTTGTTACATAGCAATCTTTAGCTTACACATTTTATTTTTGTTTAACAGTACTGTTACCAATAATTATTTATACATCCTTACATTTTTGACTGTCAGATACAGTTTCATAAAACTCCTATCCTATAAATAAACAATCTGCCTTAGTGCTTAGGTTATTGTAAGGGGAAAAAACAGCAATTAAAAGCAGTAAAATGACGTGTCCATAACAAGTACCTATTAATAGTTGTCAGGTTTCTACACATAAACACGCCCAATTAGAGAGACACTTCCTTGTTTTGTTTTTTTTTGCGTGTGGATCTGAGTGTCTGTTCATTTGTGGCTACTTCCTGAGACTAGCATTCTGTTATATAACACATTTCAACAATAGGATCATATGCCTCTTCATTCTAAGCAATAACTGTTGTCTTACAGGATTTTCTTCTTATTACGGAACAATTGAAATATGGCCCATCATTAATGAAAGATTACATAACATGTTACACAACAGATGAATAAATGTGTAACTTTTTGTTGCATGACATTACGTGTATTTTATGTACACACTGGTTTCTTCTAGGGTCTAGGATTTAAATAATAAATCAACTAGCACTTACAAATGTTTACAAATAAGCACCCTTCTTCACGGAATGCATCAAACTTGGAAGCCGTAAAGCTCCATCAATAATGATACGTTTACTACACTGGCGTTGTTTGATTTTACACTATAGAACTTATAAATATATACAATGCAATATGGCTACACTAGGGTACAAAGGTTGTACAGAGATAATTTGGGGTGTGGAGGAGTTGGAGATTAGAATTAATGGCAGTCAAGAGGGAAGCCACAACATTAATCAAGGTAGTTCCCAGTGTGACCCATTCCTTGATTAGTTAGTCCAATGTCACTGGAAAATTAAGATTACATTAATGGCAAATAAATGTACCAAAATAGGTTGGTACATATGGTTGGGAGAGAGGAGATAGCAATCATACAATCTTGAGCAAATATGTGATAGGAGACACATACGTTGCTAGAAAAAGCAGGACAGAAGACGATGGTCAAAAGACATTGGGGGAACTATGTCAACTACAAAGGTAGATAAGTGACTTATTACAGTGAGGAATAAGTATTTGGCAGACTGCAAGTCATTTGAAATCTTAAGGCGGTTGTTTCACCCGAATGTGTCTGAAACCATTAAGACGTGGGTTAAGAAGATCAATTGAGAACAGAAAGTCAATATGGAAGTTGTACAGTCTTCACTAGTGACTTGGAAATAAATATAGGAAAAAGTGGAATAGAGAGAAGCCAACACTGTTGAAAGTATTGACAGAAATAAAGAGGCAGTGCTAAAAAGGGAGAGCCAAGTTTCAATTCAAGCAGACTGATTTGTGGACCTTTAAGTACTTTGCATAGAATAGCATTTAGGACTGGTTTCAACAAACGCTTTGTGCTGTTTAGCTTAGAAGAATACATATACCGCCTTTATTTATTTTGAGTGTATATACATTTTGGTGACTTATCCATAACTATCACAATAATTATGTAGTTTATGTCCCTACATGGCAAAATCTGTTTTAATTGGAAATGTATCCATTTTTTATATAATCTCTCGATTTAGGCTGCAGAAGGAGATAAAGGAAAATGATGAAGTAGACAGAAAAATTCAACAAACACAAGAGGTCAGCATTCATTCTAAGGATAACAAGGTGTGCATTCATATCTGTAATCTTGTATGAAACCAGTTGAAACAGACACTTATTATAAAAAATGCAAACCAAACATGGTTTCACGTCTATGTATAACTAACCATCATAATCATACAGTTATTTAAGGCTGGTTATTGGTTATGAATGTTACAGAAACTTGTGTTTCTAGGTTAAATATCAGGAGCAAGGTAGCCATCACTTAGACTCCCTGCTACTGGCTCCTAACGTTTTTAATTGTTTTATATAGTACTCTGTGGAAGCACTATTTCTGTGGCCCTTAAAAATAATTAGACTATTAGCAGACTCCTAAAAGGGTCTGTTTGTTTCCTAAAGTCTACACATATTTGTGAAGGCCGTGCAATAACCACAATATAATGTGACTTCCAACACCCTATTCCTGTGGGCATTGGGAATTGTAGTTCAGGAC
The DNA here is from genome assembly GCA_036172795.1 of Pelodytes ibericus. Taxonomy (NCBI): domain Eukaryota; kingdom Metazoa; phylum Chordata; class Amphibia; order Anura; family Pelodytidae; genus Pelodytes; species Pelodytes ibericus. Next base: position 161,883,203 of record CM069858.1, read on the forward strand.
ATGCAAATTAAGTGATTAATTGCATCTTTAATTAGTTTACAATGAACAATTCTATAACCATACTTTTGCATGAGTATTTTTTTTTTAAATTCCTTCAAAAGACATTGTGAAATATTTCATAGGATATTTTCATAAATTTGTAAATGTAACCTTTTTAGCTTTTTGGGAAAAATACGTCCTAACAAACATTGACCTTAGATGAGGACAATAATAGTTCCTTCTTGAAACACAAGTTATTTTTACATTTTACTAGCAAATGTTTCATATGTTTAGAACAAATTCCATGTTGCTGAACAGTATGTTTTCCCTTTTTGACAGGATTATGAGGAACAGGTGGATAAAAAAGACAGAATTATAAAGAAACTTCAAGATCAGATCAAAGCTCTAACAAAGACTATTGAAACAGGTACATAATATTTGTTGTGACTGAGAGTTGTATTTTGTTTTGTAAGTAATATATGGAGACAATACATTTTAATTGTTTTTACAAGTGGTGAGGTTCATTTTTTAAATGGGTCCCTGTGATGTAAACAAAACATTATTTTGTTTCTCTGACAAGCAATTACGTTTTCTCTTAGTTTTGGGAAAAAACAAATGTGCTAGTATTTGTTGTTATCAGTTGTATAATATACTAACAAATTACCCCGCATGACACAAGAGAACAGGCTGAGAACCAAGTTAACATACTGCGTACCATTTTATGACATATATGTGTAAAAGAACATACAGTAACTGAGGGTTTTGAGGCCCATGCTCTTGCAAGTATTGACAGAATTGCATTAACTAGTCAGCTTATTTTTTTCTCAGATAATCAAGCAAATGTCACATCAGTATTTAAAGACTACCTAGGAATGTTGGAGTTCACACAAGATGATGAGCCAAAACTCATTAGCAACCTCATCTTGGGTAAGTTTGTCAAAATGTTAGTTGTCCGCTATTAAAGGTGCTGTTCCACATAGCATGACTCCATAAAATTGCTGTATCATGTAAAGGGAAGCTATAGCAACAGATCTTGCATTTTATTTTGTTTCATGACCGGACTATTTTTGCCCTGTTGTACGTTAATGATCATAATGATATGTTAATGTTTTAACACTTCTGTAGTGTTTGTATTTTGGCTGTAATTTTTCCCTCTCTCTTTTACAGTACCCACACAAATTATATATATATATTTTTTTAAGGACAAAAAGGACTTTCTTTAGATACCATTATTTTACTCATGTCATGTAATTTATTAAATAAAAAATATATATATAAAATGTAGTTCAAATTGTAACCCCTTAACCCATCTGGACCATGAGGATGCATATATACTTCCTGAGTTTTAATGTAGTGTTGCTGATCAGCTTTCACTGCCTATGCTGTAAAGGTGTTGCCATGATGCCTCAACACCCGCTTCTTCCTTCCAGGGCACCACGATCACCCCGATTTGCACTACCCCACAGACTTATTTATCAGCCCCCCACACTTAGCCATCTGCACCCCCCCCCCCCGACTTAGCCATCTGCATCGACGCCCAGGCTTAGCCATCCATCTGCATCCACGCCCAGGCTTAGCCATCTGCATCCACGCCCAGGCTTAGCCATCTGCATTCACGCCCAGGCTTAGCCATCTGCATCCCCCCAGACTCCCTGGTGTCTAGTGGGGATGACTGGTGGATGTCTGCGTGATGCTCGCAAACACCCTCCAGTGCTTCCCAACACTTCTGCCGGTCTCCTATGACTGAATGCTATATTGCAAGCAAGAGTCTGTACTTGGGTCACTACATTTTTTTGCTGATTGATAGGGGATCAAATACTTATTTCACTCATTGACATGCAAATCAATTTATAACTTTTTTGACATGGGTTTTTCTGGATTTTTGGCTGTTATGCATGTCTTTAAATAAAAAATAAGATAACTTGCCTTTTTGTGACTGTACAGGATGGACAATAAGTATGTCATAGACTATGAACGAGAGTTACAGAAGGCATAAGATTCTTAAACTATACGCTTTGTAATAAAGAGATAATGTTTGCCCTGCTTCTCTTTCATTGGCTGCACAGCACCTACATTTTGAACATTCACATGCCAGTACAATTTTTTCATATGTTATATATACAATGAATCATAAACAGTGCTTTTAATGCATGGTGACCTTTTTTCCTCTTTTGGAACAGATCTCAAACCACGTGGGGTTGTAGTGAATATGATCCCAGGTCTGCCAGCTCACATCATGTTCATGTGTGTAAGGTACACAGATTACATCAACGAGGCTGACAGGATAAAGTCTTTGATGAATGCTACCATCAATGGCATTAAACAAGTTATCAAGGTAAGATGTAACCAAATAACATATTTTGGTTTTGCTATGGTAGAGTATAACATTTATGTTAACATCATCAAATCCAGCATATTGCCTGTTTCTTATACACCATAATATTTATTATTTTTTTTATTTTTAAACAGTTGTCAGTTTCATCTTTACATGATGTTAGGCATACAATGAAAACTTACGTAAGTCTTTATAATAACATATACAGTTTCCTGTACCCTTTGTGTTTTTATCTAGGAACATGCTGAAGACTTTGAGATGTTATCATTTTGGCTGTCTAATGTTCACCATTTTCTCAACTGTTTAAAACAATACAGTGGTGAAGAGGTATGTGTCCTAAGCAGCATTTGTTTCAACAAACCTATTGTGTTTGAATGTGTATCCTATTCTGAGAGGATCACTCTTTGGATCAGCGAACAAATTTTTTTAACCACAGTTAAAATGTCAGTTAGAAATACACCTGCATGTGCCAAGGTATGTAAAACAGTTATTCATGTGTAGCAGGGAAATGTGTTAACTATTTTATTGTATTTTCCTTTGTTCATTATTTTTTCATCTTTATTATTAAAGCTAGTGCAATTTTATTATGGGGTATATTCATTAAAAGTTGAGTTTGGTAAAAGGTGGTCCAGTTGGGATGTCAAGTTTAACTTCGTTTCCAAAGTGGACTCCACCTAACTTGACCTCCATCTCAACCCCCTCTAAAATCCAACACGACCTTGCAATTTGCCCTTGACCTCAGTAAAAATGATATTCACTAAAAGTGAAGTAAGGTCCAGTTGGACTTAGTATTACAAATTATAGGGTTCCACTCGAGTTATCCCCCATTTTAAAAAAATGTGTTAACCAAATACCAATTACCACCCCGTTCATTGTAGCCCCCTCCCTTTTTAAACACTGTGGGCTGACAAAATGGCCCCGGACCCCTAATTGTTAACAGGGGCTGGGCAGGATGTGCCTGCCCCCCTAAAAAATATCAGGGTTGGGTCTTGCACGATGCTCTGGTTCCTCTAAATAATGGGGCCTCTGCTTATCAATGGGGGCTACCCCAGGCTCACCCTGTAACACATGGGACCACGGGCAGCTTATTAGGGACCGGTGCATCTTGGCCAGTCCTGGACCCGATAAATGTCAGGGGGGAGGGTGCCTTTTGCCCAAGTTCTGGCCCTGGTACTACTTAAGGGACTGGAGGCATCTCACCCAGGACCAATATTTAATTTAGAGGGACTAGAATGAACTGTGCAGTACTATTGGGTTTTTAAAACCCAATGGGTGTGGTAATTATTTTACTGCACCTGTTAAATAATGGACCAGCTAACCTCTTAAGAACGGACAGTTTTTTCAATGTTGCACTGCTCAGGACATATGCTGTTTTTACACTTTTGCTGTGTTTTTTCTTTGATGTAATTTTCTGATTTACTGTACTAACACAAATGATATATTCCTACCCTAACTATAACCCTAATGCTAAAACCTAGAGAAACTAATTTGAAACACTATGAAGTATGGAGTTCACAGAATGTAGAAAAAATGCTCGCCACACCAGCCAACAATGCAAAAAGGATATATTTTATTACAAAACTTAAAAACAAAGCACTAGCGGGGGGGGGGGGGGGGGGAGGAACTATACAAACAAGTGCTACACCTTACGCGTTTCGAGCAGGTTGCGCTTAATCACAGCTAACTAATGCAGATTGTGTAATGTTACAGACTGCTTCTAGAGCAACAACAAAAGAGCGATGGAAGTGATCATTGATTAGTTCCAAAGATCTTGCCCACAAGAGAGGTTACTTTGATTGTGGGGAATTTGGACAGCAAATTTCGGTGTACCTCAACATCGAAACATTACAACAACACTGCCTGAGTGTTTGAACTCAGCATACATCGCTTGACCTCCTTCTTATCTGCCTTCAGCACATGTCAACCTCAAACAAATGCATTGTGAATACTTTATTTCGAGGTTGAGAAGATGCGAACAAGAAAGGCCGAATCTATTCGAGACCACCAAACTCAAACTTTAGTGAATAGACCCCATTGAGTAGGTTCACAAGGCCTATTGTGTGAACATCCTGTAATTTTTTGGTCAATAGACTACTAATTATTTTGCATGTTTGTCATATGTAGGAGTTTTCAAAGTATAATGTGGCAATTCAAAATAAAAACTGCCTAAAGAATTTTGATCTCTCTGAATACCGACAAATCATCAGTGACCTGGCCATTCGGATCTACCATCAGTTTATTACCGTTATGGAGAACAATATTCAGCCAATGATTGGTAAGAGACAAGAATCTCACATCTAATGTGTAATGTATTACCTGCAAGTTTGCCTTTCAAACCAAGCTAGTAAAATGATGTAAAAATCTTACAAATCCTAACCAGTGTGGAGTGCTACATATTATGCAGTAGCTTAGGTTGGTGAAAAAGGACATTATTCATTTAATGAAAAGATTTTCAGGCAGAAAAGTCACACAAAAACGTTGGAGGCCACAGCTAGACATGAGTTAAACAATAATACCTGTTTGCAAATTTGAAAAACACAATTTTTGTTCACAAGAACAAGATCTCAGTTCACCTGCATTAAGATACCAAAAGAATGTCACAGAAATATTGTTATGTAGATAAAACTACCATGATACTCTTAAAGGGGACTAAATAGTCTAGTCCCCAAACTCACTTTGGTGCAAGTTGAAGACTACTGTTTGTATAGTGCATAGGCTTTTTCCAATGTGATTTGATGCAGGCATTCTGCATAAATCACATTTTTAATATTTGACTCAAGCCGTCCCCCAGAGATTGCAAGTTTACTACAGGGGCAGCAGCACTAAATAATAGACTTTTGTACACAATAGGATCTTTTAACAGGGCAACAAATTGATGACATCACTAGAGAGACAGGAAATTCCATTAATTTGAAGGAAATTATTCTCATCGATTCCTGCTCCAAAACCTTTTGATTTAAATTTGACTTACTCAGCTAGTGTGGGCAGTACTGGCTTCTTGCAAACTGCTGTAATTTCACAATTTCATCTAGCTGTAAGTATTTTCGATTTTAAGCATTGCAAAATGTAAAACATGCATTTTAAAGTACTTTGAAAGCACATTAATATGCATGAATATTTGGAAGATGCATTTTGGGCACCAAGCAGTACATTTAAGGTCATATTTTATAAGTGACCTTAGTTCACCAGTCACTACAAGGTCAGCTATGCACCATTCTTAGGTATTACTTACCACTATTATTTTATGGTATTATTAATTACGTTCTTTATATTGGACACAAGATAAAGGCAAGGTAATATAAATGATGACTATGTGAAAATAGATTTTCCTTGATGAACACTGCTGTGTTTTGTTTGCAGCATTATGTTGAAGATAATAAATAGACTACCTGACATAACATAGGTGTAATCATCAAGTTGTCTAGTAAATAAATCTATTGTTTTGCACCAGGGTCTTGTTGATTACAGTTGATACCATGCATTATCTTTCAGTGCCAGGCATGCTGGAATATGAGAGCCTCCATGGAATTTCAGTTGCCAAACCTACAGGGTTCCGCAAACGTTCGTCTAGTATAGATGACACCGACGCTTACACTATGACTTCAATTCTTCAACAGCTCAGTTATTTCTACACCACAATGTGCCAGCATGGTATGGACACCGAGCTGCTAAAGCAAGCAGTAAAGCAGCTATTCTTCCTGATTTCAAGTGTGACACTCAACAGTCTTTTCCTACGTAAAGACATGTGTTCTTGTAGAAAAGGCATGCAGATAAGGTATGGCATTAACGGTGTTAAGAAGAATGTAACTTCTAATAATAGTCAAATATCTTTTATGGTTTTCTGGGTTGATTCCATCTGGCATTCTGATTAATATGTAGATTTCTTGCAGTCATTAAATAGTAATTTAATAGTGTAGGATTCCATTTTTACCAAATTTATTGTTTATTTTTACACAAATGTTACAATACATTTTAATTTTAACTCTTTTAAAACACCTTTTAAGTGACAGATTTGGGAACTTTGATCCTGGACTGTGCCTGTCTCTATGTAGAAGGCCCAGCCTCACTCGACAAATAAGTAGTACCTACTTATGCCCTCAGGGCACCTTGAACATGTGAACTTGGCATTCTAAATACTGTGAATTAAGACCACGTGTGATGAAGGAACTTCATAATAAAGTGATATCTCTGAAATGATTGGTGCCATACATAATGCGAGAGAAACAACAATAATACAGAGCTAGATAGGTCACCACAAAACATCTTTTAATTACTGTACAGTTATGTTTCTTTAATATTCTTTAATAATAAATTGTATGTGTTGTACAAATGGCCTGTTTGCTACATAATTCTATTGAAATATCTTATCTGTTCTGAGTCCTGATAAATTGTGAAGAGATATCTTAAAATGAGCTACCAATGCTGATATTTATTAATGGATGGGATTGTGCTACATATAGTAATATAATGTGCTGCATTGCCAGCAAATGAAAATGTATTTTTATTCATATATGGCAAAAACTGCTGATCAAGTTTTTGAAAAAAATGTTAACACAAGCTGCAGACTGCTATTTATGATCTATTGATTAATGCAAAGTTGTTTTTAGGTGACAGGTGTTCTTTAACATGGCCTATATTACATTCTCGATTGCTGGTTTCTCTAAATCATGTCTGCACTCTATGTTTAGGTGTAATATAAGCTACTTGGAAGAGTGGCTGCAAGGCAAGAATCTTCAAGGAAGTACAGCCAAAGAAACACTTGAACCTCTTTCTCAGGCTGCCTGGCTGCTGCAGGTTAAAAAAATTAAAGATGAAGATGCCAAAGAAATATGTAAACGATGTTCTGCTCTTTCAACTGTGCAGGTAATAATAATAAAATCATTTTTCTCATGTTCGTTTTGTTTGTGATGCTTGTTAAGCCCTTAATGCCCAAGGCTACTTATACATTGCAGTGGTGTTTGTGTTTAGCTGTAATTTTCACGTACCCACACATATCATATACGGTTTATGTTGCCATGACAAGGTATTTCTTAATATTAAAAAATCCATAAAATATGATGAAAAACTGAAATAATATATTTTTTCTAACTTTTACATGAAAATCGATAAACAGTAAAAAAAAAAGACCCCAGCTAAATCGTTGTCATGCAAAGAAACAGATCTATATGAGGAGTTTTTTCTTATATCCTGCGAACAGCAAATAAAGTGTTATCGTTTTATTGCTGTTACAAACTGCAGGATAAAGTAAAAATGAGTGCATTTCAAATCTATATTAAACACATATAGAATATACAAAAAATAAGCTTGTTGGAATTGCCCCTTTAAGCCAGATAGTTTTACTGCAGTCTATTAATTTGCTTCCTTTTTCCTTGATTGTAGATTGTAAAGATCCTTAACTCCTATACTCCAATTGATGATTTCGAAAAGCGAGTAACACCATCTTTTGTGCGCAAGGTTCAGGTAATTACTATTGGAATTCAGAGATGTTCATATTTTATTTACTGTAGAGTGTGACAATAAGAATACTGCAGTTTGCTATACATTACAATGCACTGCTGATCTTTCTGGATCATTGAGAGTAACCTAGATGCCTTACAATAAAGTTGATGATATGCTTTGTAGTGTGTGATTTAGCTGTCACACTCTCACAGTTTGTTCAGATAGTCAGTGAACCATAACGTTGCATTTTTTCATTAATCTCACTAAATGCAGGTGTATCAAACGTTATTGGAACAGCTGGTGCATTACAACATGCAAAATAATGCATCTCTTCCCCCTTTTCTGCAACAGCCAATTGCTTTGCAATATTTTATTAATTGTTAAGACAAAGCAACAGGTGTGATAACATTTGTGCCAATGGCAGCTCATTGTATATATAGAGGCATTTATTGTATACATCGCTGGCAGATAACAGAAGATATCTGTTGTACAAATCATATCTTTGTAATCCTTTTTTTCAGTCCATGCTCAACAACCGAGAAGATGGTTCACAGCTAATGGTGGATAGCAAATATCTGTTCCAAGTGACTTTCCCATTCAGCCCATCGCCTCACGGACTGGAAATGATCCAAATTCCCAGCAGCCTCAAGCTTGGTTTCTTAACACGAATCTAGGATAAGAAAAACTGCCACTTGATCTGGTCACAAAGCAATATGAAGGACCCTTAAAGTTAATATGTCTGTGAATGAATTATGCGCTATGTTTGTGCTGGGGTAAATTATCTGTTGAAATGTTGAAATTAACCTGAATTAGTGTGTTTGATTGGTTTGATATCCTTATCGTATCTTCTCCCCATCTGGACTGTTGAAAAAAAGAGAATAGAAACATAAAATTATGACATTCTAACATTACATTGAACGTTGGTTGGCAACTTAACAGGGCTTTTATTCCATCTTGAATATTGTTTTACTCTTGGGGTATATTTACCAAGCAGTTCAAAGTTAGAGGATGCCTACACCATTTTTCCTGACATCATTTTTAAGTTGCTGATTAGACACTCTGGAATATATAGAATTGTCCCCTCCCAATTCTTCACCCCTTAAATAAATCTACCATTTAGTCTCTGAACTCAACAGGAGGTAACTACTAAAACATCTCCTGCACTGTTACTGCTTTTTGTGGCAATAGTGATGCCAACATAAACAGGATTTATGAAGATGAAACTGTACTGCCACGTGATTAGAACATTTATGATGTAGAGGAATACCGACACTGGTGTCTCCATAATTTTGCAGTCTGAAAGATCTCTTCAATTGAACCTTTTTTCTTCCTGATCGATTTCAATCACTCAACAAGACTGCAAGCAAGTTACATTTTCATTTAAAAATAGCCAGAATCACTTGACGTAACTATTTTAATATTTTGGTTTTTACATTTTTTTTTCAGTTGCTAGGATATAATAAATTAATTTAAAATATGTTGGTTTTAGAGACTTCTACATTTAATTAAAATATATTTTAACATTTTTATGTATATTACGAAAATGTAAAAAAAATGTCATATTGTGTAAAAAAAAATTGTATATGTCTTAGGATATCCAATAGATATTTCTTTGGATAATCAAAGAGGAACTTTTTTTATGTAGAACACATACAATTATATTTTTAATCAGTATTTTGATACTGTCACTGATCAGCATGTTATTTTTATTAAAATAAAACATGTCTTCAATACTAAAATCATTCCCTGTGATAAGTGTTTTTTATACGACATGCTAAACATACACATGGATTATGACCACTGACAGGTGGCAAGCCGGTGGAGGCAGTGTGATGCTTTGGGCAATATTCTGTTTGGTCCTGCCATTCATGAGGCTGTTACTTTGACACTGACCACCTACCTAAGCATTGTTGCCATTTATGAGGCTGTTACTTTGACACTGACCACCTACCTAAGCATTTTTGATAACATGTATACACCCATTTATGGAAAATGTGTTCCCTGTTGGCATTGGCCTCTTTAAGCAGGGTAATGCATTCTGCCATAAAGCAAAAATGGTTCAAGGTGTGACTTGGCCTCCATATTCCCTATTCTCAATCCAATTGAGGATCTAATGGATGTGCTGGACAAACAAGTTAGATCCATGGAGGCCCCACCTTATAACTTACAGGACTTGAAGTATCTTCTGCTAACATTCAGAGGTCTAGTGGATTCCAAGCCTCCACATGTCAGGGCTGTGTTGGTGTCAAAAGGGGACCTACACAATATTAGGCAGGTGATCATAACATTATGGCTGTATATATACATGTATTTTTTATGACTAATTTGGTCCTTATATTTAAAAAAAAATCACAGCCTTTTAATTTTATAGCATTTTGAAGGTTCTATGAAACTTTGGAATCTTTATACACTTACCTAGTGTGTACATCACTTTCTGAGCTTTGTGAAGTAAGAATTATTAGTTTTGGTTATTTTTTTTATATAGCACTTTGCTCCCTGAGTAGGCTAAAAGCTTTTTAGCCCACACTCTTGGATTTAACTGGACCAGCTGCTGATTTTATTATGTGTAGTCTGAGCTTAAAATGGAAATTACGCCATTACTGTTAGCTTGGGATTATTTTATGGATAATGGTAAGACATGATCAGCTATACTATTGGGGTGGAGTTTTCTTGCATATGTGGTCATGCCATTTTAATCATGGTAGAATCTTTAATACTGCTCGACAGCCATCAATAGTTTTATCATGCAATACACTTACAGTCTTTTTTTTTTTTGCTCTGAGATTTTATTTAATAAACAAAGGTACATGAAGTGTCTTTTGAGAGTAGATTTTGAAAAAAAATACAGGCTGACATTTTTTTTTAAATTAAAATCATCTGCTTTTTAAAAAAAACTTTTTTATTGCAAAAATATCAAAAAATATACAAATGTTAACATAGACATACAAAACATTAAGACAAAGTGATAAAAGGGGGCATGTCTCATGGCAGGGTAGTATTAAAATGTGTTGACACTATTAAAAGTTCTGTATCTAGGTGGATAACGAATGTCTCCCTCTCTGAACTTCTGGTCTCCTTCGGTGCTATTACGAAACAAACAAAAAAGACATACAGACATGAATGCGGATCTGGTGGGTAGTCTGGGTGCATGCTGTATGAGAGAGTGTGGGGGGAGCAAGGCTTTGTTTATCTTCCCTGTTGACCTGTTGTTGGCTTTCACACGATCTTAGTGATGTCATTCGACCTTATTTTATTCTTAAGTCTACTAGTCAGTATACGGCCAGCCCTGTTGCCCTTATAATACCACAGTGTCCTTAGTGATTCCAAGGTTTTATTCACTTTTTTCCCTAATCGTAAGTTGATTCTATGCTTTACTCACTCTAATTCACTTGTGAGGCTTGATGAAGCGTTTAGTTTGTTTTGTTTTATTAACCTCTTTTGAGGTGAATTCAACCCCTGGACATTAATGGAATCATATTTAATCATTTAACCAATTCCTTCTTTTTTTTTGTCCGCCATGTCACCGCTACCACCAGATTCCGCGGAACACTTGACAACCAGAAAACATTGAGAAATCTTCCAATTATCTTGACATATAAACGCAAATTGGCAACAACCTCTCTTGGTTGTATGCCTCTTTCAGTAGAGATGCCCCATACTTTTTTGGCATCACAAAGAACATATTTGTCCATAGCGATGCATGGTACAGGGAGCCGATGGCATCCCAGTAAGGAGAAACCACCAAAACTGAAACAGCCTTCTATACCTTAATACTTTAGGCTCGTGTTGGGAGAAGATGATTCCCACTAGCATTAGTGTAGAAGTGGCAGTTATATATCAAAGCGAGTGGAACAAAAAAAAAGTGGGCAGGGAAGACCACTGCCTTCATTATACATTGCGACGGGGTTAGGCCCCCCATTTTATCAAGTCCTATTTGTGAATCCATGGTGTGGTTTTCTACCTATGAAAGTGCAAAGAGCATGTGCTTAAAATCTTTTTTGGTATCTCAACCTCTATATCTGTACTCTGTGGGCTTTGTCCAATGCCCTTAAATCTCTATCATCCCCTCCTGTGGAGACCTTTTATATTCCCTGTGAAATATTCCTATCAATAAAATACCCTCGCCGGTGTGCATCCCAACCTGTCACCTATATCTTTGTGTTGTGCTTTTACTCCTGCATTGTGGTTACTTTATCTACTCAAATTATATGTTGGTCCATTAAAGATTCTAGTGTTTGTGAAATACCTATATACACATTATTCGGCAAGCTTTTATACATCCTTTATCTAACATTATTCCAACACAATATTACAGCATATTACTCTCAGAGAAGTAGACACATCCTCTACCATGCAGATTTAAAATGTGAGATCCCTTCCCCTATTCTCCACTGAACTACCCTCCACTCATAGAGAGAGGGAGAGAAAAAAAAAACATGAGCCCATTTAAATTAGGTCTGAAGATTTGGAGCTATTGTTCTTTAAGATGTTTCTCTTTTATCCAGTGGGAAAGTTTATCCACGAATCTCGAATGAAATAGTTTTGTCTTCATGCTGTAAATTTACTTTTACAGGGAAACCCCATGTATATATTTGATTTCGTTCCTCCTCAGGATTTCTCTGTGTTCAGCGAATGTACGTAGTTTCTTTCTTGTATAAAACGAAAGGTCATGGAAGATGTTGATGTTCGCATATTTAGTCTCTTGCTGCTTTTGAAATTTTTTATTTTAGTCTATATGAGGAACAATGTATCAGCATTTCGCGGGGTGCTTGTTCAAGGGAGTTTGTTCTTCCTCCAATGCGGTGGCATCTTTTCCAATAATGTGGGTGTCCTTTCAAAAAATACTTTTTTGTTCAAGCTAAGCCGCTATTGTCTGAAACTGCCGCCCAGTCTTTCTGAGCGGTCAATTGAAAGTTCACATTTTCCAGTCTTTCTTCATTTGTTTTCACTCTATTTCCCAGGTCGACCAGGTCATTTCTTACATCATTAATGTTCATTTGGATTGCTTGTCTTATTTTCTCTAATTGCTTTTCCAGCGCCATTGCGACGTAGTCTTGTGTTATTATCACGGCTAATGGGGAGGTTTCCACTCTGTCTGATTCGGACACTTCCAAGTCAGGCGAAGATGAACCCTGCTCCCGTGGGCTTTTTCCAGCTCCAATCTTACATTGTGAGGAGAAAAGAATGCTAGGCGTTTGTCTAGTTTTTCTCTTTTTGAGAGCTGTTTCAGCTCCTGGTTTCTTTTCCAGGCCATAATAATTTCAGTTTAGGAGGTTATAGCAGTATGTATATTATAGCTAATTCCTTTATTTTTTAGGAGAAAGTGAGGAAATGTCCTGTAAAGTAATGGGCTATTTCTAACCCACTGCCCTGACAGTGTCACTTGGATCCTGCTTCAGTTTTTACCTTCTGAGAGATTGTAAATCAGAGGGAGCCCCAGCTTAGCCCTTTTTCTTTCTCCCCCCCTTCTCCTCTTTGGTGTACTGGGATGGGCACAGGTATCCTATGGGTCTGTAAATAATGTGTTTCAGCCAATTGGGTTTCAAATTCCGTGTGCCCAACTCCAGACTTATGTCAATAATATTTGATTTGGGGGGACAGTGGTGCCAAAGCCCAGGGCAGCCCTTTAAATGATGTGAAAGCCTATTATCTCCCAGATTGACCACTTTTCACAGCTTCTTACTCCCCTCTCTGTTGTCCTTTACAGTTCACAAGGAAGCAAAAACCAGAAGAAAATAACCTCAAGAAATTATAGAAGGCATTTATCTGAGGCTGGACTTCTCCTCCTGCTGCAGCGATAGCAGGCATCTGCTGCTTTCCTGCCCACCGTAGAGACTTGGCTCTTTGTTGTAGTGTGATGTTCCGGCTCACTCTGGCCTATTCTCCAGGGGCCTCAAAAGAAATTAATTTATCGAAGTCTGCAGGGTCCTATGTGGCACAGGCTTCCAGGTTTGGGACACTTAGCGGCGTGCAGTTAATCAACAGCTGTTCATTTTCAGAGGAGCTCCCTCCTGGCCTCGGCTACCTTCAACGCACAACGTGTCACGTCATTGCTCCTCCCTCTGCCTGTAGACTGAAGGACTGCACAGACTGAGAGCGAACAGCTGTCTTTTCCGAAGAGAAAAGCATTGAAGTAAATCTAAATATGTTTGATTTTAACAAGTTAATAAGGACTTATGCTTATCTGCTGCTTGTTGCATTCAACATAACATTATTTTAATACAGTTTATTTTGGGTATTTGCATTATTATAATGTAACTCATCCCAAAACATATTACAAGGATTTACTCAGATTGATGGTTTCTCCAGCATATGAGCATTGACTGATATTTAGAATATGCTTCTTCTCTCTCTTCTTAAACAAATAGGCATGTTATTTTATGTCTATGTACCTTTTTTGTAAACTACAGATTGGCTAATGCTTGATCAAAGAACACAATGCACATCTATAGGGTTTTATGTCCAGTTGACCTCTTACTCTTCATGTTACAGGAAACATAGACGGCAACAACGATCAGAACACGAAGGTAATACGAAATGTCAGTTTTTAAAGAAGAAGAAGAGTTGTTACTCCCGCTAGTAGCATCTTTTACTCCTTTGCTTCACTAGGAACTAGGGAAGAGTGGTGACTGCTGGTAAAAAGGTACACTGGCATGTACCTTACAAAGTCCATTGGACATTTCGCTTGTACTTCTGTATTTTAAACACGAGTGAAAAAAAGTTTAGTCTTACAGGACAACTAAATTGCCCCGTTAAGCCAAAAACTGGTGTTAGAGATAAATTAACAGGAAATCTTGCTTCTATGCCTGCCGCTAACGCCAGTAATGTGTGAGTTAAAATCATCAATATGAATTACCGTACCTGTTTACAATAACCGCATGTGTTAAAAATCCCCCATACTTATAATGTAACAAATACTGCATCTTTTAATAAACGCCCTATACCTACAATGGATATAACCACATCCGTTAAAAAAACGATAAATTACATCTGAAACGTACATTAATTACTGCACTGCAAGTGATTCTATGAGGTGAGGTAACCACTAACGTGTACATTAATGAGAAATTCAGCCCTTTAAAATAACGCTACTTAACCCCTTCTTACCTGTAGAACTTTGTGTTCTACTTTTTAGAGCCCATAAGCTTTTAGGATGGCATAGAACAGCTGGACCAACTGCAGGGACTTACAGTGTATCCCCAGTGTCAGATGAGGTCACTTTGAGTATTACACCTGTAATGAATACACTGAAACACATCACTGTCAAAATAACAACCCAAGAGTAAAAGAAACAGACGTAATTAAAGTAGTAAATCAATTTTAATAAAATTAGCCCTAAAGTATGCTAAGTGAGAGCGTACCACTGCTCCAGAAGCAACTGTCACATCTAACCTCCTTCCATCATCACAGGTGGTTGGAAGTCTGTTTGGTGAGGTGGATGAAGATGCTAACGTTGCTAGACGGTTGAATAGTACATGCTCCTCCTCTTCATTAGATGATGATGAGTAAATTACACTGTTTCCTCTTGTTAGTAGCCATAGAACCCTCAGTTACTTACCATTCCCATCACCCAGTCGTACGCCAAAAAACTCTTTCCCCCCTCACCAGTGCCGCCACCAGGAATTTCAGGGCCCCTTACTGAACAAATTTTCTGCGCCCCCTTGACAATATCTCCCACTCGCCGCACCCAGCCTCACAAGCATGTTATCCCGGTCTAGTGTAAACTGGAGGGTGGTTCGGAGCAGTTGGTCAATATGCCAGTAATATTTTGCCACTCAATAAGTCAGTATTTTGCCCTCAATATGCCATTCTTTTTCCATTTAATATGCCAGTATTTTGCCATTGAATATGACATTATTTTGCCATTGAATATGCCATTAGTTTGCCCCTCAATATGCCATTCTTTTTGTCATTTAATATGCCAGTATTTTGCCCCTCAATATGCCAGTATTTTGCCCCTCAATATGCCAGGATTTAGCCCCTCAATATGCCAGGATTTTACCCCTCAGTATGCTCGTTGAGTGTCACCCTCCTGCTCTCTTTCCCAGTTCTTACCTCCTTGCTGCTGTCTCCCGGTGCTCTGCAGGTCCACAGCTGTGAGGGAAGGATTTTTCCCCTCAATATACCATTTGTTTGCCAATTAATATGCCAGGATTTTGCCCCTCAATATGCCATTCGTTTGCCAATTAATATGCCAGAATTTTGCCCCTCAATATGCCAGGAATTTGTTAATTAATATGTCAGGATGTTGCCCCTCAATATGCCATTCGTTTGCCAATATGCCAGGATTTTGCCAATTAATATGCCAGGATGTTGCCCCTCAATATGCCATTTGTTGCCCATTAAAATGCCAGGATTTTGCCCCTCAATATGCCAGGAATTTGCCAATTAATATGTCAGGATGTTGCCCCTCAATATGCCATTCGTTTGCCAATATGCCAGGAATTTGCCAATTAATATGTCAGGATGTTGCCCCTCAATATGCCAGGATTTTGCCCCTCAATATGCCAGGATTTTGCCCCTCAATATGCCAGGATTTTGCCCCTCAAAATGCCAGGATTTAGCCCCTCAATATGGCAGGATTTTACCCCTCAGTATGCTCGTTAAGTGCTATCCTCCTCCCCCCTTCCCCAGTACTTACCTCCTTGCTGCTGTCTCCCGGTGCTCTGCAGGTCCACGGCTGTGAGGGAAGCGTTCTGTGCCTCCCCTCCAGCCGCGCGGCTTCAATAAAGTTTGTTTTAAAAAATAAATGCGGGAGGCAGACAGAGCAGCAAGGAGGTAAGTACCTGGGAAGGGGGGAGGAGGGTGGCAAACGAGCATACTGAGGGGCAAAATCCTGACATATTAATTGGCAAATTACTGGCATATTAATTGGCATAATCCTGCCATATTGAGTGACAAAATCCTGGCATATTAATTGGCATAATCCTGACATATTAATTGGCATAATCCTGACATATTAATTGGCAAATTCCTGGCATATTAATTGGCATAACCCTGACATATTAATTGACATAATCCTGGCATATTAATTGGCAAACAGACAGACATTAGATATGAGTGGAGAGAGAGAGAGAGACAGACATTGGGTATGAGTGGAGAGAGAGACAGACAGACATTGGGTATGAGTGTAGAGAGAAAGACACACATTGGGTAGGAGTGGAGAGAGAGAGAGACAGACATTGGGGATGAGTGGAGAGAGAGAGAGAGAGACAGACATTGGGGATGAGTGGAGAGAGAGAGAGAGAGACAGACATTGGGTATTGGTGGAGAGAGAGACAGACAGACAGACATTGGGTATGAGTGGGGAGAGAGAGAGAGAGAGACAGACATTGGGTATTGGTGGAGAGAGAGACAGACAGACAGACATTGGGTATGAGTGGGGAGAGAGAGAGAGAGAGACAGACATTGGGTATGAGTGGGGAGAGAGAGAGAGACAGACAGACAGACATGAGGGTAGGGGGAAAGAGAGAGAAAGACATGTGGGTATGGGATGAGAGAGACACGTGAGTGACTGGCATGGTGGAATATTATTTATCGCTCCTTGTGTACTTCTTTTCCAGTGATGCTTAGCCAGACTTTGGCTGGTTGGGCATCATGGGAACGGTAGTAAAAACTCTCCCATGTTGCTGGCTGAGTATCATAGAAATAAATAAAACCACTTCACAGTATTATGGCAAAATATAAATCTTTATTTAAAATAAAAGTTTGTGTTGGTCCTTTACATCAAAATAAAGTTTGTGCTCTCCTCCCCTCTCCCCAATAATGAAATGGGCGTGTCTGGAACAGACATGTCTAAAGGGGAGTAGTTCATAATATAACTACGCCCACCTTTGGGCGCCAAAAGAAAACCTGCACCCAGACGCCCGTGACCCTAGGATCGGCCCTGCTAAGCCATCCATTTGGATATAATAACAGCACCTGTAGTCCCAAAGGTTACTACCACTGCTGTATAACTACCAAGTATCCTTTTGGAACCAGGCCTTTATGTCCCTTTTTATTGCCTCTATATGCCCTTTTTGTAATACTTCCCAATGTTTGCTGTGCATCACAGAGTTGCACTACACAACACAACATTAACTTTGGTGACTGCAACTCCCATGCTGTGAAGCAAGTAACATTACTAGTTGCTTATAGTATTACAGTAAGTCTACAGCACAAACACCAAATTTTGTTGACTGCATCTACAATAATATACAACCAGCCATATTTCTAGCTTAACTTTATGGGATTTGTAGTTACAGACTGGGTTGTTAAACTGCATACTAACTTTTCTGTTGTTGACCACAGCTCCCATGACATACAGCCAGCCCATTACTGGCTGAATACCATATGAATTGTAGACTAGGGTATTAGTAGCTAATCTTTACCACCCCAGGTATTATATACTTCCCTTGATGCTCAGGTATTGTCCTATTAATGGATAACTTTTGTAACATTTGCCTTCCACCAGGAAAGCCCTCTCCTGAGCCTACAAAGGTAAACAATGGGTAGGAGGTATTAGGGGTACTAGAGAGGATATTTTGTGCTAATAGCACAAAAGGCGTTGAGCTATCAGAAGTTGAGTTCTGCCTCCTCACAACATTTGCTCACTTTTTGTTCAATAAATTGCTGATTTCCACACGCCGTGAGTCCATTCCTTCTTTGATATTTTGCATTCCACCCCCCACCCCCACTGAAAAAGCCTGTGGACGCCCATGCTTTGGAAGTGAAATTGTTCATTACTACACATTACATGAGGGGAGGGGGTACATATATCATAACAGTTGTGGCTGATACAGCTGAGATGACATGGCTGGTATTGTTCTTCATTAACAGCTGTTATGTCATTGCAATCACATATGCAGTGGTCCATGGGTGAAGGGGTATAGTTGTAGCATTAGTTAAATCTGCAGGAAGTATTGGAATGGTTATTACGCAATTCGCATTGCTAATTGGAAGAGAGGAGTGAAGAAATTAACAGGAGAAGAGTGAAGACGTGAACAAGGGGGAGACACAGAACCAGCAGTCAATCAATGAATCCGGTTGTCTACTTACACTGAATTGTCCTGATCTCAAATATTGTAATGATGGATATTTGTATCAGAAATTATGTCAGGGGATATATGTAGCAATTTCCATGTGGAAAAAAAACAAACACTTTAAAGTATATTTTACTGCACGTTTGAGAGAGAGAACTGCTGTGACTGAAATTTGGGTGTGTGCCCCGAATTTGCAGTGTGTTCGGGGGTAATCGGCACGTGTTGGGTAACCAAAATCTATGCTTTTCATAGCGAAGTTGGATCTGAATGCTTCCAAAGTTTAGGTTCCCAAAATAGCTGAAACAGTCCCGAAATCCTGAGTACTGGAATACTGAGTAGCTGAATTTCAGTCCAATCCAAATTTCAGGCCAGACTGATCTGTACTGGGTAGAGCCTAAAGTATTTGTCCTTACTATTACGGTATATAATATAAGATCAAATGTTGATACAAAATAGAACACACAATTGTTTTAGCGACTTTTTTTTCCAAAATATGGATTGTTTTAGAAAATAAAATATCTGTTTAAATTATTCTGCAATACATTATTAAAAAATTTATGCAGCTTATATAATGATGATGCTTTCAAGAACAGTGTGCTCTGTGTAAGAGATGAACATTAGTTGTTGAGGGAGTGGTCTCATAGAGACACTTAAGGTTTAATCCCATTTAAGTAGATTAACAGTGAAAAGGCTGCCTATTCACCTTCTAGTTACAGAGAACATACTTCTGGATTGCCCTCGAACGGTTCCTGCACGCAGCTTTTGTAAGTAGAAATTCATACCTTTTATATTTGTACATTACCAGATCATGTGTTAGCTTGTAATGTTACAGTTGTAAATACAATTATTGATATTACTCCAGTACTAAACCTTATCTTTGTGGATTTCGGTCAGGCTTTTACATTAAGAACTGCAAAGCTTTTGATGCTTGAAATTAAATGCATAAAAATTAGTGAGAGGAAGTGCAGAGATGTGTTTTACTGATGGGCTAAAAAAAACAGTTTGAAAGCAAAAAAATAAATACATTTTGATTTACAATATTCCCTTTTTAAACAAACATCTATGGCAGAAAAGCTATCATTGGTTATGCCCAGTACCTATGATCATAGTAAGAGCCATTGAAATATTCCAGGATGCCAAATTCTTATATAAAACCACCTACTTTGGCAAACTCCCTTATCGTAGCTAGTGGTTAGTGTCCCTTAGTAATCCGATCACTTCCACCAATGACAGCTGTGCCCTCTCTGTTACTCGAGGAGCATCAAGGAGGAAGTCCAAGATTAGGAGAATTTATACAGGACGATTTTATAGCTAGAGGAGCATTGGTTGGTGGAAGGAGTGGAGCACCAGGATTGTTGTGAATAACAGTGCAAATATCCGTGAATCTTGTATCATCCTCATCCTTCCAGCTGCTCATTACCAATAATATAAACACAAGAGAAAGCTGTATGAATACTGTACAGTGACAAGCAGTGGACTTAAGGCACAAATCGGTACTCCCACAAATGTGTAAAATACTTACAAATAGAAATAAAAGCAGTAGTAATTTTTGGTAAATTGAGAAATGCAACAGTAACAAATCCATTATTATTATTATTATTATTATTATTGACCATCACATGTAGCTTTGTGTAGCCTCTTGAGCCAAAGCAGCCATTGGGGATTACATAGAAGTAGATTATTTAGTCTCCTCAGCTTTGTAGCCTGTTGTCACTGAGCTATTAGCTGCTATGGAAATAGAGGAAATGGGTTGGGGCCTAATTCTCTGTTTGCCTTTTCCAGCTGAATTTAAAGATCCAGGATGTGTGATCAGACCTTTCTAGCTGTCTTGTTTGGCCAATGTGCTAAATGCAGAAGAGAAAAGCCTTTAAGGACCATTTACATCAAAGCTGAACCCCTGAGCATCTGTTCGCTATGTGCGGAACTGGTATGGTAACAAAATTGAACAATAATGATATCTGTTAAAAACAATAGTGTAATTATAGTAGAATGACAATAATATGATACACTATTCATAAATGGAATGTATTACATGTAGTTAGTGTGAAATACTGTACAGCAACATAAATAAATACATAATGATTGCTAATGCACAGATACGTGTTCAAGCTGTGCTGAGAGTCTTGAATGGTTTCCTTACAATTCCTTCCACTAGCAATTTAAAGGGATTACCTAAAAATATTCCCTTTAACGCATTTGTTGCCAGATGTGTGTGCACTCTGGCACTTAAAGGTGGGTGAAGAAATTTACTTGGATGAATCTGTAAATAGAATGTACATATGTTAATTAGCCCTAACTTGCTTTATACAGTATTTTCTGCCACTAACATCTTCAATAATTAAAATTAAAATGTTGGGAAAGCGCATCCTGATGCTCAAGCAAGTGAAGTGGCTTGAAACATACAGTTGTTTGTATAACTAAATATATAATCATTTACAAACCTGTGGCACAAGCCAAAAGTAGGTTCACATTTAGGTAGTATAAAGGCTGAGACACTCAGTTATAGAGTCTGTCAGTCCCTTACACCCTTATTTTTTTTAGAAGTGGGGTGCACAATGGCTGAGGCAAAAGGCCTGTCTGATGTTCGTTTGGATGGAGTGATTGCATATGTTGTCAGCATATTAATAGCATCTAAAGAACATCGCTTAAGCTGTTTATAAGAGAGTAAATCCCTGTTGGAAACAAATCAGATGCTTTTTTCTAGCCTTAGGTTTCACCTCATCCTGTATATGATGATTACATTATGCTGCCCGTTTATTTGGTACAGTTGATAGGCTTTGATTTTGTAGCTAGAAGAGCATAGATTGGTGGGAGGAGTGGAGCACCAGGATTGTTTGTGGGAATAACAGTGCAAAGATCTGTGTATCTTGCATCACCCTCACCCCTCCAGCTGCTCATCACTATTTATCTAAACACTAGGGAAACCTGTTTGAAAATTGCATAGTGACAAGCAGTGCGCTTATGGCAGAAAACTGTGTGTTCAAATGTGTAACATACCAGCAGAAATTAAACAATGGGGTGTCATTAATTTCAATTTTTTTGTGTGCATTCAATGTATAGACATCTTTTTTGGACCCTTTTGCTAAAGTTTTAAATGCAGCTGTTGAATTGCTTCTTTTTTAATTCACATTTACAAACGGCTTCAAACATGCTGTTGTATAGTAATAAGGAGAGAATATAAAATGATGGGGTTCAGGCAATGGAAATAATAACTGTTATGCTCAGTTCTTGACATCAAAAGATAAAGCATTGATTCTGAATTGCTTTATAAATAAATCATTTGATGATATTTTTCATGGGAAACCAAAACGTATTAAAATATGTATAGTATTCTGAAATTAAAGAACTAACTTGCAATATTAGCGAGATATCCAAAATGTGAGAAATAGAACATGCTCAGAATCCAGAGTGATGATCCAAAAACAGTAGTGAATTGCCATTTAAAGGGACACTAAACTTTATTTTTCACTTGTGCTCCTAATATAGAAGCACAATTGAAAAGTTAGTTGTCCCTATTATGAGGATAAACTGGCATGTACTTTTGATAGTACCTCAACTAGGTCCCCCCTGCTGATTCCATGCAAAAACTAGGGTATCTCTCTGTGCTAGCGGCAGGAGACCCTCGCTTTCAGCTGTCAGAGCTGGGTGAGCACCCTCTCTGATTGGCTGTGCGTATGTCAGCACATGACAACCAGCAACTGCTGTGTCTCGCATGTGAGACACAGCAGTTAGTAAACCCGCATGAATCTATTAAGATACACGTCGAGTTTACTTAATTGACCCGGGCCATGTTTTGTTTAACCCTTGCTTCCTTCATGCTCTTTTAACAATATGTATGCATTTCATCCTCAAAACAAAGATGGTAAAACATTATCGAAGTTCACAAAACAATGAGATTGAATTTACCAATTTTTCCTTGACCAAAACTGTAGCTTTATTTTATCTTATTGCACAACCCATTTGTATGGTAAGACATAAGGTACCCCATCAGATATTGGTCTCAAATGGACTACTAAACATTGTTTATACTGTGAATATCAGGAATAAAAAAAATATCAAAAATGAAATATTGTGTTAGCAGAATTGTAAATAAATAAATTAAGTGAAAAATATGTTTAAATATATCTGTGTTGCCTCTTGCTTATGACATCACCTTGTGGTATTCACATGTTCATATTAGAAAACAAGAGATTCCAAAGACACATTTGAAAGACATTAAACATTCTTTAATGTGGATAAGTGCAAGATTATGCATTATGTGTAAAAACCCAAGGGAAGAGTATAGAATATTTGGTACAGTCCTAACCTCAACATCTGAGGAAAGGGATTTAGGATTAATAATTTCAGAGTGCTTAACTGTAGGTAGGCAATGTAATAGAGCAGAAGGAAATGCTAGCAGAATGCTTGGTTGCATAGGGAGAGGTATTAGCAGTAGAAAGAGCAAAGTGTACATGCCATTGTACAGAGCACTGGTGAGTATTTGGAGTATTGTACGCAGTACTGGAGACCGTATCGCCAGAAGGATATTGATACTTTGGAGAGAGTTCAGAGAAGGGCTACTAAACTGGTTCATGGGTTACAGGATACAATTTACCAGGAAAGGTTAAAGGATTTTAGCATGTACAGCTTGGAGGAAAGATGTAATGGGGGGATATGATAGAAACATTTAAATACTTAAAGGGAACACAGTAAAGGAGGAGCATTTATTTAAAAGAACAAAAACTACTATAAGAAGTGGACATAGTATTAAATTAGAGGGGCAACAATTTATAAGTAATATCAGGAAATATTACTTTACTTCGAGGGTAGTGGATGTATGGAATAGCCTTCCAGTGGAAGTGGTAAAAGTATTTAGAAAATTAGGCAGATTAGATGGGTCAAAAGGTTCTTATCTGCCGACACATTCTATGTTTCTCATTTCTCCTGAAACATGTTGGGAGATTGCAAACTAGCGGATTTCTCTGGTGCTCTCAGTCCCACGTACCAGAAATAAGGCACTGAAAACACTGTTTAGTGGAAGTTTCTCACAATAGTGTCAGGATATTTGAAAAGGTGCAATCACTAGTATATATATATAACAAACACGGTGTTTACATAAACCATATTTTCTTTCAATTCATACTTTTGCTCACATTTGTGCTAACACAATATACAGATATATATACAGAGTTTTTATTCCTGTAAACAGTGTTCAGGTTATGGAGTCCCTTCATGGATGAATTATGATCAAGTCAGTCGTAGGGATCTGGTCCATAACAGTCCTACTCTGACATGGAATTTCCTACACTACATTGAATGCCACACCACTAAATGGTTAATTGTGCTCATATCATATTATTCATATTGATATTGTGTAGGTGGAAAAATTGCTATTGTTTATCTGCTTCAGATAAATCTTCTGTGGTTTCTTTCTCAACTATATATTTGTTTATTTTATAATCTGTTTATTGTTTGTCTCCCTACATTACAAAACATGCATAATAAATGGTTTATGAATAAATCATACTGTTTTAGCTATATAAGAAAGTGCTTATCTACAGTGATCTTAAAATATAATTTACAGTGCAGATTTGTATGTTCTGTATTATGTTTTTCTAATAACATTTTGTTTCTTTATGTCAGTGTTAATTTTCTTTTTTTTTTTTTCAAATACATTTACTCTTCCAAAGAGAAACTATAAC
The DNA here is from genome assembly GCA_036172795.1 of Pelodytes ibericus. Lineage (NCBI taxonomy): Eukaryota > Metazoa > Chordata > Amphibia > Anura > Pelodytidae > Pelodytes > Pelodytes ibericus. The sequence goes on from CM069858.1 coordinate 161,907,658, forward strand.
AGCACGTTTTAATCTGTATCTGATGTAGTATTGTATTGGAAATGTTCTTTTGCTCATAACCGAATAAAGCTGTCGTTGTTTAAAAAAAAAAAAAAAAAGCAGCTTTCTGATTGTGCTTCAGTCAAGCAGCGTCTGCTGCAGCATCCCAGATTGTGCAGCCATCTCCATCACACACTGCTGCACTTCCACCTCCCTTTCCTGCATCCTCTCTCTATCTCTCATTTATATCAAGATGGCAACCGAGGGATTGCAAGAGAACGAGACCTTGGCCTCTTTAAAGAATGAAGCCGAAAGCCTCAAAGGAAAGCTGGAGGAAGAGAGAGCCAAGCTGCATGATGTGGAATGTAAGTATGCTAATTTGTAGACTGCCTGTCTCTGTTCCTATAATGACATCTGGGAAGAGATGACAGTTCAGCTAGTGATAGAGGAGGTTTAAGTTGTAAACAAACATTCTGTACTCTGCACACTACACAGACTGCCTTCTTTATCAAGCCAGTTCTGCTTATAAGGTTTCTTATCGTTAGGTAAAAATAACCCATAATGTCATAAGCCATTTCTTAGCCCTGCACACACACAGAGCAGCAAATACAAAAAACGAATCTAATCCACTACAAGCACATTATACAACATCCTCCGATGACTGTATTGTATGTTAGTAATTAGCTTACAACAATCAAATATTACATTATTAATCTACTCAAGGACATAATGTATGGCGGTATAAACAGATCTGTAAATTAGGTCACTTGCTGGGATTGTATTATAAAGGAGTATTGGTTTATGCATTTTGCCGTACAGTGGTAAACAATCACAGAAACGACATAGATCTGGGTTTTATCACTAAAGGGCTATATAAAACTTTGCTACACATTTATTATGTGCCCTTTTGTGGTTAATATCAGGTAGCTTACAACTGATCCAGCTAGAATGCACACAATTACTCTTTGGCCAAACTCACGTACTGCCAACCTTCCACATAACTGTTACTATAACTACATTCCCTCTGTCCTCTTCACTCCCTTATGTGTTTTATGTACCCCATTCCCTCTAGATTGTAAGCTTGCGAGTAGGGCTCTCTACCTCACGTACCAGTCTGTTCTAGTTTGTCTAACTTAGTATGTAGTCCCTTCTGTGCTCTATATCTAGCGCTACATAAACTGTTGGCACTATATAAATAAGATCCTAGGAGGGGGGCAAGTATACATATTTACATCTGTACCAAGCTCCTATGTTGTTTGGAGCTCTGCTTGTGAGTTCATTTCTTTTTTGAACCATAGGCAATAAACCACACACAGTGAAAAGGACGCCTTACGCGTTTCGTGCTTCAAAAGCACTTAATCATAGCCTATGATTAAGTGCTTTTGAAGCACGAAACGCGTAAGGCGTCCTTTTCACTGTGTGTGGTTTATTGCCTTTTTGTACCAGCCTGTTTTACTGAAGTATTAAACACTGGCTTATCTCATAAACCTGCCTTTGATCGTGAGCTCCTTACGCAAACCGTTTTGCTTCTTTTTTGAATCCTATTGTACGGGATGGATAGCCTGGCGTCGAGGGAGGCTCCACTCTGTCATCATCAGGCTGAAATCGGAAGTATTATTTATTTGGTTTGTCTGACCCAGGAGGTCCTCCAGTGCTCTTTCTTTTGTCTCGCTCAGTTCTTGAAGCAAAAATGTGTAAATGTCAACAGGCCATGACACCTTTATGGGGCCTGAAAAATATTCCAGTGTTGGTTTGCAGATGCCCAATATCCACAGTACTAGCAGTTGGCATATTTTGTACAGTATCCATGATTCTTTATTAAGAAGGAAAGGTCATACATAGCTAAGATCCTTAACCTCCCAAGCCTATATAAAATGTTTCTGTTTCCATACACCCACAAAGCTTAGTGGCGCAAGAGTACTAACTCCAAAAATATTTTAACCCAGATATAGCATCATTCAAAATGACCCCAAACTGTGGTGCTCCAGTCTGGGACATTAACAGATTGAAGAACCACAAGACGTTCTCTTATCCATAACAGTCTTTTATTTGGGGTAATAGAAGTAAAATATGATTAAAAAAAAGGACATGTTTAAGCCTCAACACAGTAAAGGAGGAAAGTATATTTAAAAGAAGAAAAACTACCACAACTAGAGGACATAGTCTAAAATTAGAGGGGCAACACTATAAAAGTAATATCGGGAAGTATTACTTTACTTAGAGAGTAGTGGATGTATGGAATTGCCTTCCAGCGGACATGGTAAAGGTAAACACAGTCAAGGATTTTAAGCATGCGTGGGATAGGCACAAGGCTATCCTAGCTATAAGACCGGGAACGAGGGACTAATAAAGTATTTAGAAAATTGGGCAGACTAGATGGTCCGAATGGTTCTTATCTGCCGACACATTCTATGTTTCTATGATCATAGTGAAACCAGTTAGAATACCCATGAATACCAGCACTTTAAAATCAAATGACAAGCTGTTAATAACAAATCTTTACCTTAATGTGCCTTTAAAATATTATTTGTTCTTATAAAAGTGTTTATTGCCTATATAGAAAGAGTACATAAATGCACTGGAGACACACAGATGATTGCTGATTATAAAAGTAGAATAATTAAATTAAAATGCATTACAACAACAATATACTATATTTAAGAAAAATTTACAAATGTTTACGTAAAAATGATATTACAGCAGGGCTCGACAAACCCCAGGTCGCCATGGCGACCAGGAAATTAGACCTGGCACCTGGGTGCCGTCAGCCTCGTGGTCCCCTTGCCGCTGCCATCCGTTTTTTTTTAATTCTTTTTTCGGAGCGCGAGAGGGTAAAGTCTGTGCCATCTGCACAGACTGCAAGCTCCGCCCCCTCGCACAACGTGCGTCTGAGTGCCGGGTGTCGTCACGTGACATCCTGGCACTCAGCAGGCAGAGTGGCTGCAGCACGAATGTCCACCTCCCCTGCAGTGAGGTAAAGCTGCAGGGAGGGGGGACACGTTAAGAAGAAAAGACTGTGTGAGGTGGGTGTGTGTTTGTATATATGTGTATATGTAAAGTAGGTGTGTGTATATATGTGTATATGTAAAGTAGGTGTGTGTGAGGTGTTTGTATATATGTGTATATGTAAAGTAGGTGTGTGAGGTGTTTGGATATATGGGAATATGTAAAGTAGGTGTGTGTGAGGTGTTTGGATATATGGGAATATGTAAAGTAGGTGTGTGTGAGGTGTTTGTATATATGGGAATATGTAAAGTAGGTGTGTGAGGTGTTTGGATATATGGGAATATGTAAAGTAGGTGTGTGTGAGGTGTTTTGATATATGGGAATATGTAAAGTAGGTGTGTGTGAATTGTTTATATATATGTGTATATGTAAAGTAGGTGTGTGTGAGGTGTTTGGATATATGGGTATATGTAAAGTAGGTGTGTGTGTGAGGTGTTTGTATATATGGGAATATGTAAAGTAGGTGTGTGTGAATTGTTTATATATATGTGTATATGTAAAGTAGGTGTGTGTGAGGTGTTTGTATATATGTGTATATGTAAAGTAGCTGTGTGTGAGGTGTTTGTGTATATATGTGTATATGTAAAGTAGGTGTGTGAGGTGTTTGTATATATGTGTATATGTAAAGTAGGTGTGTGTGAGGTTTGTATATATGTGTGTGTGTTTATCAATTGCGTGTATGCTTGCGTGATTGTCTGGCTCCTAATTTTTTTTGCTGGCTCCTAAAATCTAATTAAATTTGTCAAGCCCTGTATTACAGGCACTGTGAGTGAGAAAGGATCACGAATCTGCATAATCATATACAGTACTGCAAATTGACAATATCAAGTTGGACTATGTGATATTTAAAGCAGTATGTGGAATATGTATTCTCATTCAAAAAACGTTGAACATGAAAAATCTCAAATAGTTTTGAAACATAGTATCCACCAGATTTATGCTATGCTATAAAACTGGTACTGTCTGTCCTCTTTTATGATATGATTCACCAAATTCCAACAGCTACAAAATGGCTAGACTGGAATAAAAGATAATTCATTTAATAGCCTACTGATTTGTGTGTTTAAAATGTAAACATTTACAACTGCTATGAAAAATTTACCATAGAGGTCATCAAAGGTCTGCCATTGCTTCAAGTTACTGTGCATTGCTGTGAAAAACTAATTATGTTACAAGAATATTAACTTACTTTTTAATCCAGAAACACATTTATTAGACTGCATCTCTATTTCTATACTAATATCATAAGTTGCAGCCACACCTAATGTTAAATCAGCATGGAACCTTCCAGAGCTAGATTTACACCCAATAGAAACATTGCCAGTCCTTCAATATTAATAAATACTGGCCTGGGATGGACAGGCATGGGCCGTAGGTAAAATGGGTAGAACATATTAATGTTTTAATATTATGATCTCACAGATGTAAAATCAGTATCAACATTTAGTAAAAGGAGGCAAGTATACCAATCCAGTTTGTTTAAAAGGACAAAGAATATATCCATATTTTGTTGGCATTTGAAAATTGTACACTTAATTGTACACGTAAGTCTGAAGAGTCTAATGTTGTCTAGTTCCCTGGGGAAAAAAAGGTATTGCAATGAACCCTCCAAAATGAATTTATTGTTTCTGGTTTTATAAGCTTGCATAAATGTAAAGTTTCAATTTCACAAGTATTCGCATAAGACATATTACCTCTTCTACTTGCCAATATGACAGGGTTAGCTCATGTTATGATCCATTAATTGATGCCTGGAGCCTATGTGTTTGAGAAATCTTAATGACATGTTTTATCAATCCATATGGTTCCTTTTATTTACTAAACACAAACTGGGTGTTCCATGACAATATTTTATTCTTTGTATAGTTGATCCATGTATATAAAGGTTTATGTGGGTCTTAAATAAACACATAGGAGTAGATGAGAAGAATGCCATTCATTCCCTCCTTGCTCACTTTGCAGTGCACCAAGTGGCAGAACGCGTGGAGTCTCTTGGTCAATTTGTCATGAAGACCAGGAGAACGTTAAAGGGTCACGGAAACAAGGTGCTCTGTATGGACTGGTGTAAAGATAAACGAAGGATTGTGAGCTCCTCCCAGGTAATGACAACAATCTTGTGACCTAATAAAGGTGTGACCGAGAATCTGGTGATAAATACAAAACTGGCACATTCCACAAATGTATAAAGATGTACTGTATGTGTCATCATGTAGGGAACAACAAACTATCTGCCACCAGGGAACAGCGGAATGTTTCTAAATGCTTTAAATTAAAAATAAAGTCAATTTTTAAAGCCCTTAGGATTTTTAGAAAATCATTTTATTTTAGCTTCTTTTAGGTTTCTTTTCTGCAAATTCCCATCTTAGTCAAGGGCAGGCAGAGACATTACTAGCAGCCAGATAACTTGCGATAGGAAACTACTTACACCTATGTGGACCATATCAGCTTAAAACAATATTAGCTGTAACTATGCACGAGGGTCTACTCAATATGCACTGATCCGTTCCTAAATGGATTTGGATCAGGCATGTTACCTGAATCGAAGGGTTCCCCAAAATGTGGCTACTCAATATGTCGCGATTTGGATTTGAATCGGCAGTTCAGGCTGTTCGGAAAGCAATCCTCCCTGAATACAATTAAGATTCGGGGATCATTGCCGTATTTTGACCATTTCAATTCTCCCATCATTCAAAAATGTCATGGTCTTATTTTACAGATCATAGATTTATACTGTGTTTTGTGCTAGCCTAATTGCTAGCAAATGAAAAAAAAAACTGTTGTTAACATTTTCCTTTATGCTTAAGGTATAAAAGCAAAGTCTGACTCTATCTCGGGGATAACCAACCAATACATTGCGCAGCAATGATCTTGTGATAAATTATTGCATGACTATTTCTACACGTTCTTATGTCATATGGAATGATGTTATAAATGCATGCATCAATATGTCAACATTAGGAGTACAAAGTATTAAAAGTACAAAACATGATTCTTCTAAAGGCATTAAATGACCAGATATGAATGATTTTGAGCAAGTGTGAATTTACCTTGTTTACATAAATATATATGTGCAGTGTGGCCTAATTACTATTAATTATGCTGTTTTCAAATTGTTTTACCCATATTTATGTATATTTTACATTATAGGATGGAAAGGTGATTGTGTGGGATGCTTTTACCACCAATAAGGTAAGCCCTTGAAAGTTAGGTCCAGTCCAAAATGTTTTTATATAAAAAAAAAAGCTATGCTAATAAAGAATCCTTGGAACTGAGTCAATTATGGATATGCATCTATATAAATCCTTACATTGTGTGGGTCATGATCCTTAATTTACACTGTAATCCTGTTCCAAAGAAAAGTTTAACCTTTCATAGAGAGGCATGGGGATATCCAATGTGTGCGAACGGCACTTCTGTACCATCACACGCATCTTGGGAGCAGGGCCGGACTGGGAACAAAAACCAGCCCTGGAAAAAATTTGTATACCAGCCTTATAGCATAACAATTTTAAACCAGCCCCATAGCATAATATCATTTTTTTGTTCATAAAAGGGGAAACCATACATTATGCACATTCGAACAGTGTATTATTTATAGTTAAGACTGATATATAAGCCTGCCTAGGGCAATATATATACCTCCAGTATGTACACAAAGTTATATGAATTGCCCTGTGCAGAGGTATATATCAGGGCAGTGTGTGAGACATATCATTGTGTACATATTTCTGTAGCATCTCTCTCTCTCATTTCTGTAGCATCTCTCTCTCTCATTTCTGTAGCGTCGCTCTCTCATTTCTGTAGCGTCGCTCTCTCATTTCTGTAGCGTCTCTCGCTCTCATTTCTGTAGCGTCTCTGTCTCTAATTTCTGTAGCGTCGCTCTCTCTCATTTCTGTAGCGTCTCTCGCTCTCATTTCTGTAGCATCTCTCTCTCATTTCTGTAGCGTCTCTCTCTCATTTCGGTAGCATCTCTCTCTCACTTCTGTAGCGTCGCTCTCTCATTTCTGTAGCATCTCTTTCTCATTTCTGTAGCGTCTCTCGCTCTCATTTCTGTAGTATCTTTCTCTCTCTCATTTCTGTAGCGTCTCTCGCTCTCATTTCTGTAGTATCTTTCTCTCTCTCATTTCTGTAGTGTCTCCCTCTCTCTCATTTCTGTAGCGTCCCTCTCTCTCTCAATTCTGTAGCGTCTCTCTCTCATTTCGGTAGCATCTCTCTCTCATTTCTGTAGCGTCTCTCACTTCTGTAGCTTCGCTCTCTCATTTCTGTAGCGTCTCTCTCATTTCTGTAGCGTCTCTCATTTCTGTATTGTCTCTCTCTCACTTCTGTAGCGTCTCTCGCTCTCATTTCTGTAGCGTCTCTCTCTCTCATTTCTGTAGCGTCTCTGTCTCTAATTTCTGTAGCGTCTCTCTCTCTCATTTCTGTAGCATCTCTCTCGCTCTCATTTCTGTAGCGTCTCTCTCTCTCATTTCTGTAGCATCTCTCTCGCTCTCATTTCTGTAGCGTCTCTCTCTCATTTCTGTAGCGTCTCTCACTTCTGTAGCGTCTCTCTCTCTCATTTCTGTAGCGTCTCTCTCTCATTTCTGTAGCGTCTCGCTCTCTCATTTCTGTAGCGTCTCTCTCTCATTTCTGTAGCGTCTCGCTCTCTCATTTCTGTAGCGTCTCTCGCTCTCATTTCTGTAGCGTCTCTGTCTCTAATTTCTGTAGCGTCTCTGTCTCTAATTTCTGTAGCATCTCTCTCTCTCATTTCTGTAGCGTCTCTCGCTCTCATTTCGGTAGCATCTCTCTCTCACTTATGTAGCGTCTCTCTCTCTCATTTCTGTAGCGTCTCTCATTTCTGTAGCATCTCTCTCTCTCATTTCTGTAGCATCTCTCTCGCTCTCATTTCTGTAGCGTCTCTCTCTCTCATTTCGGTAGCATCTCTCTCTCACTTATGTAGCGTCTCTCTCTCTCATTTCTGTAGCGTCTCTCTCTCTCATTTCTGTAGCATCTCTCTCGCTCTCATTTCTGTAGCGTCTCTCTCATTTCGGTAGCATCTCTCTCTCACTTCTGTAGCGTCTCTCTCTCTCATTTCTGTAGCGTCTCTCTCTCTCATTTCTGTAGCGTCTCTCTCTCTCATTTCTTTAGCATCTTCCTCTCTCTCATTTCTGTAGTGTCCCTCTCTCTCTCATTTCTGTAGCGTCCCTCTCGCTCTCATTTCTGTAGCGTCTCTCTCTCATTTCGGTAGCATCTCTCTCTCACTTCTGTAGCGTCTCTCTCTCTCATTTCTGTAGCGTCTCTCTCTCTCACTTCTGTAGCATCTCTCTCTCTCATTTCTGTAGCGTCCCTCTCTCTCAATTCTGTAGCGTCTCTCTCTCATTTCGGTAGCATCTCTCTCTCATTTCTGTAGCGTCTCTCATTTCTGTAGCGTCTCTCTCTCTCATTTCTGTAGCATCTCTCTCGCTCTCATTTCTGTAGCGTCTCTCTCATTTCTGTAGCATCTCTCTCGCTCTCATTTCTGTAGCGTCGCTCTCTCAATTCGGTAGCATCTCTCTCTCATTTCTGTAGCGTCCCTCTCTCTCTCAATTCTGTAGCGTCTCTCTCTCATTTCGGTAGCGTCTCTCATTTCTGTAGCGTCTCTCTCTCTCATTTCTGTAGCATCTCTCTCGCTCTCATTTCTGTAGCGTCGCTCTCTCATTTCTGTAGCGTCTCTCATTTCTGTAGCGTCTCTCTCTCTCATTTCTGTAGCGTCTCTTTCTCATTTCTGTAGTGTCTCTTTCTCATTTCTGTAGCGTCTCTCGCTCTCATTTCTGTAGCATCTCTCTCTCTCTCGCATTTCTTTAGCATCTTCCTCTCTCTCATTTCTGTAGTGTCTCCCTCTCTCTCATTTCTGTAGTGTCCCTCTCTCTCTCATTTCTGTAGCGTCTCTCTCTCATTTCTGTAGTATCTTTCTCTCTCCTTTCTGTAGTGTCTCTCGCTCTCATTTATGTAGCATCTCTTTCTATCCTTTCTATAGTGTATTGCTCCCCCCTGCCCCCTGTAGTGTCTCTCCCTCCCCCTTACCCTGTAGTGTCTCTTTCTCCCCCTCCCCCCATTCCCTGTAGTGTCTCTCTCTCACCTCTCCCCCTTCCCATGTAGTGTCTCTCTCTCACCCTTCCCCTGTAGTGTCTCTGTCACCCTCTCCCCTTCCCCTGTAGTGTCTCTCTTCCCCCTTCTCCCTGTAGTGTCTCTCTTCCCCCTGTAGTGTCACTCTTCCCCCTGTACTGTCACTCTTCCCCCCTTCCCCCTTAGTGTCACTCTTCCCCCCTTCCCCCTTAGTGTCACTCTTCCCCCCTTCCCCCTGTAGTGTCACTCCCCCCCTTCCCCTGTAGTGTCTCTCACTCACCCTGCTGCCTCTTCCTCCGCTCCCCATCCCGTGCCGGAACTGCTGCTGCAACATCCGGCGGCAGCAGGATGTTTTAAAAGCAAATATTATCAAATGTATACATTTTTAAATATCAGTTTTGCTGTGCCTTTACTGGTTCATATTCTCAAACTGGAGTAGTCCTTTATCCCCAGCTGTAACAAGTGTAATAGTGTAATTTATTATTAACAAAAAATTAGGTTTCTGCCAAATCTTAAATGATAGCTACAATGTAGATTATAGCCGTGTAGCTCCTATTTGTGTACAGCACTGAATATACCTACACTGTTGCTTTTCAGTTCACCTACCATTCATTGACTGTGGGCTCTATGCAATGACATTTAGCCACTTATCACTGTTTTTTAACTCAAAATGTTCTTTTGTAGTCTAATGTATTCAGTGACCTGAGGTAAAACAACACAGGTCATTGAATAGAGCACAATAACTTTCACTTGTACATTGTTCTACATAAAATGCTAGAACATTTATATAGAACACATTATTAAACTTTGCAGCTTCCATGGGTAAGCCACCAGCACACAAACCTACAATACCATGCAATAGGCATTCTGTAATAGCATTGTGGGAGTATGTGCTTGTATACTCACCACAGTGAATACACCGTCAGGAAAGAATAGGATTTAAGTTACACATTTTGCTGGTGTTTGAAGGGATTTTGACATTTATACATGGGTGTATTATAGGCTCACTTTAAGCCTTGTCTGACAATTATGCACAATATTTAATCACTTATTAATGATCATCGTTACTTTTCCTGTAAGATTCTTTTTGGAAGTGATTATTTAGGTAGGATTTTTCATATTATCACTGGTATTATAAAAGGCCAAACCTGGTGTGTTTCTCCTGCAAGAATATCTCAGTTGATATTGTATTCTACAGGGCCAGATCTGTCCTTTGTGCAGGAGAAGCACACCATGTTTGTCCCTGCTCAGTTAAGATGAATTGTTCATCTCACTTGCAACTCACATTTAGTGAATATCTCCCAATGTCTGAATTATTAGCTCAGTGAGAGCTACTGTGATAAAGAGAGGAGAAAAGACTTACATGTCGTTTTTGCTTTATTATAGGAACATGCGGTAACTATGCCATGTACCTGGGTAATGGCCTGTGCATATGCCCCCTCCGGATGTGCAATTGCATGTGGGTAAGTCTTAATGTCCAATGCTACTTGTTCAGTTAGACAATACATGCAAATAGAAATAGAGTTCAACCTGGCAGGTGCCTTAAGGAGTACAAACAAGTAGTGTATTTGTTGTCAAATGGCAATGATTATAATTGTAACACATCCCAATAATTCACACATAATGTATAAAGACAACATATGATGTACAATAATGTTTACTGCATAGTGTAAAATACCAAAGTACTTTTGGTTAAACCAATCAATTTTTATATCGCAACATGGAAGTGCTGAGTCTTATTCTCTGTTGATGTGCACATCACATGGTCCATGATTGATATGATTATTCTCTATTTTTAACATTTGCTAAGACATGTCATGCTTAGCCTGCTTACACTGTGATCAGTAGCAGAGCGTGAAAGCTGGGGCAGAGGCAATGTAATGGGACACTATCAAGGCCTTATACTTGCAGGGTGCTCTCCAGTTACAACAACCCCTGATTAAATACCAGAGTAGATGAAAGAGTTAATATGAATATGCTGCTTGTGATATCAAATCAGAGGGTCCAGGGTAAGAAACCTCTCCCTTCTGCATCTGACTTTATGGTCTGTTCACTCTAAAGTGAATGGTACTGATTTCACAGAGGAATTGTAAAAATCATGCCAAATAAGTAGGAATTAGTTGGGGAATTCTTGTATTATTACCTTATTGCTTCATTCCCAATGACTATTCGGCACAGTCCACCGTTTAATTAATAGAGCTAAGTAAATTCATTGTTGAAAGTGGTTGCATGAATTGTAGCCCCAAATAGAAGTGTGGGATTCTGGCCTTGTCACCACTAGACTCTCTTCAAATCTTATTCTTACTCCAGTGATTATAAATGCATTAGATTGTATTTCTATATACGTTTTTTAGTTTATTAAATTGTCTGCGATGCTTTAATGTTTTTCTTGTGCAGGGGTCTGGACAATAAGTGCTCAGTGTACCCACTGACATTTGATAAGAATGAAAACATGGCGGCAAAGAAGAAGTCTGTAGCAATGCATACCAACTACCTGTCTGCATGCAGTTTCACTAACTCAGACATGCAGGTAACAAACGCTAAGCATTCTTTGGAAAAATGATTCACAAATTCAGTCCACACATCAGCAGAAGCAGATAAGCCGATCACCCGTCTATGCTAAAGAGCAGCCAGGACATTGTGAGAAAAGCAACATAACATGCAGTTTTATATGCTATGATTGAAAAATCCCAGTATACTTTAGGAATAACTGGAAATAATGTAAATATAACCTAGAAGAACTCATACATTGACAGTATTAAACATGCCTGCTTTCAGCTAGAACCATCTCCTTTCTTCCATCGGATGTAGGTATATTACAGATATACAGATATGCAATGTGTGAGTTGGTAAACATATTTTTATTAACACTGTATATATTTTAGTAGCACATAATATACAGATGACTTTTTATGGGGCTGCTTTTGATGTACTGCTGTTAAATGGCTAGTAAACTACTTTCCATCATAGTCTGGGGCACATGTGTTATCTCCTATTCCATTCAACCATTCAAGGCAAATGCCTTTATTTAACATTGTAAGGTGACGTATCCTCCTAGGATGGGTAGTCACCTCCTATAGCCAGTGATGAAAGCCAGCAAGTCCCAAATAAAAGTCACTGTTCTCTCAGTCGCTATTTGTCCCAGTAATCACACAAACACAGGTTTCAGGTACAGCAGAAAACGAAGAACATTTATTAAAGCATAACATGGGGAATAAATACAGTCAGGCATCTGATAACAGAGATTAGGCAATTGAACAGTAACCGGATTGGTTTTACATAAAGTGGGAAACAAAGAAGGAACATAGGGGATTAACATTCAATCCAAGGCATAATCGCATTTGGTGCCCAAACTGGTGGCGACCAATCAGTTGAGGGGGGGTGGAGTGGCCCTCTTTGTTAGCCCCTTAAGCCCTTTAACTCGGGGACCAATGGGAAGAGCGTTGACACTTAGCCCCACCCCCTGGTTTGTTCCTATAGTGCGCCGCAAGCTACCCTAGTGACTAGGCTTAACCTTTATTATCCAGACACTTAGGGTGCCTGGCTGGCTGGTACACATTTTCACCAAAGAGCTATGATTACACATCAGTACACAACACATTACCCATTCAGTACAAGGAGCCATTTAACTATGTGGCCAATAACAGAGAGCGATGGTATGTGATCTGAATTAGTCGGGTTCCGGCTCTAGGGCTCTGATCAGGGTTAGGGAATTCTTGCTGCTGCTCTGGCTTCCGGTACGAACAGTCCTCAGGTCCCGGGATGTAGGGGAAGCAATCGGAGAGCGAATGATAGCATCCCTTTAAACTGCCAACCAATCAGACGGGAGCGACAACTGGGGGGAGGGCGGCTGATTTGAATAGACCAATCCCCAGTCGAGCTACCCAGACTCCATCCGAAATGGGCGAAATGGTTCTTTTAATGAACCAGGTACAAATTTGGTCCCAGCGTCCTTGGTCCGCGGCTCGAGCCCTCTGAGGCTGGGCAAAAGAAGTCACAAAAAGAGGTTGCAATCCATGGTTCTTCACAAACATGCTCTCCAGCAAAATAGATAATATCATTGTGAAAGAATGCTGAATTACACCTATTGCAAGAAATTTCTAAAATCTGTACCAGTCATAGAAACATGTCTGTTCATGTAGGCATATAACATGCACTGTAGACACAACATCAGGATAACATCATTTACATGTGAATAAAAGATATAATTATATGCACATAAATACTGTAGATTCAAGTAGTAGTCTTGGGTGCAATCCCTAGACAAACAAACTGATAGGAGCACTCTCATGTTAATTTTAAATTGCTTTACATGCCAGACACTGTGGTAGAAATACGTTCAACGGTTCTGTCCCATGTCCGGGACTTGTATCAAGATGCCTACTCACATTAGAACTATGGCCTACTTCAACTTGTTTTGAAAACAATGATACAAACAATTCACGCAAGCCATAGAACTGCACATACTATGGTGACTAGACAACCTTTGAATAACTAATCCTTGATATAAAAAGAAATGCTGCTTATTGTTTGGCTGCTGCTGCTCAATTAACAAGGAAATAATGACAACAATTTGCTGACCTACTTTCATTTACCATATGGGGACATCCAGGGGAATCCTGAGGTGTAATCTAGGCCATTGTTAGCTTTGCCATTTAAATGTAATATTGTCTACTCGTAAAGCCAAAATGGAGAAATCAATTTGGGGATGGCTTTTAGCCACATTTGGTTTGGGTGTGGGATCGTACAGCAACGGATTTCGCTTACTCCTAAAGAAGTTGGCCTAGAAGTTTCGGGTAGTGCAATTCTCCAGATTTAGCTAGAGAATTCAACAGAAAAGTGTAGATCACTAATAGTTTATTTGCATTAATATAAGTATTTAAAAAAAAAAAATATTTCAGATTATTAAATGTTTATTTTATTTATTTTAAATTCTTAAATTAATTTGTAACATTTGAAAAATATATATTTTTCCATATTTTAAGTTTTTTTAATTTCAGGCAGACTGGGGCTTTTTCATTATTAGCCAAAGTCCTTTTCATTGGCTTTGATGGGTGGTGTCGGCCCTTAAATGTAGATTTGCAAACCCAATTTACACCTAATCTGGTTGTATTGTCCAGTGATGATAATAGCATTCATGTATAGCTAAGGAACATGATGTTTAAAATAAGTGGTGTTATTTGTGTGTCTACGCGTAGATCCTCACAGCCAGCGGAGATGGAACATGTGCTCTGTGGGACGTGGAGAGTGGACAGCTGCTGCAGAGTTTCCACGGACATGGTGCTGATGTTTTGTGTCTTGATCTGGCACCTTCTGAAACAGGAAATACCTTTGTGTCTGGCGTAAGTACTGGAAATGTTTGGGTCATATGACAGCACAAGAGAAGTGCAAGCTCAGCAGCTTACAGAGCAGCCATTTCCTGTACCATAACCCCTTGCTACAACATTTTGTAGGCCCACCTGTCATTGCATAAGTTAATATATGGTTAAGATAACTCCACTGCTATTATAAATCCTATTCCTTTTGCTAAAAACCTTTGATTTTTTTTAAAGCAGCAAATACATGTGTATCTTCACAAGAGATAGACCACATGACTAAAGGAATTGGATTACGCATGCACACATGCACCTGGGCTAGACATAAACTGTTAGGGGCCTGATTTGTAAATGAAATAACATTTTTTTGTGTGTCTACCTATTAGGGCTGTGACAAAAAGGCAATGGTATGGGACATGCGAACTGGTCAGTGCATTCAGTCATTTGAGACACACGAGTCCGACATAAACAGCGTCAGGTCAGTTCTCGCTCTAGCTACTTCCACTCCTCATATAATTCAGTATTACTTTCCTCAAAGTGGATACATGGAATAAACTTCCAGCGGAAGGTTGGCGATCAGTACAGGAGGAAAATGCAACCATGTATGGAGGTCTTTCCTAGATAGCAACAGGGATCAATTAGATGTGATAATGGAGAAAAATGCCTAGATGGTCCAGTTGATTCTGATATCAAATTTTATGTTTTCCCATGCATATATAGGTACTATCAAAACACAAGAGATTAATTCCAAGAATACAGCTGTCAACCCTCCCCCCCTCCCCGAAAACTTTGATGTAAATAAGCACATGTACCGAACAGAAACTTGTACCACACTGACGAACACTGAGTTTCTGTGATTCTGTTTTATATGCATTTCCATAGTCCAAGGGAATTGGATTTAGGAAGTCTCCACGATTTATAGGGATAATTTAAAAAAATAATATTCTGGGGCAAAGTGCTGAAGGTGATCAAAAACAGGAACATTGCATTGATTTCCATGGTAATTTTTTAATTTTGCCCCAAAACGGAGTTTTATAAGTAACCACCATTGTTTGTTAGCTGTACCATGCCTATTGTGATCTATTCTGTATTCTGCTTCTGCAAAATCTCAATCATCAATATTTTTCCCTCCCAGGTACTACCCCAGTGGAGACGCATTTGCTTCTGGTTCAGATGATTCTACGGTATTGTTCTTTTCTAAGATAAAATATAATCTACTTGAGAAAGTCCAGAGTATAATGTGTCAGCTTATATCTCATGTCCTAGTTTTCTCATATATTTGTAGATTTCAGTTCCAGCCTCTGTCAAATATTTATGCAACATGTTACGACCCTATAAAATACGGTCACTGTTCATTTCCTGTGAATAAAATACAGTCTTTCCTTAACTCTACTTAAATTTCTACAGCACTCTGACTTGTAATGTCTGATCTACTGGCAAGGCAACACACCACTATATTCAGTATCTGCTTTATTTTAGCTATTATACACATAACTAGACTATACAGACTAAGTTGCATCTTTTAATATAATTTTATTTATTCATTCTGCTATAACAATGTTTTAGGTTAGATTATTTACTTAGCAACCATTGCCTAAATAAATTAAGATAGCGTAGTGCAGCTAAGCACATAATAAGCTGTAATAGTAGTATGTTTCCAAGAGACAGTGTTGTCTGCTTTTATAATTACAATTACGCTATTGGTTTAATTGGGGTGCTTCTTGAATGGGTGAGTAGATAGAGTACAGGTAACTGATGTCTGACTAAAGAACAGTAAAATGCTGGGTGGTTACAATACAAGACCTTTAATGGGTAGATGCTTGAATGTAAATTAACAAGTTAATAGGGAAGCTTGTAATCTCCAAAAATATCTTGCTCTTAAGACATATTATCTTTTCAATCTTGTATCAAGTAAAAGCAGAAGACCGGCATAACTGCACACTTTGCAGAGACAATCATCAGTTTCTACTGGTGGACATACAAAATAGAATACTGGAACAACAGGCCCAGCTTTTGTACTGGCTGATACTTGGGTTAATGCTGCTGCTCTCCACTATTTTGGAAATATGGCCAGATTATCTTTCAGATACCCCTAGTTAGACAGAATATATATGCATGTCCCCACAGAATAACAAAATTAACATTTTCTAAAATAATTGGTGGGATAAGAAAAAAATGTCCCAAAATTGGTTATAGTGAGAAGTACTAGTGCAAGCTACTAAATCACACTCCTATAATGGAGAACAAAGTAGTCAGCCTATTAGGGAAATCTGACCCTGTCTGGTAAAGGTACAACAGGACCAGGCAATGTGCCAAACAACATAAATATAGTGTATTGGATAAAGTATTCCATACTGGATGACAGGCTTCTGATATTTAGTCTCTTGTGTTCAAGAGTACAGCATGTACAATAATCAAACCTTTGTTTAGATGTGTAATATACTTTGCTATGCAGGCTGAAGGGTTTCTGAGATATTGCAATGACAGAAATCAAAATAGCAATCGGAAGTATAGAAACTACACAATATGCACCGATCTGATTTTAGTTTACATTTATTTATTTATTTTTTAATTTATTTTTCCATGAATTCGGTTGTGTCCACAGTGATTTATAAATATGTTTGTTTTAAATGACCAGATTATGTAGTTACATCTTATGTAAGTGGTAGCGTCCCTTTAAACCACAACAAGGTAGTCTTTTTGGGAAAATTTCAGTGTTACTCATCAGAGCTTGTATCACAGAACATAATACACAATGGACAGGTGAATGGATAACTGTGAAACTCTTTAATGGTTGATTAAAGACTGACTATGTTTCCATTAGGTTTGCCATAGGCTTCTTTAATTGATTAGTGACAGACATTCAGTAAGTCACTCTACTGATTAATTTGAGACTTGAGAGGAATACAATGATCTATGGAATAACAGAGAGTAGAGCAAATACAAGTAAATAAAAGCACACGTATGACCTATCACTGGTTACGCGTTGACTACAACAAACACCACAGATTAAAAGTAACAAATTGAAATAAAAGAGATGAAAAGAAAATCCAAGCGGTGCATGTCTGTTATAACACTAAATCGTATTTCTTTTCATTAATTACCAAATACATACATTTAGACCTCTCTACACTGAGTAACTTGGGCTGTTGAACAAGTTCTGACTACTTGAAACCATTTTTAACAAAAAGTGGTAGTTTAAAATGGTGGTTGTATGTAGGAAGCTTGCAGAGGTACACTGCAATAAGGCATTGGATTCTTAGATTGGGGACTGGAGACAAATACAGCTTATTAATCACAATCACATGACTCAGTGTGTTCATTATTTGTGTTTGTGTACAGTGCCGGATGTATGATCTTCGAGCTGACAGAGAAGTGGCGATTTACTCAAAAGAAAGCATTATCTTTGGAGCTTCCAGTGTTGATTTCTCTCTAAGTGGTAAGATTTCATTAAATTGAGCAAATACTGCTATTGTGTATAAATTTATTTAGATGGTAATTTCTCACAGCTGTTTATATAGCACTGCACAATGTGTTTGGCAACTACACAAACTGTTGATTATAATGACATAGATAATGCAGATTACTCACTTTGTTTTTACTGCGTAAGCATTGCAAGTGTCCGCTACACTAAATTACTAGGTAATGTAATTTAGCCCTCTAGTAATTGTCTAAAGCTTCAAGTTAGGATTTAAAGCAGCATTTTAAAATAATTACTGTGTTACCAAATTAGCATGAAAAATGACTTGAAGTTTACAGACAATGTAATATGCATATTGCCAGTCACAACTGTGTCTTTTCACTTACAGTGAAGTGTGGTGAAATGGCAAGTGAATAACAAAGATAGGAAATGTCCAACTCCGTTATTAATTCCTTATTTTTTTTAGTTTACTATACTTCACTTTTCAGTGATATGGATTGATATGCAGATAGATCAGATGTGGGAGGCAGGTTACAAAGATTTAACATATACACAGCAGTATGGCTCTCCGCTAATCTGTTCTATATGGACATGGTGTGAGAATGCATTTGATTCTGTTTAAATGATCAAATCCTTTAATTTATGTTGATGAAAACTGACAACAGCATTAAACACCCTTTTATACGCACAGTCTGCTGTGTCGCTACTTGTTTTCATTATTCTTGCCCACTTTGCTATTCTGCCGTGAGCTCATCACTCTCTAAACCTATCTTTAGTACAGGAGTTGCCTCCCATCAGCAATTCTGTGTCAGTCATGAAAACAGCTGTCAACAGCCTCACCAATACAACAAAATGCAGGCAACTACCAGAGCGTTCATGTGTTACTGCAGCACAAACTCATTTACTTGTAACCACAGACACTAAATAGCATCCATTCATGTGCTGACTATCAGTAAATACATGCAGGAAATCAGGTACTATTACACAGTAACCTGTTTCCTGGTGATCAAACATGGTTGGTACAAAGCTGTCATAATGTGTGCTTTAAACAGGACAAGGCTAGGATTTCAAGCAATGTATGTTATTGCTTCAGGATAGGGCAGTTCGCTCACAGTATTTGTCTGCATTATGTGTGGATAGGAAAAAGCTGCATTGGTGACAAATTGTGTTATTAAACGTTTTAACTGTTATTAAATAACTGTGGCATACTGTGTGATATAAGCATAAAGAAACTAGCACAGTTAAAAAATATACATTTTTTTGGCTAACTAAAAATGTGAGTGCAAGCTTTTAAGACCAGTTAGGTCCCATGTTAGTAGAGTGAAAGAAAGTTCTTTAAATAATCTTAATCACAAGCCATAGCTGTAAAAAGATCACATCAGTACATTGACAAGGCCTTTGGTTACGCAACTGACAAGACCATTTCACTGAAAGCTTATCAGTTGTTAATCCTCGCTAGCACACACCACATCGCAATGTCTCTGTTTATAAGATTTCTGATCACCTTTCTGCAAATGTCCTTGGACACCTCTGACATGTGACAATTGGTTTGAGCTATTTCAAGAGGTTTCTTTCAACCTCTTAACATGTCCGAGGAAGGGACCTATAGGTCTTGGACGCTTCTACTCAAACTCACAGTTATCCGGTAAAGGTATCATTTTATACTTGTTTCCTAAGTTACAGTAAACAAATCGTAGCATTGTAAGAAATGTCAAATGAACCTGTAAGTTAACACTACTGGCAGTACGTACTTGCCTGGTCCATAAATAACCTTGTGCTAGTAGCCATAGCCACTTATGGGCACAGAGATAGCTTTACAAAGAACAGGGATTAGGTTTTCCTATTGCACAACATCACTGCAATATTCAGTCACCTGTTTACCAACTGTTCTCTGACCTGGCCCTACAAAAAGATGGGGCATTTTAATTAAACACTGCTTCTCCCCTGAAACGTGCAATTGCAAATATATTCTGGTTTTCTTTGCTTTGGTGACGTCTGTGTAAATTGTTTTGACGCAGAATAGACTCGGTGATAAATGTATTACTCTGCTGATCGCTATTTACTGCTCCTAGGGCACATCAGTATTGGATGCTATCCATTAACAGTAGGCAGACAAGTGAACTGCAAAAATCAGACATACATAGCGGTGTTGAAAAATGTATCCAGCTTTTTCCAAACCTCCACCTGGAAGATGATACATAGTCACTTATTCATGAGCCATACAATCATCAAATACAGAAAGATGACCTTTAAATCAATATTATTATCTAACCATCGTGTTGCTTTTTAGGTCGCTTACTCTTTGCTGGATATAACGATTATACCATTAATGTCTGGGATGTCCTAAAAGGAACTAGAGTGTCCATCTTATTTGGCCATGAAAACAGAGTCAGCACACTCCGTGTGTCTCCAGATGGGACAGCTTTCTGCTCGGGATCATGGGACCACACTCTAAGAGTAAGATCATTGTTTATTAACAATCCATCATGGTAGTAATTCACTGGGTACATTAAAGGAGCTATTATGGTATAGGGCTGTCCTGAAATGAATCAGAAATGATCCACTGGTGTTCATTAATCAAATCATTCATTTTTCAGCACATCTTGTACTTATGAAGTCTTCTTGGTTTTTGGTACAACATAATATCTGATGTGAATGCTTTATCTTGTTAAAACTGAACCTGTCACCACAAAGCTAGTTGAGCTCTTTTTCAAGGACACCGAAAACTGGCTATGCAATGTGTCAGCTGTTACTTTGTTGATTAGATTAGTTTTGCGATATTGGCTTTGTTTTTGATTGAGCCCTGCAGACATATATCATGCTCCTTAGTGTAATAGCCAAAAGTAAGTTACCCTGGGGTGATCATGTAATTCATGCATCTGCATACATAACACTGTGAGAGAGCTTTCTTTGCCAGTTAAGCTACATGTTTGCTTGATAAGAGAATATCACAAATATGATTTAGCATCAAAAGGCTATATCATATCTGATTGCATGTTCACACTTCATAAACTCTGGAGTTATGAGCTACAATACAAGTAGTTTATATTGCTCACACAAAACAAATGCACCAGTGGACACCGGAAGAAGAGATGTAGATCTTGTTGCAATCCAAAAATAGAAAAGATGTTTATTGATAGTCCTAAGACTTATAAAATCATAGGAAGTTAGACAAACATAGAGGTGGGCTACAGACCAGATGCTTGATGCATTTCCCATGCTTAGTGCTTACTCCTAAGTAGTGTTGAGCGAACCCAAACCGCACTGTTTGGGTTCGTACCGAACATTGCGGTGTTCAGACCACGGACCCGAACACGGACATTCCACTGTATGTTCGTGTTGGAGTTCGGGGTTCGGCTATAAACCGAAAGACATTCGGTTTATAGACTTTCGTTTATAGAATAGCAATAACATTACATGTATTCTATAAACCGAAAGTCTATAAACCGAATGTCGTTCGGTTTTATAGAATACATGTAATGCTATTGCTATTCTATAAAAAGAAAGTCTATAAACAGAATGTTGTTCGGTTTATAGACTTTCGGCTTATGGAATACATGTAATACTATTGGCTTTATATAAACCGAACTAGAGTCCCCAGAATTTCTTATGAATGGGGACTCTAGTTCGGTTTATAGAAAGCCAATAGTATTACATGTATTCCATAAGCCGAAAGTCTATAAACCGAACAACATTCTGTTTATAGACTTTCTTTTTATAGAATAGCAATAGCATTACATGTATTCTATAAAACGAAAGTCTATAAACCGAATGTCTTTCGGTTTATAGACTTTCGGTTTATGGAATACATGTAATGCTATTGCTATTCTATAAACCGAAATAGAGTCCCCATTCATAAGAATAGGTCAATTGACCTATTCTTATGAATGGGGACTCTATTTCGGTTTAAAAAATAGCAATAGCATTACATGGCTATTGGCTTTCTATAAACCGAAATAGAGTCCGCATTCATACGAGGACTAGCCCTCTAGCCCTTTCCAGGACTTTTTTAGATGCATTTTAGTGGCCAAAAGTTCAATTTGGTTCGGGGTCAAGTTTGACCCCGGACTTTTTTCCGAAGTTCGGCCGAACCCGCCGAACCCAAACATCCAGGTGTCCGCTCAAATCTACTCCTAAGCAGTCTGGGACAAACCTAGAGACTGGCTACAGATGCTTGATGCGGTTTGCACACTAGATGCTTACTCCTAAGCAGGCCAGTAAACATTTGGCTTTTGGTCAATGTTAATTCTGAACAGCGTTTAATATTGCTGGCATTTTCTTTGAAGAAACGGTGGCAATCCTAGCCATTATTTATTTTATAAATGTATCTGTACCCAAGTCACTTTAGGATATAATTTATAATTAGAACAATAACAGAAGAAGAGTACAATAGGGCGCACGGCTGTAATTAAACAGTCATCTAACACATCAGCAATATGCTGACAAATTGACTAGTAGCACAGGGGATACTTCATCGATGTGTGATGAATTCA
The DNA here is from genome assembly GCA_036172795.1 of Pelodytes ibericus. Classification (NCBI taxonomy): domain Eukaryota; kingdom Metazoa; phylum Chordata; class Amphibia; order Anura; family Pelodytidae; genus Pelodytes; species Pelodytes ibericus. The sequence goes on from CM069858.1 coordinate 161,929,953, forward strand.
CTTCTCTCCTAACCAAGTGTTAGAAACATAGAATCTGCACGTTTGAGATTATCCCACTCGTCATACGCCAGTGAGGCTTGGCCATTATTACAGATATGTTTTATGCACTGATTTTCAATACAGGTCTACGCATTCTGTTTATTTTATTATTAAAAGCCATAATGTTTTCTTATTTCCACAGATCTGGGCATGATACCACTGGCACCTATTTGTGTGACAAGAAATCACAAAGCATCTGTGGCTGTGATCTAGCAGGCCAGTCGATGTAGCATCCATTCACTGTCTTCAGAAACGTTTAAAACACAACTAATATATATTTATATATCATGTAAAGACACTTTCCAGTTAATAAGAGTTAGAGAAGGCAGGCATTTATTGGATTCCTGCCCGATTACATGTCTTATGCCAGACCAGGACCAAATGAATTGACTGTATGTAAAGGGAGCGAAGGGAACATCTTTCCATGTCAGTGTATTGGGAAACTATCTTGAAATGACTTTGAAGTTAAGTCAGCAGCATAGTCCCAAATGTTTCCTATGGCCAGATAATGTTTGCATAGATTAGTGATTGTGCAGCTGATTTGTTCTCAAGCTCCTAGCATACACTATAGAAGCAAAGAAACATAGAAGGTGTCGGCAGATAAGAACCATTCGGTCCATCTACACTGCCCAATTTTATAAATACTTTTATTAGTCCCCAGTTCCCTATCTTATATCTAGGATAGCCTTGTGCCTATCCCACGCATGCTTCAAATCCTTGACTGTGTTTACCTCTACCACTTCCACTGCAAGGCTATTCCATACATCCACTACCCTCTCAGTAAAGTAATACTTCCTGATATTACTTTTAAATCGTTGCAACTCTAATTTAAGACTATGTCCTCTAGCTGTGGTAGTTTTTCTTCTTTTAAATAAATAAATATGCAGGGAGCAGCACACAAAAGGACAAAAGAACTGAAGATATAACATGTTTCGTCATGTAAGAAGGTAAAGCAGATCTTGTGGATCTTTACTGGTTTTATTTGGATAAAATAAAAACGTTGCTGTTTCGTAAAGAATAAAGCATGCATAGTACTTTATACATGTACGTGCCACAATATGAACATAATAGGCTACATAACTAACTACATATAACTTTTGAATGCTGCTTTGCAGTGTGTAGGAGTCATATGTGGATCTGTGGGATCCACTACATGATTAGTTCATTGATTTCGTTCTGGTCACATATGACGTCTACATACTGCAAAGCAGCATTCAAAATGTATATGTACACAAATGGGGGAGATGGCACCTTATTAACATACAATGGTGAACTGTATTGCTGTTGTGCAGTGTGAAATGACCCAAACATTCACATCAGTCATGTACATGTACATCTGTGCTTCACTCTCAGTATAACTGAAAGAGCCAGGGATGGAAAAAAAAATGGAAGCGGGTGAGGAATTAGAAGAAACGGTACTGTTGCTTGGGCTTCGTTATTGCAATGGAGAAGCCATGCTTCATAACAACTGAAATCAGATGAAGAAAATGGTTTCCTGCCTTTTTAAGAAGGGGATCAGTTGTATAAATGAAAACCTATTTAATTTTGACATAACATGCAAACCCCTTACCTAAAGAATGTTACCATAGATAACCATCTTGCTTTTCCAGCAGACATCACGAGAAAGAGATATATTACATGCTGTGTAAACTTACGAATCACTTCATTTGTAGTCAGCTAGAAAAACAAGATGACCACTTTCATCATTTCAGTGTTATCAATGAGATTGGAAAGGATACAAAGGCTATTTGCAGGATACACTGTACATTTTCTAATGTTAATTAACATACCTAAACTTTACAACATGCATGTTGTAAAGTCAAACATGGTATAAGTAGTGCAGTATAGGTGTGGACTCTACATACTTTAGTATTATTTACCTCAATGATTAGCATGTTTCTTAGAAATAAACAGTGTTAATTGTTTTATTACATGTTAATTAGCAAAATCCTAAAACTCAGACATAAATATGGCTTTTGAAAGCCATGGTGGAGATGAATTATATTGAAATTAGAATAAAAGTTCCTAGGAGCATGATTTATATGTACAATTGAGACTAAGGTTGATTGCTGATATTAGAAGGCTAAATTCTGGACTTTAGCACTTTTTTTTTAATAATTACAGACTACATTGACTATTGTGATGTAGGTTATGTTTATTAATAGAAATTAAAATTTTAACTTTTTTTCTGATGTTTCATTTAACAGGTTAGTCTGCTTCTAAAGTACTTCTGGTACTACTCAGATATTGGTCTGAGGGTTTATCAGGCATGCAATACTTGTCATCCATGGATATATAAGCAGAGCTTCCTTATCTACAGAGGTGTATTCAGCAGTCCTCAGACTCTCGCAAACCCCCTTCCATGATTATTTTCATTGGCCAAATACAAAAAAGGGAGGGGCAGGGATTTTGATGAGTGGCATTAATATCTTACTCCACAAAATAGCGCTAAATCATGTCTCTCCCAATACCAGATGCAGATTATCCATTTAGTAAAACAATATTGTATCTAAAAATACAGTATCTAAAAATAAATGAAATCAAGAAAACACAAGTTAATAATGTATAAACCTGTATAAAAATATAACAATGTATAGAAAAACAGATTTTAAAGTTGTAGATGTCTGCAAGTTTTGCCTAAATATCATTTACACATTTTGCAAAGTCAGAGATAATGTTTTATCTCCATAGAAACTACTCATTCTATACTGTATGTGCTCACAGGTTACGCAATCCCTACATCTAAATACATATTTAAAATGCCCTGTGGTGATAATATCCTTTTATAAACCTGGCTTATTCCCACAGGTCTAGTACTGGCTCTCATGTATTTTTGGATCTCTTTTTTTCCCTGCCAACAATTGTATTAAATTGTAAACCCAAATCATTCTCATTTATTTTAAGCACATCCATAATGTATCCCTTTCTCATAATTCCAGATGATGAACAGATCATCAATAAGATCATCAATAAACTGAAACTGGAGCACCAGACTTCACCATTTGCATAACTGGATGCAAACGTGGTGCCCATTGCTGTCCCTCAAAGCTGTTGATAAAAAGAGCCATCCCATACAAAATAATTATGGGCAATAATGAAGAGAATAAATTTGGTCCCATTACAATTAGCAGTAAAACTGGCTATTCCTGCAATTATCTGGTGACCTGGAGTATTATTCATCACTTTAGGCAAGTGATAAAAATTAGGAATTGTGGATGCTCTGATAACAATAAATTCCTTTTTCACATTTAGATATAATTCCCTTTTGTTGTGCTTTGTCTAAAATGACTATAAGTTAATCCTGATATTTTGATGTGGAAGTCAATTTTAGAAAGCCATAAGATTATATTTCTGAAAAGATTCATTATGATTCCTTCCTATAATCATAAGTATTTTATACCACTGTACTACCTCCCATATCAGCTTGTTTAAAAGTCAAATTATTTTCAGAAGCAAGATGCTTAAATAATTCCTCATTATCCAATCCTGTTGAGTAAGGGGGTTTGCAAGGGTCTCAACACTGCTGAATGCACCTCTGTGGCTAAGGATACCCTGGTTATATATCCATGGGTGATAAGCATTGCCAGCGGGCATATAAATGTATATTACAGCTGATTATGTATCTTTTATGCTGGAAAGCTTAGTTCTTATGTGACTAGATACTTCATGTATTTTATTATATTTATTTGTTATAAATGGCATCTTATAGGTCATTGGTCCTTTTTCTCTCTCTCTTTTTTTATATAGTTTATTCCCTTTAGATTGGTGTAAATATATGAATGTTGATTTTCCACATTGATGTGCAAGGCATGTCTCTGCACATTTTAAATCATTATTACCCTCCCTTTTCAACATATGCAGACCAACCTGTTCTTTTAATATTTACATGTTTTTGTACAGCCCTGTAAAATATTTGGGCGCTATGACTTAAACATTTAAAGGACTACAAGCTTATGCACTTGCTCACTTGAAATTAATGACTTAATTCTGCTAATTACTATGAAAATGAAAATACTGATTCACAAGTATTTAACACCTTTAGTGCCCATAGGTTAGGCAAAGCAGAATAAAGCACATACTGTACATTTCTAGAATTAATCAGAGGCCGTCTCAATGACGCATGACTATACTATTATATATCCATGGTAGACTGCGTAGCTTTATATATTACATACTACTGATGTTTTCAAGGATATTCCACTTTGCATATGACACTTTAGGGTAGGTATAGTCCTTTCAATATATATGAATATTATTTGATTATTAGATTTAATGATATCCACTTGCATGGTTTATTCTAATCTACTATAGCAGTAATTTAAGAATATATTGGAGGCTGATTTATAGCAATGAATATACTTTTGTGGCAACAGGTGGCTATAGCATAGCTATTATAGAGGTGTTTATGAATTGTATTACCATAATTAGTACCGGGAGATGGATTTGTAATTACCTGAAAATGTAAATAGATACATTTTCGTTGTTTAATTCTATGTATGGCAAAGTAAAGTAACAGTAAATAAATGAACGTCAGGACCCCAAGTAAACATTGCTATATGTACATTGAATTACACGTTGATAAACCAAGGGTTGTATGTTTAGAGGAATGCAATGTTTAGGCATAGTCACCGTAATATTGCATTATGCAGAGTGCTAGGTCTGGTTGTTATGTTGCAACACTGCCAATACGGTTCTGTATTATATAGAGAGTGGCAGACATTTTCACTGCTGTTTATTCAATCAACCCACACTTATATTAATTGTAGCTCCACAGATTTGATTTGTAAAGTTGACAAGTCTGTGCTCTACTGCAAATTGTCTTTTAGCAAGATGTATAGAGGCCTTGAAACAGCATATGTCACTATTTTGTTACATGTTATATTATGCATTCCAAATAAAGTTGGATCCATGAATATGGAATACACACATCAGTCAGCAATAACATTTTGACCACCTACTTAATATTGTGTAGGTACCTTTTTGATGCCAAAACAGTCCTGACCCATTGAGGCATGGACTCCACTAGACCTCTGAAACTGTGTTGTGGTATCTGGCACCGAGACATTAGCATCAGATCCTTTATGTCCTGTAAGTTGTGAGGTGGGGCCTCCATGGATCGGAATTGTTTGTCCAGCACATCCCACAGATGCTCGATTGGATTGAGATCTGGGGAATATGGAGGCCAAGTCAACACCTTGAACTCATTGTGGTGCTCCTCAAACCATTCGTGAACCCTTTTTGCTTTGTGGTAAGGTGCATTATCCTGCTTATAGAGGCCAATGCCATCAGGGAATATCAAAAGGCTGTACATGGTCGTCAACATTGCTTTGTTAGTTGGTACGTGTCAAAGTAACATCAATATGAATGCCAGGACCCAAGGTTTCCCAGCAGGACATTGCCCAAAGCATCACACTGCCTCCACTACCTTGCAACCTGTCAGTGGTCATGATGTTATGGTTGATCGGTGCATAAGGTCTTTGTACACCACCCCCTACAGATTATATGAATGTAATCTATGTGCTGGTAAACAGGTGCTGGTATTGCCAACAATTAGATCTATATTCAGCTTACATTACTTAAAAAGGAATCTGCTTTATTATAGGATGTTGTTGTATCTGCTCACTGGGCAAATAGGTCTATTTGCAAACTTGCTACAAAATTGATAAAGTGAAGCAGATTATTTGCTGAATGAGAATGATTTCCCTCTTATTTTTTATTAGCTTTTTTTAAGCATAGAGGCTTTTGTAGAATTTGTCATATTGCCTCAGTTACATCTTACACTGTTCTGAAGAAGTCTTGAATTTGTATTGTAGGGTTGGACTTCCGATTAGACAGATGGGCATCTGTCTGTTGATTACAGGTACCATAAATAATACATAAGAGGTTATCTACAAAGGTCATTGTTTTGAAAGAGGAGAAATGAACAGGAATATTCCTTTGGTTGTCAAGGTGACTGCCCCACATTTCAAACGTAAATAACATGCTTTACATGCACATTGACAGATGCTAGGTATGGTTATGTGAGACCTAGCATCACCCAGATTTAGATTTGAAGTACAAAGACGAAGTAAGAAAAGCTTCTGTGTGATTGCTTGACCGATGTGTGAGCTTGAGTTGTAAATACAGCCCTTCTTCCAAATTTGCAGAATGGGAGTACCTTTTATGGCTGCCGATACGTTAGTGAATATAAGCTTTATCCATCAAGAACACTAATTTACAGGAATGAATACCACAGTTGTTCACAGAATCAAACTAGGCAATGCTGCTTAAAATGCTTCACTTGAGAAAGGGGGCTAACCCTAATAGCAAAAAAGAGTAAACATGGAAAAATGTGTTGTTTCCCAGCAAGGGACAGGGCTATGGATCTATAGTAATTGAATTACTGTAGTAAGACAGTCTATTTTCATTGCTGTGTGGTTGTCTACTTCTAAAAATGCTTTTAACGTTATAGCGTTTCCAGTAAACTTCGGATGATTTTGTGTGAGTGATCACATTGGTATTTTATCCATGGTTGAAAAATGCATGTTCCGTGGCTGCACTGGATAGACTAAAGAATGCAGACAAGTTTACAATTTGCTCATTACAGCACTAGATTGTATATTTTTCATATGCGTCGCTAAATAAAATTACAATGTGATCACCCTAGTTGTGTGGGATACAATTTGGAGGAATTTGCAATCATTGTGGTTGCTTTGATGTGGATAGAAATGTTGTCCTAATAGATTTAAACATGTACAGTTACACACTTTGAAGATTACTGCTTGTATAGTGCACAGGCTTTTCTTCAGCGTTGATGCAGGCATTCTGCATATATTACATTTTTAATATTTGACTCAAGCCTTCCCCCAGTGATTACACTGCATGTTTACTGCAGGTGCAGCAGCACTGATTATATAGACACTGAGGATATAAAGTGTTGTTTCATTTAGTCAGTTCCTGTGCTCCTGGAATTAAATACATTGTGTGGCCTCTAAGTGACCTTGCTGTTGTACACAGTAGGATCTCTTAATAGTGCAACACATTGTCTTGAAATCACTAGAGAGACAGGAAATTCCATTCATTTGAATTAAATTATTCTCATTGGTTCCTGCAGCAAAAACACTAACAAAAAAAAAAGAAATGTATTTTGCTCAGCTACTGTGGGCAGTCCTGATTTCTTGCAAACTGCTGTCATTTCACAGTTTCATCTAGCTGTAAGTATTTTATATTGTAAGCAATGCAAAATGTAAAACCTACATTTTAAAGTACTTTGAAAGCACATTAATATGCATTAATATTTGGAAGATGCATTTTGGGCACTAGACAGTCACAAATTTTAGTAAGATAGATGAATAAAAGTAGCATTTTTTAACCACAGACCTATAGTTATGTCCTGCTAGAATAGAGCACATTGTTTCAGTTCTGTTTCTCTGCTTTGTTAACAGGTGTATATATACGCATTGTATAAATACTACTTTTTCTGTACTGTTCAAAATGAATTGCACCATTAGATGTGCCTGATAATCATAGTGTTCAAATAAAGCTTCTAGATGATGGATAGAATGCAGAATAACACCCAACCTGTATTGCACTAGGAAATGCTTGTTAAATGTTTTTATTTTGTGTTCCTACACTGCTGTATACAAATATTTAAAAGTATGGTAACTTGTGTTAGTTTTTTAGATTATGTATGACACAAGATTTCAATATGTCTCACAATAAATATTTTACAACAGAATTACTGTGTTAATTATGAGCCTAATTTTTCACTCCGCTACCTGTTTTATTAAAAATTACAAGACAAGGACAGTGATCACATTCCCATTTAATTCAGGTATGTCTATGGAACATGCATACTCCAGGGCGGGGATCTCGAAGAAGCACAGATTGAGCTCTAAGTATCTTTTAACACACAGAGCCAATGCTGTCAGCACCTCTCCACCAAATGATCCGTACTGCTCTACAGGTGGGCAGGAGAGAACACAGAAGGTGGAGGGGACGAATGAGAGCGGAGAGAACACAGAAGGGTGGATGAGAGAGGAGAGAACACACTAAGAGGGAGAGAAAAGAACACTGACAGGTGCAGGGGAAGAGGAGAGAACACTGACAGGTGGGGAGGGAAGAGGAGAGAACACTGACAGGTGGGGAGGGAAGAGAAGAGAACACTGACAGGTGGGGAGGGAAGAGGAGAGAACACTAACGGGTGGGGAGGGAAGAGGAGAGAACACTGACAGGTGGGGAGGGAAGAGGAGAGAACACTGACAGGTGGGGAGGGAAGAGGAGAGAACACTGACAGGTGGGGAGGGAAGAGGAGAGAACACTGACAGGTGGGGAGGGAAGAGGAGAGAACACTGACAGGTGGGGAGGGAAGAGGAGAGAACACTGACAGGTGGGGAGGGAAGAGGAGAGAACACTGACAGGTGGGGAGGGAAGAGGAGAGAACACTGACAGGTGGGGAGGGAAGAGGAGAGAACACTGACAGGTGGGGAGGGAAGAGGAGAGAACACTGACAGGTGGGGAGGGAAGAGGAGAGAAAACTGACAGGTGGGGGAAGAGGAGAGTACACGGACAGGTAGGGGTAAAGGAGAGTACACTGACAGGTGGGGGGAAGAGGAGAGAAAACTGACAGGTGGGGGGAAGAGGAGAGAACACTGACAGGTGGGGGGAAGAGGAGAGAAAACTGACAGGTGGAGGGAAGAGGAGAGAACACTGACAGGTGGGGGGAAGAGGAGAGAACACTGACAGGTGGGGGGAAGAGGAGAGAACACTGACAGGTGGGGGGAAGAGGAGAGAACACTGACAGGTGGGGGGAAGAGGAGAGAACACTGACAGGTGGGGGGAAGAGGAGAGAACACTGACAGGTGGGGGGAAGAGGAGAGAACACTGACAGGTGGGGGGAAGAGGAGAGAACACTGACAGGTGGGGGAAGAGGAGAGAACACTCACGGGAGGGAAGAGGAGAGAACACAGAGGTTGGGGAAAGAGGAGAGAACACTGACAGGTGGGGGAAGAGGAGAGTACACGGACAGGTAGGGGTAAAGGAGAGTACACTGACAGGTGGGGGGTAAAGGAGAGTACACTGACAGGTGGGGGGGGGAAGAGGAGAGAAAACTGACAGGTGGGGGGGAAGAGGAGAGAACACAGAGGTTGGGGAAAGAGGAGAGGACACTGACAGGTGGGGGGAGAGAGAACACTGACAGGTGGGGGGAAGAAAGGAGAGAATGCTGACAGGTGGAGGAGAGAATACTGACAGGTAGGGGAGAGAGGAGAGAACACTTACAGGTAGGGTGAGAGAAGAGAACACTGACAGGTGGGAGAGAGGCGAGAAAGCGTGAGAGAGGAGGAAGAGAGAGATATGGGAAGAAAGATTGGTACAGAGGATCTATCACATTAAAAGTTTGATGCGCACGGAATACACTTCCTCTCAACACTGTGCCCTGTAAAGAATCTGAGTTCAAAGCAGCAGCCATTTCCCCGGAGACCAAAATCTAGTGTGAAGTAAGCTCCATGGCTCCAACAGGTACACGATTTTCGTGAAGCTATGTTTTTTCCGTTCTTGATCATTTGGTTCTGTGTGGTGCTTTGCTGGAGACAGGAGTAGTGGATACAGTGCAGATACTGAAACTCAGAGAAGCCGGAGCAGCTTTTACTGTCACTTGAAGTTCCCTGTGTGACACTCTGTGCCCTCGTTCCTACACCAATTCCTGATATACCCATATATACCTATTGTTCATTGGCATTATATATTTATATATATACATCCATCTGTATGCCCACCTAAGCATGTGAGCTTATTTACTCCATTTCTATCAAATCTGCCATAGGCCCCAGACCCAGACATTTTGGAGAACTAGCAACGCAGAGCCTCTAGCTAATCCCACCAGGGTTGCCACCTCGGCCATTTTTTACCAGCCACATATAACTTTTGCAGGCTGTCTTGCAGTATGTAGAAGTCATATATGACCAGAAGGAAATCAATTAGCAAATCAAATAGTGAATACTACAGAACCATGTTAATTAGGTAATTGATATCCTTCTGGTCACATATGACTTCTACATACTACAAGGCAGCATGAAAAAAAATATATGTGGCTACCCTAATCCCACCTAGCTCTGATTGAGCTCAAACAATGTTAGGAATAGGAAGTTTACCACTGATCCAGCTGGAACACACACAATTAATCTGGAGTCAAACCCACCAACAATGCTAATACTTGACTACAACCACTTTCCCTTTGACCTCTTCACTACTGGGTGTCTTCTGTCCGGCATGCCATCTAGATTGTAAGCTAGCAAGCAGGGATCTCTACTTCATGTTTCAGTCTGTTCTTGTTTGTAAAAAATAGTATGTAGTTCCCCTTCATACTCTGTACCTAGCGCTATGTAAATTGGTGCTATATAAATAAATGGTAATGTAATGTAATTGATTCCAGCCCTAGAAACCCACACAGTAATTACCTTACTTCTAGATCTTTTCCCAGCAGACATTAATAAACCTCATTATATGTATTAAGCAAATGTGTGATATTGCTTAGATTACTGGAGGGACTTTTGGACTTGACTGCTTTTAAAAAAAATCCTTATTAGGGAGAAGAATGCCCTAAATCCCAAGTCCTTCGTAGAACTAAAAAATGTGTGCAAAGAGAATCTTTGCTGCAGTACTATTAGTAGACAACAGATGGCGCTGTATACCCCCCTTTCATTGCCTCAGTGTCATGTGAAAGCAACTTGCATGATTTTATAAATAAAAATCATAAGTATAGGTTGTAACATGCTTTCATGTTACACTATTATAATGTACGTGATCTTTGTGTATTCATTATAAATTATTGCATATAGCACTACTCGGTGACGTACATGGCGTTTTGTGGATTAATAGTAAAAAGGTCTGTATAAAATGGTTACCGACTTGTGTTCACGTCGCATATGACAATGCATGTACAGACATAAAGCAACTTGAGCAACTTATGTGTCACTTTATTGCTGATAAATAAATTACCAATCAGTATTGCGTTTCTATCATTCTTAGAGATCTTGAAAATGTCATGTCATAGGATTGAAAAATTGGTTCCTTTGGTTTTTTTTCCCATGAGGATTAAAACTTCACAGAACACTGGGTAATACCTGCATTCCTCTTTGTGTTATGTCATCTTTACTAAATGTCACATTGTTCCTCCTGCCATATTGTATAAGTAAATTCATCACAAGAACCCGATGTTCTGTTTCGAAAGGATTACAGAAATGTCCCCAACTGGACTATTCACACCCCTTTCCTCAAACTGATTACAAGGGGAAGGATCATGCAACGTCATCCCCGCTTACGTCACGGTTATTCACAGAAGAGGAAACGCAGGTTTCAGGGGGAAAATGAGTGGACTAAAGATGGTAAACTCCCACGGATTTCCAGTGTTGTGTTTACAAATTAATTTACCACGTTTACTATATGTCGTTCAACAATGGCGGAGTAGCTGGCTGAGCAATACAGCTTAGCTGCGTGCCAGAAGGTTTCATAGTTGATGAAAATTAATACAGTGATAAAATAAGGGGGTGTTAGTTAATTGCATCAGGGAAATACATGCAAATAAATGTATACTTTTTGTGCTGTTTAATTTGCTGTATACGCCAGCCATCGGTGGATCGGTGGCGCCGGATTTCCCCCCCATGTATATTAGCTTTTCGATTCCATTCGATAAGATGCTAAAGGCAATGCTTTCTTAGGGGGTGGTGACGTGGGAGGGCCTGGAAATCAGGAAATAGGTGGCTCTGGCAGGTAGGCAGCTTTATAACCCTAAACAAAGGTGGATTCAGATAGAACGTTGTGTGATCATTGTAAAGTACAGACACCGTATGAAAGAGTGCAAGGAGATCAGACCGAGAGACTGCCTGGAGACAGCACTGGAACAAAGTGACAGATTATCCTAATAATCAGGAAGCTGAGCTCCAGCGAACCCCTGATAGCAGAGCCAGGAGACACTGATAGTGACGTGTGTAGGCAGAGCTGCTGACGGTGAAGGGGCGGTCTTTCGTTCGTTCGTTCTTTCTTTCTCTCTTTCTCTCTGTACATGGAGTGTTCCCATTCACTCTCTTCATCCTCTAAACATGTCTGATCGTTTTCGGGAAGAGACCTCTGAGATCCTGGAGGATTATATCCAGTATTATCTTGATGGAGGATGCACAGCACCCACCAATACTACTGCAGAGACCCTCCGGAGGGTGGCTGGGGAGATGTTGGATATAAATCGTTCTTTCTATGAGTCCTGCCAGCAAATCCAAGGGAATCCCAGGGAGGTGTTACAGGCTGTATCTGAACAGGTCGTGGAGGAAGGAGGACTGAATTGGGGCCGGGTGGTATCCCTTATTGTGTTTACTGGAATTTTGGCAAAGAGGTCAAGGGACCACAAAACTGCGACCCCCAAGGAGCTGACCGAGGTGCTGAGCCAATTCCTGGCAGAGGAGCACAGAGACTGGCTTCAGAACAACGGGGGATGGGTAATTATTGTTCAGTTTCTATTTTTAAGCTGAAAGCCTGAATCCATCATGACTTGGGTTACTACCTGTTCATAGTGGAAAAATGGGGAAAATTCTGCTTGTACATATGGCAGCTGGACAAATGACTAATAAACCTAATTATCCTATTAAACTATTCATATTCTAGCTCAAAATGTATGGCCCAACCTTGTCATTACAATAGTATATAGGCTCTGGTCCTCTAGTGAGATGTGCTGATACGCTTTATAGTTCAGTATATGGTAAGCTCTGCATTATACTAATATCAATGCTTGATTGTGCCCTTGACATCTCTGACACTCTATGGGTTAATTGTAGATTTCAGTGCGTATCATTTCATGGAAATCTAAGCACATGAGACCATTCAGTTATTTGTCAATTATACAGCAGAGTCCTGTTCCTATTTAACAGTGGGTGGGTCGGAGTGTAAAGCTTTTTTTTTTTTTTTTTTTTAAACCTTCTGAGTCACATGCAAACTAATTAATGTGGAAATTACTCATCATGAGTTCTTGGGAACCAATAAACCTATATTTGGTTATAAAATATTCCTCTTCAAAAATGCAGCCACTATAGCTCTTGCCTTTCCAAATATGTCCACAGTCCTAGAAAGGCTCAAGATAAGAATCCTGTGTACAAAAGTGATGTTTGGATAACTTGTCTGTCACTTGTTTGAAGTAAGATTAAACAAGTGACTTTTTTTTTTTCTTTTAAAGTTGCAGTTTAGCCACAAAGTCCAGTAATTTGCTTGTTAATTCTGCAAAATGAATTTGATCATGGAAATCCTGAGCAGTAAATGGTGCAGAATTCTTCATACAACTTGAAGATGAAAGATCGTGGAGTTGATGGGCAATAATTTTGTTCACAACCTGTCTTGAAATCCCATATTATAACAGTTTTTGGTTTGACCTCTGGACTTATTTTCTGGCATTCAGAATATAACTATAACAGATGAGAAGGCCACCCCATGTAAATATTGGCACAGCCCACACCTAAGATTGTAATTACCTTTCCTGACAATACATATCATTTGTGTAATTACTATTCAACTGGTTCAGTCTGGTTGCAACAGTCATCAATCTCAGCCAGCCAAAGATGTGAGGTGCGCTTGGATTTTTCAGTGCACAGCTAGAATGGTAAGGCAAGGTAAACTACATTTTTGGCAAACAAACCAGCATATCTGTTTCAAGGTTCGGAAAGGTCTTTTACATTAGTGTTCATACAACATGTCATTTTGTTTTGTGGCCAAAACTGGAACTGGCTAAAAATAATGAAATGGGAATGTGCTCGGTGCACTCACCCTCACTCTATATTTGATACACTATTTTTTTTTTTTTTTTTTGCCTACAGTTGTCCTTTTTAAACTGGGTTTATACACGAGTTCTTTTTTTAAGACCCTGCTTTCTTTAATCCATATCTATGTCAAGTGTCACCAGTATAAAACACTTGCTTATTATAACTGGACCTTTTTTGACTGCCAGGTGGATGACCAATAATGTCTAAAGTTTTTTTTTTTTTTTTTTTTTAAATGTTTAATTCTCATCCTTGTGGCATTTAAAGTGGCTTGGGTATTAAGATTGGTGTTTATCAACCCACCTACTATGAAGCATCACTTCATGTGAGAATAGGTGGAGTGATCAGTGACTTTAACATTCTGAATCCACGTGTAGTGAGTTAAATATCCACGTGGGTGTGTCATAACAGCCAGCACATATTTATGAGTCCTCTGGACTGACTCTTAAGATATGTTTTATAAAACCTCTCCTCAAGTAACGCCATTAGCCTGTGCATGTGATGAGTTAATTTAAAGCCCACCAGTTGTGTGTGTGTGTGTGTGTATATGTGTGTATATATATATATATATATATATATATATATGCCTTTATGCCTTTTACTGAAATAACAGTTCGGATTGCAGTGTTAATGACTGTATGGACTGGTCTCACAATACAATATAAACTTAACATAAGTTTGTTTACTCACTACAAAATACCGTACTAAGTGAAAATAGATATCATTTCAACTTGTATTCTTTTATTTATACAACCAACACCGTGCTTTTTTAATTTAATTTTTTACCAACCACAATATACAGTTCATTCGCATATACTTAGCCAGGCACCAAAGTCCTGTGTAAAGTTGGCTATGCACATAATAGCTACTATACAATATGTAGCTAGTCAGACACTGTTGGGGGTTCAGTTTCCAGAGGATATAGTTTGTCTAACACAGATGGACATTGTTCAGTTTCCAGCCTTGTTTTTGGGGCTCATACTTTGGTGGTTAATGAGGTAGCTACAGGCCTAAGACTCTCCGGGACAGAGTTTTTAAGATGGGACATCAAATTGTCTTGTCAAGAGCCAGATGGTTCTGCAGACTGCAGGATATCTGGCATCCCTAATGTGGTTTCATTGAATTTGGTGCACAAGGTGAGGTCCAATGTAACTTCAGTGAAATCTTTTTTTGTTGCCTTAAAATAGTCCCTAAAAGTATGACTCCAAAACCTTACAATATTTTACAATTGCTTAACATGACATTATTATGATGTTTTATGATATTTGCGTTTTCAAAATGTGCCACTACATCGGTCATAATACATTTCCATTTAAAAGTTGTCATTTGACCGCAGTTGGAATGGCTTTTAACTGTACATTTCCACCATGAAGGTGACCTCTGTTTTAACTCCCCATTTATCTGGCAGGACCTGTTACCCACAACATGTAATCTGAGAACACTCAGATTTGCAAAAGCAGAGATGAAATCCACAGAATGTGGAAGCACTTGTAGTACTTTTTAATTTATGTCTACAAAAAGACATACTTTATGTACTGACAGTTTATCTGGGAATACTATCCGGTCATAAATCACAAATGCATTGATTTCCAGGATGTAACACACCAGGCAGCCATATAAGCCATATATTCTCTATTATTTATAACTCCATATTATTCTGCAATGGACAAACACAACCATACAAATACAAGTAAATATATTTAGATTTAGGTGCTTGTACAGATATCATGGGAATTTAAAGGATGCCTGTTTCCTATATTTTATATCTACAGGGAAATGTTTTCGGAAATACAGTAAATTGCATTCCTTTTCTACACCTTGATGCGGGGGGGGGGGGGGGGGCGGGGCGGGTGTTGGTTAATTTAAGAAAGCCCATTGAATAGTTTAACAACAAATTAGTTAATACTGATTTTTCAAAATGTTTGGCCTATAGTGAAAATGAAGTCAGTGATGTGAGGACTCGATGGAAGACCAGATGGATCAGTCACAGTTTCTGCAAGGATATTTAAATTACTGTGTGTCTCTAGCAATCTAGAAATACAGTAGTATGTGTGTACATTTTGGAGGAATATGATTGTATTTGCATTCCACATATCCCAATATATAGTAGTTTGCTTCAACAACCAGAGAAATATTATTAAAGGTATAATGTTTAAAACTAGTATAATAGGTGCAAAATTACAATTTAAAATGGTGATTACCGGTATATATGATTAAATATCTACATCAGACTGCTTTTTAGAAAGAATATATTAAATGGAAGTTGTAATATATTTTATTTAAACACACATACTAGATCCTGAATAGCTTCTTTGTCTTGCATTTCGAATCAAGCCAATTTTCATGACATATTTGCTGTATATGAAGATTATTCAGACTGTCTGGGACTGCTGTGTACTGTGACACCCTGTAATACTGTGTGTGGGTTCCAATTCCATTAAAGAACACTGAGAGAGTGCCAGAAATCCAGATCCTCTATGCCTAATAGTTTTACTGGATAGAAGCCCGGGTATATGGCTAGGAAAAGGTTAAAGAGAATCACAAGGCAGAAAACTTATGTTTGTACAAATTAATTGTAAAGAGCAGAGTTCCGGAAGGTATTGAGGGCATAACTTGTTTACATAGTCATCTGCCAAGCTGAGTTCAAACAGAGCCATCTGGAGACTATTGCTTCTATACTTGATTATGCTGAATAAGGATCCGGTTGACCAGCTGCTCACTTCTTTCAGTCATTGGTCCATAAATGCTATTTTCACATTATGCTTATTTCAAAGTAAACGCCTAGTATAGGAATACTGCTCAGTGCAACCCATTTACAAAGATCTCTAAAGCCAGTGCCTAATCATCACAGGTACTAATACAGTTAGAATGCTGTCCTCCCACTGTTCCCACTGTCTTCCCACTCTGTCTCGCCTCCCATGATGTTACTCTACGTGGTGAAGGGTCTAAACAGTCTAGACTAGTTATTTCTAGCGGTTATAAAGCAAAAGCTGGGCTTCTGAGTTTTGTACTATAGATGTGAAATGTATTAAGCATATGTGGTTCATGACCTGTAATGGTTAACCTGGACTAAACTACAATTATTTGAATGAAACGTTTTGTAGATTGCATTACTTGACAAGGCAAACTATACTTTATATCCATATTTTATTTCTAGCTGATATCTTCTAGTTCTTCAGTCGTTACCATTACAATTTTGAGTCCAGGCATCCTTTTGTGTGTGTGTATAGTGCTTTAACAAGGGTAAGGGTAGTACCGGTAGGGCAACAATGTGTAGAACAGATTTCTTAAAGTGGGATACTGCACTGGTTTCCATGGTGATGCTTCACTCTTAGAACTCTGTCTCATAACTGGTCAGTAGATATAACTGGTGTATATTCAAGTCAAACTGACATGAAACTCCTGCCAGTCTGTATTTATGCCTCCATATTGTGACTTACATTTTGTGTGGAATATTGATTTTTTTTTTTTATTTTTTTTTTTTACTCAACTGTCATGTTGGCCAGAGACAAACAGCCAAAATATCCTGTAATTTATCATCCCTTAAAGTCCGCTTCTGAATAAAGGTATTCAAAGTCCCTTGCAACTTGGGCCCCCTATTAAGTTCACTGTCGAACACTCAGGTCTCAACAGAACATAATAAATATGAGTCTACATTGCAGTTTCTGTTGGACAAGTTACTAAAATAACTTTCAGCTCCTCATGTTGGAGAAACTGTTCTAATTCTTTGCAGTGCACCTGATTAGCTGGTAGCATGCTCTGTTATTCCTTATCCTTCATGCTGTTTATCCATAAATACGACTTTTTGACCCTGTTTGATGAAGTTTAGTTAGACTGAGGGGAACATTGTTGCAAAACAGAAAACCAAGAGCTGGCTATTCATTAAAACTGTAAATGGGATTAATGACTGATTTAGGAACATTTTCTCTTTCTATTTCCATCTCCACTATTAATACTTGATTTGTGGCAACTGACATTTTTAAATAGACTCTAAACTTGTAAATAAACCAGTCAGGATTTGTTGCTCTCCAACAGCAGGCAGGAAAAAAAAAATGTAACCGCTCTGAAAATAAGAACTCTTTTTAACTTTTGTGTAACTTTATACAACTACTGTTGTTTTTTGTAAAAATTTTTTAATGTATCCAGATGTGTAGTTCTGCATCCTTGTTGGAATATAAATACTTTTCCATTTTTTGATCTAACATTCTTTTTATTTAACTATAT
The DNA here is from genome assembly GCA_036172795.1 of Pelodytes ibericus. Classification (NCBI taxonomy): domain Eukaryota; kingdom Metazoa; phylum Chordata; class Amphibia; order Anura; family Pelodytidae; genus Pelodytes; species Pelodytes ibericus. The sequence goes on from CM069858.1 coordinate 161,947,991, forward strand.
TTATATATATATTTCTTTTCTTACTCCTTTTTAGACTGGATTTCATCAATACTTTAGTAAAAAGGAAGGGAGTCGCCAAGAGAACAGTTCTTCTTCTAGCGCCCTGGTCGCAGTAGCAGGAGTTGGAATTGCGGCCGGACTGGCCTTTCTTCTGGCTGTCCGATGAATGAACATGTTCAAGACAAAATACTGGAAGAGACATCATGAATCATCATAAAGGACTTGCTGATTTTTATCCCTGAACATCCAGCACATACAATTACACCAACATTGGCTAATCTGTTTACTAAGAAATGTTTTACACTGCCATTCTCTTTATTATAGCTATATTTTTTTATTCAGTGCATCTTTTTCTTTTACATGTAATTCTCCAAAGAACCAAACAGAGCATATGATGGCTTTAGATGAGCTTTAAATTGTATAAATGTAACTGGTTGATGTTTTTTGACAGCAGTTATCCCAGATGGAGATTATTTTACAAAACGTAACCACACTAAAGGCAAATACATTTCTTATTCAAAGTGTGTGTGTGTATATAATTGAAACTTATTTTGTGTGTAGCTTTTTTTATCCCTCCCCACACATTCAGTGAATTAAGACCCAAGTGATCTGGTTTTTAATAAATATACTTAACAATGTATAAAAGGCTCAAATACACTTCTCATAATGCATTTCACATTTCCAATTTTAAGTATGTACATAATGCCTGTTGTTAAAACTACACCCCAGCAAGTGTATTCAAACGACAGATGGTACCATTTTCGGAAACTTACAGCCTCATTCGCACCCAACTAAAATGTTTTTTTTGGTTTTTTTTATATAGGTCTTAGGCAAAATGGAAACCCCTTAGGACCTTGTCACAATCTTTTGTTCTTGTACAACATTACAATCCCCTGTCTGGTGTTACATATCTTTTTAATTATGCACTTTAAAATGTTTCACCTCACACTTTTTCAGTCACCACACAAATACCTTTTTTTTTAAGTGACTCCTAAACATTGATCACACTGACTGTAGAGCATAAAAGCCGATCATGTATGAGCTATACATTGTTTTAACAAACTTGCAAACAATTGCATAGATTAAGAAAAAATGTGTTTATGGATTTATGACATCATATTGCAGCTTGATATGTAAAGTACATATTTGCCATACAAAACAGGCCATTTGCACTCAGTACACATAGTGATGTCTTAAGCAGGAGCCACCACAGACTTTTCTTCCCCACCAATTGCCATTGAATCTTTCCTGAAATAATTTGTGTTTGGTAGCACCTGATTGTATAAAAGTATACATTCAAAAACATATATGCATACACCCAACTTTGAGGAAGTTCCATCTTACTTGTGTTTTAGACCTGTGTTACCTCTCTCACTCTAAGGAAAGCCATTCAAATCTTACGCTGTAAACAAACATTTAATCAGCAACATCTTTCTGATATTAAATTGGGAGACTAAGACTGCCAACCTACCTATCATTCATGGACACCTGTTTCATTTAGATCTCTATCTCATTATTTAAATGCTAGTCAGGGATTATCTCTTTGTGCTTGAATGGTGTTTTCCATACAATTTTAAAAGATCTGACATAGTGCTGTAAAAACCTATTTCACAATCATTTAGGAAATTAGATTGTACTAAATAGGATTTTTTTTATATATATATATCACAGTAGTCTCCCTTTAATGAAAGGTGAATTTGTGAACAATGTCTATTAGTTTAATAGGTAATTATACATTTTAAAAGAAGTAATTATTTTATTTATCAAGGAATACATTCCATTCTGGATATCCATGGTAGTCTGGCATTCCCATGGATTAGCACCTTGTAATTCTATAGTGGTCCCAGAAAAAAATAATATATTTTTCAGTTCTGTTTCTTTAATACCCTAAGCATGTAGTTTTTGTGAGGGAGAGGGTTTATGGGTGTGTAGTTTTTGTGAAGCTCACCCCTAACTAAAAATGAATTGAGGGGAATAAAAAGATTTAGAATAATATTGTTGAATCTGTGTATGTGTGTGGGGTATCAATAAATGAATATGCTAATTTGTATAGTCACAAAAAAGGCATTTTGTGCACAAATGAAAACCCTGTAATGCTTCTTGTAAAGTTTAATGAGTCGAGCCATGCAAAGAAAAACCCCCACCAAGGATCTCTCACTTTAATTATGTATTGTTGCCTATGTGTATATGTCTGTTGCTTTAACCTTTTCAGAGTAGTAGCCAAACCAAGCAATAATATTTTCACCCCTTGACGCCTGTTTCCTCAGCCCCCTTCCTCTCTCCATCTCTTTCGTGGCAAGCAGGGAGGGGCTCTGTAATCCCTGGTGGTCTTGCAGGATGGGACAGTGAGCTATTTACCATATAATTAGAATTCTATATATTTATATAAATATATGTGTGTATATGTTTTATGTACTTTTCAAATGGACTGGTTCCTGTAACTCCATCATGTTTACCTTTTCCCTCCTGCAGATGCTGCAGTACCAATAAATAAAAATGAAAAGAAAAACACTTGCATCTTTTTTGGTTAGTTGATTAGGGTTTAACAATGATTTAGTTTTGCATTTTAGCTGTACCCAGATTGCTGCCCATCCCCCTGATGCCTCGTTTTTTCTTCTTTCCCAAAAGTCAGCAATGAGACCTATGGGAATGAAACTATACCATAGGGATAGTCCAGCTGTTTACATACATTCATTCAGACCAACAATTACCAAAAGAAACATATTTTGCAGTGATTGGTAAAACCACACCCATGGCCACACGTGCAGACACACCCAATTTGAAGTGTCCTGGATATGGCTTAAAAAAAAGGTGGCAACCATACACAGTATGCTTGATATGACCCTCCTTGCTCTACTTGCAATGCTGAGCTAGGGTGAGATCCCTAACTAGCATCTACTGCTGGGAGTTCTGCCTCTTGCACATAATCTTAGATATATATTAGTCTATTCACTAAGTGAATTAATATCTGAGTAGGAAAGATAGGCGACTTGTAGAACGTTCCCGGTTCCACTAGCAATGAATGATATCTGCTCCATGTATAGCAACCAACAAGATGAGCACCTGGGGCTTCCAAAGTTAAAGATCCACAAATGAGGTAATACAATATGTGTTTGATGTTTCAGTATCTACATAAATTCATTTTGTGCTGTGAATTAAACATTGAACATGTGTATTGCCTCACTTGTGTATTGTGTTGCATGGCCGTGTGTGCTGAATAAGATTACTTCTGTAAATATGTTTCTATTCTGTGTTTGTTGTCCAAAGTTTAAGCCAAATATTCACAGTAAATAACATTTGCAGACTTCACAGAGACAAAACTTAACATTCATAAAATAACAAACATTCCATCTGCCTGATGCACTGTAGAACCTCTTTTCAAATGTCACCTTTTGAAACTCTGATATATTACTCCATAGATTCCACTTATATGAGGACACTGAGGGCTTTTAATCAATGATTTTGTAAGTCTTAGAGGAGCAGTAATGAGTGACGTTTTGGGGGTCATGTATATAGTATGTAGCATAAGTAAATGTTGGAAGAGTAAAAAAAAAGGTGAGATCCAATGTATAACAGCAATGACACCTTTGTTATACAACTTGGGATGTATTACAAATTGCTAAGATTATGCTTTGCCCCAACTAATGGTTGGCCCAAGATTTCCAATGACATTTCTGTCACATATACCGTATGAGCCTTTTTGTTTCCAAATGGGTTGCGATATTGCTAAGGTTCAATAGCAACCCTAAAGTCAGTTTCTAGAGGAGATGTTGTTAATACTGTAGAGTTGAGCGGACACCTGGATGTTCGGGTTCAGCCGAACTTCGAAAAAATGTCCGGGTCCGTGCTCGAACTTGACCCCAAACCCCATTGAAGTCAATGGGGACACGAACTTTTGGCCACTAAAATGCCTCTAAAAAAGTCCTGGAAAGGGCTAGAGGGCTGCAAAATGAAGTAAAATGTGGTGAGTGTCCCCATTCATATGAATAGGTCAATTAACCTATTCTTATGAATGGGGACTCTATTTCGGTTTATAGAAAGCCAATAGCATTACATGGATTCCATAAACCGAAAGTCTATAAACCAAATGTCTTTCGGTTTATAGTCTTTCGGTTTATGGAATACATGTAATGCTATTGGCTTTCTATAAACCGAAATAGACTCCCCATTCATAAGAAATTCTTATGAATGGGGACTCTATTTCGGTTTATAGAAAGCCAATAGCATTACATACAATGTAATCGCCGAACTCCAACACGAACATACAGTGTAATGTTCGGGTCCGGGGTCCAAAAACCGTAATGTTCGGTACGAACCCGAACAGTGCGGTTCGGGTTCGCTCAACACTAGTTGCTAACTGTAGCTTTGTGTCTGGAATTCGAATACATTGATGCATGTGGAGGTAGTATCATTATTACCAGTACTCCTAAAGCATAGAGTTTTCATATTCACCCCTGAATAAAACAGCAATGAAGTCACCCTATACCTCACTTGCACCCCTCAATTATAGTTGTCAATAGCACTGATATGATATCATTAGTGCTGTTTTATTCAGAGATGCCTGTATAGACCAGGCTGTAGTCTTCATTTTACCCAAAGCTGCCCTGAAGTAGCCTTTAATACTAACTAAAGCATCCTTTAATAAATCTCCTTTAACGCAAGATGGTTAGGGAAAATTCTGAAAATATAAAATTTCTCTTTTTCCTCACATATGGTCCCTTCTCAAGCTGACCCACCCCACACGTTTAATCAGTGAGCTCTCCTTTTCCGCTGTGTTATGACAGAATGCATAAAAATAAACGAAACTGCTATTTACTTAATTTGCTCGAACAGAAGACAAGGTTTTTTTCAGAGCAAATGCTCTGAAAAAGTCCCCCCATCTTATATTTGAGATTCGTCTTATAATAAGACCTCAAAAACCATCAAAGTCTGACTATAAGACTGGGATCCGGGTGCCCCGCAGAGCTACAGGGGACTTGGATCCCCCTTGCAAGCAGCTGGTGGATGTCTGCGCAATGCGGGAGGTCATTTGAGGATGATGTATGTGCAGACATTCCCCGGCTAGCCACCAGGGATATTGGGTATGTTGGGGGGGAGGGGGGGGTGGGGGGAGAGAGCCAGCATTGAGGGGGGGGGGGGGGTAGAGCCAGCATCGGGCAAGTCTGGGGGAGGGAGGGGGGAGAACCAGCATTGGGCAAGTCTGGGGGAGGGAGGGGGGAGAACCAGCATTGGGCAAGTCTGGGGGAGGGAGGGGGGAGAACCAGCATTGGGCAAGTCTGGGGGGTAGGGGCAGCATTGGCATAAAAGGAAATAAAAACAAGACTTTTTTATATCATAATTTTTAGTAAATTAAACTGTTTTCCTATAGGGTAAATAGGGTAGTCTTATATTCAGGCTTTAAGTAGTTTTTTTCCTAAAGGAATATCCAAAGTTTGGGAGGGTCGTCTTATAATCAGGGTCGTCTTATATTCGAGCAAATATTGTATGTCATTTGAGAATCTGCGAGATACTAGTGCTGTAGTGTAACTGGGGGGTGGCACCCAAAAACACTACGTTTTTCAAAATTGCAGTACCCAGTCACACTTGTTTAGTAAAATATTTCAGAAAATAAACTCACATAACAAAAACATAAGACATATCTGAAATCAACAATGCAAAATAAATAAAATAAACCCTTTTCATTTTTTTTTTTTTGAGTGTCCCATTACTGTCATGTGCTTGTTTGATTTCACACAATACATTATTATGTAAGGTTTAGGGGGCTATGCATCAATGGGTACGTTGGTCCAAGATATTCCTTAAGATGAATATTTGAGAATGTTTAGCGTGTGATATTTCTGGGCTTTTCTGGTCCACCCTTGAAGTGAAAATCCATCAACTTGCTGAGTAATTACACTTGAAGCTTCTATAGGAATAGTGCAGTTGCTATACACTCCATTTTTGGGGGGTCCATGACCATCAAGTCTAAACTGAATTCCGTGAATTGGCATATGCCAGAAAGTCACTCTTAACCACACTTAAGGATTACTAACTGCAGTTAGGATCAAATATGACACTGTAGTATAGCTTAAACAATGTCAACTAAATGGCTTACAGTGGACCAAGCATCAGTTAGGTTGAGTGAAGAAGCAGCTGATGTACAGAGAAAGGTCCTAGTAATGGAAAAAACTATTTCCTGACAGTGGAATTGTTAAGGGTTTTTTTTGTTCTCTACTAGATTAGTGGAAAATTACTGCAGATCTTTTCAACTGATATTGGTAAAATGGTTATATATTGTCGACATAAAAAATGGCCGCCTCCTAAATGCTTCCTCTTTCATTCACTCTACTTAATTAAACAATTGTGCATCTTAAGACCTGTTCAGATCTACCATGATTAGCAGCTACTATGACAGGATGATACTTTGTACAATTGATCAATACTGAAATTCAACTTTGGTTGTCTCAGAACTCCAAGAAACTAACCAGAAGGCAACTATGATTTCAGACAGTTTAGCCATTTTTATTTTGTGTTTCTCAGCCATTTTAAATCCGGGGAGTTTTATAGTAGTGAAATAACAAAATATATATATATAAATGTAAAAAAAACAAGCAATGTGTCCTTTTGTAATTTGGAAGCCTTTTTTAAACACGTGTTGGTTCGTTTTAATACGGTAATTACTTTATATATTTTAAATAAAGAACTACATGATAAAAGTCTCTAGCACAGCATTTTCCTTTCATTCTGTTCAACTACCTTACTTGGATTTTCCCCATAATAACACAGCCACAATTCAAATCCACTACATAAACAATGTAGCATTTGGTTTCATTTCCCATTTTCATAATTTTTTTTATAAAATTCCTCCATAAATACCAAGTATTTTAGGTAGTTTTCCTAGACATCCATTAAAACTGTAGAACAAACAGTAGCAACAGTGAAAGAGAACAAAGCAATAGGATTACTGTCAATTCTAGAATAATTGTATATTTATTTGTAACAGTGGCGTATATACAAAGTGCTTTTAACTGGAGAATCCTCTCTCCAAATGTTATGCTGTTAGTATATTTACCAACACTTAGTGGTGATGTGTAAAACTCTTGCAAAGCAAAGTTTCAGAATAAAACTGTCCAATTACTGAAAACTTATGGATATCATTTATTTTGAATAAATCTTGACACCTAAGGCTTTTCATGAAAGAAGGGATTGCATGAAGTTTAGTAAGATTTGGACCCACAAATATTGGAGTACTTTGATGCAATGGTGGGCTGAGCATGATATGGCTAGATGATGTGACTAAATCCCCAATTGTTGAATTTAAGGTGTTTTTGAAAGTAGTGATAAGGGGAAAAAAACCTGTTTTTGCTCTTACTGGTTGTGCACTAATATTTCTATGTAAACAATGGCGTTAAGCCTGAAATAGTCTTTTTCTAGAAAACAAACAATTTTCCAAATATGTCCCATTTGTTTAGCACATGGAATAACTGCCAAGTGCAGTATTGTTAGCAATCTGAATTGTGAAAGGATCCCATTGATCCAAACAATATGTCTTTTATGCAAAGTGTGGGAACTACTTTGGCGGTTAGGCTACAAAAGGTATGGAATGTTTGGGCATTCTTTACAACGATTAATTCAATGCCAAACTAAATGTTTATCCTCCTCTATTTCAAGCCTCTCTACTGAAAATAGTGGGTACAATATGTTGTGTAAACCCATATTGTGTTGTCTAGGTTAGGAATGTTCATGTTTAAGGACAAGGCCAATTTCTGCGGTATTGGTTTGTGTTGAACCATAAAATAGGTTCTTTAAGATAATCGTTGACACTATCTTTATAGGAGCGACTGTTCCTATGTTTGCCACCAATCCATGTGTCCCTCTTTACCCCTCCCTAAATTCAAGGAGCTCCAATTTTTAGATGTGTGTCTAAACGTGTCTAGAAGTTTATCACAGAGCTCCAGAACAATAATCATATAGTGTGTTTAAAATGCAGTCAATGTATTTTATATAGTGGTTTTTGTAAATCAAATTAATTATTCCGATTCAAAATGCTTCACCAAATTTCATATATAACTCACCTATAAAGTCACCTAAAAATGCCCACCCATAGCCTCAGTTCCCACCAATTCCCCCAAAACATATGGAATTGTGTATCACTGTATATGTCATCTTTATTTGTATAAATGTATATCACTATAAGTTTGCTTCCAAACTGTTCCACCTTGCACAGGACAGTCTTGATTTTTAGAGGAAATCCAGCTGTCTCCTTGAGCATCTCCTCTGTCTCAGTTTTTGGGACTGAGGAAGAGCTCAGCGGGATTCAATACCACAAGCCTGCAGGAGTCAGAGATGCCGAAGACTGGGTACTGCACAGCATTATGCACATGTACAGTGGTGGTGCCAGCTTGAGTGACAGCGCCCACCATGCATGTGTAGTAGCACTGATGCTTGCCTAAGCTTTGGGGTGAGAGTTGGGAAGTATGATGCATGCTATCAGCACAACTTATATATTCATATATGTATTGCTCTTTAATGCTTGAAATGTGCGTAATATAATTCGTGACTTGCTCACCTCACCTATAACTTTACAGGCCACTAGAGCAAATTGGTTTGGTTTCGCACATGTACAGCCCCATGTGATGCATTCAATTTAATATCATTGTGTTCACGTGCAGAGGGCTGAGAATATTTTACACCTGTACTCAACACATGCCCTTGCTTGTCCCATCAGTATCAACACTGTGGTTAATAGTTATTAGCAATGGTCAGTGAAATTGCATTGAAAGCATTTTGTTTGAAGGCGGCATGTCAATAAACAGAGTCAGTATTTGCTGAGCTTATCTACAATGGGTGGGTTGCTCCAGACCTTGAGAGCTGGTGATATGCCAGAGTATTTTAATCACAGTGACTGACTTATATGTACTTCACCTATGTTAATTAACAGAGATTTTTACCCCGAAACAATAAATCTGTTTTACAAGTGATTTAAAAAAAAATGTACTTGAAAAAAAAAAAAGAAAACACTGCATGTCCACTAGCTGTCTTGCATTATATGGGACCCACCCACTTTTGGCCCACGTCCCATATCTACACTGATACTTTTAGCTGGTGCTTTAGTAAATAGAGGTTACATCACACTCTTTCTTGCACCCTTAGAAATGTCAGTACTCCTAAACTCCATGGAGAATGAACCCCCCCCCCCCCCCCCCCCCCCCAACCTGGTATGAGATCTGAGCAGCATTTTTATATAAAACACTGCAGAGAACAATACAATGCAGTATTTAGTAATATATATTTCAGGCTTTACTATTATTTTACTGGCTGACTGAGAGTGATTATCTTTGTAAATCACTATTGTGCAGAGCATTACACTCTTGTGACTAGAGTCTGTTAACATTTAACAGCAGATCAATACATATATCTATACAGGAAAGATGGGGAGAGAAGACAGAGGGTAAATCATTATTAATCCTTTCAGGACAATAGTTTTGTTTGTTTTGATGTCTGTTCTGGACAATAGCTTTTTTGCTACTTTAGTAATGGGTGCATTTAAATAAAAGTGCACGCTTGCTTTTTACATGTATCCCCACATATAATAAATTGTTTTCTTAAGGACAGACAGGATTTTCTTTTCAGACCAATTTTTTTTATAAGTTACCCTTTGTGTAATGTATAAGATTTAATCAAGAGTGTAAAAATGGCAACAAAAAAGTTAGTGTTTTTTTAATTTTACATTTTCAAGGACACAGTTTATTTATCACCTCTCTCTCTCTCTGTCTGGCGCAAGATAAAAATGTGTCAGTGAGAGAGAGGTGAGATTTTTACAGTGTACCTACAGCACTAATTTTACTGTATTTTTTGCATTTATTGTATGTGATCAATGTGACTGATTTTCTGATGCCTTGCATCATCACTAAGCATGGGGAGCGCGAGCAGCACTTACTGAGCTCCATGTGCGTTTTACACACAGAGCTCATGCTGCTTAAAAAACGAGCAAATCTGGGCATATTGAGTGGCTAAATCCTGGCATAGAGTGGCTAAATCCTGGCATAGAGTGGCTAAATCCTGGCATATTAAGTGGCTAAATCCTGGCATATTAAGTGGCTAAATCCTGGCATATTGAGGGGCAAAATCCTGTCATATTAAGTGGCAAAACCCTGGCATAGAGTGGCAAAATCCTGGCATATTAAGTGGCTAAATCCTGGCATATTGAGGGGCAGAATCCTGGCATAGAGTGGCAAAATCCTAGCATAGAGTGGCAAAATCCTGGTATTTTTAGTGGCTAAATCCTGGTATATTGAGTGTCAAAATCCTGGCATATTAAGGGGCAAAATCCTGGCATAGAGTGGCAAAATCCTGGTATTTTTAGTGGCTAAATCCTGGTATATTGAGTGGCAAAATCCTGGCATATTTAGTGGCAAAATCCTGGCATATTGAGTGGCAAAATCCTGGCATATTAAATGGCTAAACCCTGGCATATTAAGTGACAAAATCCTGGCATATTAAGTGGCTAAATCCTGGCATATTGACTGGCATATTAAGTGGCTAAATCCTGGCATACTGAGGGGCAAAATCCTGGCATATTAAATGGCTAAACCCTGGCATATTAAGTGGCAAAATCCTGTCATATTAAGTGGCAAAATCCTGGCATCGAGTTGCAAAATCCTGGCACATTAAGTGGCTAAATCCTGGCATATTGAGTGGCTAAATCCTGGCATATTGAGTGGCAAAATCCTGGCATAGAGTGGCAAAATCCTGGCATATTAAGTGGCAAAATCCTGGCATATTGAGGGGCAAATCCTGGCATATTGAGGGTCAAAATCCTGGCATATTAAGTCTAGTTAAGAGACCACTTTCAACACTGAACACCTTTCCTTCTGGCTGAGTGTTTCTGTTAGTGTGTATGTATGTATGTGACTGACTACCTGAGTGAGTGTGACTACGTCTAGATTTTTTTGCTGGTTCCTTAAACTCTGTTAAGTTTGTCAAGCCCTGTTAAGTCCTTTAGGTTCAATGTGGGTGCAGAGGAATGGAATAAAACCAAGAAATCCAATTTTTCAATAACCTTTTTATTACATATGAAAATAGTTGAATATTAAAAAAAAATATAATCAAATAAGTATAAATGCAACTAATTGTATTAATAGATATCATATACCGTATTTGCTCAAATATAAGACGACCCTGATTATAAGACGACCCCCCAAACTTTGGATATTCCTTTAGGAAAAAAACTAAAAGCCTGAATATAACACTACCCTATAGGAAAAAGTTTAACTTGTATATATTCACATGTAAATTGCTTTTCAATATTTAATAAAAATTATGATATTAAACAAATGCATTTCTTGTTTTTATTTCCTTTTATGTACCAATGCTGCCTCTATCTCCCCCTGTGTTATCTCTCTCTCCCCCAAACTTTTCTCTCTCTCCCCCCTTCCTCCCCTTGTCTCTCTCTCCCCTCCCCTTGTCTTTCTCTCCCCCTCCATCCCCTTGTTTCTCTCCCCCTCCCTCCCCTTGTCTTTCTCTCCCCCTCCCTTGTCTTTCTCTCCCCTTGTTTCTCTCCCCCTCCCTCCCCTTGTCTTTCTCTCCCCCCCTCCGCTTGTCTTTCTCTCCCCTTGTCTTTCTCTCCCTCCCTCCTCCCCTTGTCTTTCTCCCCCCTCCCTCCCCTTGTCTTTCTCTCGCTCCCTGGTGGCTAGTGGGGGCAGCCGGGGGATGTCTGCACGATACGTGCAGACATCCTCCATGCTGCCCGACACTTCCGTCCATTATGACGGACAGCCGGTTCGTCATAATGGACGGAAGTGTCGGGCAGCATGGAGAATGCTGCACTATCATGTAGACATCCCCCGGCTGCCCAAATCTCCCTGGTGGGTAGTGGAGGCAGCCGGAGGATGTCTGCACGATATGCGAAGACATCCTCCGCTGCTGCCTGGCACTTCCGCCGGGACTTTTATGATGAAGCGGAAGGACTTCATCATAGAAGGCGGTCGTGCCGGGCGGCAGGGGAGGATGTCTGCGTCCCAGTCTTATAATCTGACCTCGATTTGAGGTCAGATTATAAGACAACCTCAATTATAAGATGAGGAGTCTTTTTCAGACCATTTGCTCTGAAAAAACCTCGCCTTATATTCAAGCAAATACGATATATCATATATGGAGAGAGAGATGTCTGTGTGTTTAGACAGGGCCGGACTGGGAACAAAAAACCAGCCCTGGAAAAAAATAGTATACCAGCCCCATAGCATAACACAGGGCTCGACAAACCCCGGGCGCCAGGTCGACTAGGAAATTGTACCTGGCGCCCGGGTAGGATCAGCAGCACATGGCGCTCCACCGTCCTGAGGTTAGATTAAAAAAAAAAATAGTATTATTCTTTCGGATCGGCGGGTGTCACGTGACATCCCACTGATCAGCAGTAGCATGCAGACGGTCTGTGCCTGTGTGACAGGAATGGCCCAAGCTGCAGTAGAAATCCCCATCCCGTGCAATAAGGTAAAACAGCAGGGAGGGGGAGTCACTTTTTTTTTTTCTCTTTTATTTAAAAAAAAAATCACAACCTGATGGCTTATGTGTGTGTGTCTGGCTAAGTGTGGATGTGAGTGGCTGACTGACTGTCTCTGGATGTGTGTGGATCTGACTGACTGTCTCTGGATGTGTGTGGATCTGACTGACTGACTCTGGATGTGTGTGGATCTGACTGACTGACTGTCTCTGGATGTGTGTGGAGACTGACTGACTGTCTCTGGATGTGTGTGGAGACTGACTGACTGTCTCTGGATGTGTGTGGAGACTGACTGACTGTCTTTGCATGAATGTGACTGTCTTTGTATGAATGTGACTGACTGACTGTCTCTGTATGAATGTGAATGACTGTGTGTGTGTGTATGTATGGTTTCGTGAATGTGCCGTTGTCTGGCTCCTAGATTTTTTTTCTGGCTCCTAAAAGTAAATTAAATTTGTCAAGCCCTGGCATAACATTTTTAAACCAGCCCCATAGCATAATATAATTTTTTTGTTCATAAAAGGGGAAACCATGCATGTTTTAAAAACACATCTGAACAGAGTATTATTTATAGATAAGACTGATATATAAGCCTGTCTAGGGCAATATATATCTCCAGTATGTACACGGAGTTATATGAATTGCCCTGTGCAGAGGTATATATCGGAGCAGTGTGTGAGACATATCCTTGTGTACATATTTCTGTAGCGTCTCTCGCTCTCTCTCGTAGCCTCTCTCTCTCTTGTAGCCTCTCTCTCTCTTGTAGCCTCTCTCTCTCTCGTGGCGTCTCTCTCTCTCGTGGCGTCTCTCTCTCGTAGCCTCTCTCGTGGCATCTCTCTCTCTCGTGGCGTCTCTCTCTCTCTCTCTCTCTCTCGTAGCGTCTCTCTCTCGTAGCGTCTCTCTCTCGTAGCGTCTCTCTCTCTCGTAGCGTCTCTCTCTCTCTCGTAGCGTCTCTCTCTCTCTCGTAGCGTCTCTCTCTCTCATAGCATCTCTCTCGTAGCGTCTCTCTCTCTCTCGTAGCGTCTCTCTCACCTCTCCCCTTCCCCTGTAGTGTCTCTCGCTCTCCCCTTCCCCCTGTAGTGTCACTCTTACCCCCTTTCCCCCTGTGGTGTCACTCTTACCCCCTTTCCCCCTGTGGTGTCACCGTTATCCCCATTCCCACAGTGGTGTCACTCTTACCCCCATTCCCACAGTGGTGTCACTCTTACCCCCCTTTCCCACAGTGGTGTCACTCTTACCCCCCCCCCTTCCCACAGTGGTGTCACACTTACCCCCCCCCCTTCCCACAGTGGTGTCACACTCCCCCCCCTTTCCCCTGTAGAGTCACACCCCCCCTTCCCCTTGTAGTGTCACTCTTTCCCCCTCCCCCCTTGTAGTGTCACTCTTTCCCCCTCCCCCCCTGTAGTGTCACTCTTTCCCCCTCCCCCCCTGTAGTGTCACTCTTTCCCCCTCCCCCCTTGTAGTGTCACTCTTTCCCCCTCCCCCCCTGTAGTGTCACTCTTTCCCCCTCCCCCCTGTAGTGTCACTCTTTCCCCCTCCCCCTTGTAGTGTCACTCTTTCCCCCTCCCCCCGTAGTGTCACTCTTTCCCCCTCCCCCTTGTAGTGTCACTCTTTCCCCCTCCCCCCCCGTAGTGTCACTCTTCCCCGTAGTGTCTCTTCCCCTTTCCCCCTTCCCCGTGCTCTCACTCACCCTGCTGTCTCTTCCTCCTCACCGCACCGCGCAGGAACTGCTGCTGCAACATCCGGCGGCAGCAGGCGAATTTCTTAAAGAGGCGGCAGCCTCCGAACTTCTTAAAGTGTCCTGCCACCACTTTAAGCAGTTCGGCGGCCGTCGCCACTTTAAGAAATTCGCCTGCTGCCGCCGGATGTTGCAGCAGCCGAACTTCTCATAGTGGTGGCTGCCGCCGCTTGGCTCTAAGTGGCCAAGGCGGCCCCGGAGCAGGCGGCCCACCGGGATTTTTCCCGGTATCCCGGTGGGCCAGTCCGGCCCTGTGTTTAGATAGGCTTGTGATATGTGTGTAAATATATATTTTCGTTGTTTTATAATTGTACTATAGATGAATGTGGCCTGCAGTCACCTCACGGGGCTCCCATGTATGGCATATTTATTGGGCTCCCATGTGTGGCATAATTAAAAAGCTCTAGTCTGTGGCATATTTAATGGCCCTGTGTGTGACATAATTTTAGGTCTCTTCTCAGTGTGGCATAGCTAATGGTGCTCCTGTGTGTGGCATAGCTAATGGGGCTCCTGGTAGTGGATGTATGGAATAGTCTTCCAGTAGAAGTGGTAGAGGTTAATGCAGTGAAGGAGTTTAAGCATGCGTGGGATAGGTATAAGGCTATCCTAGATATAAGATATGGCCAGGGACTAATGAAAGGATTACATTACTGAGAGGGTAGTGGATGTATGGAATAGCCTTCCAGTAGAAGTGGTAGAGGTTAAAACAGTGAAGGATTTTAAGCATGCATGGGATAGGTATAAGGCTATCCTAGATATAAGGCCAGGGACTAATGAAAGGATTAATTTACTGAGAGGGTAGTGGATGTACAATGCAGCGAGGGAGAGGCTCACATTTCTCAGCAAGAACCATGTCGTTCTTGATGAGAAACATTAGGTGACCAGGATTATTCTTCACAAAGTTTTAAACATTTAAAGGCCTGAAAAGCACACACATTTCAACATATATATGGTAATGACAACTGCTGGCCTATAATGAAGTTCTGTTACATTGAAAGATTGCATAAAGCAAAGACATTTAAAATAGAATGTTGTAATGAAAGAATATAAAGAAAGCACCAAGACCTCTTTGCTCCATTTAGTGCCATTAACCCTTTAAGGAGCAGGGATTTTCCAAGGCCAAGGACCAGAGCGTTTTTCAATTTTTAATATGCGGTTTTTGAAACATAATTTTCCTCTCTCTCATTTAACGCACCCATACAAGTTATATGTTGTTTTTTAAAGGACAGTTAGAGCTTTCTTTTGATACCCTATACATAAAAATTATTTACATTTAAGTATTAAAAAATACATATAAAAGAGGAAATTTGGGGGAAAAAAAAGTTTTTCCCCATTATTTTCCCAATATAAGCTACACAACTAGTGCAACACTAACCCACTTATCCCCCCTAATTAACTAACTAATAAAAAAGAAAAATAGTGGTTCCCAAACCCCCCTAAACAAAAAAGACAGAAAAAAAACTCTGAAGAGTTCGATGTCAGATCCATAAAAATCACACAACAGGCATGCAGGGGTTACATTTTATTAAATAAATATATTAAAATTACATTTATTTATTAAAAAAAACTTTATAAATTGCAAAAAGAAAAAAATTTGTAAAAAAAAAAAAACTAAATAAGGGCCATAAAGTGGAAGGAAACTGATCAGTTACAAACTGTGATCAGCATTGAAAGGGTTAATTTTTTATTTATTTTTTACCTCTGTGTATGTTCTTTTTTTATTTATTTTTATTTACAGGTCACTCTCTGTGCTTCACCATAAGAATGTGAAGCACAGAGAGTGAATTAGAGGCAAAGTCAGTGTGTGAAGAACACTGGCAAATAAAAGAAACGCATTTTTTTATATCATACATTTTCTTAAATATGAATGGGCAATTTACATGTGAATATTTACAAGTTAAACTTTTTTCCCTACAGGTTGTCTTATATTTAGACTTTACATTTTTTTCTTAAAGGAATATCCGAAGTTTGAGGGGTCGTCTTATAATCAGGGTCATCTTATATTCGAGCAAATACGGTATATTACACATGGAATCAAGGATAAGAAAATGTAAATAACCCAAAAAAAAAGATGGACAAAAAGTACCATTATCTCTTTGCAGGAACTTCCATAAAATTTCGGTAGTTTCCAGTTTAAAAAACAAAACAAAAAACCTTTTGAAAGAATTAAAAGACCTAACTATCCTGTGTATGTTGATATTTTCACTTGGGATGAGTGCTAACACTGATAATTCAGACCACTTGCACATTTAGGCTACTCCGTTCCATGTGCCTTCACATTAAAGTGTGTTAATCCATCTAGCCTTTTCTTATCACAAACAGGGCCGATTCTGGGAGGGTGCACGGGGTACACCATGTCCAGCGCACGGGAGTAGAGGCACTACAACAGGGAGCTGTTCCTCGAGGTGCACCTGCGGTAACCGCACCTCCTTGTCACACTGATCACGCTCTGTGATTGGCTGAAGGGGGGGCATTCTCGATTGTGTCTGTAGAGGCAGAACACCGGCATCTTGTTTCTTCAAGAAACTGCAGAAGAAACTAGATGCCGGTGTTCTGCCTCTACAGACTCCATCGAGAACGTCATCCTCCCTGCACATAAAGGTAATTAAGCAGGGAGGGGGACAACAGAATAACCATTGGGGAAGGGGCGGGGGGGGGGGTTAAAAAAAAAGAAAGAAAAAAAATGTGAGGAAGTGTCTGTGTGCAAGCCCGCCATCAAGGGGTGACGGGCGATACTGGCGTCCCAGGCCCGGCGGGCCCAGTGGGCCCCGGTAACGCCAGGTAAAAGATCTGTAAAAATCAGTAAAAAAAAAATCTCTGTTAAAAGCCGGTCAGCAGCTGTGAGGGAAGCGTTGTGCACTCCCCTCCAGTCGCGCGGCTTCAATAAAGTTTGTTAAACAAAACAAAAAAAATTGCGACCAGAGTTATTTTTTTTTTTGTACAAAGTTTATTGAAGCCGTGCGGCTGGAGGGGAGCACACAACGCTTCCCTCACAGCCACGGACCTGCACCGGGAGACAGCAGCAAGGAGGTGAGTACTGGCTGGGGAAGGGGGGAGGAGGGTGGCATAACGAGCATACTGAGGGTCAAAATCCTGGCATATTGAGGGTCAAAATCCTTGCATATTAATTGGCAAATTCCTGGCATATTGAGTGACAAAATCCTGGCATATTAATTGGCATAATCCTGACATTTTAATTGGCATAACCGTGGCATACTAATTGGCTAAATCCTGGCATATTAATTGGCATAATCCTGACATATTAATTGGCATAATCCTGACATTTTAATTAGCTAAATCCTGGCATATTAATTGGCATAATCCTGGTTTATTAATTGGCATAATCCTGACATATTAATTGGCATAACCCTGGCATATTAATTGGCAAAATCGTGGCATATTAATTTGGATAACCCTGGCATATTAATTGGCATAACCCTAGCATATTAATTGGCAACATCCTGGCATATTAATTGGCATATTGAGGGGCAAAATCCTGGCATATTAATTGGCAAATACCTGGCATATTGAGGGGCAAAATACTGGCATATTAAATGGCACATTGAGGAGCAAAATACTGGCATATTAATTGGCAAAAGAATAGCATATTGAGGGTCAAAATACTGGCATATTAAATGGCACAGTTAGGGTCTTAATACTGGCATATTAAATGGCACATTGAGGGGAAAAATACTGGCATATTAAATGGCATATTGAGGGGCAAATTACTGGCATATTAAATGGCATATTGAGTGGAAAAATACTGGCATATTAAATGGCATATTGAGGAGAAAAATACTGGCATATTAAATGGGAAAAGAATGGCATATTAAATGGCAAAAGAATGGCATATTGAGGGCAAAATACTGACTTATTGAGTGGCAAAATATTACTGACATATTGACCAACTGCTCCCAACCACCCTCCATATTACAGTAGTAACTGTATAATATGCTTGTAAGGGTAACATGGGTAACATGCTTGTAAGGGTAGGTGGTACGAGTGGGAGATATTGTCAGGGGGTGGAGGGGGTGGTAGGGGGCCCAGAAAATTTGTTCAGTAAGGGGCCCTGAAATTCCTGGTGGCGGACCTGTCTGTGTGTGTGGAAGTGTGTGTCAATGTGTACTAGAGTGTGTGTGTGTGTCATTGTATATAAGTGTATACAGTAGTAACTGTATAACATGCTTGTAAGGGTAACATGGGTAACATGTATAACATGCTTGTAAGGGTAGGTGGTGCGAGTGGGAGATATTGTCAGGGGGTGGAGGGGGTGGTAGGGGGCCCAGAAAATTTGTTCAGTAAGGGGCCCTGAAATTCCTGGTGGCGGACCTGTCTGTGTGTGTGGAAGTGTGTGTCAATGTGTATATAAGTGTGTGTGTCAATGTGGATAAGTATGTGTGTGTCAGGGTGTGTGTTACTGTCTGTGTAAGTGTGTGTACATGAGTGTCTGTGTAAGTGTAAACTGTGTCTAAGTGTGTAAAGGTGGCTGTGTGTGTGACTGTGTGTATTTATGTGTGACTGTGTGTAAGTGTGCTTTTAGGCAGGGCCCACTGGTTAACTGGGGCCCCCGCTGTGCACGTCACTGTCTCACACGAAGGGCAGCAGTCCACATCCACCCGGTGTCTATTTCCTGCACCCTGCACTCAGCATGCTTAGATGGAAGACTGTGTGGCGGAGACGGCCTGGCACACAAGAGAGCAGAAGCAAGGTGAGTACCGGGGAAGGCAGGAGAGGAGATAATGCTTTTATTGGGTAAACTAACCGTGGCATATTAATGGACAGAATAACAGTGATATTTTAATGGGCAAATTGGCTTTGGCCTATTAATGGGCAAACCAACATTGATATATAAATGGGAAAACTGGCTGTGGCATATCAATGGGCAAACTAACAGTGGTATTTTAATTGACTAACTGGCTGTGGCATATTAATGGGCAAACTGAGGCATATTTTACCCCTTAAGGACAGAGCCTTTGAAACATTTTTGTCCATTCCAAAATGGCTATTTTAACATTTCTGTGCTTTTTGTGTTTAGCTGTAATTTTCTTCTTTCTCATTTGCGGTACCCAGACAAATTATATATTCTTTTTTTGGGACAAGAAGGGCTTTCTTTGGATCCCATCATTTTTATCATATCCTATAATATTATATAAAAAAATAATTAAAATATGGTAAAAAAAAAAAAAAACACATCCTGACTTTTATTTGAAACATCTTCTCCTCATTGACAAAAACGAACAAAAAAACCTGCTAAATATATTCTACTATTTTTCCTGAGTACAGGGATACCACCCATGCATAGGTTTGTTGGGTTGTTTGGGGGCTAAAAGGCCACATTTGGGAGGTGCAGTTTTTGGTTTTCCAACTTGAAATTTTGACATGCAGACAGTCTGCACCCATGTCCCATTTGGGACATATTTGAAGCCAATCAGTATATTTTAACCCATCGACCCATATTTTTTTTTAAAGTAGACACCCTAGGCTATTTCAAATGGTGGTATTTTAACACTTTCCCTGCACTAATTCTACCACCAGCTTTTGTCAAAGTTTGTGGTAGTAATTTTTTTGTGTTTTTTTTCCCACAAACATTGTACTTAAATACAATTTAGACATAAATTCACAGATTTTGGTATGTGTCACTGCCAAATAACACCCCAATATGTGTTTAGCAACTTCTCCTAAGTACAGCCATACCACCCATGCATAGGTTTGTCTGCTTGTTTGGGGGTTAAAGGGCCACATTTGAGAGGTGCGCTTTACGCATTGTAGCAACACTGAAAGAGTAAATAAAGTGACTCTTGATCGCTTCCTTTGCTCTTTTTAGTGCATGACGTGCCAGGCACGTCACCTGTCACCAAGTCATCAATTTTCGGTGACGTGACTGGCACGTCATCTGTCGTTAAGGGGTTAATGGGTTAACTGTGGCATTTTTAATGGACAAACTGGCATTTTTATTGGGCAAACACATTTGTTAATGGCAAAGTTACCGTGGCATGTTAACTGGAACCTGACTGTGGCTCATTTTAATTGGCAAAGTGATGCTGTGGGATCTTCTGTGAGGCAAAATAACATGTACTTTGGGGCAAAGTGATACTGTGGCATGTGTTAGCACTTTGCTGCCCCTCAGATCCAGCTCTGCAGATTGGTGCCACGTTTCCCCTTAGACCTCAGTCAGTGCTTTCTGCTCTTTCTTTGCACAGTGATGACTCAGAGCGTCGGAACATAATGCTCAGAGTCATCACTATGTGCGGGGAGATCAGAGCAGTGTTAATTGAGTTCTGAGATGAGGTCAGTAGGTGGCATGGAAAAGGGACATCGGAAGAGACAAATACACGGTGGGTAGGAGGTATAGGAGAACCACATGGGGGAGAGACAGACATATTGAAGACATTGGGGGGACAGACAGACATGGGGATCATGGAGCAACGAGACACATATAGGGTATGTGGTGTGCGGAGGGAAAAAGATACACATAGGTTATGAAGAGGGAGAGAGAGACATGGGGAGACAGATACATGGAGGTTATGAGGAGTGAGAGAGACATGCGGGAGAGATACATGGGGGTTTTGAGGAGAGCGAGAGAGACAGACATGGGGATATAGGAGGATAAACGGAGACATGCAGAAAAAGAGACCACCATGGGGAGAATGGGGAACAGAAACATAGACATAGAAAAATACATTAGGGTATGGGGAGAGAGAGACAGACATTAGGGTATGGGGAGAGAGTGAGAGAGAGAGAGAAATAAGGGTATGGGGAGAGAGAGAGACAGACATTAGGGTATGGGGAGAGACAGAGAAATACATTAGTATATGGGTAGAGAGAGAGAAAGATATAAGGGTATGGGGAGAGAGAGACAGACATGAGGGTATGGGGAGAGAGAGAGAAAGACATGAGAGTATGGGGAGAGAGAGAGAGAGAGATGGACATGAGGTTATGGGAAGAGAGAGAGATGGACATGAGGGTATGGGGAAAGAGAGAGAGAGAGACGTGACTGACATAGCATGGTGGAATATTATTTATCGCTCCTTGTGTACATCTTTTCCAATGATGCTCAGCCAGACTAATCAGATACTTTGGCTGGTTGGGCATCATTGGCAGTTAAAACTCATTCTGCTAGCCAGCAAAAAGTCTCCCATGTTGCTGGATCAGCATCATAGAAATAAATAAAACCACTACTCAGTATTATGGCCAAATATTTATGTTTATTTAAAATAGAAGTGTGTGTTGGTCCTTTACATCAAAATAAAGTTTGTGCTCTCCCTCCCTCTCTCCCCAAAAATGAACGGGGCATGTCTGTAACAGAAATGTCTAAAGAGGAGGAGTTCATAATATGACCACACCCATGTTTGGGTGCCAAAAGAAAACCTGCACATAGGCGGCCTAGGATCGTCCCTGATCGCACAATACTGTATTTTGTACATGCTATAGGAGCTTATAAAGCACACAGTCGTTGGCGCAAATGGATGTCTTTACATGGTGTGTTCCCAACAAGGAACTTGTGGTATAACTGTAAGTGGGTGGCTGTGTTCTATTAACTTTAAGATCTTCACATTCTATCTATCCATGTTATACATGTCTCCATGTATAAAGTCGCAGACAACTCATATTATGGTAGTTTATTTTGTGACAGATGTTATTAATATACAGTATAATTGAAGCTTTCCAAGTCCAAGAATAGGAAAAGAGTTGAACATGATGAAAGTGCTAGGGTGTGATCTTTCTGCATCCTTACTTGGCCTACTAAGAATGGCGCATGTGTTGCAGAGTTACTTGGCCACTTGGAGTTTTAGGGCTCAATCATATCTGCATCCTCTGGGTACATTTAGTTACACAACTGCATGACACCAATTTACAATATATTTAATAACTATTTTGTTCCATGTGTGTGGACATTTATGATTCTTGTTTAGCCGTAGGGATAAGCAAAGTGTCCGTATAAGAACACCAGTGTCCTCTCTGAAGATCCATAGAACAACATTAAAGAACAACATTACATTTACATAAGAAAGTCCCGTACATTTCCACCATAAACAATTTTGATTCATTAGTTCCCCTTCAGGACTGTGCACATTATCAATGGAGTCCCTGTTATGTTCTATTTCTCATGTTTGTTTTTTTCTGTGAAGGTCCCTCTTATCAAGCATATATCAAATTTAGTCAGTGGAGGGAAACTGTGTTGTTCACAGTAGCCAGAAAAAATTATTGAAATCTCTTATCCTGTAGTATAGTAGTGTCAGTGTTATCCTCTAGGAGTTGTAGAGTTTTTAGTATGAAGTCAGCAAACTATAAATTTGCAAAAAATATATAGGGAAAAACATATTTAGCATTTATGTGATATACTACTCCATATTTGTTTCCTATATATTTTTTGGCAGATTTATAGTGATCTATCTTCATACTTCATATCTTCATACTATTTATTAAGTTTTTTTTTTTTGGTGCTTTGTGTGATTTGGGGGTCATCTTGTTTAGGGTTCATCCTGCTTTTTTTCTTGACCCTTCCTATACCTGGATAGACAGAATAGAGCGTGCCTGCCGCCTGCGAAACCAGCCACGAGGACCCCCACAAAGGTACAGTGGAGGCTTTGGCGAAGTCTGCCATTACCACAGATCTGGGCATGACAGTTACATAGACATTTAAGTTTAGATGTGATTATAGGTCTATTGTACCTTGTGGGCCAGACAGGTGCAGTTCACAATCATAAACATATCATGCAGACATTTGGTTGCGCATTATTTCCCATTATGTCATTTAGTTCCCATCTAATGCGTAAGCATGCTATCATGAACTTGTGCACAAATTAGTGTGATATGTTACAACATGCAGTGCTTCGTGCCAGTGAGCACCTATGAACCCTGTGATTGTACAACACATATACTCATGTATGTCACACAGGATGAACATTTCAACATATACATAGAGTTGGCAGTGACACAGTGTGCAATGTGCATACATAACCTGTGTGTTCCTTTCCAGTCTATGGAGTGTCGAAATATTATGTGACTGTTTGTTATATCTTGTAATAGTGAAGCCAGTAAACAATCCAGTTTAAACTGTATGACTGTTATATATTGTGGAGCTGCTCTATACTTTATTAAACATAAAAATACATAAGCAGTGATGTCTTATTGGTCTGAAGCTGGTGGGAGGCTAAATGTTAGTTGTAGAATCATACTCTGTGTAAATGAGGTGCAGATGAGTTGAGGAGAAAGACCATTTTATCAATGTTCAAAGATGTATCAATACATTATACAGGGAACTGAGCTTTCCTAGCAGGATAAACTCACCAGGTTTGTCCGTGAAAAATGTATAGCTACGTCGCTGAGATAAATATTCAACTCACCTGTACCTCTTTTTTAGTGAATAGTTCTCAGTAAAACACAATAAAAGTACAAATATTGCAGTTTAATTTTGAATAAAAAGTATCACACTGAGTGGACTAGATTACCTCCAGTGACTTTGTGTCAGCTGAGGATGTTCCTGGTACTAGCAGATAAGGGATGCTGCTCTGCTGTAGGAGCAATGTTTTCTATAAGATTCTGTATAATAACATTAGTAATTTAGGTTGAAAAAAGACACAAGTCCATCAAGTTCAACCCTTCTACCTATCATTTCAGCGTTTTGATCCACAAGAAGGCAAAAAACCCCTAAGGAAGCTTTTTCGAATGTTGCCTCCTAGGGGTAAAAAAATTCCTTCTTGACTCCAAAAGGGCAATCAGATTACTCCTTGGATCAAAAAGCTCTATTATTAATGCTCATTCTATTATTAATACCCCTGTATGTTCTGCTTTTCTAAGAGGGGGCCCGACCAGCACATGTAGGAAGCGCCGTGCGCGACTGGTGCCTCTGGGCTCTCCACATCAACCCCCTTCCTGCTTGCGGCGCCGCTGAACCAGCCGAGGGCAAGGGGCCCGCTGGGGCCACCGCAGTTGTTGCCGCCGCCAGTAGGGGAGGAGCTGTTATAAAGCATGCCGGGCCTGCAATACCCTAGCCTGTGCCTGGAGACCCCCACACTCCGCCCAACACCCCATCAAGACCCTGTAACGCAGAAGCGCAGCCAACCTGCTCTATGACCCAGCGCAAACTATTTAACAAATCGACCCATGGCTGAGTATTAGGGACAGGAGCAACCCCACAACCGGTCCCAACCAAACCCACCCCTTGCCCCCCGAACATTGCCTTTCATTGTTTTGTAAAGGGCTAGTAATGATTTAATAAAAAATGGCGACTATATGAAAAATACACAGGGAGGAGTGCGTATTTAAAAAACAGTCACAGCAAGCATGTTCAAGTATGGTGGTCACTAATTGGGAATATGTTCAATAATTTATCTTGAACAGGAATATCATTAACAGGCGCCAACATGGCATTGTGAAAGACAGGTTTTTTCAAACTAACTTAATTTAATTTTATGATGAAGTGAGTAAGAATATAGATTTGGGTGTTGCAGTGGATGTGATCTATATAGCCTTTGCAAAGACATTTCACACAAAATTTTACTGTACAAATTTACTTAAATACCGTATTTGCTTGATTATAAGACGAACCTGATTATAAGATGACCCCCCAAACTTTGGATATTCCATTAGGAAAAAAACTAAAAGCCTGAATATAAGACTACCCTATAGGAAAAAAGTTCAACTTGTATATATTCACATGTAAATTGCTTTTTTAATAAAAAATGATGATATAAAAAAATGCATTTCTTGTTTTTATTTCCTTTTATGTGCCAATGCTGCCTCTCTCTTTCCCTTGCCCCCAGCTTTCTCTCTCTCCCCCCTTAGTGTTGTCTCTCTCTCCCCCTCCCTTTGTCTCCCCCCTCGCTCTGTCTCTTCCCCCCGTAGTTTCTCTCTGCCCCCTCCCTCCCCTTGTCTCTGTCTCCCCCCCTTGTCTCTGTCTCTTCCCACCCCTTGTCTCTGTCTCTTCCCCCCCCTCCCTCCCCTTGTCTCTGTCTCTTCCCCCCTCCCTCCCCTTGTCTCTGTCTTTCCCCCCCTCCCTCCCCTTGTTGCTCTCCCCCCCCTCTGTCCCCGTCCCCCCTTGTCTTTCTACCCCCTCCCCCTCATTTCTCTGCCCCCCCTCCCTCCCTCCCTCCCCCTCACCCGTTTCTTGGTCCCTGGTGGCTAGTGGGGGCAGCCGGGGGATGTCTGCACGATACAGCTGATCCGTCATAATAGACAGCCGTGTCGGGCAGCATGGACGATGTCTACACGTATCGTGCAGACATCACCCGGCTGGCTGCCTGATTCTCCCTGGTGGCTAGCGGGGCAGCGGAGGATGTCTGCGCGATGAGCGCAGACTCCCCCTGCTGCCGCCCGGCACGACCGCCGGGACTTTTATGACGAAGCCGGAAGTACCCAGCTTCATCATAGAAGTCCCGGCGGTCGTGCCGGGTGGCAGCAGGGGGAGTCTGCGCTCATCGCGCAGACATCCCCTGCTGTTAGGGAGAGGGATCCAGGTCTCCTGCAGCTTTGTGGGGGACCAGGATCCCAGTCTTATAGTCTGACCTCAATTTGAGGTCAGATTATAAGACGACCTCGATTATAAGACTTTGTTTTCTGAAAAAAACCTTGTCTTATAATCAAGCAAATACGGCACTTAGAAGCAAACTTTGTGCATGGATCGGAAATTGGTTGAAAGATAGAATTCAAAGAGTGGTGGTAAATGGGAAGTTCTTGAATTGGACAAATGTGATAAGTGGAGTACCTCATGAAACTGTCTTGGAAACTCTTCTTTTTAATACGTTTATTAATGATCTCCAACGGGACAGAGGGAGCCATATTGCAGTGTTTTTCAATGAGACAAAATTAAGAAGGGTAATGCAGTGTGAACTAGATTTCACTGCAAGAGGATTTTAGCAAATTGGGTAATTGGTCCGACAAATGGCAATTAAGATTAAATATAAACAAATGTAGAGTTATGCATTTTAGGTATAATAATAAAAAAGGCAACATGTTGTTTAAATATTGTTTGTTTGGGGAATCTACCAGTAAAAAGGATTTGGAATTAATTGTAGATGATAGACTTAGCAGTAGAGCGCAGTGCCAGCTGACTGCTGCAAAGGCCAGTAAGATATTGGCATGTATTAAAAGAGGTATTGACTGAGAGAAGGAAGATATTACTCTGCCTGGAGTCCATGGTAGGACCCCACCTTTAATATGCAGTTCAATTCTGGGCACCTTTTCTGAAAAAGGACATTATGGAAATGGAGAAAATGCAGAGGAGGGCTACAAAACTAATGCATGAGATTTCATTTACAACAGTGGAAGGAATTCTTTACAGTAAGGACAAAAAAACTTTTTTTTGGAAGCATAGATCATAGAGTGTAAGTTAGTATATTCATTAATATTTATTAAATGCTTGCTGATCCAAAGATAAATCTAGAGTGAAGAACGATTTCTTTTACCCATTGAAACAAAATTTTAAATTGGATGTAAGGTTTATTTTTGCTTCTTTTGGATCAACAGTAGAAAACAAGAATAGGAAAAGGCATTATTCAACCTAAACTACTACATAACTATGTAACATGCCTTATAATTTTTTAATCTGCCATTGTGGCAGAGGATATAGTTTGGAGGGGGTTGGGCAGTAAGTTGCACTGGATCATTTGAAAAGTGCATACCATCTGCATGTCACTGATCACACCCCTGGAATATATACATTTTTATAAGTTGAAACATTATTCTCCCGTCAACAAGAATGGGAGAAGCAGACATTCCTGATTTCTTAATAGATCCTCATCATCATTGCTTGTGTAGCCCCTGTGCTTGTGTTATGTTTTCCAATCGTTCACAAATAAAGCAAGAAAGCACTGATGAAATTATAATAAAAAATAAGTGTTTATTTTCAGATGACAACTTTTTTTAAAACCTGTTTAAACATAGTGATATATGTGACTCAGTGGGGCCTATTCACTAAAAAGTGAGTTGCAGTGAGATGTATATTTCATCTCACCAATTTACCTATACATTGTTCAGGGACAAACCTGGAGAGTTTCCCCCTGGTGAGTTTTCACCTGCAATTCACCTTTCAGTGAACAGACCCCAATATATCTGTTTTTGAAGCTTTTGTTTTGCTCATAGTGATCACTACTGAGCTATTTACAAACAGTGTTCAGCTCCTTAGAACCTTCCCTCCTTAGGGACTAAAATGCTGTTTACATCCATTACTCCCTCACAACATTATAATTATTGGTACACTCTGGCAGAATATACCAATGTTTACAGCTGATGTTTCATTCAAAGACTGATTGTTCACATAAGATCAAATGAAAGAAAATATATGCACTTCTCTACCTACATTCATTGTGTGAAGAAAATGTGGTTTGACAATCAGGCCTGATCTCTTTTCCATGGCTTCATGAATGAAACAACATTTTGATTCATGTGTATTCATTACGGCAGTCATCGGGCTGGTATAGCAGCTAGCAGCGCACAAACATCCCTTGACTGCC
Source organism: Pelodytes ibericus (assembly GCA_036172795.1). Lineage (NCBI taxonomy): Eukaryota > Metazoa > Chordata > Amphibia > Anura > Pelodytidae > Pelodytes > Pelodytes ibericus. The sequence continues at coordinate 161,975,664 of CM069858.1, forward strand.
CCACTAGACACTAGGGAACAAATCGTCTGCGGTGAAACAAGACCTGTAAATGCAATCGGAAGTCTGGGGGTAGAAGGTGGAATGGCAAGACCTGGGGTTGCAATAGCATGTCCAGGAGTTAATGCAGTGTGGTGTGGGAACAAGTCCAGTGGGTGGTGTAGTGTGGCGCAGGGGCAAGTCCTGTGGGTGCTGCAATGTTATGTGGGTGCAAGTCCTGTTGCAATATTGTGCTTTGGGAGACATAGTGAAAGGTGGGCAGAAATACTGGAATGAAGGAGGACAGAGGAAGAAACCAAAACCACAGTGTACGTACATGGGTACGTGCCATGAGTGAGGGTTATATTTATGGAGGGGCCCCAGACTATTTGTCCAGAAAGGGGCTTCATAATTTCTGATGGCGGCCTTGCCATTAATAATAGGTTACTCTGTGGAATTACTGAGATAATACCAGTGTGTCTGTGGATCTTTCCCATTCTGTGAAATGTTCAACAGCCCCCTGCTTCCCATCCTGAGAGGATGGTCATGATATTAAATGTACAGATTTCAACAATTTCCAGTGTGCTATTTCATAAAGGAGAATATTCAATAAAGAAAGAATTGCAGGGAACTGAGATGCGATTTCAAACAAATTCAGCGTTTTTGGAATTCTCCAATGCAGCTGAATGGCATTACATGGTATTGTCCTTAATTAATGATTGCACACATTTAAAACACATTTTATATTAAATCAATGCATTTTCTTGCAATTCTTTTAACATAATATATAAATTATGTTACTTAAATGTTTTTTTGTAAATGTTAGATTTCACTAATTTATGTAAAATTCTGTTAACATACACTAAGAATGGTGAAAGTTGCATGTAAATACTCTATGACCCCTAACAACACAGGTTAGTGCAGAGCAATGGGATTCTACTCCTTTCCTCTCTTTGATGCTTTAAAACTTGCCCTTCATTTCTTTCTTTTTTACCTTTTTATTTTCTTTTGTTTACAACATGAAATCATTATCATAGATAAATGTTTATTTCCCTTCACTTGGAGATGTAACTGCCCATTATTGCACGTGAGGAGAGGTCAGACTGTTTTACGTAATGTCTCAAGATGTTTTAAGCATGTGGTTATGAATAAATCAAGTAGAAAAACATAAATTGGGTAATGTAGCAATGCATGTGATGAAAACATCCTGCACGATTGTTAGTGCCAGATGTAACCATGTTATCAACCTAAAAGCTTGTTGACACCATGTTTCTAACCATACTAGATTTATATCCAGCAACATACAGAATATTAGGTTTGTATTCTTTTTTTTTTTCAATTTTTTTTTTTTCAATATATTATTTAATATAATCTGGGTACAAGAAATTACACAAAATTACATGACATGTCGATCTTTGGCAACAATCATATAGATATCTAACATCATTTACTACTTAAGATCTAGCAGTTGATATGTTTAATTATGCATAACATGTATGAACTCTATATTATCTAATAATGTTTATAAATAACAAGAGATAATATATCACAGAGGTGTCCAAAGTGCGGCCCGCGGCACTCCACCTGTTGGCCCGTGCGGATGGAACAAAGTTCCCTGCACATAGCTCCTCAGTCCTGGCCACACAACCCCTCCTCTACCCTGCGCATGAGGTCAGCGCAAGGGTCAGAGGGAGGGGAGAAGCGGACCAGCAGCATGTGCAGCGTTGCGGAGGAGGGGTCTGAAGATCTCAGCCCTGACCAAAATAGAAAACCGATGTGGTTGGGCAGGTACTGTGTGTATGCAAGAGTGACTGTATGTAAGTGTGTGTGTCAGTGTCACTGTATGTAAGTGTGGATCTGTATTTAAGTGTGTGTCAGTGTAACTGTAAGTGTTGAGCTGTGTGTAAATGTGTGTCAGTGTAACTATATGTAAGTGTGGGTCTGTATGTAAGTGTGTGTCAATGTAACTGTGTGTAAGTGTGGATCTGTATGTGTGTCAGTGTAACTGTAAGTGTGGATTTGTATGTAAATGTGTGTCAGTGTAACTGTATGTAAGTGTGTGTCAGTGTGGATCTGTATGTAAGTGTTTGTGTCAGTGTAACTGTATGTACGTGTGTGTGTCAGTGTAACTGTATGTAAGTGTGTGTGTCAGTGTAACTGTATATAAGTGTGTGTATCAGTGTAACTGTATGTATATGTGTGTATCAGTGTAACTGTATGTATATGTGTGTGTCAGTGTAACTGTTTGTAAGTGTGTGTGTGTCAGTATAACTGCATGTAAGTATGTTTCTGTATGTGCTAGTGTGTGGAAGTGTGGAAGAGGGAAAAGTGGAGAAAGGGTCTGAAGATCTCAGCCCTGTTAAAAAACGAAAAAACAAAGAAAAAATGTTTGGATAGGTACTGTGTACTGTGTCTATGCAAGTGTAACTGTATGTAAGTGTGTGTGTGTCAGTGTGACTCTGTGTTTAAGTGTGTATGTGTCAGTGTGACTCGGCGTGTATATGTATGTCAGTGTGACTGTCTGAATTTTTGTATGTGTGTGTATTTGTGATGTAGCTGTATGCATGTATTTGTGTGAATGTGTTTATTAAATTAAGTGTTTTTTTTTTTTATTGCTGTGCAGTCTCTGATACTCTCACATGCGGCACATTACTGTTTATATATATATATATTTATATATACATAACTTTCTTTGACTGAAAAATGTATGCGGCCCATGTTCACATACATTTTTGGTGAAGTGGCCCACCACAGAAAAAACTTGGACACCGCTGGTATATCAGATGACATGACTCTTACAAACCCTGTATATATCTATAACCTCTACTTTAACTTATCAATTAACCTACCACTGGATAAAGTTTCTAAGGATGTGGTCGTTTTGGGAGTATCCGTGACTTGTAAGATCCCTTCATTTTTTTTTTTTTAAATAAGTTAGTTATATCAAGATTGAGATTCATTTCATTAATAGACTTCACACACAAGTTGGTTGAAGGACTAAAAACTATCAGTTAGCCCATGCCAGCATTCTGTGAGGTGTTTCTATGAAACCAAAAGTGGCAACATTTCAAAATGAGATGTTGGTTAATAAAAACACCTCATATTGGAGAGCTGGACATTGGTTTGTTTGTTATACTATTGGGAAATGGTTTTGTTTTTTGTATATTAAAATTTGAAACATAACTTTTATTTGAGGCACATTGCTTTGTGGTAGGTTATGTCTGATAAGCTAGGCCTTGTAAATTGTGTGTGAGAAGGCACTGAGGCAGCTATTGGTTGAAAATTGGAGACACTACATGAAAATCCAATATAAATTGATTAGCCATGAATTGGATGCTGGTCAGTCACTTTAACTGAATTTAACAAATCTCCTAAATGCGACTACTCCCTGGATTTGGCTCAGGATCATCAGTTCAGGCAAACTTTAGCATCAGAGGCATTCAGATTGGGACAGTTTTACCATTAAATAAAAGATTTTCAGCTACCCAGTGTGCGCCAATCATTCCCGAACACGCTTTGAATTTTGTCCATTTAAATTCTCCTGATCTGAGGTGGAGAATTCAACTTTAAAGCCCTCTAAATTAAAGATAAAATGATTGCATGGAATTAGCAATGGTTAGAAATCATATTATCTAAGCAGAAAATGATTGCAAATTCTAACTGAGAAAAACACCTTGGCTTGTGGAAGCCTCCAAGGAAACACCTTAAAAGCTTTGCCAAAAGCTGGTGTGAACCAAACAGAGCTTGTGAAAACAGAGATGTGCGTAAAATATTACAAAACAACAATTGTGCTGAAAGATGACCATACTGCCCCCTTAATGAGGGACACTTTTAAAATAGGCATCCCATAGGGTAACAGTGCTTGTAATGGATCTCTGCAGTAAATATTTTCTAAATGCACCACAGACACAGTTAATGTTTTGTAAACAACAGAACCAAGAACGTGTACAGTAGTGAATGACATGTGGTCAGGGATGTCACCTGGCCGGTGTTTTACCCCCAGGCCGGTAAAAAATTGGCATTATGCCAATGTTAAGTCTATGGAGACAGTACCAAGGCCGGTATTTTTCTGAAGAAAAGGTGGCAACCCTACATGTGGTCAGCAATCATCTTGACATCACCGTAAAAAAGAATAAAACCTTGATATATTCCACCAAGTAGACACTGAAGGTTAGAGCTCAAGCCATATAACTCATAGCAGATTGCAATATAGATGACAAATTCCATGTAAATTAGTAAATAATGAAAGCAAAATATAACACAAGAAAGGTATATTTTTCTTCAGTGACAAGCAGATGGGGGTGCAGTGCTAATATAGCAATGCACGCTGATGATCATGATGGTGGCCATACTGGGTATTCCAGTTATAATGCCTCTCATACGGTTATTCACTGGTTAAGGCCTTTGTGGTGGATTAAACATATACATTGCCCCAACTTGGTAATTTTACCTCACGAAATGAACCTGAAAGGATCATAATGTCGCAGATACATTAAGCAGTTTACAAACCATGGGTAAAAATAGTGAGTACTAAGAATAAATACAATTGATATTATTCCTCTTAAACGGTCTAAACATCACCACATTTGCCATACTATAGTTTATGAAGACTGCGTTCTGTGTTTTTTCGTTTCCGTTAAGATAGGAGGTAGCATAAAAAAATAATCATTTTGAAACATATGTGAGTCACTCCATTCTCAGAAATAACTGCTATTAGCGTTGACTTACCCCCTGTATCCTTTGACCTAAATGCAGCGGGTGAATAAATCATACATGCTATCTTGACACACTAGCACATGCTTTCCATTAGTCTATGGATAAAATACAATTTCCATTTACTTTGTTTCAGCTTATTTTTGATTTTTATTTAAAAGATCTTTTTGTATTGAGTGACAGATGGAGACATTTTTAGTTTATTGTGTGGTAATTTGATGGGAGGACAGTCTATTTTAAATAATGTTGAGATTTGTTTACATATTTTAATGTGTGTAACAATAAGAACATTTTTTATTATGCATTTTAGTTCTCCTTTTTTCGCAAAATGTATGTTAAAGGGCAGTTACACCTAGCTTATTTTTGTATGTCGTACACACACGCACAAACATATATATATATATATATATATATATATATATATATATATATACACTTATGTTTTACTTTGAAACAGTTTGCAGTGCTACTGTACTGTTTACATTAAAATTAAATGATTCTAAATGCAGTGACAATTAGGAAGGTAGGAGGGATAGGCAGGACTGCAGGGCTAAGCCTAGGGTCAAAGGCGCCTGTGTGCAGGTTTCGGCCCTCGGGTGGGCGTGGTTATAGTATCAACTCCTCCCATTCACAAATGTCAATTCTAGACATGCCTCTTTCTATGGCAATAACCCTCATACACACACAAGCAAACCTGCCACTCTCACATGCACATTCTGCCACTCACTCAGACTCATGCCACTTTTACATGTACATTCTGCCAGTCACACTTTTGTGCAATCCTGAAACTCTCACATGAACATTCTGTTACTCAAACAAATGCAGTCTTAGCACTCTTTCTCTCTCTACACGTCTGCCTCTCTCTCCCCACCATGCAGGGCCCGCTCAAGAAATTGTGCAGCCTTGGTTGAGAATTAAAATGCTACCCCACCATACACCTAAGATTACACATAAAGTCACGCAAGCAGTGCCGGACTGGGAACAAAAACCAACCCTGGAAAACATTTGTATAACAGCCCATTACACAAGATTATTATTTTTTCTGTAGAGTGCATTATTTATAGTATTATTTATATATTGCTAGGACAAAATATACCTCCAGTATGTATATAATGTTATATCTAATACAATGACCTAATATATAACCCATGTACAGAGCAGTACGTAGACCCCAGTATGTACACAAAATTATATGACAGAGTTAAATATCAGGGCATTGTGTGAGACATACCCTTGTTTACATATTGCATGGATATACTGACATACGGCAGCACCCAACTTGCACTCACAAGACTTGACACCTATGATTAAGCGTGTTTTTCACGCGAAACGTGTTAGGCTGCCTTCCTGTGGACTCTATCATCCGTGGATTTATCCTTTTTTGTCTGTTCTGGAACACTGTTTTCACCATTAAAGCATCTAATTTTACATCTACCCGGTGAGTGGAGTGCACAGTTGTTTTCTCATTTCTTGCCCCAGCACTTAGTGTCACGAATGCACCCTACTCCAAGAGTTCATGTGACTGGGTTATGGTGGTGCAAGGGTTAAAATTAACTCTCTGTCTGCCCTAAACTAGAAATATTGATAAACCCCCCCTTTAACACCACCCACACTTAATTATACTGATATAACTAATGTGCTAACACTGCCACCACCAAGACAATTTATAATTGGGGTGCCTTGGTCCGCCAAGCAAATTAGACTTAACCCACAAAATATGCTTTAACACAATATCTATGCGATTGGTCTAATCAGGTAACATGAGTCTCTATACCAGACAAAGGCAGAACTTAATAAAGGAATATTTATTATGAACAAAAGAAGTCAAAGTGCATACATAAAATAAAACAGATGACAAATTATTTAAACCAAAACAGATAAAAATAAAAAGGAGAAATTAACAGAAAACCAGCAGATGGGGAGGAAAGAGACAGCACACTTGGGGAGAGATGAGGGAGACATGGGAGAGAGAGACATATGGGGAAGGGAGAAATAGACATACATGGAGGAAGAGGAGAGAGAAATACATGGAGGGAGAGGAGAGAGACAGCAGACATGGGACAGGAGAGGAGAGAGACTGACATTGTTAAGTCCTAAGTGTCACAACAATTGCGGTAGTGCATACCTGCATCTACTATCCGGTAGAGATGGTATGACCTTTGTGATCTGAAAAAACTTTACAACTTGAGTATTTCCTTTGAAGCTGGAACTGATGGTACAAGGTACAATGGTACAAGGTGTGAAATGTTACTCTGAGTTAGTTGCCAGAAAGTCTACCTAGCTTAAGGTCTGTATCCCCTCATAGATAGTAGGTTATTTTGATATGCTAAGTGGCCCTTACCAGTTAGAAGTCTTGTCCTGCAAAATTGATATCCCAAACATGCATTAATAATAACTCACAGATTATTAATCATGCCGCATTTTGTAAATATTTATACAGGGAATAGTACACCCTACAAAATGAGTACAAATATGGCTGGTGCAACTTGAGCCATTTGGAAGTTATTGTGAAGTTTGTGGTATAGAGTCATGGGTAGCAAGTGTGACATATCTATGGACTTCATAAACTGCAACAAATTAATAGAGGCAAGAATTATGTATGTGACATGCACTGGAGGGAAATTAGCAACAAGATTCCATATTTTGACTGGGGTAGTTCCACCACACAAGGGGGAGGGCACTTTTAGGTACACCTTCCCACCTCTGGGCCGGCTTGGAAACCTGAGATGACCTGACAAGGTATAAATCTAATTATGGAATAATGGCCAGTGTGCTTACTAGGGGCCAAGATCTAATTTTGTGTAAGTTGCCGTCATTTCCTTGCCGCAGTCCCTCGGACAGAAAATACTGGTACTTCTCTCTCTAAGTCAGTAGTTTAGTTTTCTGTTAATTTCTCCTTTTTATTTTTATCTGTTTTGGTGTAAATAATTTGTCATCTGTTTTATTTTTTGTATACACTGTCACTTCTTTTGTTCATAATAAACATTCCTTTATTAAGTTCTGCCTTTGTCTGGCATAGAGACTCATGTTACCTGATTAGACCAATCGCATAGATATTGTGTCAAAGCATATTTTGTGGGTTAAGTCTAATTTGCTTGGCGGACCAAGGCACCCCAATTATAAATTGTCTTGGTGGTGGCAGTGTTAGCACATTAGTTATATCAGTATAATTAAGTGTGGGTGGTGTTAAAGGGGGAGGGGGGGTATCATTATTTCTAGTCTAGGACAGACAGAGAGTTAATTTTATCCCTTGCACCACCATAACCCAGTCACATGCACTCTTGGAGTAGGGTGCATTCGTGACAAATTGTGTGTTTAACACGGAGGAAGCAGCCGCAGTGCCTGGTTCTCTGAGTGGGGAGGCGCGAGCTGCATCTGCTCTGTGTGTTAAACAAACAGAGCTCAGTCAGTGCTGCTCGCACTCCCTGCGTGTAGGGATGACTCAGAGCAAGATGCTCTAAGTCATCACTACGCGAGTGGTGTATCTTGGTTTTGTGCTGCCCTAGGCAGACAAAATTTGGGCACCCCCCCTGCCCACGATGCACACCCACGACATGACCCATAACCCACGTTGCACACCAAGGACCCCATAACTCCATTACATGCCCCCATAACTCCATCACATGCCCCCATGACAGGGCCACTTTAAGACCCTAATGGGCCTGAGCACAGTCTTAAGCAGTGGACCCCAATTGACCCAATTTTTCTAAAGTCGCTTTGTCAAAAACTGTATGTAAATGTAAACTTTTTTAATATTATATGCAACTATTTTCATATCGCATTCAACTATTTGTATATGTAATAAAAATGTTATTGAAAGTTTGCATTTCTTGTTTTTATTCCCTTTTTCTGCACCCACATTTCACCCAAAGGACTTCACACAGAACCATACAGTACTTGTCATGCACCTATATTGCACCCACAGCACTTAGCTTGCACTCATATTGCACCCACATAATTTGGCATGCTACAGTGTCACAGAAAATACCACAGTGTCACTTTGTCCCCCAGAACTGCCCCTGCAGATCAAGCCACATGTCACTTTCCCCCATTGTACATGTTATTTTGCCCCACGGAACATGCCACAGCATCACTTTGATAATTAAAATAAGCCAGTCAGGTACCAATTAACATTTTTTTCTATATCTATAGCAATGCTGGTTAATTTCTGTGTAGTTCCTGTTTGATTATATGTTAATATGTGGGTTGAGTTTTATGTTAACTGGATTATGTCAGAATATAGACTCTGTTACTGTTCAATAAATGTGCATTCCTGTTTCAAAGTTACTGGTCCTGTCTGGTGATTTGGAAGCTCCATCTACAACACTGGTTCTGGGTGGCTTGAGGTGGCTGATACAAGGATGCATAGTTCTGATGGAGGTACCCAGTCAAAGTACCAGGGGGGCCGTCACAGCCCCCAAATCTGAAAAAAGCACATTTCGGGTGCCTTAAAGAGACAGTCTAGTCTCCAAAATCACTTTGGTGCAAGTAGAAGATGACTGCCTGAATAGCACACATGCTTATTTTCCAGTGTGATTCGATGCAGGCATTCTGCATAAATCATATTTTTCATATTCTACTCAAAACCTCCACTGCATGCTATGCTACAGGTACTGCCGCACAGATTGTGTAGACACTGAACCTGTGTCAGTTGTGTTTCAATTAGTTACTTCCTCTGCGGCTCTGCTGTAGGAATAGAAAGCAGTGTGTGGATTGTAATAATCTTGCTCTTTTACACAGTAGAATTTCAACAGTGCAACACATTGTCTGATGACATTACTAGAGAAACAGGAAATTCCATTTATTTGAATGGAATTATTCTCATTGGTTCCTGCAGCAAAAAAAATATTTTTACTAGTGTGGGCAGTCTTCTTGCAAACTCAGAATTGCAAGAACTAAAGGGATGAGTTATGCAATAAAGTATGTTGTCAAATATGCAAAGGTAATAGGGGATGCTTTCCGTGTAAGATAATGTGATCAGAGACGATCCAAACAGGATCATTATGGGATCCCTCCCCTACCCCACCCCTTCTCCATATTCTGTACCCCCCCTTACATTCATAATACACTGTTTCATTTTAAATGTTTTTGTATGTGTACCCTTCTTGATTTTCTGTACCCCAACCCCCCATTTATTTTACATATATCAATAAAGAAAAAAATTCGCAAAAAAAAGAATTGCAAGAACACATATGCAAATTCATCTTATTGTAAGTTTTTTTTAATATTTTAATGCAAAATGTGAAATATGTATTGTAAAGTACATTGAAAGTACCAACTTTGAGGACAGACCTGACTCAAAGGCAAGATGTATCTGTTTAAATATCATAAAATGCTGTTCCAACTTACAATCTTTATATTATTCTGTGTTTTTTGTGTTCTGTACTCAAAACAAAATGGTTCTTACAGTGCATGAAGGGGTCCTCAATAATGTAGATATGCTAGAAGTAGTTATCATAGCAAAGGGTCTTGAAGGTTCCACGTAGATTGTAGAAGTATAAAAATGAATAACTGAAATGTAAATGAATGGAACCCACCTGAAGTAAAATAGCTCCCAAAACAACTATGCCACATTGTAGGGGCAATTATATAACTGAAAGTTAGAACATAGACTTTTACTGTCGGAGCAGTAGTGGTGACCATCACCTTTCCAGCACCTCTGATTCTACTTGTTATGGACTTTATTTTGCTCACGTGCATAACAACACATGAAAGAAGTTGTCACAGCTGAAGCATGTTGAATTCCATTGAATGGAATGCTTTGTTGATTGGAAAATTCATTCCAAGCAAAGTAAGTGGAATGTGCACATCTGGTTTAATAGTTACAATAATAGTGGTATTTGTTTGGTTCACATTCTAGCATTTATCAGCATTACAGACACAAGGTTAGGATGGAAATCCATGTAGTAAAGAAGAATTAAATTACACTAACATTTATTTATATACCACCAACAATTTACAGAGCATCCATACTAATTTAGACAAACAAGAACAGACTGATACATGGAGTAAAGAGCCCTGCTTGCAACTTACAGTCTAGAGAAGTGATGGTGAACCTATGGCATGCGTGCTACAACTGGCATGCCAAGCTCTTTGTTGTGGCACTTGTGGCTGGGGGGAGTTGTGGGGCTGAAGCCCCTAATCTTAGCTCCATTAGCCCAAAGTGAAAATTCACTACAAAATAAATACTGTATTCGCTCGATTATAAGACGACCCTGATTATAAGACGACCCCCCAAACTTTGGATATTCCATTAGGAAAAAAACTAAAAGCCTGAATATAAGACTACCCTATAGGAAAAAAGTTCAACTTGTATATATTCACATGTAAATTGCTTTTTTAATAAAAAATTATGATATCAAAAAATGTATTTCTAGTTTTTATTTCTTTTTATGTGCCAATGTTGCCTTTCTCTTTCCCTTGCCCCCATTTTTCTCTCTCTCCCCCCTCCCCTTGTCTGTTTCTTAACCCCCTCACTCCCCTTGTCTCTGTCTCTTAACCCCTTGCCTCCCCTTGTCTGTCTCTTAACCCCCTCACTCCCCTTGTCTCTGTCTCTTAACCCCTTCCCTCCCCTTGTCTGTCTCTTAACCCCCTCACTCCCCTTGTCTCTGTCTCTTAACCCCTTCCCTCCCCTTGTCTGTCTCTTAACCCCCTCACTCCCCTTGTCTCTGTCTCTTAACCCCTTCCCTCCCCTTGTCTGTCTCTTAACCCCCTCACTCCCCTTGTCTCTGTCTCTTAACCCCTTCCCTCCCCTTGTCTGTCTCTTAACCCCCTCACTCCCCTTGTCTCTGTCTCTTAACCCCTTCCCTCCCCTTGTCTCTGTCTCTTAACCCCCTCCCTCCCCTTGACTCTGTCTCTGCCCCCCTCCCTCCCCCTGTCTCTCTGTCCCCCCTGTCTCTCTGTCCCCCTCCCTCCCTCCCCCTGTCTCTCTTCCCCCCTCCCCCTGTCTCTGTGCCCCCCTCCCTCCCTTCCCCTTACCTTGATCTCTGGTGGCTAGTGGGGGCAGCCGGGGGATGTCTGCATGATACTTGCAGACATCCTCCATGCTGCCCGACACGGCAGTCTATTATGACGGACAGCTGTCCGTCATAATAGTCTGCCGTGTCGGGCAGCATGGAGGATGTCTGCACGTATCGTGCAGACAACCCCCAGCTGCCCGCTTTTCCCTGGTGGCTAGTGGGGCAGCAGAGGATGTCTGCGCGACGAGCGCAGACTCCCCTGCTGCCGCCCGGCACGCTCGCCGGGACTTCTGTGACGAAAGCGGAAGTACCCGGCTTCTTCATAGAAGCCCCGGCGGTCGTGCCGGGCGGAAGCAGGGGAGTCTGCGCTCGTTGCGCAGACATCCCCTGCTGCTAGAGAGGGGGATCCAGGTCCCCTGCAGCTCTGCTGGTGACCTGGATCCATGTCTTATAATCTGACCTCAAACCTCGTCTTATAATCGAGCAAATACGGTATTTACAGAAATGCTATCCTGTTGCCTCCTGAGCATTTACATCAGTATTATTGCTCAGGAGCCAGCAAGATAATCATTTCAGTAACTGGACACCCCTCCAGATTGCAAGTTGGTTTAGCCTGCCAGTTCCTCTCCTGACATCAGCTTGACAGCTGACACGCCCCCTCTTCACACAGCAGTGTAGCAGCTCCAGCAGCTCTGCCAAGGAAGAGACTTCCTGCTATGTATGTGTGAGTAGGTGTGTATGTGTGTATACATGTGCTGTATGTATGTGTGTGTACATGTGCTGGATGTATGTGTGAGAATGTAAGTGTGAGTAAGAATGTATGTATACATGTGCTGTATGTAGGTGTGTATTCATGTGCTGTATGTAAGTGTGTGTTTGTATACATGTGAAGTAGGTAGTATGTGGGTATACATGGGCTGTGAGTATGTATGTGGGTAATAAATATAAAGCGGTGTTGGAACTTTGAGGTCTGGAACTTGGTTGCATGCAGGAAATTGGACAAGTGGGCCCAAAAAGGTTTGCCATCACTGGTCTAGAGGAAGTGTGGGACATGAGACACATAAGGGATTGAAGATTCATAGGGAAGGTTGTGGTAATAACTGTATTATGGATGGTAGGAGCTAAGTGAGTGTGGTCTGTGATTAATTCTAGTGTGTTCCATTTGGATGAGTTGTAAGCTTCCTATTCCTGACAAGGCTTAAGGACAATGAGAGCTAGGTAGCATTGGCTAGATATTTATTTACGGATTCTAACAGGATGAGTAGTAAGCTATCTTAAAAAGGTAACAATTTTCTGTAAGAATAATATTATAGCCATGCAGGGGTGTTGCTAGGTCTCCAAAAGATCTGGAGCTGGAGGATACACATCCTTGAGCAAGGGATAGTGTTTTTATATTATGAAATATTATTGAGCCATTTCCTAACCTCCCTTAAATCATCTTTCCTAATCATTATGCTTGTAGGTCAGCCTGAAATCCATTCCTGTGGATATTTTTTCCTTCAGATAAATTATCATTATTATAAAACTGCCATTTTCTAAAAATTAACAACAATACCCCCTGCAACAGAAGACTAAGGAGGTAAAGGCCTGCCATTGGCCAGCATGCATATACAAAATAATGACAAAAACTGTCAGGAGAGGGATGGGCACTTTTGAATTGAGTCAGGTTAGAGAGCAGCCTGTGGGTCGGTAGCCTACTTGTCCCCCTTGTGATCCTTCCTCTGTGGATTGGTAAGTATTATATTCTACATATATAGTATTTGGGTTTGTGACAAGCTGCATGGTCAAAATAATCACAACATAAAAAAAATCAGCTGCATCAATAAATGAAAGAGAAAAATGGCACAAAAAGGGTATAAGATGCAGCTTTATTAAACACAGACCTATGATGACTTAACATGACACGTGGAAAATTCAGGTTAAAGTAGCAGAGATGAAAACATATCCAACTTACCTTTTATAACATGTAAAGTCTGCTAATTTGTCATGATTTGTGCAGTTCACTTGTCAGTTCACCACATTACATTGAATAAACAACAAACAAGTGAAAGTATTACAGGAAACTACTAAATGCAGATTGGAATGCTTCCCAAATATGTATGGAAAGTAGCTGGATCAAAATGTATCATGACCACATGCCAGACTAATTATGAAGCATGTAATGATAGGTATGGTATCACACGTGTCCAAATATTTACAACCAAGTGTCTAGTGGATTTATTTAATTCGATGTAAATCAGTTTATCACGTGTAACATTTTATTTCTGTGGTGAATTAACACCATAGGTTCTGGATTTGGAGAGCACCAAGGACTACACAGATCTGGAGTATATTGAGATATTCATTAAAATAATAGAATTTATGTATACTAAGTTTCAGATGATGATTCACAAATTTAGGTTACAAAGCAGGAATTCCTTAATCTCATGAAGTTGTCTTGTTACAAGTTTTATTCCTTCTGTGATTGCTTAGTACAAGACACAAAATGTGGTATTGTTGAGATGGACTGAAGGGTGAGTAAAATAGCAGATCCTTCCTTAGACATGTGGCGCTGCTGGGAAGAGATAACAGCAATAAATAAAATTGTAATCATTTTTAAAAGACAACAACTACATAGTAATTGTTTTATTTAATACAAATTGTCAGAAAATTAGAAGGTTACAGATTTAATTTAAATAAAATTACTCTTCAATGACCTCAGGAGAGCTTAAAAGGAGTAAGGTTTATCTCATGATAGTCAACTACCACAGTTCATCTATTGCTATGGATCTAGGTAAGCTATACAGTAGATCACATGCCAACCTAGAGGAAAACCAATGGGAAATACCACTAATAAGGAACCCAGTCCTGCCAAAAAGGATAAAAGGAATGGTTTGCCCTACTCTACAGGGGGATACATTTACTAATAACCAGTCAGGTTTTTGTGGAGAAGAAATTGTTGCTTTATTCAGTTATTCTATGAGCTGCATTCCCGTAAGGATCTATGTTATAAAGTCCAAGATTCCCTGAGTCTATTCATTACTGCTTCCATGGCTGCTTCCCTGAGATTACAATATAAGAAGTTTCTCATACTTTTTTTCCCTTACGTTTCAGAGGGAATGGATTACATCACATCATTTCAATAAGATCATGTGAAGTAGGCACAAAATCAAGTCATTCTGACAAACTAGCTAATGATATCCAAGAACTGTCATCATATGCCAGGCGTCAAACTCTAACTGAACTTAGTGGTACCTTTTCCTGTTCTGGATGCCACCTGCAGGTTTTGCTGCCTGTTTTTGCAGCAGTTTTATATTTATTGTCTCCCCCCCCCCCCCCCCCCCACTCCCTCTCTCTCCTACTGCTGCTCAGGTGATACTTGTTAATGTAATAACCCCATCCGCCCAGACATAAGGGCTAGTTCATTTGCTAAGCCTCCTTTCATTTGCTGATTAGCCTGTCTTGTTCCTGATTAAGTGGTTTCACTCAGCTTCTGATAATGTTTGCTTTCTGCCTGCCCTGACATTGGGTTCCGTGATCCCGACTTAGTTCCTGTAATTTCTAGTAACTGCACTTGACTATGACTTTGCAAAGGGTTTTTTGTCACCTACTACCCTTGCACCTGGACTCCAGCTTGTTTTGGCACAGATGCCAGTTACAAGAACTATGTCTGGATGTAGTACTGCTTACATAGGAAGATAACATTACATTTTATGGATAATTCAAATAAGCGATATAGAAAAACTATATGAGGTCTATTGTAATAAAGACCAGTGTTCACTCAACCAACCTGGTCAGGGGAAGGCATCCAGAAGCCAGCCTCAACTTCCTGAAGACTTAGAAACCATTATACCTGAAATGGACTTATTTCGACCAACAAGTCTGGGTTCTGTAATGTTTTGTTTCTTTCTTAATTTACTTATCTAACCACTTATTAAAGGGTTCCCATGTGTTTTATAAAACTGTTCCTCATCTTGTTCATGATTTTTCAAAGCAATCATCCATTCAATTAAAAAGAAAATATGGAATTTTCCACATAGACAGCAGAGCAGAGTCTGGCTCCGCCCAGAGTTTTCTGAAATATAACATGTTGAGTTTTATTTAAACTGTAATTATATTCATACTTGTAATTTCTTATGTACCGTGAGTGTATAAAAGTGTGAGTGTATTTGTAACTCTCTGTCCTCCCATACCAGAGAGACAGAGGATTGTATAGATTTAATTGATTTACTATCTGAAGATTTTGATCCAGGAGTGGATGCAGTTCTCTCCCTCCATGGAGGATACCAACTCGGGAGTGCTGGATAGGACTGTGGTCTCCGTACCCGATTCACAAGGAAGAAAGGCCCTGGCTTGGGAAGGGGGTATTGTGATGGATAGTGTTACTCAAATTCCAATGTGATGCTCCTGACAGAGAAGTCCCTACGACCACTTCTGTCGCATTTGGCCACTGGACTATATTCAGTGACTTTTATGTACTCTTGTGGTTGCCAATCAAGTTGCCCCATGTTGCCTATTCTCCCAACCCCAAGAACCTATCCCCAGCCAGTGCCTTTTGCTGTGTACTCACTTTGGGTGAACCAGTGGGAACCTTTTTTCAGTACAGCAGGATTTCCAACACAGGGTGCTGTGGACAGGATGGGCATCTGGGGAGGGTTAAGCCATTGTTCCATTGTGTTTGTAATGTTAGTCATGCTCTTTCCTGGTGTTATCCTTTAATTAGGAAATTAATATAATACCTGCACTAACATCCCATTGCAGTGTGCATGACATGTGTCCTATTGTGTTTTGTTAACTTGCTCATGTGTGTGTTATTGTATGTTAATTCCTAGTCGAGTACATCCAGGGGGGAGAGTGAAATATGTTAATTTCAGTTAAGGGTCCATTGTATCTGCAGACCCATTTAATTAGAGCACTTAGTGGGGAACTATATTTAATTTCACCACCCCATTGTATGCTAATATGTTAGGCCCTCCGCTGCCCTGCCCTTTCGTCGGACAACGTCCGTCCCTAGCTGTAACATGCCATCATTGATTGCCATGGCAACGAGCATATAAACTCCACCCCCGTGGATTTAACTCAATTAAAGCAACCCTAACCAATACTACTTAAGGCCTGTGTTCTCTTCATTACTTGCTCAGAGTTACTGTTGCCTGCTTTCAGTGAATTTCAGCCTCCAAGCGTTGCAGTGATTGTTCATTTATGCTGTTTTCCCCATTTATCCTGCCCTCCATTATTCTGACATCTCTCTTGTCTGACTCTGCTGACCTCCGACTCCCTGATATTTCTGGCTTTTTCTCGCCGCCGTTTGCTGACCTCGATTTGCTCCCTACTATTCTGATCTCCGGTACCCCGACCTCGTCCTGACCATTATTTACATTCCTGCTCTCCGGTATCCTGAACATGGCCTTACCTCTTCACCCTTTTTCTGGACTCTACTCCAGCTTTGCCTGCTGTTTGCCTAGAAGACCTTCTGCACATTGCTACATTCTATTTGCTTGTGCTTGCGGTTATTCTATGGGAGTCTTTTTCAACCTTAGTCCTCTCCAGGGTACTGCCTCACCAAGAGTGATTCCATTGCTACTGGGTTCCAACATTCGAAACGTGAGTTAGCCTGTCTGTGATTCAATTAAGTCTGTATATATGTCTGTGTTGTTCTCAGTAAATGTTGTTCCTCATTCTTCACTCTACATTATGTCTCAAATAGTGGTTTGCTGGAGATATAGGGGGACTCCGGTGTCTGGGGATATTCTGTTGGGAGTGGCTGGAAATTTCGGGGGATTCTGAGCTGAAATCACTGTTCTCAGCTCTTGTAAGAGCAGAGGGTCCAGAGGACGGAAGTACCAGTCGCGGAAGCAGAGGTTCTGTCACAGTAGTTAGCAAAAATGTTTATTTCCTTTATATTTTACCTCTGATGATGATAAGATGATTAGTTTTGGGTATGGCACTGTGGAAAATGAGGGCGATGTGATAAGAGTGAAACCTGTCACTGTGATGTGGGTTTTATTTTAATAAAATTCCAATGGTGACTGGTTTCTGTAATGGTGCAAGTGAGCAAAAAATGTTGACTCCTCTCCCGAGTAGGTTACATCCTATAGGCCTGGCTATTTCAGATTTTGTCTGTTCTCGCTGGGAGGGATCCCAATCTTTGTTTGTCTCCAGGATTTATAAAGGAAGGAGAAAATTTTCTTTAAAAAAAAAAAAAGAGGTAGGATTTGAATGACCAGTTAAGTCTGTATGTCCCAGAGGTTACATCTTATAGGGCCGATTATTTCATCTTTTGTCTGTTCTTGCTGATCCCAAACCTTTTTTTGTCTATATAGATCCTGTCCTTCAAAATGTAAAATACTGCAATAAAGGTAAGTGGATTCAAGATTGCACACCAACATGCCTTTAGAAAACAAACTATTTGCTCTGCATGACTAATAACTTCAATTTTAAATATATTCTTGGCATGGAGAAATGTATATACAGACTAGGGAACAGGGAGCACTTGACTAAACAAGCATACAGAATAACAGTACTAGAAGGCGTGCTACTGACGTAATGAAGAATTATACATACTACACAGGAAGATCAGAGCACAACCACACAGAATACAATATACTATAAATATATTTCTAACCGTAAGCTTGTATAAGTGATTTAATCTTTCTTCTTTGGAATGCATTGCTCATCTATTGGATGCTGTAAAGCATCAACCAATTTACTTTGGCACTGTTATCCATATAGGAATAAATACACAGCAGAGCTAGTAATGCTGGAAAGACTTGTTTTCTTGTACAATAAGAACATTTCACCAGAAGTCGCATGATGTGATCATGCTACTCAGAGCTTATTCCCTTCTCCTGATGTTTATTTTTCTCACGAGGAATTTTCTCGCTGCCCCTCTCATCCACGTGAGAGCAGCACTTAGGATCTTAGGATTGCATAGCATTGCAGAACAAAAGGCAACAAATCAACTGATGACTGTTTTTTTTTTTATTTTTTAAAGTTGTGTATTTTGTTTCCGAAGCTTAGTCAAGCAGTTCATTATACCTGTATTAGTTTTTCCCCACTGATTATGGACATCTGACTGTCAAAATGGAGAAACTTTTATACCGTAGCTAATTTTATGTAGCTAATCGTTACCTCTGGCAACTTGGTCTGAAGTCAGAAACTGACAGATGCCACTCATTTAAGTTATTAATTGGGGATCTGTTTTTTTTTTGACAATCCCTGGTAGAAAATGCTCTGGAAACTTAGTAACTGAAAGAGCCTTCAGCGAAGTCCTATTGTTCTCAATACATTTAACATTGAGTTATGGATCCTATAGAGGTAAACTGAGGGCAGAAGAAAATGTACTTTCAGAGCATTTCGCCCACCACCTCCTCTGCCATGTTCTGCTACTAGACATCACTGGAGGCCTGCAATGCATCTTTTATACTATCTTATTAGAGATATAAAGATCAAATGTCAGGCATAGTTCTAAAAGTGGAGCAATAAGCTGGAACATTCCACTGGTTTCCATGGTGATCATTCCAACTTGGATCCACCTTGATGTTTTATAAGTTACCCCAATTGGTTATTAATATTTGAGCTAAGCTATCAATCTCTTATTTCTTTGCTGATTTCTTTTCTGATTCATTGTCTGATTATTTTGTTATTATCTGGACATAATTTTATTCAATGACAATACTAGAAAATATTAGAAGACTTATGATTCATGGTAAGTGCAGGCTGCACACATTTAGACATGTGTTGCTGTTCCTAGTGACACGTGTTAAGCATTCATGAGGAAATTTTTATTATGGAAATACTAATTGGAAAGTAGATTCATTAAGTTTTCGATCAGGAGACTGGCAATACAAGATGACCAGTGGCCACTGTGCAGGAATACTTCTAGTAGCCTTTTCTTTTCTGCTTGTCTCTTTATGCCCTTCCTCCATGCAATATATCTCCAGATTTTGGCAGTTTGGATGTTTTTCCTGCTTGTTTTCAATCTTTAGTTTATTTATCATGCAGCATGGAATTTGTAAAACTTTGTTTTTCTAAGGTTTATTTTAACCATGTTTTGGAGTACCAATCATCTAAATTTTGAGTTAATAATTAGTTTGGATTTTTCAGGTCCATTAACTGCTCAGGTGACCCTAACATTTTGGTTTGATGTGTGTGCACCTAATTTAAAAATATATTTTTCTTATTAAAATGCCTGCTGTCAGATGGCACTCCTGACCTTTGTTCCCCATAAATCAGGCAAGAGATAGCAATTACAATTTACTTCCCTTATGACAACAATGCACGAAAAGGATGATGGGAGATTTAGTAAATTAGTGGGCTATGCTCATGGCTTCTCTGCCTGGAGCATCATGTTGGAATTTGAGAAACACTATCTTACAACTTGTAAAACTGATACCTGCTGCAACTACAAGAACCAAAATGAGTCTGTCCTGGAAGAACCATATTGATAAGTAATATAACTAGTAAAATGGTCAGTGACTCAGAATTTAGTAATGTTAGCTTGTGCTACAGTTTTAAAATGTCAAGTTAACCATAGTGCAACCAGGAGAAGATACACAACCTCAGTGCAACTTCACATCAAGACTATGACAGTATAATTTAGATGGTAATCTAAACCCATGAGAAAGTTTCCATTCAAATCCATATTTTTATTGCACCCATTTTCTACACTTTGTGGTGATCACATGTTCCATCTTCGGATGTGGAGTTGGTTAATAATTTCCTTCTTCAAACAGGTCAGTCATTGACTGGTGTTCTATTGACTTACCAGTTGTCTGGTAAGGATATCCTGTAGGTGAGGCAGTCAAAACATTTGCCACGTGGTATGAGATTTAGTGCTCCTGAAAAAACAGAAAACAAAAGTACGGTATGTCACACAACATGTTTATTTAGCAAAATGTACATACATCAAATCAGCAGTACTGAGTAACAAAAGCTTTGATAAAATGTAATCTTTTTAAAAGTTCTCATTATTTATTTTAAAGTCTATCCATCACAGAAAAATGTTACGGCATTATTTTATGGCTAATAGAGAATTCAATTATAATAAAGACATTAAAGGGGGGTCATAGGTTGCATTTGACATGGACGGATGTGGGTTCCTTGAGCTCCTTGGATAGCCACACCAGCAAAACAGTATATATTTATACGTCCAGCCACCTGACAAAACTAAAAAAGACATGGTTCACAACTCTACTAATCAGAATATTGGCGCCTTACTTGTTAGGCCGCAGAAGCCTACTAGGCATGCAGCGGGAGCTGCACACAAACACGACCTGACCGACTCTGAGGAGTCTTTCTAATGATTTGGCATCTCGTCAGGGTGCAATAGTCACAAAGGATGCACCTAATCACTATTCTGATAAAGCCCCGACAACAAGGGGTGACCTGTGCAAACTTTCTCAAGATCGTTCACAACTGGTGAGAGACGAATTGGCGGGAATCTATATATATACATACTGATTCAACAGACACAGTGTCTTCAAAGTCACGCCCTAATTCTCGACATCAGAGCAAGACAGACAAATATTAGTGCGGAGAGACGACTGTGTCCCAGTGTCAGAGTCCATTGCACTCTGCTCATATCTGCAGGGCCTTCTACTTCAACTAAGACCTGATCTGAAAGCCCAGGACCAGATCGTCATTGATTGTTTTAGAGTCGAAAAGCTGGAAAGGGATCCGCAGGCCTCACCCGGGATATAGTAGTCCGACTCCCCACTGTTGCTAATAAAATAATTATTCTTAAGGCCACCCGAAATTTACAGCAAGTATTCTACGGTGAAGACATGCTTCAAATTTATGAGGACTTGGTGCTGGACATTATCAGGTGGCAAAAATCGATTTTAGCGTTAACAGCATGCTAAGGTAACCAAGGTATGAAATACCATTGGGGCCTTCCAACCTCATTAACAGTCACTAATGGCAATAAACAACTGTCTCTTGAAGACCTGGACGATATTGCTTCTTTCTTGAGGGACCATTCCTCCTATATCTGCTACACATGAAACCCACATAACCCACATGAAAGGTGGTTATTTTTCACAAAACTTGCTTCCAAGTTATCAACTGTTGGATCCGACACACACATCCAAAAATTGTAGATGTCAGCGTCACCTGAAAGAATGAGGAGTGCCATCATTTTTAAATAATAAGATTTTGGTTTTGTTTTATTTACTTTTTTAAAGCTATCCTTGGACAAAGCTCTGAATACAGATATATTTAAAATTGAAAAGTACTTGTTATTTCATGTTTTATGCAACTTTTCCACTTACACAACCCCCCAACTACAGCCAGTGGCTGACTGAACTACATGTGTTATGTAGTTATCACATATCTGCAGTGCCGAGGGCAGCCATCACTGGGATAGGACTTTAGTCATTTGCTCCTAAAACAATCAATCGCTCCTAAATATTCCTATGTTATGAAATGGAGTTTAGCAACATCTAGCATGTAGATCCGTATGTTTATCTTTGACACCTCTTACATTCAGACGAGATGCACCTTTCATTTTATGTTGCCAGCACTTCCAGGAATTAGATGTTTCACATCAGCACAAATTAAGTTTGCAAGTTTTCAAATGATACTGATCTTTTTTTAATTTCAAATGTGGTAACCATATGGTTTAACTTTTGCAAGCTTAGCATAGTTAGTGCTGCCTCGTGTTAAATGTGCTGAATTCTCAATGCTGCAAGCTCAAGCAATCTCCAAACCAAACATGAGCTTAAGAAATACAGATTTTTCTGGTCTTCTTGGTTTTAGCTTTGTATACTGTGGCATTTTGCAAAGGTTACTAAGAGAAGGTATTTCTAACATGTACCATGAACTGCTGATACAAGATGTTCAAGACCCTCAAAGAGAAAACGAGGGGGGGGGGGGGGGGGGAAAGGAGATTTAAAAGGAGAAAATTAAACGGGGAGCACCTAAAAAAAAAAAGGTTAAAAGGGGGAAATAAAATGGAAAAAAAACAACACAACATTAAAAACATATTTTATTGTGCTTAAAGATATCTTATATGCATATGATGGGAGATTTCTTGAAGGGACTGTATCACCTTAACTTAGTTTTTTACTCTGAATGTAGAGAATAGAAACTGAAAAGAATCTGTACATTGTATTAGCAAATATGCGAGTCTTACATATTTCCCATTAAAAAACAATTATTTTGCTTATCAAGCCAAAGGGGATGTAGTAAACAGGAGATTTCATAGACCTGTTTAAAACACATTATTCTCCTAATTTAGGCATTTAATTGCAATTTTGCTAACACAAAACACAAGGCAGGATGTAAAAGTTATGTGTGCTCAGTAATAAATGACAGATGTGTCATCCTATGAGTAAAGTACAAAAATCAGGCATTTAAAGATGTGCTGGAAAAAGTCTCCAAAATATCGATATAGTAACCACTTTGCAACATTGGATGTGCCAGGTACCTCACGGGAGGCAGTCCTGTTAGCGACATTGGACATGCCTGGCACTACCGCCTTGTTGGATAAGGCCTCCCCTGAAACATCCAATATCTGTTCTGGCTTTCACTGCTTTAGTCTCTCAGTGGCTTACTGCAATTGTGGGTCAGGAAGAGACTAATTACACTATGGACATTCTGCCCCTGGCGACCCAAACACTCCTAGCCCCCCCCCCCCCCCCCACAGATTTTTTTTGTTTTAAATAAAAAAAGACATGTTTTTTCACTGGTTAGTGTTAGGGTTACAAAGTTCATGTTGTTAGGGTTTAAAAACAAAATTACAAATATATATTTATAAAAATAAAAGGACTAGTGATATGTTAGGATTGGCTACCAGCAGCTAGGGCTTGCAGCAGCTGGATATACCATCAATGCAGCAGGATAGCAAGGCTAGCAAATATTTGTGCTCCCTGCTGTAGACTCCATCTCCTATGAGGCTAAGTTAGTTTTTGGCCGGCTGAGCATAAATGGAGATGTAGTCAGCGAAGCAATTTATCAAAGTTGCAATGTCTGTATCCCAATTTTTTCCCTTTACCTGCCACATAAAATTAGCAAACCTATGTATGTAGGGTATCACTATATCAAGAGGAAGTTGCCAAACATCCATTGGAGTGTTGCTTGGCAGTAACTGGTCTTGACTGGGTACAAGATATCCTGTTTTGTGAATCCAGATTTCTCAAATTAAGTCCAAATAAGCCTTGTATGTACATGTATGTAGTAGAAGGTAATGTTCCTAGATTCTTACGGCACCTTATACATATATCCCATACCCCGTACCCCAATAAAGACATAAGACATTGCTGGAGTTAAATAGGCCACAGCTTTCTTTATTAAACATATAAATAACTGTATGACCAAAACTAATCTCCACTTTATTATTAAAACTTTATAACTTTAATATATATAAATATAAATATATATATAAATAACATGAACCAAAACATAGTGCAAATACAGTTATACCCCCGTCCTTGCCAATCATCCAACACTATCCATTAACCCTTTGATTTCAAGGCCCCCTGGGGTTAAACCCCTCCCCCCTCGACCATACAACTTGACCTTTGCTTTTAAAACCTGATGCTAACCACCAGCCGGCTAATAGCTCGGTGGGCACGGCCGTTTTCTGTTCCTTCCTACCACTAGAGGTTAGAGGAGGGGCCACCCGATCCTTCCATATGCTTCAACAAAACTCCACTTTAAAACTGGATTGGCAAGGACAACCCCGCCACAAATCACCGCTGGTTAACCCCTTAAATCTGCGGTGATCCCACCCGACGCCATGGCCTGCTCCAGCCCCTCCTGCAAAGCCAAATTGAACAAATCAAGCCCTACCTCCGTCAGATGAATCCCATCACTTCTAAAGAAAATGGCAGCCTCTCTTTCAAATACCCTGTGACGGATAGTAATGCCCCCAATTCCTAACACAAATTTAGACACCCGTTTATTTAACTTGATCCTTGATCGTTCCAGAGCCCTTTGATTCTGAGCGCACCGCCAGAAATTCCTCTGAACCACCTCTGACCAAACTAAGCAAACTTTGGGAAAAAGGACCCGCAACCTGGCCAAATCTTGCTTAATGGAATCCCCCAAGCCCAGCACGGGGACCGTGCCCAAATCGTTACCCCCTGAGTGGACCAACAATATGTCAGGGGGGCCCAATAGACGAGACACCTCTGCCTGTAGGGGAGAAAACCCCAAACGCTCACCACCAGAGCGAACTGCTGCTCACTGCCTCGCCCAGTAAATATATGAATGGCCGATCAGCCAGACTTTGTAAGGTAATTGATCTAAAAGGACACAAGAGGGAAAGATGACATTAGCCCCGCCGGGCGCACATAAGACTGAAAGCGTCTAGATTCCCAGCGACCGATCCGTCTCACTGCCCTGTCTGAGAAACCCACTCTAGCAGCTTCCGTGGCAGCCCCTATTCGAAATGAATGACCCCCAAAATCCCCACTCGGTATACCCATAACTTCCAACGCTTTCTTAAAAACCTGAATAAACTGAAAACGGGAAAGCGAGGTACCATCCAGGTGAACGAGCAGTGAACCTTGCACAGAGGGACGAACCCTCAGGTAAGTATCCAAACAAGCCACGGGGCAGACCACGGAACCAACCACCTCCCCTAAAACCACCCAGGAACCTTTCCCCAGCATGTCAGTTTTGGACCGCTGAATCTTAAAGCGAAGCAATCCCGGCTCACGCAACACGTCACGCAGCTGAATCCCCCCTTGGCTACGCTTCGAAGGGCTAACCAGCTCACCAATTCGCAGGGCCCCAAAAAATGCCAGCGCAAAAGCAAGCCGAAACAACGAAACTTCTTCCGCAGACCTACAAATGGAGGGCAAAGTGTGAAAAATCCCTGGAATCCCTACACACCTTTACACTACGCCATCCTTTTAAAGCCTGACGGACCACAAATTCCTTTGTAACGTCCGGAACCCTCAGCAGTTTAAAACCGAAGGCCAAACCGGAAAGCTTGCCCGAGACCGCCGATGGAGAAAGACCAGAGGCCTCCCAATGCCATAGTAGCCACAGCAAATTTTGCAACCGGTCATCACTATCCCTGAAACCCCCGACCGACCGCTCCAATTCTTCCCATTCCCCCCAGACCTTACCATACCGGTCCCAGGTTGCCCGACACACGGACCCACGAACCCATTCTGCTACTCGGCCAGCCCAAGGTCCCAAAGTTCCTGGGGGCATGAAGACCCCTCCTCGTCCGCCTCCGGGGCGGCCGCCCTGAACTCCGGCCACTGGGAACGAGAAAGGGCATCAGCTGTAATATTCAACACCCCCGGGATATGTACCGCCCGACAAGTAATGTTAAGGCAAAGACACCGCAATACCAGACGCCGCAAAAGCCGAATCACCGGAGGGGACGAAGCCGTAAGGTTGTTGATTGCCTGAACCACACCCAAATTATCACAGTGGAAGACCACCCTGCGATCCCGCAACGAGTCCCCCCACAGCTCCAACGATACCACAATCGGGAACAACTCTAAAAACGCCAAATTCTTCGTCAAACCGGAAACTCGCCATTCCGACGGCCATACCCCAGAACACCACCGCGACCCCAAGATTGCCCCAAAACCTACAGACCCGGCCGCGTCGGTATACAGATGCAAATCCAAATTAGACACTTCAGGGGCTTGCCACAAAGACCTCCCGTTGAAATGCTCTAGGAAACAGTCCCACACCCCCAGATCATCCCTCAGAGGCCGAGTCAGCCGGATGAAGTGATTCTCGCAAACCACCCCAGCCGTCGCCGCAGCAAGCCGCCTATTAAAAACCCGGCCCATGGGCATAATGCGGCATGCAAAACTCAGTTTTCCAAGCAGAGACTGCAAAGGGCGGAGTTGTATCTTCCGTGCCCCGCGTGCCCTGGCTACTGCCAAACAAAGCCCCTCCAGTTTGTCAACCGGAAGACGGCATTCCCCAGCCACTGAGTCTATCTCAATACCCAGGAAACTGAGACACGTGACTGGTCCTACTGTCTTATCCGGAGCCAGCGGCACCCCAAAAGACTGAGCCACAAATTGCACTGACCGCAACAAATGGGCACATACCTCTGACCGAGACGGGCCCACACAGAGAAAATCATCAAGATAATGCAGCACCGAGTGACAACCTGACTCGACACGCACTACCCATTCTAGAAAAGTGCTAAAGCATTCGAAGTAGAAACAGGAAATCGAGCACCCCATTGGGAGGCTCAAATCCACATAGTACTCCCCTTCGAAAAAACACCCCAGAAGATGATGGCACTCTGGGTGAACCGGCAACAACCGGAACGCGGCCTCCACGTCTGTCTTAGCCATAAGGGCCCCCGGGCCCGCGTCCCTCACCATCCGAACCGCCGCATCGAAAGACACATATGACACGCGGCATAACTCCGCGTCAATGTCGTCATTTACCGAACCCCCATGTGGGTACGATAAATGGTGAATGAGACGGAATTTGCCCGGCTCCTTTTTGGGCACCACCCCCAACGGTGAGACCCTAAGGTTCGGAATAGGCGGATCCTGGAAAGGGCCTGCCATCCTCCCCAATGCAATCTCCTTGTCTAGTTTTTCCCTTACCACCCCGGGGTGAGTGGCCACAGACTTAAGGTTGCGGAAAGACAATACTGCGGGCCGTTCCTGGAAAGGTATCCAAAAACCTTCCTCAAAGCCTGACAACAGTATATCAGCTGCCTTCCGGTCCCTATATCTGCTTATCCATGGGCGCATCGCGGCGACGACCACCGGCGTCTTCATCCTTTAGCGCCCATGTCAGACTTGTCCCCTGGCCTCCCTTTCTTAAAGCAACGGGAGGCGGGATGGTTACCCCCACAGCCCGAGCATTCGTGTTTGAACCGGCAGTTCGCCCCCCATTTACACTGGGCGTCATTGAACTGCCAGCATGTGCCTGAACGCCTAGGGGTGGCCGACGGAGCGGGAGATCCCATTCTGCCGGCCCCCCCGAGAAAGGAGGACATACCTCCTTGAGTGGAGGCCGGGCGTGTCATAATGGACAACCAAAGACCAATGTCCATGTGATCCCATCCTAAAGTGGGACGCACGGCCATACGCTGACGAAATTGCTCGTCGTAGCGCCACCAGTTCAACCCCCCATAAACCCTACACGCCGTCCATATTTGGTCCTGGTAGCCAAACAGAGAAGAGCACCGATTAGGGTACTTCTCCCCGATCACACTAGCCAGGATCGAAAAGGCCCGTATCCAGTTACCGAAAGTTTTTGGTATCTTTCGGTAACGATATTTCTCCTTCTCCTTTTCGGACTCTTTCAAGTCCTTTTCCGGTGGAGGCACATCCTCCAACGGTATGAGAGAGAATATCTCCAGATATTCCCCTTTCCATATCTTCTCCCTAACCTCCTGTTTTAGATGCAGGCCCAAGGGGCCCGACCAACACATGTATGACGCCCCGTGCGCTACCGGAGCAACTAGCGCCGCCGTATGTAAGGGGTCTTCTGATGACCCCGCTACCAGAACTCCACTGTCGGCTACCGGACCCCCGGCCAATGCCATGGCAGTAGTGGGGGGGACCGGTAACTGAGGATTCGCTGGCGCCACTATAGGAGCGGCGGGGTTGGCCACTGGCAGGCCCGCTGCTTCCCAAACCCCCCTAAGCTGTGTGTCAATAGTATGCGCAACCGTAGGCCCGGCGGAACCCCCCGGCGCCGCTAACTGTAAGAACACTGCCTGCAAACCGCATAGCAACCCATCCCAAGCAGGCGACAAACTCAGACCCGGTGATAAAATCCCAGTACCCGCCACCCCTTCATCCCCAAACTCACCGGGATGGGGTGCCAATCCCGCACCCGAGGAGCCGGCGGGCGAGAGACCCGTGACAGGCACCGATGATCCGGTCTGAGCAATGGCCTGCACAATCGGTGACAACAAAGGTTGCAGTGCTGCCGGAATAGCGCTGGCGGCAGCCTGCTGCGGGGAAGAAACAGGTAAATTAGCAGCCCTCCCTCCCCTGCCGTGGCCGTAGGGGTCAGTCACATAAGCAGCAGCTCCCTGGGCTGCAGACATGGAGCGGGGTGCCTGTATAGCTATGCTATTTGCTTCCTCTTCCTCTGAGTAGCCGGACTGAGAAGCGTCAGAAGGGGGGTCCAGCGCAACCGGAGGTAAGCCAGTCGCCCTCCGCACATTGACCCGCCTGCCATGCTGCCTTCTGCACACCCGGGGCCTGCTCCCCCCACCTGATGCCCGTGAGGGGGCCGTTGCCCGAGGGGAACCGTTTGGAGGGGTCTCCGGCCTAGCTAGGCCGGCCGAGCGCAGTGACCTGCCCTGGGTGGCGGGAAGAGGCAACGGGGAAGGGGTGGGCCTTATTACTGCACCGCTGCGGGTAGGCCTCGCGGCCGGCGACGGCCTACCTGCTGGTGCCTGTGAAGCCATATTCGGTGCAGCGTGGCCAGGAGCATTTGCAGGCCTCGCGGCCCGCGAGCGCGCACTGCGTGGGGCGGGGATCCGGGGCCTGGTAGTTTCACTTACCGGCCTCGCGGGAGACGAGCGCCGCCTCCTCGACCGATCCCCAGGACTTCTGCTCCGGAAACCACCGCCTGGCCTTCCATCCGGACTGAGGCGGGCGGGGGGGGGCGCGAAACACGCCTGCCCGACCCGCGACCACCGTCATTAGCGGGTGCACCCGATGGCGCCACCCGCAATCTCGCCATCTGGGACTGGAGGTGGGCCCTACCATCCAGCAGGGCCTCAGCCCTTAAAGCTGCGAGGACTCCCTCAATATCCATCCTGCAGCCGTTTAAATTATGCAGACACGAGAGGAGAAAATTACTCCACTGTGTCCGGATTTCTAAGATGGCTGCCGGATGACACTGGGGAAGCTACTTATATAAACTCTGACCCCTCCCCGTCACTCCCCCCAGACATGACACTTAAACATACACACCCCTTCACACATACATGGCTCCCTCCCACCTAGGCTTTGCCTGTTTCCCGGGGATCTTAACAACCATTATAAATTCATACTGAAGTACAATGTGTGTGGGGGGAAAAAACACACAAAATTACTACTGCAAATTCTGGCAAAGGTTTGTAATAAAATGATGCATGAAAAGTGTCCAAATAAACCACGTTACATACCCTGGTTTGTCTACTTTTAAAAAATATGTGGGAGGTGATTCTGGGATTCATAGAAACCTAGAAACATAGAATGTGTCGGCAGATAAGAACCATTCGGTCCATCTAGTCTGCCCAATTTTTTGGAATACTTTTATTAGTCCCCCGTTCCCGGTCTCATAGCTAGGATAGCCTTGTGTCTATATACACAATTTCTCCATCAGTTATTTAAAAAAAAATGGTTTGACAATATCAATGCTTTACTTCTATTTATTTATGGAACACAAAAAAGTCGGCACATGACAATCTTCAATGAAAAAGTAACGTGGCCACACAAGGCACAGGTAGGGACGCTCGTGTTTCTCAACGCTCACAAGAGTCATTTATTGCCTTATAACTGCAAAAAATCTTTATTATATGGGGTACTACCAATATAATTTGAATCTATTTTGAAGGGATTTTCCTTAGTTGTTGTAGATTTTTAAAGTGAAAGTGGGAAAACAAGTTTGTGGTATGCATGCTCAGGCGAGGACAGCATATTGGGAGTGTGAGAGATGGCATGGCGGACCTGGATGTATGTGTATGAATCAGTATTCTCTAGGCCGAATTGGGGCTGAAGGGCCGTAAAAGATTTGATATCTTGTTTATTATAAAGGTCTTGTAGGTGGGTAATACCCTTTTCTCGCCATGTTCTCAACTTTAAATCCGTTATCTCTCTATATATGAAAGGGGGGTTATCGTGACCAATTTTGACAATTCTGGTAATACGGTCGCGTACTGTTTCCATACTTTTAAAGTAAGATTGGTACTTGGCAGCCAGCAATCTGTGGAGATCGGTTTCATGGATTGTGTCCATAGGATATCTACCAATCTGTATGGGAGGAACTGTGTGTCTTCCAAGTCCACCCACGCCACCTCTCCCGGTTTACAGTGAGCCAATATTGCTTGAGCCATAAGTGCCGCTTGGTAATACTGTACAATACAGGGTATGCCTAGGCCGCCTTAGTCATGGGGCAGTTTTAACCATTTATTGGCAATTCTAGTAGGTTTGTGAGCGTTGATGAACACAAGGACATCTTTCTGTATCTGTTTTGATGGGTATAGTGACAGGTAAAGCTCTAAAAAGATATAGCAATTTGGGCATGACTGTCATTTTTATTGCCGCTATCCTGCCTAACCATGTCAGGTATAAGGGTGTCCAATCTGTCAGGTCACGCTTGACCTCAGACCACAATTTAAAGAGATTACTTTAGATTAGATGAGCAGGATTTTTGGTAATATTTACCCCCAAATAGGATATGCTGTCTTCCCTCCACTCGAATGAATAAGCATGTTTCAGTTGTTCTATATGACTAAGTGAGAGACCGATAGGTAGGGCTTGTGTCTTAGCCTCATTTACTTTGTGATACGATACTCTACTGAATTCCCCGAGTACCTCCTGCAAATGTGGGAGTGATAGGGATGGATGGGATAAGGAAATGAGAATGTCGTCCGCAAATAGACCCAATTTGATCGTTTTTGTGGGCGTATAAGGAATGCCAGTGATCAGTGTATGTGTACGAATTAATTCGGCTAAGGGTTCTAACGCCAGAACATATAAAAGGGGAGAAAACGGACAACCTTGCCTAGAGCCGTTTGTTATAGGGAAGGGTTTAGAATGAAACGCTGCACATGTGACTTTTGCTGACGGGTTTGAATATAGAACTAGAATCGCTGTAATATATGCTAGAGGGAAACCGAATTTAAGCAAGACCTTTTCCAAGTAGAGCCAGTGGAGTCGGTCAAACGCCTTCTCTGCGTCAATCGCCAAAAATAAGCTGGGAATCTTACGTGACTGGATGAGAGAGAGAATATCTATGGTTTTACGGGTATTATCTGTGCCTTGTCTGCCTCGAATGAACCCTACTTGATCATAGTGTAATAGGGTAGGTAATATGGATGTGATTCTGTTCGCTAAAATTTTTGCATATATTTTCACATCGGTATTGAGAAGTGAGATAGGGCGGAAATTTGGGTAAGTAGTTGGGGGTTTCCCTGGTTTGGGTATGGTGATAATATGAGCTTGTAACATAGATGTGGGGAATTCTCCTTTAGAGCTGCATGCATTAAATGTGTGAGTTAGGTGAGGTATTAATATTTTCTGGAATTCTTTGTAGTACTGATTAGAGAACCCATCTGGGCCTGGGGCTTTGTTTCGGGGCAGGTATTTTATTGTACGTGCTTTCTCTTCTTCCGTTATCAGGGCATTAAGTCTAGTCAGGTTGGAGGGGTCCAGGGATGGTAAGTTCATTTTATTAAAAAAATCGTCTATAAGATTGGGGTTTGGTTGGGGTGTGTGAGGGTCTTTGTGTAAGTTATAAAGGGAGGAATAGTAAGAGGCAAAAATATCAGGTATATCTGCCGGGTTTTGATGTTTTACCCCTTGCGGGGAGATCAAATTCGGTATGGCTCTTTTGGCCTCCATCATTTTTAGGCATTTAGATAGCAATTTACTAGCTTTATTTCCTTGGGTATAATAGGTTTGTTTAAGACGTTGTATGTTTGGATTTGTTAGCTATTTCTAGAGTTTGAAGGGTCAAGGTCAGCTTTTTAAATTTTAATTCCCTCTTTTTCTTTTCAAAAGACGCTACTGCTATGAAGTGTCCCCGGGCAACCGATTTATGAGCCTCCCATAAAATCTCTGAGGAAGTGTCGGGTAATTTATTAAACTTAAAATATTCCTCCAGGATTGCTTCTGTTTTTTGTTTAGTAGATGGATTTGTGAGAAGGCTGTCGTTAAGACGCCAAGAACCTTGGCCTCTGTAGGGGAAATTTTCTGTTAGTGTGAGGCATATTGGGGCATGGTCAGACCACTGTATTACTCCAATCTCACACCCGGTCACTCGTTGTAGATTTTCTAGAATATATATCATGGGTTGTGCACCTGTTCATATGTGTAGTTTAAGAGGATATTGATTGGTTTACAAGATGGCATTGTCTTATTAGCTCAGATCTGCCATGTAGCATTTGGCGGTTTAGCTGTACATCATCAGTAAAATCAGCAAATGGAAGGAAGAGGAAAGCTTCAAGCTGACTTCACTGATGGGAATGCAGATGTGACTATGCTATAGAACACATTGACTGGTATCAAGAGTAGGCTTCTTCAAGCACATTAGATGTGATTCAAACAGCAATTAGGAGTAACTCCAACATGATAGGTAAGAATAACCACCAATGTGAATTGACGACACAGGTTCCTTGTACGCAGGAGGGAAAATGCTGGATATGACTTAATGTCCTATCCGGCAAGGCAACTTCTGATCTCACAGTGGATGGGGCCTGCTGCCGCTTCTTAAAGCTGAAGATATAGACTGGGCCTTATTTTTAGGGTAGGACTTATTTTGCAAGCATCATAAAAAATCATGCTAGGGCCTATTTTCTGGGTATGTCTTATTTTTAGGAAATACGTTACCAGCAGGACTTTATGGATGCCTAGGATAAGGTCCATAGAATTATTTTGAAAATGTTTCCCCGCACGATTTTTTTGAAAATGAATAATAGTTGAATTTTTTGTTGTTGTTGAAAGTGTGGGCAGTGATTTTTTTAAATTTCAGGCTTTGGCTATTTTTTAAATCACCAAAGTCCTCCCCGACATGAGCCTCTATGACCCCCATAGAAGTCGGGATGCTAGAGGCTTTTCAGGCATATTTTGGCTTTCGGTTTCAGAGTAGAATTGGCTATGATGAATTGCAGAAATATTCGGACACACATTGGGGCAATCTGAATAGATTGCCATTTGGATTCTGATGTGCCACCAATGTGGACAGAATCCGTCCGCAATTCGGAAGTACAAACACTTACTTTTGTTGATTGTTCCGCAATTATATTTAGCCAGCCATATTGCTGCCTAAACATTGTGGGAATTGAAGTTAATCATAGACTAGGGCAGTAGTTTCTGATCTTTACCACCCCAGCTATTGTTCATTCAGTTGAACTCTCAGAAAATTTTCACAACTCTTAATGGGAAATCTTGTTCTAGGTGGAAATAGTGTTATAAGGCCATTTTATCAAAATGATTTAGCACTGGCAGTGTTGGAAAGAAAATACATATGAAAAGGACTTCAAACAAAAAAATATGAAGGTTTCTGAAAAAAACTTTCAAATGTAGCCTAAAATAGTAATGAAGAATTGTCCTGTGAAGGACTGATTAAAAATCCCTAACAGAAATAATACAGCCTTAGAAACATAGAATGTGTCGGCAGATAAGAACCATTCGGTCCATCTAGTCTGCCCAATAATTACATTTCTGCCCTTATTACACATTAATTACAATTCTGCCCTTATTACACATTACAAAAAACTAACATTTTACTGGACTCGTCAAAGACAAAGATCTCTGGACATTAATGTTCAACATTTGATATGTTGTTTTATATTTTCTTTGTAACAGGTCATTATCAGTAAAACACTAATATACTCTTTCCGGAGCAAAAATAGAAATATTTTACAGTAAATTTGTTGCTCATGGTTATGCTGAATGTGTTTCAAGTACACATTAAATATTAATATATAGCCAAATAGTTTGCATATAGTAAGTAAGAAACCATAACCTATTACTAATTATCCCTTACTAAGTCCAGATTCCACTTTTGCAAAGCATACATAGCATTTTGCAGAAGTGATATCACATTTTCTTTAAGTACTGGTTTACAAATGATTTATAGAGTTTATTTCATTTAAAGTTGTATTGGTTACGCTGAACATGAGAGGATATATAAGGAAGAGGTTAAATACAACTTTACTTGCCAATGTGTTTCAGATAGGTAAACTGATTTTAATATTTTAAAAATATATGGAAATCCTTAGTGTTGCGTGCAGTTGGTAGAGCATAGACAGGTCTTCTGAAATATAAACATTCACCTTGGATGGGAGACTGATCAGTGTTTGGTCTCGGACTATTTTTACTCTGAGGTAAATAGGTTACTGCCACCAGCAATATATAGAATTAACAGTGTAAAGTCCTCAAATACCATTATCTCAAATCAGTCCAACAGTCCTCACAATACTAGTCAAATATAAAGACAGACCACAGAGGCCCTGGACACGCCTCTGCTTATGGGCCACTCAGCAAAGTCTGCTGCTAAAGTCCTTTTTCAACGCAAAGTACTTCCCAGGCCTGCAGTGCAGTCCTCCTGTTCTTTGGGTCTATTCCCACAGACAGACAGACACATACATAGATGTATGCATTAGTATATACACACATAAACTGCAAAGCTGTGTGATTCTGTTTTGCTCTCTGCCAATTCTTGTAGACTAAATAGCTCATGATGCTCAGCATGCTTTTGGCTGAGCATGACAGCAGTTTGAATGCAATAGGATATACATCACTAGTACAGATACACACAAATTATTCGCATACATTTATATACAGGCAAAAATATAAGCCTACATACATTTAAACACAAACACTCAACCAATAATTACACATCCTGTGCAGGGCAGCAGCTTGCAGGCATTGGATGGAGCTACCACTGCTGGCTGCAGTACAGGCCATCACAGTGGAGCTCACCTCTCTGATTGTGCAGTAACCGGAGACTAATATCTCTTCTCTTTGATTGGCTGCAGTGAGTCAGCTTCCCCGATAGTGGTAAAGAAACACAACACATGGTAATCAGCTGCTAGCTGCAACACATGGTAATCAGCTGCTAGCTATCCATTTCACAATAAGAAAAATGGGGATAGCCTGAAGTGACTTATTTAGAACAAACTTAAGGTGATCGGTCTATTCCTCAGACCCAGTAACCTAGTAACCTAGAGACTGATTAACTTAAGCTGCCAGATAGATTCTGACTTGTTCCTAGTCACTTGGCGCACCGCATACTGTGTGAGTGCCGCTGTGCCAGTAGAATAGGGAAGAAGGTAAAAACAATGGATATGAAGGGCAACCGATGTTTGCCCCATAACCCACAGGAGAAGATTTACCCTGCCTTAAAGACAGACGTGGTTAATAATATAATTAATTGTAAATACGGTACATACAGCCACACTATGCATTTAGATCTCCAACTTTATTCAGTACCTTTCCAATCCCATTAATGTAGAAAAATCATCATTGTCAAATGGGTGAACAATATATTTTATTAAATACCTATGCACCCAAATGGATATTATTTCTTATTTGCCTCAGTACCTTTTTTGTCACCAGGAATATGGTCTTAAATAGTGGGTATTCTCCTGAGAACAGAGGATGATGACATACCCCTCAGATGATTACTTCAGCCTCCTGCAGTGTCATCCAGTTGTTTTTGCATGAAACTGAGCACTGGCTGCATTTCAGGGATTTGGGACAGATTTTTTTATGTACCAGTGTACCATTGGGGCTATTCACTAAAAGGTGAGTTGCTGGTGAGTGGATCTGAGATGAAGGGAGCTGAGGTGAGATCAGGGGTGGTGCAAGGATTTTTGCCACCCTAAGCGAACCCTTATTTTGCTGACCCTTTGCTCCGCACTTGTCCCTCTCCTTACCCCGCCTACTTTTAACAGCCAGACAACAGCACATCAATCATGCAATTGTAAACAAAATCACACAGTCGGTTGGACACAGTTACACACACAGAGAGACAGTCACACAGAGAGTATCTCACATATACACACAGAGACAGTCACACACACACAGTCACATATACACAAGCGAGCAGTTTTCTTTCTTGTTAAAGAAAAAGTAAATTTATGAATGTGTCCCCCTGTCTGTCTCCTCTCCCTCATCATGTCTGCTAGTCTCCTCTCCCTCCTCATGTCTGTCCCTCTCCTCTCCCTTCCCATGTTGGTCTCTCTCCTCTCCCTTCCCATGCCTGTCTCTCTCTCTCCCCTCCCTTTCCATGCCTGTCTCTCTCTCCTATCGCCTCATTGTATGTCTCTCCTCTCTGCACCCATATCTGTTGTCCCCACTCACATGTTTATCCCCCCCTCCCATGTCTGTGGTCTGCCCCCTCCTCCCATGTCTGTGGTCTCCCCTCCCCTCCTCTCATGTCTGTGGTCTTTCCCACTTCCCTTGCATGTCTGTGGTCTTTCCCCCTCCCATGCCTGTGGTCTCCTCCCCCCCCCCCCCCCCCCATAGGTCTGTGGTCTGTTACCCCCCTCCTTTCCATTTGTTTTAACCTGGAAGCTTCCTGCTTCAGTGGGGAGCAGTGGGCAGTACTAGTTCTGTGTGTTAAACGCTATTTCCGCTACTTTCTACTACGCCTATAGGCGGCGGCTGCCCTGGATCAGATGAACATTTCATCTTACCATTTTAACTATACATTGTTCAGGTACAAACCTGGTGAGTTTCCCTCATTGAGCAAACTTACCAGGATTGTCCCTGCACAATGTGTAGCTAAAATGGTGAGATCAAATGTTCAATTCACTTCAACTTCCCTGAAACTCACCTTTTAGTAAATAGCACCCAATATGATGGAACACATAGGCTGGTATTTATAAGGGTCATATCTAGAGCAAGGCTCTGAAATCGACCTGTATACATAACATTCCCAGTATTACAGCCTGTGAAAGCATTTTGGCTGGTTTGTTATTATTATCTGATTAACATCCTGAGCAAAAAGTCACAGTAACCCTAAAAGTGTGTGGAAAAAGTAAAATGACACGTGACTTAATTATATTGTATCTATCAACATGCCTGCACAGAGTAGGTCACCAATCTGCGGCCCAGTGAGAATCGAAGACAACAATACACTTGTCCTATTGATTGTTATAATTCCTGCACTAAATCTGTTCTACATATTGTAAAGTGAATGCTACAATTTGCTGTCATAATGGAAATGACTAGCGAATGAACGTCACCCTTCTGACAGTGAGTGCAGTTTATGCCCCCCACGTGTGTAGGGTAATGTATGCAGAGACACATATTTTACCTTTCGTTTTTTGTAACTTGGAAATTGATGCTTCAGTCCCTCCACAGGATTTTTATGATTAGCAGTGTGTGCTGGGATATTTTGTTCATATACTGTACAACATATTTTTCAGTTTTTTTTTATTAATGCTTACCACTGTATAGTTTCACAGAAACAGACATAGCTCTCTATGCTTTGTACAGATAAAGAGCATACGGATATCAAGACTTTCTATGAACTGCCGTCTTTTTCTAAGAAATCAGCTGCTATCTACAGTCACCACAAACACTGTAGCAACCACACGAGGCCCCTTTTGGAAGGAAATGGTCCTCCACAAATATATAGTACAGTTTTCATGCATTTAAAAAATGCTGCTCTTTGGCATGGACAGAGTTACCATTGGGTGGTACGACTAGTACCCCAGTAAGGGTCTAGCTGTTGTGGGGGACCTACTTGGGGGAGACAAAGTTTTCTCAAATTCAGCCAGGAGGATAGCTGTGCTCTGCATATGGTGTCACATGACATAATCTGGCTCAGAAAACCCACCGTAAGTGTGGGGCAACATCTGAGGATGTCTGTGCACACCGAACAGTGTACAGACTCCCTCTGGCTGACCCAGTAGACACCAAGGAGAAATTACTGTAAGGCAAGTCCTGGGGGTGCAATGGCACGTTCTGAGGGTACAAAAAATAAAATTTATTGATGGAATAGGCAACTCTGTGAGTTCAATGGCAAGTTGTCAAGGTGCAAAGGAAAATCTGTGGATGCAATAGAAAATCTGGGGCTGAAGTGGCAAGTCCTTGGGTGCAATGGCAAGTCTGTGGATTTAATGGCAATTCGGTGGTGCAATGGCAAGACTTGGGGTATAATGGAAAGTCTCTATGTGCAATGGCAAGGTCTGTGGGTACAAAAGAAAATCTGTGGATGCAATAAAAAGTCTGGGGTGCAATGGCAAGTCTTAATTGAGATTACAGTGGTTACAGGGGAAACGTCTGGTAGTTGTAGAGGATTACTCCAGTAGCTACAGAGGCAGGTCCAGTGGATACTGCAATGTGGTGCGAATGCAAGACCTGTGGGTGCTGCAGTGTGGTTCAGGGGCAAGTCCTATGAGTGCTGCAATGTGCTGTGTAGGTAAGTCCAGTAGGTGCTGCAATGTGGTGCCGAGGCAAGGTCTGTGGATACAATATTGTGCTGTGTGGGCAATAATTAAAGGTGGGCAGAACTGGAAAAGGGGGAAAGAAGAAGGAAAAAAAACAAGTAATGCACTTTTTAATAACATTTTTAAGTAAATATGAAGAACAGTTTACATTTGAACCAATGAAAGGTGGGCAAAACTTTTTTAATCTGACTTACCTTATATTTAGGTCTTATCTTTTTTTTTTTTTTATACATAAAGATCCAGCTTGAGGGGTGGGTCACCTTTTTTGAGGAAATAAAGTACGGTATGTTTTTCTTCCTGTAAATGCAAGCCTCCTACAAATTTGCAGTACCCTAGACCACATGGGGTAAGTGTCGGGAGTCTCTTTACAGGGGACTAGACTTTTTGTTCTGTAAGGACCCCAGCATTTCTGATGGTGGGCTTGCGCATTGTATTCATTATTTTACAAGACCAGAACAATTACTGTGCTTCCGCTAATGTTCCCATGTTTACTAAATGTAGTAGCAGAAGAAAAACCACCCAATGCTCAATTAATTGCGTGTGCATGATCCCATTGTATTCTGTGAAATGGCTGGGTTCGCCATTCAACTCCATGGAGACTGTATGGATACCTGCTAAAAAGGCTGAGATGCTATCAGTTTCTCTGAGAGATACCAGCTAGAACCCTAAAAATGGATTCAAAAATTGATCGAAGATAATGGAAACACCAAGGTTTGTGAAAGTCTTAGGTTTATGCTAAACAAAGACACATGATAAAAGTATGAACCATACAAGTTATATCCCAGCATGCTTAGTGTTATGTCTATAAAGGCAATCCCAGCCTAACTGTGGGCAATTATCTGTACCACAAGAGAGGACCATAGTGATATATATAGTAATGACAACCGAATTGCAGAAATCAACCAAAACAGCAGAATTGATAGAATAAGTTTATTGTTTGTTTTAATTTGGGGGTATGGGACAATAAGTCACCCACGCACTTTGACTGTACCGCAGTACTTTTTTCTTGTCATGATTGTCCTCTTGTCAGGGAATATGCAATGACTCATGACCAATTCAAAAATGACTCAGCTTTTTCCTGTTTTAAATCTTTAGAGTTTAGTCTGGACAAGTATTCAGTAAGTTCACATTAAAGCTGCAGACTCATAAGGCTGTTAAAGTTGAAGAATCATTTAACTATTCTATGTGACACATGCCCCCTGCTGAGTAAAAAGTATCAAAACCCAATAAGGTAGAGAGTCAGCAGTACCATACATGTGAGGTAGCGTGTGCATGGAACTTTTGACACTCAGCCACCATGCTTCATCTTTTGTATTCATGAGATATGTTTTGACATCACTGTGTCTTGTGCTTATTACCAACCCTCCTGGTGAATACGTCCCTGCACCATCCTCAAATTGAGGGAGACATTACAACACACACACATAAAACATTTTGGTCCAGGGTCAAGTCGTAGATAATCATAATACTGCGTCAATAGTACTTATCAGGTACCACAATAAACCAGTTTTCGCCTACTCTATCTGCCTACTGTATCTGAGGGATCCCAGGGGAGGGGAACTGATCCCACCAGGGCTGCCAGATTTTATAGTATATGGATAGTGTCTTATTATTTATATAGTACCCCTTCTCCATCTCACCTAAGTGGGTCATAGTATCCTTTACAATTTTCCACTCCATCTTCTCTGAGTGTTTCCAATTACGTGCAATGCACATTTTCATTGCCAAGAATAATTGGATAGCTATCTTCCTTTAAGCATTCTTAAGTTCTTCCATATTGCAATGGAGGAGGGCTTGTTCTGCACTCAGGGAGAGGTTGCGTTTTAAGATGAATGAGAGAACATCAAAGATCTTTATCCAGGTGTCCTTGACTCCGCTACACTCCCACCAAATGTGGATATAGCTCCCCACTTCGTTCTGGCATCTCCAATACTGGGCGCTTTGTGATTTATCAAATCTATTCAGTGAAAGCGGGACCCAGTACCATCTAAAGAACATCTTAAACTGCAGTTCTTGTATATCAAGACAATGGGTAGATTGTTTCGTATGAGTCCACCCTTTTTCCCACTAACTTAAGATCTGATGTCCACTTTCCCCAGACCTTCGGTGTTGTACTGGGTTTGAGATTATCTAGCAGGTGGCACCATTTATTTAATCTGCCCATTTTGGGGTTGTTCTCAAAGATTTTTTCTAATAGAGACAGCCATGCTTCTTCTTTAGGTCTAAGTACCTGCTTCCTAATGAAGTGTAGGAGCCTTAATATTCCAAAAGCTTCTTTCCAATGGAGCCCAAATTCCTCCATTACACATTTTAATGATTTGATCCTATCACCTTGTATAAAATGGGCAAAGGTCAATTTCCTATCTTTATAAGATTCACTGAAAGAGAGGTCGTCAATCAGAGCCATGCTAACATTAACTGATACGGTTTTAATAATCTTGTTTGACAAACCCACTTTTCTCTTAAAATTGAGCCAAACACCCAGCGTACCTTTCAGGATAGAGTTATCAGAGGCTGAGATTATAGAAAGGGTCTTAGCCCTATTTAACCAGAGGATATTTTCCAGCGATGTTGGCCCTAACATTTCCTGTTCGATCCAGAACCAATCCTCCTTACGTGAGTCAGGGAGTTGGATTCTATATGATTGGTATAACATGCTGGCTTCAACATATCTAGCCAGTATTGGGAGACCCAAGCCTCCTTTGTTCCCCGGTTTATTCAGCCACTGTCTCGCAATTCTTGGCCTCTTATCTCTCCAAATAAAGCTATTCGCCATATTTTGAAATCGTGTGCAGTAAATAGCAGGGATGGGAATGGGAATCATCCTTAATAGGTACAACCATTTTGGTATAACATACGATCTGATGGAGTTCATCCTTCCCATCCAGGATATACTCAAACCCTTCCATTGTCCCATCTTTTTCTGTAATTCTCTGAACAAGGGGGCATAATTTATATTGAGAATGTGAGTAATATCCCTTGGGATCAAAATCCCTAGGTATGAGATGAAGGATTCTGCCCATTCGAACGGGTAGATACCCCTCATCTCATTAAGCATGTCAGAAGGTATATTAATATCCATGGCCGGGTTTTTTTTATGTTCAATTTATAATTGGAGTGAAGGCCAAATAAATCTATTTCCTCCAAAGCATTCCTTATTGAATTGCCTGGATTAGATAGTGTTAGTAAAATGTCATCCGCAAACAGGCTTATCTTACATTCTTACATCACTAATATCCCTTGGATCTCTAAGGCCTTCCGGATCCTAATGGCCAATGGTTTAAGCGATATTTAAAGGATTGGGGCCAGGGGACATCCCTGACGTGTCCCATTCCTCACGGCAAACCAGTCAGAGCCCAATCCAGGGCCCGAGATCCTAGCTGAAGGTGTGGTGTATAAGGCCATGACCGAGTTGATTAGGCCCTCTCCAAAATTATATGCCCTAAAAATTTCATCCAGAAAGCTCCAGTCAACTCGGTCAAATGCATTCTCAGCATCCAGGGCCAGTATGGAAACTGTGCATGGAACCTGACAGCGCTACTATGCATGTGCACAATGCTCTTTTGTCCCTGAAAAGAGGGATAAAGGTAGAGTTCGGCAGGACAGTGGGACTTGTTTGATTTTATGACTCACTAACACTGACTATGCTCACAGACTGACACAGTCTAGTCTTAACGGAAGACAATATGAACATAGGCCCTAAACTGGCAAGGAGTGCACCAGAAGAGCAGAAAAAGTATATATATATATATAAATATAACGAGCATACTGAGGGGCACAATCCTGGCATATTGAGGGGCAAAATCCTGGCATATTAATAGGCAAATTCCTGGCATATTGAGTGACAAAATCCTGGCATATTAATTGTCATAATCCTGACATATTAATTGTCATAATCCTGACATATTAATTGGCATAAACCTGGCATATTAATTGGCAAAATACTGGCATATTAATTGACATAACCCCGGCATATTAATTGGCATAATCCTGGCATATTAATTGGCATAACCCTGGCATATTAATTGTCATAATCCTGACATATTAATTGGCATAACCCTGGCATATTAACTGGCAAAATCATGGCATATTGAGGGGCAAAATCCTGGCATATTGAAGGGCTAAATCCTGCCATATTAAATAACTAAATCCTGGCATATTGAGGGACAAAATCCTGGCATATTGAGGGACAAAATCCTGGCATATTAATTGGCAAATACCTGGCATATTGAGGGGCAAAATACTGGCATATTAAATGGCACACTGAGGGGCAAAATACTGGCATATTAATTGGCAAAAGAATAGCATATTGAGGGGGGAAATACCGGCATATTAAATGGCATATTGAGTGGAAAAATACTGGCATATTAAATGGGAAAAGAATAGCACATTGAGGGGCAAAATCCTGGCATAATAAATGGCAAAAGAATGGCATATTAAATGGCAAAAGAATGGCATATTGAGGGCAAAAGAATGGCATATTAGATGGCAAAAGAATGGCATATTGAGGGCAAAATACTGACTTATTGAGTGGCAAAATATTACTGGCATATTGACCAACTGCTCCCAACCACCCTCCATATTACAATAGACCTGTATAACATGCTTGTAAGGGTAGGTGGGGCGAGTGGGAGATTGAAAATTTGCGCCCAGAAAATTTGTTCAGTAAGGGGCCTTGAAATTCCTGGTGGCGGCCCTGGGGCAGAGTGCCGGACAAAGTCCTGAGTGCTGGTCATTGGAGTAAGTCCTAAAAGTGCAGGTGGGTGCTGGGGCAAGTCCTAGGTGCAGGGGCAAAGTCCTGAGTGAATACCTGGACAGGGCCACCATCAGAAATGTCAGTGCCCCTTACTGAAAAAAGTTCTTCTCCCCATATCTCCATCTCGGCGCCCAACCCTCCCAAAGTAATTTTAATCAGGTCTTTGCATATCATGCCAGTGACTTAAATACACCCCAGGACATGCTCCATCACCTGTATTGCACATCCAGGATTTGCTGCTGCCCCATTACCCGCATTGCACATCCAAGACTTAATCCACAGCCAATTTGCCCAGTAACCCCCCTCCTCACCGTTCCCCAGTACTTACCTGGACGCTGCTCATCCATGGCTGTCTCCTCCACAGTGTCCTTGCACGCATGCTGCATGTGACTTGCCGTCATTTCCAGCGGCTGTGACAGAAAGCCGGGTCTGTATACTGGCTGCTGCCCGTGATGACTGTCTCCATTTGAGACAGTCATGTGGGCAGTGGGGGCCCACGGGGCGGCAGCTTTGGGCCCCCGGTAATGAATGGGCCCTGGGCTGCTTCCCTATTTGCCGGCTGGGGCCCGAGCGGTCCCCCTAGGAATGCTGGGCCGTGAAAAGTGTATGCCCATCGGCCTTGTACCTTAATGCTGGGGAAAAATCCTGACTGCACATCTGGTTGCTGGGGCAAAGTCCTAAGTGCA
Organism: Pelodytes ibericus; assembly: GCA_036172795.1. Taxonomy (NCBI): domain Eukaryota; kingdom Metazoa; phylum Chordata; class Amphibia; order Anura; family Pelodytidae; genus Pelodytes; species Pelodytes ibericus. The sequence continues at coordinate 162,019,809 of CM069858.1, forward strand.
TACTTGGTTAATGGGGCAAAGTCCTCAGTATAAATCTCAGTGCTGTGTATGAGTCCTATGAGTGCAGTCTGGGTGCTGGGGTAAATTATGTGTCCAATGTAGGTGCTGGGGTAAAACCTGGGTGCCAAATGGGTGCAGAGGAAGGAAATAAAAACAAGAAATCAATATTTTTCAATAATATTGTAAAAAGTTGAATTATAATAACATTTTCTCTTTGGACCTTATACTGAAAAGTTTGGATACCACCTTTTTCGTCTTGATAATTATGGCCCTAAGGGAGTTATTTCTGAAAATCAATTCTGAGGCAAAGTTGTAATTGTCTAACAAGCAGGAACATTCCCTTGGTTTCCATGGTGACAGCTCCACTATTATAACTTTGTCCCAGACAATCTAGTCCCCAAACTCACTTTGGTGCAAGATGAAGATCACTGCTTGTATAATGCACAGGCTTTTATCCCTGTGTGATTTGATGCAGGAATTCTGTATAAATCAATTTTTTTATCAAAAAAAGCACCTAAAAAAGGAAATTACTTTTACTCATCTATTGTGGGCAGTCCTTGTTTCTTGCAAACTGCTGTCATTTTACAATTTCTTCTTCTTCTTAGCTGTAAGTATTTTATATTTTAAGCAATGCAAAATGTAAGACATGCATTTTAAAGTACCTTTAAAGCACATTAATATGCATTAATATTTGGAAGATGCATTTTGGGAACTAGACAGTCCCTTTAGGTTTTATAAATAATCCCCTATAAATCTTGCCTCCATACACTTCTGCTCTTCCCCGAATTCTGAGTGCCAGATGTCACATGGAGCAGAACAGGAGAAATTAGCATAAAGTGATTTACTAGATAAATAGATGTTTGCTAATATTATCCTAAAAAAGAAAAATAGCTTTTTTTCTTTCTTTTTTTTAAAATTTTTATTAAACTTCAATGATGTAACCTTATGTAAGTTAAATTAAAGAACTACAAGAATAACCAAAGAAGTCTGTGGGATCTCTGGATATAGAGCTTTTTTTGTCACAATAGGAGGATTTTGTTCTCACCTCCCAGCCATGAAGTCACTGTAGTTAGGTGTTGGTTTGTTAGCTGAATCTATGTATTATTTTCATATGATTCAAAATTAGGTAATGGGTGGTATGTCAGATGTCTGGTTTCCAACCCTGTTTAAAATAACACTGAAGTGGTGAATCACAAAAGGGGTTGGGAACTATTTCCTTTCATGTGCAAAGTATAGTAGAGACATTAGTTTAGACCTATTTTCCTTTTTTGCAATGTGTTATATGGGATTGCTAAAACTGTATCTGTATAAATTTCCCAGTCTTTATTCATAACTAAAACCTTCCATTCCCCTTATTAGTTTTGTAGCACTCCTCTGCATTTTCTCTAGCTTTTTTTAAAAAAAAGGAGCTGAAAATTGAACCACATATTCAAGGTGAGGTCTTACGGACCTATAAAGAGGCAGAATAATATCTTCCACCTGTGAATCAATACCCCTTTTAAATACACCCCAATATCTTATTGGCCTTTTCAGCTGCCAGCTGACACTGTGCACTAATGCTAAGTCTATTGTCTAAATCTTTAGACCGGGAACGGGGGACTAATAAAAGTATTCAGAAAAATTGGGCAGACTAGATGGACCGAATGGTTGTTATCTGCCTAGTCCCGACACATTCTATGTTTCTATGTTTCTTTGTTTAAATCTACTCCAAAATATTTTTCATTAGTAGATTTTCCCAAGGAAACATCATTTAAGCTATATGTTGCATTTTTATTATTGTACCCAAAAGGCATTTTTTTTTTGTCCAAATCCTCTTGCAGCGAGGATACATCTACTTCAGACTGTATTACCCTACTTAATTTTGTGTCATTGGCAAACACTGAGCCATAGCCCCCTATGCCTTCTGGGAGATCATTAATAAACAAATTAAAAAGAAGAGTACCCAGGGCAGAATTTTGAGGTACTCAACTTATCACACCTGTCCAATTTGAGATATTCCCATTTACCACCACCCTTTGCATTGCATCTATCTTTTAACAAATTGCCAACCCACATACTGTAACGGTGTAATTATCAAAGTTTAGGATCCATGATGCAGGGCCTGAATAATGATCTTGAAATCTTCTTGTACAACCGGTCACCAGGTCTTTGAGAGGTAGTAGGAGGTCTTCGCTCCAAATCAGAGATATCCTTGGTTGAGATTCGGACACTGCTGAAAAGTTAACAGAAGTTTCTTGGACGGATGACTATAGAAGTCTGGACACATAGCCACTGGAACTGGATTTCAGGACATCTGGACTAGTTCAGAGACACTGGATAATACATAGCCACCGGTACTGAGATACTGGATAACACACAGCTGTACTAGTTCTGAGACACTGGATACATACAGCCACTGGTTCTGAGGTATAGGATAGCTGGACACACAGCATCTGGTTCTGAGATATTGAATACTGGACACAGAGTGGAAGCTGAGGTCAGGATAATGGAGGATGGGATAATCAAAGGAAAGCTGAGGATCTGGTACACAGGAATGAAGAGCAGAAATGGTCAAACAAGCTGGGTCATGAATACAGGAAATGCAAGATAGCTAATAATAGGCACGAAGGACCTATTACAAGCAAAGGTAAGTGAGGGGTTTAAATACAAATTGGGCACCAATCGCCAGTCAGGGGGGTGTAACCAATCACTGAGCAGAGTTTCTATGAGTTCAGTCATTACCTTCGACTACTGCACTCCAGGAACTCGACAGGAGCTGCACGGAGTTAGGTGAGTATGTTGCGGATGCAAGCAGGGAGCGACGATGGACAGATAAGGTTGTTACACAAACAAACCTTTGTCGCTAAGCTTATTTCAGTCAGTTTGTACAGTAACATTTTGTGTGGAACTGTATCAAATGCCTTAGCAAAGTCTAAATTTATCACACCCACTGCAGCACCCATACCTATAGTTAGTTAGTTTGCTTCTTTTATATTTGTTACCAAAGGTTATAAATTCATAAGTATATTTTTGTAGTGATAGTTTGAACGTATCCCACAATTTTTGCCAGGTATGTCTCCTTCTGTTTGCCTCGACCATGCATGTGTGCTTCCCAAAAAGTAGGCTGCTGTGCTTCACAAATGTTTGTGCCGGCAGCATGTTTTCTTCCACATTATGTCCTATTGAACTCTCCTCCATCCCCAACTGTGTGTGTGGGTCCTGCTCCCTCCCCTCCTCAAAAGGTGACCCTACCTCTTGGGTGTCTCTAAAAAGGTCCAATCACAAGCAATGTAATGGATTTCCTGGTCATAGTGCATTTGTGTATGTGTGTGGGAATGTATGTGTATACTTATTGGCTAAGAATTGTTTTTGTCATGGTAAATGTAGAACTTTTTATTGGCTGAACTTGACATTTTTGTGTACATTTTGTGTGTATTCTGTCCTGCTTGTAACCATAGATACAATAAGAGGTTTCATTATTCAGTTCTCCAGTTAAAAGAGAAGTATTTTTTCCTAAATTATTAAAGTTTGAGGGGTCAGCTTATAATGAGGGTCAGCTTATATTTCATCAAATATCTTTTAGCTGACCCCACGGTAAACAATGACTATTTTTGTTTAAAAAACATGGTTTTTCAGAAAACTCCCTCTGGCTGCTCTCACCTTGTGACTATGACTTACCACTACTGCTATGTCTTGAATTAACATCTTACTTCTGTGTTCAAAATGGGTTTAAAGAAATCCTTGCTGTTTCACTTATACAGGGCACTTTTTTTTTTAGAGAGAAAATTAAACTACGTGGCAGGAAAACCAGAAATTAAATTGTATTTCACTTTTTTTCCTCCTCTCACTATGTGCTGACTAGCACTCTGTATATTGGGTCAAAGAAAGGATACAGAATGCAATTCATGTGATAAAAATGCCCAGGAGATAAGGCAGATGGAAGTGCTTATAGCGAGAGAAAAAAATCAAAGAAAAAAAAATATTAAGCTAATCAGTGAAACTATTGTTTTTGCCATTAAAGGGACTCTGTCATGCTAACATGTTTGTACTGTGCATACCGAGTATAAAAATGATCAAGAAGTTGCAGACTTGCATGCAAATGTCTAAATGAAGAGAAAAATATGTTTAAAATGTATCTATGGTGTATCCTGTTTATTAAATCACCTCGTTGGATGGACAATTTATGCATTTCTCTTTGAAAGCAGTTCATTTGCATATCAGGCCACAGATGATGTCATAAACAGGAGACACCATGGACGTGGGTTTTTTAGAAAAACTACTGTACATAAAAGTGTAGATTTCTCCTTTTTTTTAAAAAAAAAACAAAAATCCTGAGTGCATGTAGCGCTGTCCCTTGACTTTTGGCGGGAATAAGTATTATACAATAACGTACACTATTTGGCGGAGCTTCATTGGTGTCTTTTGCTCACACATGACTGCTGCTTTATGAACTCTGTGATTTAATTTCACTAATCAGTAATCTGTCAAGAGAACTTCAAATAAATAAACCAATCAGCTGTCCATGGATGATTTTTTAATCTGTCTTGTCAGTTCACCCTCGTTCATTGACTAGACATGGCATTAAACCTATAGTAGCCCTGAACAGGCATGGAGCAAATATGTGGACAGACTTTTCTGATCTGTTGTAATCACTTCTCTATTTTTCCTTGTAGTTTTGATGTCCTGGGGTTATAAGAGTGTTACTCTCTATCTAACTTGAACCTTTAATTAGAATTCACACATGATATAAAAAAAATAGATTAATTGTACTGCCTGCTGATTGGAGTCACAAGCAGAGGAAAAGGACATGGCAAGTCAAATGATAATGCTGAAAATGCATTCTCTGCAGAAAAATGGAAAAAAGTTATAAAAAAAAAAATCAGCAAGCCCACATCAGTTGATTATGATATAATAGTCACATGAACTGTTGGACAGAAACAGAAAATTCCTTTAGTGTATTTTTTTTTTTTTTTTTTTAAAGAAAGAGAAAAAAGGCACATCTGTTAAACCTAAATAACAAAACAAGAACATTGTGCAGAGATAGTCACTTTGAAACGTATTTAAGGCAAACAATTGGTATATCATTGCCTTTTCTCTGTCACTTTTGTTTAGAATAATTAGGCTTATTTGTAGATTAAGCTTTGATCTTGTAAACCTGAATGATGTCATAGAGGAAGCAACTAGTGTATTTGGATGTGCATGGAAAATGCTGCACAGGCATTGTTAATGCCCATTTATTATCAAGGTAAAGTAACATTTTCCCATTCTCTGTTCCTGCAAAAAGAGTTTAAAAGCATGGGAAAAAGTGCTCACTTCGTTCTGTTGCAAATTGTTTATACTGTGAATTAGCAGAATAGCAGGCAAATGCATAAATCAAAATAAAATACATAAAAGAAAAACAGATTTTATATGTTTATATGTCTGTGACTTGATATGTGAATGAAGTACTTTAAATGGCAAATGTGTCATTTGCATATTGGGACATAGCATCATAAACAGGACATACCACCAACCAGAATGACCACACTGCTGTTTAATTCAGGGGATCATTGTGAAAAATGAATATTCCAGGGCTGCATTTTACAGCTATGGAGAATACAGTGTCCCTGAACAAAACAGTGGTGTTACCCTGCCTCCGACACATTTAAAACTTAATTTTCTTATTTGTTTATGAGTCTGCATGGTTTTTTTTTATTCTATACAGCTACAAACAATAAAGGTGATGCTGACTCTTTAATGCTAAAAGGGTCACGTTGGGATTAACTCTTGAACACCATCAGCATTGTAGGAAGCACGGTTCACTATAGGATGACATTCATCTTCTAAACATTATGGCAGAAAATGCTTCACCAGATAACATATCAAAGGGCAGCCATCTCTGATCCATATGAAATGTAATGCAGATAGGTATGAGTATCAATGGTAGGCAAAGCAATGGCATGCCATCTGTAACAGACCGTCTACCGGACGTAGTAGACCCTCTGCCCGTTGTGTGAAATCACCTCCTTAGCCCCCGATTAAAGCTCAGTATTCACCCTGCAAGTCTTTCCTGGACCCTTGCTCTTTGTACCCAAATAAAAAGGACATCTAGCAGTTAGGTACACCAAGATTGAACAACTCTTTTATTTGTCAAACAACACAGACTTATAAAAAGACATAAACATGACATCACAAACATTAGTATACAATGGGGGGGATGGCACTAAACATAGTTCTCCAACTAACTGGGGCTAGGAATACATTAGACTTTCAGACTACAAACCAAACAGGAATTAGCATAGAGTGAGTAGACACACAGTAAGACACATAATGTACACAACATGATCAGTTTACCAGTTAATCCAGTTAATCCAGAACAATGGATGTTGGAGTAAACTATCAATTCTAGTCACTGACACATTATTATCCTTCAGAGTGGTCTACTCGCAGAATTAAACATTACACATAAACCAATATAATAACAGAATATAACTAAAGAACAATATTAACATATAGAGTTATGGGACATAAGCCTGGGTCCATAATCTACAGGGAGGTGTTTGGCCCTCAGGCCCCTCCAAGAACCCCAGTCACTCAGGCTGTCAGGACTCACTTCATGACACCATCCAATGATGCTCAGCCAAGTCCATTGCTAGTTAAGAGGCTGACTGAGGCAGAGCATAGGAAACATTGTGCATGAAAGCTGGCAAATGACCATGAGGGAAATGACTGCACCTAACATGCAAAAGAATAGCCATTACTGATGTAAGCATAATGGCCTTATCATTTTACAGGAATCAGCTGATGTGGACTGTGATGCTCATGCTATGTCTAGGCAGAATTACAGGATGTATCTAATTAACAAGCAACCATTATAGATATGTCCCACAATGCCTTTATCTGTTACCCTAAAAGCCTGCAGAGCAGCAATCCTTGAGGTCCAATGTGTGAGAGCCCTGCAATACACAATAGCAGCCCTGTGTATCAGACAAATAAGCCTGGGAGATGAACTCTGTCTGCACTGTAAATAGAGTACTATGGAAATAAAGGGATAACATCCTGTCCTCTGTAACACATTCCATGAGATTTAAAATAAAAACAGATTTTCCAGTTCCTCTGGTTTTATCACAAGATGCTAGTGACCATAAATCTTCATTCTTGCAGAGGTTTTTCCATACAAGGTCATATTTTAGAAAAGGAAAAGAATAAAAAAAATATGATGGAAGCTCATTTCTTATTACTGTATTTTCTATAAATATATTTGGATTCTAGGCCTCACTTTCTCCCAAATCTGATCTGCTAATGAGCTGCCTTTAATCATAGTATACAAATCATGCTGTGAAGTTGGTCTTTTTAATGTGTAACCTGTAATTATGCAAATATGTATGTGTTTGTAAAGTAGCTGGCATTAACACCTGATTGAGGTGTGAAAAAAGCAGTTCTGACTAGGCATTACATATTTCCCTTTGTAAAACCGCATTGTTTCTTGTATGAAAACAGCACACTGACTGCAAGCAATCACCAAGGTCACATAGCATGAAACGGCTTTCATTTATTAAACTATTTCCGAATAGAAGTGCATCCATTTAGTTTTGTGCTACCCTAAGCCTCGCATAACTTTCCCACTACACCATATTGATCCGCCAGGGGGAGAGTTTGGGAGGTTAGAGTGTCAGCGCTACCTGACATGAGCAGTAATGCTGCCACTGAATCTGACAGAAGTACTGCACATGTGTATTAGGCATTCTCCTGTGTCTCCGACAATGGGAAACGAGATTGAAACTGCAGGAAAAAATGATCAGAGCTTTCAAACCAGGAATGTCCACACACAAAGTGGCATACCTCCCAACTGTCCCACTTTGAGCGGGATAGTCCCACTTTGGGAGGTCTGTCCTGCTGAGCTCTAGTGAAAGCGTGGGTAGAGCCGCCATCAGAAATTTCAGGACCCGTTAGTGAAAAAATTCTGCCCCCCCCCCTTATCTCCCTCTCGCCCCCCTACTCTGCCAAAGTAATTTTATCTAGGTCTTTGTATATCATGCCAATGATTTAAATACCCCTCAAATCACCTGTATTGCACATCCAGGATTTGCTGCTGCCCCATTACCCCCATTGCACATCCAAGACTTAAAATGCCACCAGCCAGTGTTAGTTAATCCATTAATATGCCACTGATAATTTGTCCATTAACAGCCACTAATAATTTGCTCATTAATAGCCACTGATAATTTGACCATCAATAAACACTGATAATTTGCTCATTAACATGCTGCTGATAATTTGCTCATTAATATGCCACTGAAAATGTGTCCATTAGTTTGCCACTGATACTTTGACCATTAATAGCCACTGATAATTTGACCATTAATAGCCACTGATAATTTGACCATTAATAGCCACTGATAATTTGCTTTTTAATATGTCACTGATAATTTGCTCATTAATATGGCACTGATAATTTGACCATTAATAGCCACTGATAATTTGCTCATTAATATGCCACTGATAATTTGCTCATTAATATGGCACTGATAATTTGTCCATTAATTTGCCACTGATAATTTGACCATTAATAGCCATTGATAATTTGTCCATTTATATGCCACAGCCAATCTCCTCCCTCCTCACCCCTTCCCCAGTACTTACCTGGATGCAATATCCTCCAGTGTTTCCTGCTTGCACACTGCATGCAGCAAATACAGCCGCCGGATATGACTTGCTGTCATTTCCGGCAGCTGTGACAGAAAGCTGGGTCGTGACGATCGTGACTGTTTCCATGTGAGACAATCATGTGGGAAGTAGGGTCCACGGGGCAGCTGCTTTGGGCCCCAAGGAATTGTTTTTTACAAGAGTATGACAAGAGTATCCCCCCTGATGGCAGCCCTGAGAACGGGACTGTGCGCATGTGCAGTAGCGCTTTTGCCCTCAGCTGCAAGCTTCAGCTGGACAGTGACTGCGGCACAGACACTCACCTCCCAAGACTCCGCCCCCCCACCATCCTGACAAAGTTTGGTAGCTATGAAAGTGGGATAGTTGAGGCATGCAAATGGCCCTCCCATCCTTTTTCACAGACCATGTGACCAACATTTCTACGCACAGCACCAAATTGGTCCCTGGTAATCCCTGGTGACCAGTCTGTGCAGGCATCGAAGATAAATATAACACAAAAATGAGTGCTGGCTCTGCCATTGCCCACTGCAGGCTGCTCCACCCACCCCTTCTTGGGCCTTAAAGGGACTCTGTCACCTGAATACTGTTTATACTGTGGACGTAGAGAATAATATAATGACCACCCCCCGGTATCCCGATTGCCAGGGGACAAAGTTGGGAGGTATGAACACATCCTATATTTTGTGTTAGCAGAATTGCCAGCAAATGCATAAATGAAAAGAAAATGGGGTTGAAATGTGTTCATTTTAGCCTGTCTATTACGTCATTTTATGGCTTGATATGCAAATTTTACATTTCCCACTGAAATTACTTAATTTGCACATCAAGCTTCAGGTGATGCATAGACAAAAGACACCAGAGACAGATATAAAACACTTTTTGCTTTTATTTGCTTTTACCTTTGCTTGCACATCTCCTAACACAATGTATAGAACATTTTTGCGTAGGTAATAATGTATAGTTCTCCATGAACTGTTTTTAGTATGGCAAAATGGGTATAACATGAATGTAGTGCAATGTAACAAGTGTTTGTTATATAAAATCTCTTATATGGATGTGTATTTATATCCACGTAACCATGCTACAGTCTATAGAAATACAAAAATGATACAAACAAGGTAACTGCTTCTGTATGTTAATAAAAGAGACTCAGTTATCTAATGCCTGGAAAACACCCAACTCAAATTATTGTCAGATTGGCAATGGTCATGAACACTTTTGTTTGTTTTGATGGGAGTTGTAGTTCTGAATTAGTATGATGAGCACATCCTCCCCATATTGTAATATAGGAAGTTGCATTTCCTTTTCTACTTTCCCAACTCGTTTTCTATGTAATAAACTTGGCTAACTGTGATATGAAAAACTTCTCCATTCAGAGCAGGTCAGACAAAGCAACCTACATCTTAACGGGAAACAATTAATTTCACAATTAATTTGGTTCCACATTCACGGAAACCTGTTGCAGTCTGAGGTATCTGTTGGATGAATGAGAACAGAGAGTTGGAGCAAGAGTCAGGTTTCTCTTCTGTACAGGTCAGGCAGAGACGAGCACTGTATTTATTGCGAGGCAGACAAAGCAAGTGCCTAAGGCAGCATTTATTATGTAGGGGGGGGTGTGCTAAAACTGCAGCCCCTTTTAAAAAATGAATTAATTAAAGCTTGCCAGCAGAGGCATGTACCTGACATCAGAGCGCCGGGGATCACGTGTCCGGGGTCGCCACCAGGAATTTCAGGGCCCCTTACTGAAAAAAATTTCTGGGCCCCCTACCCCACCCCCCGATAATATCTCTCACTCACCCCACCTACCCTCACAAACATGTTATCCCGGATAACGGAATATAACGGATATGGAGGGTGGTTGGGAGCAGTTGGTCAATATGCCAGTAATATTTTGCCACTCAATATGCCATTAATATTTTGCCACTCAATAAGTCAGTACTTTGCCACTCAGTATGCCATTCTTTTGCCATTTAATATGCCAGTATTTTGCCATTCAATATGTCAGTATGTTGCCATGCTTTTGCCATTTAATATGCCATGCTTTTGCCCCTCAAAATGCCATTCTTTTGCCATTAAAAATACCAGTATTTTGTCCCTCAATATGCCAGTATTTTGCCCCTCAATATGCCATTCTTTTGCCATTTAATATGCCAGTATTTTGCCCCTCAATATGCCAGTATTCTGTCACTCGATATGCCAGTATTTTTGCTCCTCAATATGCCATTCTTTTGCCATTTAATATGCCATTCTTTTGCCACTCAATATGCCAGTATTTAGCCAAACAATATTCCATTTAATATGCCAGTATTTTGCCCTCAACATGCTATTCTTTTGCCATTTAATATGCCAGTATTTTGCCCCTGAATATGCCAGTATTTTGCCCCTCAATATGCCATTCTTTTGCCACTCAATATGCCAGTATTTTGCCCCTCAATATGCCATTCTTTTGCCACTCAATATGCCAGTATTTTGCCCCTCAATATGCCAGCGTTATGCTCGTTATTTGCACCCCCTCTCCCTGTTTAGCCTGTCCGCGGCTGTGAGGGAAGTGTTCTGTGCTCCCCTCCAGCCGCGCGGCTTCAATAAAGTTTGTTTAAAAAAAAAAGGGAAGGAGGGAAACGCTGGTCGCATTTTTTAAAAGCAAACTTTTTTGAAGCCGTGCGGCTGGAGGTTAGCGCAGAACGCTTCCCTCACAGCCACGGACCAGCTAAAAAGAGGGAAAATTTTTTTCCCCTGGCGTGACCTGGGCCCGGGACGCCAGTATTGCCTGTCACCACCTGATGGCGGGCCTGCACATGACCTCCTGGTTCATCTTCCTTATGTACAGTGACATATCTACCGTAGTCACAGGGGGCTAACACTAGCCTAATTTTCTGACAGGCTGCAGCCCACTGTGGCTGATTTTGTTGTCGGCTTCTTTTTATAGTACATTTTCTGCCAGTGTAAATCAGGACACACCAAATAATCAAAGTGTGTGAAGTGAGAATCCTGGGCATGGGATTCCTGCAAAAAAAACTTTAATGGTCTATCCTCCGTGCCTATCCTTTAATGGTCTATCCTTCCCTTGTTGTATTTTCAGGGTTTTGTGCTCCAAACAGACAGCACACCAGCCGCCGAAAATATACAAAATAGAGCCGAGGTTGAAGGCAGCATGAATTTGGCACCAGAGTCACTCACTCTGTTCGCCTATACGACCAGCATGAAAAGCATACAAAGTTATTTTCATATGGTTTTCATGCTGCAATCTGCCTCTCGGCTCTATTTTGTGTTGGTGTGCTGTCCATTCAGACTCAGTTATGTAATGCCTGGCAAACATACTCAACTCAAATTATTGTCAGATTGGCAATGGTCATGAGCTATTGTTTGTTTTGATGGGAGTTGTAGTTCTACATTAGTATGATGCTCACAACCTCCCAATCTTGGCCTCACAGGATATGCCCCAGTATAGCAGATTGCACTCCCACGACTTTCTCCTGCACATCAGATTGCGCTCCCGGGACTTGTCCCTGCACACCGGGTACACTCCCAGGACTTGCCCCTGCACACCAGGTGCACTCCCAGGACTTGCCTCGGCACACCAGGTGCACTCCCAGGAATTGCCTCGGCACACCAGGTGCACTCCCAGGACTTGCCTCGGCACACCAGGTGTACACCCAGGACTTGCTCCTGCAGTCCAGATTGCACTCACAGGACTTGCCCCTGTACATCAGATTTCACTTGCAGGACTTGTCCCTGCACACCAGGTTGCACTCACAGAACATGCCCCTGCACAGCAGATTGTAATCCTAAGACGTGCGCCTTCACTACAGGTTGCACTCCCAGGACTTTCTCCTGCACATCAGATTGCACTTGCAGGAAGTGCAACCTGCACTGCAGATTGTGCTCCCAGGACTTGCTCCTGCACATCAGATTGTACCTGCAGGACTTGCCTCTGCACACCAGGTTGCACTCCCAGGACTTTCTCCTGCAATCCAGGTTTCACTCCAAGGACTTGCTCCTGCACATCAGATTGCATTCGCGGGACTTGTCCCTGCACACCAAGTTGCACTCGCAGAACATGCCCCTGCACAGCAGATTGCACTCCTAAGACGTGCGCCTGCACTACAGGTTGCACTCCCAGGACTTTCTCCTGCACATCAGATTGCACTTGCAGGAAGTGAAACCTGCACTGCAGATTGTGCTCCCAGGACTTGCTCCTGCACATCAGACTTGCCTCTGCACACCAGGTTGCACTCCCAGGACTTTCTCCTGCAATCCAGGTTTCACTCCAAGGACTTGCTCCTGCACATCAGATTGCATTTGCGGGACTTGTCCCTGCACACCAAGTTGCACTCGCAGAACATGCCCCTGCACAGCAGATTACACTCCTAAGACGTGCTCCTGCATTACAGGTTGAACTCCCAGGACTTGCTCCTGCACATAAGATTGCACTTGCAGGAATTTCCCCTGCACATCAGGATGCACTCCCAGGACTTGCCCCTGCACAGCAGATTGCGCTCCCAGGACTTGCTCCTGCACTCCAAGTTGCACTCCAAGGACTTGCTCCCTAACATCAGATTGCATTCGGAGGACTTGCCCCTGCACACCAGGTTGCACTCCCAGGACTTTCCCCTGCACAGCAGATTGCCCACCTATCACATTCTCACAGTCTAGAGATAACTCTGCTGTCCCTGCCATCCTCATCAAGTTGTGGACCCTATGGAGATATTTTTGTTTTTTTACAAATAACTCTGGGACGTCATGCCACACGAGTCATCAAAGCACACCACAGCTTTACAACTAACATACGTTATCTGATCAGCACAAACTGCCATTTAACATAATACCAGTTAACATTAAAATGCCCCACTTTTTTGTACTGGTTTTTAGTGTTCTACGGGAGAAACATTGCTTTGTAAACAATGACAGAGTCTCAATATACATAACTGCATTAATAATTAAAATATGACCAGATGGTGACCCGGTCTGCAGCCAAATAACAAAACTCTCACAGAACCTGCTGAAACCGTATCATTTATTGTAACAAGAGTCAGAGTTTCAGCCTGACCTACCTGGTGCACTCAAAATAACAGACACACACTAACACATACTCACATAACACACACTAATACACACTCACCAATACACACGCACTGATACACACTCATACAACACTCACTTATACACACTGACATAACATGCACTAACATGCTAATAGTGGCTTATTAATATGCAGGCTAATAGTGGCATATTAATGGGCAAAATAACACTGGCATTTTAATGGGCAGGCTAATAGTGGCATATGAATGGGCAAATTGCATTTGGCATATTAATGGGCAAAGTGACTATGGCATGTTAATTGGTACCCGACTGTGGCTCATTTTAATTGACAAAGTGATGCTGTGGCATGTACTATAGGGCAAAGTGACAATGTGGCATGTTCTGCAGGACCAGCTCTGTGGGCCAAAGTGACACTGTGGTATGTTCTGTGAAGCAAATTGACACTGTGGCATGCCAAATTAGGTGGGTGCACTATGAGTGCAAGCCAAATGCCGTGGGTACAATAGAGGTGCATGTCAAGTGCTGTAGGTACTGTATGGTGCTGTGTTAAGATCTTTAGGTGCAATGGGGGTGCAGAAGAAAAACAAGAAATGCTATTTTTCAATAACATCTTCATTACATAATAGTTGAATATATTAAGAAAATAGTGGGAAAGGAAGAGACATACATGGTTAGAGGGAGAAAGACAGTCATAGGGGGTAGAGCCGACAGATATGCATGATAGGGGAGATGAGAGAGACAGGCGTGGGAAGGGAGAGGAGAGAGACAGGTGAAAGGATAGCGACCCACATTGGAAAGAAGAGGAGAGACAGATATGGGAAGGAAGAGGAGAGAGACAGACAGGGGAAGGTAGAGGAGAGACAGACATGGGAAGGAAGAGGAGAGAGACAGACACGGGAAGGTAGAGGAGAGAGACAGACACGGGAAGGTAGAGGAGAGAGACAGACATAGGAAGGAAGAGGAGAGAGACAGACATGGGAAGGAAGAGGAGAGAGAAATACATGGGAAGGAAGAGGAGAGAGAGACATGGGAAGGAAGAGAGACTGGCGGACATGGGAAGAGAGGAAAAGACAGACGGATATGGGATAGGAAAGGACAGACAGACATGTGCAGTGCCCCTCCTGAGATCAGACTCTGGATCTGCACCTGGATGGGGAATGTCCTGGGATTTGCAGTGTGGCATGTCCTGAGGTGCTGGTGTATGTCCTGGTTTTGCAATGTGGGGGGACGGCGCCCGTCCAAATTTGTCTTCCTGGGGCAGCACAAAACCAAAATCCACCACTGATTGTTGCAAACCATGTATACTCTTTCATGGAAACGCTATTCCCTGAAGACATTGGATTCTTTAAGCAGGATAAATGCGCCCCTCCATAAAGCAAAAATGGTTCAGGAATGGTTTGAGGAACACAAAAACTAGTTCAAGGTGTTGACTTAGCCTCCAAATAGCCCAGATATCAATCCAATCAGGCATCTGTGGGATGTGCTTGAAAAACAAGTACGATCCATGAAGGCCCCACCTCTTAACCTACAGGACTTGCAAGATCTGCTGCTAACGTCTTGGTGTCAGATACCACAGCACATGTCAAGTAAAGTCTCAATGAGACAGGGCTTGTGGAGTCAAGAGTGGACCAACGCAATATTCAGCCGGGGATCATAATGATTTGGCTGTTCATTGTATATTTCATAAACTCTTTGCAATAAATGAATAGCATGAGACATACTTTTTAACTTCCAAAATGTCTTTCATGTGAAACTTGCACGGTCAGCAAAGAGAAGCAAGAAACTCACCACATCAAATCATGTCACATAAGGGAGTTTACTATGTTATTGAGACTAAACATTTACAACTAACACTAGATCAAACATTGCAGGGCAATTTTCCTTTCACATATACAATGTAGTTTTTAATGTAATGGATTATGTCATAATAACAAGAACAATCAACACTGCTTATCAATGGATCAAATACTTCTTTGAACTATACATGTGCAATCACAAAGAAACAAAAAACTTATTTTAAAAATCTTTCACAAAGTAGGTAACTCACCATGATATAAAACATGTAAAAAGATATAGACTCTTTGTTTTTCATTCTATATGCTAGCACAAAATGACAACACATAGTGATCATTTAGAAAGGGTCAATTTATTTTCCACTAGCTCTCCAGTACAGAAAGACATACCCATCCTTATTCTGTATATTATGTGTTGAATGGTGTAGATTCAGCCTTTATGCTTCTACATTTACTATTGATCTTCTACCTTTGTAAGACTCATCATGACATCATTCTATGGTGCATATATTAAAATGCTGGGAAACCTTGGGTCCTGCCCTTGATGGGAACGCTACTTTGACACGTACCACCTACCTAAGCATTGTTACAGACCATGTACACCCTTTCATGGAAATTGTACTCCCTGATGGTACTGGCCTATTTAAGCAGGATAATGCTTCCTGCTACAAAGCAAAAAGCTCAAGGTGTTGACTTGGCCTCCAAATTCCCCAAATCCAATCCAGCATCTATGAGATGTTAGTCAGCTGGTTTAACTACAGAAGGGTGCCCAAATTAAGGATAAGACTTGGAAAGATACAAGGGCCTGCCCCCCATCTGAAGCCCTAGAGACTGCTAAACAAAGGCTCACAGCACTGGCTACCAGAGTCAGGAGATATTCTATACTAGAAGCAGAGGCCAGAAAGGTAAATGCTCTGTTCTCCAAACACCCATCCAAGGTATACTCCCAACTGCAGTACCACCACACAGTAACAGCAGAGCCACCAGCAGCAGAAACTGAACAGCACTGGAAGAACATTTGGGAGAAAGAAAAGACACATAAGTGCAGGACCTGAGAACAGGCCACAGCAATCTCCTAGAACAGGAACAAGTCAAAATCAGCGTAACAGACATTAAGCAGAGGTTCAGAACACAAATAGCTGGACAGCACCTGGCCTGGACATGATCCACACCTAGTGGTTTAAGAAAATAACAGCTATACATGGATGTCTGGCAGCATAGATTAACCACCTCCTAGTAGCAGCCTCCCACCCAGACTGGCGAACACAAGAAATGACAATATTGATCATAGAAGACCCCCACAAGGGTACAGCACCATCCAACTACTGTCCAATAACCTGCCTCCCTTCAACTTGGAAAGTCCTATCAGGCATCATAGTCGCCTAACTACAGGACCATATGGGCCAGTACATGAGCACAGCTCAGAAGTGCATTGAGAACAACACCAGAGGCTCCAAACACCAGTTACTCATAGATTGAGCAGTCGCCCAAGACTCCATGTCTAGACAGACCAACCTGAGCACTGCCTGGATTCACTACAGGACAGCCTATGACTCAATGCCACACACATGGATCTGTGAATGTTTTGCACTATAGAAAGTTAACAGGACACTAAGGACCTTCCTCAAGAAATAAATTGGGCAGTGGAAAACAACACTGGAAGCCAACTCAAGACAGTTAACACAAGTGACCATCAAGTGCAGCGTATATCAAGGTGATGCACTGTACCTGTTGTTGTTGTGCATAGGCTTGAACCCAGCTAATCACAAGCACTGGATACAGACATGAGTTCTAGAGTGGAACCAACACCAGCCACTTCCTCTACATGGATGACATCAAGCTGTATGATATGAGTGAACGAAATATCAACTCACTGATACACCTGACACGGATTTACAATGATGATATTGGAATGTCATTCGGAAAGGAGAAGTTGGCCAGATGGTAGTAAAAAGAGGGAAGGCACTTAAGACTGATGGGGTGGAACTGCTAGCAGGGCACATAGCAGACATACAGAGCAGCTACAGGTACTTTGGTATCCCACTATCACATGAGAACTACAACGAGGAGGCCAGGAGACAGCAACATTCAAATTCTATCAAGGGATAAGACAGATCCTGAAGAGCCAGCTCAACTAGAATAACTAGATCCATGCCATCAACACATATGCCCTGCCAGTCATTAGGTACCCTGCTGGTATCATGAGCTGACCAAAGGAAGACCTAGAAACTGCTGATGTGAGGACCCGAAAGTTTCTCACAAAGTCCAATACGCATAGACTGTACATCAGCCGGAAAGAGGGCGAATGGAGTCTGGGGAGTGTCAGAGCCACCGTCCTGGACAAAACCCAGAGCATCTGGTAATACATCAGTAAGATGGCTAACAAAGGTCTCTCATTAGAGTTTTGATACAAGGCATACTCCTTAGAAAATTGTTGTTGTTTTAGGGAACTTACGGTGCTCAAAAACAATTTTAAGCGCAAAAATACTATAATACACACTGACAGTGCTATGTAAAAGATACCCTTAATAAACGCATGTGAGTTCACTCTATAAGTAATGCTTTCTCTTGCAAAGATCTTTGATCAAATCCTTTTTTCTCACTTAAAGCATAATTAAGCTCACCTGCCATGTCAAGGCTCACTCTCAATAGGGTGAGAACCTACTCTCCCCTCCTATATAGTGGCCAAACATAGCAGTTTATACTGCTACCAAAACCTTTTTTTTATCATTATTAGGGGTGTTAGGGGGCATTTTGGCCAGCCCCCGAATGCCAGGTTTATTTTGTAATTATATGGGGAGCCAGGACAAGCAGCCCTGGACCACAATCTATGGTATGGATTTGGGTGGTTCCCAAATACGGCCATTGTAACAGAACTCTCCATAACTGGGGTTCTTTGAGAGAAATGGCCCGTCTCCTACCTATAGATTATGGGCCTTGGTATTGAAAAGGGGTTCTGTTTTTGGGGTGGTTGGTCCAGTGGGTAAGTTTTCACTTTACAATATATATGCTGTTTTTACCCCTTTACTCATACTCCCAGATTGTGCCAATGCATAATACTGAGAGGAGACAATGTGTCAGAGGGTAGTAAAGGACAATGATTGATAGTTTACCCCCTGTAGTGCAGGCACAGCCTGTGTGCTGCTTAGGTGTGATTTCCCATCTTAAGCTGATGCTGATAGGCACACTTCCAAAGTCACCAAAAATAGAAACGGATAAATGACACACACGATAAAAGACTAGAGAGAACACATTATCTCCCTTATTGTCCAGGGCCGGCCCTACACTCTGAAACGCCGCCTTCCCGCCGCCTTCCTGCCGCTGCCCATACTTGCAGCCGGCAGCCGCATAATAAAGGTAAGTTAAAAAAAAACAAAAAACCTCCTTCACACCGGATATGACGTTCCGTCATACCCGGTGGCTGAGCTTCCCTCCTCCGTGCAGGAGAGAAGACTGCACGGAGGAAACCAGCATCGAGTGCACGGAGCATCCAGGAGGTAAGTACTGGGGAAGGGGGGGGGGGAGACGGATGTAAAACAAAGTCCTGGCATATTAAATGGCCAAATCTGGCATACTGAGGGGTTAAATCTGGCATATTAATTGGCTAAATATGGCATATTAATTGGTTAAATCTAGCAGGGAACTTACGGTGCTCAAAAACAATTTTAAGCGCAAAAATACTATAATACACACTGACAGTGCTATGTAAAAGATACCCTTAATAAACGCATGTGAGTTCACTCTATAAGTAATGCTTTCTCTTGCAAAGATCTTTGATCAAATCCTTTTTTCTCACTTAAAGCATAATTAAGCTCACCTGCCATGTCAAGGCTCACTCTCAATAGGGTGAGAACCTACTCTCCCCTCCTATATAGTGGCCAAACATAGCAGTTTATACTGCTACCAAAACCTTTTTTTTATCATTATTAGGGGTGTTAGGGGGCATTTTGGCCAGCCCCCGAATGCCAGGTTTATTTTGTAATTATATGGGGAGCCAGGACAAGCAGCCCTGGACCACAATCTATGGTATGGATTTGGGTGGTTCCCAAATACGGCCATTGTAACAGAACTCTCCATAACTGGGGTTCTTTGAGAGAAATGGCCCGTCTCCTACCTATAGATTATGGGCCTTGGTATTGAAAAGGGGTTCTGTTTTTGGGGTGGTTGGTCCAGTGGGTAAGTTTTCACTTTACAATATATATGCTGTTTTTACCCCTTTACTCATACTCCCAGATTGTGCCAATGCATAATACTGAGAGGAGACAATGTGTCACAGGGTAGTAAAGGACAATGATTGATAGTTTACCCCCTGTAGTGCAGGCACAGCCTGTGTGCTGCTTAGGTGTGATTTCCCATCTTAAGCTGATGCTGATAGGCACACTTCCAAAGTCACCAAAAATAGAAACGGATAAATGACACACACGATAAAAGACTAGAGAGAACACATTATCTCCCTTATTGTCCAGGGCCGGCCCTACACTCTGAAACGCCGCCTTCCCGCCGCCTTCCTGCCGCTGCCCATACTTGCAGCCGGCAGCCGCATAATAAAGGTAAGTTAAAAAAAAACAAAAAACCTCCTTCACACCGGATATGACGTTCCGTCATACCCGGTGGCTGAGCTTCCCTCCTCCGTGCAGGAGAGAAGACTGCACGGAGGAAACCAGCATCGAGTGCACGGAGCATCCAGGAGGTAAGTACTGGGGAAGGGGGGGGGGGGGAGACGGATGTAAAACAAAGTCCTGGCATATTAAATGGCCAAATCTGGCATACTGAGGGGTTAAATCTGGCATATTAATTGGCTAAATATGGCATATTAATTGGTTAAATCTGGCATATTAATTGGCTAAATCTGGCATATTAATTGGCTAAATCTGGCATACTGAGGGGTTAAATCTGGCATATTAATTGGCTAAATCTGGCATATTAATTGGCTAAATCTGACATACTGAGGGGTTAAATCTGGCATATTGAGTGACAAAATCCTAGCATATTAATTGGCTAAATCTGGCATATTGAGGGGTTAAATCTGGCATATTAATTGGCTAAATCTGGCATACTGAGGGGTTAAATCTGGCATATTAATTTGCGAAATCTGGCAAACTGAGGGGTTAAATCTGGCATATTAATTGGCTAAATCTGACATACTGAGGGGTTAAATCTGGCATATTAATTGGCTAAATCTGGCATATTAATTGGCTAAATCTGGCATATTAATTGGCTAAATCTGGCATACTGAGGGGTTAAATCTGGCATATTAATTGGCTAAATCTGGCATATTAATTGGCTAAATCTGGCATACTGAGGGGTTAAATCTGGCATATTAATTGGCTAAATCTGGCATATTAATTGGCTAAATCTGGCATATTGAGTGACAAAATCCTAGCATATTAAATGGCTAAATCTGGCATATTGAGGGGTTAAATCATAGCATATTAAATGACTAAATCTGGCATATTAAATGGCAAAATCTGGCATATTGAGGGGTTCAATCCTGGCATATTAATTGGCTAAATCTGGCATATTAAATGGCTAAATCTGGCATACTGAGTGGTTAAATCCTGGCATTTTAAGTGGCTAAATCCTAGCATATTAAATGACTAAATCTGGCATATTAAATGGCCAAATCTGGCATTCTGAGGGGTTAAATATGGCATATTAATTGGCTAAATCTTGCATACTGAGGGCTTAAATCTGGCATATTAATTGGCTAAATCTGGCATATTAATTGGCTAAATCTGGCATACTGAGGGGTTAAATCCGGCATATTAAATGGCTAAATCTGGCATATTGAGGGGTTAAATCCTAGCATATTAAATGACTAAATCTGGCATATTAAATTGCAAAATCTGGCATATTGAGGGGTTCAATCCTGGCCTACTGAGTGACAAAATCCTAGCATATTTATTGTTGTCTGTCCATTCCAAACTGTTTTGCTATTTAATAAAACTATTTAAAATATTTTATATAAAGCTATGTGAACAAACTCATACTGGAGGATGTCTATAGTTGATGTTGTTGTTATTATTGTTGTCTGTCCGTTACAAACTGTTTTGCTATTTAATAAAAATATTTAAAATATTTAAAATGTGATGTATTTTATTTTTGGGGTTGGGGGGGGGGGGGCAGCATTTAATTCTTCGCCCCAGGCAGCACAATGTCTTGGGCCGGCCCTGTTATTGTCTCTCTGGTTATCTGTCCTGTGTACATCTCTTTTAAGTAAAAATGGAAAAGGACAAAGTTAAGAATGAATATTTTTTTTCATTGAAGGAAAGGAAGCATTTACAGGAAACTAAAACCAGAACATTTCTCAATGGGATGTGGTTGGAGCAGTTTTGCTAACTCAACCTTCTTTATGTTGCGTTTGTGTAGATTTTGTTGACATGGGCAGTTAAGGGGGAACATTGTGTTTACCCTGGTACCACCCAAGGAGAAGGTTTTAAAGGAACTGACACTTGGAATGTGCATTCTTGACAAATGTCTTAATATTATTATGGTTAATGAAACATCGATAAGTTATCCTCCTGCAGTTAACTGAATGTATCTAAACCAGTAGTGTCAAACTGTGGCTCTCCAGCTGTCTATGGCCAACATCTCCTATAATACAGGCAGGGGCGGGCTGGGCCGGGGGGCAGGGTGGCAATTGCCCCCCAGGCCGCCCTAAGGTTTGTAAAACACGGCCGCTGGGCCAGTGTTTTAAAAAAAAAAAAAAAAAAAACGCTTTTGCAGGCAGAGACTGAGGTGAGAAGGGATCGGAAGATCCCCTCTCACCTCCGCTCTGCCTGCAAAGCTGCACGGGGAGCCGAACAGGCAGAACAGAGAAACCTCCGTGCTGCCTGTTCGGCTCCCCGTGCAGTGTGCCGACACGGAAGTGCCGACAGTCACGTGATCGGCGCTCTGACGTCAGACGCGCGCCGATCACGTGACCTGTCGGCACAACCGCCGGGAGGCCGAACAGGCAGCATGGAGGGACCATGCTGCCTGCCACTAGCCACCAGGTAAGTCCTCCTGCCACTAGCCACCAGGGAAGTCCTGCCACTAGCCACCAGGGAAGTCCTCCTGCCACTAGCCACCAGGGAAGTCCTCCTGCCACTAACCACCAGGGAAGTCCTGCCACTAGCCACCAGTGAAAAAGGTAAGGGAGGGGGGGAGGGGGGAAAAAAAACTCTGGCATATTATTGGGCAAATTGGCTGGGGCATATTACATGGCAAATAAGACTGGCATATTATTGGGCAAATTGGCTGGGGCATATTACATGGCAAATAAGACTGGCATATTATTGGGCAAATTGGCTGGGGCATATTACATGGCAAATAAGACTGGCATATTATTGGGCAAATTGGCTGGGGCATATTACATGGCAAATAAGACTGGCATATTATTGGGCAAATTGGCTGGGGAATATTAAATGGCAAAATAACACTGGCATATTATTGGACAAATCGTCTGGGGAATATTAAATGGCAGAATAAGACTGGCATATTATTGGGCAAAATGGCTGGGGAATATTAAATGGCAATTAACACTGGCATATTGGGCAAATTAGCAGGGGCATATTAAATTGCAGATAACCTTGGAATATTATTGGGCAAATTTACTGAGTCATATTAAATTGCAGAATAACACTGGCATATTATGGGACAAATTGGCTGGGGAATATTAATGGCAAATAATATTGGAAATGTGTATGTAATGGGGTGATGGAGGCATGTAAATGTGGTGATGGGGCATGTCCTGGTGTGCAACGTGGGTTATGGGTCATGTCGTAGGTGTGCAACTTGGGTGGGTGGGGGGGGTGCCCAAATTTTGGGATATTGGGTGTCTAAATCCTGGCATATTGAGGGGCATAATCCTGGCATATTGAGGGGAAAATCCTGGCATATTGAGGGGGCATCATCTTGGCATATTGAGGGGAAAATCCTGGCATATTGGGTGTCTAAATCCTGGCATATTGAGGGGCATAATCCTGGCATATTGAGGGGCATAATCCTGGCATATTGAGGGGCATAATCCTGGCATATTTAGGGAAAATCCTGGCATATTGAGGGGGCATCATCTTGGCATATTGAGGAGAAAATCCTGGCATATTGAGGGGCATAATCCTGGCATATTGAGGGGCATAATCCTGGCATATTGAGGGGCATAATCCTGGCATACTGAGGGGCATAATCCTGGAAATATTCGTTATAAAACAAGGAAAAGATGGCCGTGGATGGGGAGGCGATTCGATGGTGCAATGGGCCACTTGACTGGATTTGCCCCCCAGGCCTAAGGCTGCCAGCCCTCCCCTGAATACAGGCATAAGATGCTGCCAGGGGAGTATGGGAAATACACCCCTGATCTAAAATAAGTGAGCTCTGCAAGTGAACCATGCAGATAACTTTCCACTATAAATTAAACCTGAAGCATAATAGTGTGTGACATTATCTAATCGGTTGTTACAAAAAGCAGACACCATTCTAGACTGATAATTATATATAATGTATAGAAAACTGAAAACGTAGTCACAAAACACCTGGAGAAGTTTTGATCTTGCAGGCTGAAATCTTGTAATGTCCTTTGCGCCTGAATGAAACTGTCACTGAATGGAGCTGTGGAGTTGTCACTATTCCATATATACACAAAATACTTTGTTTGATTTACATGTATACATATATTTTTGCAATCAAAAGCCTGATTGTTTTCTGTTGGTAACACTTGGATTGGTATTTTTTTTAGAAGGAGGACCTAGTTAAGGTACTATCTAGATCAGATCAGATCTGAAGCAGAGAATAGACTAAACCCATGTGTAAAGTTACATGTCAGGTTTACTTGGGACAAGGTCACAC
Organism: Pelodytes ibericus; assembly: GCA_036172795.1. Taxonomy (NCBI): domain Eukaryota; kingdom Metazoa; phylum Chordata; class Amphibia; order Anura; family Pelodytidae; genus Pelodytes; species Pelodytes ibericus. The sequence continues at coordinate 162,044,093 of CM069858.1, forward strand.
TATTTTTTTAGCCCATGCTTCTGCTAACCAGAAAAAAAACACCCCAAAAAAACGTTAGTTTTAAGAAAGTGCTGCCATTAGCCATTATTGTGGACTCAGCCTGTCTCTGCTCGACAGCTGTTTCAAGTGCTTGGAGTTCAGAGGAAATGGTTTCTGCCAGTTCTGTTTGTTGACATGTAAAAGAAGACATAGAGGATGTTATTGTTAAACTTTACATGCAGTTTTTAGGAGATAAAAAAAATTGAGGAAAAATTTAAGACAGGTTTATTTTTCTTTCACACCATGCAGCGTGTGTCTAATAATATTTTTGTTCACTGTAGGTGAGTTTGCCCTTTAATACTTTATTTGCCAAGCTATTACTCTCTCTCAGTGACATTTATAATTTCTCTCTGACACAGTTTCACTTTCAGTTCATGTCACAGGTAAATTCCCTGTCAGGAAGGATGAAAACATGGTTGGTGACATGTACTAAAAAAAGGAATATACTTTATTTCTGTCCAAACCCATTTTTGCTCTTTGCTCCGTTTGCAATCTACGAAGCTTTAATATAGTTAATATGAGAAAACTGTGAATAAAAACTGGCATATTTGCAAATAAAAACTTTTTTTATTAGCATTTAGCTAAAAGCTGGTGTAAATTACACATGCAGAATAAGAATTATTTTTCTATAATATGCGCAAAAGTCTTATCCATATGTAAATATAATCCAAATATATTATGCACACTAAATAAAATACGTGGAGGAGGGGCAAAACATCAAGAAAAACCCTAATGTTACAAATATTCACAAATTGCTCTATTCTCATGTGTTACCTATTTTTTCCCCCTTTGCTGTTGTAAGTACATGACCCCCTTTATCTCTTTTCAGTTTTCCTTTCTGTCACACAGCTTGATTTTAATTTCCCTGTGGATTAAACAGGTATATCATTTCCTTATACAGAAATAAGCCCATAGGTTCCATGCAATGATATGTTCAGGAGAGAAGTCAGAAGTCACACTTCTTCAACCACCTGCCTCACTGCTAGTCTGAATGGAGCCTGTGGCTCATGATCAAAGTATACTTTTCAATAATTTATTTATTAGGTAATAAATACGAATTGTGGCTGAAGAGTCTTATTACAACTGGTTTAAATTAATGTTGATGCTTGTTGGTACCAGGATGTGCGCATGCACTTCATAATATTATCTGCTGATCTGACCAAAGAAATACAATCCATTCATTAGGAGTACACATGGATTAATTACCAATGCATTCTCTTTGGTGGCACATGTTCAGCTCCCATCATGGGAGGTGCAGGTCACAGGAGTGCATAGACCTGCCTATTGCTGCTCCCTGCATATCAGAGCATCAGGAGACACATGACTTACCGACACTCAGACATCACAGAGGTGCGGGGAACACAACATGGGAGACGCATCCAGTGAGTGCAATCTGCTGTGCAGGGCCAAGTCCTTGGAGTGCAATCTTGTGTGCAGGAGCAAGTCCTGGGAGTGCAATCTGGAGTGCAGGGGTAAGGTATACATGGTCAAGTCCTGGAAATTGCAACTTGGTGTGCAGAGGCAATTCCTGGGAATACAATCTTCTGTGCAGGGGCAATTCTTGGGAGTGCAATCTAGTGTGCAGGGTCAAGTCCTGGGAGTGTAATCTGGTGTGCAAGGGCAAGTCCTGGGAGTGCAATGTGGTCTGCAATGGCAAAGGATGTGTATGCAATAATGAAAAGAGGGCAGGAGAAATGGAGTGAACAGGACAGAGGAAGGAAATAAAAACAAGGAATGTGTTTTCTCAAAAACTAATTTTATTATCTCTTGACAATTCCTTACCACCTCTTGTGACTGGTGGGGGGAGGGACACCAAAGGGAGGGCAACGTTCTACTGTTCTCTAATTGAAGCATGAAAATGATTTAGACTTTAATGGTCTGGCCATTGGTCCAGGATAAAAAAAACAGACTTTTCAGTACCAATTGCCACCATCACTTACATGTAGCCACTTGAGTCCTGTAGTGCTCTGTTGCTGCTATATTTGATAAGTGATGAGGAGATACAGGATATGAGAACAAAGCCCTGACATGACTAGTTATAGCAATTGTAACGGACCTCTGGGTGCCCTGACTAGGTAGCTGAGTGAATAGTCCACAGGAACCTCCAGTGAAAAATAATCCCACACCGAATATCCCCCTCCCCTTCCCCAAGTACTTGACAACACAAGTATAGAGGGTAAAATCAGAAGAACATTTTATTACAGTTAAACAGAACACTTTATACATGGAAACATCTTGATTAAACAATAGCACTCTTAACTGGATTAACAGAATACAAAGGATAATCCCTTTAAATTGCCGCCAGCAAGATCGCCGACCAATGAAGATACATAAGGCAATGGAGTGACCAATCAGGGGCTGAGCTCCTTTAATCCCTTTAAATACAGAGCCAGTGGGATGAATGCCTACATTTAAAACCCCTACATGAGGGACCAATGGGCGAGCAGCCAACATTCCCAGTGACCAATGGTGAAAGACCGCAAATTGGGCGGGAGCTCCGAGCGACCGGGCTTAACATTTATATCGTCTGGCCGTTCAGAGTGCTCCGCCGCCGGGGAACTATCACTGTACAAAAAGGGTATAACACAAACAGTACAGGTAATTTTGGAACATTTCGGTTATAATTGGGTCCCTCCTGTTCGGATGTGCCAGCCAATTCGATACTGTGCTACCCGGCACTTTAAATCACTAGCCAGCAATAATCTCAATTATCTAAATTGTACCTTACCCTACAATGAGGGCATTTTCTATATTGTAATTCAATAAACACACCAACCCACATACTCAAAACACTAAAAGTATAGAACAAAAAATACTGGAGAGGCTTTTCTCTATGATTCAAAAACAAAACAAAAATGAACAAAGCTCTTACCTACTCAGCACTTCCAACTTGTGACTAAAATGTTAGTATAAAACCCATGTTTATTTTCTTTCACAGTACTTAAGAAGTTAAATGTGTCACAACTTTTTGAATGCGTCAGCAGTTTCAGTAAATATTTGTGATTTTAGTCATGTCTCGAAGTGACCAAAACCGGAAATAATAAAACTTTTTTTTTATATACTTAATGTCTTTATATTGTGCTTGGCCAACAATCTAACTGTAGAAAATTGTATTTCACTAATTACAACTTGCCTGGTCAGAGGAGACCAAAACCACAAGAATGTTGATTGTAAGTATGTGTCACATGTACCATGGTTTTTATCTGCCGACACATTGTATGTTTCAAAGTTAGGGAGCCGGTATTTATTCATTTAATGAAGTAGAGCAATAGAATGTACATGGGCTTCACAGACAGGATAAGTGCCCCACAAAAACCTTTGAGGGCCACATTCAGACATCTATATCGTAGAGCACAGTTATCCAATTGTGGCCCTCCAGCTGTTTCTACCATCATTCTCGGCATTAAAGAAACAAGTGGTAAATTATGGGATTTGTAGTTCAGCAGTAGCTGGAGGTACTAGAGTAACAAAGTACAGCATTTAGGTAAACACATGATAAAAATAATAGTATGTTTAACAAAGAAAGGTACATTCAGATTGTAACAGAAAGTACACTCCTGCTCAGGTCGCTCAGGACACTTGTAGCCACCCTAAGTTCCCCTATATAGTGGACATTACTGGTCTTATTAGGTTCAACAAAATAACACACTCGATTGGGAAAATTCACTGGGTTTTATACAGCAAACCAATAAGATAAATGTAATGAAACACAAGAACATACAGACAATGTAATCTATAATTGAATTTGGTGCATAACACAGAAGGTAACAATCAGAAAAGGGCAACAGAAATGAGCGGCCAATAAAATGACAGGGGTTGTGGCCAACAGTTTTTGGTCTGAGTAACCAATCATGGAGGCACCTACTTGCCAGACGCGACCCCCAAGCAGTTTGGCTTAATCTTTATTTGAGCTAGACCAGTGGTTCTTAACCTTGTTGGAGGTACTGAACAACACCAGTTTCATATGCGCATTCACCGAACCCTTCTTAATTGGAAAAATAAAATATGATTTTTTCAAATTCAAAACATAGGTATATATTTTACTGGTGCACAAAATGAACCGTGCATCAACATCACTGTGTTCAAAGAACAAAACAATTAAAACATGATTTTCACACAAAAACATAATAATGAATATTTAGTGCAAATCAGTGTGAATTCTGCTGTTGCCTTTCAGAGACCAGTTTAGAAATGCGCGGCTTCACCTTGGCAAGTGCCACTCTCATGTAATTTTCGCAACAAAGTCTGTTCCTTTTCTTCGTTTTTATGTCCAGCATCCTTTCTTAGCAATAACAGGGTACGTTACCATTTGTTGACACCAAAACGTTGAGAGCGTTGTTGTTCGGAAGAGTTGCTGTTGAACCTGGCTCTGCTGAATTTCAATGATTTCATCGAGGTATTCATCATTGACATCTGTTGTCTCAACACTAAACGTGAACGGCTGTCTCACCCATGCTGGATATGACTCTCTTGTAGGGAAGTATCCGTCGAGAGACTTTGCAAGCTCATCTAAGTGCGTGGCAATTGCTTGCTTCAGTTCGCGGGTACAGAAATGTCTCAGATTACAGCAACATCTTCGATCTTACTTACACAGTCGTCTAGCAGGGGAAAGTTTGCGAAGTTATCGTTCTCTGTTCTTCGTTTCCATAACGGTAGCTTTTTTTGAAAAGCCTTCAAGTTTTCTTCCGCTTCGATGATGTTGACTCCACCGCCCTGCATCTGTTGATTGAGATGATTGAGAGCTGCGAAGATATCAGCCATGTACGCTAAAATGAGAATGAACTCAGAATTTTTGAAGCAATCTGCATGACAATGTTGGTGCTCTTGCAAAAACAGGGCTAATTCCACACGCACGGCAAAAACACGATTCAGCACCTGTCCCCGGGATAACCACCGAACGTTAGAATGGTACAGAAGTACCTCAAATTCAGAGCCCATTTCTTTACACAGCTCACTGAAGATGCGGTGCCTCCGAGCACTATTTCGCACATAGTTCACGCATTCCACTACAATTTTTAATACTTCTGCCAGTTTTGGAGGCAATGTTTGTGTTGCCAACGCATGCCTGTGCAGAATACAATGTGTAACAATGATGTGTGGTGCATCGGCTTTCACTAGTGCACCAAAACCAGACTTTTTTCCCAGCATGACTGGAGCTCCGTCCGAACAAACTGCAGAAACCATATCCCACGAAAGATTGTTGTCTTTGAAGAAGTCATCCACAAGTTTCTTCACATCGGCTGCCTTAGTTGTTGTTGTAAGAGGCTTACAAAATAAAAAATCTTCCTTTATCACGTCGTCTTTCACATAGCGCACGAATACATCAAGCTGGCTTAGATTGGAAACGTCTGTGGTCTCGTCGAGTTGAAGGCTGAATTTTGCCGTGCTTGAAATCAGATCTGCAACTACTTGAGCCAAGATGTCTTTGCCTCATGTCCTCTATTCTATCGCTGATGGTGTCATTTGAAAGAGGAATTTGGGATAACTTAGCTTCAGCCGCTTTTCCCAGCATGATATTCGCCATCTTCAACACAGCTGGTTTTATGAGTGTTTCACCAATGGTGTGTGGTTTTCCCTGCTTTGCGATCAGGTAAGCAACTTCGTACGATGCTGTGAGACTAGCCTTTTCATCGAATCTGTCTCTCTTCACCTTGAATTCAGCGAGCGTTGTGTTCTTGTATTTTCCATCTCCATGCAGCTTAAGGAAATGTTCTCTTAGTTTTGCCGGTGCTAGACTAGAATTGCTCAACTTGGCATTTCAAATCATGCAGTTAGGACGCTGACTCCCATCACGTTCTGTTATACATGTGAATCCAGATTGTACATATTCGTCCGACCACTTTTTTTTTTTGCTCGACATAGTTAGTATGAAGGGATTAAAATATTAAAAAAGAAATCACACGACATACCATCACGACAGTCACAAGTCAACTACTGGACGCACCAAATTTCCTGCAGCACAGATAGGCCAAGCGATCTTGCGTGATCACCTGCAGCCAATGATGGCCAAGCGGAGCGTGTCATCACGAATCATATGAGTTGGGTGTGTGTCTTGACCTCCGCCGAACCCCTGAGACTGACTCACCGAAACCCTGGGGTTCGATCGAACCCAGGTTAAGAACCACTGAGCTAGACGCTTAGGAACAGAGGCGGCTCTAGACTTTGTGAGGCCTTAGGCGAAAGTCAAACATGAGGCCCTCACGGACACGCATTATTAAATAAAATATATGCAAGTGAAAATAAAAATGAACTGTGTCCTAAATGTGAACACTAACATATATCACACAGTCATTCATAGACACACGCAACCACCAAAGTCATTCATGGACACACTCAGCCAGCACACACTGACTCACAGACACACTCAGCCAGCACACAATCACACACTAACAGAAACACTCAGCCAGAAGGAAAGGTGCTCAATGTTGAAAGTGGTCTCACAGACCACTTTGTGCTGGAGGCCTGGCACTTTGTTCTTCCTCACAGCACCGGATGCACTGTGACAGTGGGGGCGGAGCGATCTTAACAGCGTGCAATCACACTCAAAGAGGGGGGGAATGAATCTCCATGCCACCCCTTAAAGTGTTGATGCTTATGGCCAGGGCCGCCACCAGGAATTTCAGGGCCCCTAACTGTACACATTTTCTTGGACCCATACCCCCCCCCCCGACAATGTCTCCCACTTGCCCCACCTACCCTCCCAAGCATGTTATCCAGGTCTATTATAATATGGAGGGTAGTAATGAGCAGTTGGTCATTATGCCAGTATTTAGCCGCTCAATATGCCAGTATTTTTCCATTCAATATGCCAGTATTTTGCCACTCAATATGCCAGTATTTTGCCACTCAGTATGCCAGGATTTTGACATTCAATATGCCAGGATTTAGCCATTCAGTATGCCAGTATTTTGCCACTCAGTATGCCAGGATTTTGCCACTCAATATGCCAGTATTTTGCCACTCAGTATGCCAGGATTTTGACATTCAATATGCCAGGATTTAGCCATTCAGTATGCCAGGATTTTGTCACTTAATATTTCTTTTTTTTTTACTTTATTGAACCCCCACGACTTTCAATAAAGTAAAAAAAAAAAATGCTACAGTTTCCTTTCTCTGTGCAGGAGGGAAGATGCACGGAGGAGACAACTAAGGTTAATGTAACAGGGAGCTTAATGGCAGTGTTAAGCTCCCTGTTACATCAAAGGGTATAAGGTGAGTTAGGCAGCCGCGAGGCCCCCGTGAGTGCGAGGCCTTAGGCGGCTGCCTTACTCGCCTAATTAGAGAGCCACCTCTGCTTAGGAAGCTCTATCACAGGAAGAGATATCTGTTCAATAAGAGGGCTATGATTAATAAAGACACTGAGGTGAGTATTATGCATATCTCTTTCTTTTAAGCAAAGAAGAGATGAACAGAAAACGAACCAATCAGAAACATACCAGTGAACCCTCCCCTCTCTATATAAACACATATCTCCCCAAACAATTCCTCTTTCTTTGCTGCTTCCCTCAGAGAGTAGTTTTGACAATTCTTTATTAGTATAAAACTTTACTGTTTTTCATATGTGTTTATTGTGATACTATCATGTTTATTCACCTTTACTAGTTAGAATATTTCCTTTCCCACTCAGGGGTCGGTTGTGTCCCCTTCCCTCTACCTTCTCCCCATTTCTGGGCTTCTTTTCCCATTTCTTCCACCATTTTTGGCTTTCCCCTGCCTTCTCCGTAATTGTTAATTTCATTTTCGGTTTAATTCCGTTTTTTGGACTTTGCGCTTTGAGGTGGCCATTTTCGTGTAGTTTTTCTCCGTTTTTCATGGTAGGCCATTTTGTTGTAGTCTCGGATGAGTTGTTTGTCTATTTACACTTTCATCCAAATTTTGTTCGTTACTCAGCTTTTCCGGTTTTCTGAACACTCCCACAGCTTCCTGGCTAGTTTCCCCCGATTTGGCTGCCGTTTTAGCGCGATTGAGTGCTCTGCTTTGCTGGTTAGTGATTTGTCTCTACTACCTGCTTATAACTCATGTCCTTGGGTAATAGCCTGATAAGAGTGATGTCTTCCCACAATTATGATCTTACTGGGACTTCTCCCTCCCGGGATCCCATTAACCCTCGCACCACTGATAAAGGTGAGGAATATCAAGGGGAATTTGTAAACTCAGAAGAGTTTCACTCATTGCTAGATGCCACAATGGTCAAGTCTGTAAATTTAGCAATGCAGTCTGCAATGGGCATAATGTCATCTCAGATTGCTCAATCTATTTCAACTGCATTATTGGCCTCTCAGCCCCCGGTGCCCCAGCAAGTGCCAGTTCCCCAGGATAAAAGGGTCTCCCCTTCACTATCCGGACGCAAGGAGTCTAAAAAGCTAAAGCATTGTTCCATATCTGTCTCCAAAAACACTACGAGCGGCAAGCTATATACTGCCAAAAAGATCGTGGTTGTACCACAAATCGGAGTCCCGAGCCGGTCTAAGTCGGCTAGAACCTGGAAAGCGGCTAAGACCGCCATTGAATTGTCAGATTCTGACCAAGATGAATGTATATTCAGACCTATCTGACCCTGAGCCTTCATCTAAGGATGATATGCAAATGGCTGACCCGAATGCTCACAAAACCGAGTCCCCTAGCATCCACACAGACGCCTCTGTCCTAGTGGACATGCATGGTGAATCTATGTTTTACCCAGATAGACTCCTTAACCCTCGCTCATCAGAGTGGTTTCCCTCGGGGCATATCAGTAAATATTTGGACACACAGGGTACATAAACCTCTAGATTAAGTGACGAGGAATAAATTACGTGCCGAATGCCCTAGACCTACGGTCCCAGACCAGGTCTGTAGTACCCTGGACATTGACCCTAAAATCCTGCAGTTTCTCAACAAGACTGGTTGGAAACCTAGGAAAGGCCTTGATTTTGCATGTGCACATGTCAGGACAAGGTCCTCGACATACTTGGACCTACCACTAGACTCTTTGAAATGGTAGAGTCGGCCCTGGCAGGAGATTATTATTTGGATCTAGATACTATGAAAGGTTGGGTCCAGAGAATTGTATGCCTCATAGGCAATGCTAATACGGCCTTAACAACAGAACGCCGAAAGGCGATTTTAATGAAAATTGAGCCAAAATTAACCAACATGGCCTTCACTGAGCCTGGCCCCCAGGCTAAAGGTTTACTCTTTGGAGACTCTTTTGTAAAGGATCTCAAATGTGTCTACATCCACGGCACTTTATAAGGCACAGGCTAACCTTAAACGAGTGTTCAATCGTCCAGTGTGGACAGGCCAGAAGAGTCAGAAGCCATCGTGCCGGCCGGAACTTCAGGGGACCAACACAGAGTTCCCGTGGCTTTGAAACGTCCAGAAACGAGTATCAGGACTATAAGCCAGTTTTCATCGGAATTCTTTCCACAAAGAAGCTGACCGTGGAAAAATCGAGGGGCAATGTGGTAAGTCCAGGACGTTTCAGCAACAACTCTGGCGCTCTTGGAAGGAGCTTGGGGACCAGGGACCAGACGTTCCTACAACCATACTTGGAACACATGGGCTCTTTGGTGTCTGGAACGATCTCTGGATCCCGTATATCTGCTGCTGTGACCGATATCCTCCATTTCCTTAATTCACTTTTTGAATTGGGGAGTGCCTGTCGAACCATTAATGTTTATTTTTCTGCTATCTCCGCGGGTCATAACGGTTTTCACAGGGTTCCCGTAGGTAAAGTGTTAGTGGTTTGTCAACTACTGAAAGGGATTAGATTAAGTAGACCCCCTACTCCTCGATACTCCTCCCTGTGGGATGTTAATATTGTTCTGAGACTTTTTGAATCATGGCCTTCTAATAAGGATTTATCACTCCAACAAATATCGGCCAAACTAGTAACGCTGTATTTCGTGTAAAGGCGTTTCAGACGTTAGGGCATTAGACATCACGGCGAGATCCTATTCTCCAAGCGGAATCTCTTTTTCTATATTGAGATGTACCAAAACGTTACTGACTACGGTTTCATACTCTTGTTTTCCCCCCAATACACAGTTATGTTCTGTAACATGCTTACGAATGTACGGCGGGGTTTCCATCTCACTCGGCCCTGTTTTTGGCTCTACACAAACCGCATCTTCCGGTCTCTACCCCGACACTGGCTTGTTAGGTTAGATGGGCTTTGCAGGAGGCTGGGGTAGATATTTCAGTGTTCGGTCCTCATTCCACTAGAGGGGCTATGGCGTCTAAAGCTTTCACTATGGGCTGTAGACAGAGGATCTTATGAGTCGACATTCTGTGAGTTTTATTTCAGGCCCGAACCACATTTTTCTTCTGCTGTTATTGAGAGGCTTTGAACTTGCATAATAGGAGCCTCCGTGTCTTTATTAATTCCTATATTTTACTAGTTACATGACGTAAAGTCATCATTAATAAAGACACGGAGGCGAGTATTATTCCCACCCAAGATCTAGGTTTTTTTTCCTACCCTGTTGAATGTTGGATACACTGTTTACTGACACATGAGTATTTATTCAGTTTGTGTTGGTTCTTACATGTCAGTTGCTTCGTAATACAATCATGTTATTGGATCTATAGTTATGATTATAGGTATTATCATATATTTTCTCGTTTTTTTCCAGCTCATTAAACTGATTTGGACATGCCATTGGATGAAGATTCAGATCTGATGGATGGTTCCGGTTCCTTCGGTTTGGTGTTCCTTCTACGGATTGGATTCTGGAATATTACAGTGTTATACAAAGTTTATTTCTGTCATTACGTTACAAAGAAAGAGGAAGTGTTTGGGGAGATTTGTGTTTATATAGAGAGGGGAGGGTTCATTGGTATGTTCTGATTGGTTCATTTTCTGTTCATCTCTTCTTTGCTGCTGAGGGATTAAAAGAAAGAGATATGCATAATACTTGCCTCCGTGTCTTTAATAATCATGACTTTACATCATGTAACTAGTAAAATCTAGGAATTGCTATGTGTATGGGGCATAACGGGAGAACAAGGGGGAACAGAGAATTACACATTTTTGGCATAGTAACAAGGAAATCTACAACCTAAGGTAAATGTAATAAGGTAATCATTTAATAGGTGATAGACCAAACAATGGAGATTGGAAAGCTAATTACCAGCCCTTGAGAATCGGCTGCACTAGCCACTGAGCCAGTAAAATAGTAAATATTTTCAAGAACTAGACTGTTTTTATTTTCTGAAGACTGACCAGATACAGGACAAAAAGTTGGAATTTCGCAACCAAAAATCACATGATTTCAAAAAAACCGATGGCCTAATAGCCAGGGGGATTTTAATATTGTGCAGTCTCGAACAACAGGTTCTCTGTGTTGTGTCAATCAAAAATGATTATTCAATAATCCTGATGATAGACTGCAGCTTCCTAAACTGCAATGAACCCGCTACGCTGATGGGAGATAAGAGACTACTGCATAATGGCCAAACATTATAAACAAAATGTGGGTAGTTAAATACAATTAGCACAACAGGAGAATACATTTATATAAAGCAGACAATTAAATGAAAAGTAAATATTGTGTATGTTTCCAAATTACAAGGGAAACGTAGCAATACTAAGTTTTTCTCGTTGCATACCTCCCAACATATAAAATGTCCAAAGAGGTACACTTTTAATTTTGTGGGAGTGGCTGACGATGGGCAGAGCATTACTGGAGCATTTTCATTATCCTTATGGCCAATTGGTATCTATTTATGTAACTTGACAAATCATTTAGAAGATCCTTAGATATAAAAGACACAATTTAAAAACTACAGTGTGTTCCTGTGAGACCTTACAATAATATTGTGTGGGCTTATCTCTTAGAGTACCGGGCCTGCCATTGCAATACAAGTTTATTTATGCTTCAGAAATGACAGAGCAGAGAGAGGATAAGATATTGTTATTTATATTGACAAGTCAAAACAATTAGAGAAACAAGAGAAGCTGTCAGTGATAGCTTGGATGAAGAAAGTAACAGACTCCAGATGTGGTACTGGCTGTAAAATTCGGTTTATTCCAAAACAATGTACAGCCATACACAGTAGTGTATCTTCCACAAGGCAAACAAGGCACTCGCCTAGGGCAGCACTTAAGGTGCTTCAAACATTTTTCGCTCCTTTCCCCACTGTTCAGCAAGCTTTAGCTCCTTCTAATAAATAAACTGAAAATTAAATACCAGTCAGGACCTGGTCAAATCCCAGCAATGTTGCTGAAGCTCAGTTCGCTGGCAATTGCTTAATGTGTCACAACCATAAAAAATCCTTGGTGACTGCATACATACACAAAGTCTGGAAGACCGCAAGCGTAGTATCTATCCATAACAATGGGGACAATAATTTGATTTCTAGATACTGATATCATTGCTCCCATAATGTCAAGAAAATGCAATTTTATGAGTGATATCAACAATGAAACTATCTTACCCCAGATTAATAATCCTTCCGTTCAAATCACTCAACTACAACAGCCCTACGTAAAAGTATGCAATGTGATCCAAACTGGCATGGAACAAGGAGACCTAAATGGAGCTATCTACCCTGATTTTGCCAAGTTTTTTTACACTGTCGACCTGTCCTTCTGCAAAAATGTAAAAACTAATTTGTTGATGGTCATCCGCTAACCTGGCTTCAATCTTACATATCAGACCAATCACAATATGTGTCCATAATTGACACTACCTCCCTCTCCCATGTGGTGTACCCCAATACTCGATACTCACCCCATGCTATTCACATTATTCATAAATGATCTGCCAAACTGTTCACATTTGCGCAAACGACACCATCAGTTATACTAGCAAACCAAATCAACCACAGCTTGAGGCTGTGCTCCAAGGCCAGTTCACAAAGGTAGAAAATTGGATCACAAATAACAAACGTTTCCAAACAATGAAAAAAACGTCTCAATGCTCTTTGGAACAGGACCTAAATTACATAGCACACTGACCACAGTCTGTTCTTTCAAATATCTAGTTATATGGCTTGACCCCAATCTATCTTTTGGCCTCCACAATGAAAAACTGTAATCATAAAACTAACTAGGTGTCCTGTACAGAAACACATCCTGCCTGTGCCACACAGCACGGAAAAAGATAGTACAAGAAATGCCAATGCCAGTTACTGCATCTGTGACACAAACTACAAGTTCATTAACGTATTATATTGTTTAACGCCTTTTGCCGCTTTGTGTTACAATGTAATAGCATGATCCATCATTGTGACATTCTAAAAGAGTTAAACTAGTTTCTGCACTTTTCACTTTTCCAGCCTTGTGTTTAAGAGCTTTACTGTAAAGTTCCCACTCTACCTAAGTAGAATGATCTCCCCAGCTGTTCCCACCTATAACCTTTGATCTGGTACCAGCACTATATTTATCATATTCGCTTGAATATAAGACGACCCTGATTATAAGACAACCCAAATATTGTATACTCATTTAGGAACAAAAGAAAAGGCCTGAATATAAGACTACCCTATAGGAAAAAAGTTTTACTTGTAAATAGTTATTCAGATGAAAACTGTTTTTTTTATACTTAATAAAAAATGAATTTCTTGTTTTTATTTCTTTTTGTTTCCAATCTGCCCCAGACTTAGCCAATGCATGCCCCTACATAGCCTTCTGCCCCCAGGCTTAGCCAATGCATCCCCCCACATATCCACCTGCTCCCTATACTAAGCCAATGCAACCCCCACATAGCCGTATTCCCCCAGACTTAGCCAGTGCTGCCCCCCACACAGTTGTCTGCCTCCCAGACTTAGCCAATGCATCCCCCACAAAGCCATATTCCACCCAGACTTAGCCAATGTGCCCCCCCACGATGCCATCTGCCCCCCCCCAGACTTAGCCAATGCTGCCCCCACACAACCATCTGCCCCCAAGACCTAGTCAATGTGCCCCCACACTGCCATCAGCCCCTCACACTTAGCAAATGTGCTCCCTAGACAGCCATCTGCCCCCCCCCCCATACTTGGCCAATGTGTCCCCCACACAGCCATCTGCCCCCAGACTTGGCCAATGTGTCCCCCACACAGCTATCACATCCCCTGACTTAGTCAATGTGCCCCCCAATGTGCACCGCACACAGCCCTTTGTCATCAGTGGTCTCAGGTATGGTCATGGAAAGAAGATACATTACAACTGATAATCAGTAAATTACATACCATATATATTTTACATCTGCTGAACCCCAAATTCAAATCTCTGGGACATACACAAAATCAAAACAATGGCTTTGGCTAAAATAGCACCACTTTCAGATTTTATTGTTAAATAAAAGTGAGGCCTATATGCGAAATTCTGATCTTGGGAGAAATTGTCAATTTACAAAATGGAAACCCCCTAACTAAGAGAAAAAAATTCAAAGTATGTCTCAGTACCTGTGTGTGTGGGAGAGCTGAACACCCAGTGACATTTTACCGAAAGTCATTACATGTGGGAAAGTTGAGATTATTTTAGTTCCATGTATACCATATGATAAGCAAACAAGACAATCGCCTAAACAGATTTCCACTGTGTTTTTTATTAGAGAAAGTGAAAGCATCGCATATTTACCAGATATCAGAAAACCTAGTAATCTTGCTGGAGTTTACTTAAAATGTATAAGTAAAAGTAAAAAGTAATGTGTCAATTTATATTCATTATATGAAAGGGCATGATGGGTAAAAGGGCAATTTAACACAAATAAATTACTACAGAAACCCCGAACAAGAAGGTAAGTGGAGAAAAGGCGATAGTTCTTTATGTAGGCCAGGGCAGGAGCACGACTTTTTGCCGCCGTAGGCGAACATATATTTTGCTGCTCATTGCTGATCCTGCCCTCAGGCATTTACGCACACAGTAACACAGTGTCACATACAGACTCATGTACACACACACACAATGTCAGATGCAGCGACACATTCACACAGTTGCAATGTGATCCTATTGTTGGCACCACCTTCTCCATGCCGTCACTGTCTATCTCACTCTTCCTCCATGCCATCCATGTCTGTCTCACTCTCCCTCAACATCATCACTGTCTGTCTTGCTTTCCCTTCATGCCATTACTGTATGTCTCGCTCTCCCTCCAGGTCATCCCTGTATGTCGCGCACTCCCCCATGCCATCCATGTCTGTCTCTCTCACCCCCATACCATACCTGTCTATCTCTCACCCCATGACATCCCTGTGTCCCTCTCTCCCCAATGCCATTCATTGTGTGATGTCACTGAACATATGCAATGTGGATCCTCATGCCAGTCTAAGGGAACCCACTGACTGAGTTGCCAAATGTATATTTTCAAGTTAAGTACTGCAAAAACTATAAAACCAAAACTGGAAAATATAAATGCATATTTATTTTTAAAGTGTAATCTTTAATATATATTTATTTGTCATGGGGTTTTCTTTTTGGACTGGAGTGATCCTTTAATACTTTTACCTGTTACACACAGATCCAAGTGATACTCTACAAAAGTACCTTCCAATAAAAAGATGGGATTTGTAGACAAATATATGGAATCCAAAAAGGTAATGTGAGGCTTTTTTCCAGGGGCATTTTTGGATTCACTGTATTTCTCCACCCTTAGACAATCTCTACTCCTCAGATTATTAAATGTAGCAAGCGCTGCTCTAATACCCAATAAATGTATTTAAGTTCAGAGTCCATCAATTCAAGAGTGGATTAAAGGGGTTAATTATGAGTTAAAGACTAACTTTATATATTATAAGTTAAAGACTAACTTTATATATTATGAGTTAAAGACTAACTTAATATATTTTAACAAAAGGACTATCCCATGGAACATTTTTAAAGAACAAGATAAAACTTTATTTTGTTCCTAAACACTTTCCAAATCTATCAACAGTGGTACAAACAATGGGGTTTTAGAGATAATAAGAGATTCAGGGCTAAAGAAAGATCTTAAGAGAGAGCTTGGACCTTTGTGTTTTATCCTAGAAGCAGAGCCTGTTTGGGAGCCATGAAGTTCTTTTTGGATGTCATTCAAACTGTTCTTAATAGCAGTTGGGGTACATGTTTTTAAAGGTACTCTTATACAGGACATCTACTTAAGCTTTGTCTCACATAAAGGAACTTTTTTTTTTTTATATTTCTGGGCAGGATTTGTGTATAGTTGGTGAGGGGGTAACATAAGAATTGACCTTTCTTGGGGGAAAGCTTGGTTTAAGGCCAACAGTGTTATAGTGTTTATTCTTAGTGCAATGGGAAACGAGAAGGTACTTTATATATATATATATATATGTAGTTTTTTTTTCAGACCCCTATTTTGGACCAGATAAGAGTAAGCTATTGGGTACATAGAGAAGAGATGATAAGGTTCATATAGGGTAAGGTAGAGAGTTTGTATACAAGTTAGTAATAGGTTTATGATAGGGTATTTTTTATAGGGAAAGGGATGGGGCGAGATGGGGCAGATAGGGCAGATAGGGATAGAGTGCACAAATTCATTTTTTTAAATATAAAATTTTTCCCATTGTTGTATATTGCAGTTTAATGACACTATTGTGCCTTGAAATATTTATTTTGTATGTTATATTGTTGTTTCTCTAATGCGTAAGGCCACTCATTTTGCACCATTGCAAATAATGTCCACTAATCTTTAAAAAAAATTGCCAATCCATCATGCCTACAGAGAGACAGTGCAACAACAATCACTCTCTGTGGTTGGCATGTGCATGCGTCACTCACATGCCGTACACAGTATCATCTTCTTCCTGGCTGGAGGTCTGTTCAGCATCTGGCAAATCAGTGCTGCCAGGTCACTGAGAGCCATCTTCGCTACATGGCAGTCTTAAAGTCAGCAAGTGACTTCCAGATTAAATTAGATTCACTTCAGAATCTTTTTTAATCATGCCTTCTGTGTGATTAAAATATCCCATGGAAGCTGTAGTCCCTTTTAAAAACATTGGACAACACTGTCTTTGAAAAATACACTTTTTTGGCTAAAAAACAAACAAACAATGAACAGTAGGTGTCACTGTTTTATTGGTTAAAGAACAAACAATGAACAGTAGGTGTCACTGTTTTATCAACTAACACCATCATTAAAAACAACTACTTCCAGAATGTATTGAATAGTGTAACTATTATTTGAATTATTATATTTCTACTATTTTTCTTTAGAAAATGAGCTATAATTTTCAAATACTGACATGTTACTTACGAATATGTTCTAATGTTTGTAAACTACGTCACAAGTTTATTTTTAAGGAGAAACAGTCAGAAAGAAAGGTTCTCAGGAATAAGTGAGTGGCCACTTTGCATTTTTATCTTCTGTTTGTACATATTGCACTATATATGTTCTGTTTTTATTTTTCTGGAGTATATCTGATACAAGTGGTGTTATTTCATAAAATGCTTGAAAAAAGGTGTTCCTTATTTTTAATTCCTCCCTCTGCCACCTTTCTTCTACCTTCTTTCATTATTGAGTCCATGTCCCTTTCCATTGCACCAACAGCATCTGATTACACCCACATAACTTGCCATATACTGGGAATGGCTTTTATAAAAGTCCTTTGTTATTCAAATTTTACTAAATATTATTTAATTTATTACATTTAAAAATTACATTATCTGATGTGTCTCTCTCCCTCACTAAAAGTATAGTGAGGAGAGGGAGGCAGATCTACACTTGTTTAAGGCAATATTACTAAATATTACCTTTCACTGTATGGTAAGTGCTCATCACTGATCTGCTGTGCCGGCATCCAGCAGCGTACCCTTGAGCAATTGAAGTGAAAAAAAAATCACTTTCATTGCTCTTGGCATTGTGCTTGGCATGTCATGTGTCACAAAGGGGTTAAACACTAGTCTGACTTTGTTCCACTCAATTTCAGGTGCTTTCACTGTTTGCATGTTTTATATATTTATATTATTTTTAATGAGGGCACAAACTTGGCTGTGTGCTCGCGGGGGGGGGGGGGGGGGATTGGGTTAGATACAATTTGTGTATATTTTTATGTATGCACTTATTTGTTTTTTGCTGTGACCGTATATTGCACCACACACTGAACTCGCACATCTGTAGTTCATGTAACACATGTATTAGCTGTGTCAAGGATAACTAGGGATGTACACTCATAGGGAATGTTGCACATGGCTCCACAAGTTAAACTCCCTGCTACACATGGAGAAGCTGCAAAGACGTGTGTAGAGAACTGTAGCTGTGCAGAGCATATATCTTGGAGATAGGATGGAAAGTTGCACATTGCAGCAATTAACATGTATAAACAAATGCTGCAAGTTACTAAGGGCCATGAAGTTGCAGTACAAAGTAGCAGTGCATGCCAATGTCTGTGTTTCAGTAAAACTGTAAATCTGTGGCAACACATGTACATAGGTGTGTCTATACGTGTATATATATACATATCAATATGTGCATACATACATGTAGAGATAGACAGATGTATATGTATAATTGGAATGACATGTACAGATGATTGATGATATTGTACCACTAGTAATGTTACCACTGTTATATTTCAGGTATTCTGACAGACACTGCTGCTAGAGACACTGTTAACGGTGGTCCTCCAGTGCCAGCTGACTTGCTGGGCTTTGAGGAGGAGCTTGTGCAGGCCACGGGGCCTGAGGCAGTCACAGGAGTTGAGAGGACAGTTGACATAGACTTGCCTGGTCGTAAGTATTGAACATCGATTGATGTGTTATGTAAGTGAGTAGCATGTTCTCGCATGCTACTTCTAGCTTCTGGAGAATCTCAACCGCCATCATTAATTTACCATTTATTTATATAGCGCCAACAATTTACGTAGCGCTAGTTACAGAGCATAGATGGGAACTACATACTAACTTAGACAAACTAGAACAGATTGGTACATGAGGTAGAGAACCCTGCTCGCAAGCTTACAATCTAGAGGGAATGGGGTACATGAAACACATAAGGGATTGAGGCACTAGGTGGTATAGGCCAAAGACGCACTTTACACGTGAAGCAGGAAGTGATGCTTCCAGCTATATCTTCAGGTATATTTGCAGTTTTGAACACAATTATCTGTTGATGGCTATACACATCTGCTGAGCAATGGGCACTTTGGTTGTATAGACCATTTTATTTAAACTCTTTTCGAAATTTCTTCCACCCTGTCAGGTGCAACAGAGTGGACATCTTGGTTTAATGTAGATCATCCAGGAGGTGAAGGTGATTATGAGACCGTAGAGGCAGTTCGGTTCCATTATGGAGAGCGGTTGTGTGTGCTGCCTAACACCTTTTTAGGTGTTTTTTTGACATGGACACAGTTCCATTAATGTCAATATATTGTTGAACAAATTATATAATGATGGATATTTGTATGAGAACTTATACTAGGACATGTATTTAGGCATATCCATGTGAAAAGGGCACTTTATAATCGTGTGCAGTGTATTTTAGAGGGCTTTAAAGTTGAATTCTCCAACTAAAATCTGGAGAATTGAAATGGGTGAATTAAACCTATGGTCCCCGAATTCAGAGCGTATTTGGGGGTGATTGGCGCATATATGCTTTTCATGGCAAAATCTCCCAATCCTAGTGCTTCCGATGCTTTGGTTTCCAAATATCACGAACAGCTGATTGAGACCCGAATTCAGGGAAACTGAGTAGCCTAATCTTAAGAAATTCAGCTCTGAATCCATGGTGGGCCAAATACTTGTCAGTAGTGTTGAGCGAACCCGAACCGCACATTGTCCGTGCCACGAACCCGAACCCGGACATTTCACTGTATGTCCGTGTTGGAGTTCGAGGTTCGGCTATAAACCGAAACTCTTTAAACCGAAAGTCATTCGGTTTATAGACTACTGTAATGCTATTGGCTATTCTATAAACCGAACGACATTCGGTTTATAGACTTTCTTTTTATAGAATAGCAATAGCATTACATGTATTCTATAAGCCGAAAGTCTATAAACAGAAAGACATTCGGTTTATAGACTACTGTAATGCTATTGGCTATTCTATAAACCGAACGACATTCGGTTTATAGACTTTCTTTTTATAGAATAGCAATAGCATTACATGTATTCTATAAAACGAAAGTCTATAAACCGAATGTCTTTCGGTTTATAGACTTTCGGTTTATGGAATACATGTAATGCCATTGCTATTCTATAAACCGAAATAGAGTCCCCATTCATAAGAATAGGTCAATTGAACTATTCTTATGAATGGGGACTCTATTTCGGTTTATAGAATAGCAATAGCATTACATGTATTACATCTGAGAGTCAAATAGAACTGTCAAATACTGTGCTTACTGCGCACTTTGAAAAATTCTAATAGTTTTGGGTGCTAAATAGTACATTTGCGTCTTGCGGTGCACTTCATATCTGAGAGTCAAATAGAACCGTCAAATACTGTGCTTACAGCACACTTTGAAAAATTCTAATAGTTTTGGGTGCTAAATAGTACATTTGCGTCTTGCGGTGCACTTCATATCTGAGAGTCAAATAGAACCGTCAAATACTGTGCTTACAGCGCATTTTGAAAAATTCTAATAGTTTTGGGTGGTAAATAGTACATTTGCGTCTTGCAGTGCACTTCATATCTGAGAGTCAAATAGAACAGTCCAATACTGTGCTTACAGCGCACTTTGAAAAATTCTAATTGTTTTGGGTGCTAAACAGTACATTTGCATCTTCCAGTGCTCTTCATATCTGAGAGTCAAATAGAACAGTCCAATACTGTGCTTACAACGCATTTTGAAAAATTCTGGCTACCTCCTCCTCCTCCAGCGCCACTTCCACCTACACCACCACAGGCACCGCCTCCTCAACCTATGGGTCACTTAGTATAGACTGAAAGAGAATACCCTGCACTCCAACCCTCTCTCAAATGGATAATTCTGTTGATCCTCCTGGCAGCCATGCTTTAGATTTAGATTTATGTTCTTCCAAAGCTAAAATCAAAGATTCCATCTAGTGCTATTTTATGGCTCAGCTGTATTTGTAATTTGTATGTATTTTATGTTATTTTAAGTTATTTCCCTATCCACATTTGCTTGCAGGGCACTTGTCCTACTCTTACCCACATTTTACTTCCTTTTGCAGCCCTCTAGCCCTTTCCAGGACTTTTTTAGAGGCATTTTATTGGCCAAAAGTTTGTGTCCCCATTGACTTCAATGGGGTTCGGGGTCAAGTTCGGGGTCAAGTTAGAGCATGGACCCGGACTTTTTTCTGAAGTTCGGTCGAACCTCTCGAACCCGAACATCCAGCTGTCCGCTCAACTCTACTTGTCAGTCTATACTGAGTGGACCCTTAAATTTTATGGACTTTTTAGTGACGTCCATTACAGTTTGTTGCTAAAGAAGTGTGCTGCAGGATACCTAGTTCTGCGAGTCCCCACAACGCGTTAGATAAAAGTGTTTGTGAGCAGTCTTTTATCTATATTTTTTAACGATAATGGTAGACTGATATTTCCAAGTCCATTGAATTGCTTCTTCAACACAAAAAAGCAAAATATATGGCCTAAGTTAAGCAAAGAGAAGTTATTAGGAGAGAAAAGGCAGACACGGGTCTTGTTACTAGTTAGTTCAGATCAGTAAAAAGAATAGTGTAATTTACAAAATATAAAGAAACTACTGTACATATTGGTACATGGATACAAGCCTTCCCCACTACTTTCAGTGGGAAATCTGTAATTTACATAGCGAGCCACAAGGTGATGTATATACATTTTAAACAGATTTTCTCTTAATTTATGCATTTGTTTCCATCTTGTTAACACAATGTATGGATCATTTTTTGATTTTGTACATTGACAGAATAAACAACATTTAGGTTGTTAGGATATGGCCCTTTTAATAAAATGGCAAGTTGGTCAGAAAGATTTTTTTCATATATATTATTTTGCCCAACCCTACCCAACCAAACGCACCACATCAGTAATTAAATTACACAGAAATCTTGTGCAAAGCAGTTTTTGATGAAGGAAGAAACACAATGGAGCAGACTGTTATAGTTTTATAGAAACCATAACAACTATGATATATGTAAAAGGAAGTGGTTTTACGGAACGTCTCAGACACAGCAGAGATAATAACACAGTCTGCAAAATAAGATATTGTATAACAGTAAAACTTGTATCAGGCTTAGTCACAGAATAATGATAAATAATGAAGCTTATTTGTCTGTTGTGCATGGTAACGTTTGCTTCTTAAGTGACAAATATTTTTCTCTATTAGTAAAGCAGAGGGTATATTTGTAACCAGGTCCATAATCTCAAAAAAGATAAGCAGACTAGTGGGCTGAAGCTTAGAGTCTCTCTTGTGTGGGCCTCAAGTAGAAAATCCAGGACTAAAGCAGTGCAGAGAGAGACCCTTGTTGTTACATGGGATGAAGTTAGTCCTTTCTGGTTATACCATGTAAAATTTATTGTCTCTTTCTACACTAGCAAAGAAAGAGACCCCAGCTCCATATAGCCTCAGGTCAGACGATCAAGATGGGCCGCTGCTCTGAGTGGCTGTGTGCGCGACCAGCCTCCAAACCAGCTCTTCCTCAATTCTGAGGCAGAGTATATCTGTAAAGATACACACTGGGTTTACTTGGGAGAGGAGGACACTGTTTTTTTAACCCTTGTTTCTTCAGAGAAAGCAAGAGTTAAAAAAGTGTCCATTGAATGTAAAGGGCAATGTAATGTAAATGTATTTGTGTGCCATGAGGAGCGTGTACACTTCCTTACTGCCATTGACACATTTAGCACCACATCATAGTATGCCCTTGCAGACAAGTCTACATTACATCCATGGAGTATTAACTTTTTTTAAAGTGTCGCCAATTAAAACAATGGGATTCTGGGAGAAGCCATCTTTGCAGATACCAAGACAGGACAGAAGAGGAAAACTTCTGGCATGCTGAAAGCCTGCACAGTAAGGTACACATTTCCAAAATTAATAAATAAAATAAGGAATGCAGATTTTTCATCCAAGAATTAGATTTAATATGCATTAATTAGTCTGTTTGGGGGATCAGTCCCTAGGGTTTCCACCCAGCCAGTATTTTACCAAAAGACTGGTAAGAAAAAAATGGCTTGAGACCAATGTTTAGTCTATATCGGTAAAATACTTGTCTTTACACACCTGGTTCTCAAATAACAAAACGTACTGAAAGCGGGCAAGAAACTTGATACCTTGCTTTCTTCCCCACAGAACAGTGAACATCATCATTTCTGACATCTATTTGTTCCCGACTTTGAGATTTATAACATTTTATTTACTAGGCTGTCAGAGAGGTATGCTCTCTATTTACACCACTCATTTAAACCAGTCTTGAGAATCAGGGCCGCCATCATACATTTTGGGCCCCTGCTAATTTGTAGAAGACTCGCACTTATCTGAAGACCTCTCTTCCAATTGGTTAACTGATCGGAAGGATATGAGCACATTTGCTCGCCCTTCATCTCTTGTCACAGTGCACTAGATGCGCACCGAGCAGGACAGCGATCTATACCACTGCAGCTGCCTTCATACCTAAAAAAAGACCGCTTACTGAACCAGCACCACATAATGAAAAAAAACCAAACATTCAGAAAAAAGAAAATGTCTAAAAATAAGGCAACCTTACAGGACAAAACGTATTGCTAGTATATAGATTTTCATAGTTGAAGGGACTGTCTAGTGCCCAAAATTCATCTTCCAAATATGAATGCATATTAATGTGCTTTCAAAGTACTTTAAAATGCATGTCTTACATTTTGTATTGCTTAACATATAAAATACTTACATCTTGATGACATTGTGAAATTACAGCAGTTTGCAAATAACAGGACTGCCCACACAAGCTCAGTAAAAGTAAGTTTCTTTTTGTTTTTCTTTTCTGCAGGAAGCAATGAGAATAATTTCAATCAAATTAATGGAAATTAATGTTTCTCTAGTTATGTCATCAGACAAGGTGTTGCACTATTAAGAGATACAAGAGCAAGACTGTGTACAAGAGCAAGATCACTCAGAGTCCACATAATGTATTCAATTGTAAGAGCACAGGAAGTGATTAAATGAAACAAAACTTTATATCCTCAGTGTCTATATAAACAGTGCCACGTCACCTGCAGTAAACGGGCAGAATAATCACTGGGAAGGGCTTGAGTCAAACATTAAAAATGGGATTTATGTGAGAATGCCTGCATCATTTCACACTGGAAAAAAAGCCTTTGCTCTATACAAGCAGTAATCTTCATCCTGTACCAAAGTGAGTTTGGGGACTAGACAATCTCTTTAAGTACCGTATTTGCTCGATTATAAGACGACCCTGATTATAAGACGACCCCCCAAACTTTGGATATTCCTTTAGGAAAAAAACTAAAAGCCTGAATATAAGACTACCCTATAGGAAAAAAGTTAAACTTGTATATATTCACATGTAAATTGCTTTTAAAAAAAAAAATTATATCAAAAAATGAATTTCTTGTTTTTATTTCCTTGTATGTGCCAATGCTGCCTCTCTCTTTCCCTTGCCCCCAGCTTTGTCTCTCTCCCCCTCCCTTTGACTCCCCCCTCGCCTCTGCCCCACCCCTCCCCTTGTTGCTCTGTCCCCCCTCCCCCTGTCTCTCTGCCCCCCTCCCTCCCCCTGTCTCTGTCTCTTCCCCCCCCCATCCCCTTGTCGCTCTGTCGCCCCCTTCCTCCCCCTTACCTGTAACTCGATCCCTGGTGGCTCTGTCTCTTCCCCCCCCCCATCCCCTTGTCGCTCTGTCGCCCCCTTCCTCCCCCTTACCTGTAACTCGATCCCTGGTGGCTAGTGGGGGCAGCCGGGGGATGTCTGCACTGTACGTGCAGACATCCTCCATGCTGCCCGACCCGGCAGTCTATTATGACGGACCGGAAGTACCCGGCTTCATCACAGAAGTCCCGGCGGTCTTGCCGGGCGGCAGCAGGGGAGTCTGCGCTCATCGCACAGACATCCCACGCTGTTAGAGAGGGGGATCCAGGTCCCCTGCATCTCTGCTGGGGACCTGGATCGCTGTCTTATAATCTGACCTCAATTTGATGTCAGATTATAAAACAACCTCGATTATTTTTCTGAAAAAAACCTCGTCTTATAATCGAGAAAATACGGTATATCTATGCTCAGGCCAGCTGGGCCCCTTACTGGGGTACTGGCTGTACCCTGCCTGATGATGGCAGTATTGAACATAGCCTAATGTGATAGAATGGATGTTATTCTCATGCATTGTTTGAATGAAAATGATGTGCTCCAGGAAGCTGGCTATAATTATATAATCGTGGGAAGATCAATTCGATGCCAATTGACAGAGAATTTTCTCCTTTTTTCTCACTGTTCAATTTCTAAAAGTGGTTGGGTTGTGGTGATATATTTATAACACAATTGCCATTTTTCTCTTACATACATCATTTTGATGTAGTCTACCCATTTTTTCTCCAGGCAAGGACATGATGCTTTAAAACCAGAGTTTCACCACACAGAACAAGCAATGTTGTTTTATTTGATCTCAAGAAGAGCAGAGAAGACATTGGACGCATTCATCAAGCAATGTGTTTTGTTCTCAATGTGATGCTTAGCAAGGGTTACCAGTTGTTGAGAATAATTGTAGGCTTCAGGGAAGGAGCACATGTAGATAACATATGTTATGTGCATAGGGAGTAGGTGGAGACAATGTAAACAGTTACCCAGGAAGCTCTGTTACTATATTATGGTCAAACTGACAAAAAAGGGTTGGTAATTGCCAAGTTTATCAGCCACTCTATCATCACCTGGGACAAATGTAAGCAGAAAAACATGTACTAATCTGAAGCACATTGCAAGTATAGGCATTTTAAATAGAAGAGCTTTAATGTAGGAATACAAATAAAGTACCTTATTGAGCCCTGTTTCTTTGTATAGCTCTATCAGGGGGCGGACATGTTGTTTAGAATCTTGGGTCAGTAGAAAGAATAGCTCTAACAACAATGTGTATCAATCACAAAATTACTGTCAGAATTAATAGGTACTTACCGAATTCAGGATTCTGCTGATCCCCACTAAATAATGCATATTAAATCTAACACTTGGACTAAAAAAATATGCATTTACTATTTAATTTTTTTGTAAAATAATAATAATTAATTGTTGAAATATGTACCTTTTCTTTTTTTTTTTTTTTTTTTTTTAATATAAATATATAAAAGACAATACAGATATAGACATGACGCAAGACAAGACGCAATATTGGCATACATTTCTATTATTTCAATCTATAAACAGTATAATTTATAAGTTAGTTGGGTTAGTTTGTTTTTTTTATCAGTTAAGGTTGATAGACTCACTCTAGACTGTGTTCCAAGATGTTGGTGGTTGTTTTATTATTATTATTTTTTTTTTTTTCTCTTTCCTTTTCCCTCTTCCCTTTCTTTTCTCTTTTTTTTTAAGTCTGTTTTTGTTTTATCCTTCACCACCTGTTTGAAAACGCAGTTTGTTACTTAGTGACACACTCGTGTAGGTCGTTTAATTATTACTGTAGCTCCTCTCTGTACGCTCATAGGTCCTTCAGCTCCCCCCATTTTTTCCACATTTTTTTATAGTATATATATTGGTCCCTAGAGTTGTAGAATCCTTCTTCCATTGTACATTGGTATTCTATTTGTATTTTTAAGTCTTTCCAGTTGGTTACTTCCGGGCTTTTCCACTTCCTAGCTATGCATAGTTTTGCTGCGGAGAGGATGTGAATTATCAGATACTGTGTATCTTTTTCGCATTTGGGGATATCCAGATGTAACAGGAACATTTGTGGGGTAAGGGAGCCCAACTCACTATTTAGCTTTATCAAAAAGGAATGAATCTTTTTTAATAGGGGTTGTAGCTCCTCACATGTCCACCACATATGTAGTTGTGTCCCCTCGCTTTTATGGCACCTCCAGCATAAACTAGAGTGTTGTGGAGAGAATTTATTTAATTTAGTTGGAGTTATATACCACCTATAGATTGTTTTGTAGTACGTCTCATGCAAAGTTAAGTTATGTATGCTTTTTTTCAGCATTTTTTGGGTCTGTATCCACTCTTTTAGTGTAAATTCTTTGCCAATATCGGATTCCCATTTGCACCAAAGAGTGTCTTTTGAGATTTCCTGATTGGTATCCATTAATTGCGTTATTTTGCCAATTAAGTTCTTATCATGCTGGGTTTCTAAAAAATTTTCGATGGATGGGCTTTGGAGTATCTTTGTATATTTTATTTTATGCCTTAATCTTAAATATGTGTAATGTTCAGTTATTGGTAAGTTGAAATTAGTCTGTAATTCTGAGAATGGCATGATTATATCTTGTTGGAGGATTTGGGAGAGATGTGTTATACCACTTGTTTCCCATCCCTTAATATTTATGTTATCCATTTCCCAAAATATAGTGTTGAGGGGGGAAGATCGTAGGAGTCCATCTTGAATTTTGGTAAATTTCTTAAATTTAGTCAGTGTATTTATAATATCAACAATAATGGGGTTGAAAAATTTGAAAGTATGTAGTTCTTTACACCAGAAGATATGGTAAGGGTCTAAATTGCCACATTGTTGTCTTTCAATCTTATACCAATTGGTGTTTCTTGATATATTGTTGCCCCACTTCAAGAAGTGGGAGAACATTGAAATCTCGTGGAGGTAATCGATGTTGGGGACTGCCAGACCCCCATATTTTGATTTCCTCGTCATGGAAGAAAGGGCGATTCTAGGTTTCCTGCCGTTCCATATGAAGTCCATGATTAAGGTATTTAGTATTTTTAGTATTGGTTTCGGAACCCGGAGAGGGATTGATCTAAATAGATAAGTTCGTTTTGGTATTAAGTAAGATTTAACTGAATTTAGTCGACCCATCCACGAGATTTCCAGTCCTCTCCACCTAGTGAAGCTGTCTCTGAAACACTCTGTCACTGATTGGTAGTTAGTTTTTACCATATCATCCAGGTCTAGTTTCAATTTTATCCCAAGGTAATCGATTACTTGATTGTCCCATTTCCAATGGTAGGAGTGAGTTAATAGTTTCTTTGTTTTTTCATCTATATTAGCTATAATAGTTTGGGTTTTATTTAAGTTTAGTTTATAATTTGAGTATTTACTATATTGGGAGATCACTTCCACTGCCGAATTTAGAGACATAACCGGGTTGCTAAATGTAAAGAGGACATCATCCGCAAATAGGGAGATTCTCATATCCTGGTCCGCAATCTTTATCCTCTGTATGTTATTTGATTGCCTTATCAGGGCTGCAAGGGGTTCTATGGATAGTAGGTATAAGAGTGGAGCCAATGGGCATCCCTGGCGAGTGCCGTTACTGATGTTAAACCAGGATGATTCTAGGTTAGGACCTACCACTTTTGCCTGTGGATTAGTATATAATGCCATTGTATTTGTTTTAAAAGGACCTATGATTCCAAAGGCCTCTAATACCTCTTCCAGGAAGATCCAGCTCACCCTGTCGAAAGCCTTTTCGGCATCTACCGCGATAATAATTGAAGGAGTTTTTGTCTTATTTATGTGGTCAATGATATTAATGATTTTCCTTATATTATCTCCCGCATCTCTTCCCTTCATAAAGCCTGATTGATTGTTGTGAATTAAATCAGTCATAACTGTTTTTAATCTATCGGTTAAGATCTTAGAGTATATTTTTATATCTACATTTATTAGGGAAATTGGTCTGTAGTTCGACAGGGTGGCTGGATCTTTTCCTGGCTTAGGAATGGGCGAAATAGTGGCTTGGAGCATTTCTTGTGGGAACTGATGTCCTTCTGGGATTCTTGAAAAAACCCTTAGAAGTAGTGGAGCTATTTCTTGGGCAAAGGTCTGGTAGAATTCATTTGGGTAACCGTCGGGTCCTGGGGCTTTCCTTTTCTTTAGGGATGTTATAATTATTTTAATTTCTTCCAAGGTAAAGGGGGCATTCAATGTTGCCAATTTTAATTTACTTAGTTGGGGTAAATTTAATTTTTGGAGGAAAGCTGTGGTTCCTTGTCTGATCCCACTTTCTTGTTTTAACGAATAGAGGGTATGATAATAGTTTTTAAATGCTATCGAGATATTCCTAGGGGATAGGTGGGTCTCTGATCCTGTGATTATTTTATTAATAATACTCCTTTTCCTATTGTCTTTAAGTTTATTAGTTAAAATCTTATCGGCACGGTTGGCCCCAGAGTACCACTTTTGTCTAAGGGTACGTAGAGCTTTTTTTCCTTTTTCATCTAATTTTTCTTTTATTACGTTCTGGATATCTTGAATTGTTTGTGAGAGGGTTGCGTTTGGAGCCAACTTGTTCATCCTTTCCTGTATAGCTAATTCTATATAGAGGTCTGCTAGGGATTTGTTGTTTCTAATTTTCCTCTCTGTTCCCTTTTTAATGAATAGCCCTCTCAAGAAGCACTTCAGTGCACACCAAAGGGTAAAGTCCGTAACTTCGCTATTATCATTTTGGTCCAAGAAGTCTGAAATTTGTACTTTTATCATTTGTATCTCGACCTCGTCGTGTATTAAAGATTCGTTTAGGCGCCATTTATTCCTTTGCTTATAATCTGGGTGATTCTTTAATGAGAAATAAATAGGGGCGTGATCTGACCAAGATATTGGACCTATGTCTGAGGATGTAAATTGGTCTAGACTTGAGTCTGAGGTCATAATGAGATCTATCCTTGAATATGAACCGTGTACTTTGGAGAAGAAGGTATAGTCACGGGATTTTGGGTGTTGGATCCTCCAGATGTCATATAATGAATTGCTAAACAAGAAATTTTGGAAGGCTTTAGCTGCCCTTATAACTGCAGGATCAATCCTAGTACCAGTGGGTTTACTTTTATCTAATCTACTATCCAGTACACAGTTCATATCCCCCCCAAAGATCAAAGTTCCCTTCCTCAGTTGTTCTACTCTCTCATATAGGCCTTTAAGAAAACGAGTTGGAGATTGATTGGGACTATAGATATTTACCAATGTATAATGCATTTCATTAATCTTACATACCAATATAACGAATCTACCATTAGGATCTTTTTCTTCATATAAAATCTCTATTTTGAGGTTATTGGAAATAAAAATGGCAACACCTCTTTTTTTGTGACCATCTGTGAAGTTTGCTTGGCTTACTATTTTAAATCTGGAATATTTCCAGAGTAAGTCGGCTGGGAGCTGCCAATGGGTCTCCTGTATAAATGCTATATTTATATTTTTCTCCTTTAGCAGGTAATACAGGCAGCTCCTTTTTAGGGGGGAGTTGAGACCCTGTGCGTTCAGGGATAAAAGCTCAAGTGTCATCTAATTTTATTTTTATTAAGACCTGGCTATCCCCGGGTGAGTCACTTAAAAACGTCATCTGGAGAGTCGTGAGGTAGAGTCTTCCAACCCAACTAACAGTATAACTATCTTTTTTAGTATGCCAATTTACAGAAACACATAAAACATAAAAACAATTCATTCAAATCAAAATGAAGTATTAACTTCAAACTGTCCTGCTGCCGCCGCAGGATACATACAGTACGGATGGATAGGATGCTGAAGCCCGAGGCTTATACTTTGGTTTTATACCTATAACAATGTTAGTAAACATCGACCCTTCTCTTTACCCTTTTTCTCCTCTCCCCAAACTCTCGTCAACAGGGTCCCCTTATACCTCTTATATTCCCTTTCCCTTTCTCCTCCCCCTCCCTTCTCCCCTATCCCTCTTCCAACCCATTCCTCCCCCTCCCCCACCTCCTCCTCACCCTCCCCCCCCCCCTCCAGCTGCTTCCCTCCCTCCTCCCCCCTTACTCCTTCCTTTAGCTGTTCTTATATATTTACTAGGGATGGGGGATATGGGCATATACTGCCCTAATTTTTAGATCCAAAAAAAAAAAAAAAAGACGCATCAACAATTCAAAAAATAAAGAGTTCCCCTCGTGAGATTATACGACAATAAATTCGTTTGTTGAAGTGTGTGTGTCATGTGTATTTTGTTCCTTATCGTTAAATTTAATTGGATAAATAGTCCTGTGAGATTATGTGAATGTGAATTAGTATTCGGTGAAGTGTGTGAAGAAAGAGGAAAAAAGAATAGGGTGCTTATATTTATTAGGACCGCTAGATCCTTGACTTGTGAGATCTTATGTGAATGGGTTTGAGCTCTGTGAAGTGTTTGTGTGAGGAAAAAGGAAAAAAAAAAAAAAAGGGGTTCTAATTAAATTGTTAAATTGTATTCGTAGTTATTCTCATAAAAATATGTGGCAGTGCTTAATTAGTATTTTGTGAGAAAAAAACAGATAAATATATATATCTATATATATGCATAAGTCCCCCTCCCTGCTTCCCCCATGTCTAGGTCAAGGGGTATAAGGCATATTGATTTTGTCCATAAATCTTTAGATCTTTAGATCAACCATTCCTTTAGTTTTTCCTGGACCTCAATTGGATCGCAGAAGGAATGTCTCTGGTCTTCGTAGATGACAACAAGTTGATTCTGTGGACCCCAGAAGTGACGGATATTTTTTCCTCTTAGTATGGACATTTGGTCTTTAAATCTTGATCTTGCGATTCTTGTAGCTCTAGAGACGTCTGTAAATATTATAATGTCCTGATATTTTTCATCGCTTATAGTCTTTTTTCTGTATGCTTTTAGTACCATATCTTTAGTATAGAAATTAGAGAATCTTACAATTATATCCCTAGGAGTATCATTTTTAATTTCTCTTGGCTTTGGGATTCTATGATATCTCTCAAATGGATACGGGTGAGATGGGTCAATATTGATCAAGGTATTGAAGAAGGCAATTAGGTAGCTTCCAATCTCGTTTTGGATGATACTCTCGGGGATTCCTCTTAGACGTAGATTTTTCATTCGTGATCTGTCTTCCATTTCTGTTTGTTTTTGTTCCAACTTTTTCAATTTGTTTTCCAGAATTTTATTTTCTTGTTGGAGAAGATCTTGTCTTTCTTGGACTTTAGCCATTTGATTTCCTTGGGAGTTTATTTTCTCTCCTAAATCAGCTACTTCTTTCCGTAGTTCTTCTTTTGTTAGGATTAAATCCTTTTTGATTTTGTCATATAAATTGTCCATTAAGAGAGACATTGATTCTTGTGATATTTTTTCTACTTCTTTTTCTGGTTCTACTATTTGATCTGTAGAGATTTGTTCACTATTGGTGGGGTCTAAGGAACGTCGTTGCTTTGGTGGTAACCCAGTTGTTTTAGGAGAACAGAAGATGTTAATAGGTTTATTTGTGACTTTATCTTCTTTTTTGTCTTTAACCTTTGGTGACATTTTTATTATTAAATCTCTCAAATTTGCCTAGTTCTGATATTTATTACTTTGTACCTGTAGATTCTGATAGCAGATTTTCTTTCTTTACTTTACTTCTAGTATGGTCTTCTTGTCTTTTTCCTTATCTACTTGGTATCACCATCACCCTTTATATCTTCCTTCTTTTCCTTTCCCCTTATCTCCAATTCCTCTCTTCCTCCTTCTCCTTCACTCCCCTCCTATCTCCTCTCGGAGGGATAATGGGAGGAATCCAGTCCTTCTATTCAGAAATAATGTAAATTTTTATTATTTGTCTTCTTTCCTCCCGCTTCCTCCTTTAATCCTCTCGCTTTGGTCTCTCCTTTACTCTTTCCTTAATGCATCTATCTATTTTTTTACCTCTATATTTTTCTGGTTTTTTAGTAGTCAATGCTTGTTTTTAGTCTTGCTTGGGTCCCAGCCTTATCCTATGGGATAGGTGTAAGTCAATGCCAGATAGGGAATTCAAAGAATTGGGATTTCAACCCTTCCCTCTGGTTAGCAGTATGTAACTGATGTTTTTATTATATTTCCTAATTCTTTCTTCACTTTATTTTTCTCTATTTTTTTTTTTTTCAGTCATGAGCAGTATTACCAACAGCCCTTTATTAGATCCTTTTCCTCCCTCCTGGTAGTCCACCGTGACTACTCACTTAATAATCCTTATAGGATAGACTTTAGGTATAGTATTGATACCTCGAATGCAGAGTTGTATTACCCTAATTGGGCTGAGGTAAATTTGAGGCTGGGTCACAGCAGGGTTATACCCTGAGGTCCGGTGGAGTACACCTCACAATGCAGATGCAATCAGTTTCCTAGTTACAATACGGTATGGAGATGAACGAGGGAGATTACAGATATTGCATAAAGATTGGAACGGACTCACAGTTTGTTGTTTAATGTCTTGTCCTCAGTAGTTCTTTCTCCATTTGGTGACCAGGAGATGAATGCCCCGGAAGATGAATAACCAGAGGTAATGTTGACTGTCTGATCAGTGTAGGTAGAAAGAACGTGCTTATAGCGGTGGTAGACAGCCTAAAGGCTGTATTACTGAGGACTTGCACGATATCCGTTAATAATAGCCGGTATTAGACCCGTGTGTCTCCAAGCTGTATTGATCGTCAGGTAACTGTGGAGGTACGGAGGCAAGAGGGAGGAATCGTCGTATCGAGATTTTTATTTTAGCATCCAGTTTGGCGGCCCCCTTTCCCTTGCTTCCTCGCGGCTCCTACATCCTATCCGCTTCCGCGTCGTGACGTGCGTGCGTGACTACGTCATCCCGCCTTTTACGTCGAGATCTAGGCACTTTTTTCGAAATATGTATGTACCTTTTCAATACTTTTAGCATTGCCAGTTCACTACTGCTGACCTGTTCTGGTATCGCCAAAGATGAGTTCTCCCAGAATCTCATTGTTTTATTTAAGGTCTCTTACAAAAAGGGCTGTAATGTAGACTTGTCTAGCATTGCTAGCATTCCAAATGATTCGGGGCACAAACCCCTGTAAAAATGTGTTAATGGCAGTAAGGAAGTATACACGCTCCTGGAAACATGTAAGTATTTATACCAACCATGTCAACATATCACACCACCCCATTTTATTCCGATACTAGGGCCACTGTAATTTTTCCTTGTGCTTTAATAGTGGAAGCACAATTGTATTTCTTTTTAAAAAGTGTATTAGCTCATTAAACATAATAGAAGCAAAAGCCTATTACATATAAATTTGAAATGAATAATTTACAGCGTTGCTAACAATAACAGGAAATCGCAATTTTAATTTTTAAAATTTTCATCCATTACAAGTCTGTATACAACCCTAAGCAGTAACAGCACAATGATGAATGGCATACATGTCAGCACAAACAATTACCATAAAAAAAAAAAAAAAACAGGAAAGAAGGAAACAGCTCTCCTCTTGCAAATTCCATTATATCACAGTATGTCGGTAAGAAGGAACTGCTAAAATACTACAGAATTACAATGGTCTACATGACCCATGCACACAGACGGTGTGAACGGTGAGCTTCATTTATCAAAGTCTCTCTAGTGCTAAACAAGTACATAGCTTAACATTTATCATCTCTGCTTTACCTTTGTCAGTGTTTGGATTTTGTTCTTGTAAGTTTTACTTTAACCAGCATTTCTAGCAAACTCCATATTTTTCTGGCAACAAAATAAGCAAACAAAGTACAATATGAAAAAGAAGAAGGTTATATTTATTGAAAATGCACGTATACCGTTTCCAGTTTCCATAGATGACCCCATTATATAGTTTGATTCAAGCAATAGCCACTCTGTAAAATTCAGTTGGGGGGGGGGGGGGGGATTTCTTCAATCTTTTGTGTTATGAGAAGCATTTCTTACAGAAATGGTGCCAGGGTTACCTGCTTATTTTATGTTACAATGAATTCAATATGTTACCCAGGCTCCAAGAGTGAACCATACAGTACATGTAATACATGCTTAGACAGTCTTGACATCAGTAAAAGGAGTAGCCAGGGACTAAATGCATTTACACCCCAGTCAGCAAGACATTCATTTAAACAAATAAACATACATCAAAATCTTCTTATATCCACTAGGAAAGTTCACTTAAACATGCTTCTGAGTGTAAAAAAATGTAAAAATACAGATTTTATTAACTTTCATTCATGGAAGACGAATAAAAAAATACAAATCTGTTTGTTAATTTTTATATTTTTTTCTCCTCTATGTTCCACTTTTTATTTATTTTCACATGGTAGACAGAGATTTATTTGTACAAATTATTTTTATCCATAAAAGATATGTATAATAAGTCAGAATTTAAAATGACACCGTGCCATCTAGAATGGAATTGGTGCAGGATTGGTTTGGTTGTGCTTCAATTTGATACCAGTTTCAAAGAGGGACAACCAGTTTTAATTAGACAGCAGCCCATGTTTTATCTAATTAGAAAGGCTTTTCAATACGATTCAAAAGGGGTTCCAAACTGACTGACTGAGACTTCCAGGCTGCCATGTTATAGAGCTGCAGCTCTGTGGAGAGAGTGCTAATTAGGGTGCAGCATCTGAGATGTCGAACACATCTCGAACTGGAAAGGAGATGCTCAGATCCAGATAATGCGTGTGGCATAACTGACGCGTGCACTGCATGCACACAATAATGATGAAGAAAGCTAGTCACCCGTCCACCTCTCTCTAGTCACAGAGAATTGTTCCATCAGATATCTGCATTTTTATTTATTTATTTAGTCACTTTTTCAGGTGATAGCTTACATTGAGTATTATATTAAGCACTATATATAATAACAATAGTGAAAGTTAAAATACAGAAATTATAAGGTAGAAAAGAAAGAGAAAATTTGGAAAGACGGAAACAAGGAAGAAAAAGGTAAAAAGGTAGTGTATTCACAAAGTTAGGTTACCTTTTTCTAAGATGGAGCAAGAAGGCATAGGCAGCTTAAAGAAAAGGAACATAGTGGTAGCTCCTGCCGAAAACAGTTCCACAAGAACCACTCCTCAGGTCCGATGTAAAAATGAATCTCCAAACAGGGCTATAATCACTTGTTCTCTGCTAGCATATTCCACAACATAGCGGACGAGATCAGTTGTGTTGGATCAATCAGAAGAACATTTATTAATTCATAACACAAAGCATTTATACAGTGACACATCTTGATAACATAAATTGAACAAAAGAACTCTAACAGCATTACATTTAACATACAATATTGAATGGGACAGACCTCAAGGTGATTAGAGGTTAACACAATACAACGGATAGTAACAGGGAGCGACCAATTGCCGATGAGGATGCATGGTTCAGGACCAGACTTGGCAATACCTAGAGATTTAAACGCCGACCAAGCTTTAAATGAGCGACCAATCAGCACTGTGCTGAATCTTTAAACTTTCTTTTTTTTGTTTAAACTTTGTTTATTGTTTTCATTGGAATATACATGTAAACCTTGGGGGGGGGGGGGGGGGCAGTGGAAGAGGGGAGGGAGGAAGAAGAAAAGAAAAAAAAATTATTATATGGGGGGGGAAAGAGAAAGGAGAAGGGGGGAATCACGATCGGGTACGAAACAGAGTAAGTAGGGTAGGAGGGGATAACATAATTGGGTAATAACAATTTGCAGCGGTGATGTATGATTAAACATGACAAGTACAGGTTGTTGAGTTGTGAGATAACATAAAAATACACATAGATAATGATGCCTATGTGGCAAGGGCTATGCATTCCTGGCTCATTAAGAATTCTGTCCAAGGGAGCCAGCAACTTCTCTGGTCATTACTGTGCCCCAGGTTGGTGTGTAGGAGGTCCTCCACAGCTTGGATGTCTGCCACTGCAGCAAGCCAGTCCCGGAACATCGGGCTTCGCGATTGTTTCCATAAGGTAGGTATCAGGGATTTTGCTGCACTCAGCAATTTTGCCGTGAGAGATGTCTTATATATATGAATGGGGTGTGAGTTGTGGTGTATTAGGTATTTGAGTGGAGAGTAGGGGATTGGTACGTCTGAGTGTTTATCTTTAACTGATTGCCAGAAATTTTGGATCATAGGGCAGGACCACCATATGTGTAGAAAATGTACCTCTTTCACTGTTACATCTCCAGCATATGTCTGATACCCTAGGGTAAATTTTGTGCAATGTTGTGGGTACGTAGTACCATCTTGTCAGAACTTTGAATGCATTTTCCTGTATTTTTACCGATGGGGAGCATTTGTGTGTGAAAGTGATGATTTTATGCCATTGTTCGTCTGTGAAGGTGAGATTAAAATCCCTCTCCCAGCTGGAGATGTAGTAGGGTTTTTTTGCAGCCTGTAGGTCAGCTAGTTGGGCTTGTATGTTTGATATCAATTTTGTGGGCCTAATCTTGGTCATGCATAGTTCTTCTATCTTTGTCAGCGTTACCTTTGTCAGGTTTGTCAATTTTTGCCTAGGTCTGTTAGTGTCTTAAGGGATCCGTCATCATTGAGAAAGTGGCCAAGTCTGGGGAATGGTGTGTATTCTGTAAAGAATCTATCAAAGGGTCTTCCCGTCATGCCCGGGGGAAATAACGTGTTATGTGAGACAGCCATTAAGGGTGATGGAGCGTTCCGGACCCCAGGATTGTTTGCAATCTTTTTCCATATCTTTAGCGTCGGAGCAATGGTCGGATGGGTGGGGTCCCCTTCTGACATTTGCTTGTGTGGAACCCATGCCGCTATTGGTATGGGTACAGGCATTGAATTATGTTCTATAGACACCCATAGCTTTGGGACCGGGCGGGTCCACTCCACTATTCTGGCCAGCATTGTCGCTTTGTAATAGAGTTCTATATCAGGTAGCCCCAGTCCCCCTTCAGTCTTGTGTCTGGTCAGATATTGATATCGGAGTCGAGGGGGTTTGCCTTTCCATATGAACTTCGTGACCATGGTTTTAATTTCTTGGAAAAATAATTTTGGGAGGGCAATCGGGAGGGTCTGAATAAGATATAATATTTTGGGGAGAATGGTCATTTTAACCGTGGCCACTCTCCCAAATCAGGAGATGAATTTTTTATCCCATCTGTCTATGTCTGATTTAAGACTCTGTATTAATCTTGCGAAATTGTGTTTGTACAGCATATGTGTTTGAGGTGCTAACTGAATTCCTAGGTATTGTAATGTGGGGTGACTCCATCTGAATGGGAAGGACTGCCTAAGAAAATCCAGTTGTGTGTCAGGGATCGAAACATTCAGTGCCTCCGATTTGGACATATTTATCTTAAAGTACGAGAGTGTACTATATGTTTCGAACTCTTTCAGCAGGTTGGGGAGGGAAAATACAGGTTGAGTATGCGTCAGCAATAGATCATTGTCAAATGCTGCCGCCTTGTGGATGTGGGGGCCGACTTCTAGGCCATGTATAGAGGGGTTAGATCGAATTGCAGAAATGAGTGGCTCCAGTATCAAAACAAAGAGTAGTGGTGACAGGGGGCACCCCTGCCTCGTACCATTCGACAGGGTGAGCGGGTCCGAAAGGACTCCGTTTACCCTGATCCGTGCAGATGGAGCATGGTAAAGAGCGTTTATACAATTATACATAACATCTCCGATGCCTATGTGTCTCAAGACCGCCCTCAGGAAAGGCCAGCTCACCCTGTCGAATGCTTTCTGTGCGTCGGTGGACAGCAACATCAGGGGTGTTGAGTGTATTTTAGCATGGTGAATAAGGTTGATCACTTTAACCGTATTATCCCGGGCTTCCCTACCAGGAACAAAACCCACCTGATCTCTATGGATCAGAGAAGGTAGGACTTCACCAAGCCTGGTGCTAAGGACTTTGGCCATGAGTTTGACATCTACATTTAAAAGGGAAATAGGCCGGTAGCTACTGCAATTCTCTGGGTCTTTTCCTGGCTTGGGGATGATAATAATGTGGGCTTCTTGGGATTGGAGTGGGAGCACACCCCCTGTTGCAAGGGTGTTGAATACCTTGAGGAGATGGGGCAGGAGTGTGTCTTTAAAAACCTTGTAATAATTGGTCGTAAGTCCGTCTGGGCCTGGGCTTTTACCTACAGGGGTATTTTTAAGTGCACCCTGTATTTCTTCTATGGTTATGGGCATGTCCAGTGAGGCTGCTGCTTCCACCTTGAGTGTGGTGTGCATGTGCTGAGTCAAGTACTCCGAGATCCTTTGGTGGTGTATCATATCGGGCAGGGGTGGTTGGTCTGTGTCAAGTTTGTAAAGATCATGGTAGTATTGCTTAAACACGTTAGCCACATCTGGGGTTGCATGTACCAGAGTATTGGTCTTTGTCCGGATTTTGGCTATGAAAGACTTCTCCTGTGTGTGTTTCAGGGCCTTGGCTAGATGTTTGCCTGGTTTATTTTGTGTGAGGTGCATCGTGTGTCGTAATTTTCGTAGGGCGTATTGGGTTTTGTGATTACATAGTAGGGCTAGGTCAGATCTTGAGGATAGGAGCTGCAGGTTAATATGCGGCGTAGGTGATTTTTTATGTTGGGACTCCATTTCGTGGATTTTCCTCAGATTGTCTATTATGGCCTGTGTTCTCTGTTTTTTGGCATAGGAGCCTATCTGTATAAGTGTGTACCTTATGACAGCTTTATGTGCCTCCCATGTAACTTGTGGGGTAACGTCTTGTGTGGTGTTCTCGGTAAAATAGTTGGTCAGTGTTGTTTTGATGGTGTCTACATGTGTCCTGTCTTTTAAGAGGGATTCGTTGAGTCTCCAGTTAAAAGAGCGTCTGGTCATTGAGGGGAGTGATATCTTCATAGATATCGGAGCATGATCGCTCCAGGTGATATTATGAATACGTGCATCATGTACTAAAGGTAGGTGTCTGTGTGACAGAAAGAAGTAGTCAATACATGAATATGTGTTGTGGGGATTAGAGTAAAAGGTATAATCTTTGGTCGAAGAATTGGCAATCCTCCATGTGTCAGCTAATTGGGACAAATGTAATTTTCGCTTTACATTATGTATTTTGTGCTTGTTTATGTGGGTTGTTCCGGTGGAGACATCCAGCTTTGGATCTAAGACCATGTTGAAGTCGCCTCCCAACACCACCATACCTTCAGCAAACTTGTCTAGTTGGGAGAGAAGAGAACATATAAACATATGTTGGTTGACATTGGGCGCATAAATATTTGCAACAGTTACTACATCGTTTCCTATAGACCCTTTAAGAAACAGAGCCCGGCCTTCACTATCTGACCATGTGTCAGTGACCTCAAATGGTAGATTTCTGTTAATAAAGATAGCTACTCCTTTTGTTTTCTTAAAAGGGGAATGGGAATAAAATGCAGTGGTATAGGTGCGATCACAGAATTTTGGTACTTTGTGTCTGCAGAAATGTGTCTCTTGTACTAGTGCTATATCAGCTTTAACAGCACGGATTTCCACAAACAACCTCAACCTTTTGGAGGGAATATTAAGCCCTTTGGCATTAACTGAATATAACCTCAAACAAGCATTTTTCTTATCCATTGAGGTAGCTAGTATTTTCGTCGACAAAATATACATACAATTGCGTTGCTAAACATTGAACATTACAGGAACATGAAACTTGGATTGAGGTAGGGGGGGGGGGTGTACCAACTTCCAGATAGGTACTCTCTGTGGATAGACAGGGCCATCTATGGCTGCTATCCACTAGTCTTGGGCTACGTGCGACGGGGTCAAAAACCAGGGGGTCTAGCCGGTCCCCTGGGTTCCCCTAAGTGCAATATACACAGAGCCTGGGGGTAATGTGTCGGAGTCCTGGGGGAGTAGGCTCCTCAGCTTATAAACAGATGGTCTAAAAAACAATTTGTGGCGAGCTGGCGCCACTTTCTGACTGTGCGGTAATTATATCATAAACATATATCGAACCTGTGGAATAATATAACTTTGTTATAAAAGAGAAAAAAGGGGGGGGGGAGAAAAATAAAATAAAAGTCCCTGGGAGGGTAGGGTAATGGCTTGAGAGAACTGATCAGTTCCATGGGCAGGGAGGGTTTGTAGGTATATTCAATCCGATTGTAGAAGTTCAGTATTGTTCTTGGGTCATGGCTTATCGTGTGGGGTATGTTGCATGAGGGGGCCCTGCCGTGCCGTGTGTCTTTTCTCGTAGACGTTGTGGTGTAGTCGCAGCAGTCCGGCAGGTGTGGTATTTCCTGGTCCGTGACCTGTCCTACTGATGGTATTCCTGCTCCATGGAGTGGTCAGTGGTCCGCTGAGCCCGCTCAGTCTTGCGGCGGGGGTCTCTGGTTCCAGGCCCTTTCCCTACGTTTGCGTTGGGGCCTGGGTCTCCAGGCTGTTCTGGGGTCCAATGCCAGCTGGGTTGTGCCATCGATGTGATCTTTCCAGGCCGTCAATTCTGGTGGGGTGATTGACAACGCTTCACAGAATCCCGTCAGGTCATTGGGGTGGCGCAGGGTGTGTGTAATGGAATCCTTTCTAACAGCCACTGAAAGGGGGAACCCCCGTCGGAATTGCAAGTTGTTTGCTTTCAGGAGTGTTGTTAGTGGTTGGAGGAGTTTGCGGAGTTGGAGGGTCCCCTATGTGATGTCTGGGAGAATCTGGATCTCCGTGCCGTGGTGTCGGGTCGGTCGGTTTTGGCGGGTTGCCTTCAGTATGCTCTTCTTAACAGCGTAGGAGTGGAGACAGCATATGATGTCTCTAGGTACCGGGTTTCCCAGGTCTTTTGGCCTAAGAGCCCTGTGGGCCCTGTCGAGCTGGATGTCCCCCATCGGGTCCCCACTCAGAATGGATGTGAAAATAGCTTTAGTAAGGGTGATGGTGTCTTCCTCCTCTTGGCTCTCCGGTACACCCCTGATCCTCAGGTTATTTCGTCTTCCACGGTTATCCAGGTCCAGGATCTGGTGTGTTAATTGCGATGTTAACGCTTTCTGTTCACGGAGCTGGGATGCTAGAGAAGAGACTGAGGATCTAATCCCGGCCTGACCTTCTTCTACCGTCGAGATTCTCGTGCTGTGTTCCTTTAGATCCGTCTTTATGTCAGATATTTCATCTCTAATTGTAGAGCGTATCTGTTCAACTGCATTGGCAAAGTCCTTTGTGATTTGTGCAGTGAACGTGTGTAGATACGCTTTGGACACGCAGTGTATACATGCCTGTGAGTTGTCCTCTTCTTTTTCAGAGTCTGAGGAGCCAGAGCGTGAGGATGGGGACTAGTCTCGCTCAGACGGCGCCATTCTATGTTGCTGCTGCTGCGAGGCCGCAGACGGGACCAGGAATGAGGTAAGTGTGTTTTCCGTAGTTTTCGACGGGCGTCTAGCGCTGTGAGGTGTGGGGGGCATCTTCTTGCCACTTTTCCCCATTTTCTGTGCGTTATTGGCGGTTCAGGGTGTTATAGTGTGTCGAGGTGGCGGGAGCTCAGAGGATCAGCGACTTCTCCGCATGGCCGTCCGGACACGCCCCCGAATCTTTAAACTTTCACCCAATCAGGGCAGCGCATACTTTTCCCCAAGCAACACATTTCATCTTTAATTCGGCTAGTGGGCTTTAAACCGCTGACCAATCAGCAACATGCCGACAATTCAAATTGTGCGAACGCCGCCATAGAACGGGCTTAACCTTTGTTAAGGAACTTGGTCTCTGGCTGGTCATCTGAAATACATACAGTGAATACAGCCCTTCCTTGGAACTTGTTACGGGGGAGGAATATAACCCAAACATAGGCCCATTTCACGGGGTGAATAGTTGTTCTTGGTGGGTACCGTGACAAAGATAAAAATAGTTTTTGAGAGTAGAAAAAAAAAAAAGAGGAGAAGAGAATGTAAGAAAAGATATAGTGTGAGAAAAACCACCAGCAGTGCCAAGATGCCACAGAAATGGGCCAAAGGGTTGTGTCTTCTAAGGTGCCATATCTTCTGTGAAATAGCCCGTGACCTTTATCATGTTTTTGGTTTTTAGTGCCTCTTTAATAATACATCAACCTGGTATGCTTCCATGTTATATGCCAACATCCACAGATGTCTTATTCTCAGCAGGCAAAGATAAAATATTCTATAAGGGGCATTTACAGAACTTTTGTACCCAATGTATGGTATTATGATAAAATATACATTTTATTCCAGGAGCAAACAATCCAGGAGATTAAACTTCTTTTGAAGTTTAATCTATAACAGTTTGCACAGTTACTGCTGTAATGCTAAACCTTAGATAATTACATAGCAATTTATAAGGGTAAATGCCAATAATGTAACACCCTGAGGTGGACTCTGATATCGCTAGGATAATAATTACCATTTAAAAGATTAGATTATTATGATTAAGCTGCAAACCAAAGATCAAAAGCAATGTAACCAGTACTTCAAGCTTGCAAACATATGAACTGTACACGCATGAATTAATCAGAACAAACGGAGACAGATCTGAAGCTCTGCTATCCTGCATTCAGTTCTTTGAACTATACATCTTAAGACACCATTTAAAATCCCTTTAATTCCACATGATCACAACTGTTTTAGAAGTTTAGTTTGCACTGCCTACATGTATTTTAGTATAGCTCGTATCCCTTGGATTCTGTAACCATTGTAAAAGAATCCAATACATTATTACATTCTAACAATCTAATACCTTGCTGCCAGGGACAATTTATTAACAAGAATTATCAGACTACATTTTTCACTGTGAAACTGGTCTACTCCAATACTCCATTGCAGAACTGGATTTACAGCAAGCCAGTCCCAGTACCCCCATTAAAGGGACTCTGTCAACCTAAACATTGGTTATGCTGTTAACGTATAGAGTAAAAATGCTGAAAAATGGTGCTAGCAAAATACATAAAAAAAGATAAATATATGTTTTAAATGTGTCTGTGGTGTCTTCCGCTTATGACATCACCTCTGGATTGATAATCAAATGAACTAAATTGCATGTGCAATTTGCATATCAAACCACAGATGATGTCATAAACAGGACATAGCACAGACACATTTAAAAGATATTTTAATACAATGTATAGATCATTTAAAGCATTCTTATTCCCTGTAAGCACAGTTACTGCTGTAATGCTATCTAAGGTTTAGCATTACAGCAGTAACTTCTTATTCTCTGTATTCACAGTATAAACATTGTCTAGGTTAACAGATTCCTTTTAATAAACATTTATTTAATCATGTATACACACATATAACTATGGGGGTGGGTATAACAAACAGTTCTATTCAAAGTTTAAAAAAAATAGAGCCATCAATAGGAACTTTCTGTTAGTTTCCATAATGATTGCTTCACTTTTTAAACCTTGCCCTAAAATTTCTATTTACACACACATCCTATGTGAAAGTAAAAGGTCTCTTGATAAGAGCTGGTCAATGCAATCTCAAATTGGCAAGATCTTTGATCCAGAATAATTTGAAATGATGTAGTAACTTTTTGAAATACAATGTCCAGCTAGTGACAGATTCAACCATTTGATAAACGTATACCTTGGGATATATTAGGAGTGTTATTACTACATTACAGCAGAGGGCTACATTCTTTAAGTAATAATACAATAATTAATCTCAGAGTTTGGGGATCTTTGTAGAATAGCAACAAGCATTAATTCAATGGTCTCTGAGAGAAGGACACTAGCATTACACCACATCACAATTCAATTCACTTGACCATTGAGCATTTGAGCAAGGAAAATGTCTACACCAGCTTCAAAAACAAAAACCAGATAAACTCCCTAGGTACAGGAATTAGATGGATACATGGTATGATTATGAGTACAGTGACAGTCCAGGCAAAATAACACGTTTAAATGAACTCTAGAACCTTAAGAAGCTAATTGGTGACGCCAGGTAATTTGTCAGGATCCATCTCCAAGACTTGAACCAAGATGATCCTGCCCAGGATGGAAAGCCAAGGTTTATAACATTCACAAACGTATTATAAAAAAAAGTAAAAATGGGAATATATGAACACCTTCCTTAATATTCTGGCTTTATTTGCAGACACTCATAAGTGATAGGTTAGGTTACTGGCAGCGAAAATAGTTCATGGCAGAAGGTCAGTAACACAATCTATGGTTAATGTGGTGGTTTTGTGACATTTTTCATGGGATATAATATTATGGAAGAATGTGGACACTGTACTCCGTGCTATAATACCGTGTTTACCTTGCTGTGTATGCCAACCTAAAT
This sequence comes from Pelodytes ibericus, assembly GCA_036172795.1. Classification (NCBI taxonomy): domain Eukaryota; kingdom Metazoa; phylum Chordata; class Amphibia; order Anura; family Pelodytidae; genus Pelodytes; species Pelodytes ibericus. The sequence continues at coordinate 162,088,939 of CM069858.1, forward strand.
TTATTAAGCAGTCATAACAGATTGAATGGAAAGTAACAGCTGCTTAAAAAAAAAAACATTTTGAGTTTGCTCATTCAAACACAAAACAAGTTACGTTTTGTCACAGCCACTATTGTCCTTTATATCTATTATGCAAGTTTAATAAATTGGGATTTATTACAGTGCCAGAGTACAGAGTCTGTTTTCATCCATGATATTGTACTGCAGTCCTAATGAGTTGGTCGGAGAGGCTGGTTGCACCCGGAAGCCACATTGGATAGCTGTCTAACGTAGCCTGCGACACCTCTCCAAGCAGGGTCTAGGACACTTCCGCGCCGCATCTTCATCGCTGACAGTTCAGCGCGGCAGTTAGAACGCTGAACTGTCAGCAATGAAGAATAACGCGGCGGTTTCATCGCGGCCGCGGCTATGTAAGAGCTGACAGTTCAGCGCTGAACTGTCAGCTCTTACAAATGTAAAAGTAAAAAGAAAATAACCCCCCTAATAAATGATTCCCAAACTCCAATACTAAAATTAACCCCCGAACCCTAATACTAACCCCCTAAACCCTAATACTAACCCCCTAAACCCTAATACTAACCCCAGAACCCTAATACTAAAATTAACCCCCTAAACCCTAATACTAACCACCCTTACTAAAATAGCTAAAATACTAAAATAAACTTACCTTTAGCTATGAAATGTACCGTGATGAAATCTCCAAGCATGCTACTCCTCCTGATTGATTTTTCATGGAATCCTTTGCTGGAAACTCTAGTATTTCTGGTAATGGATGTCATATGATCAGACAATTTTTAGATGGTAAGATTGTGGGTAGATCCTTCACTTCATTATGTATTTGTCTAAGTCTGTTTTTGTGTCATACCCAGGGGCATTGCTAGGTCTCCAAATGATCTGGGCCTAGACCAGATAGGTTCTCTCTCACACAAACACATAGTCTCTTGCTCACACACACAGCATCTTTTGCTCGCACACACACACACACCCTCTATTGCTCGCACACACTGACACTCGCTCGTACACACACGCACACACACACCGTCTCTCACTCACACACACACTGTCTCTCGCTCGCACACACACTATCTCTCATTCGCACGCACACAAACATACCGCCTCTCGTTCCCACACACACAGCGTCTCTCTCTTGCACACTGGCTCTCACTCAAACATACACTATGTCTCTCTCTGTGACACACACACTGTGTCTCTCTTTCCCACACACAAACATACACATACACAGACACTGCATGCATTTAACACATTTAGACTTAATGTACAATATTTGAACAAGTCATGTTATAGGTCAGTGGTAACATATTATGCTTTGGAGAATTGTACAGCCTATTTTCATTATAATGTTTGTTTTACCATTACTTTTTTTTTCACTTTGTGGGTGAGCTCGTAGAAAAAAATATTTTATTTTTATATGCCCATTAAAGCACTTCTTATATACATAATAAAATATTTTTTTTCAAAGAGCTCACCCATAAGTTGAAAAGAAAGTAATGGTAAAACATTATTATGATAATATTCTGTGCAATTCCTTAAAACATAATATGTGATCAGTGACCTATAACAAAATCCAGATAGATGTAGGCAGTGTCAGAGGAGTTAACCCCGTGTGGCTAGACAGATATAGGCAGTGTCAGAGGAGTTAACCCCTTTATCCATTACACATACACTCATGCACAGTCTGTCACTCACACACACATAGACACACACACACACACACACACACACACACTCTCTCAATCATACTGGCACACATACACTTTCTCTCACTCACACTGGCACACGAACACATACACAGACACACACTGTCAGGTCTTACCATACCTGGTGCATCTCTAGCTTTGAGCTCCGTGTGAAGGAGGGACTGAGCCAATCAAGAGAGGCTTCTGAACTCTCAGCCAATCAGGAGAGTTGAGAGGTCTCACCTGATTGGCTGAGACCTCCTTCTATCATTGCTCTCAATCCGGGACTTTGCATTGTCCCAGACTGAGGCTTTCCCAACACAGAACAGGAAAAAAACACTGCATGGAGCAGCAAAATGGCGTCAGTTTCCCCAGTCTGCCCATGGAAGAGCCAGCGCTGAGTATAGACCCAAATGGAGACTGCTGTCATTGAGCAGAGCCGCTCCTTAAAGTGCCGGGTCTGCTCAATGACAGCAGTCTCCATTCGTGTCTATGCAGCGGAAATTCAGGGCTATAGCCCCAGTAGTCCACCCCTAGCGATGCCACTTGTCATACATATTGCACTGTATTGAAGGGGCAGTCCCGCCTTGCTTATTTTATTTATGTTGTAGATGTGTTTACTATATGTGAAACTTAACTAAACTGTACTTTAAAACAATTAACAGTTCTTCTGTAGTTTTACATAGAAAATAATTTCAGAGGGGCCTCTAAATTTAGTGACATTTAATAGGAAGATCACAGAGAGATAGACAAGACTGTTGTTCTCGCATTAGTAACAACACTATTCCACTTTATTTGCTATTTTTAGGATATAGGAAGTATTGAGGAAACAACTGATAAGGCAGATCATTTTTTTTTCTTTATTTTAAATGATGCTGTACTATTCTAAAAATATTACTATATTATATATACTATTGATCGAACTGCCACTTTAAACTGTAGACGTTAAATAAATATTTGATAATTATAATATTAACTCCAGACTGTGATTTGTTTCTCAATTTAATTCATACAGTGGTAATGCTTCTACAACCAGGGTAAGGAAATCTTGTATTATTAATAAACCAATGGAAACAAATCCAGAGGACATTTAGTTTTTAGTGATTAAATCAAGGCCATTTTATTAATTTATGCAAAACACAATTTTGAGAGCCAGAGGTTTGATTATTAATTGCTAAAAAAAAAATGAAAGCAGGATATGTGTGTTAGCACAGTAACATTTGAACATGTATTATTCTGATCTTAGTCATAAAACACTGATTAGCATTAAGTAGATATGTTAGTCTAGCTCAGGGGAGTTCAAGTTTTTTTTCTGAAGTAGGCCGCATAATAAGAAATACATGTGAGTGTTGGGATGCATTAATTTTTTTTAATTTGCTGTAAAGATGAAGAATAGCTTGTTAGACATAGACAAATGTTTGATTATTTAGCAGTAATACAAAAAAGCAGTTCAAAACAAGTTTTAATTAAAAGTGACCTATTACACAGCACCTCAATTGTGCAAAAGTGAATTAAATAAATATATGAATGGTGACTCTACCACCACCAAAAAAAATTGAATTTTTGTATACAAACCCCAAAATATTGGCCTACCGCAGAAATAGAAGTGGACATGAGATTAAATGACAGACAGTACTATTTTAATATAAAAATGAATTTAATATATATTTGTAAAAAAACACATAAAATAAATCAAAACACACGTACAAATATTACTTATTTATTTATATTATTTTTATGGTTAGATGGAGCGAGCTCTAATATTTGTATTAGGGTTATATATATATTTTTTTTTTCTATTGAGACATTCAGTTCTGTATTGATTTTTGAGTCCCAGAGCTTCATTTTGTTTTGATCATCCTTATGTCTCGCTTTATTACTTTAAGATTCCCCACAATCTTTTATACCGATTTATTCAAAATTTTGCTCCTCAAATAAAAAAGAATAAAAAAAAACTTAAAACTATTTAATGAGCGCGGGAAGGGCCGGAGACGGGCCAAGTTTATTTATCTGTATAAATTTTACTTTATTCAAGTAGATGTATTCAGCTCAGAAAAAAAATAAAAAATATGTATATATATATGTATTACAAAAGAAAAGGAAACAGATATCTCTATCAGGCGTTGTTCTCTCTCTCGTCGGTCCCCAACGCCCACCCGACACCCTGCCCAACAAGGTAAAGGAGCAAGAGGGTGAGTTAACAGGGAATAAATGACTACTTAACTTATAGAGTAACATTCATACTACTTTCATACTACATTTAGTACCAAGGTAGATACTAGCACACACGACCATATTATAGTAAAGTAATAAAATCAACATAATATAAAGTCAACAGTAGAGATATAGCACGCAAATATAATAAAGTTAGTAGATTAAGATAAAATCCAACACTAAGTAACAAGAAGATGAGATATCATAAGACGTAATAATTTTACTATATCAAAAATTGACACAATCAATTATTCACGGGTATAAGTAACAGAACTATAAATAAACACAGGAATCACCAGGCACACTCGGTTTTAAGTATATTACTATATTAGCACAATTAATCAAGCAACTAATATAATAGTTTTATTAAGAAATAGGAGAAAAATACTACGGGTGGTAATATTATATATTTTCTAAACACCGGCACAATTAATTAAGACATTGGTTTAAATAATAGAATTACAAATATTCACAAGATCTATTAGGTATAATTGACCTCACGAGATCACATGTAAAAGTAATAAATTAACACAATCACTCACGTTATTAATATAACAGCCTTGCAAAGAAGGACAGAAATGTTAATATTTTTTTTTTTTCCCCCTCTCCCTCTCCTTCCCCCCCCCCCCCCCCCCCCCTTAGCTCCTGATCAAAGAATGACAACAGTGAATTCAATTAAGGAAAAAAAAAAAAAAAAGAATCATACCAGACCTCTCAGCTTTGGAGCTTCATTAGGTGAAGCTCCCTTCGCGTCTATGGGTGACGCGGCTAATTAATTTGTGCTTCAATCAAGAAGCAAGTATCTCTTAATGTTGGCGGCAACCAAAAGAGATAGGGATGGGGAGGTTCAGAATAGTGAACCCAAGATTTTAATTGTTTGTCTTGTCTTTTGTCCTAATGTATTGCCTATGTCAAGGTCGCGGCGGAAAGCAGCAGTAGACTGCTCAAACCAAATAAAAAGAGATGGTGAAGCTAATATCAATTAATGCCCAAGGGTTAAACAAGCCCCAAAAAAGATCAGCAATGATAGATTTAATTAAAAAAGAAAAAGCGCACATATGCTGTATACAAGAAACCCATTGGTTAAATGCAGCAAAAGTTCCATATATGGGTAAGCAAATGGCACACATAATATGTGCATCCTCAGAAAGAGGGAAAAACAGGGGAGTGGCAATTTGGTTTAAGAAAGGGCTACAAATTAAAATAGATTACCAAGACTGCGATGCCAATGCAAGATACATTATAATCGTCTGCCAAATAGAGGGCTTATGGTATAGTATAGTAAACCTATACGTCCCCAATAACAAGCAGATTACCGTCCTACAAAGCATTATAAACAAGATAGAACAAGTCGCAAAAGGTATTGTTATGATCTCCGGGGACTTCAATTGTGTACCAGACACAATCTGGGATAAAAGCTTGCAGAAAGGTACCGCAATCAATAAAAACTTGGTAAGAAAAGCAAAATCCTTCTCTACCCTTCTAAAAAGAAACGTCCTGTATGATGTTTGGAGAACTTTCCACCCTCAGGATAAGGATTTCACACATTTTTCCCACATCCACTGCTCCTATGCAAGGATTGACCTAATTCTGGGCAATATTGGCTTAATAAATGCAACAAAAAAAATCATTATTCAGGAAACAACGTGGACGGACCATAATGCCGTAATCTGAGAATCAAAAGGAAACAGAGCAGAAGTAAAGGTTAAAGAGTGGCGACTGAATGAATACTTACTCCATAAAGAGGAAAATATAACATGCATCAGGCAGATCTCAGATTATTACTTCCAAGAAAATACAGAATGCTCAGCAGCAGTAATTTGGTGCGCATACAAATCTGTAATTCGAGGCCATTTGATAAAACTGGACGCCATCGAAAAGAAAAAACGGGGGAAGGATCTGAATACATTATACAGAACGTTTTACAAGCTAGAAATGGAAAATAAAGTAATGCCTACTAAAGAGAGGACAGCTATAATACAAGAAATCAAAAAACAAATTAATGAAATAAACATTCAGAAAATGACCAGAAATTTACAGAGATTAAAGCAGACTTGGTATCACAACGGCAATAAGGCTAGCAAACTAATAAGCAATCAACTAAAAAAAAAGCAAGCCAGAAACCAGATTGAACAAATACGAGACGAGGGAGAGATTTTTAGGAACCCACAGGAGATTGGAGCAGCCTTTAATAAATATTACAGCTCCCTATATAATATAAACCCAAAAGGAAGAACAGACCAAATAACAGATTACTTAAAAGATTTACAGATTTAAAAATTAGACAGGGCTTATAAAGAGCAACTGAACAGTCCATTTACAAAAGAAGAGGTACTAAACGCCATAGAAGATCGGGAAAAACAAAAATCTCCAGGCCCGGACGGATTTGGAGCTGGGTTCTATAAAATAGTTAAATACAACATTGCGGACCACTTAACAATAACCTTTAACGAAATAGCCTATAAAGGAAAATGTACAGAAGAATTCCTGAGAGCTAATATATTGCCAATACCTAAACCTAATAAAGATCCCTCTATAGTGGCAAATTACCGCCCAATATCCTTGATTAATACGGACACAAAGATTTTTGCAGCTATCATAGCAAACAGGTTAAGAACGGTTATAGGCCAATTGATCCATAACGATCAGATTGGATTCATACCCGGGAGATGTTCAACAAACAACATCAGAAGGATAATTTACATACTAGATTGGGCTAACACGGAAGGGGAAACGGTACTAACTATAGCCGTCGATGCAGAGAAAGCATTTGACCGAGTCAACTGGGAATTTATGTTCCAAGTTCTGGAGGTCTTTGGGCTGGATGGCTACCTGCTGAATGCAGTGAAATCATTATACGATCAGCCAACAGCAAGAACAATAGGACAGAACTTTAGTTCAGATTGGTTCCGACTGAATAATGGGACACGTCAGGGCTGCCCCCTATCACCAATGTTATATATACTTACAATAGAAATACTGGCAATTAAGATAAGAGCTTGCACAGATATCAGGGGATGCCCTTTTGATCAAGAAGAAACTAAGATTGCGTTATACGCCGATGATATCCTACTGACAATAACAGAACCCAAATATTCATTGCCAGCACTGATGAAAGTAATTGAGCACTACTCAATAGTATCTAATTATAAACTCAATATGGACAAGTCTTGGATTTTATCCCCCAATATGGAAGAGGCACTAAAAAAAAACCTACAGAATAAATATAATTTCGGTTGGTCAGATAAGGGAATTGATTACCTGGGCCTTAAAATCACACCAGATGTACAGGACATTTTACCAACAAATTTCATGGCATTACTGAAGGAAACTAATGCCCTGTTAAAAACCTGGAAGAACTTATTGATCTCGTGGACAGGCAGGATTAATGTTATAAAGGCATATATTCTCCCTAAGTGGCTCTATATGTTTCGGCATTTACCTTGCAAAATACCTGACAATTGGCTTGCCATGCTGCAATCCTCCTTCTCTAAATTTATATGGCGGGGTAAGAGACCTAGGATAGCACTGAATAGATTGACACAGAAAGTAAAAGAGGGAGGCCTGGGTATGCCGGATTTAAAAGACTACTACCTAGCAAATATAATAGGCCATATATATTGTATGCAATTACCCGAAACCAAAAAAGAAAGCTGGTATAGGATTGAAAATCGAAAATTTGAAGGAGGAGATCTGGCCTCTGCCATATGGGCCTGTAGAGAACCCAAATGGACCAGAGGTAATAACTACATAATAGATAACATATTACCTGTCTGGTTTAGCATCAAAAAAAAACTGGGCCTACATGATAAAATCATAGATGTGCTCGATCTGAAAATCTTAGAATATAACATAATAGACCTAAACCTAGACAAATGGAGATTGGCAGGTATAAATAAGATAAAAGATCTTCTTCATTTAGGGAAGCTGAAATCTTTCCCAGAACTCTCCCAAGAATTCGGACTGCGAAACACAGAGATATTTCGATATCTAAGAATTAAAAACTTTTTATCAAAAAATTTAAGTACAGATAACAGAAATGGTCACTTGAAATCGATAATGGGGGGTAACAAGATATCAAAAGTAATGACTAAAGCTTTTGAGGCCCTGAGGGACGTGAAAGAGAATCAAATAAATAAGATGCGAGAGAAATGGGAAAACACCCTCGGATTAGAAATCTCACCAAGAGAATGGCTGCAAACCATAAATAATTATAACAAAGACATACATTGCATAAATATACGAGAAAATCAGTTCAAACTGTTGAATTTCTGGTATCTCGTTCCCACCAGATTAGCAAAAATAAGCAAAGAGGTTACAAACGTATGCTGGAGATGCAACAGAGAAAAAAGGAGATTATTTGCATATCTGGTGGGAATGCGAGGGGGCCAAACAATTATGGAATATTTGCTTCCAAAAAATAAAAGAAATCTCTAACATAGTATTAGATAAAAGACCTGAAGTCGCTCTACTGCACATTGCACTGAGGAAAAAAACAAAAGAAGAAACATTTCTGGTCACGCACTTCCTCGCTGCTACAAAACTCCTAATCACTAAAAACTGGCGAAGTGATACTGTCCCGGGATGGGCACATCTTAAAAATCTAATTTTATACCACTTAAAAATGGAAAAAGGCATGATATGGCTTAGCACTAAGCCGGACAAAAAATGGGATACAATAGAGGACTGGATAACAAGAATTGAGAGAATTTGAACGGGATCACCAGTTACAGAATAGTTTTTAAAAAGGAAGAAAGGAAAAAAAATAGGGAAAGAAAAGGGAAAGCATACACTAGTTGGGCAGTCAGCTCTCCGCCGCGACCTTTATATGTTTATATGTTTATATTTGTTATTTGTCTGTTGGATGTTAATTTATGTGCTCTGAAACAGACAACACAAGGGAAGATTTTGATAACTAATAACAAGAGTAAGAGCAACGCAGATAATAAAAAAGACACAAGGATGATCTGGAAGCACACAAGGGACTGGTTTACACAAACCAAAACAAAAACGCCACAGAATCTGAGTGTCAAAAAAAAATAAAAAATAAATAAAAGAATAAAAAAAAACTTAAAACTATTTAATGAGCGCGGGAAGGGCCAGAGACGGGCCAAGTTTATTTATCTGTATAAATTTTACTTTATTCAAGTAGATGTATTCTGCTCAGAAAAAAAATAAAAAATATGTATATATATATGTATTACAAAAGAAAAGGAAACAGATATCTCTATCAGGCGTTGTTCTCTCTCTCGTCCGTCCCCAACGCCCACCCGACACCCTGCCCAACAAGGTAAAGGAGCAAGAGGGTGAGTTAACAGGGAATACATGACTACTTAACTTACAGAGTAACATTCATACTACTTTCATACTACATTCAAACTTCTAGGTTGCTGTTGGTATCGCTATATGGTAAGAGAATTGGATCCACCGCTATATTTATGTGCTCGAGTGCCCACAGTCCCAAATCCCTTCTTTAATCTTTTAGGCTGATTCCCGAGTGTGCGCTTTCCAGGGGGCCCAAATTTTTTAAAACTCACCCATCACTTATCTTGTCTTATATATACTCCTTTTTCCATTATGTGTTTAATCTGATAAATTTTTTCTTCCCAAAATATTGGACAGTTTTTTTCCAGTTTCTAGCAATGGAGATTTTTGATGCTGTAAAAAGATGTATGAGTAAGCTTCTTTTATGTTCTCCAAAAGTAGAGAGGTTAATGTGAAAAAGGAACATTTGTGGAGTAATTAGAGTTGGCCTTGAGAAGAGGTCAGTTATTAAACCGTTTAAGGATTTTTTTATATTGTCCAACATTGGACAATCCCACCATATATGTTTTATTGTACCAGTACCCATCGAACAACGCCAACATAAGTTGGGGGTTGCTAAAGTTTATTTTATGAAGTCTGTTTGGTGTAAGATACCAGCGAAATTTGATCTTATGATATGTTTCAAGCAAATTGAGAGAATGTATACATTTTTTGGTATATAGAAAGGACTGGTTCCATTCTTCCAGAGCGCGCGATATGCCCAGGTCGGTTTCCCATTTAATCACTGGTAGGTCTTTTTTCGTGATTTGACAGTTGGAAAATGTATTTACTAACTCTAGTAACTTGTTTAGTTTTTTTGTGTGACCCTATCCAATCTTCAATGAGCTTATTAGAGTGCACCCTGGAAGAACCGATCAGTCCCCTCAATCTCAAATATGTAAAGGTTTCTCCCTGTGGGAGGTTATATAATTGTTTTATCTGATCGAACGAAAGTAGATTGTCTTGCTCTAATATGTTATTCAGACTCGTTATGCCTTTGTATAGCCATGTTTTGAGATTAATGTCTGGGTTTAATAGTTGCAGAGTGTCTAAGGGTGTAGATGGTAACAAGATATCCTTCAGCATATTTTTCTTTTTGAATTTAATTATAGTAATAATAGTGTTTACTATCAGAGGGCTCAAATTAAGTTTAATCAGTTCTTTAAGAGATTTTTTGTGAGCCCCAAATAGTGAAAATAAATTGCACTTGCATATTTCTCGTTGTTGGATTTGATACCACAATGGAAAATTGTTTGTTTTTGTATTAGGGTTATATTTTTAATGCATATACCTGCTGATATCCTGTTTATTTTTAATGAAGGGCAAATAGGTAGCATTTATTGTAAGCAATCTTTTATTAGTATCAGTGGTGGAGCCCGCTTATTTGTCCAATGCATATGTTTTGTATTTGATAAAAAGAAAAAATACAAATCTGAAGCAAATATTGCACTGTTCTGATTTGTTATTTATGTCATTTTCTTTGTGGTTTTGATTTCTTTTGTGTGTGTTTTTTTACAAATATACATGAAATTTATTTTTATATTAAAATAGCGCTGCCTATCGTTTATTGAATCACCAGTTTTAATTAACTTTATTCAAATAAAATTATACATTTATAGGGATAATGAGAATACGAGCAGTTTAGTCAGGTGGGCCGCACCTTGCTGTCGAACGGGCCACACTTCCCCGTTCTAGCTGCTGGCGGTATTGGAGTCTGCCTCACATATCATTTACCCTGGAACTGTTCATTTCCTGGTTAGACACCTGTCTACCACAAACAAATGATAACAGAACATTTTCAGTGGAAAATGGTGTTATTCAGTCATGATTCTTCCTGTTCTACCCAATAATTCATGCAATTCTTTTCCTAATTACTCATGACTTTCAGGCAAAAGGAAAGAAATCTATCATCCATGTATTTGTTTTTTTTTTAATTAAATCTGCACTGAGTAGGAAAGTCGATTAACTATGACAAACTCACATATGTTAATCTGACATTGTGAAATATTAACCTGTGGATGTACGGAAGTAACAGTGCCAAGCTTATGTAAACTGATGATTTCATTCAGCCGGAAATTGACCCTGCTTGCATATTGCTACCTGGACAGACAGCGTCCAGACAACTGAAAGCAGCTCTTTCCAGACAAATAGCTAATAAACATCCACTGTCAAGAATCTATCAGGTGATTGTCAGATCATCAGTACAGATGTCCCATGATGACTGGGGGCTAAGGAGCAATTGCTTCTGGGCCATTCACCTCAGTGGCCAGAGACTGCTGTACTTTTCACAGATCAGATAAAACTGTTTTAAAAATAAATAAAAACCCCGACACTTTAAAAAAAAACAAAAAAAACACGCTTGCAGGCAGAGACAGAGGTGAGAAGGGATCCGAAGATCCCCCTCACCTTCTCTGCCTGCCTGCCGGGCTGCACAGGGAGCCGAACAGGCAGCACAGAGAAACCTCCGCGCTGCCTGTTCGGCTCCCTGTGCAGTCTGACACGGAAGTGCCGACAGGCAACTTTGCCAGCACCCTGACGTCATGCGCGCGCCGGGTCACGTGACCTGTCAGCACAACCGCCGGGAAGCCGAACAGGCAGCATGGATGAGACCATGCTGCCTGCCACTAGCCACCAGGGAAAAGGTAAGTGCTGGGGAGATGGCAGGCACATTGGCTGGGGCTTAGTAAATGGCAAATAACACTGGTATATTACTGGGCAAATAAGCAGGGGCATATTAAATGGCAATTAACAGTGGCATATTATTGGGCACATTTACTGGGGCATATTAAATGGCAATTAACACTGGCATATTACTGGGCAAATTAGCAGGGGTATCTTAAATGGCAAATAACACTGGCATATTATTGGGCACATTTACTGGGGAATATTAAATGGCAACTAACACTGTAATATTACTGGGCAAATTGGCAAGTAAGTGCTGGGGAGATGTCAGGCACATTGGCTGGGGCTTAGTAAATGGCAAATAACACTGGCATACTGGGCAAATAAGCAGGGGCATATTAAATGGCAATTAACACTGGCATATTATTGGGCACATTGGCTGGGGCTTAGTAAATGGCAAATAACACTGGTATATTACTGGGCAAATAAGCAGGGGCATATTAAATGGCAATTAACACTGGCATATTATTGGGCACATTTACTGGGGCATATTAAATGGCAATTAACACTGGCATATTACTGGGCAAATTAGCAGGGGTATCTTAAATGGCAAATAACACTGGCATATTATTGGGCACATTTACTGGGGAATATTAAATGGCAACTAACACTGGCATACTGGGCAAATAAGCAGGGGCATATTAAATGGCAAATAACACTGCCATATTACTGGGCAAATTGGCAAGTAAGTGCTGGGGAGATGTCAGGCACATTGGCTGGGGCTTAGTAAATGGCAAATAACACTGGCATACTGGGCAAATAAGCAGGGGCATATTAAATGGCAAATAACACTGCCATATTACTGGGCAAATTGGCTGTGGCATATTAAATGGCAATTAACACTGGCATATTACTGGGCAAATTAGCAGGGGCATCTTAAATGGCATATAACATTGGCAATGTGTATGTAATGGGGTGATGGAGGCATGTAAATGGGGTGATGGGGCATGTCCTTGATGTGCAACATGGGTTATGGGTCATGTCGTGGGTGTGCATCGTGGGTAGGGGTGCCCAAATTTTGTCTGCCTAGGGCAGAGAGAGGAGAGAACACGTATGGGGGAGAAGAGAGAACACTGACGGTGGGGGAGAGAGGAGAGAACACAGATGAGGGAGAGGAGGAAAAGAGACAACTATTGGGAAGAGGAGAGACACATACATGTTTAGAGGGACAAAGAGACAGTCATAGGAGGTAGAGAATAGAGAGAGACATGGGAAGGGGAGAGGAGCGTGACAGAAGGACATGAGAGAGTGGAAAAGACAGACGGACATGGGAGAGAGGATAAGACAGACGGACATGTGCCCCTCCCGAGATCAGACTCTGGATCCGCCCCTGCTTCACAGTATTTCTCTCCTATCAACACATGCATAAAATAGGCAAGAAAATGATGTGTTTTATATTTGTTTTATATCATTGTTTACAATCTCTGGACCTTAGCATATCTGTCTTGTGTGGTAATCTGTCTATCACTAATAATAATGGGTGGCCTAGTAAAGTTGTAGGTCACTAAATTGTTTTAGCCAACTGGGTTAAAAGTTTTCCACATACACTGGATTCCTAGGGTAGATCTTTTATTATACAATGCAAGTGGGAATCTAGTCAGTAGATCCATTTGGCTACTAATAACCACATACAAAACAATATTTCCTGTTTTGCTTTATCCTACGTTAGATTAGGTCTATTTAACATAAAATGTCCTGTTTCTATTAGTACACTGGGTGCAAATACAAATCGTCATACAAAATTTTTCAAGTAAATCAGTAAATGTTAGGATGCACACGTCAAAGCAAGCGTCATATAAACTGACTAAAGCTATCAATTTCAAACACTTCTCTACAAGGTCTTTATAAAAAGATCTGTACTAAAGCCTGCGCGGTTGGCTTTCCTCACAGAGCATAGGGAAACTTGAGACAGCAGTGGATTAATCTCAGCTTAACAACAACCTGAAAAATCTGATCCCAGTGACATGAAATCCGCTACACGGCCAAAGTCAAAAGGATGTTCATTCCCTGTTAACCTGTTTAATTCCAAACCAATCCATGTCTTAGTCAGCGTATGTCAATACTTTGAAGATAACCTACCTCTAATCTGAGTCTACGAATTAGGATATTTTCATACATTACAAATGAAGAAAGCTGATTTTAACACATTATCTAGATGACCACAAGCTGAAATCTGAAATATATTTAATGGGACTCAAAGTCCTAGACACAGTTCATTAACGATATTATAACACTCAGTTTGATAGTTATTACATGCCTACATGCTGAGCAACAGAGACTTCTTTATTGGACTCAGTTTTCTATTGTCACAGTTTAGTATGCCTCCAAATCCACTTAAAGGGACAATATCACTTATATAAGATGTAACTAGATTACCTGTGTATTTAAAACAAACACATATATAAGACATTTGCCACTGTTTTTTTTCTTCTTCTATGCTTGAATTAATTGCATATAAAAGTAAAAATAAAATTAGGTGTTTATCGCCAGCTTCCATTTTGAGGCAAGATTATCCAAAATATTCCAGCAAGTCTCACTTTACAACCATGGCCAAAGTCTTTATGATGATGTCATAAGATACACCCCTGCTCTCTAACTGGCTTCTATGTATCCTAGTGGGCAGGACTAGGTGGCTGTGTACAACCTTTTTTTACCTGTCTTCCAACACAAAGAGAGGAGATTGACCTGATCAAACATGATCATAACTCTGCCCCTTGTGATTTAATAGTTACATTACCCTCCCATTCAATGCAAGTCTATGATTAGAATACTGACTTATAGACTGCATTTTGTGTCCCCAGCCCCAAAGTGAGATATTAGTGCTGTAAAGTCTCTGGGGGGTGGCACCCAAAAACACTATATTTCACAAAATGGCAGCGCCCAGTCACGCTTGTTTAGTAAAATCTTTCATAAAATAAACTCATAAACAAAAACAAAAGACAAATCTGAAATCAACAGTTTTTGATGGGAGTGTCCCTTTAATAGTTTTTGACAAGCGAATTCTAGTGTGTATATGAATTTACATGAAATTCTCTACACAAATTTCCTATTTTCCTTATCTGTGTCTTTAAAACGTCACTCCTGTCTAGGGGGGGGGGAGGGAGACAAAAATATGTATTAAAGGAACACTTTATATTTCACTTGTGCTTCTAATTTAGACGGACAAGTGGAATGTTAGTTGTTCCTAGTGTGAGGATAAACTGACATGTACTTTTGATAATACAGTTTATTCTCTGACCGACAGCTGCCATACATCCATAGGAAGCAGGCAGCCATCTGGTCGGCTACTGGCTCAGCCCCTCATGTATGCACTGGATCGTCCATGCAAAAACGAGGGTCTCTCTCTGTGCTAGCAGAGACCTTTGCATTCAGCAGTCTTAGCGGGGCGAGGAGCTGACAGCCAGGAACTGCTGTGTCTCAGTTGTGAGACACAGCAGAGAGTAAAGCCTGTGTGTATCCATTAAGACACACGTCGGGTTTACTCCAAACTCTCGGGACATGTTTTTTTTAACCCTTGATTCCTTTAAGGTTTAGTGTTCCTTTATAGCTGAAAATAAACATAAACATGTATTCATTTATGTTTTTAGCCATTTTTGCAATACTTAACTTGAAAGCATATATTTTTCAGGCTTCTTGAAATCTATAATCTTATCGGCAGCTCATGTAGAAAATTGCAGTTTACAGCATCTCTTGGGAACAAATCTGATGTCTCTCAAAGACATGCATGACTATACCTACTGCACATGTAGAAGGTGTTGGTAAGGTCTCAAGTGACACTACACAATTATCCTGCCTTTACAATCCAGCCGGGAAAATGAATTGTGATGAAGTTACTAGCTGTTGAATCGAAGTTGCTACTGCACGTGCTCAGTGCAAAAAAGTTTATCTGCAGTTACCTCGTACAGTGTCAACAAAAGTAGGGAGATGGATAGAGTAGAAAACTTGGAAAAACATTCCACACATACATTATTATGCAAAAGAACCCGTGTACAATACTACAATACAGAGTTTAATAAAAGAAAAAGTGTTGCGCATAAAATATACCAAATTTGCTCGACTTAAGATGACCCCCAAACTTTGGATATTGATTTAGGAAAACAAGAAAAAGTCTGAAGATTACTCTAAAAAAAAAGTTTTACTTATGTTACTTGTTTTTATTTCCTTTTATTTGCCAATCTGCCCCCTAGACCTGGACTAGATCTGGATCAGATCTGGACTGCCCTTATGGGTGGGATCAGTCTGATATGCTAATGGAGTGGTTCCTTTGCAATGGTGTAAGCAGGCAAAAAATGGAAATGCTCTCCCGAGTAGGTATTATCCTACAGGACAGACTAAATTACATATACCAGAGCCAAAATACCTGGCTCTGTTTTAAAGGTTGATTTTGGACTTCTATGCCCACCATCCACTGTATGGTCATAGTAATCACGAGGCAGGTGTCAGTGACTTTTGGACACATATACAGGAAGGGAAAGAGGTGGAGATGTAAAAAGTAAAAAATTCTTTAATGGCCCCCAATATTAGGCTTATTTAAAAAGTAAAAAAATGTGCATATAAACATGAATAAAAACCACTTGCGGTGACAGTAAGGGATTCCTTGCATAGGTACGTCTCAACTCCTTTGAGTGATCTCGACTGCGCTAAACAGGATCTTCTCACGGCAAACCGCAGGGTTGAACAGCAGTAAGGACACGCCCACCTCTCATCCACAAGCACGATGCGTTTCGGCAATATGCCTACTTCCTGGTGCTGCCTCAGATGCATCAACATGTCTGTTGTATAAAAGAGTTATTTGGACATAGCAAGATGTGCAAGACATTTTGCAAGCTGTGTTTAATTCCTTGAAATCTTTCCTAAAGAGAAGGGATCGATGAAGTAAATCAAGGCTTTTTCCACACAATATAAAACATAACACATCAGTACTGAGAGACTAATAAAATAAATATTTCTTGAGATCACAGTACTTAGAAATTGGAATCTATTGTTTACTCATTTCATAATGCAGCCAGATGCCTTGCACTCCAAGCCATTTGTTCTAAAGCCTGAATGCATTTGCTTTGTTAATGTGCTTTGATTTTTGAGCATATACATTTCTTGAAGCTTTTCCAGGAATTAGAGAGTCACCAACAGTTTCAGCACAGCTTAGTACAGGTCATTACAATGTTTACACTAACTATGACATAAAGTACTGCCAGAAAGTACACCAGCTTGCCACCTGGCCGGTATTTTACCAGCAGGTTAATGTTAAGCATATGGATGCCATGGCAAGGCCATTTTTTTCTGGTGGCAATCCTAACTACCACCCAGAGTACGAAGAGTTTCTGTACTGTACCACTAACTGTGTCCAGTGTAGTTGCCCATTGCTCATCAAAAAGTGATAGTCACAAAATAAAAGCATCTGAAAATGAAATATTTTTCCCTCCTAATTTCTACTGGTGCCACAGACGGGGAATCTGTGGAGAGATACAGGATGGTGTATAAAAAACCTAAATTAGTAAAAAATAAAAAAAAAGACAAAGTATCACTTTAAAAATAGTAAAAAGATGTCTATTCATTGTGTTAGCCAATTTGCCAACAAGTATATAGATTTATTTAAAGGGATAATTTTTTTCCCCTTACCACAGTTAAAGCATGAAATAGATTTGCCTTTATCTGCCCACCCCCAAATGCTGGTATTGGTTTCCCAGTCTTATATAAAACGCATTGTGGTATGCTGATGCCATTGTTTGGAGGCAGATGGATTAATGTGTACCTCTTTCGCCATTGTTGTTGGTTGGAAGCCATGCTGCAGTTGAGGTAAGTATATCTCTTGGACTAAATACTTGCAGATAATATTACCAAGTTTTGTGTATAAAAGGTTCACATTAAGTTTTTTGAAGGATATATCTGTTATTATTAAGCAGTAAATACATTTGTGTAGTTTCAGAAAAAACATGGTAAGCATGCATCTGTAATATAGCCAAAAAAAATACACCCAGCGCATTTCATGGTTTGAACAAATACAGCATGTTTTTGAGACAGGAACATGTTAAATCTGTTTGGCACAAAGATAATATTTTTTTTTTTAATGTCTACTAAAACAATGTATAAATACATAAAACAGTTTAGGGAAATTGGATTGAAATGTACGATTATAATTGTGCACATATATCAAATACGCACATCGCTTGTTCATCAAAATCGGCAGATTGAAAGGATCCTGCTAGTTTTGGTACATATTAAACCAAGCTGTCAGCCCCTCATGACACCAATCTGTTGTTTATAGCATAAATAAATAGTGGAAGGGCAGGAACACATTTTGTTTTCAGAAAAAGCATTTGATTAATTGAAAACTTAGAAACTCAATTAATATAATTAAACAGCTAATTATAGAGACCAATAGCAGTTATCTTCCATCCAATCTAGTCCAAAACGTATATCCTGCAATGTGCATATTCTTACAGAAACTCTTATTTTAAACTCTAATTTTTCTGTCAGTCACTTTGGGCTTAGTGAATTGATATCTAACTTTTTTATGAACAAAGTTCATAAATAAGTGGACATTATAAGTAGTAAAACTTCTGCACCGATTGGGTGATAGACCACTATTAGAAGGTATAATAGCCTGTGGTTCTTACCTTTTGCTGGTAAAATTCCATGGTTTTGTGGTACATGCACAAATAATTACTCACCACATCCTTCTAAAGTGACAATGTTTGGATATTAATTAATGTGGACAGATTCGTTAGGCAGTTCTTTAATGCACTGTTATTATATTAGCCTCTATTGTTGGTATGTGAAGTAAAGTTATACTAATAAGCACCTGGAGTCTTAGCATGGGCCAGGACCAGAAGGGTGTTTGAGGACAACTATCATGCCCTAAGTGACTGTCTGAAATAAACGAATAAGCACTAATATATAAGCTGTGCCCGTTTTACATTTGACCATTTAGCAGCAACTGCTGCCAAAGTCATGGCTGCCATCTCGCTTCCTAGCGTGGGTCGGATCTCTGACTTTTGAGTGAAGCACCCTTCAGTCCCACCTCTCAGGTTCATGTAGCTCTGCCCAAAATTCTGTGTGGCCCTGCCTCCTCGCGAGATATGGCTGTTCATACAAGACTGAGCACATGGCACAGCTTATTTACTGGTAACAGGAAGATCTTCCAGTATACAAGATCACTCTGCAGCCTTGTTACCAGTATGCAAGATATGTGACGCACAACAGGGAATTGGGGGCAGAGGTACACGGAGCTGAGAGGTGGGACTGCAAGTGTGCATCGAACCCAAGCTAGAAGGCAAGATGGCAGCCATGACAAAATAACTGAAAAGTTTGTATAGGTTTTTGTAAAAATTACACAGCTTATATATTAGGGCGTATTCATTTATTTCAGACAGACAGTCATTTATGGCATAACAGTTGTCCTTTAATACCTCAAAATGGCTTTAGAATTCCAAGAGTGGGTACCTTGGAAAGGATTAAGGAAGGCAAAAATTCTCTCTAAATATATTCTTCTGATGCACAGAAAAAAATTGCTCCATGCACCCCATGTCTGCCTCTCCCCATGTCTTTGTTACATACCACTCTCTTTTTCTGACCCTCAGGAGCCATGATGTCAGACCTTAGTCAGCGCTACCTCACTGTCCCTGCACAGTGATGACTCAAAACGTCATGTTCTGATACTCACACGGTGTGCTGACTGAGATCTAAGGGAGTAGAGGCGGAAGTGGAAGAGCTCCAGGCTGGTACTACTATAGGGCAAGGCGTCATCTCTGGGGGACAGCAAGGCAGCACATGGGTAATCTCCCTCTATAGTAGCGCCAGCTCTGCCCTCCACTTTCACACCTCCCAGGATCGGCCCTGCGTGGGACATTTAAACCCTTGAACATAGACAAAATAATCCTTCTGTTTCAAAATGTCTTGAAATGGACCATAAACTGTTGGATCAGTAGAGTAAAATAAAGGCAGTGACAACTCCACTGCCCTCACTTCACCTTACTTTTTCTATGGTCCAGCAGTCTGCAACAACTGCACTATGCATTTAGCTTTAGAAGCGTCATAATGCTTTTAAGGAGCTTATCAAGTGAATTGCGTAGTGCAGTTAACTTTGAGTCCAAAGTCCATCAGATGCCAGATGAGCTGGCATTTAAACAGAGAGGAGTAACATCGCTCTTGCGAAGCTCTGGAGCTCGGCTGGGTCCATTGTCTCCCCAGTTTTTAAAATTAGTTTATGTCTGTCCAAAATTAGACAGATTGAGGTGTCTTTTATAAAATGTTTGAACAGATTCATACTTTGATTCACTCTGGTTGCTCCTCCAGTATATCATCTGACAATATTCTGGGAATAACATTGTTTGGAGAGGTTGAAGGCTGTGGATAATTTTTTCTCCCAAGTCATATGAATAGTCTCTGCACATAGCACAAGCAATGAGTTTTCTACAAGAGCTTGGTGTGAAGATATTAACACGTGTTTAAATAATATGTTACGGTTATGTTTCCTTACGGTACTTTTCATATGACCACATTGCTCCAAGATTTTTTTTTGTCTGTAAAAGAAGATTCTTTTTTAGAATCGTGGGTCAGACCTTTCTTCATACGTCCGCCCTGATAGAGCTATTCAAATAAAAAGGCTCAATATCTACTTTATATGTATTCTGAGGTTAAAGCATTTTTATTTAAAAAGTCCACACTTAAGCAACTGTTCCATAAAACATAAGTTTATTTTTTAATGCATTTTAGTAACAACTTTATTGCACCAACTGAAATGCAGTGAGTAAATGGTGTGATTACTCTGCACAAATTTCCACGATTTGTTTGTTAAATGTTCTTGCGGCTACACCTCTACTTGCCTTTCGGGTTTTTTTCCTATGCTCTGGAGGATTATACTTAGCAAGTCATCTATCAAGATATTTGGTTGGCAAAATAAACTATTGAAAATTTAAAAATTCCAGATATTCCTCATTAATACTACTCAGATCAACTTACATTTGGTTTTTATAGTGGGACTGCAGGTATACCATACATCATTTGCAGCTATTGGTTAAGGGATTAATTGCTTGTGAACATTTTTAGTGTCCATGAAAATGGCTTTTAACATTAGGACTGACAGGTTTACACTAACATACCAACAGAAGCACAAGCATTTTTATAAACTAAATAAAATCAATACATTGCCACATCTTTGCAGAATTACAGAACAAAGAATGCCTTCAACTACTTAAAAGCATGCATTTGAACTGCCATCATCGCTTGGTGGGAAGAAGGGATGGCTACATTGGATATCTATGTTAGGTAGTGTGATGTGATTTCCTGTGACCTCATTTCAGGAGGCGGTGGTCAAAACCCACCTTATTGCCCAAGAGACGCACAAATAACAAGCTGTACAGGCATTTCACAGAGTTATTGCGAGTTCGGTTCTGGACCACCGCAATAAGTCGAATTCCGCAATGAAGCAAGTCACATAAGCCAAAACTACTATACCGGTCATGCCAGTTAGTATATTGTTCTGGAGAGGAAAGAATAATTTATTTCACATGCAAATGTACTCCTTAGGACAGCAATATTTACATAATGCTCAGCTGAACAGTCGTCAGCACTACATTAGTCAAAGATTTTTTTTTTTCAATAGATTTGCTAGCATAGTTGCTTTTCACAACACCTATTGGGAAAGAAGTTCACTTTTGGTTATTGGTTAACTGTGCATTATACTGGACTGTGGTTGTCCTGCACAAGGGCTCACTTTGTTCCTTATTATAGAAGTCCTCAGAGCGGTAAATGAAGAAAAAAACCACCCACAAGAATCAATCATTTGCTGGCCATATTTATTTTATTCTTAAATAGGGGAACCCATATTACATAAATAGTAAAAATTCAGAGGCAAAACATGTTTCCAGAGAATTGAGATACTACATGCTATATTCTTTTCATGCAGACTTGAAACCAAAAGGTAAAGAAAAAAAAAATAATAGTAAAAACATACAGGGAAGGTCAAAGAAAAAAAACAAAAAATTCTTACATACACAAATCTTAACTTACAGTAAATGTTGTACCATAATTACTTCCATGCACTCATTTTTCGCATTAATAAAATAATTTAAAAAAAAAAAAAAGTTCTAGTTTTTTTTTTCTTTTATATGTTAAAGCCGTTCCTATTTGTTTATTTATTTTTTAATAGATCGGTCAAGCACTTTGAAAATACAAATTCCTATACACAGTGAGAACGCTCCTTGAAATGAAAACTTTTGAGGCGAGGGCAAAAGGGTAGTGAAGATCAGGCAGAAAAGCCTATTAATATGCAGGTTAAATACATGACAATGTAAGACTTGTAAACTATAGATCTAAACAGTTCTCTGTAAATGAGTTTCAAAACATTGATGATTTTAAATACAGAACATCTTTATGTGATACAATAAATAAAAATACTGCATATTAAATACTCCACTACAAATTATGCAATTCAGAACATGTATAAATATTTTTGCAACTTTCTCAGTTAAGAAGAGCTACGAAGAATAATGCTGGCTTAATAGAGGTGCGTGATGAATAGCACTAGTGGTGGCGAAATGGATGGCCACATACTGTTACCTTGAGGTAGATAACACATGCATACCAATATCTGCATTCTTCAGTTGCTGCTGGTATCATGTGCATTAAGAAATGGATATGAAAAAGTAAAATTGATAATAATGAACAAATGTCCTAAAATGAGGGGAAAAAAAAATAAAACATCTATATATGTCGGTATGCATGTTTATTTGCACACACGCATATATAAAGCAGAGAACAAAAATACAAAATATAAAACTGACATTTACATGCAATTAAGTAATGTCTCACTGTGTTAATACCAAGGCAAGATCAATAAAGTTTGGAAAACATATCAACTGATTTTCTTATACTTCATTTAGTGCATTTATCCTGTCTGCCCACATTGCATTTTGTTGTGTTTTTCCTTGTGTGCAAATGCCATGCCAGTTTAAAATTAATGTGTAGAAAGTAATCCATGTAGAAACAACTAACAAAACTAAAAATTAAACACTACTAAAATTACAATTCAAGTAAAAATAAAAGAATAAAAAACAAAAAGAAATTGGGGACTGAGTGGGAACACAAGACAATTGATGAAGGGTACAACAAGAAATGACCGAGTGTTTTAGTTCAGGTGTTTTAGAATGCTGCTATACGTCTTATGGGGGATTTGAGGGGACAATTTCAGGGCAGAGGGCACCAACGTGGCCTGTATTGATTTAAGAGGTGAGCCAACAGGATTGTGAAACTGAGGGATACCTATGCAATCAAGCTGCTTATTAAGAATGATATCCCCACCAATGCTCAACAGGCCTTCATCATTCTCTTTACCCTCAACCTTTGGATCTTCTATTGGCTCAGTTTCTAGCACTTCTGCCTCCACTTTCCTGCTGAAAAAATTATCTAGATAACTTGTGTAAGGGTTTTCCTTCTCAACATGATCATCTTTTCTCACTTCACAACAAAACTGGTCTATAAGGAAGCAGTCTTCTCCACTTACAAGCTGACTGTCCCATGAATTTTGGTTTAAGGCACCTAATTGTGCCAGGTTGGCCATGCCTTTCTCTTGCTTTTCTCTGCATACAGACTTTGCTATCAAGGTTTTTAATTCAAGCTGACTCACAGAGCTATTCAAATCGTTCAGTTTGTCTACATTGGAAGGCTCATTCTGTGAACTGAGCTCAATTGTACCAGCTATAAATGAATCAAAGTCAAACTCGCGATGTTTTTCCCTTTCTTTCTCTACCAGCTGCTGAGAAGCCTCTGCAAGTGCGATTTGAGCCTTCACCAGGCCATTTCGTTCACATTTAGATTTGCCCTTTTTATCGGTCTTCTCCTTACTTTGTTCCTTCCAGTTAGAAAGATCTATAATTAATTTTGGCTCATAATAATGGTTAACTTCACTCTCCCGCCACACTAGATTATCTAGGTAAGAGGATGACCTCATTTTGTAATTACAAGTGTGGCTACATTCCAGATCACAATATTTGTTTTCATGATGGTCTGGGTATTGCCAGCTAGGTTCAGTACAAAAGTAAGGGTCAAATGCAGGATCTTCCAGATATTTTTCACGTTCTCCATCTAGGTATTTGCGAGGGTCTACTTGCACTTCTTCCTCATCACTGCCATCAGAGAGAGCCCTTGGGTCACGCTGAACTTCATCAGTTTCAAAATTATTATGCATAGGCCAATCATGGTCAGAAAACTGACATTCATGGAATCTGTAGGAATGAATGGAGAAATGTAAACAATTTGCTTTCCCATATTTCCAACAAGAGACATTTGTAAACAACTTTACTTATAAAGCTGCTCAAGATATTGAAGCAAACATGGGGCATTAGGTTGGAAAAAATACCTGGGTAATTTGTGTAAGTGTTTTCCATAAGTAGAATACATAGGGACATGTCCAGTAATAGAAAATGGTTTATATCATCTAAATAGAGATTTTTTTTTTAAAGGACTTCAGGAAATCTCCTTTTGGCTTGAAATTAACAACCTTTAGTGGTATTTGCATATCATAACATGAGAAACAAGAGAAATTAAATTAAAATGCACTCATATCTACCATCTCTGGGACAAGCATTTAGATTGATTTTCAAGCCTTATCTAAAACACTGTGGGTTTGCCTGGATAAGATATGATGCAGCTAACAGGTGCAGTGATCTCAGCCTTTTCAGTTCACCAGGAACATTATAAGAAATAGTGATTTGCATCTTACAATAGATCCAAGCTGTGAATAAGCTGTTTTATTCTCAAAACACTTACTATTTAAATCATATTTATAATGTTACCCTGCCGTGTACACTATAGCAGCTGTAAAACAGGACAAGTGATAGTCAGAGTTTTGCATTACCTTTCCCAGTTATGAACATGGCTGTGGCTGTGGCTGTCATCCATCAACAATATATCATCTACCTCATCTTCAATGTGAAATGGATGGCTAGAAATGGGTTCATCGGTTGGAAAGGAATACATGCTCATGTATGGATGGGACAGAGCTTCTTCTGCTGTTAGTCGGTCCATTGGACTAAAGGTTAAAATTTGTTCCAGGAAATCGAGTGCTAATGCAAATGAAAAGCAAAAAAAAAAAAATCACCTTAATATCATGTGAAGGAGTTGATAGAAAAGGAGGACTACATCCGTTTGATAAAAGGACCTAACATTTTTGGATGCATTCAGGTACAAGATTTACCTTCGGCGCTGATGCCTGGAAGTAATTTTGTTAGAGGCTTGTGGGGCTCGGACATATCGTTTTTGATGTACACTGGGATTACACTGAGAAGCTCTTGTCTGTCTTCTTCATGTACAACTGGTATGGATTCGAGAATCAGCTGCATCTGTTCAAGTTCATGTGCACCTTGGGGAGTCGAAAGGAAAATGCTGTTAAGAGTTAATCTAGAGAACCTGGGTAGTTCAATGCACGCATCGCTTGATGAGTGAAAACCCTGCAAGGTATTCTTTGGATTCCCTGAATTTATTTTCTGCATCAGACACTAGTGGGTGGTTGTTTCCTACTCTCTACATGAATCCACCACTGATAAAGAAAAGTAGATGTCCTGATACAGTCTGATGAGTATGTTGCATACAACAAGCCCATTATATATGCAGTTTTTGCATAAAAGTGCTACACTCACTGCTGTATGTTTGGAAATTGTAAGTGTACAGTATGGGGAAGTATTGGGCCTGTGCTGAGTAAATGCTGCTTCTTTGTAATACATCTGCATATCTCTTCAATGAGAACCCTATGCATCTCAATGGTAACTTTAAAGAACAGGCACACCCCTTAACATTAATTGCTAATTAGAAGAGAGTGCCAGCCTGAAATAAAATGAATGTGTTTAATGCCTTGATAAAACATAATGGATCATCACACACCACTGTTAAGAGTATATGTAGCGCCACTGCACAGGTATCTTTAAACAACCATTTTCTGTCAAGCCTTCACGGGTATACATTTTTTTTTTTTACATACCAGCAAAAAGGGTTTTCCCGGTCAGCATTTCAGCAAATATGCACCCAGCAGCCCACATATCAATCGCTTTAGTGTAATTGTTGGGAGAAAGTAAAAGACGGGGAGATCTGTACCATTTTGTGACAAGTCCTTCAGATAGATGTCCCTAGAGAAACAATATCATGTATTAATATGGTTTTATATACAAACACTAACCACTACATCATTAACTGGATGAACAGAATGACTTTATCCCTACATCTTGAGTGTCAAACTAGAGCCCTCAAGGGAAGCAAGCATACAGTTTCACAGGGATTGTTAGCACATAGCACAGTTATACAGCTGTATATCCTTAGATAACTATTTATGCTACAGTATAAAACCCTACGGACATGGTGCAGCAATTACAGAGCATAACAGGATGCACACACAGCTCTTAATAAAGCTCACAAGTAGCATTAGTATAAAACTGTACACCTACTACACTTGGATGAAAAGACTAACCTCCAAAAAAATAAGCAGGACATAAATTAAACATATGTCAGTTACATTCTTTATACATAATATACCCTTTAAAAAAATTTTAAAAAATGGGGCTTCAGATTATTTACGAACAAATAAAAGTATGATCACTGTCACCAATTAGATCTGCTTAACACTTTAAATCAAAACTTACTGCAGAAAAAGAAGAAAAGACCCTCCTAAATGTATTATATATTTCTATCAAGTTATAGCCACACACAAAAATATAATTAAGATGTCTGCTTCCAAAGAATGCTTTGAAGCTCCTAATCATATGCATCACTCACGACCGCAACTGCACATAGCAGAAAAGAGCAATTGTACTACTTGGAAATTATACTCAACCTGACCATTTACTACTCCATTTTGAAAAGAAAGTCTGAGCATCCACACCCCTTTCTGTTACTTTGCATCATTGCTAAATTTGGCACGACATTTCCTTGCAAAAGATTGCTATATTCATGATGATTTACTCCAGCCACCCTGACATTATGGGTGTAAAAGAATGAACCCGAGTCAACTAGGAACACAAACTGTGTACACTGGCATTAGCATAGAGAGCACATATGATCACAAGCGTTATCATTATTTGCATTGAACAATGCATTATTAAAACAGAGGACTCTATTCATTAACCTGGGAACCCTGGTGAACCGACACGGGAATCACAAAAGATCAGTCACTGCTATCCAATGCTTATTCTTGTCTGGATATTCCTATTCCCTTGTCAGTTCACCACTTAGTGAATAGACGATAGAATTTAGAAAAACATTGCCAATGTTATGGAATAGGGAGTACATTACTCTGCTCAACACTATTATTGAAATGGATAAAACTATTCTGATGGATAAGACTAGTTTTTATTCAGCAACTTTCTTAAATATGATCAGTCTTAACCAAAATTGGAACTGATTGTAGATGATAATGCTGCCCAGCTTAATGGTATTCATTTTATAGACCCTTTGATGAATGAAGGATTGAGCGAACTATGAGGTTTGGAAGGCTACTGTACTTTACCAAGTCAACCATCTCACTTATAAGGTATATGTAAGCAAAATAAACATTACTAACCTTATGTGAATAATGGGGATCCATAATACGTGCAAGGCCAAAATCCCCAATCCTCACCACCAAGTCTTCGGTGTTTATGAAAAGGTTTGCTGGTTTGAGATCTCTGTGCAGCACGTTAGCCGAGTGGATATACTTGAGCCCGCGCAGGAGCTGATACATGAAAAGCCTGGCATGCTCTTCTCTTAATGGGCCTTGCTCTAGCAGCTTGGACAAATCAGTCTCCATGTATTCCTGAACGATGTAAACACAGTTCAGCTCAGTTAAGGAGCCCACTTCATCATCTAGGTGACATCCATTGGGACCCAAGATCTCAAACACTTTCACAATATTTTCATGATCAAGCCTCCGGATAATTTTGATTTCACGCAGAGCATGTTTGACACTCTGTGGATCTGTCAGAACTATTTTTTTGACAGCCACCCGCTTATCACAGTCATTATCAACAGCAGAAAAAACTAAGCCATTTCCACCATAGCCAAGGGGTTTTAAGTCCATGTAACGAGATCCCAAATCGAATCCATGAATGTTCATGAGGCTTTCAAATTTTTCTGCCATTTTGGTGACTTCACTTCCTTCCTCTCAAACTTTTAGTTGTAACTAAATGTTTGAGAAAAAAAAACCCACAAACACTTTCTGGTATCTCAAGAAAAGATTTCAGAGATGGAAAAACAAACAAAACAAAAACCAGGAATTTTTTTTAGGGGAAAATAAAAAACAAAATAAAAATCAACGCTCTTGGTTCGGATTGCTTCTTCCTATTTTCATTGCATATCTGCCAACCAGGCCTGCTGTAGCCCACAAACAAAACCCCTAACGCTATGCAATTCTGAGTGTAAAATAATTGAAGTATTCATAGTTCACAAGAGATGCAGCATTCCAGCGGACATCAACGAAAACACTCATAAGAACTGAAACGGAATGAAATGACATACTATGCACTCGGCTCTAGTGTGCAAAACAATTTAACATTTAACAAAAACTTGAATAAATATGCGTGAAATAGGCTTTTATTAACATCCTCCTCACAGTGCAGATACATTCAGTGTTGAACTGGTCCTGAGCAGCGGCATTCTAGGGTGCTGGTAAAGCACTATACGTTATTTTGTTGTTTATATACAGTGCATTTGAAGAGGGAACCGTGGCAGAACTTGAATTAGAGAGGTCTTCGGTTAATGATCAGGTGGCTCCAGCTCACCACAATCACAATCAAAGCTGCCATCCATTTTACTCTCAGAAAACCTAGAAGAAGAAAAAACAAGCAAGTTTATTTATTAGGAGGGTTACAGTTTCTATAAAGCCTGGGAACAATCATAGAAACATATGTCTTGGAAGAACCACGTGCATAATATATTTAAACTATAACAGATACAGATGTGCATTCCCCAGATACTTGAACTTGCTTGTGTACTGCTTCACTATATCATGGTGGCAGAAAAGTATAATGCAGTTAATTGCAATCTAGCACTAAAACACATTAAATATATAACTTGTCATATACATATATCTCTACAAATATGTAAATGCCCAGATAGGTAGAAAGCAAAACAGTAAAGCAATTAAACATTTTAATAGCACCAAAATAAAGGTTTCATTTTAAAAAATAAAAATCTCATAATAACACAGAGGATGATCTATTGATCTAAAAGAAGTACTATCAATACAAACAACACGGCTTACTCCATTCTCAAACAGACGATGACAGCTTCCAAACATATCAAGAGGTGCATGCATCACCACAATGAATATTGTTTCACATGTCACAAACATCCCATTAAGTCCAGCTACTGTGTTTATGACATCAGTAGAGGCTATCATCTGGGAATTCCCTGAATAGATCAGGTTTTTGCATTGCACGCCCATACAAATAATCAACTTAAGTTTCCGGTTTCCTAGTGACCTGTGAAGTAACTGCACGGATATGATATTCCTGTACGGTGGGTGTGCATGTTCCGAGTAATCATCCGGGCATGCTGACAACACAAAGACATGAGTCACAGTCCCTGCATATGAAGCAGACAGACATGCTGTAGCAATCTCACTGGCCACGTTGCAGAGGTCTGAACAATGTGAGTCATCACAAGACACAAAACTTCCCTGGGCTTCACCCTCCCCCTCCCTCACTGGGATCGATCTCACAATGTACAATGCACAATGTACAACCACTGAATATGCTATTTATTCACACAATTCCCAGAAAACGGATCATCAATAAACTACTGAATAAGTACCAAGGCTGCCATCAGATATTGTACAGGCTGAGTATCCAGTAAATGTCAACATTTCACATAATATTTATCCAGCATTATAGCCCCTGAGCAGAATGCTTTGATAGTCTGCATCATGAGAATGGTAGTCCATTACAAGCTGTTGCCACTGGAGTGAACCTCTGAAGAGTACTAAAAGGTAGAGATGTATGCAGGGTGACCTTGTCTTGCGTCAACCTATAGGTCTTATTCAAAGTGGCTTTTGTTTCTCCATAAACCTCTTAATGTTTTACATGTGAAGCTGAACAGTACAATTCCTGTTTGTTTGTCAGAATGCACACTGCTGATTGCTGTTTACTAAGTGATATAGATACAATGGCATTAGCTCTGCTCTCCATTGCTATTGTTTGGCCAGGCTGGTTCAGAATTCTACAATAAGATATCCAGGGTTGATAAAGTGCTAATGGGTGGGATGTACCAGTTTGAACCCGCCTGGCTATATATCCACATACACACACTTACATCCAGAAACCAGTACCATACAGATACAAATATAAACCAAGCATTAACTTGGATTTCTATAAACATCATTTCTCACCACATCATTTTATAATGCAATGATTTGATACACAACTCCTGTATCTGCTTGGTATGTCCTGTTCTGCAGATGGAATGGAGATTTAAGCAGTAATAGCTCTGCTACTTGTAGGTTTCAAGTTTCCAACTGAAGAAAAAAAAAAGAACTCTGTCCCTGCAGCCAGAGACCAGTAAAAATAGTAAATGAGGAACTCTGGCTGCTGCAGTCATCCCCCCCCCCCCCCCCTCCCCTCCTTTAGACTATAATCTACAGACAGTGAATTGTGCTATTTAACAGTATTTCAAATAATATGCTTCAATCAAGGTTCACAGAAGCTAAAGTTCACACATAATACCTTGATTTCTTGAGCTGTATTGCAAATGTGTAAAATGTAACGCCATGACAGTCATGGTAAAGAGGGGTGTATTCACAAAACATTGAATGATAGTGGACAGACATAAATCAGATATTGGTAGTAGAGATGAAGTAGGCAATTTTATACATTAACCTGAGTCCACTGTTTAGTGTATATTCATAGGCCTTTCTATGATTATGCAGCTCATGTGCTATTGGCAGTGAGCGATTGGAAAGTAGTTTGTAGTAATCCAAAGCAGACTTTAATTTGAACAGTGACTGTGTTCTGGGGTTAAACCTGGTAAAAAAAAACAGGTTACAAACAACCAAAAACAATTTCTTATGACCACAAAACCAATTCATTATATTATAAAAGTGTAAAGTTTCACTGGCTATTTCCAAATTTGTACACACATATTGACATTAGATGATAAAAGCCCTTTGCCAATTGCTTGGACCTATATATGTAGGCCACACATGCCCTGGTTTAATTGAAAAAAATATTTATTTTCAAATAAGTAATGTTATTGTAATGTAATAACAGGGAGCTCCAAAGACTGGATGGAGAAATGTGACCTTAAAAAAAGCTAATGGAGCATTAAAGATGATGGGGCTGGATATCCAACCTATTGTGTAGTATTTCTTGGTCATGGTAGAATCCATGCAGGTCCAGATTTTCTGGTATCCATTAGATAATTGCTATTATAACAAAATTGCTACTGGGAAAACACGTTAACATTTTAGGCCTCTTAAGAGTTATCAAAATGCAGAAATTGTTTATTCCCAACTTGCATTAATAGTCATTAAAGTGCCTCTGTCATGCAAACATTATCACTTTAAAGAGAATACATTTTCATCTATGGATAGAATTATTCAAATGAAGTTATATTCGAGTTTGCAGCATCAAAAAAAAAAAATTTACAAAAAAATGCTGTGACTGCACATGTACAGACTCGCCATAATGTAACACCCTGAAAGCTGCCTTGGGGTAGGATTGCTATATGATCTATACATGTGCAAAAGACAGTCATCTACTCTTAAAGATCTTCCAAACTTTAGGTATAATTTCAAACAAATACTTGGAAGATTTTTTTTCTTTTCCGATATGGTCACAGTATTGTTTTATCCAACTATACCAAATTTATTTAGGAGACATTTGTGGATGATTTTCTGAATATAAATACAGTTGATCACTACTGCAGAGTAGAAGGTTATAATATGCCTGTTTCTTAGTTCCATGTAAATCACTTGAGAGATCAAGACATCTTTCATGAGTGATATTGAATGCTCCATTTTCTGTAATAGGTTAAAAGGTGTAATAGAGCCATTATACATCACAGAAGATCATATACAAATTGTTTGCAAACACCGTAAATTTCCATCTTAAAATATACAGAGGTTTTGTAATTTCCATTACAGAGACAATGCTTTGATAATGTCAGAGCACACATTATACAGGGGAAATCCGTTCTATGTGCCATTTACATTCCTACATTCATGCCATATTTTAAGTTGCAACAGCATTTTTTAGTGGACGCCGATTTCAATTCAATATATAAAGCATTTAGTAATAATTTAATTATACACTGTTTATTGGGGAAAAATAAAACCGCATATAATACACGTCTGACCAGACCATGAACTAGCCTGGACCTGTGAGATCATCATGGTATTATAAACTGCTCTTAAAGGGGGGTATAATCTTTTCATTTCAACAGCTGTCCAATACCAAAGTTTAGAGTAAAAATAAAATACATTTTATGTATACAGTTATAAATTAGAATATCTAATCTGGCATGAAAGGGACAACTTTCCAGTAACAATACATGTGAAAGCAGCCTTTACTGATCTACCCTAAAAATTACAACATTTCAAAATCAGCTAAACTTTTCTCAAGCATTATATAGTCTGTGCATAACTAACCTCTATAGCAGTGGTTTATTTCCATACCAAGAAGAGTATTGTGTATACAATACATGTGCTGATGCAGTTCCCATTCATGTTCATGGCAACTTTGTGATGGACTCTGAAGACTTTGGACACTTGAGAATATTGTCTTGCAAAAACAGACTTTCCGAAAAATGGAAGTTTTAACACACATTACATTACTCCCTTAAAGAGAGTTGTATTACGGATGTTAAATACACAGTTCCACGTTAAATGGTTGCAGGTGTTCCTTGTGTGTTTATTTTCTTTTCAAACCTTTACCATACTGAGCTTTCCACGTGATGGGCCTGCAGCTCATGTATATAAAGCAGCTCAGTGAGAGGCAATTATTTCAATACATTCACAGCACGTAAGGTTGGTGAGATTTTCTTTTGATTCATATGCACAAGAATGATCTAACACACGCCATTACCATCTTGAAATGCTTTCTTAGATTTATATTACGAATTCATACTCTTTAAACACAAAATAGCTTACGCATGTCAAAAGGACACACACATTTTGCTATTAACTTTGAATAAGATTAGCTAAATTGTACAATGTAAAGGTTAGACACTACCAGCTGTATCAGTATAGCTTGATGCCTGGAGTGAACCAATGAGATAAGTAACGACTCAGGGGTCTGACACATGTTAGGAGTCCCTTTCCTCTCGCACTGCTCCGTTTGTCACAATAAAATGTATTTATAAAGTGATCCTGACACACCAAAGGCTTTGCTCTGATTTCATTGGAATATGGACACTACTGAGAATAAGTCATGTGTCTGAGCTTTGGAGGTGATAAAAGGTCACTTCCTCTGCTCGGCCAGTGTTGCTGTAACGCCTCGATGTCCAGCAACCCTAAAATCAGGGACCTGGCGCATTTCTGACTGCTCACTGGAGCAATCGCTTGCATATTGAAAGATACTTTTTTTACTTCAGACTTTTCTTTTTAGTTTTCCCTACTCCCCGTTTGCGTTTCTTTTCCTTCAATAGTACTGAGATGCCAAGTGCCAGAAGTGGCACATGTGCCATAGTTTCACCATCACTTATCTTGGGGTAGGGTTAGAGTTAGGGCTAAAGGGGTCTTTAGGATACCATTTTTTTCTCATGGTAAAAAAACAAAACAAAAAAACAATAGATAATTTGGGTACATTAAATGAGAGAGGAAAATTACATCTAAACACAAACTAATGCTGTTGGTTGTAGTCTAGCAGAAGACTAACACAGGATGCAGGAACAGATGCAGGACCTGGGACATTACTTTTCCAGGTGGAGGAAGAAGAAAATAACATGAAAGGAGAAGAGGAAGTTCTGCAAAAATGAAAAAAAAATCATCAAGTGCTGGAGCCAAAGAAAGACTCTCACAAGATGAAAACTTGCCAATTGTATAAGGTTATCTCTATGCTTGGAAGTGCCATGGATATCTCTACCTTGATGGCTGTATATACATAGAAACATAGAAACATAGAAACATAGAATGTGTCGGCAGATAAGAACCATTCGGTCCATCTAGTCTGCCCAATTTTTTTTTTTTGAGTACTTTTATTAGTCCCCCGTTCCCGGTCTTATAGCTAGGATAGCCTTGTGTCTATCCCACGCATGCTTAAAATCCTTGACTGTGTTTACCTCTACCACTTCTGCTGGCAGGCTATTCCATACATCCACTACCCTCTCAGTAAAGTAATACTTCCTGATATTACTTTTAAATCGTTGCCCCTCTAATTTAAGACTATGTCCTCTAGTTGTGGTAGTTTTTCTTCTTTTAAATATACTCTCTTCCTTTACTGTGTTGATTCCCTTTATGTATTTAAATGTTTCTATCATATCCCCCCTGTTACGTCTTTCCTCCAAGCTATACATGTTAAGATGCTTTAACCTTTCCTGGTAAGTTTTATCCTTCAACCCATGAACCAGTTTAGTAGCCCTTCTCTGAACTCTCTCCAAAGTATCAATATCCTTCTGGAGATAAGGTCTCCAGTACTGCGTACAATACTCCAAGTGAGGTCTCACCAGTGCTCTGTACAATGGCATGAGCACTTCCCTCTTCCTACTGCTAATACCTCTCCCTATGCAACCAAGCATTCTGCTAGCATTTCCTGCTGCTCTATTGCATTGCCTACCTACCTTCAAGTCCTCTGAAATTATTACTCCTAAATCCCTTTCCTCAGATGTTGAGGTTAGGACTGTACCAAATAGTCTATATTCTGCTTTTGGGTTTTTACGCCCAAGGTGCATAATCTTGCACTTGTCCACATTAAATGCCAGTTGCCACTGCTCTGACCATTTTTCTAGTTTAGCTAAATCATTTGCCATTTGGCTTATCCCTCCATGAATATCAACCCTGCTGCAAATCTTTGTATCATCAGCAAAAAGACATACTTTACCAACAAGACCTTCTGCAATATCGCTAATAAAAATATTAAAGAGAATGGGTCCAAGAACAGATCCCTGAGGTACCCCACTAGTAACAAGACCTTGCATCGAATATACCCCATTGACTACAACCCTCTGTTGCCTGTCACTCAGCCATTGTCTAATCCATTCAACAATATTGAAATCCAAACTCAAAGATTTCAGTTTATTGATAAGCCTTCTATGTGCGACAGTGTCAAAAGCCTTACTGAAATCTAGGTAAGCAATGTCTACTGCACCACCCTGATCTATTATTTTAGTTACCCAATCAAAAAAATCAATAAGATTAGTTTGGCATGATCTCCCTGAAGTAAACCCATGCTGTCTCTGATCTTGAAATCCAAGCGACTTTAGATGTTCAACAATCCTATTCTTTAACAAGGTTTCCATTATTTTCCCCACTACTGAAGTAAGACTTACTGGTCTATAGTTGCCCGCCTCCTCCTTACTACCTTTCTTGTGAATGGGCACAACATTAGCTAATTTCCAATCTTCTGGAACTACTCCCGTTAACAATGATTGGTTAAATAAATCTGTTAACGGTTTTGCTAGTACACCACTAAGTTCTTTTAATAACTTTGGATGTATCCCATCAGGTCCCATCGACTTATTTGTCTTTACTTTAGACAGCTGAAGTAAAACCTCTTCCTCTGTAAACTTACATGCATCAAAAGACTCATTAGTCTTTTTCCCTAAATGAGGTCCCTTACCCTCATTTTCATTTGTAAAAACTGAACAAAAATATTCATTAAAGCAGTCTGCTAAGCCTTTATCCTCTTCTACATAGCATCCTTCTTTTGTTTTTAATCTAACTAATCCTTGTTTTACTTTCCTTTTCTCATTTATGTATCTAAAAAATGTTTTATCCCCCTTTTTCACTGACTGGGCTATAGTCTCTTCTGTGTGTGCTTTGGAAGCTCTTATAGCTTGCTTTGCCTCTTTCTGCCTACTCTTATAGATCTTTCTATCTTCCTATACTAGCAGACATAAAGTATATCTGGCTTAGAGAGATCTTGATTTAGTTTGGAATGTCTGCTATTCAATGTTCCACAGAATGAATGAATGTGCAGAGCTAGACTCCTCTAAGAACTGGTTAGCAATAGATGAATTGTTAAGGAAGTTGGCATCATTGGATTAATAGGTGAAAAAGAGGACCGCTTTCTAGAATTCTCCCAGCTGTGTTTCAAAGACATTCATTTCAATCACATCATCAGTAAAGTATTTAATGGTTTTGGCCTTATTTACAAAAACGCTCTCTTTGTGCATGAAAAACGGACTATTTCAGCATTATGCCTCAACCACTTCTTTACAATTGATTTGCATACAGAAAACAAACATTATCTTTCCAATTACATTAACACAGTCCATCCTCAGACCAATTTGCATGAAACTATTATTCTAATATATTAACCATGCAATCATGTAATTGCACACATTTGAAATAAAATAGTCAATAATAAACAGAATGCTGAATATGGCCATTATTATATGGCTGGGAACTTTAAATTGCAGGTGAAATATACAAAAAAAAATTGGAAATAAGTTTTAAAAATTGCAGTGTTTCCTGCTAACAGACTTCATGCTATACCCAGTTGACAACTTAACACAAAAAATACTGCTTGCTTTTCTTTCACATTAGAGGTTGTATTTGTGATAGCACCACTTAATTGCTACTAAATATACAGGTTGATTATTCACACATGAATTTATGAAGAAAGAAAAAAAAAAAAAGAATGTTTCCGCCAGCTCTGTGTGCTTTGAAATACAAAGAGGGGGACTTGGAAAGATACATGGGAACGTTGCCATAAAGGAATAACTGGGGAAGGGTTTACTTTACATTATACAACACTTATGGGAATATTTTCTTGGACACAGTGGGTAGTGTTTGAGCAGGATATTTATTTCATGTAGGTGGAACTGCTTGCACCCTAAAGTGTAGCCTGAAATATTGGGCAGCTACCTGTAAACACTGTGGCTGGCTCACAGTACAAGACAAAGATGCAAAATTATTATCAGACAGCCTGGGGTCAGAGACTGGCGTATAGTTACCCAATGGGTACAGGCCAAAAAGGGTAGGTTATAGGGGCCAATAAGGAAGGTTATTTGTATTCTTTCAATTAAACTGTTTTTTGCAGATATTACCCTTAAACAATAGAACAAAACAAAAAAATATTCATAGGAAAGAAATTTATTGACAAACCTTACATTGCTACAAAACAATTTAATGTACTAAGTTCTGTGAACTGTGCTGATATTTGCAATTACCACTTAAGAGCGGTGTCAAAATCTGACCTTTTGACCAACTTTGTTGTTAAAATGTGCTGGATATTTTATAGTTACAGAGATTAAAGTAAGCTATTATTTTCATTCCTCTGTTATTACAGCAGGAGTAAGATTAATAAAACATGATGATCCATTAGAAAGCGTGTTTTTAGAAAATGAAAATTGGTTGTTCATTTTCATTGGCAAAGCTGCCAAGTTCCTTGCTAAAACTCCTCCATAGCAAAACACATCTTAATATCTAAAATCTCCTCCTTTATTCCCAGCTCTTTTCCCCTAATCCTCTTAGTTTTAGAACATTTTGTTAACACTGTAAAATTGGATGCTAAAACTGTATTTATTGATTTTTTTTCTTTAAAAAATGGTAATATCCCAAAGTCCAGCTTTTTGTCATGGCAACACAATCTAAAAAACAAGGCTGCAGATAACCATCATCTAGTTATTATTTAAGGACTATACTTCAGAAATATATTCTACAAAGTGCATGTGTCAGGGAGGCAGGTGGGGGGAGGAGGGGAATAGATAAAAATAATGAAAGCTCTATTAGCAAGTGGGTAGGGCTTAAAACTTGAACTTAAGTTTGAGCTTAAAGTGAGCAAAGTAAGAAAGTGTATAAAACAACAACATGCAAATGACAATGATACTTGCTGACAACTTGAACACAGCCCCCTATTAGGGGATGGGACTCTTTATTGCGGTTGCTTCCGCGCAGCCGCTTCACCGCCGACTCTGCAGCACAACACAGATCGTCGCTGGAGATTTCATCGTGGGACATTTCTTCGCTAAAGGTAAGTATTTTAAGGGTGCTTAGAATTAGGGTTTAGGGGTTTAGAATTAGGGTTTAGGGGGTTAAATTTAGTATTAGGGTTTGGGGTTAATTTTAGTATTAGGGTTTAAGGGGTTCATTTTAGTATTAGGGTTATTTTTAGTATTGGGGTTTGGGAATCATTTATTTGGGGGGGTATTTTCATTTTACTTTTACATTTGTAAGAGCTGACAGTTCAGCGCTGAACTGTCAGCTCTTACATAGTTATTTTTCTAACTGCTGCGCTGAACTGTCAGCGATGAAGATGCGGTCGAAGAAGTGTCCTAGACCCCCCTATTACACTCTCCTAAGTGCTACAATATACAGGTAAACGGAGGGGGGGGGAGAGAATCAGGGAGGTGTAAAAACAAGTTGAACCTTAATATTGTAATACAATTAAACCAATAACTAGACCACAGTGATGGATAGGTAATGCACTCATGAACAGATGTAAAAACAAGGCTCTCAAGATTATAGCTGAAAATGGTAGGATGCTTTAATCTGTAAAAACAATAAAAACAGCCATGGACAGGACCAGATAAAACAAATGCTGGACCCCTGGTAGGGAAACACCTACAAGGTGCAATGAAATAAAGTGCATGTAGCCAATGGGCACAGACCAAAGAAAATGGAAGAGATGTCTAATGACAGCTGTATATAGCAGCAATGAGTTTCTAGGTAACTGAACCCATTTCGCCGGATCTACAGTCACAGCTTCATCAGGAACAAAAAAATTCTTTAAGAAAAAAACTTTCAAAATTAAAAGGACAGCAAAAAATGTTCAACATTGTTTTTGATGTACAAAACATTCTGAGCTCAAAGGGGTTAATCTCCACATCTAAAAAAAAAAAAAAAAGGATGGTCTTTTCAAGAGAGGACACCTTAGATCAGGGCTCGACAAACTTAACTGAGTTTTAGGAGCCAGCTCAAAAATCTTGGAGCCAGACAATGGTGCGCGCACACACACACACAGTCAATCACATACACACAAGGCAGAATGGATATTAAAAAAAAAAATTTAAAAAAAAGTTCACCTATAACTCCCCCTCCCTGCTGCTATAACTCATTGAGGGAAGGGGAGGTTCCACTCCAGCCCGGTGGCAACGAGCAGCTTCTTTCGACCCCTTGCAAGACTATGCTGCGTCTGCTTCAGGAGGGGAGCCTCCATGACCCCACCAAACCTACAATGCAGGATCTAAATCAAGGGTCCTCAAACTACGGCCACTACTACGACCACATGCGGCCCGCCGAGGACATTTATATGGCCCGCGGGGGGTGCTGCTGGCACACCCCGCTCTGCGCTGTTACCTTTTTTTTTTCTTCTTTTCTTCTGGCAGCCGCAGCGGATGCAGCTGCAGGAAGAAGAAAAAGAAAAAAAAAAATCACTGCGACCGGATGTGACGTTATGTCACATCCGGATCCGGTGACTGTGTTTCCCTCCTCCGTGCAGAAGGGAACACTGCGTAAGACGTTCGGCCGGGGACACAGCAGCTGGAGGTAAGTGATGGGGAAGGGGGGGAGATATAACGAGCACTGGAATGGCACACTATTCTTGGGCATCTGACTGGCACACTATTCTTGGGCATCTGACTGGCACACTATTCCTGGGCATCTGACTGGCACACTATTCCTGGGCATCTGACTGGCGAAACTATTCCTGGGCATCTGACTGGCACACTATTCCTGGGCATCTGACTGGCACACTATTCCTGGGCATCTGAATGGCACACTATTCCTGGGCTCTGACTGGCACAATATTCCTGGGCTCTGACTGGCACAATATTACAAGCATACGAATGGCACAATAATAGTGGCATCTTAATGGCACAATGGCATTGGCATCTTTACTTCATTTTAAATATTGTATTTGTTCCCGTTTTGTTTCTTCACTTCAAAATAAGATATATGCAGTATGCATAGGAATTTGTTCATAGTTTTTGTTTTTACTATAGTCCGGCCCTCCAACGGTCTGAGGGACAGTGAACTGGCCCCCTGTTTAAAAAGTTTGAGGACCCCTGATCTAAATGGATGCATCAGTGAGCGTGTTGGTGCAAGTTAGTTACAGCTTACATGGTACCATTTCCCTGGCTCCTAAAAATAACTAGGCTAACTCCTGTATTGGTCATATTTGTCAAGTCCTGTACTATTATTAATAGTCTCATATAAAACCCTGTGCATATGGGTTGCCTCTTGACTCATCAACTGAACTCGGTGTAATGAGTTATGCAAAAGCAAAGATATAGAGAGTGAGGTGAAGGGGGATACATGATCAGGTGTTCCGTCACAGCAACAGAACAGAAAATTCAAACAAAAACCAAGTCTTGTTCCTGATAATACCTAGGAATTGTTGTGGTTTCACCTGAAACCCCAGCATTTTACATCTATCTCAGGGTAAATGGACAGATTCTCATAATCCCACCATCTGGAGTCATAATATTTACGTCTCAAATGGTGTTTTAATGCATGAGAAAACTCTTACATAAATCCACATGGATTAAAACAAACCTTCATGTCCTGGCAAGTTAGAGAGTTTCCATACAGCTATCACATCCCCTGACTTAGTCAATGTGCCCCCCAATGTGCACCGCACACAGCCCTTTGTCATCAGTGGTCTCAGGTATGGTCATGGAAAGAAGATACATTACAACTGATAATCAGTAAATTACATACCATATATATTTTACATCTGCTGAACCCCAAATTCAAATCTCTGGGACATACACAAAATCAAAACAATGGCTTTGGCTAAAATAGCACCACTTTCAGATTTTATTGTTAAATAAAAGTGAGGCCTATATGCGAAATTCTGATCTTGGGAGAAATTGTCAATTTACAAATGTGTGAGTTGCCACAGTTTTAAAGGTATTCCACCAACCTGAATGTTACTCATATGGTGAACATATTAAAAATGATCTATACATTGTGCTAGCAGAATAGCAAGCAAATGCATAAGAGAAAAATATATTTTAAAATGCATCTGTGGTATCTCCGGCTTATGACTGCACCTGTGACTTGAAATTAACTAATTTTCAATTGGAAATGTGTCATTTGCATATCAAGCTATAGATGTCGTCATTAACCGGAGACTCCACACACAATTTTTTGTTTTGTTTTATGCATTTGGATGCAATTTTGCCAACACAACATATAGATAATTTTGAATACTCAACATTCACAGTGTAAGCAATATTTAGGTTCACCTTTAAGGGCCAGTAGGGAGTCCATATGGGTCTCAGGGTGAGCTCACTTAGAAAGTTCCCTGTGCTGGCTATGTACAGCAATACTTCAAGTTAATTCAGTTTATTCTACTGAGGCAGGATTCCTTTTAGTGCAAACAAAGCTGAAACAATGCTTTGTTGATGCTATAAAGCTATATAACACATTGCAATAATATCTGTGGTATTCTACACTGTAGGTGGTGCTTAGCTTACAGTTGAAGGGCATTAAAGAGTATTAGGTTTAATCTACTGGGTCGACTTCTGTAGCTCTTGGCAAATGCTAATCATTCTTTTGGGGTTCACGTTCAAAGGAAACTTATTTACATTTAATACTTAGTCATTGGTATAACATTTTTTTACTTTGTATAAAACACAACTTTATTGAACAGGTGACCTACAAGAAAAGATTTAATAAAAAAACAAAACAAAAACTATTGTTCTTTGGGAAATGACAGTAACAGTTATTGTTACTGTGCTAATTACCTAAGTGCCTGTTCTGAAGATAAATAGAGAAATGGAAACACAAACACATCCCATCATATAAAAATCAGCCAACATGACATTTGAAAAATCAGGTATAAATTCTAGCTGGCAGTTTAATCCATAAAAGAACATTATTTTCAAACATTCCTTAACCTCAGTAGACTATTGTAG
Source organism: Pelodytes ibericus (assembly GCA_036172795.1). Classification (NCBI taxonomy): domain Eukaryota; kingdom Metazoa; phylum Chordata; class Amphibia; order Anura; family Pelodytidae; genus Pelodytes; species Pelodytes ibericus. The sequence goes on from CM069858.1 coordinate 162,130,815, forward strand.
CACAAATAAGGCAGAATGAAAACATTAAATAGCTAGACAGTCTTCTATTTCAAAAATATTTTGTGACAAAGCTTTTTTTGTTTAAATTCAGATTATAATGGGTTTATATCCAACACATGTACACAAAACATACACCTCTCCAAAAGCAGCACAATTTAGTTGTCAATCTTTATAAGAAAAACATACCTTGCTCATTGTCGGTGTTTTATTTTTGTAAGAAAATAGTACAATAATTAAGATCCAGGCAGTAAATTGGAAAGGTCAGTGTGGAAGTCAGAAATAGACTTTAGCTAATGTGAGAGAGAGAGGTGAGGTTACTGTGATATGGAGACTGTGTTGGACTGTCATTGGAGAAATATTTTAGTTCATGAATAATTCATTAGAAGCACAAGAGTCACACAGGATCCCTCACATATATATGTACATTCTATGGTTTCCCTTGTCTGGGATGGTCTATGGCCGAGTAAGCCTGATCAAGATAATCATATATCTACATGAAATTCAGGCTGACTGGATTTCTAATAAAACTCCTGTGTATCCGATTATGGGAGTATAGATATCTAATGCTGGTTTGGTACTGTCAGGAACCCAGTAATACCTACTAATGCTTTCCACAGCACATTGTGATACCAGAATGGGTTAAAGTGATTGAAAATCAGCAGCATTTTTTTTTTTTTTTTTATATATATAAATTACTCAACTCAATATTTCATCATCATCAACTACCCTTCCAAGAACTGAACCAGTTCCCCTGAAGTTGAAACAGTTACCAGCTAAGTTGTCTCACTGGTTTGCATTAATTTTTAGTGCTTAATATTTTACATAGTGCTTTGTCTCAGGCTTGTAGCCCTTAAGAGACAACTGTCACAAACTCCTCAAAAAAGGGAAGCCATTGTTATATTTGATGCTGTAATTTAGGGTAAGCTTTAGATTGGCATGACTTCCCTGTACAGAATCAGTGATGTTCTGTATTCGTGTTAATTTATAAAAACGTAGTTACAGAGTGCTTTACTACTCAACCACAAAAAAAATGGAAATAGCTTCTACTGTAATGCATTTGGAGAGAAGGGAACATTGTCATGTCATTGTCTGTACACACAAAAAAGCTAAAAAAAAAAAAGTCTGGCGCTGTAAGTAAAACAAGATTTAAAAAATAAAAAACGACTTTCTTACTTTTACATGCAAAATCTTTTACACATCTGCACAGGCTAATAAAAAAAAAAATCTTGGTATATAGATTTTTTTTATCCTGAATGTAGAATTACCCAATGTTTATATGTTTTTTGCAAGTTATTGGGCAATAACTTAAAGTAGCATTCTTTTCCTAACCATTTTCCTACAGTGACTTCTTCACTCCAAAAAAAAAAAAAAAAAAAAAATCACATAACTATGGATCTCCCTTAAGGACAGTGTTTCACTGTATCACCGGAACGAGTTTTGACTTAGTGGGATCCTTGCCGTGCCGTGAATAATAATAATAATCTCCACAAAATAGTAGAGATGCTGCATCAATGAAAGCCTCACAATTAGAATAGTACACTGGTCACACATGGTTCATCCGAAAGACACCCTGGAATCCACCACACCGCTAATAATAGATAAACACAGCAGTTAAGTAAATTAATTTAATAGGGGACAACATCTAGAGGGGCTTTTTCAGGAAAAATATCCACCCAATGTGTTTCATTTATTCACTCCAAACTTTGTCAAAGGCAATGTCTGTGTTTCTAGCAGTTGCTTACTGGCTGTCTCTGGAAAATTATACCATTACACATGTGACTAATCTCATGTACACAAAACACTGGCTTGCATGGCAGAGGTAAAATAAGGTTACTTAATTTGGGAAGCTTTGATTGATAGAGGATATTACATATTGTGAATATCATGAGGCCATCTTATATAATATGAAATAATTTCATAAATATCAAAGTAAAGGTGGGGATTGACCTTGGTTCTGGATTATTAAAATCAGATTTATGTATCAAGTTATGTAACTCAAAAAGGCAGATTTGAATGGGTCCCACCAAAACATTGAATTTTAAAAAGGCAGTCTTTGGTAGGTTTAATATATCCCTTGCTCTTGTTAACTGGGATGAATTAATTTTGGGGGGAAAAACACAGAAAGTTAGTGAAATAGCTTCAAACTAACACTACAGAAATATACATATAAATGTATACCCTTTGGAAACAAATATAAAAGAAGCAAACTAAACTCAATGTGGCTAACCACTAAGGTAAATCAGGAAATAAAGAGAAAGTAGCGTTCAAACATTATAAAGCTGTGATAATCAGATATAAGGAGGAGTGAGAGACCGCTATGCAGGATAAACCAGGGTATGCGAAAATAGAATAGTCGGGTACAAATCCAAGATCAGGGGAATCGGCAAACTTTATTTTCGTAAACAATCCAGAATCAGGGGAATCAGCAATCTTCATAAACGTTAAACAATCCAGGGTCATACACAGAAAAGCAGCAAAACGGATAACAGACCAGGAGTAGGGAAACCAGAAGATCAGAATAATCCAGGGAACAATCCAAATCGGCAACAAGTAATCAAGTATAGGAAAACGCCAGGAGTTCAGGGAAAACACGAGAATCACCAAGCACAGGTATTACTGTGAGGAGCACTTTTAAATGTTCCCGCTAGTCGCGTGCTGACGTCATCGGGGGCGCGCCTGAGCTCCGATAGTGGAGAAACGCGCGTCCCCGGCTGTGTGTAATCAGGTACAGCCGGGTGCGCGATTAGGAGAGGATACTCTGGGGATCTGCTGCGAGGTAAGTTATGACAGTTCCCCCTCCGAGGACGAGACCTCCGGGCTCGCCAATGACCTGGTCGATCGGGATGGAGTTCATGAAAGTCGTGAATCAAAGTATCAGCGTGAATCATTCTAGCTGGTTCCCAGGATCTGTCTTCAGCACCATACCCTTTCCAATGAACAAGATATTGTAACTGTCCACGATACAACCTGGAATCCAGGATCTGTTCCACCTCATATTCCTCCACGCCATCTATGACTATAGGTTTAGGGGGTGACACGAATCTACCGGGAAAGGTATTTTCTATCCAGATTTTGAGTAGGGACACATGGAACACGGGATGTATCCTCATAGAAGAGGGTAGGTCGAGTTTCATGGCAGATGGTGATATTACTTGTGTAATTACGAAAGGACCTATGAATCTTGGACCCAACTTTTTGGTAGGACATGTCAATTTCAAGTGTTTAGTTGATAGCCAGACCTTGTCACCCACTTTGTAAGATGGTGCAATAAGCCTATGACGATCCGCAAACGTTTTGTATCGTAGTTGTGACTGAGTTAGGGTGTTTCGAAGTAGGGAGTAAGTATGTGTGAGGTCTTTGACATGGGTCGTGACTGATGGAACAACACTGGGAATAGGGGCTCCCGGGAGCATAGACGGATGAAACCCATAGTTGACAAAGAAAGGTGACATCTTAATAGAACTATGGATGTGATTGTTGTAAGCAAACTCCGCCAAGGGTAAATATCTGAACCAATCATCCTGGAGATAGGTCGTGAAACAGCGTAGGTATTGTTCTAAGGTCTGGTTGGTACGTTCTGTTTGACCATTACTCTGGGGGTGAAAAGCTGTGGAGAGAGCACGCTGTATATGTAATTCTGTACAAAAGGATCTCCAAAATCGAGACGTGAATTGAGAACCTCGATCGGAAACTATATTTTCAGGAAGTCCATGCAGACGGAAGATCTCTCGTATAAAAAGTTCGGCGGTCTCTTTGGCAGAAGGAAGATTGGTATGTGGTATGAAATGGGCCATTTTAGAGAATCGATCTACAACAATCATTAAGGTAGTATGATGTCCGGAGCTTGGTAAATCTGTGATGAAATCCATGGATATATCTGTCCAAGGGTTGGTAGGTACTGGTAGAGGTTGAAGAAGACCTGATGGTTTGTGGTGATCTTCTTTTGCTCGGGCACAGACGGCACAGGATTTGACAAATCGATATACCTCATCCTGTAGTTTAGGCCACCAGAACATGCGTGAGATGAGGTCTTTGGTTTGCTGTACCCCCCCGTGGCCGGCTGCTGGAGAGTCGTGATAGAACTGGAGAACCTGTAAGCGTGCTTCAGGTGGAACAAAAACTCTATTGTTATAATAAAAAAGACCTTGACTTGGGGTTACGGGATATTGGTTTGGTAGACAGGAGGGAGAAGAATGTGTCCGTATGTTTTCCCAAATGGTTTGTGTGACAGCCAAAAAGTTTCCAGCAGGTAGAATATTACCCGGGGTGTTGAGAGATTGGTCTTCTTTTTCTGCCATACGAGAGAGAGCATCGGCCTTGAGGTTGCGGGAACCTGGTCGATAGGTTGTGTGTAACTGGAATCGTGTAAAAAATAATGCCCATCTAGCCTGTCTTGGTTGTAGTCTTTTAGCCTTACGTAAGTATTCCAAGTTTTTATGATCCGTGAAGACGGTCACTGGATACTTAGCCCCTTCTAATAGGTGTCTCCATTCTTCTAAGGCCAGCTTGATTGCCAACAATTCACGTTCACCCACATCGTAGTTTCTTTCTGCCGAGGATAGGGTTCGAGAGAAGAAGGCCACCGGATGCAATTGTTCGTCTTTCAGGTGTCGTTGTGACAAAATTGCTCCTACAGCCGTGTCTGAGGCATCCACCTCCAGGGTAAATGAATTGGAAGGTTCAGGGAGAATCAATATCGGGGCCGTGGTAAATCGAGTCTTTAGTAAGTCAAATGCATGTTGAGCTGCAGTTGTCCAGACGAATGCTTTGTCCTTAGAGGTTAGGGAGGAAATGGGTTGGATCACTTTAGAGAAGTTACGGATAAACTTTCTGTAAAAGTTTGCGAATCCTATGAACCGTTGTATGTCTTTCTTATCTGTGGGTGTAGGCCAACGTAGGATTGCATCCACTTTCTTGGGGTCCATTTGGATATTACAAGGAGATAAAATGAATCCCAAGAATTCCACGGATTGTGTCTCAAACACACATTTCTCCAACTTGGCGTACAACTGATGTTGTCTTAGACGAGTAAGGACGGTTTTGACGTGTTCACGGTGTAATGTTAAGGAAGGAGAATATATCAAGATGTCGTCGAGGTAAATGATTACAAACTGATCCAAAACATCGCGGAAAATATCGTTTACAAAATGTTGGAACGTGGCTGGGGCATTGCATAACCCAAAAGGCATTACCTTGTATTCAAAGTGTCCATAGCGGGACCTGAAGGCTGTCTTCCATTCATCTCCTTTCCGAATTCTGACAAGATTATATGCTCCTCGGAGGTCAATTTTAGTAAATATACTGGCTGTACGTAGATGATCTAATAATTCTGAGATCAAGGGTAATGGATAACGATTCTTAGTAGTGATGTTGTTCAATTCTCTGTAGTCGATACAGGGTCTTAATCCTCCATCCTTCTTTTTAACAAAGAATATTCCTGCACCTGCTGGTGATGTGGAAGGTTGTATAAATCCTTTGGTTAGGTTTTCTTCAATATACTCTTTCAGAACCTTCAGTTCGGGTTCAGCCAATGGGTATATTCTTCCAAAAGGTATAGGAGCCCCTGGGAGCAGGTCAATAGGGCAATCATAATGCCTGTGAGGTGGAAGTGTATCAGCCTTCTTCTTTTCAAATACATCATGGAAATCCCGATAGGGATCAGGGACCTTGATTATCGTGCTTGAATCAGAGGTGAGGCATACTGAGGATGATGTGAGACAGTGGTTCACACATTGGGGAGAGGTAAAAGATAGGGTGCCGGTCTCCCAGTTAATCACAGGATTGTGTTTGCGTAACCAAGGGAGTCCCAGTATAATAGAAAAGACAGGAGCTGGTACAATATTAAATTGTAGTGTCTCTTGATGCCCCTCGCCGATGGTGACAATGATTGGTGGGGTCTCATGTGTGATGGGTCCGGTCTTTAGGGAACTGCCATCAACAAGTTGGATATGCATTGGGGCGGATTTTAACCGAGTAGGAATGTCCATAGTTTTGGCCAATTTTGTATCCAAAAAACATCCGCTGGCTCCTGAGTCAATCATTGCGGTCAGAGAGATGGATCCTTTAGTTCCCTGTATGGAGAGAGGGATGGATAAGTGGTGTGAACTAGAAGAAGGGAATATGGTATTGGGTTCAAAAAAGGTGGAGGAAGGCTTACCGTCCATGCGTGGTCGTCGGGAACGACACTCTTTATACATGTGTCCAGGTTTACCACAATATAGGCATAAATTAAGACTCCTCCTTCTATTCTTCTCCTCCTGAGTAAGAGGACCCCGCACTAGTCCAATTTGCATTGGTTCCTCTGTGGAGGTGGGGACCGTAGTGTTGTTTTCTGAGTGAGGGTAATTGTACACAGGAACATGAGTTTGAGGTGAAGTGCTCCTTTCCGCTCTTCTCTCTCTTAATCTTCTGTCAATCTGTGTCACCAGTCTGGTGAGATCATCCAGGGCAGCGGGAATACCAACTCGAGCTAGTTCATCTTTTAATGAGTCTGATAACCCTAGTCGAAATTGGTCCAGCAAGGCCGATTCGTTCCACGTAGTCTCCAGTGCTATCCTACGGAATTCCGTTATATATTCCTCCACAGGTCTGCGTCCTTGTCTAAGGGTACGAAGGGTGTTGGTGGCAGATGCGACTCGGAAAGGGTCTTCATATAAGGAGTCCAGTGCTTGTCGAAATGAAGACCAAGATTCCAATAATGGGCTATTAATATGTAACAGATGATGAGCCCATAACTGGGGTTCTTCTGTAAGTAGGGATATAACGGTGTGGATACGTACGTAGTCTGAAGCATATGTACGTGGTCGTAGAGCAAAGAGGATCTGGCAGGAAGTAATAAAAGTGCGATATTTCTTTCTGTCACCTGTAAATTTATCAGGGAGTACCACTTGGGGTTCTGATGCAGTGGCCCCGTCCAGTAATACTGGGGTTGGGGGAGGTACCGGGAATGCAGCGGCAGGTTCAGGTGCATTAGCACGAGCAGTTTGCAGATGTTGCACTTGTTGCTGTAATTGGGTCTGCCCGGCTTGTAACTCTTGGATGGATTGAGTCATAGTCGCCAGTTGTTGAGTTAGAGCGGTAAGTGCTTCTGCTAATCCTGCGGCCTCCATATTGATCGCTTGGTGATTATGTGATAATCAGATATAAGGAGGAGTGAGAGACCGCTATGCAGGATAAACCAGGGTATGCGAAAATAGAATAGTCGGGTACAAATCCAAGATCAGGGGAATCGGCAAACTTTATTTTCGTAAACAATCCAGAATCAGGGGAATCAGCAATCTTCATAAACGTTAAACAATCCAGGGTCATACACAGAAAAGCAGCAAAACGGATAACAGACCAGGAGTAGGGAAACCAGAAGATCAGAATAATCCAGGGAACAATCCAAATCGGCAACAAGTAATCAAGTATAGGAAAACGCCAGGAGTTCAGGGAAAACACGAGAATCACCAAGCACAGGTATTACTGTGAGGAGCACTTTTAAATGTTCCCGCTAGTCGCGTGCTGACGTCATCGGGGGCGCGCCTGAGCTCCGATAGTGGAGAAACGCGCGTCCCCGGCTGTGTGTAATCAGGTACAGCCGGGTGCGCGATTAGGAGAGGATACTCTGGGGATCTGCTGCGAGGTAAGTTATGACAAAAGCTGAGGGAGCAGAGGTATAAAGAAGCTAACAAAGCATGTAAAAAATTAAATTAGCTAACATGGCTTTGGGAAAGACAGATCTTATCAAACCAACTTAACTACATGTTTTTGACAAAGCAAGTAAAAATATAGATATGGGTGCTGCAGTGGATGAGATCTATTTAGACTTACGATTTTGCCAAGTTCCCATGTCTCACTGTTTGCCGATGACCTTATATAAATATGTACAACGTTATATAAAATATGTAAAGGGGCCATGCAAAGTTCTTTCTAAAGACCTGTTCATTAACAGAACAATACAAAATACAACAGGTCACCTGCTAAGAATTGAAGAAAGGAGATTTAGTCTACAACAGGAGAAGGGATGTTTTACAGTAAGGACAATCAAGGTATGGAACTCACTGCCTGAAGAGTTGGTGCTAGCAAATATTGATTTAAAAGAGGCCTCAATACGTTTTTAATGAGCCAGAACATAGAGGGCTATGTGTAAATATAAGTGTGTGTAGAAATATAAATGTCACTTTTCGCATCTGTACTGCGGAAATGTGCTTCCTCAATGCAAACGAGTGACCCAATGCACATGTACCACGCACAGAACATCCTGAAGTTTCTCTACAGATATGAACGGTGACTTTCAAAGGGTGTGCATACACCAATAAGATTGCACATATTTACCTTGGTAATCTGTATTCATCTATCCAAGAGTCCTGTTATTGGCCAGGAAGGAATACCTAGATTGGGGAAAGGTGATGGAAGAGGAGTATGCTTGTCCATGGACATCCACGAGGGGGATGCCCATGGACGCCCTGGCAATTCCTCCTGCAGCAAGGGAGGGAGAAGCAGTTGGCTGCATAGGTAGATTAACTTGATATATAGATCATTAACAATTGCCAGACAGGGAATTGCAGGGGAAAAAAAAAGCTTTTATTTAATTTTATACACCCCCATGTGGTTTGGTCTACTCTCTCAGGGCTGACCACAGAGTAAAAAGGGGGAAACTCCCTTGAGTGGACACACTGTATGGTCCACTGATTCTGATATTTGAGCCCTACAATTTCTGAATTTTTTTTTTTATATTCTTATTTGCCAGGGTGGATGACAGACGGGTTTAAATTATTAATCATTGTATTCTCTCTCTCACTCACCACTAAACCCCTTTCATTACGGTATTGTCCAAGTTCCCTTAGCTTCTTTCAATTACCATTGATTTCGTTCACCCCACTGGCCATTAACATTAATGTAACCTATTGGCCAACTTCTCTTAGATCCGTCCTTTCATCCAATCCGTCTTTTTCCCATTCATTCGGACTTCCTTTACCTTGGGATTGGCTGGTTTTTGTTTACTCCGTCCACATTATTCAAGTTTCATCAGCCTGTGCGTCATTATTTTGTAACCCTTCTCATGCTAGACTAACTAAAGGGCTGGATACTCTAGCTGTTGAGACTGCATTTCCCATGACACTCAGCCAGTGTATTAAGTATCATGGGAAAGAGAGTACTCAACAACCAGAGTGCCAAAGGTTATGTATTCTATGATTATGGATTGGTACTGCGGATGTTGTGGAATGCACATCTCATGATTCTCAGCCATCCACTTGGTTGGCTGAACATCATGAGAAATGTAATAACAGCACATGTAGTGCCAAAGGTTACTACCACTGCTACATAACTACCAAGTTTCCTTTTTGGGAACCAGGCCTTCATGTGCCTTTTTATTGCCTCTAAATGCTATTTTTGTCGTGCATCACAGAGCTGCACTACACAAAACATTAACTTTTGTTGACTGCAACTCCCATGATGTAAATCAAGTAACATTGCGAGTTGCCAACTGTGGATGCGGCTGGGCAAGTGAGAGGGGGCCAATGGTTACAGTAAGTCTACAGTACAAAACACTAACTGCAATGATATTCAACCAGCCATATTACTAGCTTAACTTTACTGGATTTGTAGTTACAGACTGGGATTGTTACACTGCACACTAATTTTGTTGTTGTTGACTGCAGCTCCAATGATATACAGCCGTATACCGTAGGAATTGTAGACTGGGGTAAAAGGTGGCTAATCTAAACCACCCCAGCTATTGTAAACTTCCCATGATGCTCAGGGAAGTTTACAATAGCTGGTCTATTAGCTATTACTACCATGGTCATTTAATTGATAACAAATCTGCCTCCCACCAGGTAACCCCTCTCCTGAGCCAACAAAGGTAAACAATGGGGAGAAGGTAGGAGGTATTAGGGAAGGATATTTTGCGCTAAAAGTGCAAAATGTGTTAAGCTGTAGGAGATTCATATTGTCTACAATAATTGCTATATGCCCATCTACTCTGGCCACCATAAATGATATTAAACTGCAATTCTCCCAAACATTTTCATAATGCCTTTACACGTTTTGTGGCAAGAAATTAAATGATTTCATGGACATGTCTTGATGACTCACTTGTGACAATATACATATTTTTTGTCCCAATATGATACATATTTTTTGAACATTACATTTCCTTAAATTCATACTTACAAATTACTGATAATACAATGAAAATGACCTTGCCTGGACTTATTTTGACTCATTTGGTCATCTATTAGCATCATAGATACACAGTTTACCCATTGTTTTGCATAGTAATATTTTAATAGGTTTTTATCAAGGTACCTCCTTAAGTCAGGGCTCGACAAACCGCAGGCGCCAGGTCGCCATGGCGACCAGGAAATTAGACCTGGCGCCTGGGTGCTGTCGGCCTCATGGTCCCCTTGCCGCTGCCATCTGATTTTTCCGCAGCGCGAGGGGGTAAAGTCTGTGCCGATGGCACAGACTGCAAGCTCCGCCCCCTCGCGCAACGCGTGTCATCACGTGACATCCTGTCACTCAGCACGCCGACCAACGGACATCAGCAGCAGCACGAATGTCCCCCTCCCCTGCAGTGAGGTAAAGCAGAAGGGAGGGGGACACATCAAGAAGAAACCCCCAAGAAAAGACTGTGTGAGGTGGGTGTGTGTTTGTATGTATTGTAAAGTAGGTGTGTGTGAGGTGTTTAGATATTTGTGTATATGTAAAGTAGGTGTGTGTGTGAGGTGTTTGTATATATGTGTTTATGTAAAGTAGGTGTGTGTGAGATTTGTATATATGTGTATATGTAAAGTAGGTGTGTGTGAAGTGTTTGGATATATGGGTATATGTAAAGTAGGTGTGTGTGAGGTGTTTGTATATATGGGTATATGTAAAGTAGGTGTGTGTGAGATTTGTATATATGGGTATATGTAAAGTAGGTGTGTGTGAAGTGTTTGGATATATGGGTATATGTAAAGTAGGTGTGTGTGAGGTGTTTGTATATATGGGTATATGTAAAGTAGGTGTGTGTGAGATTTGTATATATGGGTATATGTAAAGTAGGTGTGTGTGAAGTGTTTGGATATATGGGTATATGTAAAGTAGGTGTGTGTGAGGTGTTTGTATATATGGGTATATGTAAAGTAGGTGTGTGTGAGATTTGTATATATGGGTATATGTAAAGTAGGTGTGTGTGAAGTGTTTGGATATATGGGTATATGTAAAGTAGGTGTGTGTGAGGTGTTTGTATATATGGGTATATGTAAAGTAGGTGTGTGTGAGGTGTTTGTATATATGGGTATATGTAAAGTAGGTGTGTGTGAAGTGTTTGGATATATGGGTATATGTAAAGTAGGTGTGTGTGAGGTGTTTGTATATATGGGTATATGTAAAGTAGGTGTGTGTGAAGTGTTTGGATATATGGGTATATGTAAAGTAGGTGTGTGTGTGAGATTTGTATATATGGGTATATGTAAAGTAGGTGTGTGTGAGGTGTTTGTATATATGGGTATATGTAAAGTAGGTGTGTGTGAGATTTGTATATATGGGTATATGTAAAGTAGGTGTGTGTGAAGTGTTTGGATATATGGGTATATGTAAAGTAGGTGTGTGTGAGGTGTTTGTATATATGGGTATATGTAAAGTAGGTGTGTGTGAGATTTGTATATATGGGTATATGTAAAGTAGGTGTGTGTGAAGTGTTTGGATATATGGGTATATGTAAAGTAGGTGTGTGTGAGGTGTTTGTATATATGGGTATATGTAAAGTAGGTGTGTGTGAGGTGTTTGTATATATGGGTATATGTAAAGTAGGTGTGTGTGAAGTGTTTGGATATATGGGTATATGTAAAGTAGGTGTGTGTGAGGTGTTTGTATATATGGGTATATGTAAAGTAGGTGTGTGTGAAGTGTTTGGATATATGGGTATATGTAAAGTAGGTGTGTGTGTGAGATTTGTATATATGGGTATATGTAAAGTAGGTGTGTGTGAGGTGTTTGTATATTTGTGTATATGTAAAGTAGGTGTGTGTGAGGCGTTTGGATATATGGGTATATGTAAAGTAGGTGTGTGTGAGGTGTTTGGATATATGGGTATATGTAAAGTAGTTGTGTGTGTGAGGCGTTTGGATATATGTGTATATGTAAAGTAGTTGTGTGTGTGTGAGGTGTTTGTATATATGTGTATATGTAAAGTAGGTGTTTTTGTATATATGTGAAGTAGGCGTGTGTGTTTATGAATTGTGTTTATGTTTGCGTGATTTTCTGGCTCCTAAAAAAAATTTCTGGCTCCTAAAATCAAATTAAATTTGTCAAGCCCTGCCTTAAGTGATAAATAAAATCCAAAGAATTAAAGGTATATTAAATCCATGTACATGTTCCACACTGAGGCCAAGACCTGACTTGGGACAGTAGAGCTCATGACTAACACCACAATGTAGGGCACACTGCCAAAAACCAAATCATACAGCCAATATTTTCCCACACTGCTACAGGATCTTTGAAATAGCACAAGAGAGCTCTGTAAGAAGTCTGGCTGAAAAAGAATCGTGTCTGAGTTATATATAAAAACACCTCTGGACCAGGTTCAAACTGTTCAGATTTCAATTTACCAGCTTGTGTGTTAGCTTGCAAAATAACACATGGCCTACATTTGCCTGCCAGAAATAATTAACATGTTTGTAATTTGAACTATTAGGCCTTTTCCAACATGTTGATTAGTTTGTTTCTTCAACATTAGCTCAATTACAAGGACAGAAAGATGAAGCATATAGATAGCAACACCTGAAAAGGCACAAAGGAGAGGGAAGTTTGGCCACAATCACCTAAAGCATCAAATACAAGACTACACAAACAATGTGACAAGTACATTCTCTAACAAATACTTAAACACCCAATCAAATAAATCAACTTTATTTAATGCCATGGCACTTTTACTTTATGCATAAAGCAACCATTCTAAGGGCAGGCAGCCAAGGTATGAGGAACCCAGTGTTTCACCTTTAGGGACCATCAAGGGATGTCAACCACAAAAAATGATATCTCTACGACTAGGTTACTGATAAAGCTTTGGACGCCATATTAGTATTACGAAATAATATTTCACACTGATCCACTGCCTCTTGAACTCTGGATATCCCTTTGACTTGCAAACTATTTCAGACTCTAGTGACTAGGAAATAAGCCCAAGTAAAATATAAACATTGCCTTAGGAACTGCCAAAAGAGATATGTTGTCCATCCTCATGTGATGACATAACTACCACTTGGCAAGCAGAAGTCATTTGAGTTCAAAGCCGCTTACTGCAGTTAAAGCGTGAAACCTGAATCCAAGATAATTTAGAAATGAAATACAAAAAAATGTAAATATAAATGTCTATGATTTGCAGTTTAATCAGATACTGCTTCAATAACCAATTGGCATAATGTCATAGTATGGTTTGCCGCAAGTCAATTAAAGACAATGAGTATAAAAAACACTGCAGGGTAAAATGAACACTTTTTCTTAAATTGAAAGCTTCTCATTTTTTATTATTGAGGTCTGAAATGCTTACCTGTCTATGGCAGTTTTTTTTTGCTATTCTGCAGGACAGGTTTCTCCCACTCAGCTTATCACCTTCGGAAGCTCTGAAATGGTTCCCGTAGAGATGTATGGAGACCTGCAATTTGCAAGCAAAATGTCAACAGCATATCCATGCATATAATAATACAATCTCTATTAAGACACATACAGGAGTGGGGTGTGCACACTACACATGCATTGTTTTCATCCATTTACCTGCAGTTGTAGAAGTCCTACATCTTGTGGGAAGATATTTCCCATCATGTATCTCCCCATTTATTCCACTGTACCACCATCACAAGTTCCCCACCATTCACCCCTGACTGGAGTGGTGGGCAAGTGGAAAAGGAGCTTTAGAATAGGGTTGCTACAACACAGAGGAAAAAGATGCACGAGGAGGGAGTGCTAGGAACCTTTGGGCCTCCCCTGGAATCCAACAGGATCTCTATTAAGACACATACAGGAGTGGGGTGTGCACACTACACATGCATTGTTTTCCTCCATTTACCTGCAGTTGTAGAAGTCCTACATCTTGTGGGAAGATATTTCCCATCATGTATCTCCGCATTTATTCCACTGTACCACCATCACAAGTTCCCCACCATTCACCCCTGACTGGAGTGGTGGGCAAGTGGAAAAGGAGCTTTAGAATAGGGTTGCTACAACACAGAGGAAAAAGATACACGAGGAGGGAGTGCTAGGAACCTTTGGGCCTCCCCTGGAATCCAACAGTACTAAAAATCTGGGAAGGTGGATTTAAGAACAAAATGTCCATTTGAGATTTTCCTTTAATGCCGGCACAGCAATGCATTGTAGATCATATAACTATAGGTGTTAAGACATAGAAAACAGTTATATAATTTGTATTGATGCAGAATCATTTAGGAGGCCCTAATTATTTCTAGCTCTGCCTAAATCTCATATACACAGGATAATGTTTGGTAATTTATGTAAAGGTCAGCTATGAGCTCTGCAAAGTGAGCACATTCTCCCATCCTATTCTAAAAAGCCTGTTATGAAGAACACTGCAGTAACATAAAACCACTCACAATGACTGCATTGTGTTCTGGGATCAGACAGCTTAACCCCTTGGCGACACAGGACGGACTAGGTCCGTCCTGTGTGCCGAGGCGTTAGTGACACAGGACGGACCTAGTCCGTCCTGTGTCAAAACGAGCACTGAAAGCGGAGTTTTTCCGCTTTCAGTGCTCTAAGGGCATTATAACGATGCTTCCGTGTGGAAGCATCGTACAATGCTAAAAAAAATGCCCGTCGGCATTTCGATCGCTCCGGAGAGCGATCGAAATGCCGGTTTTAAAGGCACAGTGCCTTTAAAACGCGGGCATTTAAAAAATGAGCATAGGAAGCGAATCTTTCGCTTCCTATGCTCAGAAAGTGTTTCTGATTGCCTCGCAAGTCGAGGCAATCAGGAACACAAAAAAAAAAATGCACGATCTTGGTCACTAAGTGACCAAGATGGCGCTGCCCTTCTAAGGGCAAGAGCACAGGAGGCAGGAAGTACCTGCTTCCTGTGCTCTCTGGCTGTCACACGATTGCCTCTTCACAGAGGCAATCAGTGACTGCCAGGCACACTGACAGGCAGTGGGGATGCTCTCCTGAACATCCCCACTGACTGGTCAGATCAATATTAACTCTATATTGATCTGACCAGTTATGATCTGTCTCCCTCTCCTCACATTTTTTTTAGTGAGGGAGAGACAGATCAAAGTTCTAAAAGTAAGTAAAAGTTAAAAAAAACAATAAATACACAACACACAAATAATAAAACAATAAAAAAAATTTTATTAAAGCAATTCCCTGCGTTTAACCCCTTCCCTGCCACTGATCTTGCATAAGCAGTGATCGTGCACATCAGCGCATTTATTTTTGCTGTTTGTGCATTTTTTAGGGGTTAATTTTTTTGTACTGTAATTTATTACAGTACTAAAAAGGCTATTCTAAGAGTTATTAACCCCTTATTTGCCGTCGATCACTGCTTACGCAATGATATTGACGCCAAAGCAATTTTTATCTGTCTGCATATTTTTTTTTATTTTTTTTTTTTACACATACCCGCTAGGGGATTACATGTAAAGTAAAAATATTTGAGTTTTTTTTTTTAAGCTGCCTGAGCGCATAGCGATCAGTAACAGCGAATTAGTGGCAAAGGCGGTTTGGTGATTTCTCAATTAAGCTCACCATTCGCCCTGGTCAGATCAAAATTAATCGGATCAATATTCACAAATATTGATCTGCCTCCCTCTCCTCACTTACATTTTTGTGACGGAAAGAGACAGATCAGTATTAGTGATATAAAATAACATTTTATAAAATTAGCAGGTTTTATGAAAGTCTTTCACTGTGTATTAACCCCTTCCCTGCCATTCATCACTGTGTAAGCAGTAATCCTGCACAGCAACAGTATGTTTTGCTGTCTGCACTGTTTTATGGATTAATTTATTTGTACTGTAATGTATTACAGTACTAGATAGGCTCTTCTAAGAGCTATTAACCCCTTCTTTGCTCGAGATCACTGCTTACGCACTGATTCTGAGGCCGCGGACTCAGGGTTCGATTTTGACCCTATTCAGCTTTCTGATACATCATCTAGCGATGTATCGGTGGCTGCTGAGCCCTTGCCACAAGTAGTGATGGGGGTCTACCGATAAAAAAATATATGGTTTGGTGGGGGTAAATTACATTGGCTGGCTTCAAAGATATATCCCAAAAAGGACACGGACGCAGGTTGACTACATGTCAAAATTCCAAGTTGGAATTTTGAGATGCGCATCTCACAAATGTTGCCTTCTAGCCAAAAACAAACCAACAAACCTATGCATGGGTGCTATCCCTGTACTCGGGAGATGTTGCTGAACACATATTGGGTTGTTGTTTGGCAGTGACAAATACCAGAATCTGTGAATTCATGCCTGAAGTACAATGCATGTGGGAAAAAAAACTCCCAAAAAAGTACTACCACAAACTTTTACAAAGGCTGGTGGTAGAATTAGTACCTATACAGTATTAAAATACCACCATTTGAAATACCTTAGGATGTCTATTTTCCAAAAATATATGGTTTGATGGGGTAAAATTCATTGGACGGCTTCAAAAATGTTCCAAATGGAACATGGGCGCAGGCTGACTACATGTCAAAATTCCAGGTTGGAATTGCGCACCCCCTAAATGTGGAATTTTAGACCCAATACAAACCAACAAACCTATGCATGGGGGGTATCCCTGTACTCAGGAGATGTTGCTGAACACATATTGAGGTGTTGGTTGGCAGTGGCAAATACCAGAATCTGAAAATTCCTGCCTGAACTACAATGTGTTTGGGGAAAAAATGACATCCCATCCCTTTGACATAGGTTGGTGGTAGAATTAGCACTTGGAAAGTGTTAAAATACCACAATTTTAAATACCCTAGGATGTCTAGTTTTCCAAAATATATGGTTTTATGGGGTAAAATACTTTGACAGGCTTCAAAAGTGTCCCAAATGGAACATGGGCGCAGGCTGACTACATGTCAAAATTCCAAGTTGGAAATGCACCCCCCCCTAAACGTGGCCTTTTAGCCCCCAAATAATCTAACTAACCTACACATGGGTGGTATCCCTGTACTCAGGAGATGTTGCTAAACACATATTAAGGTGTTGTTTGGCACTGACACATAATAGGATCTGTGAATTCATGCCCGATGTACAATGAATGTGAAAAACAAATTACTATCCATAACATTGACATAGGCTGGTGGTAGAATTAGTGCATGAAAAGTGTTAAAATACTACCATTTGAAATACCCTAGGGTGTCTAGTTTTCAAAAATATATGGTTTTGTGGGGTAGAATACACTTTTTGGCTTCAAAAATGTCCCAAATGGGACATGGGCGCAGGTTTTCTGCACGTCAGAATTCCAAGTTGGAAAACCAAAAAGCGCACCTCTCAAATGTGGCCTTTTAACCCCCAAATAACCTAACCAACCTATACATGTGTGGTATCCCTGTACTCAGGAGATGTTGCTGAACACATATTGAGGTGTTGTTTGGCACTGACATATAACAGGATCTGTGAATTCATGCCCAAAGTACTATGTATGTGAAAAAAAATTACTATCCATAACATTGACATAGGCTGGTAGTATAATTAGTGCATGGAAAGTGTTAAAATACTACCATTTGAAATACCCTAGGGTGTCTAGTTTTCAAAAATATATGGTTTTGTGGGATAGAATACACTTTTTGGCTTCAAAAATGTCCCAAATGGGACATGGGCGCAGGTTTTCTGCACGTCAGAATTCCAAGTTGGAAAACCAAAAAGCGCACCTCTCAAATGTGGCCTTTTAACCCCCAAATAACCTAACCAACCTATACATGGGTGGTATCCCTGTACTCAGGAGATGTTGCTGAACACATATTGAGGTGTTGTTTGGCACTGACATATAACAGGATCTGTGAATTCATGCCCAAAGTTCAATGTATGTGAAAAAAAATTACTACCCAAAACATTGACATAGGCTGGTAGTATAATTAGTGCATGGAAAGTGTTAAAATACTACCATTTGAAATACCCTAGGGTGTCTAGTTTAAAAAAATATATGGTTTTGTGGGGTAGAATACACTTTCTGGCTTCAAAAATGTCCCAAATGGGACATGGGCACAAGTTTTCTGCATGTCAGAATTCCAAGTTGGAAAACCAAAATGCGCACCCCCTAAATGTGGCCTTTTAGCCCCAAAACAAACCAACAAACCTATGCATGGGTGGTATCCCTGTACTCAGGAGATGTTGCTGAACACATATTGAGGTGTTATTTGGAAATACCCCTTCACATTTTAAGGTAATGTTTACCTAAATTGCAATATATGTGAAAAATTAAAAAAAAAGATTTTTTGCTGCAAACTTTGGCATAGATTGGTGGTAAAATGGCTACATGAAATGTGTCAAAATACCCCAAGTTAAATGCCCTGAGTTGTCTAGTTTTCAAAAATATGTACATGTTGGGGGTCATTCATGGATTTAGTACAGAAATCAGTGTTACAATGTCACTATCGCTAATTTTGAAAGAAGGGATTTTAAAATAGCTTTGCACCACTTATAGTTCTGGCCCTGTAACATGAATAAAAAAGCACAAAAACATAAAAACATGGGCTATTTCTGAACTCAGGACATATATTAGAAACTTTTTAGCAGTGTTTTTTTGTTGTCTCTTGTACATGAGTATACGATTTTTCAAATAAAAGTCATAAAAAAATTATTTTTTCATTTTTTTTGCCATATTTTATTATTTTTTTTACATCAAATTATATGCTATTATCAAAATAATGGTATCAAAAGAAAGCCCTTCTTATGACGATAAAAACGATATATAGTTTGTGCGGGTACACTAAATGAGACAGAAATAAATTACAGCAAAACACAAACTGCTCAGAAATGTTAAAACAGCCCATGTCACCAAGCGTCGGACAAGCCAAAAAAGTCATGTCACTAAGGGGTTAAATGTGGCTGTAAGGTGCTTTATCATAATTGTGTGAAACATTTTTCTGCTTGAATTACATGAGTGTTGCACTTTACCTATTATATCCTACTGGCTCGCTCAGCAATGTATTAGTTAAATGTATTATGTGGCAATAGAGAGAAATGCTCAATCATTAATGGTTTCTGTTCAGAAGATCTACATCCAAACAATGTTGTCCAACTTTCAATTTTTCTGTGGGCTCATTCATGAGAGGAAGATTTGGAAACACAAGGCCAAAGAAACAGAGTTGGAAAAAAAAAATCTCCAATTCAGTTATTTACTTCAAATTATATTGTGGCCTTAACTTTGCATGTAGCACTCTATGTAGAATCTTACATTTCCGTTTAGGGATTTTTTTTTTTTTTAGATAGCACGTACAACAAATTATAGGTAAAAAGGCAAAAAAAACATTTGGAACAGTAAAACTCTCAAACTCTCTATGAGGCTTCCAGCACAGACCAAGTGAAATTCGAAATGTAACCGTTTTGCTACCTGTGCCAAAAAGACAGTATACCTAAACTGTATAACACTGCAGGCTACGTTGGCAAATTAAGTGGTAGTAAACATGTGACATTTTTATTGCTGGAATCAAAGAAGCAGATAGCAATTTGCATCACTGCCCAGATTTTTAATGATCTGTGCAGGAATTGCAGGGAATGAGCGTCATGCTGACGGTGGAGAGTGGGACATAGTGCATGCAAGACTGTATGCACACATGCCAAGAGTGCCGTTTCAAATTAAAAATAGAACACTCCCTTTATTTAAAAAATGCTACATTAGTCCGCTATTGATGCTGAACATTTTGGTTCTTCGTGCCAAAAATGCCAGTAATTCACTACAAAGTGCTAATAACGCACCTGCGAACTATGTTGGGGGGGGGGGGGGGGGGGGGGGGAGAGAGATAAATTCTAGCAAGCTACTTAACAAAACCTATTTAAACTTCCAAGAACCGAATAAAGTTGGTGCACCATGAGGACTATCAATTTTATTTCTTAAAGGGACACTCCCACCAAAAAAGTTTTATTTTATACAGCTGATTTCAGATATGTCTTGATTTTTGTTATGGGTTAATCTTATGAAATATTTTACTAGACAAGTGTGACTGGGTGCTGCCATTTTGTGACAGTATTTTTGGGTGCCACCCCCCAGAGACTAGTATCTCACTTTGGGGCTGGGGACACAGAATCCAGTCTGTAAGTCAGAATTCTGATCATAGATTTGCATTGAATGGGAGGGTAATGTACCTATTACATCACAAGGGGGCAGAGTTATGATCCTGTTTGACCAGGTCAATCTCCACTCTTTGTGTTGGAAGGCAGGCTAAAAAAAAAAAAAAGTAAAATAAATAAAAAAGGTACACAGACACCTAATCTTGTGCACTATGAAACACTGGAGCCAGTAAGAGCAGGGGGGTATATTTGACCACAGTTGTAAAGTGAGACTTGCTGGAAGATTTGATAATGTTGCATCATGGATAAAATTCTCAAAAATTGATGCTGGAGACAGACACCTTATTTTATGTTTACTTTTATATGCAATTAATTCAAACATATTAGAGGAGAAAAAGACAGGTAATCTAGTTACATAGTGTCCCTTTAAGGAAAAAGGTTATTACCTGCTCTAAGTGTAACAGCATTGTGCATGTTGGGTGCTTGGTGTCATTGACTCTGCATGAGAGACTTTACACCGTATGCTCTCAAGCAGATTTCCAACAGATGAAAATTATAGCTCAGTGAAAAAGCTAAAGGGATGTCAACAGTAGAATTATTAGCAATTCTTAATCTTATTGGAATATAATGCTCAGAACTCAATAACACCACATCTGCAGGTTTAGAAGTACAAGTATTGCCCTTCGCATCACTCATCTGGATTATAAAGTTAAATATTTATTGAAACATAAAAGCCATCTTTGTTTCTTTTTGCATTCTCTATACAAAAAAGCAGGTATAATGATCACTGGGCTACAACAGGACAAGAAATGTAGGCAGAAATGTATCCCCTCCAGCTATCCAATCAACCTCCATATTCTTTTCCTCTTTCCTGTCCCATTTATTTTCCTTGCACACTCCATTTGTTCATGTTATTTTCTTCCTTTCATTGTTGTTTAGTTATCTTCCACCAGTCCCTGAATAAAAAAGGGGGAGGTGCTTTCTTTCCAGTATTTTTGCTGTAGCGTTACCAATAATTAATAGTAGTCTTTCCACAAGATAAAGCAACACAATGTCTAGTTTCCTTTTATTCGTATAGATATTAGATATACAAGGAGCCATTTCTGAATTTTTTTATCCACGTAGTTACAATGTTCCAATATTTGTTCACGCCGTCATCGTCATAAGACTGTCCAAGTTAACATAAGGAAAGAGTCCACACCATAATTTACTTATGGACAGCACTTAATGTTTTATCTTCCATTATCGGACTTTCTAGTTCATCGGATTCCTTCAAACAGCCAATATTTTCTTTGGTGAATATTTCCTTTCATTGGTTGCATAATGTCTTTTTGATACTCTTGCTATTAACAGATGTTTATTATGCTTTCGCACTCAACCATGCAAACTGTTGTGATGTATTAGCATGGTTACTCTTAACATACCTGCTAGCAGTTTTCCCACTTCCTTTATCAAAATATTTCTATTTACTGTACCAGAAATTCTGTCACTATGTTGTAACACTTGTTGAAGAATCTATCCTTGAAGCCAAATGTTGTAATGTTTCTTCATCTCATTTCTATTTCCTTGAATAAATGCCTTTTCCCTGTGGATTCCTATGTTCACTTTGTATTTGAATGAATAATACACTTCTAGATACCACGCCATTCAAGATTTCTTCAAAATTGCACCAATTTGTGCAATACTTTTAATAAGCATTTAAATCTTCCAGGAATATATTTCCTGTATTTTTTTAGTTATGGATTTGAGCTCAGTACTCAAAAAGTAATGTACTTGAATGTGAAGCAGACCAATGAAGAAAACATGAGGGATCATACTCCATATATAGAATAAATGATTTAAATCTGACGTATTAAATTTAGCAATCTGTATATGTAAATGTAATTCTTAAGTAACCAGTTTTACGTTACAGAGTAACAATGGCTCCACATAAGTAAACTTAATTTTGCCATGTGTTTCAGCTCTTTCAGCATACCAAAATGTATAATTTATATAATCAGTTTCATTACTCTAGCATATAGTAAAGTGTTTTGAATAAAACAAATGTGGATATTCCTCTTCTCTTTTTTTAGTATTAACTTGCTTTTCTGTAGAGGGCTTGAAGGCTTGTAAAATTGTAAGATATTATCTGGAGAGATACTTTTGAAGGTTTTCTTCTCTCCTGTAGACTTTTCGCAAGGGACTGCTAATCCCACCACATCACAAAAAGTTCTGGAATTCAGACAAAATATTCAACCCTTTTGATACTTTCTGAGCCAAACAAACTCCTGGGATTCCTACTTTTACAATATTGTTCTTTTGTAGTAACTTTTGAGCTTTATTCTTGGATGGATATCTACCAGCAAAGGGTGAAACCAAATAATGATTACATTTCAATTTTCATTATTCAAGAGGAAGCCATTGGTATGTACTCTTTCACATCTTACTCCTCCTTTTCCGTTGAATAAAAAGGGTCATGAATCTTCAAAACATTTCCTATATACTTTGAGTTTCAACTTATACTTGAGTTTCAACCCAAGGTTCTTTGGGAGACATGCAAATTCTTTAGTTGTTTTCTTCTTAGCAGGGATCAGGAATAAAAGCAAAATGTCCATTGCAAGGTATGTGAAAGACCACAGAACATTACATTGTCCGTCAAAAAGACAAGCAAATGTACGCCATGACCAATGTTGGTGCCAACCCCTGGTATATTCTACATACAATGTACTTCATTCAACAATATCGTCACATCTCTTTTCTCTCTCATCACCAAGTGTTGCATTGGGTTACCATCTATACATTACCTTAATGCCATAATTGAGCTTAACAATATTTTCCACTGTATTGACTAAAAGATATCTTTCAAAACATCTATTATTTAGCCATCCATTTTCTTATGGCATTTCCAGTACCCTTGTACATCTGATCTTTACAAACGTCATTAAGGTGGCTAATGGTAACATCCCAGGATGTACTTTACAACCAGAGATGATCTGGTTAAACACTTTAAATATTCTTAAAAAATTAATAATAATACAAAACCCTTTTTTATGCATCTCATTATATTAATACATAGATGCAAAAAGTATTTCGTTCTCCCTAACTTTTTAAAAAGATGTTTCCCCAAGAAGAAAAGAATTCAGCGGGAACAGTATGATCTGTGACAGTAACAAAAATAAATAAATTACTTTTTGTTTTTTTAAAGTACACACTAAGTATACAATGGCATGTAGTTCCCCCAGAGGCTTCTTTATGTGTAAGTCGCAGTGAATTAAAAATCCAGTGACCAGAGGTTACACAGATTTAGATTTTTGTAACCAAAATATTGAGATAGATTTTCGTCATTGTCTCCCCCACCTCTCCTTTTTACGGAGAGCCGGTTTTTGTTCAGGTATTTATACAAATATTTAATATATATATATATATATAAACACACACATATATATATAATATATTTACACAGATGTGTATATGTAGCTTATGCTTGTATCTTTTTAATCAGTAACACCAGCGTTTCCTCCTCTTTTAAACCGGTCTGTTGAATTCATTGACTCTTGCCTTTCACCTTTCTTCCTTGCCTTTCCCCTGCAATCTAGCCAGTACAAATGTGATTCAATGATTTCCTTATATTCCACATTAGTCTACGATTTACCCGGATTAACCACATCCGCCGCAGCCCTCCAACCAGTCCACTCACAAGAAAGAGAAAAGTAAGTAAAGCTCTTCTCACCGGATATCAAAGGGTCATCTGTGTTCGCAGCTCCTTTCTTCAAACCTTCGCTCTCCAACCACTTCCGTCCCCTCTCCGCCTTCTCCTTCCCGCTGCCGCCTCGTCTCGTCTCTCTTACTCCAAGTACCCTTCGCCGGTCTCTCTTGCCGCTGCCGGATCTCAGTGCGTCGGTCAGCACTCCCCTCCTCCTCCGTCCATAGATCCCGCTTGCCTACGTCAAGACGTTCTCAGATCCTCCCCCCCGGAAGTCGTCATCGCCCCCATCTTGCCCATTTCTAGTAACTAGTTTAAACCAGCAAGGAAACGCTTCACTATTGCAATACGTGTGTGTGTATTGTTGCGGCACACTACTCTATCGAGCAAAAATAGTCCTGTGTTAATACTGGTGAATTGTTCGTTCAAAATCAAATAATAGTCAAACATGAGAGATACTGATGGTAATCACAATTGATACGCGCTCGTTTGCTTTCTCCTTTCAATACAAACAAACAGTGAAATTGGTAGATTTGACGCCTGTTCACACAGGTACCTAACGTCTGAATCGGTTAATACAATATTCCCATTCCTTCTAGCTCGTGACAGTAGTGTAAATAGCTTGGCCCCTCGCGGGACAGTGACACGTGCAGTGGAGCGCGATGGTTTCGGGTTACATGTCTCATACTGTTGTCAGTCCTTGAGGTTAGGGAAGCGGGGTACTAGGCACAGGAGTGAATCAAGTCTGTGCATGATGTCATACTCGTGCACATGCACTGCAGTGGTATGGCCGGAGCAGCTCTATAGAGATCACTCAGGCTAAAGACGGGGATCGCAGACATGCTGAAGAGGCCTATTTGATATGCTCCCAGTCCCCGCCTCGATTTGAGTGTGAAATGATTCTACATGTACCCTACCCTAGTACACTTACCACATGGCGCTTGGAGATGCCCAACAATGGCTGCCAGCAGCGCTCACACAAAGGAATATCTAATTACTAATGTAGAAAAATGGTTCAGACAGGTCCCCTTTAAAAAGATTCGAGCACTGTTAGAAAGATCTCATTTAGTGACACAAGGGGCATTGATGGCGTAAGTTATTCCTTACAATTGGAGCATCCCATGATGGACCTCCATATTTACTTCTAAATTAGTTTTTTAAGCACCTCAGAGTCTGATAACTTGCAAGTTGAATGAAAAGTTAGTTTTACTTATCATGACATGTCATTAGTTTAGGAGTCTTATTTGATTATTTGTTGACAAAAGAAAAGGAAGCACCTGTGATACTAACAGGAAAAAGCATGAAATTCAGTGTTATGACACACACGAAATTCAGTGTTATGACACAGAAATACACACAGCTTCTTCTGCATGACATTTCCTTAGTAATACATAAGAACATTTATCACATTAGAACAGATTAGCTTTTTTTGTTCAGAACTAGTATTAAGTAAATACAGTAATACACAATAACATTTGCTTATGTATTTCTTTTCAAGGAATACTCAAACCAAATTTACCAATTAAATGTTAAGATATCCACACATTGGCTTTGTCATATGGTCTGAGGCCTAGGTTCACTGTCAAATGTGCAGTGGTATAAATATTATCAATAGGAACCTGTCATGTGATTTCTCTTCAGGATCTGAATGGGGTTGTCAAGTGCATTGGCTACCGCAGGATTTTTTCCAGGGGGGGCAAAATCTTTAAAGCACGAATGGACTCATGTGGAAAACTGGTGAGATAAATCCATGGAATCAATAGCACAATCACTCTAGATTGTAAGCTTGCAAGCAGGGTTCTCTACCTCATGTACCAGTCTGTTCTAGTTTGTCTAAGTTAGTATGTAGTTCCCTTCTATGCTCTGTACCTAGCGCTACATAAATTGTTGGCGCTATATAAATATATGTAATTTAATGACAGTCAAAGTGATATCATGAGGAGGAAGAACTCAACTTCTGACAGCTCAACACAGTTCATGCTATAAGCACAAAATATCTATATTGGGTACCGCTCCTCCCCATTGCTTACATTTGTTGGCTCAGGAGAGGGGTTTCCTGGTGGGAGGCAAAAGTTACCCCTCTATAGGTACATTATATAACCATAGTAGTAGTAGCTAATAGACCAATAAATACCCGGGACATCATGGGAAGTTTACAAAAGCTGGTAAAGGTCAGGCACTATTATCCCAGTCTACAATTCCTATGATATTCAATAAATTGGCTGTATAACATGGAAGCTGCAGTAAACAAACTAAAAGTTAGTTTGCAGTGTAACAAACCCATAAACTTCAAATTCAATAAAGTTAGGGTAGCAATATGGCTGGCTGAATATTATTGTATATGCAGTCAACAAAAGTTATTGTTAGCAGACTTACTGTAACTCCATTCTCCCCTCTCACAGCCCCATCCACAGTTAGCGACTAGCAGTGTTACTTGCTCAACATAATGGGAGTTGCATTAATAAAAGTTAATGTTGTGATGTGTAGTGCAGCTCTGTGATGCACAGCAAACATTGGGATGCATTACAAAAATTGCATTTAGAGGCAATAAAAAGGGACATAAAGGTTTGGTTCCAAATTAGGACACTTGATAGTTATGCAGCAGCGGTAGTAACCTTTGGCACCACAGGTGCTGTTATTACATGTATCATGATGTTCAGCCAACTAAATGGAAGGCTGAGAATCATGAGATGCAGGTGCATTCAACAGCAGCTGCAGTACCAATCCATAATCATATAATACCTAACCTTTAGCACTCTAGTTGTTGAGAACTCTCCTTCCCATGATACTTGACACACTGAGAGTCATGGGAAATGTCAATAGCTGCTGTATTAACTCCGTTTGTATTTTAGAAATTTGGCAAGAACTATGATTACATTGCATTTACACTGTAAATGGGTTGAGTATTGTGATGCATTATCCACCAAAAGTATACATCACAATGCTCCCTAGGTCATATGTGCCATATAAACCTTGACATGTGTCATATACAGTCTAGCACAAATAGTGATAATTACACACTACCAACACTCAATAGTGGCACTGAAGGGGTTTAACAAATAATGATCTTCTTACCAGTTATCCTCTTCTCCACAGGCAGAGGAAACAAGAATTAAGAGGAGGGAGAAAACAGAAACCAGCCAATCCCAAGGTAAATGAAGTCAGATTGACTGGGAGGGAGACCAATAGGGTGAAAGGAGGGATGTAAGGGAAGCTGGCCAATACGGTTACAGACAGACAGACAGTTGTGGCCAATGGGGTAAATGAAATCAATGGCAGCTGGAAGAAGCTAAGGGAACTTTGTCAATACATTATGAAAGGGGTTTAGTGGTGAGTGAGGTAAAGAATAAAATTAATAATTATGTTAATCCAGTATAATGTCATCCACCATGGTAAGTAAGAATATAAAAACATGGATTCAGAAACAATAGGGCTGATTCAGTGGACACTGCAGTGTGTCCTCTCAGGGCAGTTTCCCGTCTATGGTAAAGAAAGCCCTGAGAGAGCCAAACCACTCGGACATGGAGGTGTATAAAATTAAAGAATGGTTTTTGTGCTGCAATTTCCTATCTGATAGCCTCCTGCTTCTTCCTCCCTTGCTGCACATCCAATTTACAAGGGGGACACTCACACAGCAGGGAATCTCGGCCTTAGGTTTCTCCTGAGTAATTGTTTTTACTCAAGAATGTAAGGTAGCCAACATATGTGCCAGCACATCTATCTATTATTTCTTAGTGCAGTAAGTGCAAGGAAATGGAGGAATATCTTGACATACTCTGCCTCCACTGAATGATCTGTATAATCTATTATTGCATAGTTCACATTATAGTTTCTATACTCTTACCCATAACCTTTTCCACAGTCCCTGGATGACATAAGCGTTTTAAGTTGTACATGGGATAAATGTAAGGAGATTCTTATGTTGGTGTGGAGGTATTCTGTTGAAAATAAATAGGCTACACTTTTAGTAATCCTACCATTAAAGCGACTGTCTAGTGCCCAAAATGCATCTTCCAAATGTGAATGCATATTAATGTGCTTTCAAAATACTTTAA
Organism: Pelodytes ibericus; assembly: GCA_036172795.1. Taxonomy (NCBI): domain Eukaryota; kingdom Metazoa; phylum Chordata; class Amphibia; order Anura; family Pelodytidae; genus Pelodytes; species Pelodytes ibericus. The sequence continues at coordinate 162,158,762 of CM069858.1, forward strand.
AATGCACGTTTTACATTTTGCATTGCTTAAAATCTAAAGTACTTACAGCACTTGTGAAATTACAGCAGTTTTCAAGAATCCAGGACTGCCCACACTAGCAAAGGTAAAAGTCAGGAACCGATCAGAATGATTTCATTCAAACGAATGGAATTTCCTGTCTCTCTAGTGATGTCATCAATGTGTTGCAGTGTTAAAAGATCATACTGTGTACAAGAGCAAGGTCACTCAGAGTCCACACAATATATTCCATTCAAAACTATTCAAACAGAAAGTGACTAAATGAAACAAAACTTTATATCCTTAGAGTTATATAATCAGTGCTGCCGCACCTGCAGTAAACATGCAGAGTAATCAGTGGGGAGGGCTTGAGTCAAATATTAAAAATGTGATTTATGCAGCCTGCATCATATCACACTAGAAAAAAAGCCTGTGCACTGTACATGCAGTAATCTTCATCTTGCACCCAAGTGAGTTTGGTGACTAGACTGTCTCTTTAACCCCTTCGTTACGTTAGGACGTACTATGCCGTCCTGACTTTAAGTGCCTTAAAGTCGTTAGGACGGCATAGTACGTCCTGTACTAAACAGCTCATCGCGGCTCCCCGCGATGAGCTGTTTTCGGATCCCGCTGCAGGCACTTACAGTGGGATCCCGCCTGTCAGATGAGGCCACTTTGAGTGGCCTCAGTCTGACAGGGAAAATGTAGCCGGTGCTCCAAGCAAGCACCGGCTACATTTTGCTAAATCGCGCTGTTCCCGAACTTCCAGGTTCGGGCACGCCTCCGTGACGTCACACGTGACGTCCGGAGGTCTCGCAATTTTTTAGCAGGGACCCACAGGGTCTATTAAGATCCTGATCGGGTCTCTGCCAGAGTGTTCCTGGCTACCGATCACCTTGTGATCGGTGGCCAGGAACAAATCGTGACGTTTTGGTGCTTGCGTCGTTTGGGACGCAAGCACCATGAGTCACGAAGGGGTTAATAACCCTCTGGTAAGATCAACAACAATATAAAGAAGGTGCAAATGATCTTTGATCTTCTAACCACGTGAATATCAATCACGAGCTAATACATACATCAAGTATGGGAAATAAAGGGTGATTTAAGGAAAAAGCCAAGCAAAACATTGTATAATATCATGACGTATCTAAGGTAAAAATACAACAGGAGAAATAATCATCATGAGGATTAAAATGTACTCAATTATGCAGATTGGCCAAAACAAATGACAAAAGTAAATGCAATCTGACTGAAAGTCAAAGCACATGATTCTGCTACATTCTGATTTACACAATCATTCTGTGACTTAAAGTTTTCTAGACTACCAGCTCTGTTTATTCTTGGAAATGTAGTTCATCGCCAAATGGAGAGTCTGTCTAGAAAGGTTGTAACTAGATTTAGCTGTCTATTTAGATTTAGCTGTCTATTTAGATTTAGCTCCCTATTTAGCCAGGGAAGCTTGAGACAAATGTGCCTCATGATGTTGACTAATCATCATGGGAAGTGTGGTCTATAGAATTAGGAAGGTCTTTTTTCCTTCCATAACGACTTTCCTTCTTCTGGTGGTCAGTGGTATGGGAACTACAGGCCTGTTCCTGTCATGGCACTTGTACATTACAGCGTGCAATGGTGATTCCATATTCCCATGCTCCTTTTCCATTGGCCTAACACATTTGGCAACTGCTGTGACCAAGCAGGACAGGTCTTGAAGGAGAGCTGTTCCACCACCCTCTATTTTCCTTGGCTGCCAGGCATTCTGCACCTGGGTCTAGAGATTTGAAAATGTGTGATGGTCCTTCTATATACATGACATTTTCCATAACAATTTTTGATACATAAGTGATCTGGTCACTTTTTAATTGCCATTCAACTTTATAGGCATGTATGGCATAACATAGTGCCACTGCCCAACCATTGTGAAAGCTAAACTGGCAATCCCATCAACTAACCTATGCTTACATATATTTCATTTAACAAGTTGCAAAGATGATATTGATCTCTGACATCAAATACAGTTTCCCCCCTAATTTGCTAATTTGTGCAGTGTATGCTAGTATTGCAAACACTAATTTTATTGTTAAATTGCAACAATTCTCAAATTCAGGCCCGAAAATTCCAAATAAGGCAAAAGTTGCTAAATTGGAGATTTTTTCCAACTTGGCCACTTTACACTTAAGTTTGAATTTCCCTTGTAAAAGCCCTCTTATAAAGCCCTATCTCCTGTTGAGATATTCCCTCCAGCAAAGTAATGCTTGATTTTTACCACTGGCTTGCTTTTAAGCACTGCACCATACAGACAGGATAGGCCCAAAGTCAAAAACTCACTACACTGCTAAATATAAGTAATATTCAGAAAAGACAAAATAAGCTTTTCTGTCTTAGATGCAAAGAGAATGTTCTTTTATTTTCTATTCTCTAGTTGTAAGTAGAAGGTTTCAAAATCAAAGATGCACATCCTTGGAGACAGAGAACACTTCCTAATGGTATCATGTAAAAAGAGCACAAATAATACAGTAATTAGAGATTTTTTTAGTTTGGTCTCCTTTGTAGTGATGTCTATAAACCCCTTAGGGAAACCAGGAAAATATGAGCAGCTGCATGACAAAATGAAGGTTTATAGGCGGAAAAGAAATCTCATTTGCTTGTTTGTATCACATGATACTATGATGCCAGCCCATCTCAGAGGTTATGAGAATTCACACTGTTGGTTGTTATGTGAAACAATATTCTGAAGCACAAATAGAAGTAGGACAACTATACATTTTAGTAATAAGGGGACTGAATGTCCCACTGACAGCTGATTTTATTTTAATTCAAGGATTTCGAAACACTACCTTTATTTTAATTCAAATGTTTTAATACACTATCATTATTTCTATTCAAAATTGGGGGAAAATATATATAAACGATGATATAAAAATCCAAGACTGTTTGTAAAAAAAGTATTATTAGCTTAATAAATGCATATTAAATCTGGAATATTAAAAAACAATCAAAATAGTTCTAACTACATCCACTATTTGATTGATTTATTGACTGATTAATTAAGGGTCTACTTGACAAAGAGAGAATTGCAAAGAACTGAGATGGGAATTTCAAATTGGAAAACATTCTCCATTGTAGCTGAATGGGAGAATTTTTCCCACCCAGCTACTTTGGCCTAAAGTTTTAAATTTCCATCTCAGTGCCCTGCAATTCTTTATCAAGTAGACCCTTTTAGTTTCCCCTGGACACACTTGAGCATGTAAAAGTTTTATGTTCCCAGCAAAACTGGCAATCCTACATGTAGAACTAGTAAAAAAAAAAACCTGCAGATGTGTACTCTGTATAAGGTCCTATGCAATAAATGTATATACACATTGCAAGCAGGGCTGGCCTTAAGTGTTCCGGCACCCTGTGCGGGCTTCCCCTCTGGCACCCCCCCCCCCTTTCACCCCCCCCTATGTTTGTGTCTCTCTCCCTTCCCATGTTTGTCCCTTTCCTCTTCCTTGCCATGTCTGTCTCTCTCTCTCTCTCCCTCTGTTCTGTCTCTTTCCCCCCGTCCCCTATTCTGTCTCTCTCTCCGCCCCCCCCCCGTCCCCTGTTCTGTCTCTCTCTCTCCCCCAGTTCTGTCTTTACCCCCTGCCCATTTTCTGTCTGTCTCTCTCACCCCTCCCCTGTTCTGTCTCTCCCCCTCCCCCTGTTCTCTCTCTCTAGCCCTGTTCTCTCTCTCCCCCTCCCTCTGTTCTCTCTCTCTCCCCCTCCCCCTGTTCTCTCTCTCTCCCCTCCCCCTGTTCTGTCTCTCCCCCCTAACCCCTGTTCTGTCTGTCTCTCTCCCCCCTAACCCCTGTTCTGTCTCTCCCCCCTAACCCCTGTTCTGTCTCTCCCCCCTAACCCCTGTTCTGTCTCTCCCCCCTAACCCCTGTTCTGTCTCTCTCCCCTAACCCCTGTTCTGTCTCTCCCCCCTAACCCCTGTTCTGTCTCTCCCCCCTAACCCCTGTTCTGTCTCTCTCCCCTAACCCCTGTTCTGTCTCTCTCCCCTAACCCCTGTTCTGTCTCTCCCCCCTAACCCCTGTTCTGTCTCTCTCCCCTAACCCCTGTTCTGTCTCTCCCCCCTAACCACTGTTCTGTCTCTCTCTCTCCCCCCCTCCCTTACCTTTGCCTGCAAAGGTGGATCAAGGGAGGGGGCGGAGCTAACCGGCACAGCGGTGTAGCTCCGCCCCCACCCCGGGAAGCAGAGCAGAGTCTGCATTATGGGGAGCCATGGGCAGCAAGACAAAGTGCTGCTCGGGCTCCCCATGCTTAATGCAGACATGGGGAGCCGAGCAGCACTATCTCATGCTGCCCAGGGCTCCCTGTGAAGCAGACGCTGCTCTGCTTCACAGGGTGGGGGCGGAGCTACACCGCTCAGCCGGTTAGCTCCGCCCCCTCCCCGGACTAAGCAGAGAATGCCGAGCAGAGGGCTGGTGAGGGGGGAACTTTTGATCTCCCCCACCCAGTGCCTCTTCCGGCTTTTTACTTTTTTTTTTCTGTCTACCGGCCGGGCGGGCGCCCCCGGGGGTGTTGCGCCCTGTGCGCTCGCACAGGTCGCACACCCCTAAGGCCGGCCCTGATTGCAAGCATGGTTATTATACATATATAGCCTATAAATTGCTTTTTTTTTTAAAGTTTAATTTTATGAACCATATTTAGAATACAGATAGTAAAAAGCTACACAGTTAGCTACACAAAATATACACAGTTTTATTATTTAACTTTTAGATTTATTGAAAAGGGTAAGTCATTTTTCATTGGTTGTGGTCCTTTAACCTATAACATAAAACTTTTACATGCTCCCCTGTAGAATCCAAGTGTGTCCAGGGGAAACTAAAGGGTCTACTTGATAAAGAGAGAATTGCCTAGGCATCAAAGCACGCAAGTTACGTTGGCTAAGGGCCCCCCAGACACGTGATCACTGTGACAGTCCATCAGTGCCTGGCTTTGACAGCTCTGCTCTCTCTGCCCCACATTAATCAGGTGATGTTTGGTGGGTTCACATAACAAACGCCTGTAAATTTATAACTGAAATACACAAAAAATTAGATTCAGTTAAATATTAAAATGTTTCCTACTTTGGCCGTATATTTGACATTTCCTTCTCAATTCCATGCAATTCTCTCTTTCCTCAATACAGCCCTAAGTGTTCCTGTGTATACTCAGAACTGTGCAGCTTGTCTCCCAGCAGAGATGACAGAGTATTTCCCAATGGGCATCACTGACATCATGCATCTTCGTGCATCTCTTTGATTTCATCTCCCTCTGATTGGCTCCAAGAGATTTTGAAAATGCCCCTTTCAGCAGAAATCAAATGATCTTCAGAATACATCTTGCAAGAGTTAAGTTCTGAGGCTAGATCTTGGGGTGGGGAAGTTAAATTAGTGAATTGTATTGTTTGTGTGCCTCAGCTTTAAAGGACAGTTGTACACATAAATACATTTGCTTTTATCTAATGTACTGTTTTATTTAAATTGATGAGGATTTGTATTGCTGTATATATATATATATATATATTTATATATATATATATATATATATATACAGCAACACTTGTTTATATATATATATATATATATATATATATATATATATATATACAGATAACAAGTGTACCTTATATAACAGAAAAGTAACCATGATGCTCTATATGTATGTATTTATAAGGACTGACCTTTAATATGCATGTATTGCTTCATTGGATTTTCCAAAACCAGAAGGGACCATTACCTCTGTCTGTGTCATCTGAGTGACTTATATGAATGCTTGGAATGAATAAAGGGTTATTTCACTTATTATTTTATTTTCCGAATTTAGTATTAAACCCTTGCAGGTCCCATTTGTGACAATGTCTGGCATGATAACCTATTTTCCCAGGAAGCAGCTATGGTCCTCTTCATGCAGTGTCTCTAAATGTAGCATTGCAGAGGCAGAGAAAAGGAATTGGAATGCTGCATACAATATAAAATAACCTCACTGCACCTTTAAAGCAGTAAACAACCATTCTGATGTTCATTCCATTTATAATGTGTTCTATATATTTAAGCAACAAATGTAATTTATTACTGTGGAAAAAAAGAACGAATGATAAATAATGAACGTTATTACTGAGGATCGATCTGACTATCCGATCAAGTTGTGAGCTGTGAGAATGAATTTCTAGTTCTCATGATACTGCCAAATGATTACATAATAATCCTTAATTGCAAGTCAAATAATCTAACAGAGGCAAAGTCTGTCCGCATTGAATAGATAGGTCATGCCGTGCTCAGTTACCAAATGTCAGCAATTTGCTAGATGCATAATAAAGATATACCAGGTAACACAAAATGTTCTGTAGGATCAGTAGGCAGAAGGAGAAGATGGTTGTGTGAGCTGCCGCCTACACCACTTAATCATCTGCATTGATTTTATTTTCCTCCCCCGAAAAAATGGAAGCAACCTCTCAAAGACCAGGCTGTACAATAAGGATTAAGCAACCTGATCTGGCCCATAAAACTCATCATTAATAGACAGCCCACAACTTTCCTAACATCATCCCGATGTCTTTAGGGTGGGCATCACAGCCTTTAACAATATACCTCCCAGGTGTCCCTATTTAGAAGGGACAGTACCTATTTTGGACCCAAATCCCTCGGTACTATACTTTCTACGGTGTCCTTTTATAAGAGCTCATAATATTGGTGTATCACAGAGGTAAAGGGCAATACAAAGGTCAGTAGTGTATATAAACTGCAATAACAGTGTTTATGTATTCATTTTTGTCAATAAAATACTTTATTCTCATTTCTAAATTACTTACCAAATTAACTAAACATCTCTCAATTGCTCCACCAACTGCCTCATATTCAGCAACTCCTCTGAAAACAAAAGTGTAGCACACAAATATAAACTGGATTGGGCTCAGTCTGTTAAATAAATATACCTCCAAAGCCTTAGTGTAGGTGCTTATTCAATCCACTGGAAACACCTCCAATCCCCAATACCACAGTATATCCAATAACAAGAAATTCTATTTTTTTCACAAATAAATCAAAGTATCCATGCATTAAAATCCCATAAAAAACGTCCCCGGTAGACCGGAGTAAGAACATAATGCAAACAGAAAAGGAAAGCGAATGCTCCTTAACTATTTGATATATTTGGACTGTAACTATCATCAGTCCCTGCTAATTAAAGGATAACTTGCCATGCTACCCATGTAGAAGGCACATTCAGGCTTGTACCAGTATATGGTGTTTCTGTTTTTTCCTTCTTGCTTGGTTTAGCTCTTTTGCTCCAGTTCTGGTTTTCCTTGTTTTCTCTTGTTTTTCTCTACTCCTATATAAATGTGTCCCACATCTTTGTTCTGTTTGTTTCATTTCCACTCTGTCCAGTACAAGGTATGTTTTATGTCTCTTTTGTTTAGTTCAGTCTTAGTTATTATTTTAGGCAGGGTTTCATGCTAGGAAATTGCAGGTATGAGGTACCCTGATGCTGGTTGCAAGCTTATCATCTCATGGCCATCAGGTGTAACTGAACCCACACTTTTTCCATCTCAGAGTCTAAGGCTAGCTTGTCTGTGTCATTGTCTCATATGTTCCTTTTTGTTTTGATCCTCTGCCCTTTTGTTTGCTTACCTGTTTCCCTATTGTAGTCTTGTCCTTTGTCTTCACCCTGTACTTTGAATTCTTGTATTCTTCCTTCTGTTCTCTCTTTTTTTGCTCTACTTGCCTTGCCTGTCTCAACCTAAAGCATCTGCACTACTCTGCAACACTATCACTTATGCCTGTTCCTGGGTGCCTGCAAGGTATCTTCTGCTCCTGTTTCCTATTCTGTATTCCAGTTTCTGCTGCCCTAGGGCTCTAGTTTGTAGTCTGTACCAACCTGAGGGGGTCAAGCCCCTGGGGGAGTGCAGTTACCCAGCACCATGCCCTGTTACTCCAACCCCAGGACGTGACATCTTAGGCGCTCAGGGTGCCATGTCACCTGGACCCCCGTCATGGCATAACTGTTGGCAAAACTGAAAGATTGCATCAGTATAAATAAAGTGCCTTACTGGGCCTTATTTGCTTGTACAGGAATGATACATTGTTTATAATCTTGGGTCAGAACTTCCCTCATCTTGGGTCAGATGAAGGAAGATTTATCCAGAATTCTACACAACACTTCAGTCCTCTTAAGGTGTATATTACATAAAAAGCCATCCACACCTGAAAAGGTGGTATTAGGAAGTTGTTTTGACACAATGATGGCACTGGGAATGTGTTGGGGGCACAAATATGGTACTAGTAAGGTGCTTGGCTGCAAAGGTGGCACTATTAAGAGTTTTGTGGCATAAAAGTGGCACTGGTAATGTTTATGGGCACAAAGGTGGCACTGGAAAGGTGCTTTGGCATATAGATGGTACTAGTAAGATGTCTTGGAACAAAGATGTCAGTGAGTTGGTATTTGGGCACAAAGATGGCACTGGGAAGATGTTTGGGTACAAAGATGGCACTATACCTAAAATAATTATCTAAATACACTAATAATTAAATTGCAATGAAACAGAGTTAAATTGAACATTATAAGTAAAAAAAAAAGGGTCAGAGTAAGATAACTGTATAAAAATATATAAATTTTAATGTACAGATATAAACACAAATAATACATGATACATAGGAACGAACACAGATATAGAAAATAGCTCTTAATAAAAGGTATATAAAGTGCCTTATAGGAGTTGAATCTCTCAACAAAGTGGAATTTCGGGAGAGAGATGCATTAAATAAACAGATAAAACACAGCTGATTAGGACACTAAGCAATAGGTTGTCACTTGGATAAATCCCCTCAGAGAAGACAACTGTACAAGCCAAGGAAAACAGTATAAAAACAATTAACAACAAATGTTCACCTTCACTGCAATGAGTGTGCTGAAATAATAGCATAAAACCTGGCCAGGTAAGCACAAACAGGACGCCAAAGGAACAACACGTTTCGTTACTCCTTCAGCCTAGAATAGGCGCCCAGCACCTGTTTATTTTTTTGTACCAAGCCATGTCTTGAGTGGTAGTTTCCCAGCTGTTGTACAACTATAACTCCCATAATGCCTGGCCCACCATCTATTAAAGAGATACACCAGGCATTAATCAAAACCTGATACACCTAGTAGTCTCTAACCTGCACATTGTATATCATTTTTTGCAGGGAATCCTTAAGAGTCCGTTTCAAACTTTCTGGCCCAAACCTCTTTTATTTACATAGATTTTTTTGTGTAGATTGTCAGAGGATGTCTTCAGATAACAAGTCATCTTGCACGGACCATGTGCAGAAACCAGCTTCATTTAAGTGAAAGCAGTGATTGTGGGGAAGGTCAGTTTTGTAGAGTGACCACATTTTACTCAGGGACGCATAAAACGAATGCATATTTAGTAGCTCCATTGGCTAACATAAACACCATGGACTGCTCTAGCTTTTAGTGATCACGGCCCTGGAATACATATTTTAAGCATATTTCTGAAAATAGCTGGACAGTTAGGAGGCATGCTACTAATTTGCATTTTTTACATATAAATCATATTGTTTGGAGGGTTGACAGCGCCCAGTTGCTGTTCTCAGCTACCACAGGTAACACCTGTAATATTGAAAGTAATACTGGTATTACATTATAGTGGATTATAGCACTGTACATCATCACAAGAAAGCAAACTGCTGCGTGTATCATCTGTGTGAGTTTGTATTTGTTATGACTGTAATGCGTTATGTATTTGTATTGATGATATTTTAATGGGGAGGGGATTCTGTCATTTAGTTCTTTTCAGTTCTATGCGCATTAAAAGAGTTGATACTTATGTGAATTTTTGTAAGGTCTTACAAAAGTATTTGCAGACATCCACCGGCTGCCCCAATCTCCCTGGTGGGTAGTGGGGGCAGCTAGTGGATGTCTGCACCTCTGCGGGGGACCTGGAATACCCAGTCTTATAGTCAGGCCTCTATTTGAGGTCTGATTATAAGACGAAACCTGAATGTAAGACGAGGGACATTTTTCAGAGCAAATCCCTTTGTAGAACATTTGTCTCGAAATTAGTAAATGAGATTGAAAATACCTCTCTGGCGGAGTTGTTCCTTTGTCAGTTGGATTTTTGTAGTGTAGATTAAATTAATCCTAGCCCTTTCCTTTTTGAGGGAGAGTTGGTTTCTATTAATGGTTCATCTTCTCTCTTTGGGTTGAAAATATTGGGTAATTTGACCTGCAATTCCTTTGGTCTTGCTCCCTGCCTAAAAAAAGGTCTTGGTTTGCGGTCATAGTTAAACCTGAGGAAGGGAAGCTTGGTGTTCTTTTAAAAAAATAATACCGGTAATTGTAATCTTTAATGCCTGATCACCAAGATAAAATTAATTTTAAAAAATAGTCCATGCTAAATCTAGGATTGTAAACAATATGCTAATAACATGTTCTGTTTGATGGCTTTGTGACAACAAATCAGTCTTTTTTTATAATAACTTTAGATTTCATTCCATCTTGTATTATTCACTTGCTGGCAGTAAACACTACTGCTTTGGAAGTAAATGCTATAAATAAAATCTGTCTTTCTAAAGTGATTGCTTTACTGAAATTAAAACCAGCACTTTAGAAATTTGTATTAATGTTTTGAAATTTAGTACATAACACAGAGCAATTTCTGCATTAGTTGGCAATTTTACATACCTGCCAATGGTCCCAAATTTGCCAGAACAGTCCCATTTTGGCATACTGTCCTATCTATTCTGAGCATGTTGCACATGGTTGCCACTTGTGCACAGTTTAGAACATTATGCACAAGAAACTTGACAGTAATGTCGGTATAAATAGACATAAATTGTTTAAAACACAGGAACCAGTAATCCCATAGACACAGTTCAGTCTCTCATCTGATCCCGGGAGATACGAGCATGCGTCATGTGACCTCAACAGGTCCTCCGCTGCACTTATGTGCAGAAGATAGTCATAGATAAGTGTTTACACAAACAGAAGTATTCAGTTCTGGCTGTAAAGATGCTGTTTGAAATGCAAATCCTATCCTATGCTATGTGGAGCAACAAGGTTACCCAGAAATATAGTACAACTCATAAAGTTTCCAGTTAAGCTAACCATTCTAAAATGCACTTAAATTCACATTATGGAAAATATTCTAAAAGGGGAGCATTGATCAGAAAATGCAGAAATACATGAACTAATGACAGACCCCTATGTGTAGAGGAGGACTGGCAAGTTGGCCAAGGAACAAAAACAATAATTTAGTGGCCTACGATGCCACTTCAGCAGCAAACTCGTTATAATCAGAGATAGACAGGCAAACCAGACATGTTGACAGAGATTGATAGAAGACAGACATGACAATTCGATAGAAAGATAGACAAAACACTATTTAATCTATGTGCTTCACCTTCAAAGAACCTTTTCCCATTTGCCTTTCATCATCACATGCTCATTCTCCCACTTTACCTCCATGATCACAGAACCTTTATGCCCCTTTACCATCACAGAACACTGTTCTCTTCATCCCCAGAATCATAGGACCTCTTCTTACCTCCCTTCATGACCGCAAGACCTTCTCCCCTTCTCACCTCCTCCAGCATGAATAACTTGGAACCGGTTAAGGAGATATCCCCTTACTATTTTGTTCATCAGAATTCTGTAAGAGTTCGGCTGCCAAATATTTCAGCTAAAATAGAGTTCTATGGGGAGAATAGAGACTCATGTTAGGAGGACTGCGGCTATTGTGAAAATAACTAAAACTTAAAATAATTGTACAATTTTTTTTCTCTATTATAATCATGGCGGCTACCCTTGCCCTGACCCCCCTTTTTATCAAAAATGGGAGGGGTAGCAGAGCTAATGCTCAAAGACTATATATATATTATATACATGGGGGGCCATGACTAGTTGCCCTAGACCTCATGATTAATGGGAATGGGAGCTTGCAAATGGCTCCCAGCTCCCTGTATAATACATTGGGGGCCAGGGCACCCCCTATAATGAACAAAGCTATGAGTTGTCCTCAACAGGTGTGGAAGAACTTGAATGGCCCACACAGAACCCAGACCTCAACCCCATCGAACACCTTTGGGATGAACTAGAACGGAGATTGCGAGCCAGGTTTTCTCATACAACATCAGCGCCTAACCTCACATAAAGTCTACTGGGCAAAATTCCCACAGAAACCCACAAAAATCTTGTGTAAAGCCTTCCCAAAAGAGTGGAAGCTGTTATAGCTGCAAAGGGGAGATCAACTACATATTAATGCAATGCAATGTCATTAAAGTCTCTGTTGGTGTAATGGTCAGGTGTCCCAATACATTTGTCCATATAGTGTATATTATTTTTTATCTGACATCATCTCCAGTTGCTAGTATTAGAAAAGGGGGAGTAATGGGGTGGTTATGTAATAGTGTATGACTCACTTAGTACAAGTAATTTATGTATATTCCTTGAATAAAACTGGCAGCTCTCGAGGGATAAAACAATGGAATTACAGCATTGTCAAAATGACCAATTTTACTAGGTATAAAAGAAGATGAGTATCCTGATCTTCAACATGTTATGTGACCCAAAGGAATATCCGTATTTATCAGAGGTGTTATTTAAATTTCTTGAAAATATCTCAAATGATATATTAAAGTAATTTAAGGAAGGAAACTCTCTATGCCAGCACAAAAGATAGAAGTGAACAGAAATAAAAAAATGTTTTTATAATATATATTCACATCAATGGAAGAACAATAAGCTGGCTGATCATTGTGGGAAATGTACCTTATGCAGCAAGAGTGCCTCCACAGTTGGGGAAGGGACGGTTCTTTGTGACTGCTTAAACACAGCTGCTTCACTGTGACCTCCTGCGCGATGGCCAATTCATTGCGGGATCGCGTACGAGGTGAGTATTATTAGGGGTTAGTTCTTAGTATTAGGGTTCGGGGGGGGTTAGTGTTAGTATTTGGGTTTGAGTGGGGGTGTGATATGTTGATATAGGGAGGAGTGAGAGACCGCTATGCAGGATAAACCAGGGTATGCGAAATAGAATAGTCGGGTACAAATCCAAGATCAGGGGAATCGGCAAAACTTCATATATAGTAAACTGTCCAGAATCAGGGGAATCAGCAAGCTTCATAAAGGTTAAACAGTCCAGGGTCATACACAGAAAAGCAGCAAAACGGATAACAGACCAGGAGTAGGGAAACCAGAAGATCAGAATAATCCAGGGAACAATCCAAATCGGCAACAAGTAATCAAAAATAGGAAAACGCCAGGAGTACAGGAAATACACGAGAATCACCAAGCATAGGTATTACTGTGAAGAGCACTTTTAAATGTTCCCGCTAGTCGCGCGCTGACGTCGGGTGTGACGTCATCGGAGGCGCACCTGAGCTCCGATAGTGGAGAAACGCGCGTCCCCGGCTGTGTGCAGTCAGGCACAGCCGGGTGCGCGATTAGGAGAGGATACTCTGGGGATCTGCTGCGAGGTAAGTTATGACAGTTCCCCCTCCGAGGACGAGACCTCCGGGCTCGCCAATGACCTGGTCGATCGGGATGGAGTTCATGAAAGTCGTGAATCAAAATATCAGCGTGAATCATTCTAGCCGGTTCCCAGGATCTGTCTTCAGCACCATACCCTTTCCAATGAACAAGATATTGTAACTGTCCACGATACAACCTGGAATCCAGGATCTGTTCCACCTCATATTCCTCTACGCCATCTATAACTATAGGTTTAGGGGGTGACACGAGTCTACCAGGAAAGGTATTTTCTATCCAGAATTTGAGTAGGGACACATGGAACACGGGATGTATCCTCATAGAAGAGGGTAGGTCGAGTTTCATGGCAGATGGTGATATTACTTGTGTAATTACGAAAGGACCTATGAATCTCGGACCCAACTTTTTGGTAGGACATGTCAATTTCAAGTGTTTAGTTGATAGCCAGACCTTGTCGCCCACTTTGTAAGATGGTGCAATAAGTCTATGACGATCCGCAAACGTTTTGTATCGTAGTTGTGAATGAGTTAAAGTGTTTCGAAGTAGAGAGTAAGTATGCGTGAGGTCTTTGACATGGGTCGTGACTGACGGAACAATACTGGCAATAGGGGCTCCCGGGAGCATAGACGGATGAAACCCATAGTTGACAAAGAAAGGTGACATCTTAATAGAACTATGGATGTGATTGTTGTAAGCAAACTCCGCCAATGGTAAATATCTGAACCAATCATCCTGGAGATAGGTCGTGAAACAGCGTAGGTATTGCTCTAAGGTCTGGTTGGTACGTTCTGTTTGACCATTGCTCTGGGGGTGGAAGGCTGTGGAGAGAGCACGCTGTATATGTAATTCTGTACAAAAGGATTTCCAAAATCGAGATGTGAATTGAGAACCTCGATCGGAAACTATATTTTCGGGAAGTCCATGCAGACGGAAGATCTCTCGTATAAAAAGTTCGGCGGTCTCTTTGGCAGAAGGAAGATTGGTATATGGTATGAAATGGGCCATTTTAGAAAATCGATCTACAACAATCATTAAGGTAGTATGTTGTCCGGAGCTTGGTAGGTCTGTGATGAAATCCATCGATATATCTGTCCAAGGGTTGGTAGGTACTGGTAGAGGTTGAAGAAGACCTGATGGTTTACGGTGATCTTCTTTTGCTCGGGCACAGACGGCACAGGATTTGACAAATCGATATACCTCATCCTGTAGTTTCACCAGAACATGCGTGAGATGAGGTCTTTGGTTTGCTGTACCCCCCCCGTGTCCGGCTGCTGGAGAGTCGTAATAAAACTGGAGAACCTGTAAGCGTGCTTCAGGCGGAACAAAAACTCTGTTGTTATAATAAAAAAGACCTTGACTTGGGGTTACGGGATATTGGTTTGGTAGACTGGAGGGAGAAGAATGTGTCCGTATGTTCTCCCAAATGGTTTGTGTGACAGCCAAAAAGTTTCCAGCAGGTAGGATATTACCCGTGGTGTTTGGAGATCGGTCTTCCTTTTCTGCCATACGAGAGAGTGCATCGGCCTTGAGGTTGCGGGAACCTGGCCGATAGGTTATATGTAACTGGAATCGTGTAAAAAATAATGCCCATCTAGCCTGTCTTGGTTGTAGTCTTTTAGCCTTACGTAAGTATTCCAAGTTCTTATGATCCGTGAAGACGGTCACTGGATACTTAGCCCCTTCTAATAGGTGTCTCCATTCTTCTAAGGCCAGTTTGATTGCCAACAATTCACGTTCACCCACGTCATAATTCCTTTCTGCCGAGGATAGGGTTCGAGAGAAGAAGGCCACCGGATGCAATTGTTCGTCCTTCAGGTGTCGTTGTGACAATATTGCTCCTACAGCAGTGTCTGAGGCATCCACCTCCAGGGTAAATGAATTGGATGGTTCAGGGAGAATCAATATCGGGGCCGTGGTAAATCGAGATTTTAGTAAGTCAAATGCATGTTGAGCTGCAGTTGTCCAGACGAATGCTTTGTCCTTAGAGGTTAGGGAGGAAATGGGTTGGATCACTTTAGAGAAGTTACGGATAAACTTTCTGTAAAAGTTTGCGAATCCTATGAACCGTTGTATATCTTTCTTATCTGTGGGTGTAGGCCAACGTAGGATTGCATCCACTTTCTTGGGGTCCATTTGGATATTACAAGGAGATAAAATGAATCCTAAGAATTCCACGGATTGTGTCTCAAACACACATTTCTCCAACTTGGCGTACAACTGGTGTTGTCTTAGACGAGTAAGGACGGTCTTGACATGTTCACGGTGTAACGTTAAAGAGGGAGAATATATCAAGATGTCATCGAGGTAAATGATTACAAACTGATCCAAAACATCGCGAAAAATATCGTTTACAAAATGTTGGAACGTGGCTGGGGCGTTGCATAACCCAAAGGGCATTACCCTGTATTCAAAGTGTCCATAGCGGGATCTGAAGGCCGTCTTCCATTCATCTCCTTTCCGAATTCTAACAAGATTATAGGCTCCTCGGAGGTCAATTTTAGTGAATATACTGGCTGTACGTAGATGATCCAATAATTCTGAGATCAAGGGTAATGGATAACGATTCTTAGTAGTGATGTTGTTTAATTCTCTGTAGTCGATACAGGGTCTTAATCCTCCATCCTTTTTTTTAACAAAGAATATCCCTGTACCTGCTGGTGATGTGGAAGGTCGTATAAATCCTTTGGTTAGGTTTTCTTCAATATACTCCTTCAGAACCTTCAGTTCGGGTTCAGCCAATGGGTATATTCTTCCAAAAGGTATAGGGGCCCCTGGGAGCAGGTCAATAGGGCAATCATAAGGCCTGTGAGGTGGAAGTGTATCAGACTTTTCAAATACATCGTGGAAATCCCGATAGGGATCAGGGACCTTGATTATCGTGCTTGAATCAGAGGTGAGACATACTGATGATGATGTGAGACAGTGGTTCAAACATAGGGGAGAGGTAAAAGACAGGGTGCCGGTCTCCCAGTTAATCACAGGATTGTGTTTGCCGGAGTCCCAGTATAATAGAAAAGACGGGAGCTGGTACAATATCAAATTGTAGTGTCTCCTGATGGCCCTCGCCGATGGTGACAATGATTGGTGGGGTCTCATGCGTGATGGGTCCGGTCTTTAGGGAACTGCCATCAACAAGTTGGATGTGCATTGGGGCGGATTTTAATCGGGTAGGAATGTCCATAGTTTTGGCCAATTTTGTATCCAAAAAACATCCGCTGGCTCCTGAGTAAATCATTGCGGTCAGAGAGATGGATCCTTTAGTTCCCTCTATGGAGAGAGGGATGGATAAGTGGTGTGAACTAGAAGAAGGGAATATGGTATTGGGTTCAAAGAAAGTGGAGGGAGTCTTACCGTTCATGCGTGGTCGTCGGGAACGACACTCTTTATACATGTGTCCAGGTTTACCACAATATAGGCATAAATTAAGACTCCTCCTTCTATTCTTCTCTTCCTGAGTAAAGGGACCCCGCACTAGTCCAATTTGCATTGGTTCCTCTGTAGAGGTGGGGACCTTAGTGTTGTTTTCTGAGTGAGGGTAATTGTACACAGGAACATGAGTTTGAGGTGAAGTGCTCCTTTCTGCTCTTCTCTCTCTTAATCTTCTATCAATCTGTGTCACCAGTCTGGTGAGATCATCCAGGGCAGCGGGAATACCAACTCGAGCTAGTTCATCTTTTAATGAGTCTGATAACCGTAGGCGAAATTGATCCAGCAAGGCCGATTCGTTCCACGTAGTCTCCAGTGCTATCCTACGGAATTCCGTTATATATTCCTCCACTGGTCTGCGTCCTTGTCTAAGGGTACGAAGGGTGTTAGTGGCAGATGCAACTCGGAAAGGGTCTTCATATAAGGAGTCCAGTGCTTGTCGAAATGAAGGCCAAGATTCCAATAATGGGCTATTAGTATGTAACAGATGATGAGCCCATAACTGGGGTTCTTCTGTAAGTAGGGATATAACGGTGTGGATACGTACGTAGTCTGAAGCATATGTACGTGGTCGTAGAGCAAAGAGATCTGGCAGGAAGTAATACAAGTGCGATATTTCTTTCTGTCACCTGTAAATTTATCAGGGAGTACCACTTGGGGTTCCGATGCAGTGGCCCCGTCCAGTAATACTGGGGCTGGAGGAGGTACCGGGAATGCAGCGGCAGGTTCAGGTGCATTAGCACGAGTAGTTTGCAGATGTTGCACTTGTTGCTGTAATTGGGTCTGTCCGGCTTGTAACTCCTGGATGGATTGAGTCATAGTCGCCAGTTGTTGAGTTAGTGCAGTAAGTGCGTCTGCCAATCCTGCGGCCTCCATATTGAGGCTTGGTGATTATGTGATATGTTGATATAGGGAGGAGTGAGAGACCGCTATGCAGGATAAACCAGGGTATGCGAAATAGAATAGTCGGGTACAAATCCAAGATCAGGGGAATCGGCAAAACTTCATATATAGTAAACTGTCCAGAATCAGGGGAATCAGCAAGCTTCATAAACGTTAAACAGTCCAGGGTCATACACAGAAAAGCAGCAAAACGGATAACAGACCAGGAGTAGGGAAACCAGAAGATCAGAATAATCCAGGGAACAATCCAAATCGGCAACAAGTAATCAAAAATAGGAAAACGCCAGGAGTACAGGAAATACACGAGAATCACCAAGCATAGGTATTACTGTGAAGAGCACTTTTAAATGTTCCCGCTAGTCGCGCACTGACGTCGGGTGTGACGTCATCGGAGACGCGCCTGAGCTCCGATAGTGGAGAAACGCGCGTCCCCGGCTGTGTGCAGTCAGGCACAGCCGGGTGCGCGATTAGGAGAGGATACTCTGGGGATCTGCTGCGAGGTAAGTTATGACAGGGGGTTAGTGTTAGTATTAGGGGTATTAGTGTTTGGGTTCGGGGGGTTAATATTAGGGTTCGGGGAGGTTAGTATGGGGATTTGGGAGTATTTTTTGGAGGGGTTTATTTGTAACTGGGGGTTTATGTTTGTAAGCGCTGACCGTTCAGTGCTGAGCTGTCAGCACTTACACTGGCGCGGTGAACCAGCTGCATTGCATTTCACAGCTGACAGTTCAGCATTCAAACTGCTTTGGGTTGCCATCCATCCAGTATTTTACCAGCAGGTAAAAAATTGTCTTGAGGCCAATTTTAAATCTGTTGGTGGCGATATCATGGCTGGTATTTATTTTGAAGGAACGGTGGCAATCCTTTCCACAGTTCCTTTCTGCCAGGGCAGATTCAAAGTCTCAGGAGGGGCACTCAGGGCCGATCCTGGGCGGGTGCACGGGGTGCACCGCGCCCAGGCGCACGGAGGAGAGGCGCTGAAGCAGGGAGCTCTCTCCCTGCCGTCCTCCTCCTTGTAAAAGCAAGCACAGCGCGACGGGTGCAAGCTCCGCCCCCGTCGCGTTCTGTGATTGGCTGCTTCAGGGAGGAGGACGTTCTCTAGAGTATCTGCCAAGACACCATAGAGAAAGTCCTCCTCCCTGCATCCAATCACAGAACGCGACGGGGGCGGAGCTTTCCCCCCGTTGCACTGTGCTTGGATTAACAAGGAGGAGGTGATAACAGTTGGGGGGGGGGGGGGGGTTAAAAAAAAAGAAAAAGAAAGGAAGTGTATAAGTGTGTATGTGTGTGTCAATGTGTATAACTATGTGTGTGTTACTGTCTGTGTAAGTGTGTGTACAGGAGTGTCTGTGCAAGTGTATCTAAGTGTGTAAAGGTGGCTGTGTGTGTATTTATGTATGTGTGACAGTGTGTATAAGGGTGTATGTAAATGTATGTCTGTGAGGGTGACTAAGTGTGTAACTGTGTTTGTGTGACTGTGTGTATTTATGTATGACTGTGTGTATTAATGTATGTGTGGCAGTGTGTTTAAGGGTGTCTGTGTAAATGTATGTCTGTGAGGGTGACTAAGTGTGTAATTATGTTTGTGTGACTGTGTGTGTGTACAAGAGACCAGCATGGGGAACAGAAAGATAGAGATGGAAAAAGATATAAGGGATGAGGGGAGAGACAGACATGGGGTATGAGTGGCGAGAGAGAGAGAGACAGACATGGGGTATGAGTGGCAAGAGAGAGACAGACATGGGGTATGAGTGGAGAGAGAGAGACAGACATGGGGTATGAGTGGCGAGAGAGAGACAGACATGGGGTATGAGTGGCGAGAAAGAGACAGACATGGGGTATGAGTGGCGAGAGAGAGACAGACATGGGGTATGAGTGGAGAGAGACAGACAGACATGGAGCATGAGTGGAGAGAGAGACAGACATGAGGGTATGGGGAGAGACAGACAGACATGAGGGTATGGGGAGAGACAGACAAACATGAGGGTATGGAGAGAGAGAGAGACAGACATGAAAGTACGGGGAGAGACAGACATGAGGGTACGGGGAGAGACAGACAGACATGAGGGTATGGGGAGAGACAGACAGACAAGAGGGTATGGGGAGAGAGAGAGACAGACATGAGGGTACGGGGAGAGACAGACAGACATGAGGCTATGGGGAGAGACAGACAGACATGAGGGTATGGGGAGAGAGAGAGACACGTGAGTGACTGACTTGGTGGAATATTATTTATCACTCCTTGTGAACTTCTTTTCCAATGATGCTCAGCCAGACTAATGAGAGACTTTGGCTGGTTGAGAATCATGGGAACGGTAGTTAAAACTCATTCTGCTAGCCTGCAAAAGTCTCCCATATTGCTGGCTGAGCATCATAGAAATAAATAAAACCACTACACAGTATTTTTGCAAAATATATATCTTTATTTAAAATAAACGTTGGTCCTTTACATTAAAATAAAGTTTTCTCCCTCCCTCTCTCCCCAATATTGAAATGGGCATGTCTGGAACGAAAATATCTAAAGGGCAGGAGTTCAAAATATAGCCACGCCCACCCTTGGGCGCCAAAGGAAAACCTGCACCCAGGCGCCCGTGACCCTAGGATCGGCCCTGGGGGCACTGCCAGATTCTTTTATCCTGCTGAGCCATTTCTATGTGCTTGTGACAGGCTCTGCTCATGTTAAACGCCCTGTTTAAGTAGGGAGAGAAGTGGAGACACAGCAGTGTCATTGTGCAGCCAGCTCGCATTGGCTCAAAACCGGTGCCTGGCCAAGAGTCAGTGTTTTTCAACTCTTGTTAGGAAGAACTAACTTCTGAAGTGTGTAGAGCAACTGCACACATACACACACAGTCATACATACACATATAACTGCACATACACACACAGCTGTACATACACACACACTCATAAGTGTATACACATACATTAACAGGTACATACACAGTCACACATACACACACACAGCCACAAATACACACACACAGTGACACAAACAGATTTATTTTTAACTATGCTGTTTGTCCCCCTACCCACAGGTTTACCTTTTATTTGCAGGGAGGGTGATGGTCTTCATGTGTCCTATCTTTCATGGTTCCCTGCAGAATGCATCCTGTTATATCTTAGTAGCGGGATGTCACCTGACAATAGAACGCTGACTTTATAAAAGGTGCAGAGCATGAGGGGCAGAGCATTCACCCCTCATGCTGCACTCAGTAGGTTGGTACTCCAGACTGTACGATGCTCCCTTGTTGTCCAGAGCCTTGGCGGAGCTCTGTGTACCACCTTGGCAAAACCAGAATGTGCTGTGTCCTGGTTCAGACTTATTTTCTGTGATGTAAAATTGCCCCATTGCCCCTTCCCCATATCTGCCAATGCTCTCTGCTTGTCTAACTGTTCAGGTATAAAAGTTTGAGTGGGGAGAGTCCTTCCATTGTGGTCCAGTGGTGGACTGGACTTCCACCAGGTCCAGCTCAAAACATTGTGTTATGTAG
This sequence comes from Pelodytes ibericus, assembly GCA_036172795.1. Classification (NCBI taxonomy): domain Eukaryota; kingdom Metazoa; phylum Chordata; class Amphibia; order Anura; family Pelodytidae; genus Pelodytes; species Pelodytes ibericus. The sequence continues at coordinate 162,180,067 of CM069858.1, forward strand.
AAGATTGAACTACCGCCTCTCCTGCCCCCACACCAATACAGTGCTACGTACAAACAGTCACACACACTTCCATCAAAGTGTATCAGGTCAGTTATTAAAATGTGTTAAAGTTTTAACATTATGATAAGTCAGTTTTACACTTTCACCTGTCTCTTCATTCTCCTCTGATTTTGTCCAAATAGATAAATGGGTCCCCTCAACAAACATCATTTTGAACACCGAATGGCTCGGTCTATAAGATTGAGTTGTGCAAAGAAAAAAATAATGAGATAGAAAGTATAAAAGTAGATGAGTTAATAAAATATTATAAAAGCACAACTGTTTAAAAAAAATAAGTGCGGTTTTGCATCAAAAACAATTCTGAGGCAAAGATGAAGTGGATCACCATGAATAAGAAGTTATTCCACCTTTAGTACTTAGCCTCAGAATTGCCTTTGATACATATCCTTTAATGGATAAAACAGCTGACTTCCATTGACTAATGTAAAGGTGTTCTTTATTGTTTGAGGTTGTTTGATTATCATTCATGTCAAAAGTTTGATGAATCGTGCAAGCCAGGTAGTCACAGAGCCAAAAATCTCTAGTGCTGTCCCCTGTTTTACATAAAACTCTAAGTAACAATTCCCAGGTGCTGAAAACATGACTAGGCTAGCTCCTGGCTTGGACTGGCTAGCTCCTAAAGTCTATAAATATTTGTTCTTAAATAGCTTTTAAAACCACTGAAGAATATGAAAGTGATCCAGACTGTGTGACCTTCATGCTGTACTAACTCAAAGATTGGAGTAAACCCACAGGGGCACAGAGTTTGCAAGTTTACAATCATAACACACACACAATTTCTACTAAGAACAAATAGAGCAGGCAGTTGATAAAACACCATTTCACTTACTAAAAAAGCCGGCAACATAACATTGTAAACATGCACTGCTACAATGTGTGATATGCATTACATTAAATGTCTTACAAATGAATTCAACCACACAATCCCTTAACCTTAGTTCTCAGGTGCAAGACTCGCAGGCGTCATCACAAACAAACTTGTAATTTTCCATAAGCCAAAGCTAAAATTCTAGTTAAGCCATGAAATTATTGCAGCTTTAAAACACAGGATCCCTGTGTGCATTTAAAGTGTGTTTTAAGAGGCAGAACCCTTTTTGATTTAACTGAAAATATGACTCCCCCATGAATTTTTGGGGCCCCCTCTGAGTCAATTTTTTTTTTTCTGTATTTCACTTTGGGATGAATTTGGTTGTTGGTGGTTGAAAGAGGCTATTTTTGGTTTGGTTTATTTTCAGTTGCATTCCGTTTCGAAAGCATTGCCCAATTTGCCCCAAATTTTAATCAATCAGTTTGGGCCCGAATTTCGCTCTACATTGTGTAGACCCTCACAAGTTGCGTTCTGTTTCGAAAGCATTGGCCTGAATTCGAATTGGCCGAATTACGAGGTTATTTGGGGGATATTTTGTAGCTCTAAATTTGGATTCCAATTTGCCCTGATGTGCCCCAAATCTTTCCAAAATTCTGGCCAATTAGTTTGGGCCCGAATTTCATTGTATATTGTTTAGACCCTCATATTAAATGTACTCCATAATGCACTAAAGTGAAAATAGGCAAAGAAGTCCCCAACATTTGTAATTAAGTACAGTTGTATGGCTATTACAATGGTCCTGTTATCAACATTTTTTTTTACATTAATTAGTTTAACACTGAACCAATTATCAGCGTGTTATTTACATGGTCATTACCATGTGACGCCATGACTGTTTTCACTATGGAGGTTCAGGTGTGCTGGCTTCTCCTATTTTGACTGCTCACATGATTTTTCATTCTTCTCATTGCAATCACTTGATCCTGATTACCCCTGACCAATCAACCATTAATTTAGACCAGTGTTCAGATTCATATGTAGTATCTTAAAAGTGCAGAATTTACCACATCTAGGGAAAAATATCTGAGGAGAAACTGTGCACCCTATATTTTGAGTGGAGAAGAAGGCTTTGAAGGTGGATACCACAAGGGACTCTTACACATGGGCATATGCATGGTCTGCATGGAAGGTCAGCATATCTGACCTCAGGGATTTTGATCCTTTCTTTTACATCCTAGCCAGTGTCTCATCTGAGGACTTTGACTGTCTAGTGTATGAACCTCTGGTAAGGTGCAGTGAAAAGTGTTGCAGCCCTGTCCAACTGAGAAGAGTGGCCTGTAGTTCAGTTACACTCTTGACCCATCTTGTGATTTCCCGTAATATCAAAGCAGATGAAAAGTGGAGCTATAACAGCTGGCAGAGATACAATGGTCTGCAAATCACAAAATCCATTACACATTGGATATTCAAGGTCAGAACAAATGCCTGGCATCTTCAAACTTCATATTTCTAAGGTAACTGCTTAAACAGTTCTGCTGTGGACACGGTGTAAGTATCCTCAACAAAAAAACAAACAGTGAAAACAAATATAAAGCTTTTTTGTGGTATTTTATAATCCCTTTTTTTTATTTCCTGCTTTTACATTTCATTGTGAGCAGAGAATTGAATGTTTTTCAGCAATACAAAATAAAGGAACCTGCTGCTGGTAAAGTTGAGTTTGTTGACCTAAAATTGCTTCTGGCACAGTCCAAATATTTTTTTTTTCATGGGAGTGTAATACTCACGTTTTTCTCTAATGTGAAGCATGCTCGGTTAGCTCATGATACAGAAGGTCATGTGGCTCAGTGGGGCCCGATGCAACGTGATGGATATAAATAGACCGCACTACAACCTGTTGATTGGCGTCTGCTCCAGAAACAATTAAGCTATTCATGTTTAGTGCATCATGATCACTCAGTGGGTGTGGTGATTAACATTCTTCTCTAATCACTACTGAAGTACTACCTAACTAGGTAAATATAGTAGGATTGAAGTGAAGTTAATTATGGAAAAGAGAGGTTTAATTATTTTTGGTTGCTCAAATGATTGTCTTTTGACAAAAAGCAACAGAAATACATGACCGTTTCTGGCTATAAAAATAGCAATGTATGGAATACTAGCCCCAAGGTAATTTATTCACCCTCTGGTATTCTGATAGCTTTAGACACTGGAGGGCAAGGCATTGTGGCCATACACAGAACAATAAATCAGTGCACAACTTGTGCACAGTGGTTAATCAGCTTCTACGACACTGCTGTTCAACGATGCAATACATGTGCAGTCATCTGTATCTGTCTGCCAGTTCATGCATCTATGCTTGGTTGCACTGGTACATTGTGTGACAGTATCACACCCTTTCCAAGGACATTCCCTCTGCTGTCCCATGTTGGCAAGTTCAAAAGTTGGGGAAAGGTATGCATTCTTGCAACAAAAGCAGGGGAAAATTGCTGAGAGATAATCCAACACAGTCCGGTGAAATGTAAACAGTGCTTTAATGATGCAAAGTCCCATTTCACCAGACTGTGTTGAATTGTCTGGCTGCAATATTTCCCTGATTTTGTAGCATGTATTTGATGAGCTGGGTTGCTCAGCATCGATGGTACCTTCCACGGTGATATTTATCAGGCAGTTTAAATGGAGGATTTTGTCTTGGCAGAATTCAGGCGAGCTGTTGATGTCTTAGGCACCCCTTTTACTAACGATACGTATTTGACAATATTGTGCAAATACATATGTTAAAGCACAAGGACATATTTATGTAAAAGATTGTACCATAAACAACAGGAAAATAGAAACATTTTCACTTAGAAAACAACAAACAAAGATGTATGGTGTCCTACCTGTGCTTCATCTAACTTTATCTAAATCTATATAATGAATCTATATAGTGGGCTAGCAAGTGTATTGATTTTAAACAATGGTAAATAATGTAAATTCTCAATTTTGAACAAACACCGGGTTGTTCACTAAACCGTGAGTTTCCGGTAGTTAGATGAGTTAGTGAGAATAACTGGTAAAGGAACTGCACTGACCATGGTTAATGCATAGTTACACTAACAATATATGCAGGGATAACTCTGTTCTACTTATAACACAGGTTTAAAAAATGCATGGTAGTTGAATGTTAATTGAAAAAATTAAACAAGTCCTGCAAACAAATTGTAGTCCCATTAGGCATTGCAAGAATTGGCATTGTTCCCTATGAATCAGGGGTATAACAATCATGGTTGCAGAGGTTGCAACTGTGGCAGGGACCCATCACAACAGGTGGCCTGGTCAACCTTGCCCTTTAAATGCCAGCTGATCTCTCACATTGTCTCCCTGTATGCTGTCTGATTCAGCATGCAGGAAGTGACATCACAGCCATTTCCTGCATGCTGGATCAGTCTTCATTGAGAAAAGCTGTTTGTAGGCTAGGTGGGCTCAGATAAGCTGGGGATAAAGATGGCATAGAAAGTGCTTGAGTGACAAAGATGGCACAGAGAGGCTGTTTGGGGCAACAGTGGTACAAAGAGGTTGTTTGGGGCTAATATGGCTCAAAGAGGTTGTTTTGGGGCACAGGTGGTGTGGTGAACTTCTGTCATTAAACTAATGGTGACCAGGGATCATGTGACCAAACTCATGTATACCTCTCTTACAGGGGATAAGCTTTACCCTTAGACATGGTAATTAGGTAATTCAATACCTTTACAAGTTAGGGAGAGACTACCACTCCCTCTATCTCTAACTTGGAGACATGGGTTAGGTTTTATCATGGAGAAGTGTGGGTGAGATCTGATGATTTTTACATAAGGTTTCGTTTTTACTGTTGTTTAGCTGTTAATGTTGTTCTAGTTATATAGATTGTGTGTAATTATTTGTATTTTGTTGTTGTTTTATCTCTGAATAAATGTTTGTTAAAGTAGACGGACCAGAGTTTATATGTGTATGCCTACATAATTCATACAGTTTGGTTATACACCACAGGTCCCACAGAGAGGATGTTTTGGGTTTAACATGGCACAGAGAGTCTGTTTGGGGTTCTTAGATAGAACATAGAAAGTGTTTAAGGGCTAAAATAACACAGAGGCCTTGTGGTTCCTAGTTACACCTCTGCTCTGAATGTCAAGCTTCATATATGTTGACATTTATCCCCTGTGACTCTGTTGGGACTAAGCAATGTATTCATTATGGAGGGAACAGTAGGGAATTGAGAAGTTCAACGAACCGAGTTGGAATTATTCTCTCATTCACCTGAAATGTAAAACTTAACTTTTATTGGAATATATCAAAATGCACAAATGAATAAAAATAAATAAAAACGAAATCTGGTGATAATTTTATTCATCTGTATGTGGATATGCTCAATATAAATCTAGAGTTTCATAAAGTGGATCCATGGGCTATATTTACTTCATAAATACAATTTTTAAACTGGCAATTAGCCAGATTGCGTAGGCATGCCCCACAACTGCATAATATATATTGTAATTGTGATGGGTGAGGTCTCATTAGTGCATAACAACAGTGATAAGGTTGATCCTATATATTATAATGATGTATTACAACTCCCTGCTATTTGAGAGGCATATGAGTTACAGTTGCCCTCTTCTTTAAAAATTCCCAAAGCTTTTCATGTATCTCTCTTGAAACCTCTGAACTGTAGCAAGTTTAGTAAAACACCTCCTCGCCCTCAACCTGCTCTTGTTCTTAGGTAGAATATGTGGTACAGTAGGTGGTGGATTCTAGAATGGTGCGTAATTCCTTACACTATTTGATATATTGGGATGGCCTTGGGTTCCTGTATCTGATATTCACGCTTCAGATTTAACAGAACACTTTCACAAAAAGCTTCCAGAGAAACCTGGTGGTTGATAAGTCTGCTTCTGGCATCATAAGAGTGATAAGCCAGAGCGGCACATCTCACACCCATGCACATGCACACCTCACAGATAACAGCGACGGGAGTGTGAGGCACACCAAACGTTAAAATGGCAACGTGTCAGCTGACCTGCAAACGCTGTGGTTCCTGGTTGTTATTTGTTTCCTACCTACTTGCTGATTTCCTGATTCCTGTGCACCAGTTCTGATTACATGACCTTTGGTTCACATTACTCCTGCTTTACCACTGCTGTATTAAAGTGCTAGCTCTGCTGCTGACTGAACATTAGTTCATCTGCTGATTTCAGTGTGCTGCATATTAATCATTGTATGCCAGCCATCATCTCATGTGGATTGTAAGCTCTGCTTCAGTTACTTTCCATTACTGCCTTCATATCAGTTCAGCTGTTGACCTATCTAACCCGTGGATTGCAAGCTCTTCTATAGTCTGTGCTTTAACCTTGTTTTCTGTTCTCTGTGAAAAATGTGTTCCAGTTTCTTACTGTATTCCAGTATCAATCTACTATTGTGAGTTTCACTACAGTGTGTACTATAGATATATAGTGCAGTTTCTTTTAATGCTATGTGCATTTCTACTTCTATTTTCTACTACCCTATTTGAACTGGCATCCTACTCTACGCCTGAGGCCTGTGATATGTGTTGCCATCCAGTAACTTCCTCATATCCTGCTGATTGTTCCTGATTCTATTCTGTAATGTTCTATCATTCTGTTCACATCTTTGCTACTCTGCTATTCCCCAATTCTAAACAGTCCAGTAGAGACCCATACCACTGTGGATAAGACCTGGGCCAGCTGAGCCTGAAAGCTCAACAGAAGGACAAGGCTGGTTTAGGCAGAAAAACTCCTATAGTGGTGTGGTGTGTCTGTAGGCCAATATGACATTATGCTCCTTCCTCCCTACCTGTTTCGCCTTCAGGTAAATGTTTATACCTGAATCTGAACATGTTTCACTTAAATATTCTTTTGTTATGTAGCTTGTAATGCACCCAAAATACTGATACTCACTGCAATATGAATAGCAGCTTTAATTCATGCTGAAATATATTAATTTGCTCAATTGAAAAAAAAAAAATAGTAACCCAGTTTTTAATAATGCAGATGTATAGAAACTAAAGAAATAAAAGGTGAGAGCTAGCAGGTTAAGGTTGATCTGCAAGTAATTTAAAAATCCTTATTAGGTTTCCGGAAATCCTCTTCCTAAATTTATTGGCTAAAGTTGTGAAACACCCTCTGAGTCACTAACGGTTATTAGGTTGAGACTGAGAACAGTGCCAAGTCTAGCTCACAGACGCATTCATTATTAATATTTAATGAAAGAAGGAGTGTCTCACAGTCACCTGAGATAACCCTGGGACAGATTAGTATGTCTACATGAACAAATCTCTTCCTTTATGTTAGCGCAACAAACAATAAGCAAACTGAGAGGTCAACAAAAATAAGGATGAACAACTTCTTTCCAGTGGCGGAACTATCATTATCGCGGGGGTCGCAGCTGCGACCAGGCCCATCACACCAGGGGCCCAGCTGTGCTGTCGACCCCTGCGATAATGATATTGAAACCTGTACTATGCGATCTGAATTGATCGCATAGTACAGGCCCTCTGGACAGAGAGACGTGGCCCGTGTGACATTGTCACCGGTAGCCACACCTCTGCTGGTCTTGCGCGAGGGGGTGAAAGCTCCGCCCCCTCAGACTCTGAGCCTCCTAGAGCGACGGATGTCCGTGACATCCTGGCGCTCAGAAGATAACGGCTGCTGCATCGACCCCCCTTCCTGCAATGAAAGGTCAAAAAAAAAAAAATCTGTGGGTATGTATGTATTGTAAGTCTGTGTGTGTGTATGGATGTATGGATGTAAGCCTGACTGTATGTACAGTGGATATAAAAAGTCTACACACCCCTGTTAAAATGACAAGTTTCTGTGCTGTAAAAAAATGAGACAAATAATTTCAGAACTTTTTCCACCTTTAATGTGACCTATAAACTGGACAACTCAATTGAAAAACAAACTGAAATCTTTTAGGTAGAGGGAAGAAAAAATATAAAAATATAATAATGTGGTTGCATAATTGTGCACACCCTTAAACTAATACTTTGTTGAAGCACCTTTTGATTTTATTACAGCACTCAGTCTTTTTGGGTATGAGTCTATCAGCATGGCACATTTTGACTTGGCAAGATTTGCCCACTCTTCTTTGCAAAAACACTCCAAATCTATCAAGGGCAGATTGCGAGGGCATCTCCTGTGCACAGCCCTCTTCAGATCACCCCACAGATTTTCAATCGGATTCAGGTCTGGGCTCTGGCTGGGCCATTCCAAAACTTTAATCTTCTTCTGGTGAAGCCATTCCTTTGTTGATTTGGATGTATGCTTTGGGTCGTTGTCATGCTGAAAGATGAAGTTCCTCTTCATGTTCAGCTTTCTAGCAGAAGCCTGAAGGTTTTGTGCCAATATTGACTGGTATTTGGAAATGTTCATAATTCCCTCTATCTTAACTAAGGCCCCAGTTCCAGCTGAAGAAAAACAGCCCCAAAGCATGATGCTGCCACCACCATGCTTCACTGTGGGTATGGTGTTCTTTTGGTGATGTGCCGTGTTGTTTTTGCGCCAAACATATCTTTTGGAATTATGGCCAAAAAGTTCAACCTTGGTTTCATCAGACCATAACACCTTTTACCACATGCTTTTGGGAGACTTCTGATGTGTTTTTGCAAAATGTAGCCTGGCTTGGATGTTTTTCGTCGTAAGAAAAGGCTTTTGTCTTGCCACTCTACCCCATAGCCCAGACAAATGAAGAATACGGGAGATTGTTGTCACATGTACCACACAGCCAGTACTTGCCAGATATTCCTGCAGCTCCTTTAATGTTGTTGTAGGCCTCTTGGTAGCCTCCCAGACCAGTTTTCTTCTCGTCTTTTCATCAATTTTGGAGGGAGCTCCAGTTCTTGGTAATGTCACTGTTGTGCCATATTTTCTCCACTTGATGATGACTGTCTTCACTAGACATGTGCAAAACTAAAATTTTCGTTTCGTTTTCGTCCATTCGGACGAAAATGTTATTTATTTAGTCTGAAACGAATTTCGTTCATTACTGCATTCGTTTCAGACGAAATTCGTTAATTATTTTCGTTTAGTTTAGTTTTATTCGTTCGTTTTATAGAATACGTGTAATACTATTGGCTTTCTATAAACCGAACGAGAGCCCCATTCATAAGAAATTCTTATGAATGGGGCTCTCGTTCGGTTCATAGAAAGGCAATAGTACTACATGTTTTCTATAAGCCGAAAGTCTATAAACCGAACGTTCGGTTTATAGACTTTCGGCTTATGGAATACATGTAATCCTATTGCTATTCTATAAACCGAACGTTCGGTTTATAGAATAGCAATAGGATTACATGTATTCCATAAGCCGAAAGTCTATAAACCGAACGTTCGGATTATAGACTTTCGGCTTATGGAATACATGTAATCCTATTGCTATTCTATAAACCGAACGTTCGGTTTATAGAATAGCAATAGGATTACATGTATTTCATAAGCCGACAGCCTATAAACCGAACGTTCGGTTTATAGCCTGTCGGCATTTCACTACACGGAGACAGAGTCTCCATTCATAAATTTAGTTCGAACGTTCGGTTTATAGACTGTCGGCTTATGTAATACATGTAATCCTATTGCTATTCTATAAACTGAACTTTCGGTTTATAGAATGCCAATAGACTTACATGCATCCCATAAACCGAAAGTCGTTCATTATGTCGGTTTATGGAATGTAAGTGTACTATGCTATTGTATTCTATAAACCGACTCTATTTCGGCTTATAGAATGCAAAAGTACTACGAATGAACGAATGATTTTCGTTTATTAACCATTCGTTCATTCTGCTTTTGTTAGCTTAGCATTTTCGTTATACGTTTTTCGGACGAATGGACGAAAATGCTATTTTTGGACGAAAATGCATTCGTCCGAAAACGAATGCACATGTCTAGTCTTCACTGTGTTCCATGGTATATCTAATGCCTTGGAAATTCTTTTGTACCCTTCTCCTGACTGATACATTTTAACAATGAGATCCCTCTGATGCTTTGGAAGCTCTCTGTGGACCATGGCTTTTGCTGTGGGATGCGACTAAGAAAATTTCAGGAAAGACCAACTAGAGCAGCTGAACTTTATTTGGGGTTAATCAGAGGCATTTTAAATGAAGGCAGGTGTATGCTGACTCCTATTTAACATGATTTGGAATGTGATTGCTTAATTCTGAACATAGCTACATCCCCAGTTATAAGAGGGTGTGCACACTTATGCAACCACATGATTTTATTTTTATATTTTTTTTCTTCCCTCTACCTAAAGGATTTCAGTTTGTTTTTCAATTGAGTTGTACGGTTTATAGGTCACATTAAAGGTGGAAAAAGTTCTGAAATTATTTATCTTTGTCTCATTTTTTTTACAGCACAGAAACCTGACATTTTAACAGGGGTGTGTAGACTTTTTATATCCACTGTATGTGTAAGTCTGACTGTGTGTATGTATGTAAGTGTAAGTCTGACTGTGTGTATGTATGTAAGTGTAAGTCTGACTGTATGTAAGTCTGACTGTGTGTATGTATGTAACTAAGTCTGACTGTGGGTATGTCTGACTGTGTGTATGTATGTATGTATGTAACTGTAATATTATAACAAATATGATATAAAACCAGCTATATAGTTATAGCTGGTTTTATTGAATATTTGTTATATAAATATTATAAAACCAGCCATATATGGTATACACATATTAAATAAACCTGAGCCATATATATATAAATATATATATATATATATATATATATGTCCAACGGAGAAAGTAGAAAGCACGCACTCACGGGACAAATTCAATCAATATCATATACAAGTAATCGACGTTTCGGTCCCCCTCAGGGACCTTTATCAAGTCTTGATAAAGGTCCCTGAGACGGACCGAAACGTTGATTACTTGTATATGATATTGTTTGGAGTATCAACTAAAGATAATATTGATTGAATTCGTCCCGTGAGTGGGTGCTTTCTACTTTCTCCGTTGGACTTTTGTGTGTTTCTGCTGCACAGCACCCGGGCACATCGAACCTGCTGCTCCTTATAGCTGAGTGCACCGCCTTTGGATCTTCTATATATATATATATATATATATATATATATATATATATATATGGCTCAGGTTTATTTAATATATATAAAAAACATATTGTTCAGGTTTATGTAATATTTATATAATATATATGGCTGATTTTATAATATTTATATAACAAATAAAAAACTATATAGGAGTTGCATGGTGGCTTCGGGGGGCCCCAGGGCAATTTTTGCACCTGGGCCCGGTGGTTTCTAGTTATGCCTCTGCTTTTTTACATAATATCCTTAAAGGGACTTTGTAAACCTAAATTACATGTTACTTTATACTGTAGATGTAGAGATGAACAAATCTCAAATATGAACAACAAAATTTCTAATAAACAAAATAGAAATATCTGTTTTAAATGTGTCCGTGGTGTCTCCTGTTTATGACATCACCTGTAGCTTGATATACCGTATTTGCTCGATTATAAGACGACCCTGATTATAAGACGACCCCCCAAACTTTGTATATTCCTTTAGGAAAAAACTAAAAGCCTGAATATAAGACTACCCTATAGGAAAAAAAGTTTAACTTGAATATATGTAAATTGCTTTTTAATATTTAATAAAAAAATTATATTATACAAATTTATTTGTTGTTTTTATTTCCTTTTATGTGCCAATGCGGCCCCTCTCTCCCCCTCCCCTTGTCTGTCTATCTCCCCCCTCCCCTTGTCTGTCTATTTCCCCTCTCCCTCCCTCCCTCCCCTTGTCTGTCTAATTCCCCCCTCCCTCCCCTTGTCTGTCTATTTCCCCCTCCCTCCTCTTGTCTAATTCCCCCCTCCCCTTGTCTGTCTAATTCCTCCCTCCCTCCCCTTGTCTGTCTAATTCCCCCCTCCCTCCCCTTGTCTGTCTAATTCCCCCCCCTCCCTCGTCTGTCTAATTCCCCCTCCCCTTGTCTGTCTAATTCCCCTCCCTCCCCCTCACCTTGATTTTTTCCCTGGTGGCTAGTGGGGGCAGCTGGGGGATGTCTGCACGATACGTGCATACATCCTCCATGCTGCCCGACACCTCCGTCTATTATGACGGACAGCTGGTCCGTCATAATAGACAGAGGTGTCGGGCAGCATGGAGGATGTCTGCACGTATCGTGCAGACATCCCCCAGCTGCCCGATTCACCCTGGTGGCTAGTGGGGCAGCAGAGGAAGTCTGCGCGATGAGCGCAGATCTCCCCTGCTGCCGCCCGGCACGCTCGCCGGGACTTCTGTGACGAAAGCGGAAGTACCCGGCTTCATCACAGAAGCCCCGGCGGGCGTGCCGGGCGGAAGCAGGGGAATCTGCGCTCATCGCGCAGACTTCCCCTGCTGTTAGAGAGGGGGATCCAGGTCCCCTGCAGCTTTGCTGGGGACCTGGATCCATGTCTTATAATCTGACCTCAATTTGAGGTCAGATTATAAGAGACCTCGATTATAAGACGAGGGGTAGTTTTCAGAGCATTTCCTCTGAAAAAAACCTCGTCTTATATTCGAGCAAAGTACAAATGGACTAATTTTCAGTGAAGTTGTATACGCCATAGACACATTCAAAATACAGAAACCAAAACACATTAAAAATACAGATGTGTTAGCCTAGTGGGCTGAGATTTATGTATGCATCCTTCCTCCTCTGAGAACTAATGCTTTAGAGAGAGATTCATGGCATGTTTTTATTTTTTTTGCCTCTGCCATTTGTTTTTTTAGAAACACATGTTAATTGTTATTTGTAGTCTAATGTTATGAAGATCTTATTTAAGTTATTATAACTAATAAAGCATCATCATATTCTGCAGCATTATCGGGTGGAATATATAAAGTTAAATCAATTTTATGTAGAGAACTACACTGTACTTTGACATTTTTACATCCAAGCTTATCCTTGTCCAGTGTATTTTAGTCGGGCAGAGGATACATCAAGTAAATTGCTAAGCAACAGAAGATGTCATACTTGAGGGTGAGGAAATTAAGGCAAAATATGATTTGGGTCTATGGACCGAAAAATAAAGAATGCTATTTTTCTAATTCACTACAGTCTAGATTTTGATTGCCAATGGATATTTAATATCACAATATATCCTACCTGGTTAAAAACATTATTATTATATGTATTTTATTCTTATAATATATATTTTTCACTTGTGCTTCTATAGCAGAAATACAAGTAGAAAAAGAAGTGACTGTTTGTTGGGCAAGACGTGTCTGAATTAGATGAATGTTATGTAGTGAACGAACAAATTAAAGGTTGCGCTGTAATTTATCTTTTTTTTTCTCTTGTCTCACCGTCGACACTTGGTCCCCAATATGTTTATTGATCGCAAAATAATACATCAGAAGTCATCATTTCAGGAACGAAATCTTAAATATCTACTGATAGTTGGGGAACTTTGAAAAAAAAAGTATAGAAAAATTGTTTTATTGAATGAACGAAAGCTACAAGGACTGAAAAAAAAATCTTTGGTGAACTTGTCGAATGCGGCTAAATGGGGCCTTATGTTCTGGGATAGAAGGGATATGAGATATTCTGTCAAAACAGAATTGGGTTAACATGCAGGTGTAGAAGAGGTCACCACATAGAAATGGCCTGTAATATTGAAATATATGAAAGGGCAGCATGACAACAGGTTGGTGATGCAGCCTCATCACAAGCCTGTCAGTCAGAGGCCCTCAGCCAGTAATTGCCCTTCATGGGCGACCGTTCCTCCCCCTTTGGAGGCTGGGCAATACCTTTATAAACCCTGGCAGAGGTTTTGCCCAGCCTCTTTCTACAATAAAAGAAATCAGTTCCCTGCAACCCATCCCTCTTTGTTTTGTCTATGTGAGGTGCCATGTTGGCAGGGGGTACCCGAGGTCTGGCATCAGTGCAGGGGGTTGACTGTCTTGGCTATGGCCAACCCGGGAGGCAGTAGTTCTGGTAGCTAGCTGCACGGGCTCCCCATGGGCTGGTCCTTGGGGAGTGAATATCAGACGGCTACCGTGCAGGGGCATCGACGCCGGTAGCCAGATATTTTTGGTGATGCCTACGTCCGATCCTCGGGTACCCAATCCTAGATATGCTACCGCTTTGTGGCATATACATGCCTGTGCTTAACAAGATGGTGGTTTGTACATGGGTTTACATGTTATACGTGTTGAATGGTTTTTAGTATGCCTTAAAGTTTTCTAAGTTACTGATATAAATATAAAATCTTTGTTGCAGTATTTCTCAATAAATACTGTGACCTTCATATCCAGTTTGTTGTCCGTGTCTTTTCTTGGGGGGAGGGTGCGTTAATTCTCCATACCTTTGTCATGCACAAGTCAAATAACAATAAACAAAGCACTAGAGTTTGCTATTTCAGATTTCACCATGTGATACCTGAAAGTGTCAAGGACAGAACACAGAATTCAACACAGTGGTGAATGGACACAAGTCAAATGCATTCCAATTAATGATAGCCAGAAATAAAGCAGCTGTCTCCTGGAAAATAGGTCAGACAATTCTCTAATGATGTGACGCAAGTGGCGAAGACTGTAGAACGTTCAGTTTCCAATTGTCTGCATTGGTATAATTTCCAATCATACCTCAAGGGAATGGCACGTTACAAAATCCAGACTGTGTGTGCCCAGTTACAGACAATTTAAATAAGGACTGGATGAGCGACAAGCATCTAAGTCATTAATCCCCTTGTTATAAATGTAATGAACAACATTTAAGGACAAAAACTGCCATCCTTTCCCTCATAGCTTTGACTGGCTAGAGGACGTGAAACTATAAGGCCATTAAACATTTTACATATTTACCACCAATAAATACAACCTTAATTAGATTGATATGTTTAGTGGGTTGACATTTTAATTTTCCAATAATAATTTGTAGACAGCTAGTGGATCGGTCTTGCAAATACCCCACTATAAGTTCAGCTGGATCCCACATTCTTTGTATATGCCACCACAAACATGGTAGCCTTGTGCCATAATTATTGGACCAGTCACTAAAGGTGTGTACTGGCCTTATTATAATCACACTGGTAGTCCAGGAAAAACATAACAGACCCACATATGACTAATTTCTCTTAAAAAAGAACCGGAGAAACATCTGTTTTATATTGCATCACAGCAGCATCTTTCACTTATCTTAAAGAGATCCAGTTACCTATTTCTGCTGTGAATGTGGAGAATATAAAATCGTCAAATATGATCCTAACATTGTGTTAGAAGAATTCAGTGCAAATGCATAAATAAAAATGTGGTTTGAACTTATATGTTTATGACATTACCTGTGACTTTACACGTAAGGACCTGCTTTTACTGAAAAAATTCCAAGGTAAAGTCATAAACATAGACACACCATTTTAAAAAAAATATTCTCAAAATGTATGCATTTGCTGGAAATTCTGCAAACCAAGTGCACAGATAAAAAAAAATGTAAAAAATATTTTTTACATTCACAGTATAAACAATAATCAGAGTTCCTTTAAGACGTTATGCATGATCATGGAAAACTTGTACTTTTCATAGTGATAATAATGAATAGTGAATTGTGAAATAAGTAGATTTGGGATGTAAGAACAGGCACGTAACACTGCTAATTGACTGCTATACATTTACATGTTATCCTTAAAAATACTATTTTGTTTAATAAAAAAAAAAAAAAGGCAAAAACCAAGCAAAACCTGGCATATTGAGTGGCAAAATCCTGATATAGAGTGGCAAAATCCTGGTAAATTATGGGGCAAAATCTTGGCATATTGAGGGTCTAAATCCTGGCATAGAGTGGCAAAATCTGTCATACTGAGTGGCAAAAACCTGGCATAGAGTGGCAAAATCCTGGCAAATTATGGGGCAAAATCTTGGAATATTGAGGGTCTAAATCCTGAAATAGAGTTGCAAAACCTGGCATAGAGTGGCAAAATCTGGCATATTGAGTGGCAAAATCCTGGCATACTGTGGGGCAAAATCCTGGTATATTGAGTGGCAAAATCCTGGCATATTGAGGGTCTAAATCCTGATATAGAGTGGCAAAACCTGGCATAGAGTGGCAAAATCTGGCATATTGAGTGGCAAAATCCTGGCATATTGAGGGGCTAAATCCTGGTATAGAGTGGCAAAACCTGGCATAGAGTGGCAAAATCCTGGCATATTGTGTGATTAAATCCTGATATAGAGTGGCAAAACCTGGCATAGAGTGGCAAAATCCTGGCAAATTATGGGGCAAAATCTTGGCATATTGAGTGTCTAAATCCTGATATAGAGTGGCAAAACCAGGCATAGAGTGGCAAAATCTGGCATATTGAGTGGCAAAATCCTGGCATATTGAGGGGCTAAATCGTGGTATAGAGTGGTAAAACCTGGCATAGAGTGGCAAAATCCTGGCAAATTATGGGGCAAAATCTTGGAATATTGAGTGGCTAAATCCTGGTAAAGAGTGGCAAAACCTGGCATAGAGTGGCAAAATCTTGGCATATTGAGGGTCTACATCCTGATATAGAGTGGAAAAACCTGGCATAGAGTGGCAAAATCTGGCATATTGAGTGACAAAACCTGGCATATTGAGTGGCAAAATCCTGGCATATTGAGGGTCTAAATCCTGATATAGAGTGGCAAAATCTGGCATATTGAGTGACAAAACCTGGCATATTGAGTGGCAAAATCCTGGCATATTGAGGGGCAAAATCCTGGCATATTGAGGGTCTAAATCCTGATATAGAGTGGCAAAATCTGGCATATTGAGTGGCAAAATCTGGCATATTGAGTGGCAAAATCCTGGCATACTGAGGGGCAACATCTGGCATATTGAGTGGCAAAATCCTGGCATATTGAGTGGCTAAATCCTGGTATAGAGTGGCAAAACCTGGCATAGAGTGGCCAAATCCTGGCAAATTATGGGGCAAAATCTTGGCATATTGAGGGTCTAAATCCTGATATAGAGTGGCAAAAGCTGGCATAGAGTGGCAAAATCTGGCATATTGAGTGGCAAAATCCTGGCATACTGTGGGGCAAAATCCTGGCATATTGAGTGGCAAAATCCTGGCATATTGAGGGTCTAAATCCTGATATAGAGTGGCAAAACCTGGCATAGAGTGGCAAAATCTGGCATATTAAGTGGCAAAATCTGGCATATTGAGTGGCTAAATCCTGGTATAGAGTGGCAAAACCTGGCATAGAGTGGCAAAATCTGGCATATTAAGTGGCAAAATCTGGCATATTGAGTGGCTAAATCCTGGTATAGAGTGGCAAAACCTGGCATAGAGTGGCAAAATCTTGGCATATTGAGGGTCTACATCCTGATATAGAGTGGCAAAACCTGTCATAGAGTGCCAAAATCTGGCATATTGAGTGGCAAAATCCTGGCATATTGAGGGGCTAAATCCTGGTATAGAGTGGCAAAACCTGGCATAGAGTGGCAAAATCCTGGCATATTGTGTGGCAAAAATCCTGGCATATTGAGGGGCTAAATCCTGGTATAGAGTGGCAAAACCTGGCATAGAGTGGCAAAATCCTGGCAAATTATGGGGCAAAATCTTGGAATATTGAGTGGCTAAATCCTGGTAAAGAGTGGCAAAACCTGGCATAGAGTGGCAAAATCTTGGCATATTGAGGGTCTACATCCTGATATAGAGTGGCAAAACCTGGCATAGAGTGGCAAAATCTGGCATATTGAGTGACAAAACCTGGCATATTGAGTGGCAAAATCCTGGCATATTGAGGGTCTAAATATAGAGTGGCAAAATCTGGCATATTGAGTGACAAAACCTGGCATATTGAGTGGCAAAATCCTGGCATATTGAGGGTCTAAATCCTGATATAGAGTGGCAAAATCTGGCATATTGAGTGGCAAAATCTGGCATATTGAGTGGCAAAATCCTGGCATATTGAGTGGCTAAATCCTGGTATAGAGTGGCAAAACCTGGCATAGAGTGGCCAAATCCTGGCAAATTATGGGGCAAAATCTTGGCATTTTGAGGGTCTAAATCCTGATATAGAGTGGCAAATCTTGGCATAGAGTGGCAAAATCTGGCATATTGAGTGGCAAAATCCTGGCATATTGAGGGGCTAAATCCTGGTATAGAGTGGCAAAACCTGGCATAGAGTGGCAAAATCCTGGCATATTGTGTGACAAAACCTGGCATATTGAGTGGCAAAATCCTGATATAGAGTGGCAAAACCTGGCATAGAGTGGCAAAATCCTGGCAAATTATGGGGCAAAATCTTTGCATATTGAGTGTCTAAATCCTGATATAGAGTTGCAAAACCAGGCATAGAGTGGCAAAATCTGGCATATTGAGTGGCAAAATCCTGGCATATTGAGGGGCTAAATCCTGGTATAGAGTGGCAAAACCTGGCATAGAGTGGCAAAATCCTGGCAAATTATGGGGCAAAATCTTGGAATATTGAGTGGCTAAATCCTGGTAAAGAGTGGCAAAACCTGGCATAGAGTGACAAAATCTTGGCATATTGAGGGTCTACATCCTGATATAGAGTGGCAAAACCTGGCATAGAGTGGCAAAATCTTGGCATATTGAGGGTCTACATCCTGATATAGAGTGGCAAAATCTGGCATATTAAGTGACAGAACCTGGCATATTGAGTGGCAAAATCCTGGCATATTGAGGGTCTAAATCCTGATATAGAGTGGCAAAATCTGGCATATTGAGTGGCAAAATCCTGGCATACTGAGGGGCAAAATCTGGCATACTGAGTGGCAAAATCCTGGCATATTGAGTGGCTAAATCCTGGTATAGAGTGACAAAACCTGGCATAGAGTGGCAAAATCCTGGCAAATTATGGGGCAAAATCTTGGCATATTGAGGGTCTAAATCCTGATATAGAGTGGCAAAATCCTGGCATATTGAGTGGCAAAATCCTGGCATATTGAGGGTCTAAATCCTGGTATAGAGTGGCAAAACCTTGCATAGAGTGGCAAAATCTTGGAATATTGAGGGTCTAAATCCTGATATAGAGTGGCAAAACCTGGCATAGAGTGGCAAAATCTGGCATATTGAGTGGCTAAATCCTGGTATAGAGTGGCAAAACCTGGCATAGAGTGGCCAAATCCTGGCAAATTATGGGGCAAAATCTTGGCATATTGAGGGTCTACATCCTGATATAGAGTGGCAAAACCTGGCATAGAGTGGCAAAATCGGGCATATTGAGTGACAAAACCTGGCATATTGAGTGGCAAAATCCTGGCATATTGAGGTTCTAAATCCTGATATAGAGTGGCAAAACCTGGCATAGAGTGGCAAAATACAAAAACACTAGCAGAGCTGGAAACCCCAGAGAGGGCTCCAGTACCAAAAAGCTGGTCTGTATTAAATGGCACTCTGACCATAAAAAATGACAAATATACTCAAAATGACATAGAAAAATTGGTAATTTATTACAGGTCCATTTAAATGGGGTACCTAAAGGTGAGAGCACGTCTAGTAGTATTAAAAAAATGACAATAAAGCACAAACACAATATTTACAACAATTACACTGACAGATATAAAAAAAAAAACTATGATCCTGCAGGGCAGAGACAAAGCAAGCAGGTGTAGCTATAATGCTGTACACATAAGCTGATCTACCATTAAATCGTGCGTCCACGATATCGCTAATTGCAAAATTGGTAGGTATGAATGATATATGTAAGAAATTTTCAGCTGTAGATAGTCCTGTTGCAAGTAAATAAAAAAAAAAGGAGAGGTATAAATAGGTGATGAAAATCGGCAGTAAAGTGGCTCTGCAGGTGTAGAACACAGGCTGATGCAGCATGTAGGGATAATGTGAATAGATAAAGTGCAACTCCAAGGTTTAAAGTCCACAAGTATATATGGAGGGTAGCATAAACGCTGGGAACGAACACTTAATAGGCGCAGTGTACTTGGCAGACCTGGTACCTGAAGCTCCGGGGTGTAGCCTTCCGGTTACCTCCAGCAAACGGTCACCTGATATGAACTGCTTAGCGCCAAAGTGAACTGAATGAAGTTTCCACAGCCCTTGGAAAGAAACAAAAAATGGTATTCCCATACAAATTGCTCCATGCAGTCACAGCCTTCAAATTGCAGTTATGTACACTAATGTGCATATGCAGAGACTCTTCCTCTTCCTTGGCTCCTCCCACAGGAATGTGATGTCAAAAAAAAATGACGATCGTTTCGCAAAAGGCTTCTTCCGGGTAGTGATGCTCACTATGAGCCTTCCCTTTTATATACAGTTACCGGAGATGCGAAAATATGATTGGTGACATTCAAATTGTATGCATTGTATAGATAATCATAAATTAAGCGCTTATAATGTTAATCAAACATTATACTTGAACCCACAGGTCAGACCACACAAAAATAAGAACTAAAATAGACATGAATTAAATAATAACATAAATAACAAGAATCGAACAGAGGGGATAGTCTAACTGGAAAAAAAAAAGAAAGAAAAACACACAAAGATCCAAGGATACTAAAGGAGCACAGATAGATAGATTAGAATGGAATGCTCATGGGGCAGTGGGGGGGCTGCAAAAATACATCATGGATAATGTAACAAAGGAAAGAAAGAATTATTGAGATAGGTAACATTAAATTCATAAGTAAATATAAATATATAGATGGTAAGTTACTATGGAGAGAAAATTGAAATTGAAAGCTGAAAAAATTGAAAATAGGCAAAGTAATCAATCAGTGTGGCAGAAAGCAGCTATATTTCGTTTCATCATTCATGCCCATCGGTGCCAAAGTACACAGGTTGACTATCCATTTGCATTCTGCTTGAAGAAGTTTCCTATCCAAATTACCTCCTCTGAATCCCACCTTGACCTTCTCCACCCCCCAAGCCCTCAAGTCCATCTCCCTGCTCTGATGGCAGTCCGAGAAATGGAGAGCCACCGAGCTGTCAGCATTAATGTTTCTAATGTCCCCCATATGTTCCAAAACCCTGTCTTTTAATTGTCTAAGGGTTTTTCCCACATACAGTTTATTGCATGGGCATTGCAGAACATAGATGACACCAGATGTGTTACACGTAATGTGATCCTTAACATAAAACTGTTCCTTTTTATGGTTAGACCATTTTTTAACCTTTTTAATGACACGGCACGCTTTGCAATGTTTGCAGGGAAAACAAGCATCACGGTTATTCTCCTGCTTTAACCAGTCTTGTTGGCTCCTCCCACAGGATTGTGATGTCAAAAAAAAACGACGATCGTTTCGCAAAAGGCTTCTTCCGGGTAGTGATGCTCACTATGAGCCTTCCCTTTTATATACCTGACCTTTCAAAATGGCTATGAACTAGAAGGTCCTTGAGATTCGGGGCCCTTCTAGCTGTCAACTGGGGCTTACTTCCAATGAATTTATTTATACCTGTGTCCATTTGGAGAATTTTCCAGTGTTTAGTAAGAATAGTTCTAATCGTACCCCATTGGTCATTAAATGTCGAAATAAATCTAACCACGTTGTCAGTGTCCCGGTTAGGTCTCTCTCCAAACAGTAGATCATCCCTCTTACTCTCTCTGGCCCTCTGATAGCCTCTAGATATACACTTTCTCTCATAACCTCTTTCCAAAAAACGTGATCTTATCTCCTCTGCTTGTTTAGTGAATCTGTCATCCGTAGAGCAGTTTCTCCTTATACCTAAATACTGACCAACGGGAATACCCTGTATCAAATACTTGGGGTGATGGCTCTCTGCCCTAAGTAAAGAATTTGTGGCTGTAGGTTTAGGGTAGGTATCAGTTTCCAAATGATCTCCCTCTCTTATGATACTTAAATCTAAATAGGACAATTGGCATCTACTGGACTCGTAAGTGAAACGGAGATTGCGGTCATTGTTGCCTATCACTGTCATGAAGTCCTCCAGCTCAGCTGTTGAACCCTCCCAGATGACTAGGATATCATCGACATAGCGGATCCAGAGGGCCACATGTGCCCCAACAGTGTCCAATAACTGGTTAAATACCACTTCTTGCTCCCATGCTCCCAAATGTAGACATGCATATGTGGGGGCACACGTGGCCCCCATGGCTGTGCCTGTTTTCTGGAGGTAATACCGCTGACCAAATGTGAAATAGTTATTTGTAAGTATCAACTCCAGAAGTTCTAACACAAAATACGTGTGTCTATTGAACTTCTCCCCTCTGGTTCTAAGGAAATACTCTGAGGCCCTTAAACCAACATCATGTGAAATAGACGAATAGAGACTTTCTACATCTATAGTAACTAAAATAGTGGATTCGGTCAACGTAAGGCCCTCTAGTCTGCGTAGAACATCTGTGGTATCCTTGACAAAAGAGGGCAAGGTTGTCAGGAAAGGACGTAGGATGTGATCTACATATCTACTAACATTTTCCAGGGGTCCCCCAATGCCGGCCACAATTGGGCACCCTGGGGGATGGATCATACTTTTATGCAATTTTGGTATGGTATAGAAAGTGGGGACAACAGGGTGGCTACTAACCAGAGCTTTGTGTTCATCGAGATTAATTAATCCAGACCGGTAGGCTCGATTAAATTTCTCCATAAGTATGTCAACTATCCTATTTGTTGGATTAGTGTCCAGGATTTCGTACTGTTCTTTTTCTCTAAGTTGTTTACGTACTTCGAACACATAAAGACTCTCATCCATAACCACCACGTTGCCCCCCTTATCTGAGGGTTTAATGACAATGTCCTTCATATTTTGAAGTTCTTTAAGGGCCCTGCGTTGACCGAAACTCAAATTACCCTCCGCTCTAGGATTAACAAACAGAGAATCCAAATCTGACTCCACAAGTTTTACAAAATATTGGACGCTTGGTACAGAGGAGAGAAGGGGCATCCATTTGGACTTAGGTTTAAAGCTAGTGAAACCTATGGCTCTATCTGTACCTTCTAATGTCTGTGGACCTCCTGACTCAACTTCTAGAGCTCTAAGGGTGTCAAGTAGGGGTTCATCTCTGATGTCCAGTTCAACCTTCCTAGGAATATGGGAAAATAGTTTGCGCGAGATAAGGCGTCTAGCAAACAGATGAAGGTCTTTGTGGACTTGAAATTTATTTAGCGGCTGTGAGGGTGAGAAAGAGAGTCCTCTCTGTAAAACCTCAAGGTGGTCAGCATTGAGGGCTACTTTGGATAAGTTAACTACTTGTAGTTTCTCCTCCACTGTTGTCTCTGTGGCGGGTTCCTGTCCCTGCTCCTCATGCGCATTGCACTGGTTTCTCTTTGTGTAGACTGTTCTAACTCTGCTGGAGCTGCGTCTACTTCTCCTTGTTTTGCGCTTCCCTGATGTCCTAAAAAAGTCCTACTTTTTGTCCACTTCTTGGCATCCTTGCTCCCCCCCTCTGAGTCAGACTCTGAAATGTCTGTATATAGGGAGCCCTTCCAATCTCTCCTTCTCCTGCTAGTATATACTTCTTTTTTCTTATAATCCTCACTGTCCCTGAGGAATTTTTTCCTCTTCCTAATTTTGATCTCTTCCCTCAGAAGATCCAAATCCTTCTGTAAATCCCTATTAAGTTTCTCAAAATGAGTACTCTCTGTCCACCTGTCTACCTTCTGTTTGGCCTCTTGGGTCTCTCTTTCAAGTTTTGTCAATTGAGCCATATTATCCTCAATAATTAAGGAGATAAGGGCCAGAAAGCACTCACTTAAAAAGGCTTCCTATCTCTCTCTGAAGTTCTCAATAGATGGACTGGCTAGGTTATTTCCTGGGCTCAGATGTAATCTTAGACCCCTAGGTATCATTTTTAGGTCATGATATTTCTTCAAGGTGCACAACTCCCACTTACTTCTTATCTGCTTCTGCAGAAGGGCCTTATAGTTTTTAAAATCCCCAAATACAGTTGTTGACTCCACAGTCACTGGGGTACCATCATCTCCTACTGTACTAGCCGACTGTATATCAAAAGTTTCGGCTAGTTCATGATCCCATTCAACCTCAGAGATAGAGTAAGCCATGTGTAGTAAAGAAAAATATATATTACAAATATACCAATAAACAAATATATGTACAGGGAGTGCAGAATTATTAGGCAAGTTGTATTTTTCAGGATTAATTTTATTATTGAACAACAACCATGTTCTCAATGAACCCAAAAAACTCATTAATATCAAAGCTGAATATTTTTGGAAGTAGTTTTTAGTTTGTTTTTAGTTTGAGCTATTTTAGGGGGATATCTGTGTGTGCAGGTGACTATTACTGTGCATAATTATTAGGCAACTTAACAAAAAACAAATATATACCCATTTCAATTATTTATTTTTACCAGTGAAACCAATATAACATCTCAACATTCACAAATATACATTTCTGACATTCAAATACAAAACAAAAACAAATCAGTGACCAATATAGCCACCTTTCTTTGCAAGGACACTCAAAAGCCTGCCATCCATGGATTCTGTCAGTGTTTTGATCTGTTCACCATCAACATTGCGTGCAGCAGCAACCACAGCCTCCCAGACACTGTTCAGAGAGGTGTACTGTTTTCCCTCCTTGTAAATCTCACATTTGATGATGGACCACAGGTTCTCAATGGGGTTCAGATCAGGTGAACAAGGAGGCCATGTCATTAGATTTTCTTCTTTTATACCCTTTCTTGCCAGCCACGCTGTGGAGTACTTGGACGCGTGTGATGGAGCATTGTCCTGCATGAAAATCATGTTTTTCTTGAAGGATGCAGACTTCCTTCTGTACCACTGCTTGAAGAAGGTGTCTTGCAGGAACTGGCAGTAGGACTGGGAGTTGAGCTTGACTCCATCCTCAACCCGAAAAGGCCCCACAAGCTCATCTTTGATGATACCAGCCCAAACCAGTACTCCACCTCCACCTTGCTGGCGTCTGAGTCGGACTGGAGCTCTCTGCCCTTTACCAATCCAGCCACGGGCCCATCCATCTGGCCCATCAAGACTCACTCTCATTTCATCAGTCCATAAAACCTTAGAAAAATCAGTCTTGAGATATTTCTTGGCCCAGTCTTGACGTTTCAGCTTGTGTGTCTTGTTCAGTGGTGGTCGTCTTTCAGCCTTTCTTACCCTGGCCATGTCTCTGAGTATTGCACACCTTGTGCTTTTGGGCACTCCAGTGATGTTGCAGCTCTGAAATATGGCCAAACTGGTGGCAAGTGGCATCGTGGCAGCTGCACGCTTGACTTTTCTCAGTTCATGGGCAGTTATTTTGCGCCTTGGTTTTTCCACACGCTTCTTGCGACCCTGTTGACTATTTTGAATGAAACGCTTGATTGTTCGATGATCACGCTTCAGAAGCTTTGCAATTTTAAGAGTACTGCATCCCTCTGCAAGACATCTCACTATTTTTTACTTTTCTGAGCCTGTCAAGTCCTTCTTTTGACCCATTTTGCCAAAGGAAAGGAAGTTGCCTAATAATTATGCACACCTGATATAGGGTGTTGATGTCATTAGACCACACCCCTTCTCATTACAGAGATGCACATCATCTAATATGCTTAATTGGTAGTAGGCTTTCGAGCCTATACAGCTTGGAGTAAGACAACATGCATAAAGAGGATGATGTGGTCAAAATACTCATTTGCCTAATAATTCTGCACTCCCTGTATACAAGGTGGCCTGACCTGTAGGTTTAAACATAGAGTGGCAAAATCCTGGAAAATTATGGGGCAAAATCTTGGCATATTGAGGGTCTAAATCCTGATATAGAGTGGCAAAACCTGGCAAAGAGTGGCAAAATCTGGCATATTGAGTGACAAAACCTGGCATATTGAGTGGCAAAATCCTGGCATATTGAGGGTCTAAATCCTGATATAGAGTGGCAAAACCTGGCATAGAGTGGCAAAATCTGGCATATTGAGTGGCAAAATCCTAGCATACTGAGGGGCAAAATCTGGTAAATTGAGTGGCAAAATCCTGGCATATTGAGGGGCTAAGTCCTAGCAAATTATGGGGCAAAATCTTGGCAAATTATGGGGCAAAATCTTGGCATATTGAGGGTCTAAATCCTGATATAGAGTGGCAAAACCTGGCATAGAGTGACAAAATCTGGCATATTAAGTGGCAAAATCCTGGCATATTGAGGGGCTAAATCCTGGTATAGAGTGGCAAAACCTTGCATAGAGTGGCAAAATCCTGGCAAATTATGGGGCAAAATCTTGGAATATTGAGGGTCTAAATCCTGATATAGAGTGGCAAAACCTGGCATAGAGTGGCAAAATCTGGCATATTGAGGGTCTACATCCTGATATAGAGTGGCAAAATCTGGCATATTGAGTGACAAAACCTGGCATATTGAGTGGCAAAATCCTGGCATATTGAGGGTCTAAATCCTGATATAGAGTGGCAAAACCTGGCATAGAGTGGCAAAATCTGACATATTGAGTGGCAAAATCCTGGCATACTGAAGGGCAAAATCTGGCATATTGAGTGGCAAAATCCTGGCATATTGAGTGGATAAATCCTGGTATAGAACGGCTAAACCTGGCATAGAGTGGCAAAATCCTGGCAAATTATGGGGCAAAATTTTGGCATATCGAGGGTCTAAATCCTGATATAGAGTGGCAAAACCTGGCATAGAGTGGCAAAATCTGGCATATTGAGTGGCAAAATCCTGGCATATTGAGGGGCTAAATCCTGGTATAGAGTGGCAAAACCTGGCAAATTATGGGGCAAAATCCTGGCAAATTATGGGGCAAAATCTTGGCATATTGAGGGTCTAAATCCTGGCATAGTGAGGGGCAAAATCTGGCATATTGAGTGGCAAAATCCTGGCATATTGAGATGCTAAATCCTGGTATAGAGTGGCAAAACCTGGCATAGAGTGGCAAAATCTGGCATATTGAGTGACAAAACCTGGCATATTGAGTGGCAAAATCATGGCATATTGAGGGGCTAAATCCTGGCATAGAGTGGCAAAATCCTGGCAAATTGAGGGGCAAAATCCTGGCATATTGAGATGCTTAATCCAGGTATAGAGTGGCAAAACCTGGCATAGAGTGGCAAAATCTGGCATATTGAGTGACAAAACCTGGCATATTGAGTGGCAAAATCATGGCATATTGAGGGGCTAAATCCTGGCATAGAGTGGCAAAATCCTGGCAAATTGAGGGGCAAAATCCTGGCATATTGAGATGCTTAATCCTGGTATAGAGTGGCAAAACCTGGCATAGAGTGGCAAAATCTGGCATATTGAGTGACAAAACCTGGCATATTCAGTGGCAAAATCATGGCATATTGAGTGGCAAAATCATGGCATATTGAGGGGCTAAATCCTGGCATAGAGTGCCAAAATCCTGGCAAATTGAGGGGCAAAATCTTGGCATATTGAGGGGCAAAATCCTGGCATAGAGTGGCAAAACCCTTGCATATTGGGTTGCTAAATCCTGGCATATTGAGGGGCAAAATCCTGGCATATTGGGTGGCTAAATCCTGGCATATTGTGGGGCAAAATCCTGGCATATTGTGGGGCAAAATCCTGGCATATTGAGGGGCTATATCCTGGTATAGTGTGGCAAAACCTGGCCTAGAGTGGCAAAATCCTGGCATATTGGGTGGCACAATCCTGGCATATTGGGTGGCTAAATCGTGGCATATTGAATGGCTAAATCCTGGCATATAATGCATAAAAATATGCAACCTAGTCCGTCCTGTGTCAAAACGAGCACTGAAAGCGGATTTTTTCCGCTTTCAGTGCTCAAACGGTATTGAAACGATGCTTCCGTATGGAAGCATCGTTCAATACTGAAAAAAATGCCCAACGGCATTTTGATCGCTCCGGAGAGTGATAGAAATGCCGGTTTTAAAGGCACAGTGCCTTTAAATTGACGGGGATTAAAAAGTGAATTTAAAAGCTTCATATGCTCTGTAAATGTTGCTGATTGCCTCAAAAGTCGAGGCAATCAGTAACACAAAAAAAAATGCACGATCTTGGTCACTGTGTGACCAAGATGGCGCTGCCCTTCTAAGGGCAAGAGCACAGGAGGCAGGAAGTAGCTGCTTCCTTTGCTCTCTGGCTGTCACACGATTGTCTCATCACAGAGGCAATCTGTGACTGCCAGGCAGAGTGACATGCAGTGGGGATGCTCTGATGATTAACCCTATATTGATCTGGCCACTTAGGATCTGCCTCCTTCTCCTCACATTTTTTTTTAGTGAGGGAGAGAGACAGATTAAAGTAATAACAGTAAGTGTAAGTACAATAAAATAATAAATACACAATACACTAAAAATAAAACAATAATCTTTTTTAACCCCTTAAGGACAGAGCCTTTGAAACATTTTTGTCCTTTCTGGACAATGCCTATTTTAACATTTCTGTGCTGTTTGTGTTTAGCAGTAATTTTCTTCTTTGTCATTTGCTGTACCCACACATATTATATATTGTTTTTATCGGGACAAGAAGGGCTTTCTATGGATGCCATCTTTTTGATCATATCTTATCATATTATTAAAAAAAATAATAAAATATGGTTAAAAAAAACAAAATACACAAATGTCTTTGTTTTTATTTGAAACAACTTCTCCTCATCGACAATAGCGAACGAAAAAACATGCTAAATAGATTCTACTATTTCTCCTGAGTACAGGGATACCACCCATGCATAGGTTTGTTGGGTTGTTTGGGGGCTAAAATGCCAAATTTTTGAGGTGCAGTTTTTTGTTTTCCAACTTGAAATTTTTACATGCAGACAGCCTGCACCCATGTCCCATTTGGGACATATTTGAAGCCAGCCAGTGTATTTTACCCCATCAACCCATATATTTTTTAAAAGAAGACACCTTAGGCTATCTCAAATGGTGGTATTTTTACACTTTCCATGCACTAATTCTACCATCAGCCTTTGTCAAACTTTGTGGTAGTAATTTTTTTGTGGTTTTTTTTCACAAACCTTGTACTTCAGACATGAATTCACAGATTATGGAATGTGTCACTGCCAAATAACACCCTAATAAGTGTTCAGCAACATCTCTTGAGTACAGGGATACCACCCATGCATAGGTTTGTTGGGTTGCTTGGGGGGTAAAAGGCCAAATTTGGTAGGTGCAGTTTTTTGTTTTCCAAATTAAAATTTTGACATGCAGACCGCCTGCACCCATGTCCCATTTGGGACATATTTGAAACCAGCCAGTGTATTTTACCCCATCAACCCATATATTTTTTAAAAGAAGACACCTTAGGCTATCTCAAATGGTGGTATTTTTACACTTTCCATGAACTAATTCTACCACCAGCCTTTGTCAAACTTTGTGGTAGTAATTTTTTTGTGGTTTTTTTTCACAAACCTTGTACTTCAGACATGAATTCACAGATTTTGGTATGTGTCACTGCCAAATAACACCCCAATAAGTGTTCAGCAACATCTCTTGAGTACAGGGATACCACCCATGCATAGGTTTGTTGGGTTGTTTGGGGAGTAAAAGGCCAAATTTGGTAGGTGCAGTTTTTGGTTTTCCAAATTAAAATTTTGACATGCAGACCGCCTGCACCCATGTCCCATTTGGGACATATTTGAAACCAGCCAGTGTATTTTACCCCATCAACCCATATATTTTTTAAAAGTAGACACCCTACGCTATTTCAAATGGTGGTATTTTAACACTTTCCATGCACTAATTCTACCACCAGCCTTTGTCAAAGTTTGTGGTAGTAATTTTTGTGTGGTTTTTTTTCACAAATATTGTATTTTAGACATAAATTCGCAGATTTTGGTATGTGTCACTGCCAAACAATAACCCAATATGTGTTCAACAACATATCCTGAGTACAGGGATACCACCCATGCATAGGTTTGTTGGGTTGTTTGGGGGCTAAAGGGCCACATTGTGAAGGTGCGCATTTTCAACTTGGAATATTGACGTGTAGTCAGCCTGAGCCCATCTTTCATTTGGGACTTTTTTTTAAGTAGGACAGTGTATTTTAGCCCAAAAAGTATATATTTTGTAAAAGTAGACACCCTAGGCTATTTTAAATGGTGTTATTTTAACACTTTCCATGCACCAATTCTACCACCAGCCTTTGTCAAAGTTTGTGGTAGTCATTTTATTGTGTATTTTTTCCCACATACATTGCACTTTAGACACAAATTCACATATTTCGGTATGTGTCACTGACAAACAATACCACAATATATGTTCAGCAACATCTCCCGAGCACAGGGATACCACCCATGCATAGCTTTGTCAGCTTTGTTAGGGGTTGAAAGGCTACATTTGAGAGGTGCGCTTTTTGATTTTCAAACTTGGAATTTGAACATGTAGAGCAAGGAAGGGGTTAATAGCTCTTATAAGAGCCTTTGTAGTACTGTACAAAAAAATTAACCCCTAAAAATGCACAGACAAGAAAAAATGTTCTGCTGTGCAGTGATCAGTGGCAGGGAAGGGGTTAATACACTACACTATACAAAAGGTATGGCTTTTATAAAAGCCCTTGGGACTCACAATTTATTAACATTTTATTTAATTTATTACAATTTAAAAATTATGTTATACAGATCTGTCTCTTTCCCTCACTAAAACTCAAGTGAGGAGAGGGAGGCAGATCCATATGGGTCAGAACAATATTTACGGACCAGACGAATGGTGATGCTCATCTGAGAAATCACCAAACCACCATTGCCACTGATCGGCTGTTACTGATCGCTATACACGCGTTCAGACAGCTTCAAAAGGAATACACGTAATCCCCTAGTGGGTATAATTAACCCCTAGTGAGTCTGACAAAAAAAATGCTGATAGCAAAAAAAATCCTTCGGCGACTAGATTGCTCCATATGCGCTGCTTAGGCAGTGACCATATGCACTGCTTAGGCAGTGACCATATGTGCTGCTTAGGAAGTGATATACGGCAAGGAAGGGGTTAATAGCTCTTAAAAGAGCCTTTGATATACTGTAATAAATCAAAGTAAAATAAAATAACCCCTAAAAAAATGCACAGACAGCAAAAAATGTGCTGCTGTGTAAGTGTGATGATATGGAACTGGATAGAGACCAATATGCAGGGCAACAATATATATTCAGGTATAAACGTAATAAATAACTATACCACTTGTAATCCACAGTGGCAAGGTTGCCTGGAGGAAGATGCACACTTGTAATCCACACTGCAGGGGTGATTTGGAGAATAACGAGGATAACGATGGTTACAGGAAAACAGATAATCTTCAGCACGAGTAAACAGTCCGAGATCAGGGGCAATAGAGAGACAGCGTAACGATAAACAAGCCAGGGTCAGAACCAGAGAAATGAGCAAAACGGTAGACAGTCCGGAATCAGGGGCACAGGCAGACAGAGAGTAGTCAGGAAAATCCAAGGGTCAGCAACGATAATCAGGAATAGTAAACGCTAGGCTTCAGAAAACACGAGAATCACCAAGCACTGCTTGTCTGGTGATTCTGCCTTTTAAATCCTCCCGCGCCTCGCGGGTATGCGACGGGCGTGATGTCATCAGGCGCGCGCCTCTGTGTAGAAGGATAGACTAGCGGTGTGAACGCGCTAGCCAGCGCGTGAGATGGATCCTGGCTGCAATACAAGGGGGTGTACTCAGGAGAGTTGCTGCGGGGAAGATCCTGACAGTTCCCCCTCCCAAGGCGAGACCCCCGGGCTCGCCACCGGCCAGGGCGATCAGGATGACGAGCATGAAAAGCTTGAACCAATTCGTCGGCGTGAACTAAGTTGGCCGGTTCCCAAGATCTGTCGGCTGAGCCATAGCCTTTCCAATGGACGAGGTACTGAAGCCGGCCACGATAAAGACGAGAATCCAACACCTCCTCAACCTCGTATTCTTCGACCCCATCTACCAGAACAGGAGCAGGAGGAGACACCGTTCTATCTGGGAAGGAATTGTCTACCCAAGGTTTGAGCAGAGATACGTGGAACACTGGATGCACCTTCATAGAGGGGGGTAAACAAAGCCTCATGGCCAAAGGAGAGATGATCTTAGTGATGGGGAATGGACCAATGAATCTGGGACCCAATTTCTTCGTGGGACAAGAGAGTTTCAGGTGTTTAGTGGACAACCATACTTTGTCACCAGGTTTGTATAACGGAGCGTCGGATCGGTGACGGTCAGCAAAGTTCTTGTACCTTTGTTGAGATTGGAGAAGGGTATTACGTAGTAGAGAATACGTGCGGGTGATATTACGAACATGTATGGAGACAGAGGGAACGGTGCTGGAGATGGGTGCTCCAGGAAGCATGGAGGGGTGAAAGCCATAGTTCACAAAGAACGGTGATCTCCTAGTAGAGCTGTGGATGTGGTTATTATAAGCAAACTCAGCCAGGGGTAAATAAGTACTCCAATCATCCTGGAGGTGTGTGGTGAAACACCTCAAGTATTGCTCTAGAGTCTGGTTGGTTCGTTCCGTCTGACCGTTACTTTGGGGATGAAATGCTGTAGAGAGAGAACGGTGAATATGTAATTCGGCACAGAAGGCTTTCCAAAAATGAGATGTAAATTGGGTCCCTCGGTCGGAAACTATGTTCTCAGGTAGACCATGTAATTTAAAAACTTCACGTAAAAAGAGATCAGCGGTCTCTGTAGCCGAAGGTAGATGAGTGTAGGGTATAAAGTGTGCCATCTTGGTAAAACGGTCCACAACCACCATTAACGTGTTGTATTGTTGAGATAGGGGTAAATCCGTAATAAAATCCATGGACACTTCACTCCAAGGTCTTGTAGGTATGGACAACGGTTGGAGAAGACCCGAAGGTTTGTGATGGCTTTCTTTAGCACGAGCGCAGGTGTCGCAACTTGAAACAAACCTTCTTACCTCGTCTCGTAGTGTAGGCCACCAAAATGTTCGTGAAATGAGATCTTTGGTTTGACGAATGCCACCGTGCCCTGCTGTTGGGGAGTCGTGGAAGAACTGCAAAATCTGTAGACGAGCTTCGGGAGGTACATACACTTTATCTTGATAAAAGAATAATCCTTGTTGGTGTGTCAATCGTTCAGGATTGGGTACATCGGGACTTGAAGAATGGGTACGAATGGTATCCCATATAGATTGTGTGGCATTTAAGAAATGTTCCGACTGGAGTATAGTACTTGATCTCTCTTCATGAATATCTTCGGGATTGGACATACGTGATAGAGCATCTGCCTTGAGATTGCGGGAACCTGGACGGTACGTGATATGTAGTTGGAAACGCGTGAAGAAGAGTGCCCATCTCGCCTGTCTCGGTTGTAATCTCTTAGCAGTACGCAAATATTCGAGATTTTTATGATCTGTAAAGACGGTTATCGGGAAAAGCGCACCCTCTAGCAAATGTCGCCACTCCTCCAATGCGAGTTTGATCGCTAGTAATTCTCTCTCACCAACATTGTAATTTCTCTCTGCAGGTGATAGTGTTCTGGAGAAAAAGGCGACGGGATGCAATTGTTCATCTTCTTTATGACGTTGGGAAAGAATTGCCCCCACTGCAGTATCAGAAGCGTCTACTTCCAGCGTGAAGGCTCTTGTCGGATCCGGGAGAATTAAAATTGGAGCTGTGGTAAATCGAACCTTCAAGGAATTGAAAGCCTCTTGTGCTGTATTATTCCAAAAGAATGATCTGTTTTTAGAAGTTAAGGCAGTAATGGGTTGTATGACCTTAGAAAAGTTCCTGATAAATTTCCTATAGAAATTTGCAAAGCCCACGAATCTCTGTACACTTTTCCTATTAGTGGGTGTGGGCCATTCTTGAATAGCATTGATCTTTTTTGGGTCCATCTGAATGTTGTTCGGTGATAAAATAAAACCCAAAAACTCAACTGATCTTGTCTCAAATTTGCATTTCTCCAATTTTGCATATAGTTGGTGTTGTCTCAGACGTGCAAGGACAGTGCGGACATGTTCTCTGTGTTTCTCCAGTGATGAAGAGTAAATGAGTATATCATCAAGGTAGATGACAACGAAACGGTCCAGGATGTCACGGAAAATATCATTAACGAAATGTTGGAAGGTGGCTGGTGCGTTACACAGTCCAAATGGCATTACCTTATATTCAAAGTGTCCATAACGTGATCGGAAGGCGGTTTTCCATTCGTCTCCCTCTCTAATTCGTACCAAGTTATATGCACCTCGAAGATCAATCTTTGTGAAGACTTGAGCTGAACGGAGGTGGTCCAAGAGTTCTGAAATAAGAGGTAGAGGATAACGATTTTTTGTGGTAATATTATTGAGTTCTCGGTAGTCAATACATGGTCGTAATCCACCGTCTTTTTTCTTGACGAAGAAAATGCCAGCCCCAGCAGGTGAAGTGGATGGTTGTATAAAACCTTTGGCTAGATTTTCTTCTATGTAGTCTTTTAATGAGGTGAGTTCAGGTTCGGCGAGGGGGTAAATTCTTCCAAAAGGAATGGGTGCTCCGGGAAGAAGATCGATGGGACAATCATAATCCCTGTGAGGAGGGAGTACATCTGCCTTTTTCTTCTCAAATACGTCGTGGTACTGTGTGTAAGCTGAGGGTAACGTAGAGGAGGAATCTGGTTCTGTAATAAAACATAAAGTACCCTTGTCCAGACATGTGTCGGTACAGTGTTCAGAAGTAAACGCCAAGGTACCTGTTCCCCAATTTATAACGGGATTATGTAACCGGAGCCATGGAAGCCCTAGAATGAGGGAGAAGATAGGTGCTGGTACAATATCAAACTGGATGAGCTCTTGATGTCCTTCGCCGATAGTCATGACTAAGGGGATGGTTTCGTGAGTGACCGGACCTGTCTTCAACGGGCTACCGTCTACGAGCTGGATATGCATTGGCGACTTCTTACGATGGGTAGGAATTGCGATGGCTTTGGCGAGATCGGTGTCGATAAAACATCCACTGGCTCCGGAATCCACCATCGCCATCAGGGAAATAGGGCCTTTAGTCCACTGCAGGGAGAGAGGGATGGAAAGATGAGGAGTCTTATCGGGAGACGTTACTGTGTTTCTTGCAGTAGGAAAAGAGGTGATCTTACCATTAGTAGATCGTCTGCGGGCCCGGCATTCTTTGTACATATGGCCTGATTTACCGCAGTATAGGCAGAGATTTTGACTCCTACGTCTGGCTTTTTCCTCGGCAGAGAGGGGACCTCGAACTAATCCGATCTGCATGGGTTCATCGGTGCCTTGGGGTGTAGGGGTTCTGGTCTCGTAATGGTAGGGACTGTAAGCAGCTCCTGTAGATGGAGTATTGTTAGTACGTTCCGCTTTTCGTTCCCGTAGTCTGCGGTCTATCTGAGTGACGATACGAGTAAGATCATCCAAGGAGGAGGGTATACCAACTCGTGCCAATTCTTCTTTAAGACCATCAGAAAGTCCTAAACGGAACTGATCCAGTAGTGCTGATTCATTCCAAGTCGTTTCCAAAGCGATCCTGCGGAATTCGGTAATATACTCCTCTACTGGTCTACGGCCTTGTCTAAGAGAGCGAATAGCACTTGTGGCCGAGGTAACTCTAAAAGGATCCTCATATAAGGAGTCCAGAGCTTGTCGGAAGGACCCCCAGGTGTCGAGGACTGAACTATTGGTGTGAAGGAGGTGGTGAGCCCATAATTGGGGTTCCTCTGTGAGAAGGGAAATCACGGTATGTATCTTCACGTAGTCAGATGCGTAGGTTCGTGGACGGAGATTAAATAGAATTTGACACGAAGTGATGAAGGTACGGTACTTCTTTCTATCTCCAGTGAATTTCTCAGGTAATACCACTTGTGGTTCGAGAGCGGTAGCTCCTTCCAGTAATATGGGAGCCGGAGGAGGTGCATGAACCCCTACTGCAGGTTCGGGGGCATTACCTGGATGGGTCTGTAAATGTTGTACCTGTTGTTGCAGGTGGGCTTGGCCTGTTTGTAGGTCTTGCACTGACTGATTCAGTGTAACCAATTGCTGAGTGAGAGCAGCAATAGCCTCCGTAAGTCCTGCGGTCTCCATGAAGAAAGGGCTTGGTGATTATGTGATGATATGGAACTGGATAGAGACCAATATGCAGGGCAACAATATATATTCAGGTATAAACGTAATAAATAACTATACCACTTGTAATCCACAGTGGCAAGGTTGCCTGGAGGAAGATGCACACTTGTAATCCACACTGCAGGGGTGATTTGGAGAATAACGAGGATAACGATGGTTACAGGAAAACAGATAATCTTCAGCACGAGTAAACAGTCCGAGATCAGGGGCAATAGAGAGACAGCGTAACGATAAACAAGCCAGGGTCAGAACCAGAGAAATGAGCAAAACGGTAGACAGTCCGGAATCAGGGGCACAGGCAGACAGAGAGTAGTCAGGAAAATCCAAGGGTCAGCAACGATAATCAGGAATAGTAAACGCTAGGCTTCAGAAAACACGAGAATCACCAAGCACTGCTTGTCTGGTGATTCTGCCTTTTAAATCCTCCCGCGCCTCGCGGGTATGCGACGGGCGTGATGTCATCAGGCGCGCGCCTCTGTGTAGAAGGATAGACTAGCGGTGTGAACGCACTAGCCAGCGCGTGAGATGGATCCTGGCTGCAATACAAGGGGGTGTACTCAGGAGAGTTGCTGCGGGGAAGATCCTGACAGTAAGATCACTGCGTACACAGCGATCAATTGCAGGGAAGGGGTTAAATACTGGAAACGGCTTTTATAAAAGCCTTTGGGTCTCAATTCTATTAAATATAATATAATTAAAAACTTACATTATACAGCTCTGTCTCCCTCCCTCACTAAAACTCAAGTGAGAGGGAGGCAGATCTACACGGGTCAGATCAAATATTTACACATATTGATCTAACCAGACGAATGGTGATGCTCATCTGAGCAAACGCCAACCCGCCATTGTCACTTATCAGCTGTTACTGATCGCTATACATGCGCTCAGACAGCTAAAAATTTTTTTTTACGTTAAACGTAGTCCCCTAGCGGGTATAATTAACACGTGACGGGTGTAATAAAAAAGTTTTTAAAAAATTAAAAATGCTTCTGCAGCAAGATTGCTGCATTTGCGTCAGATCGCTGATTAGGCAGTGATCTACGGCAAGAAAGGGGTTAATCTCTCTTAAAAGAGGTTTTTTTATACTGTAATGAATTACAGTAAAAAAAAAATAACCCCTAAAAAATGCACAGACAGCAAAAAATGTGCTGCTGTGTATGATCACTGCGTACACAGCGATCAATGGCAGGGAAGGGGTTAAATGGCTTTTATAAAAGCCCTTGGTGTTTAAAATTTTATTAAATATTTTTTTTATTATTTTATTTTATTTTTTTACTTGATCTGATCTGTCTCTCTCCCTTACTATAACTAGTAAGGTGAGGGAGGCAGATCAATACTTGTCAAAGGCAATATTTAGTAATATTGCCTTTGACAGTATGGTAAGTGCTCATCAGAGCACTTACCATACATGCCTGCACACAGATCACATAGATCTGCTGTGCCGGCATCCATTGGCTCCCCCTAGAGCATCGGAAGTGAAATACTTTCACTTCCGATGCTCTTGCCATTAGAAGGGAAACGCTGCCTGTACAGGCAGCGTTCCCTTCTACTGAGTCGATGGGGTCGCTCAGGAGAGCGACCACCATCGGCTCTGGGCAGCCTGGAGGTGTTGTTAAGTGCCTCGCTGGCGAGGCACTTTAACAACACCGCAGATGCTTAGAAAGCGAACGATCGTTCGCTTTCTAAGCACATGTGTGCAGCGGGCGCAGCCATTTTTAAATGGCTGCTACGATCACTCCGTGGAGTGATCGTAGCGCGCCCCTGCACATTTGGGGGGTGTTGCACAATGCCTCTACCTAGAGGCATTGTAGCAACACCGTTAGAGTAAAGAAAGCGACCGCTGGTCGCTTTCTTTACTCCATTTAGTGCATGACGTGCCAGGCACGTCAGCTGTCGGCAAGTCCACGATTTGCCGTGACGTGCCTGGCACGTCATCTGTCGTTAAGGGGTTAATAAAAACAATTCCTTGGCATTGATCTTGCGTAAGCAGTGATCTTGCACATCAGCGCATTTATTTTTTTGCTGTTTGTGCATTTTTTAGGGGTTAATGTTTTTTGTACTGTAATTTATTATTACCCCCAAATAACCTAACCAATCTATACATGGGTGGTATCCCTGTACTCAGGAGATGTTGCTGAACACATATTGGGGTGTTGTTTGGCACTGACACATAACAGGATCTGTAAATCCATGCCTGAATTACAATGTGTGTGACAAAAAATTACTACCCAAAACTTTGACATAGGTTGGTGGTAGAATTAGTGCATGGAAAGTGTTAAAATACTACCATTTGAAATACCCTAGGGTGTCTAGTTTTCAAAAATATATGGTTTTGTGGGGTAGAATACACTTTCTGGCTTCAAAAATGTTGCAAATGGGACAAGTCAAAATTCCAAGTTGGAAAACCAAAAAGCGCACCTCTAAAATGTGGCCATTTTACCCCCAAATAACCTAACCAACCTGTACATGGGTGGTATCTCTGTACTCAGGAGATGTTGCTGAACACATATTGAGGTGTTGTTTGGAAATTCACATTTTCAGGTAATGTTTACCTAAATTGAATCATAAATGTGAAACATTTTAAAAAATATATTTTTCTGCAATCTTTGGCAAAGGTTGGTGGTAAAATGGCTACATGAAATGTGTCGAAATACCCCAAGTTAAATGCCCTGAGTTGTCTGGTTTTCAAATAGATGTACATGTGGGGGAGTAATTCATGGATTTAGTACAGATATCAGTGTTACAATATCCCTATCGCTAATTTTGAAAAAAAGGATTTTGAAATAGCTTTGCACTACTTATAGTTCTGGCCCTGTAACATGAATAAAAAAGCACAAAAACATCAAACATGTGCTATTTCTGAACTCAGGACAAATATTAGAAACTATTAAGCAGTGTTTTTTTTGTTGTCTCTTGTAGATGAGTATACGATTTTTCAGATAAAAGTCAGAAAAAAAATGTTTTTTCATTTTTTTTGCCATATATATATTTTTTTTTTATATCAAATTACACGCTATTATCAAAGTAATGGTATCAAAAGAAATCCCTTCTTACGAAGATAAAAACAATATATAGTTTGTGTGGGTACACTAAATGAAACACAAACACCTCAGAAATGTTAAAACAGCCCATGTCACCAAGAGTCGGACAAGCCAAAAAAGTAATGTCACTAAGGGGTTAAAATAGATGGTTCTCCCTGGACATGGATTCTACATTTTGCATGGAAAAGTTTTACATGTCCAGGAAAACAACTTAACTGGCAACCCTAGTTGTACAACTGGTGGAAAACTCCTATAACTATTTTGGGGGTCTGCCCGCTGTCCTGCCAAACTCTACTTCTATCCCATTTTTAACAGCACAAAAGCGCACTATAGGGAGATTCTCTGTGTGTTTGAACATACACTTTTAACTAAATTATGCATGGAAAATAATAGGTCCATTATATAATTTTAAGGACCTTTTCCTCATTATAGATAGAATAACACTACATGTTCAGCAACAATCTATAATACCACAGGGTAATGCGAGTCAAGTAGCATTCAGAGGACTTTATTTATCTCTGTTATTAGATAATGAATGGGTTCTTGACAGTAACAAGTTCTTTTACCACTCTATTTTAATCTTTTGGATTTTCTCCCACTAGGAAACTTCTATAACTTTATTCAATTTGTCTCTGTAAAGTATGTCAGTTTTCTAAAATCTCTAGTACAGGAGTTGCCAACATGCGGCCCACTTGGGTTCAGTGCCCATATTCTCATTATCCCTATGAATGTACACTTTTGTTTGAATAAAGTTCATTTAAACTTGTTTTGAACTGCTTTTGTATTACTGATAAATAACCAAACATTTTTATATGATCAATAAGCTATTCCAACATGCACATTCATTGTTGATTATTCGGCCCACTTCAGAAAAAGCACCTCTGCTCTAGTAGTTTCTGAAGTTGAAATCCTTCACCATAGCACCACTCATGCCTTGCTTGAAGAGAGGACTGATTAAAGACCTTTTT
Source organism: Pelodytes ibericus (assembly GCA_036172795.1). Lineage (NCBI taxonomy): Eukaryota > Metazoa > Chordata > Amphibia > Anura > Pelodytidae > Pelodytes > Pelodytes ibericus. The sequence goes on from CM069858.1 coordinate 162,219,835, forward strand.
AAAAAATATTTTACTACCAGGAATATCAATACTGAGGAAAGAAACAGAACAGAATCTGCTTTCCAGATTAGAAGAGCGTCATGACTCCATGCACTGAATGGGCAGATTAAACAACGGCAGCTTCCTACGAGCCATTTGTGTACACGTGGGATACAATACTGTGGAGGAAATTATTTAGCATTATGAACACAAGCTGTACCTTTCTCATGACCTCTCTAGAATGAGATTACTCCTATGTCGGCAGCTTTCTGCCCCCTCATTCTTTTTCACTTGTGCTGGTTATAAAGCAAGGTTAGGAAATATGCAGCTATAATAACTATTTGCTTTAGTACGGCTCCCATCATACATCCAACACAAGGCTGGCTGAGAGCAGAGGAGTTGTGGTTCAGCTGATTAGAAAATAATACCATGCTCTCTGCATTGCACATTACATATAGCTATGCTATTAGCATATTCTAATGAAAGCACTGACTTTTCTAAACTAATTTGCAAATAAGTAGCGCATATGTAAATTTGAATCACTGAGAAATGAAGCACCGGCCTTCATGGATTCTAAGACTTCATGTTGATGCATGAAAATTCGTGTAATCCAAAAATTCCTGTCTTTCAACTATTCAATACGATTGGGCCGAAATCAACAACTTGAGCCAATCTTGGGTTAACACATTGGCCTCATTCAGATTGGGTTAACTTTGGCGTTTTAAGTACAGTATTCCCCCTATTATAAAAGCGCCAATTACACCCGCAGTAGAGCCAAATTCTGTAATAATGTTCAGACATTTTAATTCTCAAGCAATTTTTTTGGAGAATTGAATTTTAAAGGACAAAGTACAGTATAAAATATTTTAAAGTGGTTATTTGAAATGGAAAGTGTTATAATAGCATAAAATACTGATAATATCATTAGCAGTACATTGAAGCCCAGGTCAGGGAGAGGGCAGTCTGACGGGGAAGCGAGTTACCCAGGGAATGGTGATAGAAATTGTAAGAGAACAAGGGTTTCATGACTCCTAACAATCTTCTACAGACAAGTTTATTCATTATGTGATGATGATGACAATGAGGAAAACATACTAGGCAACGTTCTCATTTTGTCTGTATCATCATCATCATCATCACCAGCCTGACTTTCAAGTCAACCCACTGTGCAGATGGAGGAATGAAGCTGGAGAAATTGCCTCTGGAGCACTAGTAAGCTCCAATCTAGCTCACTTTATGGTCAATTTAGCGTACTTGTACCTAAAACTTGGCTTCAGTGTTCAGCTTTAAGCTCACACATCTAACTGGGAATTTCAAAATTAAGGCCAAAGTATCTGAGTTGGAAAAATTCTTCCATTCACCTGCATTGCAGATTTCTCCAACTCGGCTACATTTGCCTAAAGTTTGACATTATAATCTCAATTCACTGCAGTCTCTCTATATTGAGTACACTGTTTAATCCTGAACTAATGAACACTGACATTTCCAAAACAAATGAAATACCCTTTCGATTATTCAATACGGCTTAGATCAGCCGAAATAATCAACTTGTGCCAATCTTGCAAAGTTGGGAGGTATGTACTATACATGAAAAGGTATTTCATTTGGATTGGAAATGTCAATGTTCCATCTGCATCTGAAGCCAGGATCGCTACTGCACATGTGTGCAATGCTGCGCATGAGCAGTAAGCATTATATATATATATATATATATATATATATATATATATATATATATGAGGGGGGAAAATGCATTGGTAATGTTGAATTCAGACAGATGGTACCAGAACATTTTATAGCAACATTTTCATTGTAATTGTTTGTTTGACTTACTGGAAGCAGTAAAAGGAGGGTGAGACCAAGGCCAGTATAGCTGACTAACCTGGCAAAGTCTGAGGAGGAGCTGTTGTTGTTCAACCTCTCCAGGCTATGGGACCTCATTATCAGATGATGCTGGGGGTTGAAAGGTTAGAAGTATATTGAGACTGATTCCTTTCCAAGTTCCACCAAGTTGGCTGGCAATGATACAATCAGCTTTCAATAAATATATATGGGCCTCTAAGAGACCAAGACTTAAAATACAACTCCTGATGAAAAAGAAAAAAGAAGAGGGTCCAACAATCACAAATATTAACAAATATGCCCAGGTAGCGCTCCCAAAACAAGCTATTGCGATGCAATTTGAGAGATCCAGGGGAGAGGCGTGGTATGCTACGGAGCAGAAGATCATAGGGAATCAAATAGACCTGGGGTCCATTCTATGGCTATCAGGGCCTAAGTTGGAGAGAGTGGCTAAAACAATCAGGAATACAGCACTAGTACAAATTCTGAATTGTTGGATCAAATTTAAGAGGGGTCTAGGAATTAGTAATAAAATTCTTCCATGTCTCCCTATCTAGGTCTTGGAGGCAGAAGTAGATGACCTAGATCTCAGAAAGTGGAAAGAAAGGGGGATACTCAGCCTCAGAGATCTACTAGAAGGAAGCCGTATTAAGGCATTTGTAAACTCCAGGAAGAGTTTGACCTCCCCATGTGGGAATGTTTTAGATACCTCAGAGTTAAAAGTGCTATATCGAGTAAACTTGTAGGTGATATGCCCCCAAAGACACTAAACACCCTTTACGGAGATATTAGAAAGGCAGAGCAATAAACATCTGATGTCCAAGATATTGGACATTATTAGATGGTTGGCACAAAATACAGTACCCTCCGCAATTAAAAAATGGGAAAAAGATCTAGCGATAATAATATCTAGGGATGAATGAAACCAGGCACTAAAAAAAGACGTATGAATTTACCCAAAATTTTATGGGCAAGATCTAGAATATTGGAATAAATGGTATCAGACCCTCCAAGGTGGAGAATTAGACTAGCCCTCTTACGAAATAGTGCGGCAGGAAGAGGGAGGAGGGAGAAAGCCCCATGGGACATAGGTAGACATATATCTAATTTCAAAGGTAAGATGATCTATCTGGATAAATATGTACACAACTCTGCTAGCTGGAGAGATCCTAAAACACGGCAGACTGTAGAGCCCACCAGTATGTCTTGTATTGTAGTGTCTTGTTAGTATTGTATGTTAGTATGGCACATACATAGATATTTTACATGCACTAACAGAGTTCTTTGTAAAGAAGCTAATAATACTATTTCTGTAATTTTCTCTTTTTAATGCGAATTTTGATGGTAATTTATAGCTTTATGTGTGTCCTTCATGTATATTTATAATTTTAAAAAAAAATTAAAGGTTAGAAGTGAGAGAATAGTGTCCATACATAGCAATTGACAAACATACAGGGCCGTACTGGGAATAAAAAAACAGCTCTGGAAATAATTGTATACCAGCCCCATAGCATAACGTCTTTATTTTCTTGTTCATAAAAGTTAAAACTATGCATTTTGACCCCTTCTGGGACATAAGCACCAAAACCCAATTTTTTTGTTCCTGGCCCTGATCACAAGGTGATCAGTAGCCAAGGACACTATAGCAGAGACCCCAATCAGTGTCTTAATAGACCTTGTGGGTCATGCCAAAAAATCACGAGTCCTCCCGACGTCACTTGTCACGTCACGGAGGTGTACCTGAACTCTGAAGCTCGCTTTGAGCTCCGGCTATATTTTTTAGTCACAAGGCCACTCAAAGGGGCCACATCTGACAGATGAGATCCTGCTGCAGCGGGATCCGAGCACAGTTTATCGCGCGGAGCTGCGATAAATGCAGGACATTCTATGCTGTCCTAGCATCTTTATGGACAAAAGGAATAGGACGGCATAGAACATCCAAGCACCGGTAAGATGTTAAAACACATTTGAAGAGTATATTATTTATAGAAGAATAAATTATTTATAGATAAGACATAGGGCTCTCAACATTTTTTATCAGCATTTTTGCCCTTGCGGAATCATGTCTCAGGGAACGCCTACATATAATGCAGTAAATCCACAACCTTGGGATATCATTCCAATGATCAGTAAATTAGCAGTAAATCCATAAACCTGGTATATCATACCAATGAGCAGTAACAGTATAAATGTATTATATCATGCAAATGAGCAGTAAAAGCATAAACCTTGAACATCATGCCAATCATGAACAGTAAATGCATCAACTTTGTTTATTATTCCAGTGAGCCATCTGTGCCTCCAAACTGCCTGCCAGTGCTACCCCCCCCACAAACCTCTCAGTGCCTTCTCTGCCCCACTAGCCTTTCAGTGCCATCTCTGCCCTCAGCAGTCTCTCAGTGTCATCTCTGCCCCACCAGACTCTCAGTGTCATCTCTGTTCCCACCCTCTGTGCCATCTCTGCCCATAGTCTCTCAGTGCCATCTCTGTCCCCACAGACTCTCAGTGTCATACCTACCCAAGCCTCTCAGTGCCATCTGTAGCCACTTAGTGCCATCTCTGACAGCAGCCTATTACTGTTATCTCTGTCTCCAGCCACTGTGCCATCTCTGCCCATAGCCTTTCAGTGCAAGCTCTGTCCCCACTAGCCTCTCAGTTCCATATCTGCCCCACCAGCCTCTCCGTGCTATCCATAGCCTCTCAATGCCATCTCTGCCCCATCAGCCTCTCATTGTCATCTCTGCCCCCACCAGCCTCTCATTGCTATCTCTGCCCCAGTCTGTGTGCCATCTCCCAGCCTCTGTGTGCCATCTCTGTCCCATCCTCTGTGTGTCATCTCCCAGCCTTTGTGTGCCACTTCTGCCCCAGTCCCTGTATGCCATCTCCCAACCTCTGTCTGCCATCTCAAAGCCCCTTTGTGACATCTCCCAGCTCCTGTGTGCCATCTCACAGTCTCTGTGTGCCATCTCTGCCCAGACTTTTAGTGCCATCAGTAGCCTCTCAGTGCCATCTCTGACCATGGCCTCTCAGTGCCACCCCCAGCCTCTCTGTGCCATCTCTGCCCCATCAGCCTCTCATTGTCATCTCTGACCCCACCAGCCTCTCATTGCTATCTCTGCCCCAGTCTGTGTGCCATCTCCCAGCCTCTGTGTGTGATCTCTGTTCCATCCTCTGTGTGTCATCTCCCAGCCTTTGTGTGCCACTTCTGCTCCCAGTCCCTGTATGCCATCTCCCAACCTCTGTCTGCCATCTCAAAGCCCCTGTGTGACATCTCCCAGCTTCTGTGTGCCATCTCAGTCTCTGTGTGCCATCTCTGCCCCAGCCTCTGTTCGCCATCTCCCAACCTTTGTATGCCGTTGCCACAACCCCTGTGTGCTCTCTCCCAGCTGATGTTTATCATCTCCCAGCCCCTCTATGCCATATCTGGCCCTGGTCCCTGTGAGCCATCTCCCAGCCTCTGTGTACATTATCTGCCCCAACCCGTGTACCGTTTTCAAGCCCCTTTGTTCCATCTCCCAGTTCTCCCGGGGTTCTTGAACTTAAACTACCTGAATAAACCCCTCGATGGAATCACATAGTATGGTTTTACATGTAGTGGGATGAGTCTTTCACATATATCTAAATAACATGTATTATCAGCTCCTAAACCATTTTATTTTAAAAGTATGCACTAAAGTGCTATAAGTTCCAATGTTAAGTCAACAAGGTTATTATTATTGACAGGATATTAATTGATGCATAATTAAAATGGCAATACCACCGAATGTTTTATTATCATATTCATCAATAAACACAGTCTAAATAATTGTTAAATTGTGTTTGGAACAAAATAGATATCAAATTTATAAAATGAGCTTAACAAATTTACCTCTCACTCTTGAAGTCTGTACCAGACTCCCGCTTCTGCAAGGAATGCTTATAAACACTCCTAGTGGTTAATCGTAGGCCCATGATTACAAGCCAGGTTCAGGTACCTCACTGAACTGCTTAAAGGGTTTTATGCCCAGCAGGTGCATGTCAAAACAAGTGAATAAAACAACGTGATTAATCTGTTTTGAAGTCAATTCACCTTTTAGTAAGTACATAACTTGAAAATGTGTCTGCTAGAAAGTTACAAGGAAGGGGATACAAGGCAATGAAACATTCGTTTTTCTATTTAAAATCTTTTTCGCCATCTGCTATGTGCAGAATTACTATGTTTCCAAGAACTAACCTGGTACCATTAATATAAATTGGATCACTCAGGGTTTACTTGGTTGCTATATTCTAATATATATATTCTAATAAGAGAGGAAATGCTTTGAAAGGTCATTTCAGGTAAGCAACTGAGCACCTTTATGAGTTTGTCCATTATCTTCAGACCTGACAGACCTACTGGTGTCTGATTAGCTTCTCTATCTTTCCTATTAGAGAAATCACTCTCATCAAACCTGAAAATACACAAAAAGCAGCTGAGATATTAATATTGCATGCCTGTTTTTGGTAAGCCATACATCTTTCTGTAAAATTGGTTAAGACAAATCATAATGATAATCTCAGGTTATTTGAAGGATGATTAAAGAATTTTTTTGAGAAATAGTTTATTTTAAAGTTTAAAAGTATATGCATACATATTTATATTTAGTCATCAGAGTAAAACTGGAAAATCTAAATGAGTTGGGCTAGTCCTGTTTATAAATTTAAAAAAAAATACAATATTACATAAGACAGAGAGAAGGCCCACTAAATTGGTGCATGGATTGCAGGATAAAGCAGGAAAGGTTATCTTAACATAACGTATAGATTTGAACAAAAGCAAGACAGAAGTAATATGATTGAAACATTTAAATACATGAAGGGAATCAACACAGTAAAGGAGGAGAATATATGTAAAAGAAGAAAACTACTACAAAAAAGAGGGCATAGTCTTTAATTAGAGGGGCGAAGGTTTAAAAATAAAGAGCTACAGACAACGTTGGGGGGAGGGAGAGAGACAGAACAATGTTGGAGGGAGGGGGAGACAGAGACAACATTGGGGGGAGGGAGGGGGAGACAGAGACAACATTGGTGGGAGGGAGAGAGAGACAACGTTGGGGGAGGGAGGGGGAACATTGGAGGGAGGGAAGGGGAGCATTAGGCAAGTCTGGGTTGTAGGGGCAGCATTGGCTCATAAAAAGAAATGAAAACAAGGAATGCGGTTTTTTATATCATAATTTTTCATTAAATATTAAAAATCAATTTACATGTGAATAAATACAAGTTAAACCTTTTCCTATAGGGTAGTCTTATAGTCAGGCTTTTAGTTATTTTCCTAAAGGAATATCCGAAGTTTGGGGGGTCATCTTATAATCAGGCTCGTCTTATATTCGAGCAAATACGGTATTATGTCTGCTTCTGAAAACATTTTTTTATAAAATGATATACTAACTAGACTATTCTTGTTATGGAACCATAATAAAATGTATTCCCTTATTTTAACACATGTGGATCTATTTAATGTGAATATGTTTAGAACTTTATATGTTATGCCCCTACAGGAATACTGTCATTATAACTGGGCTCCAACTATCTACTGTTTCCATGAACAGTACACTGTATTCCCCAGTACCTTCTTCTTATTGCAGCATTTGTGATTCAGTTGGTTTGTCAAGGACATTCTGCATACAGTCTCAGGGGAGTTATGTGTTTAGCAGCATGAAGAAGATCGGCACAGCAGGGTTTTCAAAACCCCCCCAAAAAAACGTTCCAAATTGCACCAGCTGCAACATATATATTGAAGCGCCATTCCAGGTTAATAATAATTTAACTTACACATGTGCATCAAAGCTGTATGTAAACATGCATGAATTGGTTTAATTAGAAGTGGCTTTTTCTAATTAGAAAAATTACCTTAAAGGGACTGTATCACCTAAACATTGTTTTTACTGTGAATGTAAATATATTGTATTAGCAAATTAGGAGAAAAATGTGTTTTAAATGTGTATGTGGAGTCTCCGGTTTATGACATCACCTGTGGCACGGCATGCAAATGAACAGCTTTGATTCGTTCCTTAAGGAATGGGTTGTCATACCCTGCATGTGGCACAAGTGAGTAGGTAAACCACACATTCTGTTGTGCAATTAATACAATGTTTGGATTTGATAGGATTTTCCAATGCTAAATTATGTGAACCAGTGGTAAAAGTTAACACAGTGAAGGAGTTAAAGCATGCATGGGATAGGCATAAGACTATCCTAGATATAAGATAAGTATTTAGAAAATTGGGCAGACTAGATGGGCCAAATGGTTCTTATCTGTCAACACATTCTATGTTTCTATATTGTAGAGTTTTAAAGGACAGTTTAACTTGTAGACTGCACCTTTAAAATTTGGGATATTACCACAGACGTATTGTAAGTAAACTTCAAAGAAGTGCATGCTTGGTATGTGTGTGAAATATAACTTGTGGAACAGGAAAATTATAATTCAGTTGAATCACCCACCCAGGCAGACATTTATACATAATTGAGCAATACCAGACACTAATAAAACTGTATACTAATTATTGTTGGCGACATCATGGAGTCATGAAATCTTGTTTGTTTAGCTATTTTTCTTAATTTCCTAATTATTAAGATAAACATAGCAACAAGGACAAGAAATATAACAATATTCAGCTTCTCTATTCTGGTCAAGATTGGACACAATCAGCTCCACTTTATGTTATCTTGAGGGTAGTTGTAAGGCCTAGGCCTAGACCCAGGTGTGGCACAAGAATATTGATATCTCAAAATCAGCTCAATGTATTTGAGGTAGTTTAATGCTATGCCATTGCCAATGTCATATGGCAAATGTTATCACAGCTTTCCAACGTCTTTTAGCTGATGCCATGGCAGTCTGTTATATTCATTGAGCAGTACTATGTACCAGAGGTTCAGGGGCTTCTAAGCAGTTGATTGGTCATCCAGATAAGGTCTAAAAGATGTTGGAGTGTTGTGTACCCCTGACGTCCATCTCAGGCGACTGATCGATCTCAGAGGTGTCCCCTGTTTGGGCTCTGTATCAGTAGATTAGTAAGCGCCTCTACTTAGGAGTGTTTTTTTTTTACTGAAAAACTTTATAATTTATTTATCTGAAGAGCAGTGTTTAGCAATTAGTTGCCAATGAAAGAGTGGACAATGCTGTTTGCCTAAACAGGCCTTAAACATTTTTTTGATGTAACATTACTGTAGTGTTGTGCAATGTATTGTGGCAATTGGCAAGTAACTGGAAAACATTTGATGTCAATCAAGATTTTTTTGTTGGTGTAAAGTTGCTTAAAACATTACCTACTTGGTAATCATTAATGTTTATTCATAGTGTTTAAAAAAAACAGTCCAGCATCCTAGAGAGTTAATAAGGCATAGAAACCTTGCAGGCTTAGGTGTGTGTATTGCTTTTTGTGACACTGGCTATTCCACAACATGGGTTAAGATCAGCAGGGTATGCCAGTGATCTTGTAGGGTGATTACATCGGTCAGCTCAGCTCCTGCACACCGGACCCTGGGCCTGGTAGTTCTAGAATTCTGAGTAAATCAGTGCTGCAGAGACTCCACAACAGCACCAGCAATACTGACACATCTGATGTACTGTTAGGCCCACAGTTAGGGTTGCCACCTTTTCCTCACAAAAATACCAGCCTTAGTACTGTCTCCATAGACTTAACATTGGCCTGAAGCCAATTTTTTACCTGCCTGCCGGTAAAATACCGGCTAGGTGGCAACCCTACCCACAGGGGAGCAGAGGTGCTGCTTTAGCAAGCTCTTGACTAGTGTATCCTCAATGTGGGCTAGGTGCACGATCCCATGCTGTAATTTATTTTTTGTGTGTGCTCCGAATGTTATGAGGAGAGAGACACACCTGAGGGTATGGTATTTTACCGGCAGGCTGGTAAATAATTGGCTTAACCCCAATTTTAAGTCTATGGAGTTAGTAGCATGGCCGGTGTTTTTGTTGAAGAAAAGGTGGCAACCCTAATGGTGAGAGAGAGAGAGAGAGAGAGAGAGAGAGAGAGAGAGATAGACATTAGGGTATTTGGCGAGAGAGATATACATGAGGGTATAGAAACATAGAATGTGTCGGCAGATAAGAACCATTCGGTCCATCTAGTCTGCCCAACTCTATAGGGAGAGAGACAGACAAATATGGGGGTTATGCAAAGAGAGAGACACATCAGTGGCAGACATGGTGAACATGGGGGAATTGTATATATTGTTCTTTTTGTACTTTTTTCCAGTGATGCTCAGCCAGGCTAATGGGAGACTTTGGCTGGTTGGGCGTCATGGAAACTGTATTTAAAACTCACTCTGCTAGCCAGCTAAAAGTCTTCCATGTTGCTGGCTGACCATCATAGAAATAGTAGTATACTTCAGAAATAAATAAAAGCACTACAAAGTATTATGGCAAAAGATATATCTTTGTTTAAAATAAAAGTTAATGCTCGTCCTTTACATCAAAATAGAGTTTATGCTGCCACCCACACCCTAACAATGAGATTGGCATGCCTGGAGCAGACATTTGTAAAGGGGAGGAGTTAGTTATTTAGCCATGCCCACTGGGGGTCCCCACAAAAAATAAAAAAACCTGCTCCCAGACGTTTGTGACCCTAGGCTCAGCCCTGGCTAGGCTCAGAGAACTCCACCACATTGTTATGGTTAAGATTGCAGACAGAGAAGATGTAATGGCTATTGAGGGGATCATATAGCAGTTATGGACCCCAGCAACTGGAGGGTGCACTTGTACATGTAGGTATTAGAACTATTAAAGGTTAAAAGCATACCTATTGCCAATTTGGTAGGATGGATGGCAGCTTCATTCACATTCCAAGGGATGAAGCCGTCGCTTGGCGTTGAGCACAACAGGTTCATTGCTTCTCCACCAAGGGAAGAGGTTAAATTAAGAACCCCAAATCATTAAATATATGTGACACCTTTTAGGCTAATGCATATAAAAATTAACCCAGTGGAGTGCTTAGAAGTAATCCCACAACATTGAATTTTAACTATCTCTGGCAAATCTGCCTCAAAGGTACATTTAACTTATATTTAACACTGAATCACTGGTTAGCAGCAAAAATAGCCCACCATCCTATGTGGGGGGAAAAACATTTCTAATGGGTCTTTAAAAGACAGTGGTGAATAAATTGGCAAGATTGAGATTTATTCCAAATCAGCTAGTAATTATAGGTTTTTGTTATTCAGTTATCTGTTCACTGCAGTTCGCTGTTTAATGAATAGACCTCAATGTAAAAATAGCTGTGCTTTCCCTTCCTAGTGGTCAAATAAGGTAACATCATTCCACATCTTATGAACTGCTAAAACCGGTAATCCCCTGGTGCTCAAACATTGAACTGCACTAATAATACATACATTTTCATTGTCGTATTATATTATACACAGTGTTTAGATGGCAAATCTATTGCTCTAGAGAAGGCAAGATATTCTTGTTTCATAGATGTTTCAGATTACATAGTACTTATTTTTGGTGTATTCGTTTTCTAAAAGTTTCTCCAGATAGGAAACTCTGTTTGATTACTTACAGGGCTATTATCACAGTCTGACATGGGAAAACGTATTCCTTGCAGCATGCCACAACTAATTAATTCTTTACTTTATGTAAACGTTGATGAGCCAGATCTACTCATCAGATTTAAAATGGCTATTGACAGTAAATCTATGTCTTGGCTTTGAGCTTCACTAATTAAATTACATATTTAAAACACCAGCACCCGTGGGAATATCTGAAAATCTCATACCTCACATGGTAATTTCCTCTTGATTGATATAAAACGAATTCAAAGTTATTTATGTCTGCAAAATCAACAATTGTTATACTAATATAAATGTAGAAAGCTCTCAAAAAAATGCATCAGTAGGGAGTGGGGCTGTCTTTCCCTCTGTTTTATGAGATGCTATTTATTTATTTTTAAATACTTTATTCATTTTCCATATATAAATATTCAATTTAATACAAATATACAAAATGTATGGTTACAACAGAAAGGAGGTTCCCTCCCAATAAAGGTTTCCTCGTGTTCATAATTGAGTAGGTTTACCATTTTGTGTATTAATCATAGTTCAATCCAATATAAGTATATAATCACTCATCAGTCATTCATTCAACACACATTCATCGGTGGACAGTGGGGAGGACGGTGGGTGACCCCTGTTGCAGTTTGGATAAAATTTCAATTACGATTCAAATGGGAATACGGGCGGGAGCCCCGGAGGGGTCTGGGAGCGAGCGGAGGCCCGCAACGTTATCATTTTCCTTCCGACTTAGGCGTCCATCAACCCACACGACATTCCTCTACACAGTCTATCGCGCCCACGGGAGTCCAACTAGACCCCACGGGAGTCCAACTAGATACCTTTCTGACCCCAATATGTCTTGGTCAAAATAATGTTTCTCAGATACTCTTTGGAATCCAATTTGTGTTTTTAATTCCCCCCAGTCAGGGACCCGAGTTTTCCTCCAGTATCTGGAAAGGCAAATTTTAAAAGCCGATAAGATGTTAATACATAGACACTTATTAGGTCTGTCCAATATTGGTAAGTCTAAATGGAACAAGTATGTCTGGGGGAGAATCTCTCTATCGCATCCAAACAGGATTGACAATAGGGTTGCCAGTAACTTTTTAAATCCTAATAGCTTGTTACAGTCCCACCAGATGTGTATATGTGTTCCCGTATCTTTTTGGCATCTCCAGCAGAGTGCGCTTGTGTCCAGGGCAAACCTAGCCAGACAGTTTGGGACCAGGTACCATCTGTGAACAATTTAAAAAAATTGTTCCTGGATATTTATGCAATGAACTGCTCTTCTTGTTTCCCTCCATATCCTACACCAGACCTCGATATCAAAGTCCTCCCTGATGTCCCTTTCCCAACGTATAATGGCAGCAGGTTTTTCTAATGGAGCAAAAGTTCAGAGAAATGTTACTGTTTTAGAGATCTGTCACTTGGGGTTCACCGAAAGAATGTATCTGTCCCAGTCTGAGGCCTCCGCAGGAGGATTCACTGTGAGAAGAAATTTAATTCTCATATAGTTAAACTGTTCAGATAATGGAAGACCGTATTCTACATTAAGTACCTCAAAGGAAGCGAACCGTTCCTCTATATATAAGTCTTTGATGTCATTTATTCCTGCCTCTTTCCATCTATCCAGTCTTAGGTCTGAGGTATAAGCTGTCAGTATCTGTAGTGGGGCAGCTTTAGAAATATGGTTTCAGGGCTTTCTTGATTCTATACCAGGCCGACATGATATCTTTGATCATTCGGGCTGAAATTTTCATATTTGTAAAATGTTTTTTAGGTAACCATGGTAGTAGGGCTAGGTCTAAATCTTTGCATTGAAATGTCCCAATTCCCCTCCATCCATTTTCGCTAACTGTAGTATTTCTCCATGCTGAGCTAAATGATATTTGACAAGCATCATATATTTTGCGAACATCTGGGTAACCAAGTCCCCCCTTGTCCATGCCCTGCTTAATGGTTTGATTGGGGATTCGTGGTATCTTAACTGCACAAATATACCTTGAAAAAAGTATATCAAATTCGTTCAAAATAGTGTTGGAGACCTTATATGGAATTGTTCTGAATAAGTATATGAGTTTAGGTAGGATGTATGATTTTAGCACATTAATTCGGCCCATCGAAGAGATTACTATTTTAGACCATCTTGAAGTAGTTATTTGTAATTCTGATAGGAGTGTGGTGTAGTTAATACTGACTACCGTATTTGCTCGATTATAAGACGACCCTGATTATAAGACGACCCCCCAAACTTTGTATATTCCTTCCCCCCTTGTCTCTCTCTACCCCCCTCCCATTTTCTCTCTTCCCCCTCCCTCCCTCCCTCCCCTTGTCTGTGTCTCCCCCCTCCCTCCCCTTGTCTGTGTCTCCCCCCTCCCTCCCCTTGTCTGTGTGTCTCCCTCCTCCCACCCCTTGTCTGTGTGTCTCCCTCTCCCTCCCCTTGTCTGTGTGTGTCTCCCCCGTCCCTCCCTCCCCCTCACCTTGTTTCTTTCCCTGGTGGCTAGTGTGGGCAGCTGGAGGATGTCTGCATGATACGTGCAAACATCCTCCATGCTGCCCGACACCTCCGTCTATTATGACGGACAGCTGGTCCGTCATAATAGACGGAAATGTCGGGCAGCATGGAGGATGTCTGCACATATCGTGCAGACATCCCCCAGCTGCCCGATTCTCCTGGTGGCTAGCGGGGCAGCGGAGGATGTCTGCGCGATGAGCGCAGACCTCCCTTGCTGCTGCCCGGCAGGACCGCCGGGACTTTTATGATGAAGCTGGAAGGATTATTCAGTATTACCTTATCAGTTTCAGTGTATTTCAGCTAATCCCACTAGTCGTTTAGATAAAATCCCAATTTATCTAAATTCGAACGTTGCCAATCACTGTATTAATTCCGAACTTTTGAAGCAATTCACCCATATCGGCTCCTCATTACTTCTGAGTATTCAATTGTACCAAGCCTTAAAGCATTAACCATATCAACAAAAGAGAAAAAAGAGAGAGAGAAAAAGAAAAGAAAAAAAAAGGAGAAGGAAATAATTTAAAAAAAGGAAAAAAGGGAGGATTTAAGAATAATAATAACAAATAAGTAAAGGGGAGAAAAGAGGGCAAGGAGGCGAAGTCTCGCCTAATGAGATGTAGACATATTGTTCATGGAAGTCCCACAGATAGAAGCAGAGCGGTACAAGAAATAGTGTCTCGGCGCCTTTCCTGTACATTCTCAGGAGAGTCCCCATAGAGTCAGTTTGTCCCTTGCGGATTGTGGGTTCAAACAAACTTTATACGCAGTTTAGTTGGGAAACCCCATGAATAGGTGATATTATTCCTTCTTAAACAGGCTGTACAATCGGCGGAGGATCTTGTAGCTATTTCTCTAAAGGGCCCCTGATTCCAGGGCCAACCGCCACCGATTCCAGTAATGTGACTCACCTGGGCTACACAAAATCTGAAAGGACCTACTGCTCTCCATCTTACATTGATGAATTACTTGTAATTTTATCTTCACCCATTCAGGCGCTTTAGGGTCTTTCCAATTCCTAGCAATCTCTAACTTGCAAGCAGTTAGGATATGAATAATTATTTTATGTTCCTTTGTGTACTCAGGAAGATTAAAATGGAGAAGTGCTATCCTTGGTGTTAAGTCACACTTTTCCCCAAAATTAGCCATCAAACACTGGGAGATATCCTGCCAGAATTTGAGAATCAATGGGCATGACCACCAGATGTGTAAGTAGTCTCCCTGTGCTCTATGGCACCTCCAGCAAAGTGGTGAATGTGCCGGATACATCTTACTTAGGGTAGTTGGAACCAAATACCATTGATTGCTCAATTTATACTGTGTTTCATTTAGGTTTAAACAATTAATTGCCTTGTAACATCTATCTAGAGCGAGGCACCAGTCTTTTTCATCTATTTGGGTCTGTAAATCCCCCTCACATTTTGAGATAGCAACCGGGGTCCCAGATCCCTTTTTTGTTACAAGCTTTTTATAGTCTAGCTGCTGAATAATCTCACTTAAGGCCAGTAGAGGTCCTGGTATTTTGGGATCTACAAAGGTAAGGTGTTTCCCCAAGAATCCCTTAACACGGAGATATTTATTTATCTTGGGGTGAGAGATCAAATTGATCTTGAAGGATAGGGAAGGGATTTATATTCATGTTTTCTATCAAATCATCAATCTGAGTAATTCCCTTATAGACCCAGTTTGTTAAATCTATGTTTTCCATCAGATGATTTATCAAAGTTAGGGGTAGTACAGGTAGTAACTTGTTTTTAAGGCCGATCTTCTCCCTAATTTGGTTCCAATTATCTAATATCTGATTCAAGGCCAGGCCGAGATTTTTACTCTCTGTTTTATGCGTTCCTTTATTTACTCTCCAAAAACAGGACATTTAGGTTTGGTACTGTAGCTGTCCTAAGTTCCCATGAATACCATTCATGGGGAATAGGCTATTCTTTTTGAGATAATATGGCCTGGGCTAACAGTGCAGCCTGTGCATATTCCCTTGCCAGTGGGATCCCCAATCCTCCTTTCTTAGGCGTCTTGGCCAGTGTCTGTATTCCCAGCCTTGGTTTTTTACCATTCCATATAAAATGAGAGAAAGATGATTGGATAATTTGTGCCCAGGTACCAGGGATCTTAAATGGGAGCATACGGAAGACATAAGTAAACTTAGGGAGGACATAGGCCTTGATTACATTCATTCTGCCCCACCATGATACATACATTGTCTTCCATGCCGACAGATTTCTGTTTGTCTCCTGCATAAGGGGTAGTACATTTATCTGCATCCAATTTTTTGGGTCCACAGATATATTTATCCCTAAGTATGATATTGCCTGGTTGTTCCATTTAAAGCTGTATGTATTGTCTATAGTTAATATCTGATCAGGAGACATTTTACAAGGCATAGCTGTAGTCTTCGCAATGTTAAGTTTGTAATTTGATACATGGCTATATTCTGCTATTATTGCCATTGCTTGGTCAACAGAACTAATAGGATCTTCTAGTGTCAACAGGATATCGTCAGCATATAATTTTATTTTCTGAAAAGGGATTCCTGCCGGGCCCCTGATCTCATGGAAATTCCGAATATCCCTTGCCAGAGGTTCCAGGGTTAAAATATAAAGAAGAGGGGACAATGGGTATCCCTGGCAAGTTCCGTTCATCTAATGGAACCAGGAGGAGTCTATCCTGGAACCAATCACCCTGCCAGTTGGTCCAGTGTATAGTGCCATTATTGCCTTATGGAGTTCCCCCGTAATCCCAAATGCCTCTAAAACACCAGTCATAAAATCCCAGCTGACCCTGTCAAACGCCTTCTCGGCATCTAAAGACAGGGTCAGCTGGGATGTACGGCTCCTGGTTGTATCCTGAAATATGTTTGCTAGAGATCTAATATGTCCAACCGCCGTTCTCCCAGGTACGAACCCCACTTGGTTGGGGTGGACTAGGTCTTTAATAACTATTCTTAATCTATCTGATAGGATGGTGGCATACATTTTTCGCGTCTAGATTCAATAGCGAGATAGGTCTATAGTTCATAATCTCATTGGCCCCTTTCCCTGTTTTTAATATTGGGACAGTATTACCGCGCAGTATATCTTGCCGGAGGGTGCCTGTGTTCCTTGCTTCATTGAAGACATCAGTTAAGTGTGGGGCTTACTCCTTATGCAGGGCTCTATAAAACAGGGCGTCAAACCCATCAGGGTTATTACAACAGATAGATTGTTGCTTTTTCAATGCTCTAATGATGACTAATGAGTCCATTTAAGAGTATTTGTGAATCGTGAAAGTAAAAGTAGACATTGAATGTGTTATTCCCTTTTTTATAATTTATAATTCCATTTTTCTAGCACACCTGCTTCTATAACTTCAAAAGGGTCTGTGGAGTGGAGGTAGGGTTGTCGCCTCCTACCGAAAGGCAGCATGTAAATGTAATTCTGTAAGTGTCTGGTAAACAAAAAGTGGTCAGGCAGACAATCCTTGAGAGAGTGGAGGAGATAGTGAAAAATAAGGAGCAGGTAAAGGCAAGTGAGATTCTGATGTGATGGTAGGAAGGGAATGTCTGGTTAGAGAGTCAAATCTTTCAAATCTGTCTGAAAGTGAGGCGATCTGCTGTGGTTCTGGTAGATAGAAAGACCTTCTCCATCTGCCTGGGTGCTTAGTTTATGTACAGATAACTGCCTTCTGTAACCACTTGAGGAGGATGCACACATGGTTACTTTTCCATTGTTTCTACCCGATAGCATTAATACCACAAATAACTCCTGCTCTACATTATGCACAAGGAAGTGCTGGCTGCGGAGGGCAGGAGGACAACTGCACCTGGGCTACTCTCTAATCTCGCTGGGACTGCACCACTTTTCAATGCCCCAGGTAGTAACACTATATTTCTGTCTATCAATCTCTGTTATCAGAAAATCTGTTGTGCTTGTCTATGTGTGTATTGTCTCTGATGGTATCAGAAGGGCTAATGAAGGGGCACCAAGGCTAACTAAATAGTTGTGTGCCCCTAGGCCAACAGTTGCCAGCCTTTCACTGCTTATGCATCACATGTGGACTGCAGGTTATTTCAACATCTTCTGTATCAATATTTATCCGGCCATGATGGAATTCATATCACCTCTCTTTTATTTGCATGCCAAATATGCTGGTGTATTATAAAGAAAACAGATGATTGATAATAATAATAATAATAATAAGAGCTTCATGCACACTATTGCTTACATGGATAGTTCAACCATTTTGATGCAAGGCTTTCAAATTGATACTTAAATAGAAATACTAATACTCAGATGATACTAGTTGTACCTGTCACATTGTTATTTGTATGTGGTATGTTTCCTTTCTTTATGCTTTTTATCATTGTAACTGTAAGAAATACAAAATACAAATTATACACACAAAAAAGTCACAAAAGTTGCAATCTATCTAATTTGAATACATAAGAACATTTTACGTTGGTTCAGGCTTTATGAATTATATAAAATAGTCTTGAAATTACAGGGTAACTAAATAAGGCAAGAAACTTGATCTAGAGTAATGGACTATCTTCATTTTTAGCCCTGTCTTCATGTTATCTCCCTAGAGCGAGTGCAATCTGGACCATACTCTCTGACTCTCCATATGTCATTTCATCTCTGGGAATGATAAGAGGTCCACAGTGCATCTTATTTTACACATAGGTCAAAATACCAATCACACATGTCAATCCTGTGACTCATTTCTCATCACTTCCATCCTTCTAAGAATTTGAAAAAGAAAATCTAATAAAAATCAGACAGGAAATGAAAATAACTGCAATTATACGCAAGGTAATGCACAAGAAAATAAATAATGCACAACTTGGCAAAGTGTAATGTAAAACTATACTGAGCATTATTAACAGAGAAGAGATCCAATAGCTTTCCAGTCTTGAGAGAGCAAAGCTCAATTGCATGTCATGATTCCTTTAAGTGGATGTAATGTGGTGTGCAGAGTCTTGAAAGGTCAATGAGTCTATAAATAAACCTGCTGTTTAAAGTGCAGGAAAAGAGAGTGTGTCTAGTATATCTCCTTGTATTAACCTATAGTATACCAAGTACACCGCAAGCTGCAAATCTGTACTCATCCCTGATAAACCACAAAGTAGCAGTACTCCTAGATATGAAATGCCTCTCAGCTTCCAGACATCAAATAAGAATTGCCCAATTGAGTACATTTATACAGGCTCCACTCTCAGACTCAAATGGATTAATTTCTTAGTTCAAAATTGGAAGCAACAGTAAAATAAAGTCCTAAAATATAACATATATTATAACTTTTAGGATGGACAGTTGCATTTTTTAGTTAAAAAAAATAATTAACGAGAGTGGGAAGAAGGTGGCACTCATGGGTCTTAGTTATCAAAAGTAGAATTTTTTTTTATTGTAGACAGAAGTCAACATTTAAAAACCCTCAACCGAGTCTTCATCAGAAAAAAAAACAGAACATCAATATGCAAAAACACCCTCCCATCAATTAGAGGACACACAGCCTTAATTACCCAACAGCCATATACAGGTGTATTAAAAACCCAGGCTGGAAAGAAACACAAATTAAACAGTATGTATGTAAAAGGAATTTATTTTGATACAACTCTACCTAGCAATCCATTGGCCCATTTTAAAAAGAATGGGAGAGGTGAAAGAGGGGGGGGGGGGAGCCCGCACAGGGCGCCGGAACACTTAAGGCTGGCCCTGTTCACCATTCACTCAATTAGAAGGCGCAGCATTACGCTGATACGGAAGGCTGTGACTTCTTATACTTACAGCCTATTAACACTATTCCTCAACTTACACAGATGGATTTTTAAACGGATGCTGTACACTTCATTTTTCGATGCAGCAGCCATTATATAGTCTCCACCACTTATAGATTTGGGACTTCCAACAGTATGTGTATCACCTGTGTTTGCTTCAATAGAAGCAGCTAGGTTTTATCTTGCACAAAGAGCATAATCACTGTTTTTATTTAACTGTTTTCACTTATTATTGATTTATTGTGTATTTTTCTTTGCAATCCACATGTCATATTTAAGTCACTTGTAGATTCACTTTCCTACTATTGTACTATTATGATACACTATTGATAATATTACTAACTACCCTTCTTAGGGCATCATAGTGATTGAGCGCCTGCCTAAGCACATTAACCCCTTGTGTGCCCCTTTTCTCTATAAGCAGTAGGTATTACGGATCTATGTCCACCAATAGGTTCTCTAAGGGTAAGGTCTGTCTTCCTATATAATTTAATCTACAGTGACAGGTGATTTTATATATATCTCATGCTCTATTGTGCATGTTATACAATGGCGAATTTTAATCATATACATATATAACTGGGGACCCCTATTAATACATGAAGTCAGTGGTGGCTGAAATGCTGCTGGCTCCCCCTAATGAAAACACAGGGCCAGGAACTTCTGAAATGCCCCAGCCCCAGCCTTTTATCCATGGGGCCAGGGGGTGGCCATATGGCCCTGGCCCCTTAAAAGAAATAACAGGGAAATGCTTCCTAACAGCACTGAATCTCCCTAATATCTGTAGTAACGATATATATTTGCAGCATAAACAATTTCAATTTTGTGATTGCTCTTTGCTTGTAATTATAACTGTGTATGAACCTCTTGTACCCTTTTACTGGGTGATAACAACTGGAAATAGCAAGTACATTAAATGATTATCTGTCATTTACAAGGAGCTTTGCTACATGTCTGCTAGGAATTCATTTGTTTTTCAGATTTACCATCACCACTCCATTTCATGTAAGTTGTTGTCCTGGCAACCAAGACTGCATTATCCAGAGGCCAAAGTGGGCACTTGCCCAGTGTTCACTAGTAATGGGGGGCTCACCTGTGCCAACCTGAATGAGCTAATGCCTGACCAGAGCCTCACTGAAGTTCTCTGGACCTCATGAGAGCATTGGACAGTCAGTACCAGTGACCACAGCAGCGAGAGGGGTGCCTGCTCTGCCCCCTTGTGCTCCCCATGCCTTCAATAAATTCAGAGCCCTAGGTGTCAGGTGACATCCCAGTGCTCAAATGAAGATGGATGCCAGCTGCAGGGAACAATGGAATAATTAAGTCAGGAAGACGATGGCTTGAGTGTGACACTTCTGAGGAAGCTATCTTAGCAAAGTGATCCACTTAGTGTGCACTTTGACACTGCAAGAATGGTACTCTATTTGCATTGTCTTTAACAGTGTGTGTGCATGCAAGTATGACTGTGTGCATGGGGAGCACCGTGCTGGGGCCTGCAGTGCGAGGGGTGAAGTCTTTGCTGATTTCTTGCTCTTCCCCCTCACGCTCGTTGCCTTTTTTTAAATATGGAGTGCTAGTGTCAGGTGACATCCTGCACTCCTATTCAGCTTGGGGGCAAAAATGTGCTGACAAGCTTTTTGAGGAGCAGAGATGGCACAGACCAGCTGTATGTTGACTGACAAGTGGTTCAGGGTCAAATATATTAGAAAAATTGAGTATGAGAGGGGACCCACTGCTTTTCTTCCTTTGCCCAAGGCCCACTGGAGACTTAAAGCAGCCCTGTCTAGCTGTAACTAACCACCCACTCCCAGGTAGGATGAACATATTTTAATTCTGTCATTCGTGTACACTTTTTATATTATATAAATTATTATTAGGAAACCTTGGGAACTATATAGATTTCAGATTGAATCATATATTTATAACATACATACACTCATTATCTGACACCTCTATTAGCATATATATAGGCTGTTTCAGAGAACTTTTAACCCCTGCATTGCGAGATGGATATAGGCTGTTTCAGAGAACTTAGAAACATAGAAACATAGAATGTGTCGGCAGATAAGATCCATTCGGTCCATCTAGTCTGCCCAATTTTTTTTTTTTTTTGAGTACTTTTATTAGTCCCCCGTTCCCGATCTTATAGCTAGGATAGCCTTGTGTCTATCCCACGCATGCTTAAAATCCTTGACTGTGTTTACCTCTACCACTTCTGCTGGCAGGCTATTCCATACATCCACTACCCTCTCAGTAAAGTAATACTTCCTGATATTACTTTTAAATCGTTGCCCCTCTAATTTAAGACTATGTCCTCTAGTTGTGGTAGTTTTTCTTCTTTTAAATATACTCTCTTCCTTTACTGTGTTGATTCCCTTTATGTATTTAAATGTTTCTATCATATCCCCCCTGTTACGTCTTTCCTCCAAGCTATACATGTTAAGATGCTTTAACCTTTCCTGGTAAGTTTTATCCTTCAACCCATGAACCAGTTTAGTAGCCCTTCTCTGAACTCTCTCCAAAGGATCAATATCCTTCTGGAGATACGGTCTCCAGTACTGCGTACAATACTCCAAGTGAGGTCTCACCAGTGCTCTGTACAATGGCATGAGCACTTCCCTCTTCCTACTGCTAATACCTCTCCCTATGCAACCAAGCACCAAGCAAACTTAACCCCTTCATCCATAACACACACACTCACTCACACATAGTTTATCATTCACACACTGTGAGAGTGCTTACCTTACCAGGAGCAGCTTTGAGATCCGTGTTAAGGAGCGACCGAGCCAGTCAGGAGAGGCTTCTGAACTCTCAGCCAATCAGGAGAGTTGAGAGCTCTCACCAGATTGGCTGAGACTTCCTTCTCTCAGGTCTCTTAATCAGGGACTTTGCATTGTCCCAGATTGAGGCTGACTGGGACCCAGGACATGTGGTCATCCTACTTCCAGGGACAAGGGATTCATTATTAGCCCTGTGCTGTTGGTCTTATACTTTTTCTAAATGATAGGGCATTACTGTAGTTAATTTCAGTCAGACCCTGCTCACTGACTATTATGGTATATCTAAACTTGGGTTACCTATTATTTGGATGTATAGTTTTAACATTGTCAAACCAGAGTCTTGAATTGACCACTAGAAATTACTGAGAAGAGACAACACTTTTGCTAAATATTAAGGATCCATGTGTGAAGTAACAGCCGTCTTCACTTGGGGACTGCAAAATATTAGTATAATAGCTCCAGTCTGAAAATGTTAAAGATATTGATGAGTTCTACTTCTAATCTGCATGGCATCCACCTTTTGAGTACAACTGAAAGATTAACTTTGATCTTAATTCAGCTCTGCTGTATATATTTTATTGCCATTCAACCATAAGGGGTCATGTCACCTCATGAAAAGGAATCAGGTGAACACTTGTCACACTTGGACATTTTTTCACCTGGCACGTTGTACAGCATGTCTAGTTAATATATTAACCAACAGGTATGACATGGAAAAAGTTTCTACACAGAGAGCTGAAAGTGATTCACCTAATCTTTATTCATCATATTCTAAGTGGATTTAATAGCTGAAAATCATGCAACCAACATAACTACCAAGTTTAGCTGGCGGACATCTAGGTCTGTTTCTGACTTCCTGTACTACAAAATCACACTACACCCTAACATTCAGGGATAGGCAAAAAATCCATAAAAGGACACCAGTGTTTTTGCAACTTCTGGTAAGGTCCATAGAACATCATTAAATTGTCTGTCACGAAGTATAACAATCTGGAAGGTGGATGTATGATGCAATAACCTGAAAGGATGAAACTGTGTATTCCAGGCCTTTGAGTGGAGCATTAGGTCTTCAGTCCAAATCAGTGACACCTTTGGTTGAGCCACAGGCACAACAGAAAAGGAAAATAGCTGCACCTATACAACTCTTCAGACACTGAGGTACCTAAGAACGAAAATTCAATGATGGAGGTAGATCTGGATAACGGTAACAGAAGCACTGCGACTTTATTCAGGACACACAGCCACTGGTACTGGAACACTGCATATGGGATGTACAGCCACTGGTACTCATATTCAGGGTATAGAGCACACAGCAACTGTGAGGCAAAGAGGAGTCAGGAACGAAAGCCAGGATCAGGATAGCAGAAGTCAGAGAGGCCGAGAGCCAAGCCAAGGTCAAAATCAGGGAGAATATATTGAGGGTAGTCAAAACAAGTCGAGTCAGGAACACAAGAGTCAAAAGCAAAGCAATAAGCGCAAAAGCCCGAAACAGGTACATAGGTCAAAGGCAATGCTGAAGTGTAATTGAGGGGTTTAAATATTGGTGGCGATATAGTGATAGGCAGAGTGAAGATGGTGCTGCAGGAGCCCGGCTGCTGCTGCAAGCAGCTCAAAGTAGAGCCGCAATAAATGTGTGGGAGTGGAGGTTACACAAAGTCCAGGAAATGTCCACCATAAACAGATGAGCCCTCTATCTTGCCAAGAAAATTACTTCACTTCTCTCAGATCCTGTCAAAATGCAAATGCTTCCTGGATAAAAACTGGTGGATTTTGTGTTGTAACTAACCCATATAAATAGAAATACACACTATATACATGGCCTTTAAAATATAAAGGCACCTCTGCCTGCCCTCAAATGATGATAGCATTCCATAAATCTTAGCACAACAGAAACTGAGATTTGTAGCCTGGAGACCTTATGTTATAGATTTCAAAGGTTCTATGCGTGGCATGGACAAAAGGTGTTGATGACATCACTGGTGATGTAGAATAATGACCCATTAACTTTGCAGTTTATGTGGTGTATAATCACCTTCAAACTGAATTACCTGATAACTCAGGTAGAGAGCTGAAAATAGTTGCGTTGACCTACAAATTCCAACATGAATAAGCTGTGCAAATTTCATGATTCCAGAGTTCAGCATTTCAGCGTTTTTCCTGTTGCATACAAACAAACTGACACTGTGATTTTCTGTTTTACAGTTAAGATATACTTGAGTTACCTGAAGTCGAATTGTCATTCACAACTTTTGTTAAGATTAACATTATAAGACAGGAAATCTCAACACCCTCTTGAACACAGCTTACTCTCTCCTCTTGTAACCATAGCTTGTTTTCCCCAGTTACTAAAAAGGGGCTTTTACTCTTTTTCTATCCTCTCATTTCACCACCTGATTCCATCCCATCTCTCCTTACTCTTTTTCTGACTTGCCAGCAGTCTTGTTTTACATGGTTCAGTGCCGATTTTGGACCACTGTCCAGCTACACCAATTTGTTGCTCCAGTGTTGCGTTTATCTGGACACCTGTGTATGTGGAAAGACAGTTGGTTAAACAGAGCTGGCAACATGCAGCATACCATTGCAACTGATGTGTCAGTGTCATTGAGGCCACACATGTGCAGGTTCAGTATGTTTTGTACTGTGCTGCAGAATATCATGGAAATTTACAACTGAACTAATAATTCAAACATATAAACAAACAGCATGTGCATAAGTACAATAAAAAGAAAAATGACCAGTATGTATGTGGTGCATTCTATAAGCCTTTCATGTTCAGGCAAGCACCAAGCCTATGACTTATACAATTAATAACTAGCTAGTGCTCAAGTAATGAGCTTCACACCTGTTTTTTTTCTTTATGATTATCCTGTTATTTAACTGTGGTTAAAAAAATATGTGTATAAAACCAGGTGGGGTGTTTGTCCTTGAGGATTGCTTTGGGGACCTCCCTGTTACAGCTGTTAATCTAAAACAGTGGTCCCCAAACCAGTCCTCTAGGGCCAACAAATCTATTTCAGCAAAGGTTACACACCTTTCAAAATATATGGATTTTTAAAATTAAAAAATGTATTCATTTCTGTCACTTTGCTTTACACTGTTTTCATACATAATCCCCATTATTATGCATCCTTATATATCTCATCTTTGTGGATATACTGTACCTAAACTCATGGATACTTATTTAAAGAGCCACGTGTACTAACCTACAGTTCATAGTTTTGGTGTGAGCTCACTGACAGTGCACCATCCATCTCAGAGCTTTACTGGACTGACTACATTGAAGGAATACATTAGGAGACAGCAGGGTCACCATCAGGGGGTGACAGGCAATAAAATAATGGTTAGGGTTACAATTAAATTAAGGTTAGCATAAGGGTTAAGGTTCCAATTAAATTAAAATTAGAATAAATTAAGGGTTAGCATAAGGGTTAGAATTAGGGTTAACAAAAAAAAAACACAATTTTTGGTTATTGAAAACAAGCATATTTCTAAACTCGGGACAAAATTTAGAAACTATTTAGATGGGGTCTTTTTTACCGATTGTATTTGTGTAAATAATTTTTTAGGTCAAAGTGTTTGTTTGTTTTTCATTTTTTTCATCATATTTTATGATTTATTTTGTAGAATACTATAAGATATGATGAAAATAATGGTAAAATGAAAGCCCTTCTTAATGTGATAAAAACAATAAATAATTTGTGTGCGTACAGTATGTGAGAAAGAAGAAAATTACAGCTAAACACAAACACCCCAGAATGTCAAAACAGCCCATGTCAAGTCAAGTCAAGGTCGAAAGGTTATGTCACTAAGGGGTTAAAAAAATAGTGTGCTGGCAGAGACGCTGACTGGGGAGATCAAGAGATCTCCCCTCGCCAGCATCTCCGCACGAGAAGGCAGCATGGTGTCTGTGCAATGCACAGACATTCTTCCATGCTGCCCCTTTCATGATACGCTTGCACATGACCTTCCGGTGCTCAAACCAGACCAGTGCGTGGGGAGCGAAAGAGAGGCAGCATGGACGGATGCTGTATCTCAGCAGCAAGGTAAGTACTGGGGAAGTGGGGAGGAGGGGGGAAACTGGCTGTGGTATATTAATGGGAAAAGAGTGGCATATTAATGGACATAGAGTGGCATATTAATGGGTATACTGCCTGTGGCATATTAATGGGCATATTGGCTGTGGCATATTAATGGGTAAATGGGTTGTAGAATATTAAAGGGCATAGAGTGGCATATCAGTGGGAATACTGGCTGTGATATATTAATGGACAAAGAGTGGCATATTAATGGGCATACTGGCTGTGGCATAATATGGGCAAAGAAAGAGTGGCATATTAATGGGCATACTGGCTGTGGGATATTCATGGACAAACTGACTGTGGCATATTCATAGGCAAACTGGCTGTGGCATATTAATGGGCAAACTGTGGCATATTACTGGAATAACTGGCTGTGTCATATTAATGGTGTAAGTCCTGGATGTGCAATGTGGGAGATGGGGCATGCTCTGGAGTGCATTTAAATCATTGGCATGATATACAAAGACCTGGATAAAATTATTTTTGGAGGGTAGAGGGCGAGAGGGGGATATGGTGGGGGGCCCCAGAATTTTTTTTCAGTAAGGTGCCCTGAAATCTTTGATGGCGGCCCTGGGAGACAGTCAAAACCAGTGATTTGGCAAAACATCCAGTCAGTGCCTAGGAGTAGCTATCAATGGAATTTTAAATTATCAGTATATCGGTTCAGCTTTAAAGATAGGCAGAGTAAGTAAACCAAAACAAAATAATACTGGGTTATCACCATGTATGTATCATACCTAAAATGCCCTGGAGCATATTGGGCCATTAAAGTATAGCCTCTGCATTATGTCACTTCTTTTTCAATTTAATGCCACTTTCAAGATAACATACTAATCAAGAGTTTGGGAACCATAGGAATAATCTGATATATTGTATGCAGCTGTTTTCCCTGTTTGATTGCATATCAGGAAATATAGTAGGCTTCATCAAAGCTGGGATTCCCAAGGTTGTTCTGTGGAGCTTAAGAAACTTGGTTCATTAAGTATCTTTGGATCAAAAACTTCGCAAATATTCATATTAATTTGTACTTGTTTATGTGATGTAACAGTCAGCTGTCTTTGTGTGATGTGATAAACATCTTGACCCGCAGACGACTATTATCTTCCAAGGTGTTTAGTCCAGCCCCCTGCCCGCTCCTCAGAGCTATGACACATACTACTTGTTTTCATATTAGAATGGGATGCAGCCACAGAAGGCGTAAGACACATACCAAAAACTCTCTCGTCATCTCTGAATCCAGAACGATACCAACACTTATCCATAGTGAGCATTCACTGAAAAGGAGATAACTGACAGTAGATCATCTGAAACAAAATAAATCCAATCTCTTTTGTAGAGAACAGTCTTTTAGTCTCCATGAAAAAAACAAGGGAAGTGCAGCTTTAAACGACTTCTCATGCGTGTACTTGTGCCGAACGAAATTGTTGTGATTACTAGTTACAATTTCAGTCTTTCAGAGTCTTTGAACTGTAATGGTTCTTTTGATTATTGTAAGCTTCCAAAGAGATTTTCTTTTACATTGTTACACTCTCCAGGTTCGGTTGATGTAAACAGAAATATTAACTACGTGCAAAGAGCACCTTACTCTCAAACTCTTGATTTTTATCTTTCTGCATAAATCAGACATGGTGATTTAATACTCAAGGCCCAGTTATTCAGTAATATGGTGGGAACGTGGATCCATTGAAATTATTCTTGCCAATTTGTTTTAATTTATTGTCTGAATATTATTAAAATTGTGTGAAAAAGAGTTAGGGGGGAAAAGAACAAAGCACTACACAACAAATAATTTAGTGATGTTCCTTCTTACAAAACCAATTTAAGCAGGGTGATCATTTCTGCACTGGTTGAAATACTTGCAGCCATTCAGCTGTTGCTATAGTTGTCTGGTGCATACATTGCAGCTACGTCCCGTTCCTGTGGTGACCCCCCAAAAAGGGTTGGCGCAGGGATGTATCAGGCTGTCTGTCCACAAGGCGATGGCATCTGTCGCCATGTAAAATCATTAGAAAAGATAGTAAAATAAAGACAAGGTATACACAGTACAGCAGGTCATCATAATAAAGTGGCACAGGCAAAAATTAGGAAAACAGTGTAGAATAAAGTCTGGTCCGGTCAACCTTACCCATAGTAAATGTAGTCACTTGTAGCACCCCCAATACATTTATGAAAAACTGTGCAAAATAATGTTACAGTAGCACTGATGTAGCAAAAATGATTGTTATCCAACTCAAAATGCATATATTTTATTATAGTAATACAGCACAAAATTGTATTACATGTTGGTTAAAGGGGAACACAATATTACGGCAAAAGTGAAAAAATGATGAATCTATATGGATATAAACAGGAGAGGTTACTCTATATAGTCCTGCACATCAAATCCAGAATTCAAATCCAAAGGCTTACAGGTCCTTAAATGAAAGATCCATTTAGCCTCTAAATTAGTAAGCTTCTTAGAAAACTGCACTTTTAGCACTTCCTTAATGACCTTGATGTAAACTTGGTTTTCCCTTTTTCCCATTGGAAAAATATGTGCAAAGGGTTCACCCATCTCTGTAAAAAGATGTTTTTATGCCAAGCTGGGAAAATGTACATTTGAAACCACCAGGGTGGATTTCAACTAACCCCCACAAGGCCTCCAAATAGATGACAAGAAGTCAAGCAGCCATAACTCAGTGACCATGCCGAACCAAACATAACAGGGGTTCAATGCTTCTAGGGCTTTACCATCTGCTATTTCTTCCATAGACTTAACATTGGCCTTAATACAATAGTTTTACCAACCTGCTGGTAAAATACCAGCCAGGTGACAACCGTTGTCATGTATTATTTTTGCAATTCAAATGTCACTTTACCAGATTTGGACTGGTTACGCGTAACATGTATCTGAGTCTTGGACTGGTTACGTGTAACATCTATGTGAGATTTGGATTGGTTACGTGTAATATGTATGGGATATTTGGACTGGTTACGGGTAACATGTATGTGAGATTTGGATTGGTTACGTGTAATATGTATGGGATATTTGGACTGGTTATGTGTAACATGTATGTGAGTTTTTTGTTATGTGTAACATGTATGTGAGATTTGGATTGGTTACATGTAACATGTACGGGAGATTTGGACTGGTTACGGGTAACATGTATTGGAGATTTGGACTGGTTATGTGTTTTGCACAATCTTTCTTCATCCCATTTAAAAGGTCCAGTTCCTTCTTTTATGAACACTTTACTGATCTCCGTGGCCCATATGCAGGGTTGAGGGTGCTGGGATGTATCAGGCAGTATTACTTTACTCAGTGGGTAGTCGATGCATGGAATATCCTTCCAGCGGAAGTGGTAGAGGTTTACACATAGGATAGGCATAATGCTCTCCTAGATATAAGATGAGGGCAGGGACTAAGGAACGTATTTTGAAAATATGTTTCTATACATAGGGAGGTAGAGCAGGTAGAGTTTTAAAACAGCCTGCCTGTCATTGTGTGGTATCTACTAGTTGCCCAAAGTTAAAGGTCACATCTGATTTAGGCTCCTTGCAGAGCTGGACACTTTTCTACCCCCATGGCGCCCCCCCCTCTCTACTTTCAAGTCTGTCTGACTCCTCTCCCTCCTCATGCCTGTCTCTTTCCTGTCCCTCCATGTGTCTCTATTCCATCCCATGTATGTCTCTCCTCTCCCCACTCCCCATATCTGTTTTCTCTCTCTTTTTCCCCAAATCTGCTTCTATCTCTTTCCCCTCCCCATATCTATTCTCTTCCCCATATCTGTTATCTCTTCTCCCCCTAATGTCGATTATCTCTGTTTCCCTCTCCCCATATCTCTTATCTCTCCTTCCCTCCCCCATATCTCTTCCCCTTTCCCCATATCTCTTCTCCCCCTCTCCATATCTCTTTCCTTCTCCTCCCCCTCATATCTCTTTACCTCTCCCCATATTGCTTTCCCTCCACATATCTATTTGCCTCTCCCCATGTGTTCTTTTTCCCCTCCTTCCCATATCTGTTCTCTCTCCACCTCCTCCCCCTTTATCTATTCTCTCTCCCCCTCCTCCCACCAACTCTGTTCTCTCCCCCTTCCCTTCTCTGTTCTCTCCCCTCCTCCCCATCTCTGTTCTCTCCCCCTCCTCCCCACAAATCTGTTATCTCCCCTTCCCATCTCTGTTCTCTCCCCTTCCCATCTCTGTTCTCTCCCCCTCCTCCCCAACTCTGTTCTCTCCCCCTACCCATCATTTCGGTTCTCTCTCCCCCCTCCTTTGTTCTATCCCCCAATCCTCTGTTCTACCTCCCCAGTCCTCTGTTCTCTCCCCCCTCCCACTCCCTTTGTAACTTGATGCAGGCAGCATGAGCTCTGTGTGTTAAGTGCACACAGATCTCAGTAAGTGCTGCTTGCGCTTCCTGTGTGTAGTGAGGATGCAGGGCATTGGAAATCCGATGCCCTGCATCTTCACTAAGAGCGGGGAGCACGAGCAGCACTTACTGAGCTTTGTGTGCATTTAACACACAGAGCTCATGCTGTCTGCGGCTCCATAGTTAAGTACACGTGCTGATTCACAGGATGGGGGTTGACCTTCCCCTCACACCTGGTGAGGTCCACCCCCTCCTGAGCTGCAGCCGAGCAGAGTGCTGGTGAGGGGAGATCTTCTGATCTCCCCAGCCAGTGCCTCTATCGGCAAACTCTCACTCACGATATGTGCAGACATCTTCCATGCTGCCCGACACTTCCCTCTATTATGACGGACAGCTGCAAGGTCATGTGACCTCCCGGCTTCTGTCATAATAGACGTAAGTGTCGGGAAGCATGGAAGATGTCTGCACTATAGTGCAGGCATCCACCAGCTGCCCCAATCTCCCTGGTGGGTAGTAGGGGCAGCCGGAGGATGTCTCCACGATACGCGCAGACATCCTCCGCTGCTGCCCGGAACTTCCGCCGGGACTTCTATGATGAAGCCGGAAGGTCACATGACCATCATAGAAGTCCCGACGGACGTGCCGGGTAGCAGCGGAGGATGTCTGCGCGCATTGCGCAGATATCCACTGGCTGATAGCGAGGGGGATCAAGGTCCCCTACAGCACTGCGGGGGACCTGGATCCCAGTCTTATAGTCAGACCTCGATTTGAGGTCAGACTAAAAGACGACCTCGAATATAAGATGAGGGGTCTTTTTCAGAGCAAATACGGTATTTAAAATTTTAAGCAATGTAAAACACACATTTTAAAGTACTTTGAAAGCACATTCATATGTATTTATATTTGGAAGATGCATTTTGGGCACTAGACAGTCCCTTTAAACTGCCTAACACTGAATCACTCCGCAAACATTTAAAATCTAACAAAACCCCACTCAACAGACTCCCTATGTGTATTGTCAATATCTCATTTTTATTTTACATTTCTGTGTATATTTGCCATTTGGACTTGGAGGTATACAAGAGAATAGGAATAAGTGACATATTGTTACAAGGCCTCACGTTGTTTATACTGTGAAAGTAGGGCATATATGTGATCATAAACGATCTATCCATTATGTTATCATGTAAATGTATAAATTAACAAAAAATAGTTTTTAAATACATCTGTGCCATCTTCTGTTTATGACAACAGCTTGTAGCTTGATATGCAAATTTACTACTTTCAATAGTAATTATCCCAGACACATTTAAAACACAAGAATCTCTTAATGAGGGGACGTGAACCCCAAAATGATTTCTATATCTGTGAAAAAAGTCCTTTTCTCCCTGTTTTTTTTCCCAAATTTTGGAATTTTACTTTTGCAAAGAACTGTTTAAACGATATCTATTCTTTGTAAAAAAAAAACTAAGAAAAATGATTTTGTGAAGCTGCTGCTTCACTTTGACTGCGGTGTCCGTCAGTCGCTCCTAGCGGTGTGTCTGTGTGTCAGTCATGATGAGAGGGAGAAAGTATTTGCGAATGGCAATGCTAATGACAATAGAATCATGTATGAGAATGCTGTTGTGAACAGTTAGGAAGGAGGCAGTGCTGTGAATGTGTATGCGATTACTTATGCAAATGTGAATATAAACAAACAGGAAGCAGCTGGAGGCAGGAGCTGGCAGAGAGTGAGAGAGACATGAGGTCGGCACTGTAGTATCGGATGGATCACAGAACATGCTGCATATTTATAGGTAAGTTCTTTGTTCCAGGACGAAAGTTAGGCATTAGGGGAAGCCTTTTATATGGCAAACTGTTATTATTAAGGTTTAATCCCTCTTTAGCTTTTTGTTGAAATTGTAATACAATATGTAGATCATGTTTTTATTGTCTTTCACATTCACAGTCAAAACAATGGTTAGGTGACAAAGTCCAATTAACTATTTTGCCATAATTGATATACCAGGAACATCATGGAAGACCTGTCAGTTAGTGATAGAGGACATACCTGGTATGTCCTGCATGAAACACACATAGGCAATGATCTGCGGTCACTTCCTATGCTTAGTCAGTGTTGTTGTGATGCCTCAATATCAAGGCACTGAGCAACACCAAAATGTGGTTCCCCCGGGCTCAGCAATCACTCCACAGATGCGGCATATTAGAAGGCAGCATGCCCCTCCAATACGGTGCTTCCCTGACTAGGCAAGGCCTCCAGAAATGATCATTGATTACTTGTCTGTAGAGACAGTCAGCAACATTACAGGTAAAAAGAAAAGAAAAACAGCCCAAATTAGAGTTGAGTTAGGGTTAGAAAAATAGAATGTGTCGGTTGATAAGAACCCTTTGGCCCATCTAGTCTGCTCAATTTTCTAAATACTTAGAGTTGAGTTAGGGTTAGCATTGGGGTCAAAAGGTCACTCTAGGAGAAATTTGTTAGGATACAATAACACTACTTTAGGTTATTGCCCTATAACAACAGAAAAACAACAGCAAAGCATTGGCTTTTTTTAAGCTCAGGACAAATATTAGAACCAATTTAGCTGTTTTTTTATTTGCGTTTGTAGATGTGTAAAATTATTTTTAAAGAAAAAGTGTTTTTTATGATTTTTTTTATAGAAAATTATATGATATAATGAAAATGACGGTATATAAAGAGAGCCCTTTTTATGGCGATAAAAAATTATATTACCGTAATCAGGGTCATCTTATATTCGAGCAAATACGGTATTTGAGTACATTGAATGAGAAAGAGGAAATTTACAGCTAAACACAAGCACTGCAGAAATGTTAAAATAATTGTCACAAATAAAGCAGTCCAGTTAGGGGTCAAGTGAAAAACAATGCCACAACCAACAGTCCTATTTAACCATGTAACCCAGTGCCCATTCCTAGTATGACCCCATTTTAATACATTTTATTGATTTTCAATATACTGGCATATTAAATGGCATTTTGAGGGGCAAAATAGTGTGTCTCAGGTTATGTGTGTATTGGTGTCACTGTGTGTGTGTGTGTGTGTAAGTGGTAAGGGTGTGTGTAAGGGTGTGTGTGTGTAAGTGTGTCACTGTGTCTGTGTAAGGGTGTGTGTAAGTGTGTCACTGTGTCTGTGTAAGGGTGTGTGTAAGTGTGTCTCTTTGTGTGACTGCAAGGGTGTCTTTGTGTTTAAGGGTTTCAATGTGTGACACATTTAGAGCATGCAGTTGAATATTTAGATGTATTTATTTTTTACACTATACACTGTACTTTATATATATATATAAAATGTATGGAGGGTTAATGGTGTGGGAGGCATGGCGTGTCAGAGGAGGGGGGCACCAAAATGCACCTTCGCCTGTGTAGACTAAGATCCTTGCACCGGCCCTGACCGTATCTATCATATCTGCTACATTCAAGTCTTGGATAATAGGAAGTTCCCGTAGAATTCTTGTCATGCAGCTAGAAATCCTCCTTTTGGGTTAGATTATGTAAAGAATGTTCAGCTGATTTTACACTTGCAGCCAAGCTGCTCATAAAACTGTGACTTCACTGAAATAGTGTTAGTCATGACAAGCTCCTCTGCACATCCTCCACTGATTATAAATAGGTTGTTCTAACTTTACATTTCCATGACACACTGCCAAAAGAAAATACATTATAGAAGACACAGTAAAGACTCATAACTTACCACATTTTACATTAACCCTTTCCCATCCTTTCTATGCCATCCTAAAATTCATCCTGTCAGATGGAACAGAAAGTCCTCTGCATAAAGGCTCATCGCAACTCCCCTCCCCCACCGTGATGAGCAACGCTACAAATCCCACTGCTGGCAGCAGCAGCGGGATCCCACCTGTCAGATGAGGTCACTGATGTCTGGCAGGGTGAAAGTAACTGATGCTCAAAGCAAGTGCTGGTTACATTTAGCTAAATCGGACATGCCTCACTGAAGTGATGGTCTCACAATCTTTCGGAAGGACCGCTTTTCACAAAAACTCCATTTGGCATCAAGGAATTAAACTTCCTTTTGGATATTTGTGATATCTCTTTTATGGAACCATGACATTGTACTAGAAGAAATCGCAAAGATATACTAGCTAGGACCAAACTAGACAAAGTATTTTTCTATTATTCAGAAAAAACTGAATTAAAAAAATGCATCTGCTTTAAAAATAAATATGGATTTATTTGTTCCAGCTTTCATTTTATTTTTAGATATTGCAGTACTTTACTTGCTCATATTTTCTACCATTAGCAGTTTTACCTTGTATTTGTCATTTCCCCTCTGGCCAATGTCTTCTATTACCCAACATTACAAAGGCTGCCACCTGAGACCTACCTTTTCTCAATTGATGCACATATTGGATTTTTCTATACAATTTATTTGTATATTTTTTGTTCTTTGGTTTTTTATTTTTAATTGTGTGCTATTTCATTACTTTCATGTATCACTATATCATACAGTTTCCATAAGTTACTAGCATCTTTGGATAAATTCACACCCCTCACTATAATACAGTAATTGTACAAATATTATCATTTGTAACATTGCACAATACCGTATTTCCTCGTATATAAGATGACCCCGATTATAAGACGACCCCCAAAACTTTGGATATTCCTTTAGGAAAAAAATTAAAAGCCTGAATAAAAGACTACCTTATAGGAAAAAAGTTTAACTTGTAAATATTCACATGTAAATTGCTTTTTTATATTTAATAAAATTTATGATAGAAAAAAATGTGTTTCTTGTTTTTATTTTCTTTTATTTGCCCATCTGCCCCCCAGACGTAGCCAATGCATCCCCTACCACCTTCCCCCCCCAAGACTTGCCAGTGCTGCCTCTGCCCCTCCTCCCTCCCCCCCCCAGACTTGTCCATGCTGCCTCTGCCCCCCTCCCTCCCCCGACTTGTCCATGCTGCCTCTGCCCCTCTCCCTCCCCCCCCCCAGACTTGCCCATGCTGCCTCTGCCCCCCTCCCCCCCAGACTTGCCTATGCTGCCTCTGCCCCCCTCACTCCCCCGACTTGTCCATGCTGCCTCTGCCCCCCTCCCTCCCCCCCCAGACTTGTCCATGCTGCCTCTGCCCCCCTCCCTCCCCCCCCCAGACTTGCCCATGCTGCCTCTGCCCCCCTCCCCCCCAGACTTGTCCATGCTGCCTCTGCCCCCCTCCCTCCCCCCCCCCCAGACTTGTCCATGCTGCCTCTGCCCCCCTCCCTCCCCCCCCCAGACTTGCCCATGCTGCCTCTGCCCCCCTCCCCCCCAGACTTGCCTATGCTGCCTCTGGACCTGGATTCCCCTTACAACACCGGTGGATGTCTGCGGAATGCGCGCAGACATCCTCCGCTGCTGCCCTGGCACTTCTGCCTTCCGGAGGATCCCAGTCTTATAGTCAGACCTCGATTTGAGGTCTGATTATAAAACAAACTTTGAATATAAGACGAATGGTCTTTTACAAAGCAAATACGGTATTCTGATATAAAATATTAAAAAGGACAATCTGGACATGAGTGGAACCTTGATTCAACTAATGGTTTAACCTGTGGATTGCACAGTTGTTTTATTTTCATACAAATGCATGAAGTCATTCCTGGAATATCAAAACTCCTGCTCTAGATTCCGGCCACCACATTCTTTTGTTTACTTTACATAAGACTGTTCATCTAAATTGGGAGGTTTAGAGAAGGACATTTATGCGCATGTTCAGAAATCATCTAATTTAACCTGCAAACAACCTCTCTGTTTTTTAACAGCAGTAAGTGGGGGTGGGTAGGACAGGTATGTGAGGTCATGGGTGGCATTACTGAAATTCTGCATAGGTTTAGTGGATATCCCCATGCATCTCTATTGGAGTCCTCTGAAAGGCTCCTAAGAGATGCTAAGGAAACATAGAATGTGTCTGCAGATACGAACCATTCAGCCCATCTAGACCCAATTTCTGCCTAAAAAAACTGAATACTTTTATTGGTTCCCAGCCTATCTTCTATCTAGGATATCCTTATTCTTATTTCATGTATGTTTAAACTCCTTCGCTGTTTTAACGTCTACCACTTCTGCTGAAAGGCTATTCCATGCATCATCTACCCACTTCTTTGGGATGATAGAGACTTGAGAATAAATGAATGAATCAAAATAATTAGCCACGGTGGAGCCCCTAAAATAATTATGGGGCCAGAACAAAGAGTGTAAATGTGTAACTGTTTTTAATAGGGTGGTCAGGGCAACTTCCCCTGCCCCCCTATGAGTATTTTAGGGGTGAACTTTTTTGCTGGTTCCCAGCTGTGTTTATTGTTAGAGGAAGGGCCAGGGCTACTAACCAATCACGTAGGCTCACAAATATTTTTAGCAAAATATGGCTTGTATTTAAAACTATATATCAATATTTTAACTACATAATGTACTAAGTATACATCCATTATTTTAGAGGCATAACTCCTTGTAATAATTGTAACAAGGTCACATTAAAGCTGTTTTGTTATGTTGAGGGTATCACAGCATTTATGAGATTATGTACATCAAGGTCATCACAATACGTTGCCTTCAGCCCCTCAGATTCTGAAACCTGTTTATCAGTACAAATTACACCTTCCAAGCAGTGTTCCAATGTTATACAATAAAACTTTGTAAAACGGACACATTTGTGTAAGGGGATTATGTGTGCTGCTTAGATAATGTAGTATTATGCTCTGAATGTGAAGATTAGTTCCTGCGGCAGCACTATAGAGAGGGCGGAGAGAAAAAGAAAAGAAAAAAAAGTGTCCCACACATGTATCCATTAAATATGAGATATCTTTAAAAAAAAAAGTTTGTTTTTTAAATTGTAAAAAAACATAATTTACTGGGTACAACAAGTTTATAAAATATTCTTTTCATCTAAATTAAACAGTATGATTTTCCAGCATGCTTGACAAAGGGTAAGAGTTTCTTTTGTTATCTGTGTGCAGGGCCAGCCTGAAATGTTCAGGCACCTGTGCGGCCCACCCCGTGGCACCCCCACCTCATGCCTGTGTCTTTCCTCTCCCTTCCCATGTCTTCTTCTCTCTCCTCTCCCATCCCATGTATGTCTCTCCTCTCCCCCAATGTGTTCTCTCTGAGACCTGGAGAGAGTACTGTATTTAAACTTATGAGCCTCAACTCCTGCAAGTTTCTCAGAGCTCGCTCAATGCAATACTGAAAAGTACCTATCCCCTAAAATGAACAATGTAAAAGGTAGATATATTCTTGCACAAAGATCGATTGAAGGTTCCACAGTACCTCCACTAATGACTGGGGGTGATGTATCAGACTCACTCAGCAATGACGGTAACAGGTCTGAAAGTCTCTGAATTCAGAGTAGATGCCGAGGAGCATGTGTTGGCAACAATCCCTTAATCATGGGAAAACTGGTTGGGAAGGGAAACCCTCTAGAATTTAGAAGTGAGCATAGGTAATGGCATATGAGAATAAATTTACCATCTGTATAACTGAGTCTCTGTCCCCTTCTCTCCTGTACATGCTTTTTCTGATGCCCTGCTTGGGATCTCAGAGATCACCATTATGGTTTGTTCTGTAATATTGTTTGCAGTGGAGGGCTGACAAGGGGAGCAGACTGTAATTTCCCCCCAGGCTGACCTTTACTCTAAGCTCAATGGGCTGGGGCAGCACCACCTTTCATCCTTGTGTGAAGCACTTTCTGTCTTGTCAGTCTATGAAACTCTGTATGTCAATATATCTTTCCTGCCCGTCTATTAAGCTTTGCACCTTATCTGTCAGTGTATCTGTCAATTTGTGTCTCTCTAATAACAGGTTTGCTGATGAAATTTCAAAATGGGCCACTAAATAGTTTTTGCCCCTTGACCCAAAGGTTGCCAGCCCTGGTGGCACTTGGCACCATAAGAATCAAAATTTTTTAATGCTATTCTTTCTCTGCCATCTTCAGTAGAGCTCATGGACACAGAAGTGTAATCAAAATCACTCTAATCCACACTATAGAAGAAGAGAAGCTGACTCTCCTGAATCTGCAATGATTTAGAAACAGATTCACTAAAGCAGGCTTCCAGTGCACACTCCACTCATACACCTGATCTCTGGCATAATTTTCTTCATCTTGCGTGCCTTACACTTCCTCCAGTTTAAACACTGAATTCTGGAACATCGCGTTTACCGTAAAGTCTGGTTGTGAAACTTTAATTTCCCTTTGTCAAGCTACATATTGTAAAACTTGTCTAAAACTCTTAAAGAGTTACAGTATGTGTGCTCAGTGATCGGTCAATGCTACATTTTGGCAAAATGATTTCTCCCCTAGAGAGGCTATTAACAAAAAATCTAAAGGAACTCCAGTTAACCATCATTTTGTACAGTGTAATGGAAGTGATGTTAATAAATGCTCTATTCAGGGTACTGATAACAGTTGGTATTAAAAAGAAGGGGTTAATGTCTTGGACAGCCAATTATTTAGAAGTCAAATGGATTTTGGAATTGCATAACGGTAAACCAAATGGCCTCAATTACAAATTTCACATACTTTGTGTCAGAATTTGAAAATTGGTTCTGACAAAACAATCATTTACTAAAACAAGTTTGTATGGGAAGTGTTTCCGAGTAGGTTTTTAAATTTGTGTCATGTGTGTTAATCAATCTTCAGCTGTGTCAAGTTTATGGTGAAAGTTACATGGCTTGTGTATTGGCCTACAATAAAGTACACGGCTGAACATGAACCGCGTAGGGCAGCTTGCCTTTCTAGTAGCATACTGAGGTCAGTGTGTGGATTACTAGGAGCTTTTAAACAATAAACACTGGGAGCAGCTATTTTTATAATCCTATGTGGAAGCCGCATTTTTTGTTTGTATTAACATACTGGTCCAAACAGGAATCTTCACTCTCACTTCTAGCTAGTTGATTTTGCACCTCACTGGCACTAAAGCAAAGGACATAAGTGATAGTGCCGTATTTCCAGAGTTTAATCCAAGTTCTCTTCTTGTGCAGACAACAAGAGATTAAGAACAAACAAAAAAGGTGTAAGACATGTCAATGTGTAATGGAACATTCTAATTTAATATTTTATACACATAATCAATATGCTGTCATCATGGGTATTAAACAAAATACCTACACCAAATACCTACATCAAAAAGGCAATAACTGTACAGCTTAAAAATATATATATGAATTTACAAGTCTTCATCATCCTCTTCATCACTAATTACATATTTCTTTTGTTTCTTATTTGCTTTGTCCTCATCCTCGGCCTTCCTCTTTCCCGATGGCTCACCTTCCTAAAGAATGAGAAAGGAATTTAAAATCATTCAATGCAAACACTGGACAGACAGGACACATTGTATAAATAGATCATTTTAAAATATAAAATGTTTGCTCTGAACATCAGAGTAGTTAAATGGGCAGATATTATATCAAGGATGCTGAATGATGCTTCGCTCACCTCTTCATCACTGTTCAGCTTCTTTGCCTTAAGCAGTCTCTGAGCTTTGTCATCATCGGAGGCTTCATCACTGTCTGATGAGTAAATGCGGGCTCGCTCCTCTGTGAAAACACAGATTAGTTAACACATCTTCTAGAAACTTGTTTGTCTAACGCCTGGATATCACCTAGTATTCAGTGTTAATCACACAGCTTGTAGTGTTCAAATCCAAATAAGTCAATATGTAGAATAGACATGCAACACCCCCTGCTGTTCATTCTGTGAATTGTAAAATGTGACTGTCAGACCCTATTTAGATTTTCGATCTTTGCATGGAACAACGTAGTAGAGATTAATTGCATTTAAGCAGTTTAACCCCTTCGCGACACAGGACGGACTAGGTCCGTCCTGTGTGGCGAAGCGTTAGTGACACAGGACGGACCTAGTCCGTCCTGTGTCAAAACGAGCACTGAAAGCGGAGTTTTTACGCTTTCAGTGCTCTGATGGTATTGTAACGATGCTTCCGTACGGAAGCATCGTACAATACTAAAAAAAATGCCCGTCGGCATTTCGATCGCTCCGGAGAGCGATCGAAATGCCGGTTTTAAAGGCACAGTGCCTTTAAAACACGTGCATTAAAAAATGAGCATAGGAAGCGAATTTTTCGCTTCCTATGCTCAGAAAGTGTTCCTGATTGCCTCGCAAGTCGAGGCAATCAGGAACACAAAAAAAAAATGCACGATCTTGGTCACTGAGTGACCAAGATGGCGCTGCCCTTCTAAGGGCAAGAGCACAGGAGGCAGGAAGTACCTGCTTCCTGTGCTCTCTGGCTGTCACACGATTGCCTCTTCACAGAGGCAATCAGTGACTGCCAGGCACACTGACAGGCAGTGGGGATGTTCTGCTGAACATCCCCACTGACTGGTCAGATCAATATTAACCCTATATTGATCTGACCAGTTATGATCTGCCTCCCTCTCCTCACATTTTTTTAGTGAGGGAGAGAGACAGATCAAAGTTCTAAAAGTAAAAAAAAACAATAAACACACAACACACAAATATTAAAACAATAAAAAAAAACTTATTAAAGCAATTCCCTGCGTTTAACCCCTTCCCTGCCACTGATCTTGCACAAGCAGTGATCGTGCACATCAGCGCATTTATTTTTGCCGTTTGTGCATTTTTTAGGGGTTAATTTTTTTTGTACTGTAATTTATTACAGTACTAAAAAGGCTCTTCTAAGAGTTATTAACCCCTTCTTTGCCGTCGATCACTGCTTACGCAATGATATTGACGCCAAAGCAATTTTTATCTGTCTGCATATTTTTATTTTATTTTTTTTACACATACCCGCTAGGGGATTACATGTAAAGTAAAAATATTTGAGTTTTTTTTTTTTAAGCTGCCTGAGCGCATAGCGATCAGTAACAGCGAATTAGTGGCAAAGGCGGTTTGGTGATTTCTCAATTAAGCTCACCATTCGCCCTGGTCAGATCAAAATTGGTCGGATCAATATTCACAAATATTGATCTGCCTCCCTCTCCTCACTTACATTTTTGTGACGGAAAGAGACAGATCAGTATTAGTGATATAAAATAACATTTTATAAAATTGTCAGGTTTTATGAAAGTCTTTCACTGTGTATTAACCCCTTCCCTGCCATTCATCACTGTGTAAGCAGTAATCTTGCACAGCAACAGTATGTTTTTCTGTCTGCACTGTTTTATGGATTAATTTCTTTGTACTGTAATGTATTACAGTACTAGATAGGCTCTTCTAAGAGCTATTAACCCCTTCTTTGCTCGAGATCACTGCTTACGCACTGATTCTGAGGCCGCGGACTCAGGGTTCGATTTTGACCCTATTCAGCTTTCTGATACATCATCTAGCGATGTATCGGTGGCTGCTGAGCCCTTGCCACAAGTAGTGATGGGGGTCTACCGATAAAAAAATATATGGTTTGGTGGGGGTAAATTACATTGGCTGGCTTCAAAGATATATCCCATAAAGGACACGTACGCAGGTTGACTACATGTCAAAATTCCAAGTTGGAATTTTGAGATGCGCATCTCACAAATGTTGCCTTCTAGCCAAAAACAAACCAACAAACCTATGCATGGGTGCTATCCCTGTACTCGGGAGATGTTGCTGAACACATATTGGGTTGTTGTTTGGCAGTGACATATACCAGAATCTGTGAATTCATGCCTGAAGTACAATGCATGTGGAAAAAAACCTCCCAAAAAAGTACTACCACAAACTTTTACAAAGGCTGGTGGTAGAATTAGTACCTATACAGTATTAAAATACCACCATTTGAAATACCTTAGGATGTCTATTTTCCAAAAATATATGGTTTGATGGGGTAAAATTCATTGGACGGCTTCAAAAATGTTCCAAATGGAACATGGGCGCAGGCTGACTACATGTCAAAATTCCAGGTTGGAATTGCGCACCCCCTAAATGTGGAATTTTAGACCCAATACAAACCAACAAACCTATGCATGGGGGGTATCCCTGTACTCAGGAGATGTTGCTGAACACATATTGAGGTGTTGGTTGGCAGTGGCAAATACCAGAATCTGAAAATTCCTGCCTGAACTACAATGTGTGTGGGGAAAAAATGACATCCCAACCCTT
This sequence comes from Pelodytes ibericus, assembly GCA_036172795.1. Classification (NCBI taxonomy): domain Eukaryota; kingdom Metazoa; phylum Chordata; class Amphibia; order Anura; family Pelodytidae; genus Pelodytes; species Pelodytes ibericus. The sequence continues at coordinate 162,262,720 of CM069858.1, forward strand.
TGACATAGGTTGGTGGTAGAATTAGCACTTGGAAAGTGTTAAAATACCACAATTTTAAAAACCCTAGGATGTCTAGTTTTCCAAAATATATGGTTTTATGGGGTAAAATACTTTGACAGGCTTCAAAAGTGTCCCAAATAGAACATGGGCGCAGGCTGACTACATGTCAAAATTCCAAGTTGGAAATGCACCCCCCCTAAACATGGCCTTTTAGCCCCCAAATAATCTAACTAACCTACACATGGGTGGTATCCCTGTACTCAGGAGATGTTGCTGAACACATATTAATGTGTTTTGTGGCACTGACACATAATAGGATCTATGAATTCATGCCCGATGTACAATGAATGTGAAAAACAAATTACTATCCATAACATTGACATAGGCTGGTGGTAGAATTAGTGCATGGAAAGTGTTAAAATACTACCATTTGAAATACCCTAGGGTGTCTAGTTTTCAAAAATATATGGTTTTGTGGGATAGAATACACTTTTTGGCTTCAAAAATGTCCCAAATGGGACATCGGCGCAGGTTTTCTGCACGTCAGAATTCCTAGTTGGAAAACCAAAAAGCGCACCTCTCAAATGTGGCCTTTTAACCCCCAAATAACCTAACCAACCTATACATGGGGGGTATCCCTGTACTCAGGAGATGTTGCTGAACACATATTGAGGTGTTGTTTGGCACTGACATATAACAGGATCTGTGAATTCATGCACAAAGTACAATGTATGTGAAAAAAAATTACTACCCAAAACATTGACATAGGCTGGTAGTATAATTAGTGCATGGAAAGTGTTAAAATACTACCATTTGAAATACCCTAGGGTGTCTAGTTTAAAAATATATATGGTTTTGTGGGGTAGAATACACTTTCTGGCTTCAAAAATGTCCCAAATGGGACATGGGCACAAGTTTTCTGCATGTCAGAATTCCAAGTTGGAAAACCAAAATGAGCACCCCCTAAATGTGGCCTTTTAGCCCCAAAACAAACCAACAAACCTATGCATGGGTGGTATCCCTGTACTCAGGAGATGTTGCTGAACACATATTGAGGTGTTATTTGGAAATATCCCTTCACATTTTAAGGTAATGTTTACCTAAATTGCAATATATGTGAAAAATTAAAAAAAAAGATTTTTTGCTGCAAACTTTGGCATAGATTGGTGGTAAAATGGCTACATGAAATGTGTCAAAATACCCCAAGTTAAATGCCCTGAGTTGTCTAGTTTTCAAAAATATGTACATGTTGGGGGTCATTCATGGATTTAGTACAGAAATCAGTGTTACAATGTCACTATCGCTAATTTTGAAAGAAAGGATTTTAAAATAGCTTTGCACCACTTATAGTTCTGGCCCTGTAACATGAATAAAAAAGCACAAAAACATAAAAACATGGGCTATTTCTGAACTCAGGACATATATTAGAAACTTTTTAGCAGTGTTTTTTTGTTGTCTCTTGTACATGAGTATACGATTTTTCAAATAAAAGTCATAAAAAAAGTATTTTTTCAATTTTTTTGCCATATTTTATTATTTTTTTTACATCAAATTATATGCTATTATCAAAATAATGGTATCAAAAGAAAGCCCTTCTTATAACGATAAAAACGATATATAGTTTGTGCGGGTACACTAAATGAGACAGAAATAAATTACAGCAAAACACAAACTGCTCAGAAATGTTAAAACAGCCCATGTCACCAAGCGTCGGACAAGCCAAAAAAGTCATGTCACTAAGGGGACATTAGAGCATTAGAATATCCTGTGCATAAGAGAAGGTCAAGGACCAAAGTTATAAGGATTTTACAGCAGGAAGAAATATGGGCAGACTAGATGGGCCAAATTGCTCTTCTCATCTGACATATTCCATGTTTCTAAACAAATATATATGTTTAGATCATATTTAACACTTGCATGGCATCAATTCCAAGTTCTAGGACAAATTAAAGTCAAATAATAAAAAAAAAAAAATTATAGACTGCAAGCTTGCCTAAGACATCATAGGCTAGCAAGCCAGGGTGTTCGTAGAGAGATGTCGGAGAACTATAGCTATCTGTGAATCTGAAGTATGTAGCCCCCTTATGATTAGAATTAATGGAATATTAAGGAAATTATCTTCAGCAAATGCACCATTACCTCTTACTCCCTTGTATCTGTTTTTGATGGCTGCTAAACTTATAGACTCGTCAGCTTCCTCCTCATCGTCATAGCGATCGGGTTCTAGGTAGTTAGCGCTCAAGCCTCGTTGGTGCTGCTTCTCCCTCATTCTGCGCTGCTGAGACTCTCTGCGGATTGATGCTCTTAATCTCTCCTCCTCTTTCTAGCAGGAACAAGGTTCGCAAAAAGTCAGTTACACTCTACATTAGCATTTTGCACATAATGGCCGATATATACTCTAAGATAATGTTCAGAGAGGAACCATCACATTTATATGTTTAAACATCAGACTGTATCATTTTCCTTGTGATCATCCTATATTTTTTGCTCTCTGATGCTCCAGTGATGGTGTAATATAGATTGATTGTATTTAAACCATTCAAAAAGGTGAAATTGGAATTTAGAATATCACATTTCAAACCAATCCTTTATGTTCTGTTTGGCAAATTGCATAGTAGATGCTGTGCATAATGTTGGATTAAACTAATGAATAATGTTTCATTACCTATTTGTAACTGTTTTGTAGTTATATTGTAGTTATATTAATGGCCAGTTTTGCTTTAGTGAACAGCAGGAACGATTGCAGTTTAACCACTAATCCAAAATAAATAGAACTACAGGGTAGATTCCTTTTAAAGACTGAAGAGAAGAATCACATCCAACAATTCAGCGTTATAATTAGTTGTATTTCCAATAAATTAATGCGTATGTATCAGGAGGAAAACATGCTATGTAAATACGAGTATCATCCTGTGTTATTTCCAGACTGGACATGTAAAGGTTACCATTATAGGATTTTAGTGATCAAATTGTACATTAAAACATTCACATTGATGTGGACTTATTACAGTATATTCCCAATATTCCTGAACCATATTCTTAATTCCTTACGCAAAACGGAATACATTTTAACACGTTAATAACCAACGTGTCCATTTTCATCTCCATGTACTGTAAACATTTGAGAAAATCCACTAGACAAAACCTCCAGGACGTTAACTCTTATTATTATTTGTTCTAAGATAGTATTACTGACGATTCTAGCGTCCCATTATCCAAGAGTATTTTCTATGTTTATGTCTAAGAACGTCTATATTATTCTACTTCGCAACAGTTTCTCAGGTCAGTGAGGCATCCATTTCACCCCAGATGATAGGTTTCCAATGTACTATTTTTTAGGATGCCATCTGTCCTGTGTTACTAGTTAGATTTCATAAATGAAAATATTTGCACTATTGGTAGTGTATGCGTATACACACACACACATATATATATATATATATATATATATATATATATATATATATATATATATATATACACACACACACACACACACACACACACACACACATTACCTACACAAATCTACTTTATGTCATTATGTTGGAGTATTACGCATTCTACAGTTGTTGTGTACAATCTATTTGTGATGCAATAAAAAAATAATTATTTAAAAAAAAAAGTAGTTTTTTTTAAAATCAGTAACACTAATCTCTAGCTGGTCTCTACTAGTTAGCTGTATCCACCATTACCTTAATCATCTCTGTTCTTTGAGATTCTGGGTCACGTCCGGCCATTGGAAGAATTCGTATCTTCTGAGTCTTTGAGCACCTGTCTGCAAGGGACAGTGTCATCTTCCTGTGAGTGGCACTGTCTGTAGAATGAGGCCTTCAAGGAAAGAACACAATTCACAGAGGTTACTTTATGGCTCATTTTCACATTAGTTTATCTCGAAGGTGTCAAGCTGCAAGATCTGCCTTGGTCTCAAACAATACGCAGTTAGTTAAGACACCAATAGGGTTATATGGGAAACAGTCCTCGAACAGTCTGAGAGGTACAATTTAAAGTTCCTAGCTTAACTATTTCCCTGTGCCGATTACAGCACACCATGGTGTTTGGTAAAAGTACAGTTTAGTTTTGGAGATGAAACTCCCTGTAGATCACAAAATAATAATGGCCGTTTTAAAACTGAAACTTGAGAAACAATGGTGTGCCAAACAAGGGAACAAATAGCATAATAATTACTGTAAAGGGGTTTAAAAAACAGATTTAATACTGCCTTAACACAAATTACTCAGCGTTCCAAGAACATAAAACAAATGTTTAATAATTAAAATGACAATGCTGGAAACCTACCTGAAGGTTAGTTTGGTTTTAAACACAGCCTGGCCCTGTAGACCAGTTCCCTGTCTTATAAAAAGATGGTTGTGATCTCCTTGGAGTGGAGCTTTGTAAACATCAAATACTTCATTACCCAAGTGTAAGGACATACTGTATTAAAGAAACATAACATTAGTAGGCATTTATTTTTTTATACATAGGCATGTAGAACACAGAAAACAGAAGCGCTAGATTTTTTTTTATATTTAGTCCTAAATAAAAGGTGTTATCATAAATTTCTGCGTCTACCCTTCCCACATAAGATCTCACTAGACAGTCTTTCAAAATGCCGATTCCAGACATTTAAGGGGACACGTCACTTTACGATACGTTGTTCTCTTAACCTCTTTATGCCACAGAGCCTTCCATAAATGCCCAGACCAAAGCAGATTGGATGTGGTTATCACAGTGATCCTATTCCCTGGAAGAGGAACAACCAGGCCCCCAGGACTGCCTTGTTTCAAGTCAAAGTCCTGCCCCGGGAGTGAGCGCACCCACTGCTTATTTAGATAGCATGGTTATAAACACATATATCGGCTAAACCGTTTTTTTCCCCCAAACAAATATTTACGTCCAGTTGCGGGAAGACGTTAATCTAGTCATTTGCTTGGAAATCTGCTGACCTAGTAGAGCATATATTTTCGTTTTTTCTCTACAGTAAAAACTATTTTTTATTTTGCAAATAAATGCAGTTTTAGGGCCAACTCTCTCTTGGGTTATTAAATCAGGACTTCTGGCCAATGATTTCATTTATGTAAGGCCTAATTAAAAAAAATATTCAGCTACAAAAAGGTATTCTCTAATGAAATTTAGAATGTGTCGGCAGATAAGCATGTTGTATTTAGCAGAATTCATTTGTAAAAAGATAAAAGACGTGCTGCATAAAAGAATAAAGGTAACTATCACAGCCCAGGAATGAAGCCAAATCATATTACAATTTAAATGTATTACAGACCTGCCGTCAGACCATTTGACAATCCTTGCATTACTTTCTCGAACGTCATTCCCTTCCTCGTCACGGCGTGTTCGCCATCGGATTGTGTTTTCAACCTTGTAAAAGAAAATAAAAAAAAAAAATGGTAAAAATCGAATTGAAATTTGTGATTACTGAAATGGGGGAAAAAACAAAACTCATATTTAAGAAATAAAAAAAAATTGAATTGATTTAACTTGCACTAAAAGGAAAAATGTGTCCGTTTGTAATAACCCTGTTTATATTTAAATAACATATTGTAATATGCTTACAACAGAAAACAAAATAAAAAAGTTTAAGAAAGTATACCTTTAATTTCAGCCTGGTCCTGCCTTCTTCATCCAACATCTCCTCATCTTCAAACTCATCCTCATAATATTGGGGATCAAAAGGCCTGAAATATTAGATAATATACCGTATTTGCTCGATTATAAGACGACCCTGATTATAAGACGACCCCCCAAACTTTGGATATTCCTTTAGGAAAAAAACTAAAAGCCTGAATATAAGACTACCCTATAGGAAAAAAGTTCAACTTGTATATATTCACATGTAAATTGCTTTTTTAATAAAAAATTATGATATCAAAAAATGTATTTCTAGTTTTTATTTCTTTTTATGTGCCAATGCTGCCTTTCTCTTTCCCTCTCCCCCCTCCCCTTGTCTCTGTCTCTTAACCCCCTCACTCCCCTTGTCTCTGTCTCTTAACCCCCTCACTCCCCTTGACTCTGTCTCTCTGTCCCCCTCCCTCCCCCTGTCTCTCTGTCCCCCTCCCTCCCCCTGTCTCTCTGTCCCCCTCCCTCCCCCTGTCTCTCTGTCCCCCTCCCTCCCCCTGTCTCTCTGTCCCTCTCTGTCCCCCCTGTCTCTCTGTCCCCCCTGTCTCTCTGTCCCCCCTGTCTCTCTGTCCCCCCTGTCTCTCTGTCCCCCCTGTCTCTCTGTCCCCCCTGTCTCTCTGTCCCCCCTGTCTCCCTCCCCCTTACCTTGATCCCTGGTGGCTAGTGGGGGCAGCCGGGGGATGTCTGCACGATACGTGCAGATATCCTCCATGCTGCCCGACACGGCAGTCTATTATGACGGACAGCTGTCCGTCATAATAGTCTGCCGTGTCGGGCAGCATGGAGGATATCTGCACGTATAGTGCAGACATCCCCCGGCTGCCCGATTGTCCCTGGTGCCTAGTGGGGCAGCAGAGGAAGTCTGCGCGACGAGCGCAGACTCCCCTGCTGCCGCCCGGCATGCTCGCCGGGACTTCTGTGACGAAAGCGGAAGTACTCGGCTTCTTCACAGAAGCCCCGGCGGTCGTGCCGGGCGGAAGCAGGGGAGTCTGCGCTCGTTGCGCAGACTTCCCCTGCTGCTAGAGAGGGGGATCCAGGTCCCCTGCAGCTCTGCTGGGGACCTGGATCCATGTCTTATAATCTGACCTCAATTTGAGGTCAGATTATAAGAGACCTCGATTATAAGACAGAGCATTTGCTCTGAAAAAAACCTCGTCTTATAAATCGAGCAAATACGGTATTCCATATTTGAAAACAGAATATATATTTAATGTATAATCACATATCAAATATTTAACGGAGAACAAGCAAAAATACACACTGGAACACTGTACATAAATTCATCCCAATAGGGGAGAAGTAGTTTTTTGTTGTTTGATATCATAAACCAAGGACAAATATTTAACGTAGCAGTGGTTCACAGCCAGTATATGATTTGTACTTTAGAAGCTGTGAAAGTGTTATTGGTTGATAAAATACTGTATCAATATAGGATAAGTACCTTTTGCAAATGTGCCTATTGGAAACCACAGCAGTACAATATAAAACGCAAAAGCTGGAGGATGACGAGTCCTAATGCTGACCAGGACAATTCAGCTATTCCATGTTGTGGTCCACATCGCAAGCGGCAAAAAAAACGGTGCCACAATTTTTGCTGGATTACAAGTTATGCAAACTTTACTCAAGCCGCCTAAAACTAGCAGGAGTGGTCACCAATATTGCTCATTTCGAACATTTACTGGATAATTTAATAGAATTCTGCGACCATCACATATCTTTCCCACAGAGGCTTGTATCCTTGTATGGACAGAGACCAAACTGTAAACTACAGAAAAATCTAACCCCTAAGTGTGAGTCATCTCTATGCACCTTATCAATTCAACTACTTGGGCATGTGATCAGCCTGTTGTGAAACAGGATATAAAACTTACACATTACCTGGGCTCAACACTGAGAAAGTTGGGAAGTTTAACGAAATACAAGTCGTTCCCAAGGTCTGTATTGACTTTTGGAATCTCAACTTCTATCCGCGTTTCTGGAACAGTTTCTTCTTCCGGTTGATCGTGGTCCATTCCATCTTCATCCTACATAAAAACACAATATACAACAGGTTTGTAAAATTGAAGTTAAGTTAATTTCTTTTATTTTAATCATATTATATAAAAGCATATAAATGCTGCACAGTTTACAATTTAAAAATATATTAATGGAATACATCGCTTTTGACTGGTTTCTGCAGTTTAAACTAAAATGTTTGTCAAGCTTCATACATAGGAAAATTTATGAAAGGCCTGGTATAAACCAGAACGCCCTAAAAATGTTGTCATGCCATTGAAGGGTGACCTGTTTTGGGGAAGGTAGGTTTGTCATGCTTGAAGGGAGTAAACTCTCATGGTACTTACCATGGGTTGTCCAGGAGTGGGCGGTTTATCTTCCCCATCACTGCCTGAAGAAATATCATCAGCATCGCCAAACAGGTCAGCAGCATCTCTTTTACCTGTGTAAAATAGCAGTTATTGTACAACATGAAAGTACAGACACTGTTACATTTTATAAATGGAGTCAAGTTATTTTCTCATTTGACATTACACTAAGTATGGCCCCTGCTTGTCAAGATCATTCACACTAAAAAAGCTATCAACTTGACACCAACATGGTGCGAAGAACAGTCACCAGAGGACAATCAACAGAATGGGATGCACAATAAAACCACACCAGAGAACAAATCCAAGAAATCCCAATTTATTATTTCACATTCTCAGACACTAAAAAAGAACTACTATGCATACTGCATCATTGTATTGTATATGTTTTATACAGTGCAACACTTGCATACAGAGTCTTTAAAAGCAGACTAGCGGGCTATATCAGATGAAAAGATTTTAGTGATGTTATGTTTTCTGCTCCAAACCAACAAAGATAATGGTAAACTGCTAATAAAATAATCTAAATATTCTCAATCTCCATCTTGGAACAAACATTTGGGCAACAGCTCTACATCCATCTCCCATTTTAACATTTATAGGCACTTTGCCATCTACATCAATGTTTATATTGTGAATGTATAGAAAGAAAACTAAATAAAAATTACCTACACATTGTGTTATAAAGAAAAATGTCTCCTGCTTAGGACATCCCCTGTTGCTTAATATGCATAATTGCACAGTCCATTGAAAATTCCTTCATTTGAAAATCAAGCCACAGGTGATGTCATAAACCGGAGACTCAACACACATAAAACCCGTCCTCTATGCGTTTGCTTGCAATTCTGCTAGCACAAAGTATTAATCAAGTTTGATATTTGTTATTCCCTACATTTGATGTAAAAACAATGCTTAAGCAACCTCCCAACACCAACTTGTCATACCTTTGGGTCCATCTCCGTCGCTATCCATTTCAGAATCTGATGCGATGGCCTTTTTGTGCCTCTGCCGGACTATTTCTTCATCACTGTCACTGCCTTTAGGGGATGCTATCAAATCAATCAGAATATAATGTTTTAGAAGTAATACAAGTTAAATTAAAAGAGAAACATTGAACATCTGAACTTGAAGCTTCTTGCTATTTAGGTAGAGAATTACTGACCACCATAATAAGTGGACAGTGGCACATGGAGTATGGAGTATGCACACAGTGTGTGAATGCACATTGCAAATGCATTCTATTTGGCAGTAGGGTTCATGATTGACCCCTTGCAGCAGCCAAAGAGGTCAGCATCATAATCCGGAACTACAAGGTATCATACAAATGTCAGGAAGGGGGGGCGATGTCACATGGATATAATTAAAAACATATACATATGTAATATAGTAAAAAGTGTGTCAATTATGGCTTCATCTTGTTTCTTTCAGTCATTAACACGCTTCCTCTAAAATGCAGTATTTTTCCCCTCAACAGTACCATTAAAATACCATAGCTTTTCCATACATGTTTAACCCTATATCAGTATACCATATTAAAACCATAAAAACAGATAATGATGCCACAGAAAAGCCAATCAGCCCATGCAGACAACTCATAATTACAGCTTAGATTCATTTATTCCTCAGGATAGCCTTAGACTTATCCCAGGCATTCTTAAAGAGACACTCCAGTACCTATTTTGACTTTAGATGTTGTCTGGTAGACATTTATCTAAACAGATTCAAATTATCCATAAGATCATATGCATGCTGCTAGTACTTTAAAACAAAAAATGTAAATAAATATAGATAGATATTACATATACACACTCATATATACACTAACCTGATTTGCGCTCATGCTCCTCACCATCTGAGCGTTGGCGTTCATGATCATCATCATCTGAATGTTGCCTCTCATCGTCATCAGATCGCCTGCGAATATTTCCCTCATCGTCAGAATGTGGAGGCTCGTCATCCGAATGCCGACGCTCATTTTCATTATCTGAACGTTGAAGTTCATTTTCCTCATCTTCTGAACGCCGATGATCCTGTTCCTCTCCATCTGATCGCTGATGCTCATCATCAGAACGATGCCGCTCATCATCAGATTGTTGCTGTTCATTCTCATCGTCATCTGAAATATGGCGTCTGCGGTCATCATCATCATCAGACTGATGTTTTTCATTCTCATCTGCATCTGAATGGTGATTCATTTCATCATCTGATCTCTGTTGCCCTTCATCATCGGACCTTTGATGGCCCTCATCGTCCGATCGTTCTGATCTGTGGTGGCCCTCATCGTCCGATCGTTCTGATCTGTGGTGGCCCTCATCATCTGAATGCCGAACATCATCATCAGAGTTCTGCATCTTTTCTTCATCATCAGACTGGTCACTTTTGTCTTCCCTAGTCCATTTTTCATCCTCTGATTGTACATCTCTTTCTGAACCTTCAGCCTCAGAATGGTGACTACTGTGATCTGATCTACGTCTCACATCATCCTCATCATCATCATGAAGGGCGTCAGAACCACTGTGTTGCTCAGCATCTGAATGATCATTTTCCTCTTGATCAGAATGGGCCATTTCAGATGGATGGTCTGACCTTTCAGAGTGATTGTCACTAACGCTGTGCCGAGATGCAGCATCATCCTCGCTATCATCTCCAAATAATTCTTTGTTGCTTGGCTTTACTGCAGAATGGTCGTCGTCATCCTCTTGCTCACTCTCACTTCCACTGCCACTGCCAGAAGGATTACTTACGGAGTCAACATTTCCTGGTTCTGAATCTGACCCAGATGCAGAATCAGAGTCTGCAAGAAATGTTACAAAGAAACACCATTAAACGTTTCTATGATCATGAAAATACCATCCACTAACTGAATGGCTAAGTATTAAACATATGTCAATTATGGTTTTATACAGCAGAACATTCCAGGCACATTAATGTCATTTGTTTTAGAACTGTGCAGTCTTCATTTGAACAGTTTTATACCCATTTAAAGGAGATTGAGGGAAATCTACAAGTTAGTTTTATATCTTTTCATTCCTGGATTTCTTTAAATTATATACAAGAATTTTGAAAGAGACTTTATTTTTATTGGGTTAGCCAGTCTTAAAGTAGGTTTCCACTGTGCTATAGCACCTGCAATTCCAAAGGATGCCTACCCCTGAACCAGATGGAATTTGAGTGCACACCTGCAAGACCCCTTAGATAATTGAGATTTTCATAACATGCCTGAAGAACACAGGCAAGTGGTCTTGAAAGTTTTAAGAGGTTCATCAACAGGGGTCATAAACAAGATATATCTACCAGATTCTGAAATATAGCTTCTATCATGCCAAATCAAATCAAATACACCCAAGAAATACTATGGATGTTCTACCCACAAGCATGTTTTGTACAAGAGCGCATATCAATTGTATCCAGAAATCCAGGTGTTTGGGACATTAAATACCCATATTTGGTGTTCTAATTCCATTTACTACTGGCCATATTACAGCACAGAGGTTAAATGCTTAAAAAGTTCAGTAAAAATGCAATTTTAAAGCATTTTCTATGTACAGATTTGGTTGTGCACTTCAACAGAGGCTTTCATTCACAAACAGTAAAAGTATAATGTTGCTATGCTAACCCTGGAAAGTATAGTTAAAGCTGAGACTTTGCCTAAGATTTGAACACCAGGTTGCAAGGTCCCTGCCATACCCGAGTAAGTAAACGAGCAACTTGGTCCTGAAAGCTTGCAATCAAATTATCAGTGACCCAATGCAGGCTATTATTTTAACGCTACTTGATCCCAGTCATTTAGATGATCGGAAATACAGTACATTTCCTCTCTGCATCAAGTGACCGGGTAAATCTGGTATCACACTGTTGCTGCCCGTGCTTTACCGTAAGACTATCCAGTGGCAAAGCAGAACAGCTGGGTACATTTGGACATTAACCCAATCAAACCGAAAAAGGGAACTATTGCAACCTCGCGGGTCCGGCCATTTAACACTTACCGGCAGCTTTCCGTTCATTGTCCGAATCAGCATCGCTACCGAACAGATCCTCCATGTCCGCCATGATCAGGCCGTGCTGCCGGAAAGCAGGCGGAAGTTCTCAGCAAGTGAGACCGGGGTGGGAGGACTTGAGGAGAGGCGTGGCGTAGGCTATGCGTGGATCTTTACGCCGTGTCAATAACTTTATTAATTCGCACAGAAGACAACAGCAGTGTGTAATACCAACCCCTTTTGGGCAGACGGTCTAGTTGAGAGAACCTCGACTGTACAGATCCCTATAGCTGTGCTCCCTTATGCAGGCCCCTTAAAATGTATTATGTGGCATTTAAACCAATAGCAGGTTCTCCTTGACATATGTATTGACTTTACTGTCATAACGAAATTTGGGGGAGATCACTAATAAATGCCCCATGGTCATATTATGCCGACAACTAACCAGGTTTAACCCCTTCATGATCGGACTGCTCTTGGAATGTTATATGTTGTGGACCGTGGCTGTTTAAACACTTATGAGCTTTCTTTTGATACCATTATATAATTGAATGTACCGTATTTGCTCGAATATGAGACAAGGTTTTTTTCAGAGCAAACGTCTTATATTCGAGGTCTGACTATAAGACTGGCATCCAGGTCCCCCACAGAGCTTCAGCGGACCTGGATCCCCCTCACAAGCAGCCGGTCGTGCAGATATCCACCAGCTGCCCCCACTACCGGCCAGGGAGATGCTGCACGGAACTAGGGTTGCCACCTTTTCCTAAAAAAAATACCAGCCATAGTGGTGGGTGGAGCCACTGTGGGCGGATCCACTCAATGCCCCTATCAGATTAACCCCTTTGCGACCGATGACGGTCCTGGACCGTCATGCAGGTCTGATCGCGGTATGCACGCTGGCATACCGCGATCGCGCTACCAACGACATGGCTAAGTGTCCCGATACCGAGACACTTCAGCCATGTCGGTTGAGGACCCCCCCGGAAACATCCGGGCACTGTGACAGCCAATCACAGCGCCCGGATGTTAATAGCTGTCAAAGCAGGTGCCTGCTTTGACAGCTATAGTCTCTCCCTGCTCCACAGTGATCGTGGGGCAGAGAGAGACTAAATATAGTGTGTGAAGTCTCCCCCTGGTCCACCCCAGTAACAACCAGCCCCCCAAAGGATTTTTTTAATAAAAAAAAAAAAAAGTTTCTTTTTTTCCTATTGTGCTAATCCTAACTCTTGGCTTAGGGTTAGAGTTCATCAAAACCCTAATCCTAGAGTTAGAATTAGGGTTTGTACTAACCCTAACCAAAGGGTTAAGGTTAGAGTTAAATAAAAATAAAAAAAATGTAAAAAAATAAATAATTAAATAAATTAAAAAAAATAATAAATTGTATACAAATAAGAAGTTATTCCGTAGAGGACCAATGACATGTTATGTCTGTCTGTGGTCCTCTAGGAATATTTTATTTAAAAAAAAAAAGACTGCTAGTGGGGCCAGTGCTTTGCATTGGCCCCCAGCAGTAGATAGGAGCCCGCAGCAGCTGGATATTTGATCCATGCAGCCGCAGGATAGCAAGGATAGCAAAAATCGGTGCTTCCTACTATAGACTACATTTCCTATTCTGCTACGGTAGCTTTTGGCTGGCTGAGCATGATAGGAAATGTAGTCACAAGTATTACATAATAAATACACGTTTTAAAGCTGCAATAACCATATCCTAAATTTTGCCCTGTACCTGCCACATAAACCAAGCACACCTATACATGTGGGGTACCGCTATACTCGGGAAGTTGCTGAACATATATTGGGGTTTTGTTTGGCAATAAAATAGAACAGTCCCTTTAAATTCATACCTAAGTTTCAAAGTGTGTGGAAATAAAACACACACAAAATTACTACGCCAAAACTTGTCAAAGATTGGTGGTAAAATGACAGAGTGAAAAGTGTCAAATTACCCCAAGTTGAATGCCCTGGGATGTCTACTTTATAAAAATGTGTACATGTGGGGGGTTATTCAGTGATTCATATCAGATATCGGTGTTACAGTGTCACTAACGCTAATTTTTTAAAAAATGGTTTTGAAACAGCTAAATGCTACTTGTATTTATTAACCTAAAACATGCAAAAAAAAGCAAAAAAACATATAAACATTGGGTATTTCTGAACTCAGGACCTATAGTCGAATCTATTTAGAACGTTTTTTCATTAGCTTTTGAAGCTTAGTAAAGAATTTACAAAGAAAAGTCAGGAAAAGTGTTTATTTTTTTTAATTTTAACCATATTTTACTATTTTTTACACAATACAATAAATTATATGAACAAAATAATGTCATGAAAAGAAAGCCCTTCTTGTCCTGAAAAAAACAATATATAATATGTGTGGGTACAGCAACTGACAAAGAAGAAAATGAAAGCTAAACACAAACACCTCAGAAGTGTTAAAACAGCCTTGGTCACTAACGCACAACATTCCAAAAAGAGTCTGGTCATGAAGGGGTTAAGCTTCTGGCTCCTTAGTACAGGTGCCTGGAGCTTAATATTTATTATGCATTTATTTCTCACTGACACGATATATATATATAAATATATATATATATATATATATATATATATATATATATATATATATATTAATTATATATATATATTTGTATATCATGCCGGTGTGAAATATATAACTACATATACATATATATATATATATATATATATATATATATACACACACGCACACATAAATATATATGTGTTTCATGGGAACATACGCAAGCTGTTTCACACATATACAGACAGAGACTGTCACATAGACATATCCAGAGACAGTCACCAGGGGTGTTGCTAGGTCTTCGGATGATCTGAGGCTAGAGCCCAGATGAGCTCGGTCACACACACACCGTTTGTTTTTTTTCATACACACGTCTCGCTCTGTCTCTCTTTCGCACACACGCCGTCTCTCTCTCTCTCTCTCTCTCTCTCTGTCTCTTTCTCACACACGCAGTCTCTCTCTTTCTCACACATGCCGTCTCTCTGTCTCTCTTTCTCACACACGCTGTCTCTCTCTCTTTCTCACACAGGCTGCCTCTCTCTCACACACGCCATCTCTCTCTTTCTCACACACGCCCTCTCTCTCTCTCTTTCTCACACACCCACACGTTGAGACACCCACACACATTGAGACACCCAGACACACACTTACACGCATTGAGACACCCAGACACACACTGAGACACCCAGACACACACCTATAGCCCCAGTAGCCCACCCCTAGCGACGCCTCACATAGTCACATAGACCTACTGACAGACAGAGACAGTCACATAGACCTACTGACAAAGACAGTCACATAGATATACCCAGAGACTGTCATACATACATACTGACAGTCACACAGACATACTGACAGACAGAGACAGTAAAATAAAGAGACACACAGTAACAGACAGACTAAAGAAAATCCTAGTTACAAGGAAGCCATTTAAAAAAAAAAAAACAATGTGTCCCCCTTCCCTGCTTTACCTTATTGCACGGGAGGGGGACGCTTCTTCAACAGCCTGGTCTGCCAGGCACTGACCATCTCTTCATCCAGAGACCCGGGTGTCACAGCTCTCTGATGTTACAACGCTATGCGCGAGGGAGCGGAGCCAGCAGTCCATGCAGGAAGCACAGACATTCCCCCTTGTGTTGCGCTCGTGTGGAGAGCCTTATACACCACTTGGACCATGCAGACTATGCAAACAAATAGTCTGCCTTCTCTCCGCTCCCCTGCTGCAAATAATACCAGCCTTAGAATGGCTGGTATTTTAGTTGCTTCGGCACCGGCTCCAAGAGGTGAAATACCGTCTGTGTCGGTAAAAAAACGACCGGGTGGCAACCCTACCCAGAACATCCATCGGGACGTCTATAACGGAATCCGGGAGGTCACATGACCTTCCGGATGTCAGTCAAAATAGACGGAAGTGTCGGGCAGCATGGAGGATGTCTGACATCCCCCGGCTGCCCCCACTAGCCACCAGGGAGGAGGGGGGGGGGGGGGGGACAGAGCCAGCGTTAGTGGAGGGAAGGGGTAGAGCCAGCATTGGGCAAGTCTGGGGGGTAGGGGCATCATTGACACATAAAAGCAACTAAAAAGAAGAAATGCATTTTTTTGTATCATAATTTTTATTAAATATGAAAAAGCTATTTACATATGAATATATCCAAGTTAATCTTTTTCCTATATGGTAGTCATATATTCAGGCTTTTAGTTTTTTCTCCTAAAGGAATATTCAAAGTTTGGGATGTTGTTTTTTATTCGAGCAAATACGGTATTACCGTATTTATTGGCGTATAACACGCACTTTTTCTCCCTGAAAATAGGGGCAAATGATGTGTGCGTGTTATACGCCGATATAATGAAAAAAATAAAAAAAATCTAAAACTTACCTCGTTCCTGCTCAGTCCCCTGGTGCTCTGAAGGTGCGTGGCTGTGAGGGAAGAGTTGTGAGCTCCCCTCCAGCCGTGCGGTCAACAAAGTGTGTTTTTTTTAAACAAACTTTATTGTTCCGCGCGGCTGGAGGGGAGCTCACAACACTTCCCTCACAGCCACGCACCTTCAGAGCACCGGGAGACGGAGCAGGAACGAGGTAAGTACTGGGGTCTGGGAAAGGGGGGGGGGGGAGGGTGGCATAACGAGCATACTAAGGGGCAATATCCTGGAATATTGGGTCAATATCCTGGCATATTAAATGGCATATTGGGGGCAATATCCTGGCATATTAAAATGGCATATTGGGGGCAATATCCTGGCATATTAAAAAGGAATATTGGGGGCAATATCCTGGTATATTAAAATGGCATATTGGGGGCAATATCCTGGCATATTAAAATGGCATATTGGGGGCAATATCCTGG
Organism: Pelodytes ibericus; assembly: GCA_036172795.1. NCBI lineage: Eukaryota > Metazoa > Chordata > Amphibia > Anura > Pelodytidae > Pelodytes > Pelodytes ibericus. The sequence continues at coordinate 162,279,572 of CM069858.1, forward strand.
CATATTAAAATGGCATATTGGGGGCAATATCCTGGCATATTAAATGGCATATTGGGGGCAATATCCTGGCATATTAAAATGGCATATTGGGGGCAATGTCCTGGCATATTAAATGGCATATTGGGGGCAATATCCTGGCATATTGCGGGCAATATCCTGTCATATTAAATGGCATATTGGGGGCAATATCCTGGCATATTAAATGGCATATTGGGGGCAATATCCTGGCATATTAAAATGGCATATTGGGCTTCAAAGTTCTTTATTTGAAAAAAAAAAATCCTGAAATTTCCTTCTTAAAATGAGGTGCGTGTTATACGCTGGCGCGTGTTATACGCCGATAAATACGGTATATAAAAAAATTGTGACAATTTTAAGAAATACCTTTTCTCGACTTTTACTTGTAAAATCTTTTAATAATCTACAAAAGCTAATGAAAACACCTGCTAAATAGATTCTAATATTAGTCCCGAGTTAGAAATACCCAATGTTCACATTTTTTTCTGCATGTTATAGGGCAGGGGTCCTCAAACTTTTTAAACAGGGGGCCAGTTCACTGTCCCTCAGACCGTTGGAGGGCCGGACTATAGTAAAAACAAAAACTATGAACAAATTCCTATGCACACTGCATATATCTTATTTTGAAGTGAAGAAACAAAACGGGAACAAATACAATATTTAAAATGAAGTAAAGTTAAATCAACAAACTTACCAGTATTTCAATGGGAATAGTGTGCCAGTCAGATGCCCAGGGATATTATGCCAGTCAGAGTCCAGTAATATTATGCCAGTCAGAGCCCAGTAATATTGTGCCAGTCAGATGCCAAGGAATATTATGCCAGTCAGAGCCCAGGAATATTATGCCAGTTAGATTCCCAGGAATATTATGCCAGTTAGATTCCCAGGAATATTATGGCAGTCAGATGCCCAGGAATATTATGCCAGTCAGGGCCCAGGAATAGTCTGCCTGTCAGATGCCCAGGAATATTATGCCATTCAGATGCCCAGGAATATTATGCCATTCAGATGCCCAGCAATATTATGCCATTCAGATGCCCAGGAATAGAGTGCCAGTAAGAGCCCAGGAATATTATGCCAGTCAGAGCCCAAGAAAATTATGCCAGTCAGATGCCCAGGAATAGTGTGCCAGTCAGATGCCCAGGAATAGTGTGCCAGTCAGATGCCCAGGAATATTATGCCATTCAGATGCCCAGGAATAGTGTGCCAGTCAGAGCCCAGGAATAGTGTGCCAGATGCCCAGGAATATTATGCCAGTCAGATGCCCAGGAATAGTGTGCCTGTCAGATGCCCAGGAATATTATGCCATTCAGATGCCCAGGAATATTATGCCATTCAGATGCCCAGGAATAGTGTGCCTGTCAGATGCCCAGGAATATTATGCCATTCAGATGCCCAGGAATATTATGCCATTCAGATGCCCAGGAATAGTGTGCCAGTCAGATGCCCAGGAATAGTGTGCCTGTCAGATGGCCAGGAATATTATGCCATTCAGATGCCCAGGAATATTATGCCATTCAGATGCCCAGGAAAAGTGTGCCAGTCAGATGCCCAGGAATATTATGCCATTCAGATGCCCAGGAATAGTGTGCCAGTCAGATGCCCAGGAATATTATGCCAGTCAGATGCCCAGGAATAGTGTGCCAGTCAGATGCCCAGGAATAGTGTGCCAGTCAGATGGCCAGGAATATTATGCCATTCAGATGCCCAGGAATATTATGCCATTCAGATGCCCAGGAATAGTGTGCCAGTCAGATGCCCAGGAATATTATGCCATTCAGATGCCCAGGAATAGAGTGCCAGTAAGAGCCCAGGAATATTATGCCAGTCAGATGCCCAGGAATAGTGTGCCAGTCAGATGCCCAGGAATAGTGTGCCTGTCAGATGCCCAGGAATATTATGCCATTCATATGTCCAGGAATATTATGCCATTCAGATGCCCAGGAATATTATGCCATTCAGATGCCCAGGAATATTATGCCATTCAGATGCCCAGGAATAGAGTGCCAGTAAGATCCCAGGAATATTATGCCAGTCAGATGCCCAGGAATATTATGCCATTCAGATGCCCAGGAATATTATGCCAGTCAGAGCCCAAGAAAATTATGCCAGTCAGATGCCCAGGAATAGTGTGCCATTCAGATGCCCAGGAATATTATGCCATTCAGATGCCCAGGAATAGTACAGTGCTCGTTATACCTCCCTCCTCCCCCTCCTTCCCCATCACTTACCTCCAGCTGCTGTGTCCCCGGCCGGACGTCTCGCGCAGTGTTCCCTCCTCCCTGCACGGAGGAGGGAAACAGTTACCGGGTCCGGATGTGATGAAACGTCACATCCGGTCGCGGTGATTTTTTTTTTTTTTTTTTCGTTTTCCTGCAGCCGCATCTTCTGCGGCTGCAAGAAAAAAAAAAAAAAAAAAAAGGTAAACAGCGGGGAGCGGGGGGTGCCGGCAGCACCCCCCGCGGGCCGGATAAATGTGCTCGGCGGGCCGCATGTGGCCCGCGGGCCGTAGTTTGAGGACCCCTGTTATAGGGCATTAAATTCACACATAGTTGTTTCAAACCCTTTTTTTTTTTTTTAAATTAGCTTTAGTGACATTGTATCGCTGATATCTATCATAAATCCCTGAATCACCCCCACATGTACACATTTTTTTTAAAGCAGACATCCCAGGGTATTCAACGTTGGGCACTTTGTTTATGCAGTCATTTTACCACCAATCTTTGGCATAGTAATTTTTTGTGTTTATTTTTTTCACACTCTTTTTACTTCAGGTATAAATTTACAGTGGTTGGTCTGTTTTATTACCAAACAACACCCCAATATATGTTCAGCAACTTCCCGTGAGTATAGTGGTACCCCCCACATGCATTTTTAGGTTTGTTATGTGGCAGGTACATGGCCAAATTTAGGATACCTTCATTGCAGCTTTGAAACGTGTAATTTTGTTATGTATTGCTTGCGGACTACATTTTCTATCATGCTCAGCAAGACAAAAGTGACTTTAGCATCATAGAGCATGTAGTCTATAGTAGAAAGCACATATCATTGTTACTCTTGCAACCATGCAGCTGCATGGATGACATATCCAGCTGCTACAGGCCCTTAGCTACTGCTGGGGCCTGGTAGCAGTCTTTCAAAAAAAAAAAAAAAATACATTTCATTTTTGAAATCTTATGAAATCGAACTAATAATACAGGGCAGATGGCATCCTAAAAAAAAGAATGGTACATTGGGAACCTAACATCCTAGGTGAGGTGGATACCTGACTGACCTGAGATAAACTGTTGCTAAGTCAAGGAATATATACGTTCTTAGACATAAACAGAAAAATAGAAATTACTCTCAGATAAAGAGAGGTTAGAATCAACAATAATCCTATCTTAGAACAAATTATAAAAGTTAATGTCCTGGAGACCTGACTAGATGTGACAAACTAAAAACAAAAATACTCTTGGGTAATAGAAACACAATGAACGTGTGCTGATCGTAGTGTTATCAGTAGTAACAGAGTAGACATATAACACACTTCTCACTAGAATAATCAGTGAAATACATAGCAAATATACAATAGGAACAAGTGAGTCAAAACCTAGACAAAAATCATGGTATCCGACAGAAGAAGGCACAATTCAAGGTATATAGAAGTCCAAACTCAAATAGGAGGTTCAAGTCCCTCTCCTATGGCAGCAGTGTCCAGACATTCGGCAGGCTTGAATGAAGATAGCCCCAATGCCAGTAAGACGTTGGGTATCTCTTCCAGGCAGTAAGGCTTTTACCTTCTCTCTGCATAGCTAAAGATTGCTTCACCTCTAGGTCTCGAAGATGGCGTGTAAGTGGTATCATGCTTCTCCTCCAGAGTAACAAGTCTGGGGAGAGATCTTCAAAGATTTTGAGTATGTTCTTACCATGTTGGAGCAGTATATTAGCTTTGGACGACTGTAATAATTTTGTTTTGTCCGTGGAGGAGTGTAGCTTGATCAGGACATCTCTAGGCGCGTCAAGCGAAGCGTGTGCTTCCAGCGTAGGACATAGTGATCCAAACCAATCCGTCAAGTAGGCTCCGAGTACGGCGGGCCCTACCGCCTCAGGTATGACCCCGATACGGAGACTGCAAAGTTGCTGTCTGGCATCCAAAGTTGCCGTTAAGGCTTGAAGGTAGCAGAGAGGATCTAGGACATCGTCGATGGCATGGGACATTATCAAAATGGTAATTTTTTTTCCAGCGCACCCGGTAGTTTAAAAATGAGATTCTGTAGCAGTAAACAGAGGGATTGGCTTTTGGAATTGTGGCCTTGCAATAATTAACTAACAATAGATGCTATGAACTAAAACTTCTAACAGGTTCACTCAGCTGAGTGTAATAGGAACAGTAGTCTTAAGTGCTAAATGTTACCTACCCTAATCCAATGCAATATCGAGTGGCGCCGCCCATTTTGTGTTTTACGTTTGTGGCTCCGCCCTTGCCGACCATAACCTTGGGAAGTATGCTTTTAGTGTATTCAGTACCAAGTTGGTCCACATCTTCTTAGTAGGCTTTAAATGGCACAAAAAGGATATCGGGCACATGGGGGCGGAGGCACACACAATGATAGCACCCATTAGTGGTGGTATTGCGGTGTGCAATATAGTCTGCAGTCTTGCATTTCCGGAGCAACCCATCCATAACGAGTCAAACACTGAAAAGCGCTGGAGAACAAAATGTTCGATAGAGGTGCTTTACCCATAGCTGGTCAATGCCACCCAGTTTATCAGTGACAGCTTTGCACATAGTTTTCAAATGCCCCATTTGCCCCAAACAGCTCATCAGTGCCCCTTAGTTTTTTGGGAAACTGTGTCCACCTTTGAAAATGCAACGGTTACACAACAAGCATTCAATTAACCTGTTAAAGGAGCAGTTCCACCTACAGTGTGCTACATCACTTAAATGAAAAGAAACCAATCTTATCAGGGGTTTTTCCACAACTCTTCCCATCTCCTAAAAACTGCAAATAAAGTGCAATAGAATTATTGTTGCAATACATTGCCAAGCCCTCCATATTGGATTTCACTGAATTCCAAGGCCGCTGTGAAATTATTTTCAGTGCAAAAGTACAGGGGAACTGTAAATTGTTTAAAAGTAAAAAATAAGTTCACATCTCACATATTAGAAACATGTACAGAATACAGGAAATAAACTTGAAACGGACACTTCATTTTCCGGATGAGAGTGACCCTGGCATCTTTGCTGTTTGTCCCACCTTTGCACCTACTTTTTCACTACCATGTCTTTTAAAACAGAAAATGGCATGGCCAGTTTATTTTTGAATTCCCCCAAAAAAACCAAACAGTCATTTCAATATTTTTGAAACAAACAAAATCTTTTTAATTTATAAACGCTAAAAAAAACAAAAAAAAAACAGGGCTCTTTTTTTTTTTTGAAGGGTTACAAGAGTAGCATGTATTTTTTATATCAGGTTTTTATACTTTATAGCCATAACAATATTTGGCACCACTCAGCAAAAACGATGTTTACACTATTATAATAATAATAAAAAAAAAGAAGACCATAAAAGACATACTTAATGTACATAATTTCAGCATTAAGAATCAGGAATGATATGGACAGTGAACCAGAAGTTCGGATACAATGCGATTAACATTGCTAACAGCATCCTTGGTTTCATTAGTGGAATCGTTCATTTCACTGTATATTTCATGTTCCCATTTCAGCACTCTATATTTTATAGTACAACTGCCTCCGCAAACTATAGGGTGTCTTAACGTGGTCAGTGCATCCACACCAATTAGGCACTGTTAACTGGTTAAAGATATTTGGTTGACTTTATTTCCCTGAAATAAGCTAGAGCAGGGTACTGCCGAAGTAAGAAAACCCTGAGTTTTGGCTGGTTATAAAACTATAACCAAAAGCCAAGAAGTTAATAACTCCCTTGTGTATGTTCCGTGTCACCTTGTAGCTTATGTACTCAAGGATTTAGTACGGTGTTAGATACGATCAGCAGATATGAAATCAATTATGTTCTGCTATGGGATTAATTAATCACGTTCAAAATGGTAATTGCAGTATTGATAGCAATTCGCCCCTTGTGTCCCACAGAGGGTACGGCTAACATTTGCAGCATTTTATTTTATTTAAAAATAAAGTCACATAACACAATATGAGCATGTGAATAGCAGTGCACATTTCCCTTAGAAACTTCCGCTCTCATTTAACCCTCTCATAAAAATAAAAAGCAATACCAGAAAGAAATGTGATGTGCAGCGGATAATTCTTAGATTAAAATTTTTGAAGGAGTGTTTACAAAGGAAGAATCTGTTGGGAGTGAGTTCATTTAATAGCCCCCCCCCCCCCCCCACCCACCCACTTCTCAAAACAAAAAGGCCTGTCTTATTAGTGGCTACTGTCATTTTATCTAGGTATAGAGAACAAATCAAAAAAAGTAAGTCTAAGGAGAAGAATGTAGCTTCCAAAATCAAACTCAGCCATGTTTGTTTATATATTTACATTACTTGTTTGGCATTTGATTTTTCAAATCCATTCAACTTCTGCTATAATTAGGCCAATTGTATCTCAGAGGAAAAAAAAGGTTTATTTTACTATGAACATTCCCTTTTACTCGCCAGTATAATTAATGACTTTTGAACAACAGAAACGGATGTCTGTTCAGTGGTGGCCCCTTTTCCCCTGACCTACTGGATGCCTGACAATCTGAAATAGTATTATCATTACCCTACAGTAAGTGCAAGTATCGGACATATGGCTCTTGCGTATGTAGCTTTATATATTGTGTTATAATATTTATAAACAGAGGGGGATGAAGAAAGAGAGGAAAAAACATTGAGAGTATCACAAAATAATAGGAAAATTAAAGGAACAATCAGATCATGGTTAGCAGTTTTCCAGTATCTTCCCTTCTTCCCAGCCAAATGAAGTCAGATCGTAACGCCCGAAAGAGCAGATTGTTCTCTGATGATCTTAAATATACAAACTATTCCGTTCAGCGAAGGTAAGGTTTAATCATGGTCCCCTTCAACCCTTCGTTTGCGAACTGCAAGTAAAATAAGCAAGAAGTCATTCCTCCAAACAAAAACTGAACTCTGCATGCAAATCCCCATTGTTCTATAAACACAGAGTTTCTTAGGGCAAATGTGATAGTCACTAGTGGAAATATAATTTGTACGCTCAACAGGTGAAAACAGTGCAGAGATGGTATTTGGGATATAAACATATAAAAACTATTACAAAAATACATAATTGCTATTATGGTGGTATATATGTAAGTATGTAAACTTATAATAGATCTACATATCTATTGATGTCTGCTTGACTTTGCTAAACTTCAAAGAGGGTCAAAATGCTCTTTATACTTTCTTGTATGAATACATAGTATTTCAATATGAGACACATTATTTCGTTCAATGTACCATTTTTGGGGGAAGCTATAAATGCTAATTTAACATGCTAATGTGCCATGTTTAAATAATCGCTACCTTGAGTCAGTGTGCTCTTATGAGAGTTCTTCATTCAATCTGGATTAATACCAGAAGATAATTTGGATACTTTAAATTGAAATTTGTATGTAACTTGCACAAGGTGGACTTGTATTCTATAACTCCACGTGCATTTTTCTACTACTAAGAATAGTTTTCACCTATGCACCTTATTATAGAAAGGGTTTCTAGTAACCAGTGCCTAGATTTAATTGATCCATACTTTTTTCTACTTCTTAACATCTTATTTTTTTTATTATTTTATTCCAAACATTTTCCTCAAGTCCAGTTTTTTTATTGTTGTTTTTTTAGTTTACAGTGTGGTAGTAATTGCACATCACACATTAGACCCAAAACAAGGAAACCCCTGGCGTGCGGTTAGATTTATTGTATATCTGAAGCACACTATTACGGTGATGCACACTCTGTCAGAGGTAAGTGATTAGTGAAAAGGAAAGGGTTAGCTGAGAAATCAAACAGAGCACATAACAGAATACAAATACACAACGGTCAAGGCTTTATCATAAACCTGTGTGTCTAGTAGAGTCAAAGTAGAAGACAGGTCAAGGGATTTGAAGGATGGAACTTGTACGATCCAGTGAGAAATGCAAACAGCAAAAAAGAAAAAGCAGCAAAGATGTTGCACAGGGATCTAATGCCAATTGATATGAGCTCTGTAACTGAAAGACATTTGTCTGTATGGGCTAGAAAAAAAGGTAGAAATTAGATTAAAAAAATACATTTCTGATACAGTAATGGCACTTGGGAAAGTAAACATAGGAGTTCAAAGACCGGGCAATAAAAAGGTTAACTGTATCCTAGAGACTTGCGCTGGGGTTTTGAAGGAACAAAAATAGTGCCACTAAATGTTAAGTGTAAATGATAAATAAAAGGTTATAATTTCATTGCCACATATTGTACTTCCACTATAAAGCAGATGAAAATAACCACAGGCTCTGTTGAAACAAATACCATCTTTTCTGGGGCAGGAAAACAGACTACCTTATTTTTTACAATCAGCTTCTCCTCTGTGGTGTTAGGCCACTTTTGTTAAAAATCACTTGGTGGCTTGACTACTTTCTTATCCTAAACTTGTTGGCATTGCAACATTATTTAACAATCCTAAAAATACCATTACATATATACATGTGCCATGGAATGGTCTCTGTGTGCCTGGCAAGCGTACCATAGGTTCACCATCACTGGTATAGATAATATTGCACTGGTATTGTAACCAATAACTTTGTGCCAATAAAAGTGATCAGATTACAGGGTAAGATATCTACTTCCAGGACTAATATTACACTGATTGTGAAAGGGACCCCATAATAGTGGCTCTTAAATGGTTAGACCACCTTATATTTCTAACCTTATTACAGAGGCAGAATGAATTTGGTCTTACCTTGGCTCTGCAATCAGACAGCTATGCCCTGCCATTGCACTGGCATTTTAGTTAGCACACTCAGACAGAGTCATTAAAAGACAGTTATTCTAAAAGTACCCACTAGAGTTACCAGCTATGTATCCCACATTGCAAATCTGGGCATCAACTGGCCTAAGCTGGCATATAGAGTAGCAGGCAGAAAAGTATAATAGGTTTCTTTCCATGTAGGTAGGTACTTGCCACCAACTGTATAAAATGCAGGGGAGTGAAAGCACATAGAATAAAGGGAATTGTAATAACAGGCCAGAAGTTAGGCTGACTGTGTCTGTTGGTTAAATTGATATTACCATTTCTAAATCTGATTTGTTGTCTCCTAAGGTTTTTGTTATTGGATAAATATATATCACAACAATATATCATACCCAGGTCGTTGTTCTTTGTTATTGCAGCTGCCGCTCTTGCACGTGGCCCTTGCTGTGTAAATTGGTAGCCAAACTTAAGAATTGATGTATTTTCCTCGAGTAGCCGTGCAATCTCCATTTCCACTCCAGTTCCTAGCTGTTGCCTCTGTTTCGTAAATTGCAAAGAATTAAAACACATTCAGTAAATCAACAGATGCAATAGAGCTAACAAACAAAGTGCCGAACAAAATAGAATCGATACAACAAATCTGAAAGTTAAAGGACAATACCTGAATATAAAACCAGATGACCAAATAATTACAAAAAGACAGTTGGTCATTGGGAATATGTCTGGCAATTTACCACAGCAGGGGAACTTGATATGTCTAAGAAGGCATCCCATGCGCCACTGCTGGAATTAAATTAGTTTAAAATCCGTTTAGGATTACGTATATATGTCTATCAGATACATGTTACACAAGACTTTTAATCACAGCACCCAGCTCTATCTGCCACTAGTTGCCTTATTATAAGGGAGTTTTATTAGGCATATACGATTTAGTATACACCCTGTGTCTTCTTCTAACATCATGGGTTCATTTAATGAACCTGAAGTCAGAGATAAATAGAGTGCATGTGGGTGTGTATATGCTTAAGATTGAGCTCATGCTTACACAAAATATAAACAAAATAGACAATGTGGTCACTCATTAATATGTTTCATTCTATTTCACATCCACTATTATGCTTCTACATTATCGACTCAAAAATAATAACATTTGTTGTTGAGAGGTTAAAAAACATCCGGCATCACAAAATAGACAATTCCATATATATATATGATTAAAAGGTTTAAGATTCACAGAAGAGCGATCAGAGATCCCATCTCATCATGTTACAACATGCTGTACTCTTATTAGAATGCATCATATTCAATATGTTTTAATTTGTTTACTCTGGAACACCATTCCTGATATTGGGGGGGCTAGTTCTTTGTTAGTTAATTAGCAGAATTGTTAAAGAAGAAGATGTACATTTCTTAATTGCTATATCTGGAACTAGAGAACCAGCTCTGGGGTTTGAAGTTGGTTTGTTTTCTAAATTATACTTCTCGTTCTGTTTATTCTCCCTCAAAATGAATTCGGTTTGGTATGTTCCCCCACCATAGGTGCAGAAGGTCGCCTCTTGTGTCCTCACATCTTCAGCACTTTACTGATGCTATTTTTGAAAAGTGAATAATATCTACAGGAATCCTGTACCACCTGGACAAAAGTGTATATCAATGTACGGTTTACTTGCATTTGAACATTTTCTGATGAGATCTAACCATTTTATCCATTCTGAGAGGATAAAAGTAACTTTCACATCCCTTTCCCACAGTCTAATATAGAAGGGAAAAGCTACAAGTTTTTATCAACTGGTATAGTTTAGAAAGTGCATGCGGGAGTGGGTCTTCTCGGTTACTCAATGATTCAATATCCGTGAATTGAGTAAGGATAGTGAAATTAATTTTGAGTGATAGAAGTGCTGGAGTTGCAAGTAGGGGGGGGGGGGGGGGGAATCTGGTTGTTGTTTAACTGAAGGAAACAGTTGAGAATATGGTTTCAATTTACTCCATTCCAAAATGCTCTCCTGGCTTAAGTATTTTATATCGTGTAATCTTTCATTCTTAATCCCCCGCTGGAACTCTTTATGATTTGTTATTGGAAGTAAAAAAAACTAGGATAATTCAATAACTTTCCTTTTTCCACAAACTTTAAGAGTTGGAGTAACTGTTGGTTGTCCAGTCCACGTACAATATATTCCTGGACTTGCTAAACAATGGATAGTATTAATTGGTAGTGAAAAGAAGTATTGTTACGTCCCAATACTTTCCTTGATAATTTATCCAATTTTTCGTCTATTAAGATGTAATAAAAGAAACTATTGTTTGTGAGGGTATTATAAAGTGCCTCATTATGTCAATGATACAGGCGAATCTTCATGAAGTAAATAAATGTACTACACACTTATTAACACCACATCACAGTGTTCAATTGTATTACACTACTGTATATTTTGGTGTTTTTTCTCCACGTAACATCCTGCGCCATTACAATCTGTATAGATTTAGATATACTGCCTGATAAGGTTAGTTAACGTCTGGGGGGCCTTACCCTCCTTTTTTCCTTGTTTTAATTAAGTTCTTGTACAAACTGATATTCTCTATGGTTTTCCTTTCCAAATATAATTAGTTGTCTTAATTTACTAAAATAAAAACAGTGTGTGGAATGTTTATTGGTAAGGTTTGTAACATGTACACTTGGTAATTACGTTTATTGTTATAAATGCAATCCTACCAAACTAATACGTCTGTGTTGACGCCCATCTAGTAAAATAGAAACATAGAATGTGTCGGCAGATAAGAACCATTCGGTCCATCTAGTCTGCCCAATAAATAAATCCTTTTTTTAGTTTTTCTTTTAAGGGTAGGGGTTTGGCACAGTATAAGTCTATTAACGTCGGATGTCAGGATGGTCCCCGAATATATGACAGGCCTTTACAGCACCATTTCAAAGAGTGTAAGTTTTGTATACCTTCAGCATTAAACACCATTGCAACTTACTCTCCCAGCTGGATAGGGAGATGAATATTGTTTCATTCAGAATCGTAACAGTAGTTGAAATAAACATGAATCAAAAGGATGATTTTTGATTTATGTAGTCATTAATAGAAATACAAAAGGCTGACTTGTTTCTTTAGCAGTGGATTCCATAGACAACCTGATCAATGTTACCAGTACAAGAAAGGTTTGCATAGATTTCTGAAGCTTGCCTAGTAATAAAGAGTTACACAAAAAAAAAAAACACATTTTTAAAAGGGACCAAAGAAATAAATAAGCAGTTACCTGATTATCAATCTTGATTTCTCGTAAAGTTTCATTTTCCTTCAATGCTTCTACCAAAGCCAAGATTCCTACTCCGGTCACAAAGTTGGATTCAATGTTCAGACTCTTTATACTTTGGTTTAATTTCAACATATCAGCAAATGCCTACACAGAAAAGGGGAAAACTTTCAGCAACAAATCATTCTTATGATCTAAAATTGTGATCCCCTACTCCAGATAGTTAGGTGAGAATTATTGCCAATACAAATACTAAAAAGTAATCACCTGCTATGCATTGGGCAGTACTGGGCAGTATAAAGTAACTCAACTCCGTAAAGACAGAGGCTATTTTTACACTTCTGCGGTGTTTGTGATTATCTGTAATTTTCCTCTCTCATTTAACGCTAGGATGCTCTATGCCGTCCTAATTTTCTGGTCCCAAAAGACACTAGGATGGCATTGAATATCTTTCAGTTACAGCTCATCACGGCTCCCTGCGATGGGACTTGCAGCGGTATCCCACTTGTCAGATGAGGCTTCTTTGAGTGGGGGCATGTGAGAGACTGTCAGGGACAGCAGGAGCCATGGTGCTACCTAGGGAAGCATTATGGCCGACAGTCATTCTGATGTGGAAGCATCTCTGCATTTACAAGTAGGAGCAATGTGTCACCTACACAAATCTATATGTTATAAGAGTCTAAAAATTACCTTTTGTAGGTAGTCACCCAAAAAACATATCACATCAATCTGCCAATATGTTGCGTTACCAAAAAAATGTACACTTTAGAACTTTGAAAGATAACTCCAAAAATGTATGCAAAATATCAGCTATATGAATCCCAATGTTATACAGCAAACAGTTAAAGCTGCATTTTAATATCGTTATTACTACCTTCTGTTTTGTCAGAATGCTTTCTTATAATATTAACCCCTTCATGACTGGACTGTTTTGGCCATGTTGAACGTTAATGAGCATGGTTGTTTTAACACTTCTTCGGTGTGTGTGTGTTTAGCAGTAATTTTCCCCTCTCTCATTAACTGGACACAAATTTTATATTGTTTTGTTAAGGATAAGAAAAGCTTTATTTAGATAGAATTATTTTAATCATGTCATGTAATTTATTATAAATAGAAAAAAATATATGGTGAAAAATTTAAGAAAAAAACAAAACACTTTTCTGAGTTTTTCTTGAGAAATCTTTTACTCACCTACAAAAGCTGATGAAAAAAACCTGCTAAATAGAGTCTAATATTTGACCTGGGTTTAGAAATACACAATATTTACATGTTTTTCCTGTTGTTGCTTTTTGCAAGTTGCAGGCCAATAAGTACAAGTAGAGAATTGCTATTTTAAAATTAGCAATAGTGACATTGCGCCATTGTTACCTGTCATAAATCCATGAATCACCCCCACATGCATATATTTTTCAAAAGGTACACAACCCAGGATATGTAACTTTGACACTTTTCATGCAGTAATTTTACCACCAATATTTGCCAAATGTTGCCATTGTCATTTTCCCTTTCCAACAACCCCCCCCCCCCCCACGCCCCTTTGTACTACAGGTATGAATGTACAGGGGTTGTTGTAATTTATTGCCAACTTCAGCAACTTCCCATAAGTATAGTGGTGACCCACATGTATAGGGTTATGTGGCAGGTACACAACCAAATTTGGGATACAGTCATTGCAGCTTTGAAACGTGTAATTTTTTATGTATTGCTTGCAGACTACATTTCCTATCATGCTCAGCCAGCCAATAGCAAGGGAGGAAGCACAGATCACTGCTACTCTCTGCAGCTGCATGGATGATATAACCAACTCCAGCAAGGGGGGGGGGGGGGGGGGCTGAAAAGAACTGGCCCCACTAGCAGTATTTATGTTTCTTTTTTAAATAAAATATCTTTACTCCTGAGAGTCCTCACATGTCACTGGTCCTCTAAAGAATAACTTCTTATTTTTATATACAAAAACAGACTTTGTTTCCAAAGTTTGACCTTAAGTAACTATTTGTTTGGTGTGTCCCAATGCTCCCTCTCCATATGGGAGCACAGCAGCTTAGAACAATGTATTCAATGATTCTGCCAATCATTGAATATATTGTTCTTATGTTTAAATCATTTATTAGTGGATTTTTATTTTTACATTTGTATTTTTATCATTTTCCTCTAACCCTAGGATTAGGGTTAGTACAAACCATTACCCTAAATCTAGGGTTAGGATTTTAACCATTTGGTTAGGGTTATCACAAAAAAAGGTCTGGGGGTGCTTGGGGCACCAGAGGGAGAGCGCTACCACTATACTTAGTCTCTCCCTGTCCCACGATTGTTGTGGAGCAGGGAGTGACTTAGCTGTCAAAGCAGGTACTTGCTTTGACAGCTATAAACATCCGGTCACTGTGATTGGCTATCACAGCGACCAGATGCTTTCAGAGGTGCCTCAACAGACATGGCTAAGTGCCTTGTTATCGAGGCACTTAGCCATGTCAGCTCTAGCGTGATCACAGTATGCCAGCGTGCATACCGCGATCAGATCTGCGTGATGGTCCTGGACATTCATCAGTTACGAAGTTAAGTAGTTAAGTAACGACATGCGCACATAAACCAAGGTACGGCTTAGAAACAAAACACTGAGCAATTGTGGGACAAAATCATTACTACAAGTTTGCATCAATCAGTAGTGTTTAAGGTACTTACTACTGCGACCGGATCATTACTTCGTGTTGCTGCAATGCTGAAGATTTTAACATGGCTATTTGATTCCAAAGCTTTTGCAAACTCTTTCAAAGTTGGAATTGGGATATTCTAAAAGAAGAAGTAGAAATAACGTTAAGTATAAAAGACAAAAACATAAATGCCCTCTGCTACATCCTCACATAAAAAAACCTTACACAAAACCAATAGTCGTTCATATCCACACACAGGATATAATAAAGAGGTGTGGTGTAGGTATGATTAAATAGATGTCTTCAAATGCATAATTATCCCACGTTCAGGTCAATATATTAGCGATCTTTGGATCACACCTGAAGACAAAATAAACTGAAAAATGTGCATATAAGAGTGTAAGCAGCTTATTACATAAGGATCTACTCAAAGGGAGAACTGCAACGAATTGAGATGATAATCTGGTAGCCAAAGTAGAAGAGTTGGTAATATCCACCAATTCAGCTGCTTTGGCCTGAAAGCACAACTGTAGGCAAAAAATAAAGTGTGTTTAATTGAAAGATTACATCAAATGTAGATGGAGTGCAAAGAGATGCTTTACCTGTTTTTAACTTGAAAGGAAGTATCTTAAAAGGAAAAAAGCTATCTTAATAGATACATGCCGGTTTACTCTCTGCTGTGTCTCACATCTGAGACACAGCAGTTCCTGGTTGTCCAATCAGAGCGGGGACTAGTTAAGATCCTCCCTGCTGATCCCATGCAAAAACTAGGGTCTCTCTCTGCGTTAGCAGGCGGCTGCCTGCTTCCTATGGAGTCCATGTACATGACAGTTTATCATCACACTAGGAACAACAAACACTTTACTTGTGCTTCTATATTGGAAGCACAAGTGAAATATAACATTTACTGTTCCTTTAATGAAAGAATACAAATAAAGCACCTTATTGAGCACTCATTGCTTCATATAGCTCTAACAGGGGGCAGACATGTTGTATAGAATCTTGGATCAGATCTGCATTAACATTCCTGCAGGCGAATGAAGATCTGCCCCAAGATTCTCCTGTTAGATCTATATGAAGCAAAGAGGGCTCAATAAAGTACATTATTTGTATTCTTTCATTAAATAATTTCTATGTAAAATGCATACACTTGATGCGATCTTTCAACTAAACACAAGTTTTTTGAAGTAAATTATAAGATATGATGAACATAATGGTATCTAATGAAAGCCCTTCTTATGACGATAAAAACAACATATAATTTGCGTGGGTACCGTATGTGCGAAAGAAGAAAATTACAGCTAAACACAAACTAAAGGCTTGAAGGCAGAAAAGCCTATTTTGCAAGAATCAGAAAAACCCACCCGTTACATTACCTTAATATTATTCAGGTTAACTTCAACCAGACGTGGGTCATTATTCTTGATTCTCTTCAAACTCTCTTCCACATTGGTGGGGTTTGGAGGCTCATCAGAAACTGGCCTCAATGTCTCTGCTTTGACCACATCTGCGAAGAGCATAAATATAATGTGTTAGCAGTAAGATATTAAGAAATTACATGACTTTTTTTTTAATTATATAGTTTGAGTTTTTTAAGTGTGTACATGTTCTCTGTACATTTCAGCTTCAGTAGAAGATCATTGGGTTTATAACATATTCAATGTGTGTACATACTCTATTCACATGTGGACTGTATTGCAGCACAAGATCTGTAGATACTCCATAATACAAGCAAATAAATACTCACTTGGGAAACCTTGGCTATCATACCCGTTGCCTATGGCATTATTTGGCAGCAAATTGTGCATTCCAAGGATAGCTATGAATTAAAGAAAGGAAGGAAAACAAAACAGATATTATCAGTATCAAATTCAAGATAAAAAATAAATAAATAATTAACACTGAATAGCTTAATCTAGAAACATATAAATATAAAACAAGAATGTTAACTGTTGCAATATGGACAATGCTATACCATTTAAAAATGTTGCCTTGTACAGTAGAAGACATAAAACAAGTAGGTGGTTAATATTTTAGATTACCAAATTTAAACAATGCAAAGTTTATATGTTTTTTTTTTTCTCATCTGTAAACAACAATGTCGTTTTGTCTGACTGCACCCATTGAAGGACAATTGTAACATTCTGAATGAAAAATACAGTTACCAACCTGCAAGGTCACATAGTTCTGTATCACTGGCGCTAGTTAACGCCTCTTCCAGTTCTGGATCAAGAGCAATTTTTTCATCGGTGCGAAAATTCAACGGTTTTTGCTTTGGGACAAATATTTTCCCTGCAAATAAACATTTTATATTCAAAATGAAATAGCACACCTTAAAATAAAAGACAATTACATCTCATCTGCTTACAATATGATATTCCAGCCTGTTGGTGGCACAATTGTATAACTATATGTAAAGGTTACTTTCACAGTGCTGCTGTTAAAAGCACTTTTCTTGTTACATGGATAATAATGTTAACATTAATATGGAATATCTGTATTCTAAATAGATTTACTCACAAATATCATGTTTACAACTGATCATCAGTTATGTTTTTTCCCACCATCTGAACAGCAAGAGTTGTAAGATTGGACAGTTTTGAGCTGGACCCATAACTTTTATGTTTCTCTGCGTAATCTAGAAAGTGTTTCCCGGGGGAACCAGGTAGGGTTACCACCTTTTGTTCTGAAAAATACCGGCCTTGCTACTGTCTCCATAGACTTAACATTGGCCTGATGCCAATTTATTACCGGCCAAGTGGCAACCCTTGAACCAGGTAACTAATCAAATGGAGGTTTGAGAGAAACTACCTTGAATAATAATAGATGTCCCACTGAACATATTTAAATCGTACAAGTCAGTATATACAAATTGTTTGTGTGCCTCAAAAAATGGCCAACTATATGGATGCAATCAAGGAATCAGACACAGACAGTAGGTGGAGTTCAGGTAACAGATATTTAGGTTCATAGCAGGAACATCTACATGACCACACCCCACTCAGTTCACACTGATGTACCTTTTTAAGACATTGTGTTGTCTTTGACAATAACTGATAGATACATGACTCACATGTGCAAAACCTGGCTGAGCCCAAATCATGGTGCATGCATTGTTACACCTGACTATCACACAAAAGGCCGCTATCGTGAATGAGGTATCATGCCATTATTTGGGCAGGGGTTCCGATATAGAATCATTGCTCATAGACCTGTCAGACAGAGATAAGTGAGGGAAACAGGTTGCCTCATTGATCCATTACACCTCCCTTAACCCACACAAGGACCATTTGACTTATGGAAGTCTAGTAGGAAAGTATGTGAAATGTTAAATATATAATTAAAAAAAAATACCAATACGTCATCTCTAAACTACTGTAAACAAATTGATATTATATGTATAGTTTAAAAAAAATATGTATATATATATATATATATATATATATATATATATATATATATATATATATATATATAAAGGATTTCGCCTTTTACAGTAAGTGGGCTGCACATAAATCCATTTTTACTGGGACAAAGGACAACTCATGCCAGAAATGACTTTGTAGGAAATAAATAAATAAATCCTAATATACAAACTATGCAATAAAAAAAAAACCAATACAGAATTTTCAGTTATTTTACCATTTAGCAGAAACAGCTGCACATGTAATGGCTGCTATCTTGCTTCCTAGCTTGGTTCGAATCTCTGACCCAAGCACCATGCAGTCCCAGCTCTCAGCCCTACAACCTTGCTATCAGTATACAAGCTGTGCTATGTGCACGGTCATGTATGAATATTGCGCTTTCACAAGGGGGCGAAGCTACATGGACAGTGGCAGGGCCGCACCGAGTTTGGCTGTTGCTAAATGGTTAAAAATAACAGAAAAAAAATTGTACATGTGTTTGGTTTTAAATATGGCACAGCTTATGTATTATGGCTTATTCATTTATTTCAGACAGTCATTTATTGCATGACCATTGTCCTTTAAGAAAACCAAATTATGGAAGTCAACCTTAAATTGTCGAACAAAGTGGACAATGAACGGATTCACCACTATCCTTGATTTACTTGTTCTATTTCCAGTTCCTGGCTGGTAATACGCACCTTTCATCTTCTTGTAAAAAATACATTTTATTAGAATAGGGTGAGGTTTTAGAACAAAAGGCTGTAATGTAGCATATGAATCCCTGTACTGTATTTTTGTACCATTATTTTAAGCCTTTGAAACACCAGTTTACACAAGAACTGGCCAAACAGGTATTTTTGATTGATTGAAAAATAAACATCACAACAATTTTCCATGACTGTATTGTAAACACATCAAAAACAACTCTATCAGAATACATTTTACACTGTCTACAAGAAGGATAATATAGGTTTAGGCATGTGTAGGCAGAGAAGTCAATCTAAATAGATTTGTTTATTTTTTAAGTTTAATATTAAAGGTAAAAGTTTATTCTCAGAATGCACATACGCAATGCATTATTCTACACGGACAAAGGTTTTAAGTGAAAAACTCAATGGCACTTGGTGTAACGCCAGCCGTGCTGTAGTGCTGATTACGCAGTTTTGTATAGGCACCCCCTATGGAATCTATTAAAGGTCACCTTCATGAAAAATCCTTCAAGCATAAAAGGCCTCTCTGCATTTCCAGGATTTGCAGCTATGTTAATATTTCCGGATTGACGAGGTCAACCACATAAACTTGTTTCAGACATTGCTATCCAGATCAACACAACCTGCAAGACTTATTCTTTTAAAACTGGAACAGTCAGTTCTGTCTTGTCATCTTTAGGACAGTTAACTGGCAACACCTTATGGTCTAAAATATGAGGTCTGCAAACATCAAGTCAGTCAAAAATGATTTTCACCATCATATAGCACTTTCCAAATGGTTTTCATAGAAATATAGAGAGAATAAAATCAATATATACTGTAGATGAAAATCAATACCAAGATGCATTAGGCACAAAAGTCACAAAGAACTGCATCAAGAAAAACCAAAGCAAAAAGCACAATGTATGTGTGTGTGTGTATATATATATATATATATATATATATATATATATATATATATATATATATATATATATTGGGTTCTGCTTTGGAGTACATTCCCTTGTTTGGCGTTATACAGATGTTGGTACAGAATGGTGAGACAATAGGGACAAAAACGAGCACTTTAATTGCACACTATGCCTGGGCTCTGACTGGCACACTATGCCTGGGCTCTGACTGGCACACTATGCCTGGGCTCTGACTGGCACACTATGCCTGGGCTCTGACTGGCACACTATGCCTGGGCTCTGACTGGCACTATATTCCTGGGCTCTGACTGGCACTATATTCCTGGGCTCTGACTGGCACTATATTACTGGGCTATGACTGGCACAATATTACTGGTATCTGAGTGGCACAATATTACTGGGCTCTGAGTGGCACAATATTTTTGGGCTCTGACTGGCACAATATTACTGGTATCTGACTGGAACAATATTTTTGGGCTCTGACTGGCACAATATTACTGGTATCTGAGTGGCACAATATTACTGGGCTCTGAGTGGCACAATATTTTTGGGCTCTGACTGGCACAATATTACTGGTATCTGACTGGCACAATATTACTGGTATCTGACTGGCACAATATTACTGGGCTCTATAATTGTACAATTGTCACCTCGTGGGGCTCCTGTGTGTTGCATTATTAATGGCGGTCCCATGTGTGCAGAGGTGAGGCATAAATAGTGGGGCTCTGGTGTGGCATAATTTATGGGGCTCTGGTGTGGCATAATTTATGCGGCTCCTGTGTGTGGCATAGTTAATAGGCCATCTAACTGGCATTACTAAGGAATCTGTTTGGCATTGTATTGGAGGAAATCCAGGGGGGGTGACACCATGAGTTTCCGCACCGGGTGACACCAACCCTAGTGACGCCCCTGCCACTACCCTTTTATTTATATTTTTAAACAGTAACTACTTCTAAGGAGGATTATGATGCAATTTCAAAACGACCAATTATAGAACAAAGATGAACCTACCTAGAATTAAAAGCTCCTCTACTGTGCACTGAAAATAATACGTTTGCACAGCATTATCTACTAGACTCGCAAATACAGAGCGTGCAGACCACAAATACTTCTTTAAAGCTGTTCTTTCATTTGGCAGATTGGTCCTGACTATATAGGTATACGTCCTAATTGTTAATATGAGCATTTTAATATGAATTCACTCCTGCTGCACTGTCACCCTTCCTACCTGTTCACATTAGCATACATGTTCAACTATTTCCTTCACATTCCCATTAAGCAAATATTCCTCCCTCCCAACTTACATGATTGACACCCAGACACACCACTAGGAGCTACACCAACCTTGCTGGACCATCTCAGGGAAGAAGCAGCTTCACAAAATGATTTCTGCCAAGTCTTCCTTTATATGACAAATACCACATAGCTTTTGAATTGTACTTTGCAAGAATGATACAAAACAGGGAGAACGAATTACATATAAAACACAGAATTTGGGGGTTAACTCTTTCTTTAAATTGTTACTGCTGCCCAAAGACGTTTGCCACAAATGACAAAACATACATTGACTATACGGAGAGGAAATGCTGTGCATACATAGGGATAATGATGTATCATTCAATTGAGCAGATTACTAAAGAATCTATTTACTGTCCAATAAACTGTATCATTCAAAAAAGCTTGTGCTTCCATTAAAGGTCTGTAACCATCTCGTGTTTAAAGAACATTAATATTTAGAAAGTGTTTTTTCAGGAAAAATACACAGACTTTTTTTTACATCATGGGAAGCATACAGTGCAATGTTACACATTTAATAAATGTAGTAAAAAATAATTCATACATGTTGGTTTTGGAAAGAGAATACAGCATAGCATAGCATTCTAAAAAGCTAATATCAATAGAATAAACAGTCTACTAGTCCTTCTCACAGTCCCTACCTTGCTCTAAATTGAACGTGGGGCAGTTGATCTCTTCGTTTGTGTCCTCCTATCTGTAGCCTTTTTCAATCTGAACAGAACTCTACTATGGGGCCATTGGATAATGCTGCCCTGGCTGACACTGACTAAATCGGGAATCCTGACCGGTTTGTTTTTGTATAGTCTTCAATCTGAATTGACTGAATATTTATAGAGGCATTAAATGCTGTAGTTACACCGTTTCTTCTGCACAGACAGGTCAAAGAAACCGGACAAGTGGACAAGTGGCTATAAATACATAAAGTGATGAAAACCCAGTAACAAAATTCCTACACCAGGCTATTTAAATATTTTAGCAGGTGCAGCAGGCACATAAACACACCCCACATTGTGTTAAAAGAGGGCCTCAAAATATACTCCCAAATAGAAAAAGATAAGCTAAACTTCACTACAAAGAATTCAGAAGGTGCAAAAAAAAAGCCTAGTAATACCTGCTGATTACTTACTAAAAAGTAGTCTTTGAAGCTTGCTCAGCTTCCCCAAAAATCAAGAGGCACAAATTCTGAATCACTTAGCAATGTGCTGCATGCCTCTTACCACTCAGTGTCCATGTGCTCACAATTAAATAATATTCCCCTAGATTATAATCCATTATGTTTGGCTAAACTCCAGGGTCTTTCAGAGATAATCTTGGGCTTCAGGACAAACCATACACTTTCATGCATCAACCCACCAAACTAAAACATATGAGTGTTGTGCTAATTAGGATTGCAAAGTAAAATTCCTACCTACCTAGCTTTGAAAAGGGCAGGAGAGTGGGAAATACCAATTTAATGAAAGGGCAGAAAGTGTGTGAGAATCTCTGAAAATATAAATTAATCAACAACAACTTTTCCAGTGCATTGTCTCTCTTTCCACCCTTACAGTAACATACCCACTGTTAGTCTGATCAAGGGCCTCTGGGAAACACCCATATACACACACACACACACACACCGCAACCATTCCGAGCAGTTAGAAAAGACAAACATAAGAGGTGCAAAGGGATTTAGAAACATAGAATGTGTCGGCAGATAAGAACCATTCGGTCCATCTAGTCTGCCCAATTTTTTTTTTTTTTGAGTACTTTTATTAGTCCCCCGCTCCCGGTCTTATAGCTAGGATAGCCTTGTGTCTATCCCACGCATGCTTAAAATCCTTGACTGTGTTTACCTCTACCACTTCTGCTGGCAGGCTATTCCATACATCCACTACCCTCTTAGTAAAGTAATACTTTCTGATATTACTTTTAAATCGTTGCCCCTCTAATTTAAGACTATGTCCTGTTTAGGTTCAACATTGGAAGACGTGCTGAGAATTTACACCATAACCACTGTTTTTTACCGGCAGGCCGGTAGAAATTGGCTTGATGCCAATGTTAACTCTAAGGAGGCAGTAACAGGACTGGTATTTTTTTTTTTTTTAAGAAAAGGTAGCAACCCTAACCACTGTCCTCTTACCTTTCTGGGAATAAACATGCGGGACCTACTCACTAAAAATGTAGCCTTAAGTAAATCAGGCATGAATAGCAGAATTTTAAAATCTTCTTCAACTTGTCTCTTCCCATATCGGCTATTAGAGCCTGATTTCTACAGCTCACTTGTCTGATCAGTTTTTAGTGTATAGACCCCTGTTCTTGAAGATAGACCATCATAAAATTGCTACACTCTCAGGCCTAGTGCAGAGCATCCAAATGGCAAAAACGACTCCCACTGCAAGGCAAGCACAAATATCCACATCCCATCACTTTGAGCTCGTCTTATGTAAATATTGTTGATCAGCTTCAGTCAAAGATGTTTTTGACAATTTAAATAACAGCGATTAAAAAGATCATGACATTGTATTTCCAGAGAACTTCATCTGTTTTGGAATATGCTGCTCCCACCATTGGCATACCAAAAGTTAATTTTACAAGTGGGTTGGGAAATGTGATTCAATATTTTGCAGCCAAAGCCACACAATGAGTAAATCAGATTAATTTATCAGTGATAACAACCACACCCCTTATGATCTCAAACATATATTACGTAATACTACTTTAGTTTTTTATTCCCATTGTAGAATGTAGTCTTGTTCACCATTCTACTCACAAAAAAATATTAAACATTTTTGTAACAAAGCCAAAAGTTGCTAGAAAGTTTTGTCGATTCTGGACTAGTGTGCAATGTGGCCAGTGATGGTTGTTGTATTTTTATCTGGATGATGTCACTGATAAAACATTTTTATAACAAAATGCAGAGTTAAAATAAACTACATGTACCTCCTGGGGGAAAAAAGAAAAATGAAAGAAAGTCATTTCACTCTAATATAATATTATAGCATGCAGCTTTATTGCAGAACCAGTAGGTTATTTAGAGGAATCGATCATTCGTTAATAGCGTTTACAAATATTTCTGTCAGAGGAGGAGATAATTATTAGAACCAATTAATTTTGAACACCAAAGAATACACACAGTTGAATTGTTGATTGGCTATCAATGGTCTGTGTAATATTTCACACATAAATATACATCATTGCTTTAACATGGGCCTTATATATTAACGTAGGCTTTAATCCAGTCTATAGAGATATCAATAATATAATTTCTCTCAAATGCCAACTGGGCTTTCCTGTAATTCCCTTTTTGCTCTCTTTCTAGTGCTGCATACTTTTTTGGTGCTATATAAACATTAATGTAATAAAGAGGAAAAAACTTGGATATAACCTTTTACTGTCCCACGCTTGCCAAACCTTTACTGGGAGAGGCAATTTTATTGCATTTGAATACGCAAGATGAATACATGTCTAAGCAATGGGAAACACTTTTCCCACACTAGTGCTTCCATTATTAAAGTGACGCTAACATGGGGACATAAATGGTGTTTTTTAAGATGCATTCCATTATATATTCTGATCAACAGCATCCCCAAGTATTTGATCCAATCACCCACTGTCACTCACTAGTAGCATAGCGAGAGAGCTTTTGTTTTATATGTAATTAATACCCTAACTAGAGAAAGAGACATCTCCCTGACAGAAAGACCAAATGATGCCAAATTAGCCCATGCTGAATATAAACCTACAAGTATCTGAAAGGATACACAGTGGGTTTACAAAGGAGGCAGTAAGCTTTTAACCTTTGCTTCAATTTAAGGAGTTTTTTTTTGTTTTAAATTGCCAGTTCACAATAATTACATACAATTTCTTATTGCACATACAAATTCCCTTGAAGGGACATTGGAAAGTCACTGTGTAACTTTGCATACTGGTTAATTTGGATAGCTGGAAGGGATCCAAACTAAGTCTCATGCAAAAATAGTCAGGTACCGCCTTTGTAATGAACATTTCTGGAAACCTAGTGAGTGGACATGAACGCTGCAAGGACTAGTCGGTGTAGATTGATTAAAAGGCTCATTTGTTTAAAATATATCTGTTTGACATCAAGCATTTTGTAATGATTGAGATTTCTATAGCAGGAAAACAGAAAAAGATTACACGGATTAGTCCACACACTAAGGCTTGTACACATCTAAACAATAGGTCATCGGAGATGCACATGCTTTGATATCACATATGTTTATTTTAATAAATGTGTTAACAATAATTTCATCACCACTTGGGCTTTATAAAAAGGTATTTCTCAGCCGTGTATGTAAATCAGTTTTCCTGTTAATCAACCAGAACCGCCCATTTAAACCTGAAACATGTAATACAGTACAAGCTATGGAATATAACGTTATAAAGCAATGTTCATTCACAAAGCACAAACCAATGTGGAATATATTGAGGATCAGTGCAAAAGTTTCAATCATTTAAAACCCACAGGCAAACCTTAAATTAAAGGGTTTGCAAAATATGGCTCAGATCAAAGCGTTGTATCTTTATCATGTGTGGACAAGGTATTGTACTGATGCAATATAAACAGAGGCTCTTTGTCTCTCCACAGGTAAGGGCAGGTTATTATTAACTGGATAAATCATACAAGTACAGGCAGAAAAGTTATTTACCGAACATCAAGCTTATCACAAGTAAAGACAAGATTTGAAGAACAAACTCAAAATCTTTTGGTAGTGTTGTGCCAAAGAGAAACCTTTGTCCCCCCTGCTGATCCCATGCAAAAACGAGGTGCTCTCTCTGCGAAAGCAGCGAGAGACTCTCGCATTCGTCTGCCACAGCGTGGCTAGCCTCCGCTCTGATTGGCTGTGTGTGCGCTGACAACCAGGAACTGCTGTGTCTCGCATGTGAGACACAGGAGATTTTAAACCCGCATGTATCTATTAAGATACACATCGGGTTTACTTTCAAAGACCGGTACGTGTTTTGTTTAACCCTTGTTTCCTTTAAGCTTAAAATGTAAGACATCTGATGCCACAGCAACTGTAAAAGTAATTGTATTGTTAAACGTTGTTTAGATGTTGTAAATATAGCAGTCATTTGTAATTTACAGAACTGTATATAAGTGATTGACAAGCCCAGCACATTATAAAGCTATAGATCTGTGAAATAAACACAGCTACAGCTCAGGAGGGAAAGCTGTGCAAAGGTTATATACCATATAAATGTTATGGGCTGTACCTCGCCCTTTGCATTCTCTGCAGGTACAATACATTAAAATGTATGAATAGTGTTCAGTAAGATAAGGGATGGTAGATACAGGCTGCAAACCACAACAAGGAAAGTCATAAACGGGACATCAGTGGCTAAAGATTTGATATAAAGGGGCTATTCACTAACAGGCGAGATGAGGTGAGATGAACATTTAATCCCACCAGTTTAGCTATACATTGTACAGGGATAAACCTGATGAGTTTCCCTCGCTAAGCAAACTCACCAGGTTTGTCCATGTACATTGTATAGATTAAATCTCACCTCAACTCACCTTTTATAGGAATTGCCCCCAAAGAGACTAGAAGCGGTCTGTTGCTAAAAAAAAAAAAAAAATTAAAGATCTTAAAATGGCACATTATTTAGGATATGTTTAAGAATATTGTTTCAACCTAAAATGAAACTCTTTATTCTCACACCATGATAAATCAGCAGAACTTCTAACATAATAACCTGAAACACATGAAACAAGTATTTGTTTGCCACATGCTGGTAAGAAATAATTCAAAGGCGACAACAAAAGCTCACAGAAAGATTATCTAGACACAGGAGAACTACCTACTAATCCCTGCCATAAAAAAAATATACTGAGTCAGCCTCAGAGCTTCAGCTGAGGGCACCAGGTTAGCTCAGTAAATGTAAAGATAAACTTGTACTTTATTGGTTTAACAGCACCATTCCTTGTAAGGTATCCCAGAATCACAGTCATACCTATTATGGCATATGTATCTCCCATCAAGAGCGAAATCTATAAGAAGGAACAGGTGCCGGGCTACCTAATCATGTTTCTTCTTCATGTGACTGATGACAGTGTGCTTGTTCATTAATCATCATTCCCAAGGCAATAAATGCCAAATCTAAAACTGCTGAAATAAACTGCCATATAAAAGGGTCAGATCATGCAAACATGGCCTGGTGGGAGTCTACAAAACTTTACACCTGTAAGACAACAACAACCCTGCCTCTTTTAATGTTCTATTATTTGTATTTAGCATAGGACTCCATTTAAAGTGTAACAGTGTGATAGGATTACGGTTTCTCACCCCAATGGCCACAATAAGGAAAAAATCCTTTTCTTTCTTAAACACATGTTTTGGCATTTAGGGACACAAATTGGGAAGCCCGATATCTGTAGCTCACGTGGATGTAAATATAAAACGTGCTGGAATAAAAAAAAAGTTGAAAACCGCTACATCTAGTTTCTTAGCAACTTAGGAAAAATACTTATTCTACTTGTCAACTTCTGCCATTTGTAAATACAGAGATATTGGCTTTTAACAGGTGCAAAAATGGTTTGCTGTTTCTATAAGTAAATGCACAATATGAGACAAACCGTGCCATACTAAATAAAAGCCACGTTTTCAGCCACCAGTGACAAACTGAACAAGTTTAGCTTCAGGTAGGTATAAACAACTAACCTATATATTTGTTAAAGAAACTGACAACAAATGCAAATGCAGAGTATCCAATAGAAAGAAACTAAGAAAAAAAAGACATAAATCATTTGTATACACAAACACTAACAATGTGACTAGCACATGTAGAATTTATGTACACAGTGACAACATGTCATTTCTACATGACAGATACACTTTAAGTGAATTGAGCTAGGAATCTCTAGAATCTAAAACATTTCTTTACCAAAGTAAAACAAGCTAGCATGTCAGATGAAAAGCTGTCTGGTATGAAGAGTAATAAAAATCACCATTTCTTCATTTCTTGCCTTCACAAGACTTAGTTACAACAAATATTTGTGGTTTCTCACTGGGTGATGCTGAAGCGACAATCTGAGCAGTAGTATATAGAGGATATAGTAACTCACCTGCTTGATTTGTACTCAGTTCACACATAAAAAATATTTTGCAAAAACAGTGCTACCTAGATCCTATCTCCTCCCTTAGGTATACAGTGCTACATTCCCCATCAGAACTCTGCTAACATTACCTTTTCTCTCTCCAGTAAATGGTACATAGTCTTCTCGGTCTTTCTGATTCATTGCATCTTTCTCTAAAAATTCCAACAGATGCTCCCTATCAAAAGCACCAGTGTCGATCTTCTCAGTCTGATCCTTCTGTCGAAATCCTGCTGGCAGCAACGCATTCTGTGAGACATGAGAAAATAGTCAGCAAAACAGTTTATTTACAGAGCACACCATACATCAATCAATAATTATGCATAATCAGCACTTGGAATGGTGAATTGTATTTGCTTTAGGAAGGATTAAAACGCATTTCACAATAGTTTAACAGGTATCTGAGATTGAATGTTCTTACATATCCTTTGCAGAGTAGCAGCCTACAGGCATGTGTGGCTCTCTCAAAACAGACTGCAGCACAGCCAATAACAGAAGGGTGGGATGCTCGCCTCTTTGACCAATTTGACCAAGTTGTCGGCTTCCCGGAGAGACTGAGACTACTTTCTACAGTTTAACTGTGGAGCACAGCATTGTCTAAATAGTAGACTGCTGTGGACCAATTCCCATCACACTAAGCCAAAAGCTTAATGAGAGTCATGTGATGCTATGGGCTTTATTCATGGGAGAGATAATTGCAGGGAATTTTTAACTTAAGGCCAAAGTAGCAGAGTTTGGAAAATTCTCCAACTCTACCGAAATTCCCTGCAATTTCCTCTCTTTCATAAATAAAGCCCTATGTATCACTCTTCGAATAAGAGAATCACTTTTCGATGAATTGCGTATGGTTAGTCATACATATATGTGTATGTAGGAGAGGGGCACTGTACTGCCACAGAATACATTGGGAATTTGTCTAACAGTGCCATGCGCAGAAGTTTGCCAACATTAAAGATGGCCTTGAGATGGAACCAGTTTTCTGCAGACAAGTCCTCTTGTAAAGTGAAAGTTGGACAACTGATAACAACTGCTATGTGATTTGTTTATGTAGTTAAGTAGGAGATATCATGTGTTAATATATTTATCTAGGACATATATCTCCAAAAGGCATGGGGATTGATGAAAGGGGCTTCATTGGTCATAAACTGTGAGCTGGTTTACTGGTAAAATTGGTCCTCTCAACTTCCATAGTCCTAGCGTACCCACATGTAATAACATCCAGTGGTGCACAAAACACTGCATTATCTGTTAAGAGCACTGCAAATCTGAACACAACCAAGCCAACCATATTAATCAGTGGATTATATGTCAACAAATACATAGAGGTGCTGTAAGATTTGGATGGCACACAAAACACAAAAGCACAAGATACACAGGGGGACACCATTACTGTACCAGTGGGTTCAATAACCATCTTTGCATAGTATATCGTTGCAGTCCGGCAGCTGTAAAATGTTTAACATATGCTTGTGTCACTTTTCTTTCTGGTGTTACAAAGCCTTGAAAGAGAGCCCTAGGGACATATTAAAATCTAGCACAGAAAGTGCAGAACAGCAGCGAAAAAGATTCCTTTGTTGGAAGAACCTTACATGTAAATATGAATCACATGCATAACCCTTTCCACAAACACTATGCGTCTTTGGCTTTAAACATGTTAATGACAAACAACTCGGCTGGCTGTGTGAGGCATTATTGGTTATATTGTTAATGTACTTAATTAATTTTACTTAAAATGTGCTTGTGCCTCATATTTGGCTATGTGCTTTTGAATATAGGGGGACAGCTGTCAATGTACTTAAGATTTTATTTATTTTACATACGGATAGCAACATGGGAGTGGTACAGAGAAACAAAATGGTGTAATCCAGACACAGTTACTGCCAGCACATATAAATAAAACTGTTCCTGCCATTAAAAAAAAAAAAAAAAAAATGCCCCCAAAATAGTAAATGCTCTAATGATTCTTTCAGAGTATTATCACAAGTAATGTATTAAAAAAATCTGCATATTTTATAACTTTAGATATTGTTGCCCCACATGTGAGACTAAAAGGTATAATTTATGCTCCTATTTCTAATACTATGGGTTTAATTATTATTACTTTCAACACCAGCTGTGTGGACACCATAAAGTGTCAGGACAACAAATACCGATAAGAGAAGAGTTTGGCTACACCCCATTTATCCCCTGATCCTATAGGGAGTTTACCATCAAGCAAAAAAGACTAGAAATTGGCATATGAGGTTGTGCACTCACATCTGGGTCCAGCTCTTCAAGGACATTTTCCAGTTGCTTTAAATCCGCTTCAGTGAGGTTTCCAAGGAGTTCATCGTCATCTAGATCCCTGTACTTGTCCAAGTCTTTCCGATAAGGCATAGTCATGGTTGCTGTAGATTTGTAGGGTCCCCCCCAAATTCCGATCTCAATCCTGTAACGTTTCTATTGCTTCACTGTTATTCTAAAATAAACTTAAAAAGACAAAAAAAAAATTGGTGATTTTTAAAGCAAAGAACTGGAGCATTTGAAAAGACAAAATTATAAATCATTCCTACATTTGCCGATCCCTAGAACTCACTGAAACGATAATGTAAACATTAGTGAACTTAGAAGCCGGCAACATTTTTTTTTTTTTAAATTGTCCAAATCTGTTTGATCAAATTTCCTAAAACTTTAAGACGGCAGTACACATATGTCTTGTTACATAAAATGACGCCATCTATGCTTACTGCCATGATGTATGAAGTTAATTTACTTACATAGCCTTTTCTGGTACCTCTATTGAGCATGCCATGGGAACTATTAACATATCGTAGTGAATTTCCCAATCACGACTGTGAACACTGAATATAAACCACGGCAATAAAACACTGTAGACTTATCTATAGAAGAGGTGTAACTTACTGCTTATCTGTAGAAAGCAAATTATACTATAAAAGGACATGCTGCGTAACTCTTAAACACCCTCAAACTCTAGTAATGCCCACTGAGATTGTGAACCAATCAAAATGATTGAAGCATGTACAGAATACATAACTATTCACAGTTACGTGATTATCAGTACTGTGAAATTACACATAGCAGTTTATTTTAACCATATATGAATGAACTGAGCGCTAGAATAAGGTGACAAGATTTCCCCATACAGGGAAAATGTTGGAAAACTGGAAAAATAAATTTGCTGGCACCCCTGTTCTACAACAGGTTTAATCTAGCAATTTATATTTACATTGTCATATCTGTGTTCTCAGAGAGAAATGCTAAATAAAACACAATCTACACAAAATAACAGGTTATGAACTGAAGGAGACTACAAAAGAAGCTAACATTTTTATAAATATATATATATATATATATATATATATATATATATATATACATACACACACACACACACACACACACACACACACACACACACACACACACACACACACACACCCCTGTATATATAATATATTGTATAAATATGTGTGTGGCTACATGTGTTAGTTATTTAAAAATAATAAACATAATAAACATTGTCACCAGTTCAATTTTAGTTTAACTGGTGTTTGGCTAAAAATGCTGTTCTGTGAGAGCTGCCATGTCTTCTTGAAGAAAGTTGCTATTGAAACAATGTGTTCATAATTGTATTTTTACACAGCGCATGTCAGGTGGAAGGAGCTGACCTTTCACTTATTGCTCGAGGCACCAGAATAACTGGACTCACTGCTACCTGTGCCTCAAATAGTTCAGCTTTTATTGCACAGGTCTTTTTATTCAATAGGGATGACAGATGCCTTAGCCAAGATAAACTCTTTTCTAACCGGTCTTTCATATTAATCCCCTTTGTTGCAACAACTCACTAACAAATATCAAGGTTATAAAGTCTGATAACTTCTACAGTGCACACAAAGAAAAATGTAATCCCCGGGCTTCCCAAATGAGGATGGTGGTAGAGGTAGAATTTCCTGCCTATTGTAACACTGCAACATCAAACAGCAATCAGTAAATTGTCTAGCAAGGAAAGCCCTTCCTGCAGCTAATCACAAAGTACTTTACAGCCAGGGGGGACTTATCCCTTGGTGTGTTGGGATCTAAATCAGGAATTAGGTCCAGAGCTTTTCAATTTCAATAAAAATTCATCCAATTTTTAGGCTAAATCTTAATATACAACATTCAGACACAATACATTTCACAGATTAGCTAGATTACAATGACTATTGAAATGGGGTTTGCCACATCGCCATGCGAAATTTCAATTAAGCATAATTTCATTTTTTAGTTGATGGTCATCCTTTAAGAGCCAAGCCCTAAAATTCTAACCTCTGACAGTGAGTAAGCTGTAGGTTAATGTACTGGGGTATATTAAAGAGAATGATCACCAAAGATTTGAAGAAGTCTGAAATCTCTAAAAAAAAGTGTGGGATTTTTGGAAATAAGAATTATGAGAGAACAACAGGTAGGAGCAATAGAGAAATAACTCTGAAATACACAGTCTAAAATGGTAAAATTCATATTACCTGAAGTAGTCATTTGTATGCAATTTACCCTTGTATTACACTGCATGATACTTTATACTGTTATTACATGTGTTTGATAACAACAAAATAATTTAAAATACATACATATTAGTTATTTCAGCACTTGATCTGTTTTAAATCATACGCAGAATATGAGAATGCTTTAGAGGTAATAATTACATTGAATAATGTATTAAGTCTACTACATAATAAATTAACAAAAGTCATTACTATCTCTCTACACTAGAATAAGAAAACAAACAAACAAAAAAGGCATTAGGAAGCAGTCCGCGCTGTGTTATAGAGCAGTCTCCATACATACTGTCATGGAACTTGGAGTATAAGCCAGTTCCCTGTCTGCACATGCTGTGATGCCCAAGCATGTTCATGTTATTGTTGGTAACAGGGAGTGTTCTGTTATTGGAAGTTTAAGCAGTTACATAAACCTTACTCAGATACCATTACAGCTGATGATAGCAAGTTAGGGATAAGGGAGAAAAAGTTGTCTCTGACTGATCAAGGTCTGCATAATGCAGGGGTCTCTCGCTGCTAGCACTGAGAGAGACCCTTGTTTCTGTATGGGATCAGCAGTGGGGACCTAGTTAAGGACCCCCTGCAAAAACAAAGGCCTCTCTCTGCAGCTGCCAGTCAGAGAATAAACGGACAGAAGTAAATGCCAGTTTATCCTCACACTAGGGACAACTAACCTTTCACTTGTGCTTCTATATTAGTTGATGACTTTAAAGGTCTCTGGTTTAAATGCATGGTTGTATAGTATGTTGGTGGTTTTTCAATCTTAAATTTCTTTCATGATGGGGGGGGGGGGGGGGGTGTCATCACTAGACACAGTTTCCAAAAGAGCAGGGGACTCCTGGGATTATAGGCGTGTCTAAAGGAACACTGCCAATTCTTCTGGAGCTTGCATCACTACTGACCATGTCAGCATTTCCCTGCCAGGCTGGACTCTCTTTGAACAGTGGAGAGAGATGGGGAAAGATCATGACATGCTTATTGCTTTTGCAATCACCAGGGAGGATTTTGATCCACTCTTCTAGCTGTAGAACTTTCTATTCATCACCATGAAGAGAGAAAATATGATTATACAAATAAAAACTACTAAATAGTTAGCAGGTCGTCATTAAAAAACAAGTTCAGAATGTAGACTGCTCCTTCAAATTCACTGATATGCCCTTGTGATCAGGAGGGTTTGTTCTCAAATGCAAAAAGATTTTGGTCCTAAAGTGAAACTAAACTTTTTTGGACTCCGTGTTCTATTTAACAGTCATTATTTAATTAAATTACACTTCTTTATTATTATTATTTTTTTTGGGGGGGGGGGGGGGGAAGGGGGGGGCGTTATTATACATGTATTTCCCATATATTTAGACCCAAGGCCCTCCCACTATCTGGCTCTGATGCAGGGTCAGGAGTGTCAACGACACTATAAGTGCTGATTTTGCCATAAACTGTACTGCACTGCCGATACTGGCAGATTTCTGAAATGGCCACTGCAGGTCTGTGCATTTAAAATGTTTTTTAATTAGATGTTTTTATTAGGTAATATTTTTTTAAAAACATTATTAAAACAAAGCTTAGTTCCACTTTAAGACCATGTCTTCTGCCCTACATTGTTTACTGCTTTAATAATTGAACATTAAATACTCTCTTCCCATGGATTCCCTTGGTGTGTATCTACCGTACCAGTGAACACCACTTCCATGTTCCATTGGCAGTTATGTTTAAATTACGAAATCATTTCCAGTATTGAAAGTATTAGTCATTTCCTCTTTTAGCCCGACTGATCAAAAGTCCCCAATCATTGCTGAATATTTAGCAGAGCTGTACCATCTCCGGCACAAGGTAGTTGCCGTTGTAAATATTACACAAAACTAAAACAATCCTACTCTAAGGGTTAAAGAAATACAAGACATGTAATATTTCACATGTTTGGGGTGAAAATGTCCTATTTATTTCGAATTGTACTGGAATCAGATGCGCACTGGATGCATGAGAATAGCACAGGAGTATTATGTACAATGCTGAATGTGTTTACCAACTTGGAATCTCTGGTTTAGTGCATCTATCACCTAGAATTCTTTCCAGCCTAGTAAATCAGGAGATGAAATATACACTGGAAAAAGGGAGGAAGGACAAAAAGATATTAATCACATTCCTGCATCACTCTGTCTAAGAAGAAAGATTTCCAGCTGTTCAATCGAAACGAGTCCAAATTTAAATAAAAATAAAAAATGATCTTCAGCTTCAGTGTAAGGCTGTTGTGAAGACACTCAGTACTATTTCAGCTTAGTTCAACATTGTACTTTGGGAGACACAAGAGAAGTAAAGTGGGCAAATAGGTCAATAGGATCCTGCGGTTGAAAATTGTGATATGGCAATTAGACAGATAAACCAGATATGACTAAACACTTAACTACATCTCTACGTACATCATTTGACACAAGCAGAACGTGTGGTTAATAGTCTACTTTTCCAACTCTGCTATTAATCCCTGATTTCTGCAGTTCATTTGTCAGTTTCATTTTAGTGACGAGCCCACACAGATTTAAACAGACGGAACAGAGTTAAAGATACTAATACAGGATAAAGTCTTCTAGATAGTCAGACATTGGATCTGGCTTCCTGCACTACTGTAGATATAATAATAATCTATCATGAAAAATACTAGGCAGATTTCAAAATACTGCATTGCAAGCAGCAGCTTAAAAGCATTTCTGTCACATTAAAAGGAGACTCCTGGCACCAAAGACATTTTGGTGCAACTGATAATGTCCTAAAATTGGTGCAGGGATTCAGTAAGAATCAGCATCTAAGGCTATGAAGACCGCTGGCAGCTTTAAGTAGCGTAGGATTATATATATTAAAAAAATGAACCCGTTAAATAAACCTTGTTGGGACTGAGTTTTTCTGTAACTGTGCCTTACCAGTAACTACATATTGCCAGGTACATTAAAGGGCATCAGCTCATCCGATTTTCCTATCTTTGATGAATGACACGTAGGATGCAAAGCATGTCATTTAATAGAAGTGCACCAATGCAAATACTTGAAAAGTTTCTTTGCCTGGCGGCCTGACTAGAATTATCCTACACTGAACAAACAACACTGTATGTAACAAATGCAAACTACCATGACATCCAAAAGAATCTGATGAGATTCAGATGTTTCATGGCTTCCTGTTAGTGGTATGGTTACAAGATGTTCATGACCACTTGACATTTTGAAACTATACAGATTCAAGGCGTTTTGTACATGTAAAAAGTCCATTTATTTCAAAAACTGAAAAAGCCATCATCGTAGTTTTGCATGATCATATTTGTATTATTAACAGTCCAAGGTAAACTGTATTACATTTTTGGCAGATAATAATCTGAGCTTTTATTCCCTTATCCAAATCATTCAGCCCATCTGACTCTCTAACCAGTACGGACTACACTTCCTGGTGGTACTGAATGTGTGCTATCCCAGGCTCAAACCTCATATTCCATCTCCAAAAGCAACCAGACCACTTCTCAAGGACAGTTACCAGACTCCTATAGAGCGCACATGGACATCCTATATATGTTTACTTGTTTACTGAAGAAGCAGTATCTGCAAAACACATCAAGATGCAATAAGGTGGAGCAAAAGACAAAACTGTTGCTGTATTTGAGCACGATTTGTAGGTTTCTATTATGAGGAACTGAACCTTTTCCCTATATATGCTCTGCTTTACATGTGCGAGAGATTTGTGGTGTGCATACATTACCAACCGACAGACTTTGTTCCAGACCCTAGTTATGAGTAACAATAGTTTAATTTCATTGGGAGGATTCTAATACCAGGTGAATATCTCAGTGCTACACAATTGGATGTTTGGTTTTTCTATGAGGGTGTTGTGGAAACTTGCAAAAAAGTAAGCAAAGACTTTTTGCCATATGAAAGGGTTGATCTTTACTTACCTTTCATCTTGGTTCAATGTGCTTGAACAAGCAACCTACCTTTGAATCTTGAATACTTTTTGTGTTACCTCTGCTACTCCAGTGCCAACATCTTGCAACTCCTCTTTGCCCCCCATCTGTTCACGGTCTGCCTACTCCCTTCCTACTTTATTATCATTCTCTGGGAATTCAAATGTGAAGAGTTATATTCACAAATACCTTCCTTCCGCCTAGCTTAACACCTTCGCGACAACTCTGTTCCCGACAATGGACGGGCCTGGCACGTCCTGCAGTGAATCAAGAGGTTTTCGCGATCAACGATCGATGGTCTATAGCCAGCACCAAAATTTCTTTTCAGGGGCACCCACGGAGCGATCGTCAATATAGCTATGCCCTTTGGAGGTCTGAGCTTCGGAAGTGAAAGTAACTTCACTTCCGTCGCTCTGAATATGCTGCTTGACTGCCCCTTGTGTTAGCCAAGCAGCATAGCAATGTAAAATAATTAAAATAAATATTTAATTAGTATAAAACTGGTTAAATAGTTAGATTAGCCTATAGCAGTGATGGCGAACGTTTTTGGTGCCCAATTTTTGACTGACACAAATTTGCAGACCACAAAGTGCCAACACGCTTATCCTCACGCACGCTTATCCTCACGCATGCACACGTATACTCCCACACGCACTCACACACTTATCATACTCATACACACCCTTATACTCATACTCGCACACACTTCTACTCACAAACATACAGGTTCAGCTCTCACCGCTTATCTGCTCCGTTGTCCTGGAGGTGTAATAGACGGGCGCTGCTGGTCACCTGCTTCTTCTCCAGATGATTGGCGCATGTGCGTTATGTGAAGAAGCGTTCAAGTCGGAAAGCAAACAGTTAATTTCTTTCCGACTTGAACAATTCTTCACAGAATGCGCATGCGCCAATCATCTGGAGAAGAAGCAGATGACCGGCGGCGCCTATCTATTACGCTGATGCCTGCACCTCCAGGACAACGGAGCAGATAAGCAGTGAGAGCTGAACCTGACCGTGTGCCACAGCTGAGGGCTCGGCGTGCCAGTAGTGGCACCCGTGCCATAGGTTCGCCACCGCTGGCCTATAGGGTTAAAGTTAAATAATTGTTTGCATAAGGGATAGGGTTAAAATTAAATTAAAATATATTAAGGGATAGAATTAGGGTTAGAGTTGGGGTTATGGTTAGAGTTGGGGTTAAATTTAGTGTTAGGGTTAAATTTTGGGTTCGGGTTGAGGTTAAAGGGAAAAAAACAAAAAACACTATTTGTGGTTTTTGCCCCATAACTCGCAAAAAAACATGCATATTTCTGAACTCGGGACAACATTTAGAAACTATTTGTGTAAATTATATTTTTGGTCAAAGTTAGAAAAGGTGTTTTTTTTAACATTTTTGTTCATATTTTATGATTTGTAGTAAATTATATGATATGATGAACATAATGGTATCTAATGAAAGCCCTTCTTATGACGAAAAAACAACATATATTTTGTGTGGGTACAGTATGTGAGAAAGAAGAAAATTGCAGCTAAACACAAACACCCCAGAAATGTCAAAACGGCCATTGTCACCAAGGGGTTAAATGATTAGCACAGAGACACAGAATTACGTTCGTCTGGTTGAGTGAAGCATCAGCTTCACAAATATTTCACCCAAGTCTTTATTTTTTTTATCCATATCAAAGAGTATGAGATATATTTATATTAGTTCATAAAAATAGAATTAAAAATCTATTTTGAAAGGGTAGGTACAGCTTTTAATACTAAGATTTTTGTTTTAGTTTTGTCTTCCTTTATACAGTATTGCCATGGTTCAACATTTGATTTTTAATAAAATATTTAGTAGAGTTTCCTTTTTTTAACCTTTTTTTAGTTCACCCCCAACACAACCAAACATATCCTTTATAACTCAAATCATTTTAGCTAGATTGCTTATTAACGTTAGTATAATCTCACAAAGGCTCCTGCAAAAAAAGTTATTTAAATGCTGCGAGACATACTGGCACATGTTTTATCAACAGGATACAATGGGCAGAAAACAGTAAGGAGGAAGACCTTTATCTGGCCTCAACATATGATTTTACAGGGGAAGTCAAAAGAATTCCAGAGCCACAGGATGAGGTCAGTTGGTTATTAAGATCTGTAGTAAATTACCGCTGAGAAATTCTTCCTAGTAATTCTCAGCTTCACATCTACACAGCATGGTGAGCCAAGCAGATCTCAATAATATCCATTACTGCCATTCCATAGATATATAATTGGAACAATATGCACTAGCTATAGAAATACAATGATTCATAGAAATATAAATCACTGCTGTGGGATAAGGTAAAGTCTAAAACCATGTTCTTTTAATTTTGTGTGATTAGCTAGTCTCTATATAAAATGGGTGGGGTCATTAAAGGATTAACCTAGCATGTAACAAGGAGACCTAACTGGAGCTATTTTCCTTTATTTTGCCACGGCCTTTGACACAGTCGACCATGGCATCCTTTTGCAAAAACTTAAAACTCAGTCATTGGTGATCATCTGCTAACCTGGCTTTAAACATTTGTATCAGATCAATCACACTATGCGTCCATTTCTGACCATCAGGGTCAGTGTAACTAGTTTTGTCACCCTAGGCGAAGATGGACTTTGCCGACCCCTCCATGTAGTGTTACCATTTCAGGGGTGGTATAGTCAAGCTCATTCTATAGTTAGCACAGATGTGGCACTGTATAACTCCCATTAGTATTCAGTTGGTTGTACAGAACAGCTCCCCATGCCTTTCTCTGTCCCCCATAAGCTCCCCATGTCTTTCTCTGTCCCCCATAAGCTCCCCATGTCTTTCTCTGTCCCCCATAAGCTCCCCATGTCCTTCTCTGTCCCTATTCCTTTCTCTGTCCCCCTCAAGCTTCCCATGTCTTTCTCTGTCCCCCTTGCCTATCTCTCAATCCTGATGCTTCTCATGTCTTTCTCTGACCCTTTAATGTTTCTTTTTCTGTCCCCTTATGTTCCTTTTCTATCCACGTTTTTTTGTCCCCCATGCTTCTGTCTCTCATTGTCCATTTCTGTCCCCCATGTTCCTTTTTTTTTTTTTTATGTCCCCCATGCTCGGTTTTTTTTTTAATGTCCCCCATGCTCGGTTTTTTTTTTAATGTCCCCCATGCTCGGTTTTTTTTTTAATGTCCCCCATGCTCGGTTTTTTTTTTAATGTCCCCCATGCTCGGTTTTTTTTTTAATGTCCCCCATGCTCGGTTTTTTTTTTAATGTCCCCCATGCTCGGTTTTTTTTTTAATGTCCCCCATGCTCGGTTTTTTTTTTAATGTCCCCCATGCTCGGTTTTTTTTTTAATGTCCCCCATGCTCGGTTTTTTTTTTAATGTCCCCCATGCTCGGTTTTTTTTTTAATGTCCCCCATGCTCGGTTTTTTTTTTAATGTCCCCCATGCTCGGTTTTTTTTTTAATGTCCCCCATGCTCGGTTTTTTTTTTAATGTCCCCCATGCTCGGTTTTTTTTTTAATGTCCCCCATGCTCGGTTTTTTTTTTAATGTCCCCCATGCTCGGTTTTTTTTTTAATGTCCCCCATGCTCGGTTTTTTTTTTAATGTCCCCCATGCTCGGTTTTTTTTTTAATGTCCCCCATGCTCGGTTTTTTTTTTAATGTCCCCCATGCTCGGTTTTTTTTTTTAATGTCCCCCATGCTCGGTTTTTTTTTTAATGTCCCCCATGCTCGGTTTTTTTTTTAATGTCCCCCATGCTCGGTTTTTTTTTAATGTCCCCCATGCTCGGTTTTTTTTTTAATGTCCCCCATGCTCGGTTTTTTTTTAATGTCCCCCATGCTCGGTTTTTTTTAATGTCCCCCATGCTCGGTTTTTTTTAATGTCCCCCATGCTCGGTTTTTTTTAATGTCCCCCATGCTCGGTTTTTTTTTAATGTCCCCCATGCTCGGTTTTTTTTTAATGTCCCCCATGCTCGGTTTTTTTTTAATGTCCCCCATGCTCGGTTTTTTTTAATGTCCCCCATGCTCGGTTTTTTTTAATGTCCCCCATGCTCGGTTTTTTTTAATGTCCCCCATGCTCGGTTTTTTTTAATGTCCCCCATGCTCGGTCATCCAGACCTCCTCCATTATTCCACAGGGGAGCTGGAGGACTTACAGCCGCCCGGCATTCTAGCCAGGTAGTGTGTCCGGGTGCAACCTCATTAAGAGCAGTATCTCTCCTCCCTCCACAACTACAGCCAGCGGGGGGCTCTCTGAGCTCCCCCTGCAGGTCTCCGTCCTAGGCCAACGCCTATCTAAAGGTAGCGCCGGCCCTGCTGACCATCCCTCCATCTTCTAGTCACGTGTGGTGTACTCCAAGGCTCGATACACAGCCCCTATGTTTGACGTTATTCATAAATGGTCGGCCTAATATCTACAAAGCTTCAACTGTACAAATGTATGCAGACTACACCATAATCTAGCAAATAAAACTACAGCTTGAGGCTGTGCTCCAAGACCATTTCACAGACGTAGAAAAATCGATTCCTAAACACAGAAACAATGCTCTTTGAAACAGTACATAAATTATAAAAATTTCCATCAATGCATCAGGACAAAATCAAATAGCACACAGACCACAGTCCAATCTTTCAAATATAAGTATGTGGCTAGACACCAATTTATCTTTTGGCCTCCACAATGAAAAACTCATTAAAACTTTACACAAAAATCAGTGCCATGTACAGAAACAAATGCTGCCTAAGCCCCACATTAACGAAACAGATTCTACAATAAATGCCAATAATTGAATATGGGGACGTAGTGTATGCACCCGCACCACAAACTCACCTTCATAAACATACTACATTGTATAACTCATTCTGCCATGTTGTGACACATTAAAATAGCTAAACTGGCTACCGCTGCATTTGCCCCCAACACACATGTGCAAGATACCAGTGTCATCACGCACACCTCTCCAATAGCAGCTAAACAACAACAAAAAAGGTGGATGGCAGTTAATTCTCTACAATGTACAGATAAAACCCCATCAAATGCATCAAAGTTACTGTAAGTTTCAATGTATAAGATGATATTGCAGGTCGTCTTATACATGGGGTAACCTGTTGTGGCGTCGCAAGAGAAGGGACAGGTAGGCAACTGCATCCAGACGGATTACAATGCATTTTCCAATCCTCACGGTCACATTACCACCCATGCATCGCCCAGCCCTGTGACAGCATCTCTGGAAACAGCTCTATATGTATTTTCAACATCTCATTAGTATAAGTGGGCCTGGGGGGCGGGGGGCAATTCATGAGTGCCAAGTGGGCCGGGGGGGGACAATTCCTGAGTGCCAAGTGGGCCTGGAGGGGAGAAATTCCTGAGTGCCAAGTGGGCCTGGTGGGGTGCAAATCCTGATTGCCAAGTGGGCCTGGGGGGGGGGGGTGGCAATTCCTGAGTGCCAATTTTATGACATTTTATGGCTTTTTACATAAATATACAATTCAAATGTTTCCTTGATATAGCAATAAATGGTGGCGAAAAATGTTGCATAATAATCATTTTAGAGCAATTACCTATGAAATAATCTAAGTTCATAAATACAACAGTAGTTCTTGCCGTTTCATGTATACCGTTTGTCAACTGTACAATGACAACATTATACAGTTTCAAAATAAATGTGTTACAGATGTTGAAATCAGTTTGTTCCATATAATTATTCACTGACAGGTTAGTTTAAATTCTTACTTTTACAAAGTAAGACAGTAATATCTATTATTATTTTTTTATTGATCCATGGATACCTACTTATTTTGGCATAATGCGTATCTTATTGCACTCTGCTAGATAAAGTTATATAATTCTTATGTGACTACATTATGAAGTTTTTGTATATTTATTTTTGAAAATGAGGTGAAAGCACAATTTATACAAAAGGTTTTCATATAAATAAGTTCAGGCGAGATCATAAAGGTATATAAAATATCAGGTTTTGTGGTGATGGATACTTTTTTTAAAAATATATTTAGCTGCATATTATGGTTGGTCTAATATGGTCTGCTGTATAAATTGGAATGCCAAAGACTAGCTATCAGCTTTCTGGAATAGCAGTTCTCAACGGAGGCCTTCAAACTGATCAAATGTGGCTACAATAAATCGCCTGAAATGCAGATGCATTGACCAGTGCAAGAAAAAATACAAACACATAGAAACTGAAAAATTATCAAAGAACCACAGATCAGATGAGCTACATGCAATTAACAGGATAGTGCATGTAAT
Source organism: Pelodytes ibericus (assembly GCA_036172795.1). NCBI lineage: Eukaryota > Metazoa > Chordata > Amphibia > Anura > Pelodytidae > Pelodytes > Pelodytes ibericus. The sequence goes on from CM069858.1 coordinate 162,322,529, forward strand.
ATATATTCAACGCTTTTCCCAATCTGCCATTACAATGCTCTGTGCCAAAGTAATGATATAATGGAAAATAAGGCTGTTATTGCTGCTTTTAAGTAAAATTGCTGCTTTGTCATTGCTGCTGTTTTGAATTAAAATAATTCTCCATCACCACACAGGTACAAACATGGTGAAATTATCCAGCTATATAATAGCTTTAGAATCAGGCAACCTAATTTGCCCTGCTCATTAAAGGATCTGTCATAAGAGTAGAAAGGAATGTTTTTTCCATAGCTTTCCACTGAACAGTTAAACTAAATGATACATAATGAGGAACATGCAGAAATTCCTGATCTTATCACCTTGATCCAGTGATGAGGAGTGGCTACCTGCTAGCATGCCAACTTTCTGTGTGCTCTATTGTTATAACGCTCCACCTGGGCTCAGTTTTGTTAAAGGGACACCCCCACCAAAAAAAATAAAAGATTTAATTTTTTTTATTTTGTACTGTTGCTTTCAGATATGTGACTATATTTAATAAAAAATATGTGTCATGGTACCCACCGTGACTCTTACCCCTGGCGGGCAAAAGGGGCTAGCCACCTGCCGAGACACTATGGACCTTGTCTGTTGCCGAAGCCAGAAGCTCCTAGGAGAGCTATAATCACTGGCCCCAGCACAGACTATGCTTTCCGCTGATACTGCTTTCCCCGTCTAACCGGAGTACAGCAGGAATCCGTCTGCCCGCTACAGACTCCGGGGACAATTGCCGGGTAGGCACTCTCCCCATTGGCTGATTCAAACAGCCCGCCTACCAGCTTGCTGGTAGCTCACATACGGATTGGTCGCCGTTTAAAGGTCTAAATGTAGCTCAGCTTCTGATTGGTCCTTAAACCGAATGTGTACTGAAATGTAATCCGAACTGTGTTAATTTCTTCCCTCAGAATGGTCCCTGTTTTCCCCTATGCTAACTGTGTGTTTTACATGTATGGTGCCCTGTTAAAGAGCCAAATCCCTTGTACCCTTTCCCCAGGAATGTAGCTTCAGCAGCCACTTCACAATAAAGGTTTATCCTGGCTGCTGAGCTCATTCTCTTGTTCAAAATGTAGGTGCTTTTTCTATTGGTCTCCCAGACCAAGCCCCAGTGTAGGCACTGTGCTGATTGGTTGCTTAGTTAAATGCCTGATTTGAATATATTTACTGATCTGTGAGCACGACCCGCTGGGGATTGGTTGCTATTAATCCTAGCTTTCATCTGATTGGCTGCCAGATACTCTGGCACCAAATTCAATGGTCCTTTTGTGTAAGTGTAAAGAAGTTCTTTTGTTCAACTTATGTTATCAAGATGTTTTCCTGTATATATGTCCTGTGTTTGGAATCAATAAACAGTTCTTCTTGTTTTACCCAACACAACCGGTCTCGTCTGCTATGTTGGGGGAATTGCTTGCAAGGAAGCCGTGATTATAGCCCTGTTTGGCTATTTGATATTTACCGGACCTGAGGAGTGATTTTGTGGAACTGATTCCGGTAGGAGCTACCCATCTAGTAGCCCTCCCGTGACAATATGTAACTAAACAAGTGTGACTGGCGCCGCCATTTTGTGTAATATATAGCGTTGGGGATACAGAATTATATATATTAATTATACAAATAATATAAGCCAGAATTCTGATGCATTGAATGGGAGGGTAATGTAACTATTACATCACAAGGGGTCAGAGTTATGATCATGTTTGATCAGGTTTGTGTTGGAAGGCAGGTAAAAACAACAACAAAAAAATATGTACACAGGCACCTAGACCTGCCCACTATGATACACAACAGTCAGTAAGAGAGCAGGGGTGTATCTTATGACATCATCATGCAGGCTTTCGCCACAGTTGAAAAGACTGGCTGGAAGATTTTGGATGATGTTACATCATGGGAAATATTCACAAAATGGAGCCAGGAGATGAACAGCTAATTTTATTTTTCCTTTTATATGCAATTAATTCAATCATTAAAAAAAAAACAGTTGCATATGATTTATATATGTGTTTGTTTTAAAAGACCAGGTTATCTACTTACATCTTATTTAGGTGGTAGTGTGACTTTAAGGTATTTCAGAATTAAGCAATTCAAAAAAGGTACTTCAAATGAGTATTTGTCTAGTCATAGTTAATATCCAACAGTAGATATACTCACTTTGAAGGTACAGCTGTATACAGTTCCAGATTACATTTTAAGGACACTTAGTCTGTGACTGGGGTACCATGACAAAAAGAGCACCCAGAACACTCAAATAAAAAATAAATAACACATTGTGTTTCAGTAACTTCAAATTGATTTTTTTCCCCTTAAAAATAACTCCCTTTTTCTATAAAAAAAAAAAAAAAAAAAAAACATTTCTGTGGATCTATTTGTGTTCGAACAGCAATTCTGCAATTAAAATAAATGAGTTTAATTTAAATAAAATATTTAATGTTTCTTGTTATTTAATATAAAATATAATATTTTTTAGTCATAGTAAAATAATTTTCTGATAAATGTGGGGCTTGCCTTTTTCAATTTTACGAGGGGGCAACAAATGATCTTTAGTGCTTAGGACCCTTGAAGGTCTTAATCTAGCCTTATCAATATACATAGTTGATTTGTCTCCTAGTGATGTGACAGATATTTGTTGCCTAAAACTAGACATGGAACGCATTTACTGCTAAGGGGCATATCAAAGAGCCAGTTACCAAATTTGCTACCAATTTACACTCTCGTATGTGGAATAACCATCAAATGTATAGCAGGAATTTATCTGTTGGCATTAGAGCAACTTTAAAAAAAAAAATGTTCTTGAGAGGTACCACATAGTGCCTTTGATCAGTGAGAGAAAAAGCAGAGAAAAATTTCTAAAGCAACATTGTAAGACCTTTTCATGTGGAGGGCCACATGCAATGCACACAGTTTGGGTGGGGGCCTAGACATTATTAATTTCATGAGGTAATACCCATGGAACAAAAAAACATTTCAATAATGAACGGGGTCAAACAATAAGCCTATAAGGCAACCTCACTGTTGAAACAGTCTTCAACTGGGCAGACATCACCATAAACATCACACATTAACGCAATATTAGAGATATTACTATTATTAACTATTTCACCCTCAGTAGCTGGAAGGCACCCAATTATATAAGCTAGCTAAAAACACCAACTTGCACTGTTCATGTAATATGGTGCTGCTCAAGGGGAATTGTTACATTATTACAACAGATCTGTAATTAATACCAAAACTACAGGGATAAAGTTCAGCTTGTACAATCAAAACCCACTGTGAAATATGATACCTCAGTGCTATTCTACAGGAAATGTCAGCCCCCCAGATTTCCAGTGTGCATAAATTGTCATATAGATATAAGTATCTTAAATATAGTACCATACTGAAAAATGGCAGTATACACTTACTAACTTGATGTTGCCTACATGGGCCTTTGGACAGAACGCAACGATCCTAAAATGTCCCGTTGCTAGTAGATGACAAAATACAATAATTGTAAAAGTACGTACATGTATAATTGTTTGCAGAACAAAAAAATGTGTGCAATCAGAACTGTAAGAAGATAAAGGATTAAGAACTGTGTGTTATTTGTTTATTCTTTAAGTTCCACCAATTTGTCGCTGACTCGGCTATGTCAATAAGAAAGATGAGTACCTATCCATTTCAGGTTGGGACTAAAATGTCACAGGCCTGTCTGGTATTTGTTTGGACAAGAGAAGAATGGAGTTAAAGGAACAAACATTTCCACAAACGTTCTTTGTCTCACATAACCCCTTTCTTGGAAACTTAATTGTGCACTGTACAAACCATCTCGTACCACTGTAAAAGCTTTTTAGTCCTGAGCAGATCTGTTTATTGTACATACTCTTGACATATTATGTACAGTATTTTAAAAGATATCAGCTGCAGAATGACTGCCTCTCTGAGTACATTACCAAGAATACTTTAGACAACAACAGCTGCCATGGTAACAAGAAGGTAGACTAAGCAGCTAAAATATTAACATAAATTCTTGCAACAGTAACATGGCTGCACATCCTAAGTGAAATTAAAATAAAACCTTCATTTATGGCACAATTCTATCAATTCCAAAGTCAGAAAACTCTAGCTTCCCAATATATCTGGAGGGAAAAAGGACAAATCTGAGACCTCAAATGACACAAACAGGACACATTGTAAGATTGGGGCTATGAAAACACACATCAATCAAAATGAGCTGCTACTGGGATAGTAAATAGAAAATTAAATTCTCCTTAGACCTGTAAAGATACAATTGATAAACTATTAAAACTTGAAAATGTTCATCCTAGCAACTGACCACAATAATTATAATCCATACACTTATTTTGTTGTGGTTGCAGGTGGTAGAGATAACGGCATATCCCACTGAAAAAGAATTAATTATGTTTTTACGTAGAACAGCTACGTAAAAATATTAAATAACATAAAAAATAACTAAAAAATCTGAAATCTAAAGGGTTGTAAAAAAAAAAAAATATATATATATATGGAAAGGTATGTAATTAATAATTCTAAGAAATCACTGTATAGGGACTGAATAATACTAAAAGGTGCCAAGATACTGAATGTGTTACTATTACTAGTTATAACCCATGGTCAATACACATTGTGTCACTGTATTCTGACATATGTCACGATAGGAAATCACAGGATGGATCACTGAGCAGTGAATCACGAAGCCTGAAAGATTGCCAGTAAACAGTGCATACACGCCTCAATCACCACTACCTGCACCACTTATTTAAATGGCAACTCCAAGCACTCATAATCCCCTGCTGCTTATAACGTAATTTATGTGATACCTAACTATCAGCACTCCAGTCATAATGTACTGCACTTCCCACAATGCTCAGGCAGCCTAATCTTTGACTTTCCAGCTGTTGTGTACATGTCCCATGATCATTGGGCTCTCTGAACATAATCCCCCCCCCAACATCTGGGCTCCATCTGGTTACCTATCACTGTTCTAGCTACTGACCTCCGAATTAAAGAGCAACATCATTCCACATAATGCCCTCAGGTATATAATGCCCTCTCTCCTTCCTCTGCACACTTCCTGGAAAAGTCCTATAGTTTGAAACAAGTTGCCCCTTGCTATACTTTAAACGTCAAAGTCCCAATGTGAGGTTCCTTCCAGCAGCTCACAGCCTGCCACCTGATTTAATGGACTCCACCAGAGCCAACCATGCAGGAAACATTGTCTTACCTCAGTAGAACTGCACCAAAGAAAACTTGCAGGAAGCCGCCAGCACCCAGTCCAGCCGATACAAGCCGAGAGCCAAGCTGTACAGTCTGCAGCGTTCATGCGCGGCCACTCCCTGATCATAGCGCGCTTGGGATTCTGGGAGTTGTAGTACGCGCTACTCATCATCTTGGAATGTAAGTGACAGACACTGTGATCGTCAATGACCTAATAGGTGTGGAGACTAGTGTCAGATTTTTGCATGACAGAGCTGTGATTTGGAACACTCCTTTAGTACATAGTACTGATGTAATAATGCCCTATATAAAAATGCGATTACTAATCCTGCGTAGTAAGTGCAACTTGTCGCTATGTTAACACATTGTAATAACTTGCAGAATGTATAAATGGCTTTTAATGAATGAAAAGGCTTTTAATGAATGAAAAGGCTTAATTAACAATTGTCTTTAAAGAGCTGCATTTTTATGTCAATAAAAAGAAAATGTTGCTTTCGATCTCGAAAAAAATCCTGCAAGGGATTGAAACATTGCTGCTTGGTTGAATAAATCCTAAATCACTTATGTGATGGCCTCTGTATTGCTTTTTCTTGGATTTAGGAGATCAGGGTGGAGATCTCTGTCTGGGCACTCCACAAGTGAGTGCAAACCCTCTATAACATAGTTATATTTTACTCAATAAAGACAGCACTGAAATAAACTGAAACAGGAATTTCAAACTTAGCTGAGTTGGAAGAAATTCCCCACTCGGCTGCTTTGGATAATTTTTCCAACTAGGCTACATTGGCCTAAAATTTTAAATTCTCATCTCAATTCCCTGCCATTCTCATTTTATTGAGAAGACCCTTTCATATTCTAAATATGTATAATAAAAAATATCAGGTTTGAAGCTTCTACTGATCCTCCCAGTCTGCTCTCAGCATTTGGCCTTGGAGGAAAAAAGCCACATTTGAATTTTATCAAGTAGGAGCATTTTCTAATTAAACTTGGAAAGGATTTGTGATCTAAAACCCCCTTAGATCATCGTCTAAAGGAATGGGACCCAGTGCACTACAATTCATCCAGATCAAATACTCACTCAGATAACTACTTATATAATGTACAATGATGCCCACTATTTCAGTAGGTAAAAGCCAGTGTTCAGTGAAGCAAAACTCATTTACAAAGCAGATATCTCTGACAAAGTATGGTACCAGTAAGATACAAACACATACATCATTAATAACCTGCTACACTGGTAATGTCAATAGAATTTCAATCCTCGATTTTCACAGTACATTCCTGTATACAATGTATCCTCCACAGCTTCTGCTAATCATACTGGGGACCCTGCACAAGTCAGAGCATAAAAAACAGGGATAGTAAATCAGTGCATCCAAGTTCCATCCTTAATCACCATTTAAAAACTCTTGTAGGCTATCTAACTCTTAAACAATAATTGTCATTGTTCAGTGCTGTGTTTCTTAACCTTGCTTAGACATGTACAAATTTTAAAGGACAACTGTTGGCAAAAAAAAAAAAAAGTTACATTTAACTGAAATAATGCATCAAGTGTAAGCATCATGCATAGGAATGTTTATATAAAAGAATACAAATACGGTAGAAGAATATTTCCAGTTCTGCTGTTAATGTCTGTTTTTTTGCATTAAGGGTTTCAGTTCTCTATATCGAAGTCACTGTTTATTGAATTGACCCCATCTGTTCTGTAAAGGCACATGGATAATGAACCCACACATAATATAAAGAATATAAAGAAACAAAAGTCCGAAATACAGCTGCACATTCCTGTGTCCACTGTGTCCACCACACCTAAAAATACGCCTCCTGCTGATCCAATCTGCTGAACCTGCACAAGTGCCAGAACAAACCCTGATGGGAATATTATGTCTAGAATATATGTCTAACTAATAATACAGATTTTTATTCTGATGTTCAAATGTTTACAGGGTCTTGAAAAATTTGTTTAATTACATTGAGAACTGATGGTGGCATAAAGCTGTCACTTGTATTTAATTCCTCAGACACTGACAGGCTCACATTCTCCATGAAGAATTCCTGTGGCCCCTAAATAACTAATTTAATGGCAACAAATGCACATATGACACAAGTGTGGATCTCCAGAAAATGCGTCTGATTACACATTACATTTTAACATATCAGTATTATTATTTGATGCATTGCAATTATATCTGTGTTGGATCTGAGTCAAAGCCACTAGATAGCTGAAGAGGTCCACACACATATATATGTCATATCATGAACATGGGCATGTTGTTTCTTACTTCTCCAGCACACCTCAATCTTATCATTGCAGACAGTGGCTTATAGCAGATGTAGTCTGGAACATTTATTTAAGTGTTCTTGCATAGCAAGACCACTTAATATTATCTCACATATATATTCTTATTATAGCCAAATTTACCACCCTAACTCCTCCCACAGTTTTTACACTACATAGACAGTAATATACAGAAACGTGCGGATTGTTCCCGATTGGTGTGCTATTGCTTTGTGGAACGTTTCGCCGAATGGTTCACGAAATATCGTCATTTTTGTGGCAAAATTGGTCCCATAGGAATGAATAGCGGAATGTTCAAAACTAGAGTGGGAGCTGACAAAAGCTAGAGTGTGAGCTGAAAAATCAGGACATGATTTCTAAATTGCCACCGCTCCCTCATTTTCAAGCCCACCTACACAAATCTTATATCAAAACGTTCAGCTATCCCTGCTGCCACTAAACATGTCCACAGCTAAGTCATAGACCTGATAGTTTTCACAATATGACCATTTATTTTCAACTCACGCCGTCCATTGACATTCATTGAAACTCCACTCTAGCCACCTCACATTTGAAGGGCAATATCTAAACTGCGACTGTGCCTTCATTTTTAATATTTCAGAGACATACTATGCATTAAAATGTAGGTCTGGGTCTTGTGATTCTCACAATATAAAGTTCTTCGCTGTAGGATTTATAGTTTTTAAAATACGACCGTTTGAAGATGGGAACCTCACTCCAACCTTTCCACAGTTACTCCAGCCACTCCAACCACACAACAGTTACTCAAGCCACTCCACCCAGTTACTCCTCCCACTCCAGTTGTAGACTACTGGTGGAGGCAAGAACACTTCACACAATTTCCCCAGAAATTGTAGCTTTTCTAGTTAGTGATATAATGAAATAGACTCTTACCTAACAATGCCCCATGCTTGACCATTACTGCTGCAGTTGAGAATATCTTTAAAGGACAATGGCAGCAAAATATAAGTTATGTTTAATTGAAACATTGCATCAAGTGTATTCATTTTAAATAGATATTCTTTCAAGTGCTTTATATGTATTATTTCATGAATGTGTTACTATTTAAATTGACTGCACTTGATGCAATCTTTCAATTAAATGTACTGAAACTTATTTTTTGTTGTCTTTTAACTAACGAGCAGATGATATTTCCATGAGGGCTGTCTTCAGAACCAGTGCTGGAATTACATTACTGCAGTACCAGGTTCTGACTGAAGCCTTTTCAGATAGGAAACCACAGAGATACTTCCCCCAATCCCATACCTCCCAAAAGTCCCGCTTTGCGCAGGACAGTCCCGATTTGGGAGCTTTGTCTCGCTGTCCTGCCATGCTCTACCTCTGTCCTGCTGTTTTCGGGACAGAGGTAGAGTTCAGTGGGACAGCAGGACTCAGGACCACAATCCTGCGGTCGTGTTCGCATTCTCCGGTGTCCCAGATACCAGAGAATGCTTACTACTCATGCGCAGCACTGTGCACATGCACAGTGGCGATCCTGACTTCAAAAGTGGCTGACAGTGTTACTGCATTCATATGCGGTAGAGCTGACATGCCCCCAGTGTCCTGATTCGCCTGGGGGGCAAAGTTGGGAGGTATGCAATCCTTAATCTGGCATCTGCACAATTCAACGACCAAGAGAGCAGTTGCATGTTGGTAAAATACATAACACTTAACATTTCCAATGGGCATGAATAAAATGATGCGATTGTGCCAACGGGTGTGTGTATGTAAGTGGTTAGAACAGTGGCGGATTGTCAGGTCCCCAGTATGTGAGCTTCTTGAGTTGATTACAACCTTTACATACAAGGTGTCCACAGATAATTCACTCTCCAAGAGCCACTCCAGAGAATTTTTATAATATTTAAAAATGTCACTGTGTCATCTATGTAACAGAATCCAGTCCAGGTAACGTTATCTAATACATTACTTTAGGTGGTATTGCTTACAATCCACTCTTGGATAATCATTTGAAACAAGAACTTAAAGAGCAATTGAACTTTTTTTCCCCCTTGTGCTTTTAATGTAAAAAATTAAATCTCTGGCCCTGCTGTGAGGATAAACTGGCATGCACTTTTTACAGTACATTAACATTTATTTACATAGCCCCAACAATTTACACAGCACTTGGTACAGAGCATAAAAGGGACTTACAAACAAAAATAAGACAAACATAATCAAACTACAGGCGGGAAAGATGAGCCTGGCAGCTGTATTTTTATTATGTTGCATCGGAGAAAGATGAGCTAGGGGTAGACCAGTCAGAAGGGCGTTAGAGCAAGAAAGGTGAGAGATCACAAGGGAGTGCACTAGGATTTTGGCAGTCTCTGCATTGAGGAATGGAATGAATGCAAGCAATGTTACTTAGTTGTAGATGATAGGATTTAACTAGAGATTGAACATGGGAATGAAAGAGAGAGTCATAGATGAGCCCAAGACATCAGAGACAGTCGGCAGGTACAATTGTAGCATTTTCAACAGTGAAGGCAAAGTCGGGTACAGAGTTTGAAAGAGAGAAGATGATCAGCTTAGTTTTAGAGAAATTAAGTTGCAGGCAGCGATGACACAGCCAGGTGGAGATGGTCAACAGAGCCCTCAACACACAACACGACAGAGGGAGTGAGGTCAGGGGAAGAGAGGTAGATTTGGGTAGCATCTGCATACAGGTGGTATTAGAAGCCAAAATTATTGATGAGATTTCCTAGAGAGGAGGTACAAAGGGAAAACAGCAGAGGGCCAAAGACTGAGCCTTGTGGAATGCCAACAGAAAGTGGAAAGTGAAATGACATCGATAGGTATGATTCCATCAAAGAGAGCGCCACATCGCCCATGCACCTCGAGGATAGTCTGTTAAGAAGGAGGCATTGGTGAACAGTGTCAAAAGCAGCAGTGAGATCTAAGAGGATCAGGACAGAGAAGTGGCCTTGGGATTTGGCATTTGACATCTAGTGAGGGCTGTTTCAGTACAGTGTAAGTCTCTAAAGCCAGATTGAAAAGTAGGTCATTAGTGATCAGAAAGTCGGTTAGTTGCGAATGCACAATTTTCTCTAACAACTTGGACACGAAGGGGAGAAGGGAAATAGGATGGTAATTATATGGACGTGTGGAATATATATATATATATAGGACAGAGAGAGGTTAGTGAGGTGGGTTAGAGATGAGCAGAGAAGAGGTGATAAAGAGCAGATAAGGTGAGACGGGATGAGGTCTAGCACACAAGTAGTAGGTCTTGAGCAGGAGATCAGATTGTCTCCCTCTGGTGGGTTTGGGAACAAGGACAAGGCAGGAGGCAGTTACTAGAGATGAAGTAACACCTGATAGGGTCAACTTGTTTTTTTTTGAAATAAGAGGCAAGTAGGGTTGCCACCTGGCCAGTAAAAGAATTGGCACTGGGCCAATGTTAAGTCCATGGAGACTGTATATTTCTGAACAAAAGGTGGCAACCCTAGAGGCAAGATTGTGGGATGTGAGAGTGGAGGAGCAGGGGGGTAGAGGAGAGTGTTAAATGTTGAGAAAAGATGTTTGGGGTTTGATGAGAAGGTTGATAGGGTTGAGAAGTAGCGCTGGTTGGACTGAAAGAGAGCAACGTTGCATAGCATGCTCCTTAATTGTCACTCAGCTGTCCAAGAACATTTTTTGGGGGTAACGTGCTAGCTTTGTTTGCCATGGTTGTTGGTTGGGTCTGCCGCACGTTTCGCAGCAGCAAGGGCAATGTTGTCTAGGTTTGAGGTGAGCCCAGTTTATCCTCTGACTGGCATCCATGATAAATAACAGATAAATAAAAAAAAATCTAAAAATGATAAAGGTGTAATTCCATGTAAGTAATATTAAACTCTAGTACTTCAGTTTTTCCTGGACAAAATCATATTTAAAAACAGGACACCAAAAAATTGGAGGCACCACCTTATATTCATTGAAAAGAGGTTAATTAGCACATGAAGCCACAGATGATGTCATAAACAAGAAACAACACATTTTTCTCTTAATAGATACATTCTTTCTTATTCATAATATTTTTTTTCTTCTCTATAGCATAAAAAAAATTGTAGGTTGTACATTTAACCAGCCTTCAAGCAATACACACCAAACTTGGTCAGTTTGGAAAGATAATGCTTTGAATAAGTGGCACTGTACATTACGGTTCATGTTGTGAATCAACATTATGTAATAAAATGAAAACCTATTCTATTAATGAGCAAACTTTTTGAAACTACATATCCCTGCATACAATTCCCTTTAAACAATTGTATGACGTAGCCACACTGCGCTTGTTGTGCCATTCACTGTAGGCTCAAACAGCAGGGCGGAAACATAGCTAACTTCTGAGAACCAGGGCTTCCATCTTTGAGTTTGGCGAAGCAGCTTTATTTTGTTTCTGGGACAAACACGAAAAGATATAATCAAATATTATTGATATAGTCACAACCACGTGAGACCAGTTACATCAGTTAGCAGTGCAGTACGTTGAAGTTAAAAATGTTTGTTCACACACCCTTGACGCATAACCCACAACAAAGATGGCCGCTTCGATTCCCAGATCTCTATGGCAGTCCTTCTCTTTGTAGTAAGTGGAAATATCGCCTCCTGGAGGCAGGAGAGGTTAAAACGGTACCCTTGCTGGACATCACACACTGAAAAGGGATCAGAAGAGGGAGACTGGGAGGGTAAGAACAATGATGCGTTAATATTTTCTAAGGGTATTTAATAAATGATGGGTGAACAGGGTGTAACTATTGCCAATTATACCCTGTAATCACATTGGGCTACCATCATTCTGTCTCCTACATGCATGCACCACCTGTTTTATGTAGGGATCAGCTAGCCATGGTGCTGCAGGGTAATGATGGCTATAATCAGTGCATGTGTGTAAAACAGGATCATCGTTTTTTGGGGGGACCTATGCGTGTATTTTGCACAGGGTATTAAAGAAAGGAGCTTTGGCAGCTCATTAATATAGATAGCGGATTTTAAATGAGATTATCTAAAATAACAATAACCTTTGACTATTCAGATGTTGTGAGCGCCTATTCTCTGCAATAGGAGTTCTGAGTTACTGGCTGAGCATAATGGGAGTAGTATTCCAAACCAACCGGAGTGCCATCACTGTGTTAAGCATCGCTTTGCAGTATAAGAACTGGGTGTGTTGTGATCATCCTCCGAGTGAGATAAATGCTCTACACTGCTCTGTTTTCTATCTCAGACACGTTTACTTCTCCCATTAAATATAGCTATAAATGGCAGAAAACAACCATGCATGTATTACTTTATGCATAATTAGTTAATAAACCCTATTAGTTTAATCTCTGAGCAATACCAGCAGGCCAGTGACTATGAGGAAAAAGGTTTAGTAACACATTTTCTCTAGGAATAATTTGTAACTATCATCTAATGCCATCATTTAGCCAAGGCAAACATTTGTAACCAAAACCAGTGATTTACACAGTACAGAATCATTTTGTAACAACATAATTTGGTAGTTTGGTGGGAAATTGGTTAGATAAATGAAAGACTATTTCTACAGTAGTTTAAAAAAAATTGAACTAAACCATAATTGTTCTCCAATGGCTAACTTCTCCTAACTTAGGTGATGGCTACCCTCAGCATACCTATAAGTACACAGTTGCTCAGGATGGGGTATATATAGATAGCTCTAAATCCAGCAATACTATGAAAGAAGATAATGATACCTTTGCATTGCTACACCTTTTCATTTCTATTATAATTTAACCAACCGCGGACTTCTATTTGAAAGACTAACTTTCATGTACTCTCTATAACGCTTTTACAGGTTTACTGGTTTAGTACAAGAAGAGTGCAATTAGCTGTTAAAGCCTTACAAAAGGGTGTTTTTATTTTTTATTTTGACCAAACGGTACGACTTGTGCACCTTATCTAAGTTGAAAGCTGCACCAACATTTTGTCATGTCGTTATTATTTTTTTTTTGTTCTAATTTGCCTATGGAATATGTTTTGTCTATATTTACAATGCCTTCCTGTCCATGTTTTGAATATTGTTGTTCTGATGGCAATCAAATCTTTCTTAAAGTTACCCAGTGTTGTCCAACTTATTTTAAAGTGGAGGGCCACATACCGTGCAAGAACTTAGTTTGGGGGGCTGGACATTATTAGCTTAATGAGGTAATACATTATGAGCCAGGGTAGGGGCTGCAAAAAAAAACAAACCAAAAAAAACATTTGAGGGCCATCACTAACTGGGTTTACCTATTCTTCCTCTCCTGTCTCCCTATTCTCCTTTTACACTGACACATTTACATTGAGTTGATTTAATATTTCATTTTTTGCTCTCTTTTGGGTAGGTTTGGGAATAGTTCTTGCACCCTTTTGTTATCAGTGTGCCGGCCCAACTTCTAATTTTATACCAACTAGCACTAGCACCTGTATGCATTATCTCCATCTCTGCACCGTGGTAAAGGAGGAGAGTTTTATGGTCCTGCAGTAAAACTTCAATATTTATATGATCCCAGTCATTAGTCATACTTGCAGTATGCTTTCTGGTAGCCTTGCAAAGGCAGAGAAGCTGAGTCACATTTTAATGTAGTGACTTTTCCGAATGCCTTTGGGAAAAACAGGCAGTAGAATAGCCAAGTAATTTTAATCTTTTATTTAATAGTATTCCCATGCTCGTTACTATAAGACGAAATCTAGAGTCTAACATTCCCACACTGGTAAATTACAAAATAATTTACTCAGTGGATCACCAAAGTTACATACAAAGAAACAGTAAAAAAAAAAAAAAAAAAGTCTGTATGGGAATAAAATGAATGGACACTCCAGCAAAAAAAAAGAGAAGAAAAAATGCATTAATTAATTAATTATTTTTATTTAGCGATTTTTCAGTACCTTCAAGGCCTTTTGCAGGGCTTCTCCCAGGATTGATCCTTCTATGTCAAGTTGTTTACAAAGAAGTGTCCCAACCACATCTTAGAAAGCATCTCAGGCTCGATTAGCATGGAGATACCGACTGAATATGTGGCAGTATCAGAGATTCACTCTTGCACATTTGGAAAACCCATGCTTCTCACATATGAGTGCTGCTGCATGCACTTAACATGTGTGTGAATGAAGGAAACTCTTGCCCCATACTGGTGCTGCTGGGCAAGATTTTGTTTTTAGAAATCTCATATTTTAACATTCATACAAAACCAAGCCATTATTTTTACTTCACGCAAACCTTTATATTTATAACATAGTAACAAAGTAACATATTTAGTTTAAAAAAAAAAAAAGGCTTGTGTCCATCAAGTTCAATCCCTTTTCCTGTTCCTTGTTTACCGCTGTTGATCCAAAAAAGGCAAAAAAAAGTATTTACTCGAATATAAGACAAGGTTTTTTTCAGAGCAAATCTGAAATCAAATAGAGGTCAGATTATAAGACTGGGATCCAGGTCCCCCACAGAGCTGCAGAGGACCTGGATCCCACTCGCTAACAGCCGGTGGATGTCTGCGCAATGTGCGCAGACATCCTCTGCTGCCGCCTGGCACGACCGCCGGGACTTCTTCATAAAAGTCCCAGCGGAAGTTCCAGGCAGCAGCGGAGGATGTCTGCGCGTATCGTGCAGACATCCTCTGCTGCCGCCTGGCACGACCGCCGGGACTTCTTCATAAAAGTCCCAGCGGAAGTTCCAGGCAGCAGCGGAGGATGTCTGCGCGTATCGTGCAGACATCCTCCGGCTGCCTCCACTAGGCAACAGGACATCCTCCATGCTGCCCAACACTTCAGTCTATTATGACGGACCGGCTGTGAAAGACAGACAACGTTAGGGGGAGGGTGGGGGAGAGAGACAGACAACTTGGGGGGAGGGTGGGGGAGAGAGACAGACAACGCTGGGGGGAGGGAGGGGTGAAGAGACAGACAACATTGGGGGGAATATCCATAGTTTGGGGGGTCGTCTTATAATCAGGGTTGTCTTATATTCAAGCAAATACGGTAATATATATTGACATATACTTACGGGTTTCCACCATGCAGTTTACAGGCATAAGCAATTGGGCAAAAAATGCAAGCGCACCCAGTGACTGCACAGATTGTGAAAAAAGTATAACGCGTTCCACACTAATCAACATTTTGACCACCTGCTTAATATTGTGTGGGACCCCTTTTGCTGCCAAAACAGCTCTTACTCGCTTGAGGCATAGACTTCGAGGTATAGATTCACGGGAGGAGGATATCATCTTGCCTCTTTACAAATCAATGGTAAGACCTCACCTTGAATATGCAGTACAATTCTGGGCACCAGTCCTTAAAAAGGATATTAAGGAACTAGAAAAAGTGCAAAGGAGAGCTACAAAATTAATAAGGGGATTGGAGGATCTTAGTTATGAAGAGAGACTTAAAAAATTGCATTTATTTACTTTGGAAAAAAGGCGTCTTAGAGGGGATATGATAACATTATATAAATATGTGCAGGGCCAATATAAGGAGCTCTCCAGGGACCTGTTCATTAATAGAAATGTACAAAGAACAAGAGGTCACCCCCTGAGACTGGAAGAGCAAAGATTTCATAGGCAGCAAAGGAAGGGATTCTTTACGGTAAGGACAATAAAATTATGGAACTCCCTGCCAAGAGAGGTAGTGCTATCAACCACAATAGATGCATTTAAAAATGGTCTGGATGTTTTTTTATAAAAGCAGAACATACAGGGGTATTAATAATAGAAAAGGCATTCATAATAGAGCTTTTTGATCCAAGGAGAAATCTGATTGCCCTTTTGGAGTCAAGAAGGAATTTTTTTTCCCCTGGGAGGCAACATTCGAAAAAGCTTCCTTAGGGTTTTTTTTGCCTTCTTTTGGATCAAAACGCTGAAATGATAGGTAGAAGGGTTGAACTTGATGGACTTGTGTCTTTTTTCAACCTAAATTACTATGTTACTATGTTACTTCACTAGCCTTCATGGACTTGTTTGTCCACAGATGCTCGATTAGATTGAGATCTGGGGAATTTGGAGGACAAATCAACACCTTGTTCATCAAACCATTCCTGAACCACTTTTGCTTTCTGGCAAGGTGCATTATCCTGTTTAAAGTGGCCAACGCCATCAGCGAATATTGTTTCCAGTATTGCTATATTTTAATTATACATTTTAATATATTTATATCTAATATAGATGTTACGTTGTATGATATGTGTGACTCACTTACTGGTTTAATAACATTTGTAGACTTATGGTCTTGGGACAGGACTATTGTGAGGTTGAGATACTAGTAGCAGTTTGTGGCTTATAACAGAGACCACTTATTGAATAAGACATTATTTTTGTATTATATGTCTTGATAACAGTCCACAGATTAGATTGTAGAAATATCTACAGTTAACACCATTAAATTAAGACAACACTGTTGCCTAGAATTATGGACACTCTCTCTCTCTTTAAACACACACGCACAGATGTGAATATATATATATATATATATATATATTCACGCATAAGTAAATGTGGAAAATGAATAATCCTGTTCTATAGGGACTTTATATATGTGTGTATGTATTTATGTATATATATATATATATATATATATATATATATATATACACTAATGGATGTATGTATGAATGGATATTCCGCTATTTGTTTGGAGGGACACATACAATATGTATGTGCTGCCCTGCAGAATGTATAATTCATATATGTCTAGTGGGAAACCAGTTGATTAATCAAAGTAATTCCAGTGGGATTATATTCTGCAGGACAGCAATTGGCTCATCTGACTCCCCTAGTCATACACATGATGGGAAAAGCCTGTGGTGTAAGAGCTTCTGTGCAAATTTATCAGTGTGCCCATTGCAAATATAGTTAATATTTTGGGTACTTTGCTTTTCAAAACTCTTTATATGTTACTTTTTCCAGCCACATTCTGGAGAGTTCAGTGGCTTATGTAGAAGTCGACAACCTGATATTTATGAGTAGATTAAACATATTTAATTAAATTATATTAAAATTGAAAATACAACTACTTTGATATGGAAAAACCAAGGCAGGCATTTGTAGCCAGAGCAGTCATTCGCAATACCTGGAGACTCCAGTATCTCCATCAAGATCTAAAATGCAGGGGGTGGAAATTTGGATGTAACACCAGTATACAACGTTAATTGATATTGGAGAGGAAAAAAACATATGGCCAGATGGTAATGGTGCTTAGAAGGCCTTTACGAATACAAAGCTAATGTTTTTAAGTACTAATGCTATAGTAATCTTTTAGGAAAATCAATATCTCTACTTACATTAAAAACACAAAATTCAGCATGAGATGGCTGTTTTGCTGTAGCATTAGCTGAATTTAGAGTCAATATACTTTTCTGTAGAATGCATGTCAACCTTCACCAATGTATCATCTTGTTAGCTGATGTGGCAGAGTATCCTGATTGAACAATTACAGTGTCCTCTCATGTTCCTTTGTTGTATAATAGAGGTTATATTAGTAAAACTCTATAAAACATGTTATCATGGTAGAAGCACATCCTAAGAAGCATATGGATGTATAATTTTCCAGGACAGATTTTGAGGGTTTTCCCTCCAGGTTTCTATGTCATATTATATCCCAAATTAATTTATGATGTCTTCTACTAGTAATATGATATAAGGGAGGAGTTACTATTAACTGATATTGGAATGTACAATGCTGCACTGAACATTGTGGTCATCATACTGGTAATATGTGATAGGTCTTTAAGCAGAATACCGGGATTGTTCCGAAAATTGGCTGTAATTATAATAATAACTGCATCATTTTTGTCCTTGGTAAAGGGATCTGACAGTTTACTAAATGAACTATGCTGTGATTCAGCGAAATGATTGACTTAATCAATGTTATCAAATAACTGACAAAAGAAGAATCCTTAATTGGGTAAGGTGATATGCAAAGTTGGACATTGTAAGTAAAGAATAATTTTACCAATCAAAAACATTTTCTAAAGTGCCATGCATACATGTTTAGATGTCAGTATGAAAGCACATATTGTTAGGAGCCAGCAGTGAATGTTAAGGAGCCTTTTGTTTTAGTGGTTGAGTGACAAGTGGTTGAGTGACAAGTGGCTGATTAGTGTTTGAGTGGATTCTACCACTGCTGGTCACAAGAGGTGCATAGGAGTTTGGGAGAGTTGATGTCCACACTGGAGAACCATTCTGCAAATTCAAACTGCAAGTTTCAGAGTAACGTTTATCCCTTTAGTTTAGTGACCAGTCAATCTTTGATTTTGTTGGTGCAATTGTTTGATTTAGGCATTATTTTGTGCTTTCATAACAATTTTTTTTGTTCACTATCTGCAATTTACCAGGCTTATTATGAGGTATTGTGCCCCAGTGAGTGAAAACTGTATGCATCTGTGTTACAGATGTGCTAGAGCATACTTCTTGGTTACAGATGTGCTAGAGCACACTTCTGGGTTACAGATGTGCTAGAACATACTTCTGGGTTACAGATGTGCTAGAGCATACTTCTGGGTTACAGATGTGCCAGAGCATAATTCTGGGTTACAGATGTGCTAGAGCATACTTCTGGGTTACAGATGTGCTAGAGCACACTTCTGGGTTACAGATGTGCTAGAGCATAATTCTGGGTTACAGATGTGCTGGAGCATAATTCTGGGTTACAAATGTGCTAGAGCATACTTCTGGGTTACAGCTGTGCTAGAGCATACTTCTGGGTTACAGATGTGCTAGAGCATACTTCTGGGTTACAGATGTGCTAGAGCATACTTCTGAGTTACAGATGTGCTAGAGCATATTTCTGTGTTAGAGATGTGCTAGAGCATATTTCTGTGTTAGAGATGTGCTAGAGCATATTTCTGTACTAGAGCATATTTCTGTGTTAGAGATGTGCTAGAGCATATTTCTGTGTTAGAGATGTGCTAGAGCATATTTCTGTACTAGAGCATATTTCTGTGTTAGAGATGTGCTAGAGCATATTTCTGTGTTAGAGATGTGCTAGAGCATATTTCTGTGTTAGAGATGTGCAATGCTAGAGCATATTTCTGTGTTAGAGATGTGCTATTCTAGAGCATATTTCTGTGTTAGAGATGTGCTATGCTAGAGCATATTTCTGGGTTAGAGATGTGCTATGCTAGAGCATATTTCTGGGTTAGAGATGTGCTAGAGCATATTTCTGGGTTAGAGATGTGCTAGAGCATATTTCTTTGCTTTCCGTGCTGTTGAGTGGGCTGAGCATACATTACTAGGAGTTGTCAAATAATGCATTGTGGGTGTGTCTATGTGACCAAATCACCAGAAGACATATTGTTGGTAAAAATATTATTAAATCTATGTAAATGCATGCTGTGTGGATCAAATGATATTATCTATATTAACCATAACATTCATGGATCAAAGATCTACTTTTACTCATGTATGACTGATATACACTTTATATCTATTTCCATATCTTAAGTATTTTCATCTGTGGACATATCATATTAGTACATGGCGATTATGGATCCATATTTTTAAAATGAAAGCGTGTGTATATGGATTAGCTAAGGGGGTCAGAGAAGGTTGTAACAAATCTCATAATCCACATCTGTCTTTCAAGATAAAGACCAATTTATATTAAGAGGGATTTCATAACTTTGTACCGTGCAAGTTATATTAGATACATTGTATTTTATATGTTATTATTGTGCTGAATTGTTTTATGGCATTTTACAAAACCTTATTGATCACATGTTAATATTTCAATAGCAAGGACAACCTTCATAATATATTAAGTACATTACATTTAGCCAATATAGTCTAGCTTCTAATAGTGGATAGATGCATACCATTTACAAGCTGACACCAGGGGTCCAGACAATGTTAAAAGTCATAAAATAGAATCTATGGGCTTTTATGATAGAATAGGCACCTGCCCGGTCCTCTTCAGATTTGCACTGGCATGCAGCGATATAGTTTGACAACACTATCTTGAAGAAAAGGGATGTTTTGCTGTTGAGTGACCTTTCTAGTATTTGGGATTCTGCCTGGTGTTGTATGCTGTGGCATCCTTCCCAGGAGTCTACAGATAGTGATGTGCTCAATGCACTGTTTATATCTCAAGACATTGTCCATTCATAATGTTTCTGACATGTTTTTGTGGGATTTGGTGCTTTAGAAATCCAAGAGTCATGACAAGAGATGGTGTAATAGTCAAGCATGTGACATTCAAGGATTGTTTTCAGTTCTACCAACAAAAACAAAATGTTTTTTTTCTTAGCAAATTAAAAACACACTATCTTCAACATATGACTGATATTACACTGACCACTGACATGTATTCTGTTCTGCACTCCAAACATTACCTCAGACTCGTTAATTACAATTTGTACATGTGATTCTGATGGAACCACTTAAAACTTTAACAATGTCACACAGCATTCATACATGAAACACTTTATTATTTTTATATTATTAACCATACTAGAAATATTATGTGAAGTGCTGTTGTGTTTTATTTTTAAATCTAAGGATTTGTGCACAGGTCCATTACTTCCATTGTTTTTTTTTTACTATGATTAGTGAGAGATTGTACCTACTTTATAGTTTATTTATATGTGTATTTTACATAAGCTAAAATATAGAACTAAATTGGAACAAAACCAAAAACTGTCTGCACTTCTTACCCTAATAAATTTGGCAACAATTGTATAAACATGATTTAAATGAAAGGTTTTGGTTAAATGAATTGGCCAAAGTCAACTCGCCACGTCGTGACACACTCTCAATAGGGTGAGAATCTAACCTCTTCTATCTAGTGGGCACACGCAGCAGTCTATACTGCTACCAAACCTTTTTAATGTGTTGGAGGAGGTGCAGATAACCTCCACCAATTAACCCTTGTACAGCAAGCAGCAACCAAACGAAGAGGAGCCAATAACCTCAACTATGTGCAAGCAGGGAAATTAAAATGTTTGTGCGCTAAACTTGTCACAGGCTCAGATAATATGCCTGAGATTGTGCCTTGACATGGTGGATGAGTTTAATTATGCTTTGGCCAATTCATATAACTAAAACCTCTCATTTATGCTATGTTTGTATATTATGTTCGTATAATTGTTGAAAACTTTATTATTTGAGAAGCACTGACACTTTTTGTTTTTTGTATACTCTATATTGTCAGTTACACTGTATTTGCCACACACTCTCACCTGTTTGGTAGGCCTCAGTTTACACATGTATACAATCCTGTGACAAGCTTAGCACACCAACATTTTTCTTTTCCGTGCAATTAAATGGGAACAGTTGAGGTCTTAAATACTGGAGATAACGTTTTTAGCTGTATCATACCCCATCATTCAAGCATTTTTGATGTTTAGGAAGGATTGGGCTTGCTTTGTTTGTTGATTCACATTTATTTTATTCATTTAGTCCATATTTACAGATACTCCATCAGATAAAATAATGCCTACATCACCGCCCAGGAGTTGTAGGCACCTGGACTCAAGCAGCTTTACTTGAAAGTTTACAGGGCAGTAAAGTACAAATAAAATGCTTACTATTCTAGTGTCCATATAAAAGAGTGTTGATAGTCCGACAGGTCCATCAAGGACCCCAACTAAGATATGTAAAACACAAAAGAGCAACATTGCATAATGAGGAAAAAATATAGACTTGGAAAACTAGGAAAAGCCTTAAAATTTTCAACTTCTCGGCTGGAGCAAAACTTAAAAGTAAACTTGTTTTGATGCATTTGGTAGCGCCTATAATGTACAATGCACAGTGTTTGTTTGTGGCTTGTAAACCTGTCAAAGAGTTCTGCTCTGGAATCATACTTGTGTTCACCTCCAAAACACAACATTATTTATTTTATGTATAAAATGTTTAACTACATTATGATGTCTCTGCTTTTGAAGTATGTTCTAAATTCAGTACAATGTTACATTTTAACATTTCAAAACAATCAATATATATATATATAATAAGTTGTGGAGATTAATAACATTTCGAGTATAAAATATCCTGATTACTTTTTGTTATTTGTTTTCACTTTGTGTATAATAGAATGAGCACTTTGAGTTTCACATTTAGGAGCTTGAAGGGAATGTCTGTGTTACACATGGTCGTGTAATGTTTTTTTTGCAGTGGACCATTCGCCATGGTTACGTTAAAGGCACAGACACTCAAACAATGGGTGTTTCAGTCCAAAAATAATGTTTCTTTTGCAATTTTACCACTGTCTAACTTTTTGGCTTTATCTCTGTCAAGTGAAATCTTAGATGCTATTTTCATAAATCTTCAAGTCTTTTTATTTTGTGGCAATGTATTGAAGAGCGAGCAGTGATACATGGTACAAACTACTTTGACTATTACTTGTTACATGTTAAAGTGGACCTGCTAACTAAAACAAAATGTGAGCTAGTCATTAGATCAGGGTTAGGCAATCATTTCCACCAAATGGCCACATGGACAATTTAAGGGTTGAGCTTCTGGAGTTACGACGTGCAGATTGAAGGTTTCTGTAGTTTCTGTATAGTTTGTATTAGTGGGTCTCATCGAAACACTCGCAGTATGAAATTAGAGCATACAAAATTTCTAAATTATGCATAGATTAATTGTATTTTTAATTGTATCTGTGCGGTCTCTCATTTATGACATAAGTTCATGGTATCATATGCTAATGAACTAGTTGAGTGAATATAAAATTTACATACAATTTGAGACAGCATGTGTTAATGTAATAATCTACACTGACACTGCAAACCTCGCATTAGTTGATCATTAAAAGACGTCATGGTTCCAACTTAACTATTGATACCTCATTTTTGCAGTTTTCCTGTCAGTTCACTATAGTTCATCACAGTTCACACTTAAAGGTGTTGAAGGAAAAATCTTTTTTTTCAGAACAATTGAAAATGTTCGTATAATCATGACAAGCAATATAAACTCTCACTATCATATTATTTTATTACAAAATAAATAGTTTGATAGTTAAAGTTAGCATGTTTTTGTTTAATGCTTTGCAGCTCTTTTGCCAGTGTATTGCCTCACTGTAGGTGTTGTCATCAGTTACTAACACAGGAAGAAACCAAATGTAATGCGATGTGGGTAGTGCTCTTGCTCACAGGTCGGCGCATTGTGCGGCTTTTAGACTATTACATTATTGCAGGAAGTGATCTTTCCCTTGCAATCTGTTAAAAGCAGTCGAGAGTCTCCTGACGTCTGTGACCGTCTGGCGGATATTTCATGATCCAACTGAAGTGTTTAGTAATTGATGACAACGTTAAGAATGCACCAAAGCAATGGCAAAAGTGTTAATTACTAAAAGATTTGCATACATAACATTAAAAAACAGACTAAATATAAAAAAATGTAATCTAAAAAATTACAGTGAGGCCTGTCCTTTAAAGAGCCACTAAATTTTTTTTCCCACTGGCATATATTGTTTAAGGTACATGCCCATTTATCCTCACACCAGCACCCATGATGCGTCCTTAGATAGGTGCCCTCTGTGGTAGTGGCATGTGAAAGCTAATGTCGACTGGACCCAACACGAGTGGTGAGACCCTGCTTTGATTGGCAGAGCACACATTGGCAGTGTCAGTGCGTGCCACAGCATCCAAATGAGCTCTGCCTCTGCAAAGATAGACGCTGGGTTTACTTTAGGCAGTTGGCACCAGGTTGTTATGTTTTGATTCTATTAATGAAGCAAAAGATAAAACACGTTAAGGCATTTGAGGTATATATATTCAAGCTTTATCTTGTTTGACTTTTGACTATGACATTAGATTTTGGAGAATTGCAGAAGGATACACAGCAGGTAGGTTGGTTAGGTGAGTTGACCTGTGTCCTTATAAATGTTACCTAGAACTACCTATATATGGGTCTTTTCATTCAAATTGCATCAGAAAGATGGAACATTTTTACAACTCTGCTATTAATATCAATTTTTGCAATTTACTTGTCAGTTACAGCACCACCCCCACACGTGTGTATGTAGCACCATGTGTTTTTAATTCCAAGTCTTTTTTTTTTTTTAGTGGGATTAAGTGGAAAATTGCATTGTATATATACTGCTGTCATTCTCCCAAAAATCTCTCCATAGAAAAAGCCATGGAGCCATTTCAATAATCATTCATTTAACATGCCCTTTCTATTCTTTACACTCCAGTAGACCATATCATTGATCTGAATCTGCCAGCTCACTGTGTCCTCTTGAATGTAATAATTATTTAATTGTAGCAAATATGTATGGCATATAACACTAGAGAATTAGTTCATCTTACCAGAAAGAATACTTAGTTTGGCTCAACTTTCGGCTAGAACTTACATAACTGATATTGTATAATCCATAACACAGCTTTAAAGTATCATAGGACACCCCTTCAAAAATACTTTTCTGTTGGTTTTTAAATTAATATTTGAACGTTTTCGTTGACCTTTTACTTTTTGAACAAGTTATTGTGCATTAATCAAGGTGACTAGTTTGTACCTTTATAGAACTGTACCCTGGTTAAATGGGATGTCCGATGATCATTAAGTTTTTTTTTTAAATAAATCTTATTTTGATTTATGTATCCATAAATAACTAAAGTATAATTCTTCACTGTTTCTTTAAGAACTGGTTTGAGAACAAATTATTTATTTAGTCTGTACTTAGGGCGCACCCCTGCTATCAAAGCTGTCGCCTATCATTTGCTTCTGTTCTTTTTTAATTTGTTCATACTTTAAACCTAAAAGTGGATCATGCGTGTTTAACTGAATGCCCAAAAATGTATAAGCTATACACATTTGAGCATGCATGAAATAAAGTATACCTTAAAGGTACATGAATAAAAATAAATAAAAAATAGATAAAACATTTTTGTCAGTGTATAACCCTTATTTTTTGAAAATTGTTGACAGGTTTGCAAATAAAAGAACCAAGCACTCAGGATTTCTAAATCATGTCTCTGCCATTTCGAAAGGATTTTGATAAGTACAAGAATATAAATGAAGATGAAATTCTCAGCAAGCTAACGGAAGATGAATTAAAACAGCTGGAGAACGTCCTGGAGGAACTTGATCCTGAAGTAAGTAAGAAGAGTTATTTCTAATGTCATTTAGAAACCACAAACATGTAATACCTTTCAGTCATGCATGTAGTTTCTTTGCTAGACAAGCTACTGTATATATCTTGATTAACTACCTCAATCTGGCATTATGACTCTGTGGTTCGGGGAGACTAAGTTCCAGAAGGTAGTTTTAGTGTTGGGCATTCTAAAACTCCCAGCTAGAGGAGTCAGGAGTAAGCACAGATATAAACAGTTAAGTGAGATTTAGGGGTATCACAGTGTGTGTGTATGGATGCTGAGTCCTGTATTACAGCAGGGCTAACCTGCACTTGGATAAAAGATCATTTTTATGTCAGTATCATTTTGTTAATTTAATGTATAATCGATTCTGTTATAGTAAGGAATACTGATAAAAAGGCATTTGACAGGGTCCAATTATTGCAATGATTAAGTTTCTGTTTCATTCGGGACAAAAAAAATGCATACTATGATGTTGCATTGGGCAATGTGAATACCCAGTCTGTATTTTATTGATTACAGCCCTAGAGTATATATTGTGTTTCTGAATCAAACAGTGCTGGGGTCACCCTGGTAACTAAAGAGTTAATGCAAGCTATGTAGGGTTCTGGGAGTAACACCCTACTTAGTACATAATGTTTTCTTATATTAGGGCCAGCATACAGGGCATTGCCGTGCTCTACTGTCTGGAAACCACGCCCTGGATCTCCCCATGGAACTCTTACATTCGTTCAGTGAACTTGGCAAAAACAGTCCTGCCTTCTATATGTCCTCTGTCACCACAATTTAAATCCCTGATACAGCCCAGAAAGAGTTAATGACTCTGCTCAGCTTAACACTAATTAATAACAGTCATGTTACTTACAAGGTCTTAATTATGTGGTTTTCTTTTTATATTTTCTTGGCCGTTTCCCTGCGCTCTCCTGCATTCTGGCAGCAGAGTTTCCTACAGAAGCCAATAACAACAAAGAAAAACTCTGTATTTACTGCAAAGTCACCTTAACTGGGAACAAATGACTATTTCCATGTAACTTGAAAATAAAACACGTGTTCATTTGAGGGGAAGAAAATGTACTGAAATTTCCATTCCATCAGGTGAATTAGTAACTTTATAGCACTAATGTGGCAATGCCAAATATAGACAAGAGGATGGTGTTTGATGACTGTTTCAGTGTCACATTGTATTAGTATTTCATAAACATTTTATTTAAATATATTTTAAAAAATCTTTAAAAAATTAAATCCAGAAGCAACACTCTAGTGAATGCATAATATGCGCAGGTGACTTCTGTTTCACCTAAAATACTAACAATTTTTTTATATTTATCAATCTTTATTGTTTTCAAATAAATTTATCCTTCCTTCTTTTACAAACAAGCAAGTCAATGCAGGATTACATTTAACATCTTTACAACAATAAAATGACAAAAATGAACAAATACACTTCTTGCTTGAATATTGTATAAACCCTCACATTCACACTCCATTCACACTACATACTTCTGTGGCTCTGCAAAATGAACAGGAAATTAAGCTGAGGTGCCTGGGTAGGGAAGATTCAACATTATAAATTAAGAGGAAACCCGGGGGTACTAATATATCCCTATTTCTTTCATGGGGTATTTTGCCTCAGGCTGGAATTTATCCACTGAGGTGGTCAGGGGAAGGCAGATGTCCAGGTACTCCACAGCGCCCCGAGTTCCTAACTTCGCCCGTACGTTATGTTTTTTTCTGCAAAAAATATCTTTCTGCCTCCACCTGGAATTTTATTTGCTGTCTAATTTCCGTCCAGGTTGGAATGTCCGGTTTCTTCCAATAACGAGACAAAGTTATTTTAACGGCGGTTAAGATGTTGATACATAATGCCCTCCGATGTCTATTTCTCTCCTCCAACTCTTAAGTGAAACAAAAACGTCTGTGGAGTGAGTCTCCCTCCATTGGGGGTGATCCACTCCACAATCCTAGCCACCTTCTGTCTGATCGCCACTAGTTCCTGACACTCCCACCAAATGTGGAAGTGGGAACCAGTTTCCTTTTGGCAGCGCCAGCAAAGATCGGTATTGTTCGTATCCATTTTCGCCAGCCGGCTAGGAACCCAGTACCATCTTTGCATAATTTTGTAAAACTGTTCATGAATATTAATACAATGATTCACTTTCCCGACTTCTTGCCATGCTTTAAACCAGACCTGGGGGAAAAAAAACTTTCCCCAGGTCCCTTTCCAAATGTTGGACATAAGTAGACTTCTCGCCCGTCACCCCCCTGTCGAGAAATACTAACAATTTTAATTATACAGATTGTTCACTGTATCGATGCACAACTAATGGACTTGCATCGGATCTAGAGGATTCTTTATTGATTGCACTGTTTGCAAACTGCGGTGCATGCATAGCTCATCTAAACCTCTTTGTCAGAGCTAGATATGTGATAAGATTCTACACAGTACACTGTTTTTGTCCACATTTAAGTTGACCACTTTTTTTCTCCATAAATCATAGTCATAGTTTTGCAAGATCTCCCATCCAAAATAGCTTTTCACCACTCAAGAAATTATGATTAGTCTTATCCCTATGCATCAATAGCAAGATGTAATGCCTGTGAGAGTACTAAACTGAGTGTACTAACACTGTGAACCAGTGTTGTACTGGAAAGGTTCAACCAATAATCATTACTTATACATATCCCACCCATTTTAGAAGAAATAATAGTTTAGTAATAAATCGAGTGGTTAATACATAGGTACTCACAGTTGGTCCTCACATAAGCGCATATTGTTGAATCAGTGGTTCATGTGTCAAAATCGACTGACAATTGATGACATGCATGCATGTCAATATTCTGGTTATCTTGCCCTGAATTGCATTCAGATCACAGAATTCAAATGCTGCACAACATTGATCCATCATTGATCCTCTATATTAGAGTGTAATGTAAGCAGTATATGGCAGTCAGTGTCGAAAAGATGCTACTGACCAATTTGGCAGTAAAAAATATCGTTATGACGCACAGTTTTGTGCTGAATTGGTTAGTCGCATCATTTTGACATTGATTCGTCATGTACTTCCTTCTCAACCTTGCTTTCATTCAGATATACAGTTTTCGACAAACGTGAGCACCGGTGAGACGGATTACAGTCAAATATTTACAGCGGAAATTGTCCACTTTGCCGAAGCGATGCATTTTTACCTTTTGTTCATTTAAGTATGCTTAATCCATAACATCCCACCAATCCATCCTCGTTCTATTGGTTCACCATGACTGCTTCATTTTCAGAATGCTCTATTGCCAGCTGGTTTCCGACAGAAGGACCAAACAGATAAAGGGGCATCAGGGACCTTTGACCGAGAACACTTGCTGGCTTATTTACAGAAGGAAGCACTGGAGCATCAAGACAGGGAAGATGTTGTTCCTTTTACTGGAGAGAAGAAAGGTACAATTGAATACTACTCTATTTTCTATGAGAAGTATGGTGTAATACCATTATAAATATATAATACAGATGAGCCCCTCTATAATGTGGGGCTCGGAATCCACAGACTCCCATCGCGATCTAACTAGGATTGTAATGCGAGTCCCTAGATCTCGTCAAACTTCCACTTTAATGTGGAAGTTATAGTGAGATCTGGTGCAATGGGAGCCATTGGAGCACCATATTACCGCGTTTGCTCGAATATAAGACGACCCTGATTATAAGACGACCCCCAAAGTTTGGAAATTCCTTTAGAAAAAAAAACTAAAAGCCTGAATATAAGACTACCCTATAGGTGAAAAGTTTAAATTGTATATATTCACATGTAAATTGCTTTTTCATATTTGTTAAAAATTATGATATAAAAAAATGCATTTCTTGTTTTATTTCCTCTTATTTTCCCATCTGCCCCCCACAGCCATTTGCCCACCAGACTTAACTAATGCTGCCCCTACTCCCCAGACTTGCCCAATGCTGCCTCTCCGCCCTCAGACTTGCCCAATTCTGCTTCTCCCTCCTCCCTCCCCCAGTCTTGCCCAATGCTGCCTCTCTGCCCTCCCTCCCCCATTGCTGGCTCTCCCCCCTCCCTACCCAATGCTGGCTCTCCTCGCTCTGTCCATCCCTCCCCTCCCTCCCTCCCTCCCTCCCCCAAACGTAGCCAATCTCCCTGGTGGCTAGTGGGGGCAGCCCATGGATGTCTGCACATACATGCAGACATCCTCCATGCTGCCCAACACTTCTGTCTTCTATGACGGACCACTGGAAAGGTCATGTGACCTCCCGGCTTCCATCATAGAATTCCCGGTTATCAGGGGAATATCTCTTCACACAAAGCTACCTTCTATTCTTTGATTCCCTTCCGCCGGGACTTCTATGACGGAAGCCAGGAGGTCACATGACCTCCCAGCTTCTGTCATAGAAGTCTCGACGGACGTGCCGGGCATCACGGAGGATGTCTGCACGTATTGCACAGACATCCACCGGCTGCTTGCGAGGGGGATCCAGGTCCTTTGCGGGGGACCTGGATCCCAGTCTTATAGTCAGACTTCGATTTGAGGTCTGATTATAAGACGAACCTCAAATATAAAGGGGACTTTTTAAGAAAAAAAACCTTGTCTTATATTCTAGCAAATACGGTATATTAGAAACCAGTTTATAACACATAGCATTATAACAGGGTTTACCTGTATATATAAATGCACATCTACAAATAATGATGTAATTAACTATTTTATCAAAATATTAACCTGTTATAATCAATTATAAACTCTGCGGCAAACAATAATAAATGGGAGATGAACCTAGAAATCTGTTATCCTGTATTAATCACAATGGTCAATTCCAATTTGAGACACATAGCGATACTGTTTAGTAAATATTATATTACATTTATTGTTCAGTTTATGTCTTTACAGTAGTCATGTGGTTAAGTATGTAGTGGCAACACTAGTCCTTTGTAAACAAATGCACTGGGATCAAACATACTGTATATTCTTATATTTTTATGAAAAATAATTACGAAAAGGATAGATCTTTACAGGGCAAAAGGAGCTGTTGCTCTCGGAGTCCCTCCTCTAGGAAGTGGCCCAGCACATGGCTGGCAAATGGTAGTTTGTGCTGTTTATCTACTGGTGAATCTGAGCCTTGTTACACATGGGCACTCTGATTGTCATTTGAAAAAGAACAATAGTCTCCACTGCACCCACCATCCACTGATTAACAAACACAATGTTAGGTTGCCTTGCCTGTTTTGACATTAAGCCATCTTAGTACCAGTCCAATACTGTGGCAAGAATGAGGTCCTGTTAAACACTTTGGGGGCTATCCACTAAAAGGTGAGTTGAGATGAACATTTCATCTCACCAATTTAGCCACACATTGTGCAGGGACAAACCTGGTGAGTATCTCCCGATAAGCAAACTCACCAGGTTTGTCCCTGCATAGTGTATAGCTAAATTGGTGAGATGAAATATTCATCTCAATTCACCTTTTAGTGAATACCTCACTTTATGTGTAAATGCACAATAATTAAACTCCTTAACAAGCAATAACTTATAGTTGTGTGTGAAAATTA
The DNA here is from genome assembly GCA_036172795.1 of Pelodytes ibericus. Taxonomy (NCBI): domain Eukaryota; kingdom Metazoa; phylum Chordata; class Amphibia; order Anura; family Pelodytidae; genus Pelodytes; species Pelodytes ibericus. The sequence goes on from CM069858.1 coordinate 162,353,586, forward strand.
AATTGAGTAGTGTGAGGGGTGGTGCAAGATGTCAAACTCCAGAGACGTGCCAGGAACAGGAGAGGTGGCATAAGATGATGCCTGTGCATCTGGGCAGCGCACAGACATATATCTACCTTCCCCTCTGAATGGAGCTGCCATGTATACTGCGAGGCAGGCAGCTGCCACCCACCAAGAGCCAGCACCTATTAGTACCACTTGCCTGAGTACTGTAAAGGTTTGCAACTGAATAAACTAGTCCTTTTTTCCCACCTGTTGAGAACCTAGTGCCCCACCCACAGATATAACTTTGGTTATCAGGTAAAACAAACCAAGTAAATCTTACTAAGTTGATAATTATGACAATCACAATAATACAGAGAAAATACTATTGTTATTGTAAGTGCAGGGTAAAATCCAACCTTGTGCTTCTTGCACTGAAAGGCCCAAGATATATGCTATTCATTGTACTATATGAGCTCCACTTACTAAATATTGCTTATTATGAATGTGTGTGATTTCATGCAGTTTGGTACTTTTGTGTAAATATTCCGTGACTTTGTTATCGCTTATTTGTGCTTGTCTTTGGTGAATTAAAAAAAAACATGTGTTTTTTATTATGATGTAAGACAATGCTAAACCTTTCCAATCAGATACATTAGTGGTGGAAAAATCCTGGGCCTCATCCAAATACTATTATGCTTTATAACTATGTCTAGCAGTTTTTCCTCCATTCTTTATTTTAGCATTAGATTTAGTTGTGTTATTAGCTCATTAATCAATTTTGTAGGACCTTCAAAAAGGTGCAAATAAATATATAACGCTTTAATCATGAAAGAGAGAATTGCAAGTAATTGAGACAAGAATTGGACATTTAAGGCCAAAGTAGCTTTGTATTCTAAATTCTCAGAAATAACTAGAAATGTTCTCTATCAGGAATAAAGCCCATCGTTTTAGAGTAATTAAAGGTTTTTATGTTTATTAATGTTCAGCTGCCAGAAAAAATTATTATGTTTTAATTGAAAGATTGCATGAAGTGTAGATGTTTTACATAAGAAAGCTCGAATGAAACAATTAAAATAATGTACCTTATTGAGCCCTCCAAGCTTGTATAGCCCTATCAGTGGGAGGCAGGCCCGGACTGGCCATTGGGCACACCGGGCAAATGCCCGGTGGGCCGCGGTGGCCATGGGCCGAGGCCGGCGGGGAGGATCCCAGCAGAGCACAAAAAAAAAAAAAAAAAAAAATAAAACTTACCTCGTTCCTGCTCTGTCCCCCGGTGCTCTGAAGCTGCGTGGCTGTGAGGGAAGCGTTGTGCGCTCCACTCCAGCCGCGCGGTCAATAAAGTGTGTTGGAACTTTTTTTTCAAACAAACTGTATTGTTCCGCGCGGCTGGAGGGGAGCTCACAACGCTTCCCTCACAGCCACGCAGCTTCAGAGCACCGGGAGACGAAGCAGCAAAGAGGTAAGTACTGGGGTCTGGGGAAGGGGGGGGGGAGGAGGGTGGCATAACGAGCATAATATATGGGCAATATCATGGCATATTGGGGGCAATATCCTGGCATATAACATGGCATATTGGGGGCAATATCCTGGCATATTACATGGCATATTGGGGGCAATATTCTGGCATATAACATGGTTTATTGGGGGCAATATCCTGGCATATTACATGGCATATTGGGGGCAATATCCTGGCATATTACATGGCATATTGGGGGCAATATCCTGGCATATTGGGGGCAATATCCTGGCATATTACATGGCATATTGGGGGCAATATCCTGGCATATTACATGGTATATTGGGGGCAATATTCTGGCATATAACATGGCATATTGGGGGCAATATCCTGGCATATTACATGGCCTATTGGGGGCAATATCCTGGCATATAACATGGCATATTGGGGGCAATATCCTGGCATATTACATGGCATATTGGGGGCAATATCCTGGCATATTGGGGGCAATATCCTGGCATATTACATGGCATATTGGGGGCAATATCCTGGCATATTACATGGCATATTGGGGGCAATATCCTGGCATATTGGGGGCAATATCCTGGCATATTACATGGCATATTGGGGGCAATATTCTGGCATATAACATGGTTTATTGGGGGCAATATCCTGGCATATTACATGACATATTGGGGGCAATATCCTGGCATATTGGGGGCAATATCCTGGCATATTGGGGGCAATATCCTGGCATATTACATGACATATTGGGGGCAATATCCTGGCATATTGGGGGCAATATATATAAATATAACTAATAAACAGCAAGACACCAGTATATTATATTTGTCATAATTATCCATTTGGTTTAACAAAAAAATAAAAATGGGCTGCTCAGTCTTAAATGCCCGGGCCTATTTTTTGTCCCAGTCCGGGCCTGGTGGGAGGACATTGTAGGTCAGAAGCCTGAAGGAATCTATAAGGTACTTCATTTGTATGCTTTCATTAAAGCATTTCTATTTAAAATGCCTACATCTGATGCAGCACTTAACGTATCACGTAATAAGACAGAGGTATGACATCACTGGTCACGACTGCCTCCTCACTACCAAAGCCGACATGGCCAAAAAGTATGCCATATCCAAAATAATACTTCCCAACTTTGGCAAAGTATGTTTGGTGAGGGGGCGGGGTCACGTGACATCGCCCAACATCACGCAGCATTGCATGACTTATGCTCCAGCTTCCCTAGTACAGGTAGCAGGTGTCTGGAGCGCAATTCTTCAGTGTTTATACTACGTATGTCTAGAAGGAATACACAGTTTAAACACAATACTGCCCGTGCACAGTGAAATACAAGCCAGGACTGACCCGAATTTGAGACAGTTGGCAACTATGCAAAATGACTACTGCAATGGAAAATAATAATTTGGATATTACGCTAAATGTTCATGTTACAAAAAAAGGACATAGTCAAACCTTATATAATCTATTTAACATTACAATCACTGTTGTGACAGACCCTTTAAAGTAATCTGGTCAATTAATTTCCATTATCCCCTAACTGTATCTTTAAGATAGACAGTTGCTTTAGACGAAACAGGCCTTTAAAGAGATTTAAAAGGCTTGATATGCAAGTATAATAAACATTGTTCATTCCTTTATTAATGTGTTCTTTTGTGTAGTTCTATTGTGTGCTTCTGTAAACATAATAAATACAGGCCTACAATTGATAAAATAAATAAACAATACGCTTCAGCAAAGCAAACACTGCAATACTTTAAAAAACATACAAACTAATAAAGTATTGTAAGGATAAACAAACAGTCACATCTAATGTGAATCAAGTGAGCTAATGACTAAGGAGTTCACAATTACAGATCCCAAATCATAAAAATGATTTGTTGTGTATTGTTGATTGTTGCTGCTGTGTGATCAATATAGATGGTATCAATAATTTTGCTTTTGAGATCAGTAGATAGTGTATTTCTGCCTGCATTCTGTTTCAGTGTTGTTATACACTGTAAGCTGAAATCATATTAAATGTCAACCAATCAACATTGTTTTTCATGAATAAACAAAATAACTAAATGCAAAATCTAAAATAAAGGTAAAATCAGATGTTTCATGGGATTTTATTTAAAGTGTCTAATTTACCTTTAATTTTATATATTGCATTAAAGAGCAATTTAGCTATTAGGTTTTTTTCACAGTGTTTTCTCGTATCATTGCTGCTAACTGCACAGTTAAAGTGCTGGGACATTATTACACTATTTTTCCGTCATGAATGTTTTAGGGATTGGGTTTTTAGATTCCAGAAAACAAGTCCTGGATTTGAGACAGAAATATCATGTACTGTGTGGAACATTCATGAGAGCCATGGAGGAGTATTTTCATCATATTGAGAACATGGCTTCTAAAACGTTTTTATAAAGATCCAGGCGTTAGCTCCTTGGAAGACTACAAGACTGAAAGGGCCACTCAAAGCAGCAATATTTCCCCCCAGTCTTTTTGTATTGTATCCTATGCAGCCATTAGTAACAATCACACTTTCTGAATTGCTACCATTTTCTTGCAATTAACCAGAATAGATCTAACCTTAAAGGACCACTAAACTTTTTTTTTTTAACACTGCGTCAATAATTCAACAGCCTCTCCTACTTTCATTCATAACCCCTTGGCTCAGTTGTGATGAGAGTCAAATCACATATGCCAATTAAGGATAATATGTTAAGAACGAGGTAGTGGTCAACAGTGTCAGAGGCAGCAGAGAGATCATAAGAGGATCAATACAGAGTAGTGGTCTTTATATTTGGCAGAAGGTAATTCATTTGACACCCTAGTGAGGGCTGTTTCAGTAGAGTGTAAGCGTCTAAAGCCAGATTGAAATAGATCAAGTAGGTCATTAGGGGTCAGAAAGTCAGTTACCTGCAAGTGCACAGTTCTCTCCTACAAATTGGAAGCAAAGGGGAGAAGGGATAGAAGAAGGTAGTTAGATGGACGTGTGATCTAGGATCTAGGGGCCTTTTTTTTCAGTACAGGGATGATTTGGGCATAGATGAAGGTTGACGGTACTAGGACAGTAAGAGGTTGATGAGGTGGGTAAGAACTGGGTAGAGAAGAGGGTATAGAGAGCAAACAAGGTGAGATGGGATGGGGTCTAGCGCACAAGTAGTAGGTCTCAAGCAGGAGAGCAGATTGTCTCATTCTCTGATACGGGGAGAAGATATACAGAGTGGGTTTGAGGGATGGGAACAAGGCAGTTAGTAGTTGCAGCAAGTAAAGTTACACCTGATAGTATCAACTTTATTTTTAATAATAAAGGCCATAATAGTGGAGCAGTGCGAAGAAGCCGGAGGGCAGAGGAGAGTGTAAAATTTTGAGAAGAGTTGTTTGGGGTTTGATGAGAGGCTTGATATTAGAATTGAGAAGTAGCATTGCTTGGACTGAGAGAGAGCAGAGTTGTTGGATTTATAATGAAGAAAATCCTCCCTCAGCTCTGTAAGTACATTTAGCGTGTTGAGTTTGTGTGCCACAGTTCTTGGTTGGGTCTGCGGGCATGTTTGGCAGCAACAGGGGCAATGTTGTCAAGACCTTAGGTCAGGGCTCGACAAACCCCAGGCGCCAGGTCGCCATGGCGACCAGGAAATTGGACCTGGCGCCTGGGTGCCGTCAGCCTCATGGTCCCCTCACCGCTGCCATCCGATTTTTTTATTTTTACGGAGCGCGAGGGGGTAAAGTTTGTGCCATCCGCACAGACTTCAAGCTCCACCCCCTCGCGCAACGCGTGTCTGAGTGCCGGGTGTCGTCACGTGACATCCTGGCACTCAGCAGGCAGATCGGCTGCAACACTAATGTCCCCCTTTGGGCCACGTTAAGAAGAAACCAAAAAAAGACTGTGTGAGGTGGGTGGGTGGGTGTTTGTATATATGTGTGTATATATGTGTATATGTATAGTAGGTGTGTGTGAGGTGTTTGTATATATGTGTATATGTAAAGTAGGTGTGTGAGGTGTTTGGATATATGTGTATATGTAAAGTAGGTGTGTGTGAGGTGTTTGTATATATGTGTATATGTAAAGTAGGTGTGTGTGAGGTGTTTGGATATATGGGTATATGTAAAGTAGGTGTGTGAGGTGTTTGTATATATGTGTATATGTAAAGTAGGTGTGTGAGGAGTTGGTATATATGTGTATATGTAAAGTAGGTGTGTATGAGGTGTTTGTATATATGTGTATATGTAAAGTAGGTGTGTGTGAGGTGTTTGTATATATGTGTATATGTAAAGTAGGTGTGTGTGAGGTGTTTGTATATATGTGTATATGTAAAGTAGGTGTGTGTGAGTTGTTTGTATATATGGGTATATGTAAAGTAGGTGTGTGTGATGTGTTTGTATATTTGTGTATATGTAAAGTAGGTGTGTGTGATGTGTTTGTATATTTGTGTATATGTAAAGTAGGTGTGTGTGAGTTGTTTGTATATATGTGTATATGTAAAGTAGGTGTGTGTGAGGTGTTTGTATATATGTGTATATGTATAGTAGGTGTGTGTGAGGTGTTTGTATATATGTGTATATGTATAGTAGGTGTGTGTGAGGTGTTTGTATATTTGTGTATATGTAAAGTAGGTGTGTGTGAGGTGTTTGTATATATGTGTATATGTATAGTAGGTGTGTGTGAGGTGTTTGGATATATGTGTATATGTAAAGTAGGTGTGTGTGAGGGGTTTGTATATTTGTGTATATGTAAAGTAGGTGTGTGTGAGGTGTTTGGATATATGTGTATATGTAAAGTAGGTGTGTGTGAGTTGTTTGTATATATGTGTATATGTAAAGTAGGCGTGTGTGTTTATGAATTGCGTGTATGCTTGCGTGATTGTCTGGCTCCTAAATTTTTTTGCTGGCTCCTAAAATCTAATTACATTTGTCAAGCCCTGCCTTAGGTGAGCATGCTGTTGTAAGAGTTAGGAGCTTCCTTTGAATGCGGTAGATGGAACGGAGGGGAGTTAGATAGCAGTCTTTGAATTGAGTTGGGAAATGATGTGTAATAGTTGGCTATTGGTAATAGTTGAGGTAAGCTGCGGTACAAAGTAAGAGGGTGGTGGTCAGACAGGGGGAAAGGAGAATGGGAGATGGCACATGACTAAGCGAATACTAAGTCTGAGTGGCCTACAGTGTGGGTTTCAAGAAAAACGTTAAGGAAACGTGTTCTGAAGAGTTGATTAGGTCAATAGCAATGTTGAACACCAGAATGAAACCGGGTATGTCAGAGGAAAAGTTGTCAAAAATGCTTGCAGGGGATAAATAACAGGTTATCAGTATTGCCAGGGTTAGGGGAGCTGTCACAGACATAGGAGTAAAAAGGCAAAAACAGGAAGAAATTATTGTGGTTCTTGAAGGTCAGTGGTACTTGTAAACTCCTGATCTATGTAAGTGGTGGGTTGGTATAGAGACTGCTGTGTGTTAGAAATTACATCTCTTTGCAATACGTTCTTATATGGGGCAACTAACCTTAGAAAATATAAGTAGTGGTTAATAATAATCCCAAATTAAATACTTTTAGAATTGTATCTACCACAAGATAAGTATATATATGTGTATCTTTTCTATATAAAAAAATCTATTGGTTAAAAACATTTGCAGTCTAAATAGAAAAAGATTATAGTAGAAATAAACATCACAGTATTCAGGTATGCTAAGTCATAGTTTGATGATGATAGGAGTTGTAGTTCAACATGTACTAGCTACTAGTTCGCTATCAATGATGTATTAAAATTTTCATTGGAGCATATGGTGAAGGTTAGTAACTGATACAAGTGTAAGTGCTTCTACTTCTAACGTGCCAGCAACATACCTGACCAGGATTCGAAAGTGACAGGTGGCTAAGGAGTAGAATGGGACCAGAAGACCATCTGGTATAATTAGGTCTGGAGGTAGGGAACTTAGCTAAATTCTATTGAGAGTTTGGACTGGTAAAGTAAAGTACATATCTGTGTTATCTATTGTAGTACTGTATTGTAGTACAGTGCAGAAAGCCCAAAGTTGTTCCTTGGATTATACTCCTTAAACAAGCCACATGCATTAATTAGTGTCGCCAAATGTTAAGCTGTAAGTCTGTAGTAAGTAGATAAGATAGATGAAATAAATTGTTTCAATGCAGTAAGTCTAGAACTAAAACAGACCAATTGCAGTTGTGCATAGCCCTTACTTGGCTATGAATGTCCTGCCTTTGAGAATGGTCTGTAAATAAAATAAAATAAATTAAATGAAAGGGACGATAGTCAAGCTGAGGTAGGTGAGGCCAAAACTCTTTATCAGATTTAGTTCCAGGAATAAAAAATGTATTTGGCACAAACAGGAAAAAAAAGCTTGCCATCTGTTATCAGTGAAGCTGAAATGTTGTTTGGAATCTTGGATATTTAGTTGTCCAACACAAGACCCAAGATTCCAAGAAACATGTCAACCTCTCAAGTTCTTAATTAATAACTGCACCTAACATTACTATTATACGTAAAAAAAACTATAGTTGTGCCTTTTGATTAGCCTCTAAAAATGTATCCTTAATTTGTCCCCTAAAATCTGACTGCTGGGTCCCATAGATAGTGAGTAGATGTAGCCAAGAAGTAGCGAAGTGTACTCATGTTTGGTAACCAGGAACTGGAAATGAGATGCAGGAGTGTGCATTGTGGTGGTAGCATAGGGGAATCCTCTCAAGAGACTTAGATTAACCAGCAACCTGCCAAGGCAAAGGAAGAGTTCCGGATGGTGGTGAGTGACATTGATGGCAGTAAATAAGACACGTTGGAACTATGCACTGGCAGAGAATTCTAACAAACACATTACATTACCGCAATACGGGCTAGAGGCTACCAGTATTGATATTCCTAATATTGTTCCTAAGCCTTTGTGGATAATACAGCAAATAGGTTATATCTTAGTTAGTTTGCGATCTACTGATTAGTGAATCATAAGGGTAATAATAGTCCGCAAACATGCAATGCTGACAGCTCTAGCTACAATCTGCAGATCATCACTGACCAGTGGCATTATGTTCTTGCTTCTATAGGCAGCTTGTATATTCCTATATTACTAGGTCTCTGGAATTATAACACCAATTACCAAAAATGGGGTCAAACAAAAAAAAGTAACATGGTCCTTTATCCACCATTACTTATAGAAAATGGTTACAGAAAATACACAGAGCATTTCAAATGGAATTTGAAGAGATTATTGCATAACCCCATTTAAACATTATTTCATGTGTTTATTATTTCAGCAGAAATGAAACAGTTTCAAAATCTATCAGGAGGATGAACTCGCTGCAAAATGTAGAAAATGAACAGATTGTGGATATTTGCACTCTTATCACATAACGGAAGTTTGGCTAAAAATAAACACACATTACAAAAAAATGTATTCCACATGGACTGTGTAATGTCAGGAAACATTTTTCGGAACTGATTTGTGTGAATGTATTCTGTTTGGATTTAGGCTAATTGTAAAACATGGAAACAGGAACACAGGGTAGTGTTTTTCATGCATTTATGAAATTATGATTACAGCAACAGTGCTTATACAGCATGTGCTTATAATCAAAGTGGCATGGTATCAACATTTAGTATGGCGTAGTGGAACTGTGAACTCCATGGGGTGTATTCACCAAACCATGAAATGTAGTGAATTCACAAGAGAATCACAAAATCAGGCATTAATAAGATAAGCACACTGGAGAATTTTTTCCAGCTCATTTTTGGGGTTTGATTTCATATTAAAATTAGTACACATGCATATCAAGCTGCAGGTGATGTCATACACAGGAGACAATACAGATGCATTTACAAGGCATTTTTATAGTAATGTATTCTCTCTATTAACATTGTAAATCAGAAGTGATGGAGTCCCTTTAAGACATTTGTCCATGGTACAAACAATTAAGATAATACACAAAAAAGCAATACATTCCCCTCTGAGAAATCATTTACCTCACAGACAACTATCACTAATATATAACCTTTTTGGCACCAGAGCACTTACATACTGTTAATCCTCCACTCTTTTTATTCATTGTAGCTTGGGGGATGTCCTCTCCAGGACCAGGATTTAAAGGGGCATGTGCGTCCCCCCTGGAAATTGGACCTGCAGCAAGGGAGGGAGAAGCAGTAGGCTGATTAGGTTTGGTTAACTAGATATATAGATCATGAAAAACACCTGTCAGACAAGGAATTGCAGCAAAAAAACTTTTATTTAATTCCATACACCCCCCCATGTCAGAATTATTTGGTCTACTCTCTCAGGGCCATTTTTACCACTGAGCAATGGGGATACCTGCCCTGAGTGGACACACTACAGTGCCAACTGAATCTGCTACTTGAGCAAACCTCTCATGCTGCACATTACTGCTTTTATATATATATATATATATATATATATATATATATATATATATTTATATACTGTATATAACAAGGAGTGGATAGGGTAGAGAGAGATAGACAAGGGAGGAGAGAGACAGAATCATCAGAGAGCAAGACGTGGTCATCTGTGTGTAAGTGGGTGGTGCTAAAGCTGATGAGTCTCATGTTATGTAAATGGATATACAGTGACACAACCGATTTGCACTACACAGTTCCATATTCATATTGCAGCATTGACAAACTGTATTTATTTTTTTTATTTTTTGTTACTAACTACAGAATTGGTTTATTAAGGGTTTTTTTTCATAGATTTGAGGGCAAACTTCCAGAATTTCTTCCCATGAACTGTGCCTTTCCATCAAAGATGATAATACTTTGTTAATAATGTTAATAATTCTACAACTTAGTTCTTGGCCATACAGATATTATATAATTTATAAATGTATTCACCAGAAGAAATATGATATGTTATGTTGAGAAATCATGAAATGCTGTAAAGGTCAACACATGATATAGACAGTAAAGCAAAATTACGAGGGTCAGAGGACGCTAGACCATGGTTTTTTTTTTCAGTATGGTCAGAATTTGCACTTGCGGGGGCCTTGCGGCAGCCTAACTCGCCCAATTACCTTCAAGATGACAGGGGAGTGTGAGTGTGACTTTGTTAGTGCGTGCTGGCTTAGTGTGCATGCTGGCTGAGTGTGTGCTGACTGAGTGTGTCTGTGAGTTACTGTGTGCTGGCTGAGTGTGTCTGTGAGTGTTTGCTTCATGAGTGTGTCTGTGAGTGAGTGTGTGCTTGCTGAATGTGAGTGTCTGTGAATGTATGTGTACTGGCTGAGTGTGTCTGTGAATGAGCGTGTGTGGCTGTGTTTGTGTTTGAGTGTGACTGTGGGCACAATAATGGCACAAATAAGCTGTTTGGGGACAGATATGACCCTTCCGAGCTATTTGGGGACAAAGATTGCAGTGGCATGTTTAAGAACAATAACTGTGATAAGTTGTTTGGGGACACGGATGGGAGTGATAAGCTCTCTGGGCACAAATGTGGCACTAATAAGATGTTAGGGGAAAATGGTGGCAGTGACAGGGTGTTTGAGGACAATGATGGCCCTGATGACCTCTTTGGGCACATAGATGCTGCAATGTGGTGCTGGGGTGTGTGTGTGTGTATCTGATCAGCATATAAATGTGTTTATATGTTTTAGTGTATCTGATCAGATTTCTCCTAGATGAGAACACTAACATATATTCACACTCATATGCTGATCAGGTACACATACAAACACAATCATATGCTGAACAGATGCACACACTAGCACATGCATACACACTCTTTGGCATACTAGATGGACCAAATGGTTCTTATCTGCCGACACATTCTATGTTTCTATTATGTTGATCAGATGCACACACTAGCACATGCATACATGCCCATATGCTGATCAGATGCACACACATACACACTCGTATGCTGATCAGATGCACACACTAGCACATGCTCATATGCTGATCAGATGCACACAAATATACACTTATATGCTGATCAGATGCACACACTACCACATGCATACATGCCCATATGCTGATCAGATGCACACACATACACACTCATATGCTGATCAGATGCACACAATACCACATGCATACATGCTCATATGCTGATCAGATGCACACACATACACACTCACATGCTGATCAGATGTACACACTAGCACATGCATACATGCTCATATACTGATGAGATACACACACTAACACATACATAGACACATCTGATCAGCATAAGAGTGTGTATGTGTGTGCTATATATTTTGTTTATAGATATTTGTAGAATAATTATGAGTGGTGAATTCCTAATTTCTGAGATTTAATGCTGGTCTTAAAATATTCTTTTTATACAGTTCATTTTTATTAACTCTTGCATATCTTTTTTTAATTATAAGTCTCAGTGAGGGTCTCATGTTTGAGTTTCGCCTAAGGCTTCACAAAGTCTAAAACCGCCTCTGGGTGCAACCCTACATATGGGAGCAATTCTACAAATTGGAAATATTTGGGTTAAAGAAACAAAGTTTGGAGTTAAGTCTATGTATACTATAATTAGGCCTAAGAAAAAGGCAGCAATATAACAACTTTCAGAGGCTTTAAAATGGCATTGAAAAAAAAAGCTTCATGCCATTTCTATGAGAACATTTTATACATAAACTTTACTGTCCGTTTACAAATAAAAGTTCACCCGAACAGACAAATATAAAGTATATAAAATATTAACAGATGGAATACATATTTATGTAAGCATTGAGACTACTAAGCACTATATAAATTCAAGCCTGCCATAGAATTTTCAACTCTGTTTATACCTCACACAGAGCAATAATGAGGGTGAGACTGCTGAGGCCTTAGCCTTAGGCACAAACAAGTGTGGGGGCTCAACGATGATATGTGGTTTTGAAATGCAATGGGCTTGTACTTCATAACTTTGTTTGAGTCCAATGCACAGTTCTATTATTGACATTTATAGGATCTAGGGTTGCCACCAATTAAAAAAAATATAAAATAAATACTGGTTTTGGTATTGCCTCCATAGATTTAACACTGGCTTCAAGCCAATTTTTTACCAGCCTGTTTGTAAATTAACAGCTGGGTGGCAACCCTAATTGCAGCTTTTTTGTGCCATCACTTAGGTCTGGACAATTATAAACTGATACACACTTATCTTACTAACTGAGAAATATGTGGGTGCCTAGACTGAAGCTGGCATGCAGAGCAGGCGCTGATATTAACATAATTGACAGCAGCATGCACTTGTGCATGCCGGCCAGCAGGCGCTGTGTTCCTTCATCATGATCCTCCTCCACTGACATGGAGGCAGACATAAGTAAGGGAAGCCAGATATGCTGCCAAACGCAGAGGTGCAACCTGCATGATATTGGCTGCAGTAACCGCACCTCAGTGGGTACATGCTCCGCCCCCTCACGCTCTGACAGAATGCCCGGATGCCAGCTGACATCCTGCCGGCGCTCAGGAGAAGATGAATGCTGCTGCATCGAATGAAGCCCACACAGTCTGAACATCCCCCTCCCTGCAACTGAAAGGTAAATGAGCAGGGAGGGGGACAAACATTATAACAACCTTTTTTTTTTGGTGGTTAAAAAAATTAATCTATTTGTGTAAGGGTGTTGTGTCTGTGTGTGTGTAAGGGTGTATGTGTGTATAAGGGTGTTTATGCTTGTGTTTGTGTGTGTGTAAGTGTGTCTGTGTGTGATGACACCTTATAAGTGTGTCAGTGTCTGTAAGATTCTGTTAAGTGTGTCTGTGTGTATAAGTGAGATGTTGCGTGTATGTGTCTTTGATAAAAAAAAAGTGTGTTTATGTTTATTACATATATTAAAAAGATTATATATAGAGATAGATAGATACATACATATATCGATCTATATATGTTTATTTGCAGTGGCGTAACTACTGTGGCCGCCCTCCCCCTTGCCGGCTCTCCTCTCCCCAGAACCAGCCCCTACAATGCATTTTCTTTTTACCACCCTGAGTGCCAGGTGTCACGTGACAACCCAGCACTCAAAGTGAAACCGTCGTGGGACAGAGAGTCAAGCTTAACGTAAAACATTTTATTGCAAAATACCGGTATGCATAAGGATCTGCCCTGTTACAGGGGAGCTGCATTTTGATATTCCCCTATTTATATGTGTGTACCTGTGAGTGACTGCATACCCATGAGTCAATGTCTGGGAGTGTCTGGGACTGGCAGTGTGTATATGTGAGTGTGTCTGGGAGAGCCTGTGTGTATGTGAGTGTGTGTCTGGGAGAGGCTGTGTATATGTGAGTGTGTGTCTGGGAGTGACTGTGTATATGTGAGTGTGTGTATCTCTGAGTCATTGTGTGTGTGTGTGTGTGTGTGTATCTGTGCATGGTCACTCTGCCTCTTGCCCCCCACCCCTAAATATATTGCTGTCCAGTTGACACAAACTACAAAAATAAACAAGCTTAGTCAGACACCGATTGAGCTACCTAGACACAGGTAAATTAATGTTATTATGTTTAAGTGTAGTATTTTTACTTGCCTTTAATGCCAAGGTGGTGGGTGAACCCAAACTTACAGTGCCCTAGACTGACTTAATGGATACCCCAATATTAATGTGATGGGGGTTTGCCATGCGGAGTCTTCTCCATCCATTTAATTAATAGGACATAATACGGTCTACTGAGCAAAGTTTTAGGAATTAACTAGTTAACTTGTTATGTGGCATGTACTAAATAATACTGTTGCATATATGATTGAACATGTGTTTAATCACGATCATTCATATTGAATGTGATAATCAAATGTGAAAATAAATATAATAAGAGATGATAGTATTGTTTTTATTTTCATACTTGATTAGAACATTCAGTATGAATAATAGTGATTAACCATTTTCTCCATTAGTAATCACACTGGGTTTCTACTTTTCTTTTTTCAAATGATTTATAATAAAATTTTGGTATTTTAATTTATATTTCATGAATACATTTGTAAAAGGGAGGAGTTAGTAATATATCCACGCCCAACATGGGTGCGCCCCCCAAAAATCCTGCACCGAGGCACTCGTAACCCTAGGATCAGCCCTGCTAGTCCCATTAGTTTTTGACTAGCTATCCACTGATGGGATCTATGCTGTACTAGTGTCAATGTCTAGCTTGCTGTACCATTTTTGGCCAAGTATTTGCGGACAGGAGCCATTCATTATTAACTAATTAGTAAGTTTGTGCTTATTTTTTGTGCCTGTTTTAATTTTGCTGCAAGTAACTGTTCTAAAAGTAAATCTAGGGTGGGCAAAATTTTCTCTTACTAGTTGGGGGAAGAAATAACTAGCTATGGTTTTGACCCCACAGCAATCTCTGTCCTGCTCACATTAGCGGAAAAGAATGAATAGACAGGGCTAACCCAGTAAATTCTGCTCACATTATGGTTCAACACTGTTGGTGGTCTTCCCTTTTTCTAAAATATCAAACCCAGCTTGCACAGCTAAATAAATGTGTTTTTTGGCACCTCATATTGCTTTAAAGCGTATAGCTGGCAGAAAAGTAGAAGGATTTCAGGATAACATGTTCAGGTCTTTAATTACAACCAGATAGGAAGTTTACATGTTATTCTTCTAATCATAGAATAAGTTCACACTTAGGAATGAAGCTTATAAACATGTTATGTAATGAAAACTATCACCCAGAGACAATTTGGTTGTGTTTATGCAGATGAAACAACTTAGTGCACACATAACACACAACTGAAAGGGACTCTATCACTGCGAACAATAACTGTGCAATTTGCTTATCAAGGTGATGTCATAAGCAGGAGACACAACAGACATATTTGAAACTATTTTTTCCTCACAATTTATGCATTTGCAGGCAATTTAAACAAATAAAAACAGATAGCATCATATGTGTTACGGTGTATCAGTGACACCCAGGAGGAGGAACCCTTGTTGCAAGATCACCTCTTGGGAAGTACTTTGTGGTGTTCACGCTGACAAATATGTACCCGAAGGTTGAGCCCAGGATAATATTTTGCCAGGGGCTTGTGCGGCACAAGTACAACCTAGAGGTAACCAAGAATGGGTTGCTGGATTACACTGCAGTACAGGAGACAAGACAGACTGGAACATATTTGATGATATAAATAGGCTGAGAACAAGCGGAGTCAAGGAACAAGCCAGGGGGTCGAGGCAGGCAGAAGTCAAGCAAGGTGAAAAACAGGCTGAGGATTCGAGGCAGGCAGAGATCAAACGAAGTCAAGGTACTATCCGGGGTCGATGCAGGCGGAGATCAAAAACAGAGTCAAAAAACAAGCCAAGGGTCAATATCAGAAGTCAGACGAAATATAACAATAGCCCAAAAATAGAGAGAACTCTTTGCACAGGCAACTAGAAAACGATTGAACAGGTGAATAAATATAGGAAGTAATTAGCATAGACCAATGGAGAAGGAGATGTGTCAGGAGGGAGGAACAGGAAAAAAACAAAAAGAATACACAACACTAAAATATATATGCATATATATTACAATAGAAGAGGATCCCAAGTGATAGAAAGAAAGTAAAACCGAAAATAAAACAAAAATGAAGGCATCTATTTGAAGTCTGTATAGAGCAAACAGACTCCAAAAACATGGCCACCGTAGATGGCCACTAGTGACTTCCTGACTCCAAAAACATGGCTGCCGTAACAACATGAGAGCTATGACGGCGTGAGGAAGGAGGTGACAAGCGGTGTGAGGGGATCAGGTGAGTGACAATATGTAGTTTACCCTATGTAAGATGCTATGGGATCATGTATAAAAACTAGAAGAGGGGTATAAAAAGGCAGAATCACTGTTTATTATGTATTAAGGAGATTGTGCCTTATTATAAATTCCCACCTTGATTGCGTCGACGGAGTAAGCTCTGGCATAACCAAAAAGTACATATCTGGTGGCAGGTGGGGCACCCCCCGTAATTTGTCATTCTGGGTGGCTGAGTTATAAGCATATTTAAAGGTTTTTTAAGGAATGGAAAGAAAGTGGAGCCAGTTTGTAACTGATCCGCAGGGATGCTCTGAAGAAACCAAATCTCTGACTTAAAAAAGCATCTTCCACTCAAGTATGTTTATAAGCAAAGGGTGCAAAAAAAATTACCACAACGGAGCATGTAAAGATGAAAATGCATTGAACAAATGCCTAGAAACCATATCATCCTGAGAAATGGAGAACAATAAGAAAAAATTATAATGTGTGGTGCTCAGTTACAGCAAATTATTCAAACAAAATGACTTGTGATCCCAGTAGAATCTGCATAGATCAATGTCATCAATGCCGACTGTAATAAAAAGACTTCGATAAATAATGCTTGTCTCTGATACCAAGTACATTAGAACAATAATCCTATAAATCCTGGACTATTAGTGATAACTTGTTTGCTATAATCCCTGAGGAGCTATGAAAATTGAAATTAAGTGTTTACTGACTGTCTTAAAATAACTTGGAAGCACCCGTCAGATTGCATCGTAAATGTTTAAAACTCCTATAGATCATATTGTTTACTTTCTCTCCAACTCTAAACAGCATGCATAGTTTCTAAATTATTTTCAAATGTAATTGTCACGTCCATTAGAAAATAACAGATCCAATATGGAGACTGGTGTAATGGGATGCGAGACACATTCTAGTTGTGGTCTTAGCCGGGGTTGGCTATATGAACCAGGTTGGCTCTAGTGGGAAGTACATTGGGCAATGTAATCATTTTATGTTTGACATCATCTTAAACGTATTAAGATCACCTTTGACCCTCGCTTATGCTTCAGTTGTTGCTAGTGGGGTGTTGTGACTAGTGTTTTTTTGGCATTGTTAAAAAATACACCATACTGTTCCCAAGTTGTTGCAAAAGATACAAGGGTTGCTATTTGACGAAGCAGTGCTTTATGATGCTAGAAAGAGTTGATCGAGCTGTGGCTTTGAGACATGGCAGTATGGAAGTCCTAGTGATCAGGAAGAAAAAGGATCATGTAGAAAAACACTACTAAAGTGCTAAAAATATTACTCAGACAGAAGAGGGTTTTTGTTTGATTAAATGTTGTTGGAGGGTTTAGTCCTTATTTAATGACAAAGAAATCACATATTGTAGCCAAATAAATTCAAAGAATTATATATATATATATATATATATATATATATATATATATATATATATATATATATATATATTTTTTTTTTTACAAATATCTAAATACTACATTCTTGATTGGAACAATTTACCAAATTCTGACAAATCATTAATTATTATGTTTGTTACATGTTTTATGTTTATTAACAACTATATTAGACATCTCAACAAATATATAACTACTCCCATCATTAATATCTTTACCAACCTGTTAATAAAAGAGTGTTCTATGGCCTAAAAAGGATACTATCCCCTGTTCTAAAGCAGTGCTTCTTAAACCTGTCCTCAAGGACTCTCAACAAATTGAGGATTTAGATATTACACAGTTAAATTAGAATATGTATAAACAACTGGTATTGTTCCCTCACAATTATTCTCCAACTTGCCTATGCTTCCAACTCCACTCTTAATGCCTGATTTTTGCAGTTTGATTTTCAGTTCACTTTGTTTTGTGAATATACTTATTATCACCCGATTATTTATACATTTGTATGCAGAAAATTTGGCATTGAATTCTTGGCTTCCCAGTGTTTTTGCCTCTCCCATTCTACACAGTATGATGTATCTTGTTAAAAGATCTTTAGACTGTGTCAGACTTACTGGATTTCAACCCAATGAGGCTTGTTTGTTTGTTACAGATTCTCTTCGGGTTGTGTTCTAAGTACTGGCTTTAGGAATTGGCTTGAGTCAATGTAAGCACTGCAATGATTCAGTTTATTTTGGTTAGATTCATACAGTAACATACACAAGGTATGGGTGAAATTTTAATTCCACACCAAGAATGTAGTTGTGTGTGTTTTATTTATTTACTTATATGTTTATTTATGTGATTATATTAATTATTTACGTTAGTAGCGGGCTTCCTTTAAAATAATAATAGCACAATAAATAATTATCATTTCAGTCACATTACAGAGAGAAATCAATTTTTTACATGATTTGCCAGTGATATGAATGACTAGATAGGGATGCAAAGTATTGGTTGTCCACAACACCTGTGTATCAAAAGATACATGTATATAATGGATGCCTTGGAATGGAGTAATGGATCTGCCCTGAAATAAACATAATAATCCATGGATTTATTAGTGCACATTAATTAAAAGACATAACCGTAATCAAGCTTCAGGGACAACAAAAGGTAATAGTCCCAGAAATTTCAAACTTTTTAGAGGAACTCCAACACCCTAATATTTCAAACGAAGAACTGGCCAAAATAAATCAACCATTCTCTTTAAAAGAGGTAACTAAAACAATTAATGAGTTAAAAAAAGGGAAAGCACCGGGACCGGATGGCTTTACCGCATGTTTTTACCAAATATTGAGCCCCACTATTGCGCCTCTGTTAGCGGCCGCTAAGGAGGGGGGATTCCCGAGGGAGATGCTTGAGGCAACTATCTCCCCGATTCCAAAACCAGAAAAGGACCCGACCATCGTAAGTAATTACAGACCAATTTCCCTTATTAATTTAGACGTTAAAATATATTCAAATATTATTGCTGGTAGGTTGAATAACATCATCTCAAATATGGTGCATCCAGACCAGACAGGTTTGGTGCCTGGAAGATCAGGATCAGCCAATATACGTAGAGTCCTGGATATTATGCATAATATTCACCAGTCCAAAAAACCCTCTATTATAATGGCGTTAGACGCCGAAAAGGCCTTCGATAGAGTAAACTGGTGATTCTTAGCAGAAACCCTACGAGCATATGGGCTAACAGGTAAGATATACGACGCCGTAATGGCGCTGTATACATGCCCTAGTGCTAGAATAAGGGGACCTTCTATGATATCCAAACCTTTCAATATAAGAAATGGGACTAGGCAGGGTTGCCCCTTATCTCCGTGGCTATATGCTTTGGTTATGGAACCCTTTGCTGAATATCTACGGAGATCACAAAAAATACAAGGCATAATAATTGGTCAAAGGAAACACATCATAACATTATATGCTGATCATGTTTTACTGACACTATTGGAACCACAAACGTCTATCCCAGCATTAATGGATGCTATAGACTTATTTGGTACCTTGTCGAACTATAGTTTGAATTTGGGAAAAACACAAATAATTTCCCTATATTTAACAGAGGGACAAAAAGAATGGACAAAGAAACTTGGGAGAAAAGAAAAAAAGCAAGAGATAATAGACTACCTAGGTATAAAAATCACATCCCGTTTAGAAA
Organism: Pelodytes ibericus; assembly: GCA_036172795.1. Lineage (NCBI taxonomy): Eukaryota > Metazoa > Chordata > Amphibia > Anura > Pelodytidae > Pelodytes > Pelodytes ibericus. The sequence goes on from CM069858.1 coordinate 162,373,317, forward strand.
ATATAGTAAGAATAAACTATGCTTAAGCTATACAAGAGCTCCCGTCCATGACGTCCCGTTGGGCCAAGATTGAGATCTCATGGCTGGGACGGGTGAATATATTAAAAGCCTACATTCTCCCTAAATTGGTATACTTACTTAGAGTGATCCCCTATAGAGTACCAAATCATACATTGAGAGATTTTGATCTAATTTTCACGAAATTTATTTGGACGGCCAGGAAACCAAGAATCCCTAGTAGTACCCTTAAACGGAACCTAAATGAGGTTGGGATAGGTTACCCAGACCTCCGTGGAATTGCTGATGCATGTCTGTTGGCACACGGATTGGCCTGGAACAAATCCCAGAATAAAACTACGGGCTGGATAGAAATAGAAAAAACTTACTATAACAATATAGACCTAACAACACTGATGTGGTTACCGGAGGAATTCTGGGGAGGAGTGGCAGAGAAACCTAAATCAGTAGGAGAAATCACACAGAATATAAAGAAGATAAAAAAAAAAGGCGAAAGATTAAAAATATGATTTCTTTGGCAGCACCAATACAGATTTTAACATCCTGTATAATAGACATGGACCTGTCCAAATGGAAGAACGCAGGGATAGAGAAAATTGGGGACTTAATGGACCAAGGCAATGTAATGCCTTTCCCGGACCTGAGTTATAAATATGGTCTATCACAAAGAGAAATATTCAGATACTTGAGGATAAAGTCCTTTATGCTGGGGAGATCCACCGCAGAAGTCTCGGAATGGGATAAACTCCTTATAGCTAATACATCAAAGTGCTCGATCTCTAGAGTGCAGAAATTTCTGGTGGGAGGGGATGATACGGATAAACCAAGAGCCATCTTACAGTGGGAACTAGATATGAAGGAAAGCTTTACGATCCAGAGCTGGTGTAGAGCCTGAAGGGAAGTAAGGAAGGCAGTCCACTGTATTTATAGTCAGGAACATTTTTTCAAACTGATGCACAGATGGTATTTGGTGCCGGAACAACTTGCAAGTAGAGTCAGAGGAGATATGTTGGAGATGTAAGAAACAAAAGGGCACACAGATCCATTTATGGTGGGAGTGCGAGGCACTGGGGGAGCTTAAAACAAACATAATGGAAACATTAAAACTACTATTCAATTATTTATGTCCATTAACCCCGCAGAACTTTCTATTTCATATAGATCTTCCAAACTGGAATAAAAATGAAAAGATTCTATATATAAATATAATAATCGCATGTAAGATTTCCATAGCTAGAAAATGGAACAAAGTAGAAACTCCAGGATGGGAAGAAGTTAAAGCCCAAATAAACTTTCAATCAAAAGCAGAAAAATACTTTTATGAAATAGGAAAGAAAAGAGGGGAAAAATACGAGGGGATATGGGCAAAATGGGATTTGATAGAGGGGCCGAAAAGATAAGAGAAGTGGAATAAGAGTAGGGAATCCTAAACTGACTAAGAGGAACCTGACAATTGAACTGGATCTAGTGAAAAAAAAAATACAGAGATGCTGCAGGCCAGAACCCCCTCACCTCCCTCTTCGATAACAGCCCGTTAGTAGAATGGAATAAAAGAAGTATGAATGTTGGGAATTAATAGATTTGAGCAATGGATACTTATAAAGATCAATAAAGCAGAGAGGGTAAAAGAGAGTTAGAGAAGCCAAATATTGCAGGAAAACACGACATTGCAAACTCATTGCCCTGAATGGGGACCACAGGTGGACATGCAGGATTTAGTAGAAATATGGTCTGACTATAAATAACCGGGATCCACATAAAATAATGGGTGAATTTAGAATCTATTGTAATTAATGAATTATGCACTTTAAATATATATGACTGTACTGTACCTTTTATATTGGAAAACTTAATAAAGTACAGGGAGTGCAGAATTATTAGGCAAATGAGTATTTTGACCACATCATCCTCTTTATGCATGTTGTCTTACTCCAAGCTGTATAGGCTCGAAAGCCTACTACCAATTAAGCATATTAGGTGATGTGCATCTCTGTAATGAGAAGGGGTGTGGTCTAATGACATCAACACCCTATATCAGGTGTGCATAATTATTAGGCAACTTCCTTTCCTTTGGCAAAATGGGTCAAAAGAAGGACTTGACAGGCTCAGAAAAATCAAAAATAGTGAGATATCTTGCAGAGGGATGCAGCACTCTTAAAATTGCAAAACTTCTGAAGCGTGATCATCGAACAATCAAGCGTTTCATTCAAAATAGTCAACAGGGTCGCAAGAAGCGTGTGGAACAACCAAGGCGCAAAATAACTGCCCATGAACTGAGAAAAGTCAAGCGTGCAGCTGCCACGATGCCACTTGCCACCAGTTTGGCCATATTTCAGAGCTGCAACATCACTGGAGTGCCCAAAAGCACAAGGTGTGCAATACTCAGAGACATGGCCAAGGTAAGAAAGGCTGAAAGACGACCACCACTGAACAAGACACACAAGCTGAAACGTCAAGACTGGGCCAAGAAATATCTCAAGACTGATTTTTCTAAGGTTTTATGGACTGATGAAATGAGAGTGAGTCTTGATGGGCCAGATGGATGGGCCCGTGGCTGGATTGGTAAAGGGCAGAGAGCTCCAGTCCGACTCAGACGCCAGCAAGGTGGAGGTGGAATACTGGTTTGGGCTGGTATCATCAAAGATGAGCTTGTGGGGCCTTTTCGGGTTGAGGATGGAGTCAAGCTCAACTCCCAGTCCTACTGCCAGTTCCTGGAAGACACCTTCTTCAAGCAGTGGTACAGGAAGAAGTCTGCATCCTTCAAGAAAAACATGATTTTCAAGCAGGACAATGCTCCATCACACGCGTCCAAGTACTCCACAGCGTGGCTGGCAAGAAAGGGTATAAAAGAAGAAAATCTAATGACATGGCCTCCTTGTTCACCTGATCTGAACCCCATTGAGAACCTGTGGTCCATCATCAAATGTAAGATTTACAAGGAGGGAAAACAGTACACCTCTCTGAACAGTGTCTGGGAGGCTGTGGTTGCTGCTGCACGCAATGTTGATGGTGAACAGATCAAAACACTGACAGAATCCATGGATGTCAGGCTTTTGAGTGTCCTTGCAAAGAAAGGTGGCTATATTGGTCACTGATTTGTTTTTGTTTTGTTTTTGAATGTCAGAAATGTATATTTGTGAATGTTGAGATGTTGTATGGGTTTCACTGGTAAAAATAAATAATTGAAATGGTTATATATTTGTTTTTTGTTAAGTTGCCTAATAATTATGCACAGTAATAGTCACCTGCACACACAGATATCCCCCTAAAATAGCTAAAACTAAAAACAAACTAAAAACTACTTCCAAAAATATTCAGCTTTGATATTAATGAGTTTTTTGGGTTCATTGAGAACATGGTTGTTGTTCAATAATAAAATTAATCCTCAAAAATACAACTTGCCTAATAATTCTGCACTCCCTGTATGTTGGAAAAAAAAAAAAAGCTTCAGGGACAACCAGGATAATTGCAAATTTACATTATACATTGGATAATTAGAGTCTCGAAAATGCAGCTATATAATTACACATAGAACTAGAAATGATTCCATTTTAACTTTTTATATTATTACTGGCCAAATGTCTAATAAATGTGAACACATATTGGGGGTTAGCATTTCACTAGACATAAAAGGGTTACACAAGGTTAATTTTCAATGCTTTGCATTGAACAAGTTGCAAATTCCATGCTCATTATCATTATTTATACCATCCTAAAGGGAAGGCGTTTGTTCCCAAGTGCATGCCCCTAGAAAGGCAGCCAGAAGAAAAGGTGACCCTGGAGCCAGAACTGGAAGAAGCCCTCGCAAGCGCTACAGATACTGAACTCAGCGACCTTGCAAGTAAGCAACAAAATGCATGTTTTATTTGCTCGCAGGTAAGCAGTAGGTTTTCATCCAGTTGCTGGACTACTTTATTATAGACACCGGCCCTCGGGGTGGATTGTATCAGATAAATGAAGAATTGTTAAATCCCTCATTTAGTACATCTGGGAACAACATTTGCATTCAATATAAACATTTGTACTTTAATAGTAAAAGGCTCCTGTTCATGTTCCCCTTGTGCGGGGTCTTAGCGAGTTGATCTATAGCTCTGAAGCGAAGACAGTTAGGGTTAGAGTTATGTTGGTTTACATGTAGTGAGATCATGGTTTCATATTTGCTTGTGGTGCAATTGGTGTGTTCCCAAACTACCCTATCAAATCCCTGGATCGTTTTGCCAATGTATTGAGTGCCACATTGGTAAAGTAGACCACAGTTAAGGAATCAGTTGATGGTGTAGGCATTGGCTTTTATAATGCTACAAAAAGTCTTAGAGAGTACAAAAAAAATGGCAGGTTATGCATGTGCCACAACAGAATAATCCTTTTGTGGGCATTAGCCCATCTTTAGGGGGTTCAGTTGAATACATGCTGTGAACCAACAGATCCCTCAGATTACAGCTGCCTCTTCTTGTGGTTAGGCTCAACGATATGGCTCCTTCCAAGAGTGACTCTGCTTACAAGAAGGGACAATACTGTTAGAGGATAGACCTGGCTGGATCCCAGCCACAAACAAATGTGGCTATACATCGAATTGGTTGAGATGTATGATTAGGTTTGGGTCTAGTTATGGTAATAGCTTTGGTTCTATCTAGTCCTAAGACCTTATGGAATGTTCTTTTTTCCATCTAGATGGCTAGCCCCTGGATATAACCATTTGGAGTAGTTTATTAGCCTCATGTTGAAACATTTTAAGTGAGGAACAATTAGATTTAGCTCTGAGATATTGCCCTATGGGTATGCTGCATCTGAGAGGTTCAGGGGGGTAACTAGACCAGGCCAGGAGGCTATTCATGGCTGTAGGTTTAAAATGTTTTAACTTTGCCATCAGTATTGATAAAGATTTTCAGGTCAAGAAAGATTAATTCAGACTTGTGTATGATATTAGTCAGTCCCTGGCCTATCTCACTGATGTTTAGAATATAATTGAATTCAGTGTAGATATGGGATCCAGTCCAGATCAGGAATATGTCATTAGTGTATCTCATCCATGATGCAACATATTGGGTGTCCATTTAAATGGATTTAATAAAGATATATTTATGTTCCCACCATGCCAAAAACAAATTGGCAGAACTAGGGACACAACATGTGCCCATGGCTGTGCCCCTAGTTTTGTGGTAATAAATAAAATATTGTGTGTAAGTACAAACTTGAAAAAAGGTGCAGTGTTTCTGCCAATACATCCCCAGGAGAAGCAAAGAAAGTCCTAATGTGCATGCTCGTGACCCTGATGCACATGCGTGGGCATCCCTAATTATATCTATGGGGCTCCCCTGATAGGCTACCTTGAGATCCTGACAATGTTCATTTTTGCAGCTATATAGAGGGACAGCTGATCCACAAAGGAAAGATTGCAAACAAAGATTAGTATTGCAGCAACTAAAATAATTATTGCATATTTTTAGTTAAAGTATTAGTTTTAATATGCATTAATGATGTTATTACTATTGTGGGGGATTTGAATTTTAAGGAGCTTGAATCATAATATATGGGCAGATGATCTTAGTTATATTAGTGTATATAAATTGTATATCAGACTGGTTTTTAGTGCACATATAGTAAGACAGCTTATAGAACCAAGCACAAAAGAATGATTTCTGGTGTCAAATATAAATAAAAATGCCATGTGAAATGTAACATGTAATCTTAGATCTGGTATGCTCTTTCTTAGCTGTCCTTGGTGTGCAACATTTTTCTAGCCGAGCACAAGGAAATGAAGATGGAATCGGAGATGGAGCAGAAAGAGTGGATATTAGACGTAACAATATATATTTTTCTTTTGTTGGCAGACCATTCTAGTGAATAGATAATGATATGCAATTGATATATGCATGAATTCACACTGTATAATACACCATATAATGTTTTGGAACATTGTATTGCCCTTGTCTGTTATATGATAAGTTAAATGTGAGCTGTCCCTTTGTAACCTAGAACTGTCTGCTTGTAACATTTGGGAATTTAGCCGATATGTACTTTCTGTTTATGACTTTTGTTTCAATGTTTCTATGCCCTAAGGATACAGTCATTGTAATACTAGGTCCATTCTTTAAAATGAATTGTTATTGACCAGATTCTCATTTCCTGTGAGCTTAAATGTGAATTAGCTGCAGTATAAAAATGAGAAACAAATAGCTTGAATATTTGTTGGGCACACACAAGTTACTCCTCTGTGACACTTTGTAAAGGAACTACAGTTATGTTTATCATATACAACTGGTCACTTAGTCTCACATACATGTACACAATTTTTTTTTTTTTTAAACCTGCAGTTAAACAGAGTCTTCATATAGGTTTCTTCTTAAAACAGAGCTTTATATTGTTGCCCCAGGGGAGGCAGGAAAAAAAATTAAAACAAATAAAGTTCACCCACACGATGTAAGAACTAGAAATGAGGCTGAACAGAACAAATAAGCAGTCAAATTATACATATATACATTTAAAGCCTATGTAGGAACATTAACATTCTGTAAGATTTATGTTTGAAATCCTTCTTGATTATAGTAGTTAAAGTTTGTAAAGTGTCCTTATTTGGCAACAGTTAAAATCTAAGACTTTGAGAGGCCTGGCTGTGTTTGCACTTTTTTATGAGACAAATAACTATCTAAAACCCCATGCATGAACATATATTTTGTCATGTGACATCTAGATCATAATACAAGTAAAAAAATAAAAAATTTGAATAAGACACTGGATTTCATATACAATTGTAGAGAGGGGAATTATATGAGATTTCGGTCCTCATACATGAGGTAGATAAATTGAAAAACCAATTACAGTTGATTTATTAACAGGATGCAACCTATGAGCACACTGCTATTCTTTCTAGTCTGTCAGACTCTGATGTAATTTAATGAACGCTATAAATAGTGCTCCTTTAACTTTTTATCAAAACAGGCCTAAAAAAAAACATAGCTGCTTCCTGCAGTTGTATTTTATTAACGATACTAGAGAAAATTAGTAGTGAATAGTGGAAAATGGACTAAAGAAGTCCATGATTCTATTAGAGTGCAAGCTTTCAAAACCACTGCAACCACTTCAGAAGTTATGGTACAATGGTAGTTATTCACTAAAAGTGAGGTGCAGGGATTTGAGGTGAGATGAACTGTTGCAGTGACAAAACTAGTGAATTTCAACTACAGACAACCTTGATTGGCCAACTTCAGCAGGGCCATCTGTTTATCATGCAGGAGAAATACATTGTGATTGTTGCTGCACAATGTATAGTTAAATCAGTGAGATGAAAGATTCACGTTAACTCACGCTTAACTCACCTGCACCTCACTCTTAGTGAAGATCTTTCATTAAAGTGCACCCACTTACAATATAAACAAAAGTAGTATAAATAATAGTGTTACTAGTGCTTTTATTCTGCGTCTCACGAGCTTCAATGTCTATTCTTATTCTGTCGGCTGAGTTTTGTACGTTTGATTTTTAGTATAATGCCATATAAGAAGACATACTATAATATGAGTAATGAATGTACACATAATGCCATATAAGAAGACATACTATAATATGAGTAATGAATGTACACATAATGCCATATAAGAAGACATACTATAATATGAGTAATGAATGTACACATAATGCCATATAAGAAGATATACTATAATATGAGTAGTGAATGTACACATAATGCCATATAAGAAGACATACTATAATATGAGTAATTAATGTACAAATAATGCCATATAAGAAGACATACTATAATATGAGTAATGAATGTACAAAAAATGGCATATAAGAAGACATACATGTAATGAATCTACAGTCAGTGAATACAATCTTTTTTGTCATATAGATATTGTCAAAGCAGAGAAGGTGAAGCCCATGTTTGAAGACCCTCCAAATCCCACTAACGTGGAAGACAGTTTGCAAAGGTTAAAAGCCAATGATCCCTTTTTGTTGGATATTAATCTGAACAACATCAAGGTAAATATTTTTAAAAGATAATTAGTTTGCAAGTCACATGGTGTGTGCTGACTGATAGTATAATGTGTATCCATGCGTGTCCTCCCTTATATACTAGTCCCTCCCCAAACCATTTCCTTGACCTTAATTAAATATATTACATTATGACATTAACACATGAGCTACAACTCATCACCTTGCTTTTTGGTTTACGTAAGATAAATCAACATTGTGTTTAACTCACAACACCACATTTGGTGAGATAAATATAGAAGAAAATCCCTCCTTGGTAAAAGATGGTACAGGCTGGAGATCATTATTAAACCTATGATGCTGAGGCAAATATAATGTGGATATTGAAGCAAGAAGGCAATCCTTATTTGCATACCCTTTTCCAGAATACCTTGCAACACTATATGCTGTGGATATCTGTGGTAAAAACAGGTCTGCCGATTTGTCTGCTTAATATTGCTCTGCTAACGATGCTGTTCAACCAGAGAGATGTAAAAGAATGAATCACTGTTTAGAATGCTGAAGAAGCAACAAAGGGTCTCTCCTACACTTAAAACATCATCATAGAGCACAGGGCAGCAACAAGAGATGACCTACAAATGCAATACATGAAAGGTACATTTTTATTTGTTTATTTATTTGTTTTGTTTTCTGCCAATTTTAGAATATCCCAATCCCAACACTGAAAGATTTTGCAAAGGCCATGGAGACCAATACTCACGTGAAGTCATTCAGCCTGGCTGCAACTAGAAGCAATGATCCAGTTGCTATTGTAAGTAATCAGGTGGAAGTGGCTAACACAGTAAGATTATACACTATTCATTGTCCAGGGACTGATAATGTTTGAGAATTGAAAGCAGGGGCATTGCTAGGTCTCCAAAGGATCTGGGGCTGGCGGCCATAGCAGGTTTGATAGAAGTGAACTAAAGAAGCTCACATGCTTAGGTGGGCATATGAAGGATTTATATGATGCCAATGAGCAATAGGTATATAGGGTATATATAATATTAAACTATAAATACATATAAATGATGTATGATGATGCCAATGAGTAATAGGTTTATATAATATAAGCAACAAGCAATAAAACATAAATGATGTATATGATGCCAATAACATTTTATGCAAGGCTTTATACCAACTGGAATATCTAAAAAATGTATATGATGTCTATGGGCTGTGAATTCTCTCTCACGCACACACTTGCCGTCTCACACACACACTTGCTTTCTCACGAACTCACACTTGCTGTCTCACACACTGTCTCGCACACACTCGCTGTCTCACACACACACACACACTTGCTGTCTCACACACAAATACCAGCCAACAGAAGAGTTTAAAAAATAAAATACATGTTTCAATAATGTCCCCATCCCGTTTTCTTTTTTTTTTTAGAGAGAAAATAAACTGACACAAGTGCAGTACATTTTAATACATGTTCTTCAACACATACTCAAGGAAGTTTTTTTTACAAAATATACACAAGGGGACAATTAAATGACGTTTTACGTGTTTATGTACGTATGCATTATACTATCCCCTAATCATTGGGCATAAGTTCTGATAAAATATATATGTATGGGTTTTACACAAACTCCTTTATTGCACTCTAGAAGAAAAAGGATTCCCCATCCTAATACAAAATAGCACACAAATTTCAGCCATCAGATGCTTACACAATAAAGCATTTTGTTCTCATTCATTTTGTTATAATTAATATTAACAGCAATGCTAATGGCTTTCCTTCTGTATAATGTGGAACACTAGCGCAAGAAACAAACTTGCAATATTCCCACTGAAATTGAAAATGTATGTATAGCTAGGGGTGCTAAAATGGTGGGCACATATTGCAAAATTGCATGTTGCTCCCCTCTTGTAATCCACAATTGTCATCAGGTCACTTTTATTCCTCCTTCCTCCAGACACACTCAGCAAACAAACACTCACAGACACACACACATACACTCACAGACACACTCGGCAAAAACACTCACAGACACACTCAGCCAGCACACATTCACTCACAGACACACTCAGCCAGCACACATTCACTCACAGACACACTCAGCCAGCACACACTCACTCACAGACACACTCAGCCAGAACACATTCCCTCGCAGACATACTGAGCCAGCACACACAGATACACTCAGTTTTCACACTTTTCATGCAGCACACACTCACTTTCTCACACTCAGCCAGCACATGCTCACCCACTCACACACTCAGCCAGCACATGCTCACTCACACGCACACACTCACAGACACACTCACACTCAGTAAACAGACACACTCAGCCAGCACACAGTAACACAGACACACACAGCCAGCATACACACACTCACTCACTCACTCACTCAGCCAGCACACACACACTCAGTAAGCACACACTTTCTCACACTCACTTTTGTCACACAGCACACACCAGAATTTTGGTAGAGAAGAAGAATTTTGGAAGAGAAAAAAAAAAAAGGGCAAGGAACACAGGAAGCCCCCTGTCGGCTCAAATTTTCACCCACGCTAGAGCCTACACCCCCGAGTCCGGGACAGTGTCCCAGCAGGAAGAAAAAAAGCTTTGCATGGGCTGGGGGAAATAAAATAAATAAATAAAGCAAGACAGCAGCCTTGGAGATTCGGGGCTTTGGACTGGATATTCAGGGCTTTACCCCCAGTAGCCCACCCCTAGCGACACCACTGATTGAACGTATTGTCAATTCTAGTTGATCTAATTAAATGTATGTACCCAAGCCTGTTTGAGAGTCTTATATGCCATTTTGCAGGATTTCTACTGTCCCCCACTCCCCCCTAATCCAAGATCCTTCAAAGTGAATGTTTATACTTGGGTATATTTTGGGTTTAGTTGGAGATCAGTCTAAACCCATGATATCGCTACTAGTACTATGTACTACGTACTATGATATAATTTATACAAAATAGTAAAACATTCGTATGATATTGAATATGAATAAAATAGACAGCGCTATATAATTGCACAAAGTATAAAAAAAAATTAACTCAACACCAATATAAATAGTTGTATAAAATCAATATTTTAATATAGGTATAATAAGATTTAAAAATAAATAATTACATAAAGAAAAAGAAAAAAAGACAATATGCAACAAGAAGCATATATATCAATGCCTACACTTCCAAAAAAGAGTATAGCCACTAATGGGATACAGAGTGGACAAAATATAACTGTAAAAGGAGGAATACACACCTTCTTTCACACTGGACACTAAAATGAGAAACCTGGCCAGTTAATGATAAAACGGAACGCCACAATGGACGCATTTCAATTCTTCTTCAGCCAAATATTGGCATCTGCCAATATTTTGGCTGAAGAGAGAATTCTCCCTCCTTTGCTCTCTCTAGCCTACATGGTTTGTATATTAAAATAATACAGTTTATTTATTTTGGTGGTTGGTTTATTTACACAGTATATTGTGTTCAATTTATATACACATAAAATAGGCACTGTATGCTTTTTTCTTTAATTGGTAAGATATTATTTGTTCAGCTAGGTGTTTTAAAGGTATTTTAGTCCCACATATTGCTTTTCTTTATGTTTCACATGATTTGCTATGCAAAGGCCTTTGCTGATATGCTAAAAGTGAACAAAGCATTGAGGAGCCTTAATGTCGAAACAAACTTTATCACGGGAATTGGAATAATGTCCCTTGTTGATGCTCTGAAGGAGAACAAGACGCTCACAGAGATCAAGATTGCCAACCAGGTGAGTGGGGAATCATTCACCCAGTGCTGTGTCGTGGCTATCTGCATAACATGGATAAGACAAGTTTATGTATCCATTTACGTTTTACCAGAGACAACAGCTGGGAACTGCAGTCGAGATGGAAATAGCTCAGATGCTGGAAGAGAACTCTTCAATTCTGAAGTTTGGGTATCAGTTTACACAGCAAGGCCCCAGGACCAGGGTAGCAGCAGCCATCACAAAGAATAATGACCTAGGTGAGACATGTGTTATATTAACATAAACATATGTTCCTGACGTGCTGATCCGTACCATTACAAGGAAATTCCTCAGTGCTATACCAATTAGGAAATTACAGAATGTCTCTGGGCACTGGGTATCAATTACAAACAACATGGATAAGTATTATCCAGATTTCATCATTTGTCTTATATATTCAGTTTCCACCTCTGTAAAACAGTACACAATAGTGTTAAAAAGTTCCCCATAACCTTACTAGTGAAGTGCAAGTGGTTATCCATTGTAGCTGGTTTACCACTAAGTTTTCTGCCTTGTAGGAGCCTGAGTGGGAGATTTCTATAGAACCTGGGTGGCAAATGTTGTAACCCTACCTACCTACCTACCTACCTACCTATGTAGAGTTACAAATTCTTACTGGTTTGAATACAGAGTGAACAACAATCTCCCATGGCATATATAACATATGATTATAGTCGGTGATAACCCATCACTTGCTGCCACATACCAGGTCCAGCAAAATCAGGTTTTTATTTAGCAAATAAAGTGTTTTATTTATCCAGATTAATCAATTAACAGCGATTGATGCACAAGGAGGTAATAGCTTGCTAGCCAACCATTGCAGATTATAAAGCCTAATGCTGTCAGAGCTGAACAGATTCAGCTTTGTTATGGTGTTGATGACTTCTTCTGGCAAATACTCATTATCTTGTTCAAAGCCAAAAACGTTAAACTCCAGTCTTGTATGACTCAACTACAATTTATTCCTAGATTAAGTCATAGAGAAGTTTCCCTCTGACTGGTTCCAAATCTAATTTTAGTGGAAGATACAGAACCATATTTTTTTTATCAACTAGTTCTTGTCAGTAATTTGAATTATTAATATAGTTTAGAAGGGAAAAACAGATTGTTAGTAACAAAATAATATATGATGATAGAAAACAATGGAATGAACTTTGTGAATCACCTTTTTAAAAAAAAAAAATACTGACACAATGCGCCTCTGCCAAAATGGATTTGCTGGAGATCCACTTTTAAGTGCATTTCTGTGTTTTTAATAGATGGGCTGTGTTGGCAATAGTAAGCCTTATTTATTGACACTTGCATGGCTAGTGCCGCTACTTAGCAGCATTAGCATGTGTGCCTGTTAGTCGCTTAACCCATTGTATGCACATTTACACTCCATGACACAAAACATCACTAACTATTGGTTTTTAACTGACATAAAATAAATTAACTCATTGGACTCATTTAACTGATTGAATAGCTCCCCAAAATCTTATCGTACACTTAATTTTACAGTGCGCAATGCATATAATGGCCACTAGAGGCTGCAGGCTGGCGTATGCCTGCAGCCCTGATTAAAATAATAACATATTGGTCACTGGGGCTTGGGCCTGACATTACGCCCCAAGCCCCTAATATATAAAATTATTGACTCCCCCATCCCCCACTCCCCCAGGGTGCTTGGACCTGTTACCACGCCCCAAGCCCCACATAAAAGAATAGCCCCCTCCCTGTGCCAGGTGCTGGCCAAATGCCCCTGGTGCAGTAATAAATAAATAATTCAAATTAAATCCCTACCTACACCCCTACCTTGTCCAGGTATGGGGGTCAAACACCAATACCGGAAAATAACTTCCTTTTGAGTGCCATGTGAGTGGGCAGTGAAAATCACCCATCCCCCAAAGGGTGGCTTGTAAATAAAGTGATTACCTGTAAAAATCCACCTCTGTCTAAAAAAATGTGCCAGGATCCATCCTATTAATGTTGCTCAACATCGCTGGACATTCACTATATATCTATTATCTATACAGCTATAGGATATATAATACACTATACATCTACATATCTTTACTATATATACCTAGCGCTACGTCAATGGTTGGTGTCATAAATAAACGTTAATGCTAACTTGTCGCCCACGGCATGCATGTGGCAGTGAGCCTCAATCCTGGTGAAAAGCCCATATGTTCTCTTGTATTACCACATGAAGGTAATAATGTCTGCCTTTCAGCCAAAGCTTCTGTGTGGTATGTGGCCCTTCACTCTAAAATGTTGGACAACACTGACCTATATAATAGTGCAGTAATGATACAAAGAGCATCTTCCAACTCTCTACCAACCTGGACACATTACAAAGTGAGTTCGTAATCACATCCGATACATTTTCTCTTTCCGCAGTTCGCCAAAAGCGTGTTGAAAGGGAGCACCAGTAACTCAGCGCAAACCGCAGAACACCAGGAGAATGGAAGGAAAGTACTGTACCAGACTGTGAAATATGCACTACTATCAATGCAGTCTAACTGAACATTTATTTTTGTATTTTCCAAAGAATTGACCTTTGGACATGACCATGCAGGGGAATCTCTAAGGAAAATAATGTGTCCCTGATACATGCGTTGAGCCTTGTCACATAACAAGTTACGGTTTGCTTGTGGATGTTTTCACAGACGTTAGTAGATTGCCTACTGTTTTCTCTGCCATGTTTACTGACATTATTGTTGCCAAGTAGTAGAAGGTGCTGTATCGTGACCATGCTTGATCTTGTTTGATCTTAACGTGAAGTGTTTTTGTCTTTGTCACATGTGAACTAAAATGATAACCACTTTGCATATGGATTTTATATGTAACATGATAACATTTTCCTTGAGGCATTGCAAGGACACCATTTGACACTTGGAGTTCAGTATATCACTTAGCACTGACTCCAGTTAGTTGTTCCATATTCAATATGTTGAGGAACCCTCTGGAGCCAAAATGATTAAAGGACAACTGCCCACAAAAATGTAACTTATGTTTAATTGAAAGATTGTGTAGGCATTTTAAATAAAAATGCTTTTATGTAGGAATACAAATTTTATTGAGCCCTCTCTGCTTATATAGCGCTATCAGGAGGCAGACATCTTAGGTCAGATATTAGGTCTCATGTTTGCACCCTGATAGTTATATGGAGCAAGGAGGGCTCAGTAAGGTACTTTATTTGCATTCTTTCATTGAAGCATTCTGAGTACTTATAACAAAAATAAGTATGCATATCTCAAAAACTGCACATATTTATAAATTTTTTAAATACATAGTAATTTAACACTACATTTATAGAGCATTTGAGGAATACAGTAATCACTATGCTTCTCACAATAAGTATATTTACCTCAACACCTGTCTGCTAACAGGAGAGACTGCTAAAATACTGTGATAAATAAAGGCTTAAAGCAGAGTTATTTGCTGACGTAAAACAGTCGCTAATGAATAATTCCTCTATCTCCAAAACTATTAAAAGGTTAGAAAAATGAAAATGTAAAAAGTAAGACAGACTGCTGCGTTTCACATAGGTTTCCTACATTAAAGATGAGGCTGAAATGATTGTGTATACACAGCGCATTTTAGAAGTAGTGAACCTGAGACTAGCTAAATTACTCTTCATGTTCACTATCCTTAACAGACATTAATCTACTTCTGAAAGGTACCCAACAAATAAAAGTCTGTAACATAGTAACAGTAATTTAGGTTGAAAAAAGACATAAGTCCATCAAGTTCAAACCTCCTACCTATAACTCCTGCTTTTGATCCAAAAAAAGGCAAAAACCCCTAAGGAAGCAAAGGTCAATCAGATTTCTCCTGTAGTTAAAGTTAAACTGTCTGAAAAAATGTTATGTTTAATTTAAAGATTGCATAAAATGTAGGTACTTTAAATAGAAATGCTTTAATAAAATAATACAAATTACGTGCCTTTGAGCCATCTCTGCTTCTATAGTCCTATTTCATGGATCAGATGAGGAAAAAAATTACCTATCTTACTCAAAATGTCTGCCCCCTGTACAAGCATAGTAGTGCTGTATAAGCATAGGGATCCTAATAAGATTCTATAATTGTAGTCTTTCATAAACCGCTTTGTGACAATGGACATACCAGGTACGTCTCAGAAAAGCTGGCACCTGGTACGTCCTGCAGTCACACTCATATAGACAGTGATCGCTGTTTATGTTTTAGCTGACGTTGCTATGATGCCTCGATATCGAGGCATCAAGCAACACCAAATCATGCCCTGGAGCTATACACCATACTGTATTGCATCATGCCCCTCCAATGCCCCCTAAAGTAATGAGAGATCACTTCTTCTGTCACTCTTTTGCTATTGCTAGACTGCGTAGCACTATTTTGGTTATTGCCATATAATTTGCCAGAAAGCATGTAAACATGGGATATTTCTAAACTCAGGACAAATATTAGAATTTATTTAATAGTTTTTTTAATATTCATTTGTAGATGTGTAGAAGATTTTTCATGTACAAGTTAGAAAAAGATTTTTGATTTCGGTTTTCTTTTTTTATAGTAAGTTGTATGATATGATTAAAATAATGGTATCTAAAGAAATCCCTTTATATGGCAATAAAAACAATATAGGGTCTACTTAATAAACAGAGAATAGCATGGAATTGAAATGGGAATTTCAAACTTTAGGCCAATGAAGCTGATTTGCAAGAATTCTCCAATGCAGCTGAATGGGAGAATATTTACAACTCCTCTTTAGCCTTAACATTCCAATCTCAATTCCCTGTAATTCTCTCTTTATTGAGTAGACCTTTATATAATATGTGTGGGGACATTAAATGAAAGAGGAACATTACAGCTAAACACAAACACCGCAGAAATGTTAAAACAGCCATTTTCATGAAGGTTAGCAAAACAAGGGGTTAAAGCATTTCTATTTAAAATGTTTACACTTGCAATCTTTCAATGAAAGCAAATCAAACAAAAGGAAAATGTCTGCACTCCCAAATAAATGCTCCCACTGTATTTAAGTAAAAAAAAAAAAGGGATTCTTTATTTTCCAAACCATACAAGCATAGCACTTGCAGAGGCTCAGGTAGAAGTCAAGTATAAGATGTCACCTGACGCGTTTCGTCACCAATGGACTTATTTGTACAATGTGCCAATGGACTTTTTTCTACCTGACCCTTTCTATGCTTTTATCATTTGGAAAATAAAGATTTGCTTTTTTTCACTTGGACGCAGTGACCGCGAGCGTCTATTTGGATGAGCAGCCATTTTCTTTTGATTTGTTGTTTTGCCATTAAGGCTTTCAACACGGAGTGGCTCTTTAGGGCTACCAACCCCGTCCTGACATTGTGTACCTGGCTGGCGAAGCGTGGGTCAAGTGCTGTGTGTGTGGATTCTCAATTAAACATAACTTTCTTTTTTTGACAGTTGTCTTTTAAAAGTTACTCAGTGATATGCATGGTACTTAGATGTAGGGTGTAGTACGCACTAGTACCCATCCTCTTGCACAGAATAAAAGTAATATAGTGATGTTCAAAGAGATTTGTTTTGCTTTGATCTGATTCTTCTCTCTAAAACCAAACCCCACTTCTTGCATTATGTACAATGAGGATATCATTTGAGATCACCGCTGTGAAAGATTTTTTTAAAATCCAAAACTCATGCAATGGTGGTTATATTTTAATTTTGTTTTAACAGCAATCTAGCATTTTTTTGTTTTTTTTATAGACTGATATTGATACTTATTGACAAACTGTATAGTGCAAACATTTTTTTCCCCCACAAATGCAAGCAGAGCATACCACACAGTACAGGTATCTATATAAAATGTAGCAATCATATTTGATTGATACATTTAATTAGTTGATGTTAAGCTATAATTTGATAGTTCATCAGTTTTCATCTCAGCATTTTTTATTCACATAAAGAATAATATGTTTATAGAAAAACTAATCTAATCAAACTGCATGAAAAATATATAAACAATATACTTTCTTGTGGAAGGCAATTTATTATGTACTAATCTGGAATATTAATGTTTGCCTAATTTAGTGATCGCCTGTATAAAATTCCTCTGTATAGCGTAGACATACGAAGGAATATTGGTGAGATGACATTTATTGCCATATTAACTTTTCCAGTTTTTTTTCCATTTTGTATCTAGAAATGAGATCCCATGCAGGTACTAAGAGATATATTGAATACATTGGTGCTGAATTCTTTAACTATGGCAAATGTATCCTAGCACCTTATTGGGAGCTACTGTTTCCTTTCAAAGATGAATAGTTTTGTGCTAACCAGTTCTATTGGGAAGGTACTTTTTTCTTTGTCGCTGGCTGCAAAATATCTGCCATTAATGGTGCTTTTCATGACTAACGAAGATTAGAAACTTTGACGAGGAACTCAAAAAGGTTGGGAGCCTGGTACTTGGCATGAGCATACTATGGATTTCCATACATAGTAATAGACGCTCTTGCTCTTTGTAGGACACAGGGTTGCTGTGAAATTCTACTGAAATGTATAGAATCAGTTTGCTAGTACCTTTTACATGAACATGATTACAGTGCACGAACAATATGGGATAGTAATGATCTCTCTACTTCTTTTGTTCATTTTCTCTAGTAGCAAGTCCATAAAACTTGTCCAAAATACAAGTTAGCCTTGGTGTCCAGATTTCTATTTCCAAAAAAAAGACACTGTAAAAATGAATTCCCCATGGTTTCCGTTACTTAAAAACAACAGCTCCATGGAATGGATTTTAGAAGCATCCACATTACTAGAGATGATTGTTACACTGCAAGACTGACTATGAACTGTCAACAGAAAGTGAAATTATGTTTAATTAAAAGATTTCATCATACAGGGTAAAGGCTGCTCAATAAGGTACTTTATTTGTATTCTTATATTAAAGCATTTATGTTTAAAAAGCCTACACTTGATACAGTCTGTCAATTAAACATAGATTCATTTTATTCCCACAGGTGTCCTTCAAAAAGCTTTCTGTAAAATCCATATACACAGGGTTTTTTTCTAAGGAACTGAGCTATACTGAGTATACCTCTTGATATTACAATAGAAAGTGCAGGAGTCTACCAGAATTTATATAAATATTAGGTAAAGAGCTATGGTCAAAATGGACATCTTTTTAGTGAAATATAATTCAGTTTTAGGTGCACTTTCAAAACATATCGCTGAGACCCATAGCAAGCCAGTTTCAAATGCTGATAGAGAGCATAGTTCTGAAATGCAGCTATGTTTGTATGTTACAGTTTGCCACTTCAAACAGGTATTAGATCAGATCGTAACATGCGTGTATAAGAATTTTTAAAAAAAAAATATGGCATGTAATTTGTTTCCAACACCATGATTCAGTCTCAAATAAATATTTCATTTTTTCTAGCATTTATGGTGTAGTCCTTGACTCCTTACACTAGGTAGCTTGCACTACAATTGACTTTCTGTTTTTGTTTGTTTATGAATTATAAATCCATCCATTATACACACCGAGTTCACAGAAATCAGGAGCATGTGTTCCATATGCTGATGGCTGAGAGAGATGCATGAAAAATCTCTAAAACCAAATAATATACTTTCCATGCATGCCCACCTGGCATTGATTCAGAAACAGAGCAACTAGGTAAGTCAATTCTATGCAAACTGCACAACGTTTATTGTCAAATAACAATAAACAAATTCTCAATCATTTGCAAAAACACTGTGGGGTATAGTCAATATTGACGGGACCTGAGGGCCGAATTGATGCCCCCGAAGTCTGGTATGATTTGGGGCACATCAGGAGCATTTCGGGAACAAAATTTTGCCCAAAAAGTTGCCAGATTTGGAAGATTTGTTCGATTTGGCAAATATACCCAATCTAAATCCATTTCAGAATGGATCAGTGCATACTGAGTAGCCCTCTATATCTATTCCATATAACAAACAGTAGACTTACATGCTTCACATCACCCACACAATTTATTTCAGATATGTGACTAATGTGTATTTTTGTTAAAGTGTGACTGTCTTGGATGTTGCACCATGTGCTATTTTTACATGCTTGGAATTTTTGGTGTGCCAGCCCACTCTACTGATGTATTTGTGTATTTATTCCCTAGAATGGATGGAAATTAATCAAAATTTCACTTTGATTTATAAAAATAATAATTATTCAAACTGGGTCTTAAAGAACTGTAGGCAAAAAATAACTACTGTTTAATTGAAAGATAGCATCAAGTGTAGATGCTATGTATACAGATGCTTTAATGAAAGAATACAAATAAAGCACCTTAATGAGTACTAGTTGCTTCATATAGCTCTATAAGGGGGCAGACATGTTGTGTAGAATCTTTGATCAGATCAGCATTAACCTTCATGCAGATGAATGAACATCTTCCCCAAGATTCTACACAACATGTCTGCTCCCTGTTAGAGCTATATGAAGCAAAGAGAGATCATAAAGTACATTATTTTTATTATTTAATTAAAGAATTTCTATGTAAAATGCCTACAGCTGATTAGATCTTTCAATTAAACAAAAGTTAATTTGTTGCTACAGTTGTCCTTTAAGAGAAATTCGGTGTAAGCCTGTGCCAGTGAGAAAAGAAAAGTATAGACTATAGAAAATATATGGGGGGGGGGGGGGGGGGGGGAGATATGTTAGAGGGAATAGCTGCTAACAAAACACTAGGGAGTGTGTTCCCAAACATTCACTAAGGGTTTTTTTTTTTCAATAAAAGGTGAGCTGCGGTGTGATGAATATGTAGTCTCACCAATTCAGCTATACACTGTACAAGGACAGACATGGTGAATGTGTCCTGCTAAGCAAGCTTGCCAGGTTTGTCCCTGCACAATGTATAGATAAACTGGTAAGATGAAATGTTTATCTCACCTTGTAGTAAATAGCCCCAGAGAGAAATCAAGAGTTAAAAACTGGTGAGAGTGCTTATAAAGAGGAAAAATAACAGGGTTTAAAAACATTTCAGAGTTTAATTACTAAACAAATTATACAAAAATAATACATAAAACACATCCACAAGAACACAAAAAGATATTTATATAAAAAGGTTTTAAATTAGAAACAGCTCTTGCCAAGGTTATTTTTGGTTGATCATTAACTTGGCAATAGCCATTTCAAACGTAAAAATATATATATACTGCTAAATAGCGTTACCAAAATGATTGTTTAGTATCAAAAGATTAGGGTTTGAAAGCAGCTCATTACCAGGAAATGTGTGTATGCAGTAAAGGTCAGAGCATAACCTCTGAATTGCTACCTGAAATGTTGTAGTAGCTGTCAAGGGCCACATGGTGGCACAAAAGCATTTGCTACAATTTTTAAAATCTTGCTAAGAAAAAAGGGATACATGGTGGAAAACAGAGTAACAGTGTTCAGACCATTCATTATAATTAATATAAGATTCTGCAGCTTGAAATGCAGTCCAAATATTCATAAACTACCTATAGGAACTGAGTGATTTCAACGTTCTGTATACATACATACATGCTACAGAAAGTAAAATGTATTAGTGATGTACATGTGGTTGGAGCTAAATAGGTCATTGGATAATTAGGCTTGCACCCAATCTGTTTTTCTTAAGTCTATGGAGCTAATAGCATGGCTAGCATTTCTTTTGAAGAAATGGTGGCAACCCTGTGCATAATGAATAAGCTACTTAAAATCAGGGCCGATCCAAGGGTCACGGGCGCCTAGGTGCAAATTTGTTTTTGGCGCCCCAGGTGGGCGTTGGATAAATCAGTAACTCCTCCCCTTTACATGTCTGTTCCAGACATGTCCATTTTTTTTTTTTTGGGGGGGATGGACTGGTTAGCAGAGTAAATTTTAACTACCATTCCCCTCATGTCTGTCTGTCTCTCTCTCTCTCTCTCATTTAGGGTTGCCACCTGGCCGGTACTTTACCGGCAGGCCAGTAAAAAATTGTCATCAGGCCAATGTTAAGTCTATGGAGACAGTACCAAGGCCGGTATTTTTTTGAAGAAAAGGTGGCAACCCTACTCTCATTACCCTAATTTCTCTCTCTCTCTCTCTCTCTCTCTCTCTCTCTCATTACCCTCATATCTCTCTCCTCTCTCTCCCTCTCTCATTACCCTCATGTCTCTGTCTCTGTCTCTCTTTCATTACCCTCATGTCTATCTCTCTCTCGTTACCCTCATGTCTGTCTCTCTCAATACCCTCATGTCTCTCTCTCTCTCATTGCCCTAATGTCTGTCTCTCTCTCATTACCCTCATGTCTGTCTGTCTGTCTCTCTCATTACCCTCATGTCTCTTTCTCTCATTACCCTCAAATCTCTCTCTCTCTCTCTCTCTCTCTCTCTTCCATTACCCTCATGTCTGTCTCCCCCATACCATCATGCCTGCCTCTTCCTATACCCCCTGTATATCTCTCTCTCTCCCCTCGTAGCCCATGTCTGTCTCTCTCCCCTTGGCGAGGAGCTGTATCAACATAAACAGACACACATACATACATACATTGCCACACTTACTCACAGAGTCACACATAAATACAGAAAAACACACACTTAAACAGACAGATACACACACACACACACACTCTTTTTTTTTTTTTTTTACTGTATATCTTTATTTGGATGTATTAGGTTATAAATGTATCTTCTAAAAATGACATCCATACACACACACAAATACACTTACACAGAAATTAGTAATTGATTAACCACTTAGTACCCTTGGTGACAAAGGCTATTTTAACACTTCTGTTGTTTGTGTTTAGCTGCAATTTTCCTCATTCGCTTTTAATGTTCCCATTATATATTATGTTTATTGGTATGAGTAGCGTTTTCTGTACGTACCATTATTTCCATTATATAATTTACTATAAAAAAATCATAAAATATGATGAAAAAAAATAAACTTTTGAACTTTGACCTCAAAAATTAAATGGTAAAAAAAACCCTCTCTATATAGTGCCCTCCTGAGATCTGCAGCAGTGACCGCACCTCCAGCCACATGTGAAGAACCATTGGGGAACTAAGTTCCCTGTCAGAGCGCCGCACATAGTGTGGTGCGCATAATCCCTCCTCTATTTCTGCACATGACACCATGCACAAGGGTCAGAGAGAGGGAATACAGACACGCACCTGGAGGTGCATTATAATCATTGATTGTATTCACCACTCGTTTTAACACAGGACCTTTATATACATCCTGTGTCACCAACTGCAGCTAAACAGGATGTGCCTGAGGAAGGGACCTAACAACCTGGTCTTGAAAGCTTGCAACCAAACTCTAAGTTAGCCAATAAATCGTATCATTTTAACCCTACTTGCTTCCTACAAATGATTAATTATCCTTTCAACTAGTCTGGTATCTTAATAGCTAAAGTGATTAAATTTTCTTATGTTTAGAACATTTTTTCAATTAACGGACATAGTAGTAAAGTTCCACACCTCAGCAGGCATTCTGATATCCATGAAGCAGTCCTGGTGGATACCATTATACACTTACTTATAAATAGACCAGTATACTGCAATCATTCAGCTGTTAGATATCAGAGATATCCTATTTAGATGATCATAACCAGTTATTGGTTTTAACTCATTTTACTGTTATGTATGTGGCACCCTGTGAGCACGAAACACATCACATTCTCTTGTTTGTATTAATCTTTAATATGGTATAATAAAGCTTTTATACATTGAGTGCCACACTTTAAATATTCTTATTTCCACTATCGCCAACTTTGTTCACATTTTTAGTCTTAGATAAATGCTATGTTGGTCATTTGGCTAATGGTTGCCACCTTTCAGCTGCTCTTTTAATGCCATGTTAGCAGACAAACAACCACAAATAGCAACCTATATGCTAGCATTAAAATTCTTAAAATAAAAATCAATCTAATATAGCATGGGCGTCCAACAAGCGGCCCGCTGGACATGGAGGTGTGGCCGCTTGTGTGTGGCATAACTAAGGGGTTCCTGTGTGTGAGGCATAATTTGTGGGGCTCCTGTATGGCATATTTAATGGGCCATCTGAATGGCATGACTAAGGAATCTGTTTGGCATTCTTGTTTGTAAGGGATTCGATGTCTCCTCAGCCCAAGTC
Organism: Pelodytes ibericus; assembly: GCA_036172795.1. NCBI lineage: Eukaryota > Metazoa > Chordata > Amphibia > Anura > Pelodytidae > Pelodytes > Pelodytes ibericus. The sequence continues at coordinate 162,397,124 of CM069858.1, forward strand.
CTTAGGAAGAAAGGATCAGCTTCTTCACCAACCCCCTGGATGTCAACCAAAATATAGCGATACCCAGAAGTAGACACAGCTACCAAGGTTTGTCACAAGCAAAAAGAATAGTTTATTGTAGACAGGAAAGCACATTTATACAGTAACATCTTGATAACAGGGGAGATTAAACAAGACACTTAAAGGGATTAACTTCCACACAATGGGTAATACAATTAAACCTGGCACCAGTCTGGCAGGTGGACTAATGAGGATACACAAGCATACAATCACAGTTTAACAGACCTTTCCCAGCTGGCTTCCAGAGTCATGGTGTTTCATGACAGCATGGTATTGGAGGAAATCCAGGGGGGTGACACCATGAGTTACCGCACCGGGTGACACCAACCCTGGTGACGCCTCTGGGTCAAAGTGATATTGTGAGGAGGCAGAACTCAACTTCTGACAGCTCACCACATTTCGTACTATTAGCGCAAAATATCCTCCCCAGTACCCCTAATACCTTCTCCCCGTTGTTTACCTATATTGACTCAGGAGAAGGGTTATCTGGTGGGAAGCAAATGTTACAAAATGTACCCATGAATTGGACAATTTTATAACCATGGTAGTAGTAGCGAACAGACCAGCATATACCTGAGCATCATGGGAAATTTACAATAGCTTGGGTGTTAAAGATTAGACACTATTACCCCAGTCTACAATTCCTATGGTATTCAGCCATTTTTATTGATACTTTGGAGAGAGTTCAGAGAAGGGCTACTAAACTGGTTCATGGGTTGAAGGATAAAAGTTACCAGGAAAGGTTAAAGCATCTTAACATGTATAGCTTGGAGGAAAGACGTAACAGGGGGGATATGATAGAAACATTTAAATACATAAAGGGAATCAACACAGTAAAGGAAGAGAGTATATTTAAAAGAAGAAAAACTACCACAACTAGAGGACATAGTCTTAAATTAGAGGGGCAACGATTTAAAAGTAATATCAGGAAGTATTACTTTACAGAGAGGGTAGTGGATGTATGGAATAGCCTGCCAGCAGAAATGGTAGAGGTAAACACAGTCAAGGATTTTAAACATGCGTGGGATAGACACAAGAAGTTAGCTAGTACTATGACTAATTGAATATTACAGGAGCTTGTAACGGATACACTGGAAGTGGGACCCTCAATGCAGAGGTGAAGGTGCAGTGCCAAAGCAGAATTTTTGGAATACAGAACCAGGATGGTGGTTTTCATCCTGACAGCTAAGTGCCTGAAGGTTGAGCCCAGGATACAAATTGCGAGGGATGTGTGAGGCAGTCTCAACAGCTTGCCATATGTGGCAGAGTTGGACATCAATCAGCTTAAGAAGACAAGTGTGGCGTACCGTGTGGCGTCTTTTTTTCTGTAGGTTCTGCCATTGATTGCACCTGATGGTACCTGGCCAGGTCAGACACCTATTTTTAGGGAGGTGTGTATGTTTATTTTTATTGTTTTTTTTTGGTGATTACTTACCCGAAGATAACTCTTGTACGTTTTGTTGCAATTTAGCTCTTTTACACTTACAAATGCTGCTTTATATATTTAGATATTGTCCACTTAGAGTGGCATATATTTGTATGCATTGGATGTTTACTGTATAGCAGGTTGCTGCATTATTGTCTGTTTAATGTATGTGTATTTCTTTTTTTCTGTACAATTTACAATTTATTTTAAAACATGATATTTATTTAAAGCATTTATATATTTTTGTACATATTTTTGGTCTCTTGGTTTTATTAAATAAGCGCTGTCTAACTCCTATAACTTGAGTATCAACTTCATTTTTATTTTAGAATCTGGTTGGTTTGGCATGAAAAGTTTTTCATCTTACCAGTTAACAGCTCCTGCAGAAGAAACATGAATAAAGTGGAGGGAATAAACAGAAACCAGCCCATCCCAAGGTAAAGGAAGTCAGAGTAAATAGGAGAGAGACAAATGGGATGAAAGGAGGGACCTAATGGAAGCTGGACAATAGGTTATATTAATATTAACGGCTAATGTGGTGAATGAAGTCAATGGCAGTTGGAACAAGCTAAGGGAACTTGAGCAATACCATAATGAAAGGGGTTTAGTGGTGAGTGAGGGAAAGAATAAAATGAATAATAAGTTAAACCAGTACAATGTCATCCACCCTGGCAAGTGAGAATATTAAAAAAGGATTCAGAAACTGTAGGGCTCAAATAGCAGAATCAGTGGACCATGCAGTGTTTCCACTCAAGGCAGTTTCCCCTGTTTGCTCTAATTCACTGAAGTTTATGTGTTTAATGCACAGTTCACATTCTGTCAACTTTATCTTTTTTCCAAAACTGTATGTGTTTCCTCTAGATCAGGGGCATCCAACTGCTCTAGATTGGAATCTTGAGAGCCACGGTCTTCCTATGTGTGTTGTTCCTATGTCTGTTATGTTGGTCTCTTTACAACTAATCAAGTCTGTAACTCCAATTTAAACTCTGTAGCAAGTACCCTGTGAACTGAAGGCATTAGGATTCTTAAGATGTAGTTATATCTTCCATGGTTTCTTTCTCCCACAAGTCTCTCCCATCCTCACTCAATATCCATGTCTTGTCTAGTGGACTGTCCAATGTAAGGGTTTCTTTTGCTAAGCGTATGTTTAAAAAGTTCAATAAGTTGATAGCGTTTGATGTTTGTTCCCTTTCTAGCATTATTATTTAGTTCACCACACATTTCATAACCAGCCAATCCAGATGTTTCCTTCCACTTTGCAGATAAGAGGGCCGAGAGCACTACACAACACCTGTAAATGTTTTCACACACAAAATATATAACCACTCAAACCACATGGAGTGGACACCTGGATTATTCACATGTCATTTTAAATATCTGTAGTACTGTGCATGGCGTGTAACACCAACTGCTCATTAATTAATGTGATTTAACATAAAAAAGCAGCATAGCATTACTCCTAACTACTTATCAAAACCCTAAGAAAAAATACTTGCATGCACAGACATCTTTAAGACAAGCTATATCTTTTAGTATACACACAGTATGCAATATTGTTCCTACTCTATGTTCATGTGTTTAATAAAATGATAACTAACTTGCTCCTCTTACTCACAGTCTCTAGCATGCCCGGACTAGGACAAAAAATAGGCCGGGGCATTTAAGACTGAGCAGCCCATTTTTATTTTATTCTTGTTAAACCAAATGGCCAATTATGACAAATATAATATACTGGTGTCTTGCTGTCTATTAGTTATATTTAGCATGCTTCAGTCACTGTAATTAATCAGTTGGCATTATATAAATATTTGATAATAAATTAAACACATAATGCAATTTATGAAGTGCAATATCTTTAATGAAAGATTCAACCTAGCACACCTACCACTCCTGTTTTTGGTCTCTTTTGTTAATAACAAATCTTTGACTGTTTAGTTAGTTTTTAGAGATGTAGAATATGTGTAAAAAAAACCCTCTCATTTAGAAACTAAGCCCTGCTTACTTAAAAGGGTAAGGCTCACTTACTTAAAGGCTCACCAAAACAACTTTAGCTTAATGAAGCATTTTTTGATCTGAACAGGCGAATGGTGATGCTCATCTGAACAATCACCAAACTGCCTTTGCCACCTAATTCGCTGTTAATGATTGCTATACATGCGTTCAGACAGCTTAAAAAAAAATTGAAAATATTTTTACTTTGCATGTAACCATCTAGCGGGGGTAAAAAAAAAATAATAACCCAAAAATATGCAGACAGATAAAAATTGCTTTGGATTCAATAGCATTGCGTAAGCAGTGATCTACAGCAAGAAAAGGGGTTAATAGCTCTTAGGAGATACTTTATAGTACTGTAATAAATGACAGTATAAAAAAATTAACCCCTAAAAAATGCACAGCCAAAAATGCACTGATGTGCAAGATCACTGCTTAAGCCATTGGGAATTATTATTTTTTATTATTGTTCTATTGTATTTTTATTATTTTATGTTATTTTCACTTAGTTTTACTATTTGATCTGTCTCTCTCACTCACTAAAATAAATGTGAGGAGAGGGAGGCAGATCCAAAGTAGTCAGATCAATATTTGTAGTGAGGCAATCGTGTGACAGCCTCCAGAGCACAGGAAGAAGCTACTTCCTGTTCTCTTACCCTTAGAAGGGCAGTGCCACCCAGATACCAAGAGCGTGCTTTTTTTAAAGTGCTGCTGACTGCCTCGACTTGCGAGGCAAGTCAGTAACACTTGCAGAGCCATAGGAAGCGATTAAATTCGATTCCTATGCTCGTTTTTAACACCTGTCGGTTTAAAGGCCTTTGAAACCGGCATTTCAATCACTCTCTGGAGCGATCGAAATGCTGACAGGTGTTTTCAGTGCTCGTTTTGTGTCATTAACGCTTTGCCACACAGGACGGACATAGTTAATCCTGTGTTGGCAAGGGGTTAAAGTGTTGGCCCGGATGGCGCCCAGTCTGGGCCTGGTCTTTATGGACTGAAAAAGCATCAGTCATATTTTTTCGTGATCAGTGTCAAAATAATAGTGTTGGCAGATAAGAACCACATGGCCCATCTATTCTGCTCAATTTCTGCCTGAAAAAAAATCAGAATAATTTCATTTGTCCATAGTTTTATCTTATATCTATAATAGCCTTATACATGCGTATACTCTTTCACTATATTTACTATATTAGTTATTTCCACTTCCCTTTCAAAGTAACACAGTGTTCATTGATAAATCTCTAAAAATGTTTTATACTTTGTGATTTTTTTTCAGTATGTATGTGAAACTTGAGCATGTAGCTATGTTCTAAAAAAGGCAGTGTAATATCTACTTGTTTTGTAGACACAATCATCTAGTGGGTATACTGCTGTCCTTCTTGGTGTTTTCATTTTGAGTCTTCTATAGGCAAAGTGTCCTTGGCAAGGACTGTGAAGGTTCATAGGGCATCATAAAATTAACCATCACTAAAAGGGGAGTTGCAGGTGAGATCAGGCAAGCTGAGGTGAGATGAAAATATTCCTGGACCACACACTACCTGACCTTCCAATGAGGGCGCATTGCACTGCCACTCCACCCCCTCGCATACTGCCCTTCAGAGTAATACCCAGCACTCCCAGAAGAAAAGCGGCCACAGGCAGGAGCAGCTAAACATGGTCTGTGCAATCTAATAGACACAGACCACTTTGGACATTGAGTAACCACCTCCCTGCAGGTGCCATGAAAGGTAATAAAGCATGGAGCATGGTGCTGGGCCAGCACTGATATATACTGCCATGTGGGCTTGTATATTTGTGAGACAGCCTGTCTGTGTGTGTGCGTGTCTGCTCATTGGCAACATATAGATATGCTTCTCACTGGCATGATATACAAAGATAATGCATGTACTTCTCCATTGGCATGACACAATGCTTTTACTGGTCATTGGTAGTATATACCATTTTGACTTTTCTATTTTTATAAAATCTTGCATATAAAGTTGCTGCTCATAAGCATCATATGCATCATTTATGATTTGATTGCTCCCTGCTTATATTATATATACCTATTACTAAATTGGTATCATAGAAATCATGTTTATGAATGTACTGCATATATTATATATGCCTATTGTTCATTGTCATCATATATATAATTAATATACCCATCCAAGCATGTGTGCTCCATTTACTCCATGTCTATTAAATCTGCCATGGGCTCTAGCTAAAGATGCTTTGGAGACCTAGCAATGCCACTGAGGCATATTGAGGGAAGCATGGCCTAACAATGTCCAGCACAATGGGTAACCTTCCCTGATCTGTGCTAGCTTAGTCAGCGGCAAAGTAAGTGCCCTACACCTTAATAATTGAGCTGGTGGTAGTTAATTTGTTTTCTCATTTGTGTACATGAAGGAAAATGAGTAATATTCATTTCTTTTATGGCTACTGTGGTCACCAACTGTGTTGTAAATGTATGGCACATGGTGGTTTTATATGGTTACATGGTAGAGTGGGGGGCCTATGAACATTTTTGCACTGGGGTCCAGTAGTTTATTGTTATTCCTGAAACACAGACACACACACACACACACACACACACACACACACAATATGGGCTTCTAACCTTGTGCTGGCTGCATGCAGGATGCTGTACCTTAGCTCTCTGTGAAGGAGGGAGAGATTTATGAACTTCTAGCCTATCAGGAGAGTATAAAAGCCACTCCTGATAACTATTTTTCTTTCCCATCTATGAATCACTAACCATTTCACCATTTTGTTTTTAATGTACATCATAAGAACCAAGAACAGTAAGCTTGCAAGACATGCAAAAACTAGCAGATCAGAAAAAAATGGCATCACAAGGAATGAACTTTGATAACGGAACTATTTTAGTATTTCCCACCATCTTGAAGATTGGGACATGTCATCAGTTAATTTAAAGGCAAGATTAGGGGGAAAGGTAAGCAGTTATGCTCTTATTTTATAAAATGTTCAGTATTGTATGTATAAGAGTGGTAAGGTAGAATTGTGTAGGAATGCCCAGGGCTGGTACAAGGAGGTTTGCCACCATAGACAAAACCTAATTTTGTTGCCTATTGGCTCTGCCCCTTGTGTTCCACCCATGGCACCCGAGACGGAGCCTAAGTTTGGCATCCCATCGTTTAGATGGAGTTACATCATGTCAGACAATGAGTTAATGACTCTACCTCATGTATCAGTCTGTTCTAGTTTGTATAACTGAGTATGTAGTTCCCTTCTATCAGTATCTAGTGCTACGTAATTTGTTGGCGCTATATAAATTAATGTTCAATGCAATGTAATTAAATGGACAACTATAGGCATCTTTGCTTCATCAGAGCTATATATCTGTTGGAAAAAAAAATTCCAGATGTGTGCTTTGCAAGGCTCCTGTGCAATATAAGGTGCATTGTTTGTATTTTCTCATTAAAGAAGTTCTGTATAAACAATCAACACTTAATGCAATCATTCAATTAAACATATACATTTTTGCTACAGTTGACCTTTAAAAACAGATGCTTCCTCTATCAGTTTCGATCTTCAAATGTTTAGACAGTGTATTCAATGAATGAACATTGGGAGTTCAGTATCAGGATTGGTATCACAAGGCCTTGTGTAGCTACATGCAAGACTGCCATCAGAATTCTTTGAACCTTGCGCTATACAGCCTGTTCGTCCTTTAAATCTGTAGTAGGTCGTTTCAGGGTTACACTGTTCATACTTTTCCCTTGAAACTTTCATGTCAAATTCACAATACAATTTGACATAAGAAGGTTCAATTCGGTTACCTGTCAGAAAGCATCAAAGTGAAATGGATGAGAGTATTCAGACCTGTGTTTATTTAGGAACAAACAGTAATATAATACTCTTTGTAAAGAAACAAAAAAGATCAACAAATCATCTGTCTGCTAGTACATAGCATTGTTATTAGTTTTTTATTGTCACAGTGAAGTGGCACATACATCAGCAGGTGACTACTGAGGTAAACCAGTCTCCAGTAATGTATAACAGTAGTATGTCCAGTGTCTTTTAAAGGTTTTATTTTCATTAATTTTAAGAGTCTCTTGTATATTTTGGTGGTAAAGTGGTTTTATCTCCCATGTTACAGACACAGTCAGAATGTCATGTCGTATTATGCAAGATCTAAATCGGCACATTGGTGATTTAATCTTCAATGTTTGTGTTTATTTCCAGTGATTACTCACTAATACTGGATAGTGGATACATAGTACAGGATAATATTCGAACCCTCTTTTAACGTCACTGTATGAAAAATATTTTAACCTTAATTTTGCTAATTAAAGGTCTGAGTCAATTTTTTCCACTGCTACTTTCCCCTCAATTATTTTCTGAATTGTTATATTTTTCTTGCTATTAACATGAATAGATTTTATCTTAACTCTTCTGACTTCTAATTCCATGCCTATATATGTATGTTCAGGGACACATGTAAAGATAACATGGCTCCTCCAAAATGTTTAATTCATTTGTATTTAGAGGTAAATAAATTCATTAATCAAGGTAGTGCATATGGGGTCATATCCTTGTTTAACTGTTCTACAGTTTACATTCTGCACCCTTGCTATACAAGTGGTGGGGAAAAAACTTGCATATTTTAAGTATAATTATCATTTGGAAGACTTTTAAACAAAAACAATATATTAAAATGATGCTGAAGTTCAATCTTGACATTTGAGAGATAATTAACCATACTTCATTACAGATATTAATATTGTAATCACTAAATAACGTTTTATAATCATTTAACTTTAATATACATGAAAAAATTAGATAATTTTCAAGGAACGGAGCTTAACCTACAAGAGGGTCACTCCTAACTAACATACAATGGGGGTCATGTATAAAGGTGGGGCACATACAGATTATAGTGCTATCAGCGAGTGCGCCTATGTATAAACTAAACTACCAACAAAATTCAATACAATGAATGTACAGTCTGGTTGTGCCGGCGCTCATTTCGCCAGTGCAGCCAATGTATAAAATGTAGGCGCCTGATTAGTGTCTGAGAACATCTGCCAAACAGCATTTGGTGGTGGTCCCTTTACCACACTGCAAAGTGTTGAGATTTATAAAAGGTGCAATAGCCATTCCCTTTTATACCTCTCCCAACACTTTGCAGTACACGACCGACATTGTGGTAATAGTTTTCTTTTGGTTGTGAGAAATGAAAGTGAAGAGTAGACATAAATAGGTTCATGCATTCCCACGTCTAATTATTGGCAAATAGAGTAGAACCATAACCCCATAACTCCTGCACCCATACATGTTTATTATGCACTGCGTTGCTCTTCCAGGCAAAGGACACTGTTATAAAAGAGTAAACAGGGCTGGTACAAGGAGGTTTGCCACCATAGACAAAACCTAATTTTGTTGCCCTGTTGGCTCTGCCCCTTGTGTTCCGCCCATGGCACCCGAGACGGAGCCTTTGTTTGGCATCCCATCATTTTTTAAATGTAAAAACAACACCATTTCTATCCCCAAATAGCTTGCCAGTACCATCTATGTCCCCAAACTGTGTGTCATTGCCACCACTGTTCCCAGCTTGCCATTGCCACTACTGTTCGCAGCTTGCCATTGCCAGCACTGTTCCCAGCTTGCCATTGCCATTGCCATTGCTATTCATAAGCAGCTCGCCTGTACCATCTCTGTCCACTAGACTCCCTGATGTCTAATTGGGGCAGCATCGGATGATGTCCCTACAACACTTGGCACAGTGTTACACTGTATTTGGTGCAATGTCACATTAGCAACAAAACTATTCTTTAACACTGAAAAAACTTGTCCCAAAGAACATGGACACAAAGCTAAACTATGTAAATTAAACAATCCTCAAAATACATGTAGACCAAATTATGTTATAACCCGACTCGTCATAGAAGTATCGCAGAATGTGGTTTGATCCTTGTAGCGGAGATGCAATATTACCCAGGTTATCTCCGCTTATAATCCAAGTGAGACTCAGGAACAAGTAAATCGTAAATCCAAAGGCAGGGTTTCCAGCAGGTCAAATACAGCAATATCCCAACAGCAATCCCAATAACTGGACGACACACAGTTTCAGGAGCATAACTGACAAGAACTGTTTAATGATACAGAAACACAGAATATATACAGTTGAACATCTTGACAAACCAGATTAGACAAAGGAACTATAACAGGATTATAATTTAACCTAAGGAGATACAAAGGGAAATCCTGCCTCACACCTTTCAGGATACAAAGGTGCCCAGCTCAGATACACACAGGAAACTAAATGACTTACATAAGACAATGGGAGAGGTGACAAAAACAGGGATTAAAGATAGGATCCAATCTTAACTTGGGGAAAACACAGTGAATAGGACAAAGACTTGGATCCTAGTAATTACAGTACATTCCTCTGCTTGGGAGATAATTGAGTTAACCTTTGTATCAGCTCAATTATCTCCAAGCTAAAATATACAGGTTCTATACAATATTAATAACTTTCAAAATATGCATCACATTCACATAAAACATACATTTTCAGAATCAGCATACTTTAAATATGAAAATAACTAAAAATCAAACAATTCCACCCAGAAGTTCCAAAGTTACCTTTTTGGGCATTTTTAAAGGGCCACACACCCCAGGGCCATAGTCACAGGGGAGGAGGCTGGCAAACAGGCCTCTCCAAGACCAAGTGGCGAAGGGCACTTCGTCACACATCTCCCCTTTTGGGGGGAGACTAACCAGGTACCTGACCTTCTGTCGGTCAGTACCTAAGTTAGTCGATTCACCCACCCTCAGTAAACAAGTGCCAGAGTAGCCCACCCACAACAAACAATTACTGCACATAGGTATTCCTCTGGGATAACTGGGCAACACGCTGTGGGGGCTTGGGGGGCAGAGGCCAGCTGCGCTCTGCCCCAATGCCAGAGCTTCTGTTAGGGTAGCCTGGTGGGGACTTGGCTGTAGAGGGGAGACATCACTTTCCCCCTCCTCCTTGTACTCCTGCGATTGTAGCTGGGGATTTGGACCGGCTGTCCAGCATCCCTGTGGGTCAGGCACAGAGACCACGGTCCCATCTGCGCCGTCTGGGAGATTGGTGTCTCCCCTTAGTAGGTTAAGCTGCAGCTGGGGAGAGAGGGTGCCGTGCTCCTCTCCCTGGAACACAGGCTGCCCCTGGAGAGGGAGACCGACTGTCTCCACTTCCATAATATTGTCCTGCTGCTGGGGAGAGAGGCCGACTGTCTCTGCTCCCTGTAGGACACACTGCTGCTGGGGGGGAAGGATGACACTTTCTTCCCCCTGGGGTGCATCTTGCTGCTGGGGAAGGGGGTCGCCTGTCTCCACTCCCAATACAATACTCTGCCGCTGGGGAGAGAGACCGGTTGTCTCCTCTCCCTGAAACTCACCCTGCCGCTGGGGAGTGAGGCCGATTGCCTCCACTCCCTGTAGGGTACACTGCTGCTGGGGACAGAGGCCGGCTGCCTCTTCTCCCTTCAGCTTACACTGCCGCTGGGGAGAGAGACCGGTTGTCTCCTCTCCCTGAAACTCTCCCTGCCGCTGGGGAGTGAGGCCGATTGCCTCCACTCCCTGTAGGGTACAATGCCGCTGGGGAGAGAGGCCGGCTGCCTCTTCTCCCTGCAGTTTACACTGCTGCTGGTGAGAGAGACCGGTTGTCTCCTCTCCCTGGGACTCACCCTGCATGGGTATCCACAGTGGCGACCTGTACAACTCAAGCTCGAGGCACCTTGCCGCTTGGTTCTCCACATAAGTCTTAAAAGCCTGGTACGGTACCTTTGGTTTGTTCTCCTGTACCATGGGCACAATCTGGTTCCTCTCTGGAGTTTGTTGGACCTTCTGTCGTAGTACAAACTCCTGTACCTCCGTCATGGTTTTGGCGATAATCTCTGTTGGTGGGTTTTCCCCATAAAATGACAGCCGGAATTGCAATTCTCTTTTAAATTCCAACTGCCCCTGTTTAATCTGCACCAAAGCCGGACCCTCTTCTGCTCTGTACTCCGCCATGACTTCTGCAACCAGGACTGCCTTGGTCTTGTTGCTGGCAGGAATACCCCTTGCTTCCAGGAGGTCCTTTACAGTGGATCAATTTAAAGTGGTGTAATTGATCTCCATCCGTGATCCATCAATGCTGTTGTCTTTCCTGGTACTTGCTCCTCTGTGGGTCTGGATCCCAGCGCTGCCAACCAATGTAGCGGAGATGCAATATTACCCAGGTTATCTCCGCTTATAATCCAAGTGAGACTCAGGAACAAGTAAATCGTAAATCCAAAGGCAGGGTTTCCAGCAGGTCAAATACAGCAATATCCCAACAGCAATCCCAATAACTGGACGACACACAGTTTCAGGAGCATAACTGACAAGAACTGTTTAATGATACAGAAACACAGAATATATACAGTTGAACATCTTGACAAACCAGATTAGACAAAGGAACTATAACAGGATTATAATTTAACCTAAGGAGATACAAAGGGAAATCCTGCCTCACACCTTTCAGGATACAAAGGTGCCCAGCTCAGATACACACAGGAAACTAAATGACTTACATAAGACAATGGGAGAGGTGACAAAAACAGGGATTAAAGATAGGATCCAATCTTAACTTGGGGAAAACACAGTGAATAGGACAAAGACTTGGATCCTAGTAATTACAGTACATTCCTCTGCTTGGGAGATAATTGAGTTAACCTTTGTATCAGCTCAATTATCTCCAAGCTAAAATATACAGGTTCTATACAATATTAATAACTTTCAAAATATGCATCACATTCACATAAAACATACATTTTCAGAATCAGCATACTTTAAATATGAAAATAACTAAAAATCAAACAATTCCACCCAGAAGTTCCAAAGTTACCTTTTTGGGCATTTTTAAAGGGCCACACATCCCAGGGCCATAGTCACAGGGGAGGAGGCTGGCAAACAGGCCTCTCCAAGACCAAGTGGCGAAGGGCACTTCGTCACAATCCTAATTTATCTTTTCGTCCCCATATTGACAAGCTCTCATCAAAGCTGTATCCGAGTATTGGCTCTCTATACAGGAACAAATCTAACAGTAAGGAAACGCAGCAAATGTTAATGCAGATCTAAGACTATGGGGATATGGTATAGGATTCTAGACTCATCTCTATAAACTTGACACTCTGTGCAATGCAATGTGCCAATTTGTCCTCAGATAATAACATCAATGCAAAATGTTAAGAGATAAAATGCCTGACCCTTGCCTCCAGGCACACTCTCCACCTAACGTGCTTAGTGCATAATTACTACTCTGGAAAGCTCCCCCCCTACCTGAGCAGCATGCTAACTCTTACTCCCTGCATATCCTACAATCTCAGATCCTGCACCCACCCCTTACGGACAATCCTTCACTTCAAAGAAGCAGGTTGAGCTGAGTTCTCTTTTAGAGCTCCTCATATGTGGTATATTCTCCCCAATTTCGTCAAATCAAGCCCCCAGAAAACTCATGGCTCCCGGGTTCTAAAAACAGAATGTACCTGTTATTAGAGTACAAACTCTCATATATCCTGTACATGTGTATTGTTATTTTCTTTATTTTTATGTATAAATATTTATTTACCCTTGTGTCCTCTTTCCTGTTTAAATTGTGGCAGTATGGCCAAGTTCTTGACAAGAAACTTTTCACAAGGTACTTAGTGCTGTGCTTTACAGAGATAAATAAAAGAAAAACATCCGACAAATCTCACAGCAAATGTAAACACACAGGCTTTTCCTTCAAATCTCAGGTCCTTAGTCTTAACTACCTCCTCTCTCCTTGTTGTCAGAGGCTTCAGAGACTGACATGCTGTTAACACCTTCGTGACAATGGACGTGTCAGGCACGTCCTGCCCGGAACTCTGTTCAAGCGTTTTTCGCGATAGCCAGCACCAAAATTTATTTTCTGGGGCACCCACGATCGTCCCATGGAGCGATCGTGGGAGCCATATTGACGGAGCAGCATATGGTTATGCCCTCTGGAGGTCTGAGCTTCGGAAGAGAAAGTAAATTCACTTCCGTCGATCTGAATATGCTGCTTGACTGCCCCTAGTGGTAGCCAAGCAGCATAGCAATGTAAAAGAATTAAAATATATATTTAATTAGTATAAAACTTGTATTATAGTTAGATTAGCCTATAGGGTTAAAATTAAATAATTTTTAGCATAAGGGATAGGGTTAAAATTAAATTAAAATATATTAAGGTATAGCATTAGGGTTAGAGTTGGGGTTAAATTCAGTGTTAGGGTTAAATTTTGGGTTCGGGTTGGGGTCAAAAGTTCAATATAGGAAAAAAAAGAAAAACATTTTTTTTGGTTTTTGTCCCATAACTCGCAAAAAAATACCGAAAAATATCGAAAAATATTGAAACATGCATATTTCTGTACTCGGGACAACATTTAGAAACTATTTAGATGGGGTCTTTTTTAATGATTGTATGTGTGTAAATGATATTTTAGGTCAAAGTTAGAAAAAGTGGGTTTTTTAAACATTTTTCATCATATTTTATGATTTGTTTTGTAGTAAATTATAAGATATGATGAACATAATGGTATCTAACGAAAACCCTTCTTATGATGAAAACAACATTTAATTTGTGTGGGTACAGTATGTGAGAAAGAAGAAAATTGCAGCTAAACATTAACACCCCAGAAATGTCAAAACGGCCATTGTCACCAAGGGAAAGTCAAGGTGAAAATGTCTTGTCACTAAGGGGTTAAGAGAGTAAACATAATAATAAAAATACAAATAATAATACATATAAAATACATCAACATTGAAATCAAAATAAAAGGAGAAAAGAGGAGAAACAAAAAACAAAAAGCAATGAGAATAACTAAATAAAAATAATGAGTAAATGTACTAGTGACAATATAGACAAATAGTATATTCATATACAAACATATCATAATATAAGGAGATATCAATAGGAATTAATGGTAGCATTGGAAAGTGCAGTGGTTATGCTCTTAAATAGAAAGAGTTACCAGTCTGCTTTAAAAGAAGCTAGTTCCAACTGCCAGACACAATGAGAAGCACCATTGCCAGTGGATCTATAATGTCCAGTAGTGTCAGAAGGTTGTGCCTTGAATAATTAGGGGCCAGAAATGGACCAAGAGGGAATCTCCTATACCAGCAAAAATGGTAGTGCTATTTTGATTCAAAATATTTGGTGAAAGATGAAGATTATCTCTTGTATAGTACACATACTTTTTTTCCAGTGTGATTTGATGCAGGTATTCTGCATTAATCATTTTTTTTTATATATCTGACTCAAGCCCTCCCCTAGTGATTACTCTGCATGTATACTACAGGTGCTGCAGCATGTATTTATTAGACACTGAGAATATAATGTTTTGTTTCATTTAGTCACTTCATCTGCTTGGATTTTTTGGATTGTTATACAAATATATTTCATTGTATTTATTTATATGTATTCTTAGTAATTAAAACTGACAAAGTCCTCCGTTTGTACTGGTTATCCCCTATTATCCCTTATTTGCTTATGCAGCCTTTTTCGTATAATATTTTTCTGGAAAATAAATAATATTTTTGTGAGATAAAATGAGTAAAAAGACACAACTAGATTATAATAGACATCACCCATAAATATTGTGCTACACTGTAAGTACCCAAGACTAATCTAGGCTACCTTAATATGATCTAGGGTGTGCCCCTTCTCAACTTGTGTTATACAACAATGGCTAGTAATGTCCTAAAATTCATTTTCAGTTGAAATCTCATTTACCTCATAGTCACTACTACACATTTTGCAAAGCCAGCAGCCAGACCATTTTGAAGGAGTTCCTCATATGAAAGTCAACTAATCCTGAAATTTTATGGCCACCTCAGCAAAATTGCCCAAACTGCACACCTCATGTACAACTTTAGACAAAAAAAATGTAAACTCTCAGACAGCGTATATGGGATCTTTGCTCACTAGGCCTGTGAGACTATTACAGCACATGGCAGTGGTCGCCCCTACACACATTAGAAGTGATACCAACAATTCGGCCGAGGACTCTGAAGATGCCCAGAAAAGAAGCAGTTGCTCCAATTTCGATGCTACCCAGCCTTCTTAGAAATCATTGTGCAACTAAATGACAAGGATGCTGCGATGGAACCCTCCATCACTGAAGTTCTTAGAGAGAAATAATGGCCTGACTCCTCCCTATAGATTATGGGCCCTGGCATTGAAAGTGGGTTCTGTTTTTGGGGTAGCGGGTAAGTTTGCACTTCGAAATTGACTTTATATGCTGTTGTTACCCCTTTACTCATGCTCCCAGATTGTGCCCTCTGTAATCCTCACTCACCTTGGCTTATGTGCTATAACTATGTTTAATGTGGTTATTTAGTCAGATTCTGTTAGTTCCTGTTTGGTTGTATGTTAATATGTGGGTTGAGTTATGTTAACTTGATTATGTCTGAATATGAGAGACTGTTGCTGTTCAATAAATGTTCATTCCTGTTCTGCTCCTATACTGGTGTTGTCTGGTACTTGGAGTAAATGGCTGAGGGTCCTGTCTGGTGAATTGGAGCAGTTACCTACAACACTGGTTCTGTATGGTGGCTTGGGGTGGCTGATACAAGGAAGCAGAGCTTTGACAGAGGTACCCAGTCGGCGTACTAGCGGGTCCGTCACAGATGCCTCTTAGGACTTTAAACTGAGACAGCAACTCAATCTCAGTGCTGTGGAACATGCACGAAATTTATTTTTCTGTGGTATCACCAGGTTTACCCACCTTATTCTTCACATCCCTTCCTCAAAGACTATGTCTGTTTATAGATTGGCCATCCATAGGAATGATCTCTTCTGACAAATGTTCTAGACTGCACTACCTTCTTTCTGGAACATAGTAATTCCCCTCCCCCCAGAGCACTAACCGCACTCCGATAAGGAGTAAAGGTGTGCACAGCCCCATGATCACTATAGGTGATCTTTTTCTGCCCATTTTTGTGCTGCGCACACTAGCTCCAGCTTGTGTTCCCTCGCTTGGGTCACCCTTTTCCCATTCCCCCCTTTTTCTCTTCCTCCTAATTCTATCTCTCCCTCTTCACTGTTCACTTCTGCTCATTTTAACTCTATGCTTCATCTCTACTGTATTTAGTACCCCGAAATGTTCACTGAACCTTCGATTCTTAGATGTTTCAATAGACTGAGTTTTGTAGGTTGGAACACATGTGCGTGCAGTGACCTATTCTTTCAGTTTATAATGTTTGGTAGAGGTTCAATAGTTTGGTACCCTCTTATTCCTGAGTCAATGTCTGTTATACTTGTGGTGTGGAAGTTACTAATATCACAACCAGACTCACCACATAGTTAAATGTTATGTCACTTTTATTTTCTACAAAAGTAAACAAAAAAGCTCCTATGTTGGTACAATGTACAAAAGGTTTGTAACTATGATCATACTACCAATGGAAATGTAAACTGCACATGCCACAATTATCCGTTACAATAAAAATGATATTATAAAAAACCTTGGCTGTGCCTTCTAACACATATTTTATGAAACTATTCTCTGTGGTATTATACACTGCCATGGTAACTCTAAGTGGCTTTTGCGGTTCCAGTGTTACTGCTTTCAGATGTTGTGTCTGCTACAAATAGTAGAGATAAATGATTATTCCACTGTACACAAATGGCAAAGGGCTTGTCAGTGCAATACACCAAGTATGAGTCATCCTGAAGGAGTAGGAGGTGTTGCCATAGCAACTGCTTCCTTTATGTGGTCCCTGATATTCTCAGCAAACTCTGTATTTCACTGCTTCTGGCTTCTATATCCTGTTCTAAGTCCTTTTCATAAACCTTACATACCATGTAGCAATGTCTATCTTTGCATGTGTCTTATAATTAGACAGAAGAAAGAGGAGACTGATGGTTATATCAGTATTGCATGAATGTGGTTTTGAAAACTGGATAACAAAAATGCAAATATAACCAATATGTTTTTAAATAAAATTTGAATTATAAGTTAAGTTCTCTCTCATTCAACTAATTGGTACATGAATTATAGTGAAACCAACTCTCTCTACATACAGTGTTGTTCTAAGAAACTATAAAGAACCTCTCAGTTTTGGACACAGGTTCTGTAAAATACATTTGAGCTACTGAGGTATCTTTTACTAGAGTGAAAGCTGCCCAATTTATCACACATTAGAGCATCTAAACCAGTTTTACTAAGTTACTTCTGATTGCAAGTGCACAGTCAACCAAATTTCAGTGCATCCATCATGGAATGGAAAGCCTGGGGAGTGATCTGTCTTTACTGACTCCAGAAAAAAAGCGTTTAATGTAATTTTAAAGAATAACTTGTTGGGCACTGAGAGGCACACAGACATCCAGATCTATTTGACTTCTGATTAAAAGGGGAGGTCTGAATATAAAGGAATTGTCTTTTTCAGTAATAATGATTCAATAGTAATAGTAATAGTTTATTGGATAAACTGATTGTTTATTGGATAAACTGATTGTGAGTTTGAAGCCAAATTCTCAACATGTGGGACCCTTTGGGGTACTCCTAATGAGCCCTAGGGAGACATGGTTATCTTTTTCATTATGAAAAATGGTGTTTGCTACCAAACAGATGCAATCGATGCACATACTGAGGAAGGAGGTTGAAGAACACTGCTATATTTACTTAAAAATATTGTGACACAGTCAGTCAGCAGTGCTTACCTTCAAATTAGCTTTACTAGTAATAGTCAGTCAATGTAATCAAACCACGCCAGTTATCACTTATAATCTTTAGTTCATAAAAACAATTGATTTTTGTAAAACCATTAAAAAAAAAACCCACTATCATTTTGAAATAATGTAGTTTATCTAAAGTTAACTATTTCTTCAGAGTAAATAATAAACTGTACACTAACACAAACATCAGAAATTGGTACTATTTAACATCTTTGCTGTGGCCAATCACCTTTGTACGGACCTCATAAATCACTCAGCATCGTGATTATTTGAGAAATCTGTAATTTGAGGTCTTAAACTATGGGGGGGGGGGGGGGGGGATAGGATGACCTATTATTTGAACAATACAGTAATATCCTCACAGTGTCCACCAGATGTTTTTCACTTGGTCCTTAAGCAGGTGTGGAGGAAGCCTGACTATGGCAGTACACCCATCAAATCGTTAAGAATAACTGAGCATTGGGGAATTGTTTAAAACCTGGGTTTAGAAGATCTTAAAGGGACACAAAACTTGTTTCCCTTGTCTGGGCCTTCTATTACAGAAACACAAGTGAAAAATAGCCTTTGAACATCTTAAACAACATTTCATCAGCTTTGCTGAAAGCTATTTTGAGACTTTGAGTTTGCCATTCCGGTTAAAGACTTAACACTTCCTTGAAAACATATATATTATTATTAGTTTTTCTATACATTGGAACATAATAATATAACCCGCAAGTCTTTTCATTTTGGTGTGTATGTGTCAATGGGCACATGGTTTAATGCCAATCACATGGTCCTGATCGCATTCTCTAGTACTGGGACACAGGAGAAGGTGTAGTGCGCATGTCCAGCATTGTGCGCATGCAGAGTGGAGACTGACAGTGCAATCGTGCATTCACACATATACAGTCACACAGTGTTACACATGGATGCTGGCACACCATGTGAATACAAGTCATGTACAGTTACACACAATGTGGAACACACTCATATACACACTCACAGTCAGACATACACACCCATTTATGCACTCACATATATACACTATTATAGACACAATCACAGTCAGACATACACACTCACACACAGGGCCGGTGCAAGGATTTTCGTCTACACAGGCGAAGGTGACCCACCACGTCTCCCACACCATTAATTAACCCTCCATACATATATAGATATATATATAAAAGTATAATGTATAGTGTAAAAAATAAATACATCTAAATATTCAACTCGCATGCTCTAAATATGTCACACTGTCAGGAACTGACCATGCCTGGACTTGAACTCTGACTTCCATGTTCCTAGCCCTCTTCTTTACCAGTTCGCCAGCCTGTTGATTACATTTTTGCCTATATTCTAGTAACAATGAATATACAAAGCCTTGTTATTATCATCAACTCTCCTCACCTGTGTCAAGTCATGTGCTCACTCTCAGCCTATAAAAGCCTCTTCCTGTGAACCTACCTTTGCCAGATTATTGTGGTTCCTGCCTGCAGTATATCAAGCTTTCTATTGATCGTTACTTACCTGTTACCGATTTGGACTGTCTCACTACTCTGCTTTCTCCTACCCACTGACCTTGGCTTGCCTGACTACGCTTATACTCTTTGTTCCAGCCTCACAGCTCTGCTAAAAGACCAGATTGTTACTCAAAGCTCAGGGGCTCAACCACCTGGGTAACGAGTGGCTACTTCTGGCAGAAGACCTTGCTGATCTGGCTGCTGGACTCCAAACCTGCTAACATCAGTATCATTACACACACATTGAAACCCTTAAACACAAAGACACCCTTGCAGTCACACACAGAGACACACTTACACAGACAGTGACACACTTAAACACCCTTACACAGACACAGTGACACACTTACACACACACACACACACACACACAGTGACACACTTACACACACACACACACACACAGTGACACACTTACACACACACACACAGTGACACACACACACACACACACACACAGTGACACACTTACACACACACACACACAGTGACACACTTACACACACACACACACAGTGACACACTTACACACACACACACACACACAGTGACACACTTACACACACACACACAGTGACACACACACACACAGTGACACACTTACACACACACACACACACACAGTGACACACACCCTTACCACTTACACACACACACAGTGACACCAATACACACATAACCTGAGACACACTATTTTGCCATGCAATATGCCAGTATTTAGCCACTCAATATGCCAGTATTTTCCCCTCAACATGCCATTCATTATGCCAGTATTTTCCCCTCAATATGCCATTCTTATGCCACTTAATATGCCAGGATGTTGCCCCTCAATATGCCATTTTATATCCCAGGATCTTGCCCCTCCAATGTGCCATTTAATATGCCAGGATTTTGCCCCTCAACATGCCATTTAATATGCCAGTATTTTGCCATTTAATAAGCCAGTATTTTGCCATTTAATATGCCAGTATTTTCCCCTCAATATGCCATTCTTTTGCCACTTAATATGCCAGGATGTTGCCCCTCAATATGCCATTTTATATCCCAGGATCTTGCCCCTCCAATGTGCCATTTAATATGCCAGGATTTTGCCCCTCAACATGCCATTTAATATGCCAGTATTTTGCCATTTAATATGCCAGTATTTTCCCCTCAATATGCCATTCTTTTGCCACTTAATATGCCAGGATGTTGCCCCTCAATATGCCATTTTATATCCCAGGATCTTGCCCCTCCAATGTGCCATTTAATATGCCAGGATTTTGCCCCTCAACATGCCATTTAATATGCCAGTATTTTGCCATTTAATATGCCAGTATTTTCCCCTCAATATGCCATTCTTTTGCCATTTAATATGCCAGGATTTTGACACTCAATATCCCAGGATTTTGCCCCTCCAATATGCCATTTAATATTCCAGGATTTTGCCCCACAATATACCATTTAATATGCCCGGATTTTGCCCCTCCAATATGCCCGGATTTCTCCCACCTCCTCAGTACTTACCTCCGTCCTGCTCTGTCTCCCGGTGTTCTGTTGCTGTGAGGAAAGTGTTGTGCGCTCCCCTCTAGCCGCGCGGCTTCAATAAAGTTTGTTGAAAAAAAGTTTAAACAAACTTTATTGAAGCTGTGCGGCTTCAACGCTGCACAACGCTTCCCTCACAGCCATGGACCTGCACAGCAACAAGGAGGTTAGTAAAGGGGCCTGGGGGCGCGGGCGATTCCCCCCCCTTGGGGCGCCCTAAGGAAGCCGCCTGTGGCAACTGAACTGGCGCATACTTTGCTCATGCTGCGTCCACCAATCCTACGCGTCCCTGCATATAGTGCTTGAAACACAGATCCAGCTGCGCTCCAGACATCCTGGGCAAGGTGAACCCCCAGTTAACTGCCACACAGAGCTGAGGACAGGTATATTAGTTCCGCTATCCACACCAGTCACGTAGGAAACAGTGTGCAGAAGCAGGTCTGTGCCCTCCTGAGCATTGGGTGTATGTGAAATAAGTGTGGCTCATTCAAACAATGGTGCTATGAAGGTTGATGTGAGCAGCGTGCAGGACTAGTCTTGCAGGTCTATGCCAAAAGGTGACACAGATCTACACTCCTTGGCAGGACCAATAATAAGGGAGAATGCAGGGTCACTCGCACCATAAAACAAAACAATATATAAAATCATTGGTCCTGTCCGTTTCCACTATCTTTGGGGCATCATGGCGGGGATGCTTTAATGCAGCTGCTTCAACGCGACCGTTTGTACGATGGCCAGTTCATCGCGCGAGAGGTCATCTTAGAGACTTCATCGTGGGTCAATCCATCGTGGGATCACGTACAAGGTGAGTATTATTAGTATTAGCATTGAGTACTTTTATTGCAGTGTTGCATAATAAGAAGGTATACATTTTGCAGCCATATGTACAATTTTTTCCATATATACATTTTATACACTGCAATTATACACTTATTATACACATTTTATACACTGCAATAAATGTACTCAGTGCCTTTATTACAAAAGTATACCTGGACATTAGCGAGCACTTACATATTGTAGGCAGCAGTTGTGTGTTTATGTGTGGGGGTTGGGGGGGGAGGGTGCGATTGCATGCCAGGGAGTTGGGGGGGGGGGGGGTCCAGGGTGCCCAAGCAAATTCTTACCCAGGGTCTAATCAATATTAAAGATGGCCCTGGCCATTTTCACTTCGTCATTAACAGATGCCATAGCAAGTTTGCAGATTAAAATGATTTGAAAGTAACAATGTGCTACTTGTACTAATTGCCTAATAATTAAAAAAAAATAAGCAAAAAAACAAACATTGGTACACTCAAATTCCCGATAAATATTTGAACCTATTTTGCAGGTTTTTTCATTAGTCGTTGTAGATGGCTAAAAGATTTTTCAAGTAAAAGTTGGAAAAAGTAAAGTTTAAAAAAAAAAAAGTTTCACTATTTTATTATTTTTATAATAAATCATATGATATAATTCAAATAATATACAAAGAAAACAAAAAGGAGTGATTGGGTGTCAGCTAGAATGAGAACATATGGACTCTAGACGTAGTACTGGCTGAAAAGTAAATTTATTAGAAAAAAATGTACAGTCACAGTAGCAAAAAAGTGCTCACCTACACAGGGGATCAAAACGCGTTGACCAGAAGAGTTTTGTTGGGTCATCATTGATGTGACCTCCATATGTTCTTGTATTCCACACAAGTTGGGTTTGTTAAATTTGATTAAATATTTCCTGGAGAAATGTTCAAAGTATTGATTAGCACGAGTTGATTTTTTTGCTTAACGTTTCTTAGGTTATTCTCACACATTTTTTCTATTTCATGGTGTTTATTATCTCCAAAGATGTCAGATTGCCATGGAGGTATATTTACCCCTCCTAAACTAACCTGTTCTTAAGTTTGTAAGAGGCGTCCCACACATCTTTGGAAATGAAAAATCCATATAGATCTGATATTGTTATGTACTATCGTGACATTGATGATCTGACTCTTATTTTGGTAGTGAGCAAGCTGTAAGAGAGTTTGTGCGGGATTTAAACATCCTAATTAGAGTAGAAAAAAACCCAGGATTTAATTTAAGACACTGAGGCGAATATTATACCGTTTCTCTTCTTCCTCTTTTTCCTGTTTTCTCCTTCTTCTTCAGTTCAATCTTCTCCCCTTCTTCTAACTCTGAATTATTTCTGAATCATTTTTTCTTATACTAGAATAAACTCATACAAACATATTATTTAGGGCGGGTTTTTATCTGAGTGGAATATTAGTGTGTATACTTGTGCTGTGTGTATGTGTGGTTGTTTTTATTAATTTATCATAAACAAATAGTACAATACAGACATACATTGTTAGGTAACTCTATAAGCATAACATTTAAAAATACACAAATAGTGTTGTGTGTGTGTGTGTGTGTTAGTGTTTATACTTGTGCTGTGTGTATGTGTGATGTGTGTATACTTGTGCTGTGTGTATGTATGTTAATGTGTATATTTGTGCTGTGTGTATGTGTATTAGTATGTATATGTGTGATGTGTGTGTGTGTGAATGTGGGTATTCATGTGCTGGGTAATTGGTGGTGATTCCCTTCTATAGATTTCTGGTAATAATTACATTTGCTGTAAAAAAAAGTATAATAAAGGTAGTCAATTTTGATGTTAACTACTTCGGACTTAAACTGACGTTAGCTGGCCAGTACTTCATTAACATCCCATGTGAAATTATAGTTCGGTTGTGTGGACTAGGTAGCCTTATATCCTTCATCAACATACAAATAAGAGAAGAATTCCCAACAGACTGAACACAGGTCCCGATTAATATCATCATTGGCTGATGCTGTGTTGGCATTCCCTACTACGCAGATGGATCTCAGTATCCAGCCACAATGAATATAAACATTGGAATCGCTTATTAAAGCTTCTTCCGTTAATTTCAACATTTTTGTTGATGGAACTATCCATCCCTTTTTGGATTGCCAACAGGCCCCATGTTTAGAGTCTGGTCCCTGCATGACTAATGCTGGTACACAGTGCACTGCAGTGAATAGACCCCACCATTCCTGTTCTCATTCATGTAGGTTGATGATGATTAACCTATTTATGGACTTGCAACATATTTATTATTAATAATAAAGCATCACTCTTACTATAGCACACATTAATTAAAAACATAGCATTATATGCTGCATGACTGACAGAGCTCCTGCCGGTTTTACTAACAGAAAAAATCCTGTCACAAACAACTATCTGGTTTGACCAACATAGCACTCAGTCAGACATTCCTTACCAGAAAACAGCCTTGCTAATTCAGGTGGTAAGATGTCCTCTGAACCGATCATTTTCTTCAGCAGCTCTGCAAAATTGGAACCACAAAGATAGATATTATCACAGGTATAAAATAATAATAATCTCACAAAAACAAAACACTAATTCTTTAATATGTCATTAATTTGTTCATTACATTGAAAGGTTGAACATTGGGAAACCTTAAATTGTGTTAAAATGCCTACAGATCAATTATTACAAGAACAAAAATATCAGCATTTGAAAGAAAAATAGCAAAATGGATCACAATGCAGGTCAGCTTAGAAACAGCCCCCTTCTCTTAAAAACGGCCCTCTCCTCTCCACCAGACTCAGAAACCAAAATAAAAAACTGAGTCATAGGGGGCTATTCACTAAAAGGGTGAGGTGAGATGAACATTTAATCTCATCAGTTTCGCTATACATTGTGTAGGGACAATTCTGATGAGTTTGCTTAGCGGGGGAACCTCACCAGATTTGTACCTGCACAATATATAGTTAAAATGGTGCGATGTAATGTCTAACCCCCAACTCACCTTCATCTCAGCTTTTAGTGAATATACTCCACACGACTGTGTTTGAATTGATTAGGAAGTTTGAGGATTTGGGGCCTACAGAAACCCAGAAAACCTTTTGAAGGTAAAGGAAATGGAAAGTACAGTGACGATACATTAACTACTGGAGAGTGAAAGATTTGGTCTGTCCTA
Organism: Pelodytes ibericus; assembly: GCA_036172795.1. Lineage (NCBI taxonomy): Eukaryota > Metazoa > Chordata > Amphibia > Anura > Pelodytidae > Pelodytes > Pelodytes ibericus. Next base: position 162,422,311 of record CM069858.1, read on the forward strand.
ACACCAGAGAATGTTTTATGTAAGACAGAATATACTAATAATGCACTAAAGAAAATCCCACTTAGATAGCAATTTGTCTGGCTGAGCGTCTCCAGAAGCGGATGCAAGTACAGTGAGCATACATGAGCAGGCAACAAGCTATCATTTAATGCAGTGGGCACTCCAGTTGAGAACCATTAAATACAGCGGAAGTGTCACATTATGCACCTTAGTATGAAGGGCCCGCTTTCAAAAGAGCTCTGTTACCTGGCTCATATTGTTAGTATTTAATTACATAATTACACTATGGGGTTATGTATAAAATAGACACATGTGGAAATAGCACCAATGATTTACAAGACATATGTTGGAAGTTAGCGCTACATGTGCCCATCCTGCATTAACCAATGTCTCCCCTCTGTGTTTTGTGCTAATATTTATTGATTTTGGCACCAAGACGAGATTAAGATGTCAAAATGGAGACAGCAGTGTAAAAGACCAGTGGCACAATGGTGTCTGGGCATGAAAGGATTTATATTGGCATTAGATAATTATTAATACACTAAGTGGACCTTTTAATTATAAGTTCTTAACAATTTATCAGCTTTCATTTTTCTTGTCCAGAAGTTGAATTGTTTGTCTTAGCGATACCCTGTTTACTTTGGGGTCTTTTTCAGCCTGGAAGAGATACACACATCATAAAGTAGAATGTTATATGTGCACACATGTTTTCTATTAGCGTTGCCATCTGAAATAACAGTAATTTGCTTGAGTACACACACACATTATATATATATATATATATATATATATATATATATATATATATATATATAGTTGTCATACCTCAATTTGCTGATTTAAGTAGTTTGATTTTTACAATGATTGGGAATAAAGTAACAGAGACTATGTCCCTGGCCTAGAGTTGAAAACAAACACAATATGAATCATATGTATTGCTGTGTATAAAACAGTTGAAAATGTTAAATATATTTATTAAATCACTGCACCAGTCATGCTATGTCCAAGATGGGAGAAGCAGGAGAAGCTGTCCTGTTGGCTGACATCCTCTGCTATATATTTGATGGAGTAAAAGACACTTGGAAAAAGGACTGGTGCCAGCATTGTTTGGATCTTTGTTTGATGGTGAGCTTGCGGTGGTGTACAGAGTAATTCAAATGTGTTTATTATGTATAGAATTTTCAGGATATTGCAAAGTGGTGTCGCTGAAGTAGAGAGGTGGGCGATGCTCTTACTTTAGATGTTAACAGACCACATATTAGTAAGACGAGATTAGTTATGATGATAGAGTGTGTCTCTTTAACCCCTTTAGGACAATCGTTCTCTTTGTTTTTATGTCCATTCTGGACAATAGCCATTTTGCTACTTCTATGTGTGCACTTAAAATAAAAGTGTACGCTTGCTTTTTAAATTAATCCCCACACCTTTAATTTTTTTTAAGGACAGATAGGGCTTTCTTTTGAGACAACTCTGGCGGCGAGTGTGGAGGATGCGCAGAGGGGGGTGTCCGGTTGTACTCTGTGTGTTGCTCCCTTAACCGGAGCTGCATCCTCCGCAGAAGATGGCTGACATGCCCCCGGTGCTGCTGCCGCACAGGGAAGGGCGCGGCCGGTTCGGTTACACCATGTTCCCGGGGTACGAGGAGTCTGAATTGGAAGCGGAGATGTCTTTGAGCCTGGCCCGCTCGTACGGTAGTACAACTAATTTCACCAATAATCAGAGTGAACCCAAAAATGTAAACCCAGAGTACATACCAAAAGCTTGTAAAATCTGCAAAAATCGACATTGTTCATATCCTGAGTGTGAACTGTCTGAAGCCAACATAATGCTTTATATAATCCAACGTGTGGTAAGCTGGGGATTGCAGCAAAAATACCAGCCTGTAGAAAAATATATTATATATTGTTATTGCTTATTATCTTAATTCAGCCTTTATACATGTGATTTTTTAATTTTTTATAATTTATATTTCACAATACAATATTACATCCATCATATATAAATATCATATGTAAAACTGACTTAGTTTGTATGAGTGTATGACAGAGCTCCACAGAAATAAAGTGAGTTTAAACTACAGTAAATGGGTTTTTATATAAATTTGTGTAAATAAAATACTTAATTCTTATCCTAAATGACGTAGCACATTAACAAAGTAAATTTCCAAATAAAGTGAATCACCGTACTTGACCCAACACATAGCACACTGGGGGTTAGCCTTTTTTTTAGTTCCTTCCTGTCAGGAACTAAAAAAAAAAAAAAAATCTATGGCAGGGGCTTCCAACGTGCGGCCCGCCGGGCATCGAGGTGCGGCCCGCCTGAGTTCTGCTCCGGTTGCCGCACATCGAACTGCACACCGCACGGGAAGCTGTGAGAGGGAACAAAGTTCCCTTCACAGAGCGGTGCTTCTCTCATGCGTATATCCCCGCCTCTACCCTGCGCGTAACAGGGAGCCCAAAGCCTCCACAGCCCCGTTTAAAAAAAAAAAAAAAAAGAAAACTGTTTGGTAAGTGTGTGTGTGTGTGGGGGGTAAGTGTATGTATGTGAGTGTGTGTGTGTGTGTGTGTGTCTGTATAAATGCGTATCTGGGCTAAGTGTATGTATGCATGTATGTGAGTGTGTGTGTATAAATGTGTATGTGTGTGGGGGTTAAATGTATGTATGTATATGAGTGCGTGTGTGGTAAGTGTATGTATGTATTTGAGTGTGTGTGTATAAATGTGTATGTGGGGTAAGTGTATGCATGTTAGTGTGTGTATAAATGTGTATGTATGTGAGTGTGTGTATAAATGTGTATGTATAAATGTGTATGTATGTGTGTGGGGTAAGTGTATGTATGTGAGTGTGTGTATAAATGTGTATGTATGTGAGTGTGTGTATAAATGTGTATGTGTGTGTGTGGGGTAAGTGTATGTATTTATGTGAGTGTGTGTGTTGTAAGTGTATGAATGTATTTGAGTGTGTGTGTATAAATGTGTATGTGGGGTAAGTGTATGCATGTGAGTGTGTGTATAAATGTGTATGTATGTGTGTGTGTGTGTGTATAAATGTGTATGTATGTGAGTGTGTATAAATGTGTATATGTGTGTGGGGTAAGTGTATGTATGTGAGTGTGTATAAATGTGTATATGTGTGTGGGGTAAGTGTATGTATGTGAGTGTGTGTATAAATGTGTATATATGTGAGTGCGTGTTAAGTGGGTGTGGGTTAAGTGTATGTATGTGAGTGTGTGTGGGGTAAGTGTATGTATGTAAGTGTGTGTATAAATGTGTATCTGTGTGAGTGCGTGTTAAGTGGGTGTGGGGTAAGTGTATGTATGTGAGTGTGTGTATAAATGTGTATGTATGTGAGTGTGTGTATAAATGTGTATGTGTGTGTGGGGTAAGTGTATGTATTTATGTGAGTGTGTGTGTTGTAAGTGTATGAATGTATTTGAGTGTGTGTGTATAAATGTGTATGTGGGGTAAGTGTATGCATGTGAGTGTGTATAAATGTGTATGTATGTGTGTGTGTGTGTATAAATGTGTATGTATGTGAGTGTGTATAAATGTGTATATGTGTGTGGGGTAAGTGTATGTATGTGAGTGTGTGTATAAATGTGTATATATGTGAGTGCGTGTTAAGTGGGTGTGGGTTAAGTGTATGTATGTGAGTGTGTGTGGGGTAAGTGTATGTATGTAAGTGTGTGTATCTGTGTGAGTGCGTGTTAAGTGGGTGTGGGGTAAGTGTATGTACGTGAGTGTGTGTATACATGTGTATCTATGTGAGTGCGTGTTAAGTGGGTGTGGGGTAAGTGTATGTATGTGATTGTGTATGTGTGTGTGGGGTAAGTGTATGTATGTATACATGTGTATATGTGTGTGGGGTAAGTGTGACTGTGTGGGAAGGGGGGGGGGGGGTAAGTGTGACTGTGTGGGAAGGGGGGGGGGGTAAGTGTGACTGTGTATGCATGTGTGTGTTTGTAGTTAATGTGACCACTGCACATTAATGTGAATTTTATATATAATATATATAATTATATATATTATTCTCTGAATGAATGAAAAAAATGCGGCCCACGCACGCATACATTTCTAGTGAAGTGGCCCTTTGCAGAATAAACTTGGACACCCCTGATCTATGCCCTTCCACATTCTGTGTAAATTTGTTATGAGAGAGAGAGAGATGAGCCCTGACCTGGAAAATGTAATCAGTGCAAGTTCTAGGAGTCAGGTGTGGTAGCTACATTTTGGATGTATTTATTTATCACTGTTACTTCTGATACAACAAGGAAATGTATTTGCAAAACATACAGTGGAGGCTTCAGCAGGATCATTCCACAGGCTTCCATGGAGACTGATCCACATTCCTAGGTTTGTACTAGAATTTCTCATCACACTGTCAGTAACACAATCTATCCTATAGTGAGATATGCAAGTTATAAAGTAAGCTTTGGTTTGATTGGATTTTTGCGGTGGAGGATGGCACCTTAGCCACACGTCACCTGGTTCATGTGTGCTATTTGGTCTCATGTGAACAGGGGTGAGCAACCTGCTCTTGCTAACTTATCTTAATTGTCAGAAATACACTGAACAAAATTATAAACGCAACACTTCTGTTTTTGCCCCCATTTTTCATGAGCTGAACTCCAAGAGTGGCCTTTTATTATGGCCAGCCTAAGGCACACCTTTGCAATAATCATGCTGTCTAATCAGCATCTTGATACGCCACACCTGTGAAGTGGATGGATTATCTCGGCAAAGGAGAAGTGCTCACTAACACAGATTTAGACAGATTTGTAAACAATATTTGAGAGAAATAGGCCTTTTGTGTACATAGAAAAAGTCTTAGAACTTTGAGTTCAGCTCATAAAAAATGGGGGCAAAAACAAAAGTGTTGCGTTTACAATTTTGTTCAGTGTAATTATGACATACAGTCTAGTGGAGGGTTATGGGAGATAGTTCATGAACAACTGTAAAGTTGCAGGTAATGATTTATACGTTAGAGCAGTGGTTCCCAAACCAGTCCTCAAGGCCAAACCAAGAGTCCAGGATTTAGGGATTACCCAGTTGGTCTAAAGCAATTAAAAAAATGTAAAAATCCTCCCAGGACAGAACTGAATTTGACTGGACAGGATACACAAAAATCACAGGACTGTCTGGCAAATTTTGGAATGTTGGCAACTATGCCAGTGCACATGATCCTGTCAGTGACAGCTAACTGAATATATTGATAACCCACAAGCTACACAGTCCAAAATAATTAAGGTTGCTCGTTCCACACCTGCTGTAAACTGCCCATTGTTTTCTGACTTAGATAAATACTGGAATTAGGTCAGAGATTTTACCATTGGAGTTAAGTAAAGAGCAATTTAGGCAGAACATTTCCAAAGCTGAGCAATCTGCATTTTATAGGCTTTTTCTGACAACATAAACTTCACTATAACCTAAGCAGTTAAGCTAGCTATGACAGGCACAATTCATATTAAGAATTCAAACTATTTTCTTGTGTTCAAAAATAAGTACTTTTAGGAATTTTTAAGAAAATAATCTATGAAATATTCAGGCATCACTAGAAAATTACCTTTTTTTGATAGCATCTCCAGTGGTATGTTTTAGGCAATATAACCACATCTTCATTAATTACATCTTTAACATTTTGGTTATCCTTGAAGAATAATGATACCATCTTTAGCTTATGTATTTCATAATGTGTCCTGTAATCTGTAAAGTATTCAATAGAAATAGTTTACATGATCTATTTGTAAAAAGTGTGTTTATATTATTGCTTTTACTTTTTGTTATAAGATAATTATGTGAAGTATAGCCAGGGACCTAACACAATTCAAATCTTCCCACTGAAGTTATATCGGTGTAGATACTGTTACCCATCTATTATAGCTGAATATGTTCGCGACATTATGATGAGTTAAATCGTCATACTGCTAAGACGGCGGTGTGCTCCAACACCCAGTGTGTAACGGGTACAGGACACTGCATCGAAACCGGGGCAGTGTTCCTAGACCCAATCAGAAGGCTTGCGGCAATGTGATCGCAGTGATCAGTTAATCACCACGATCACATGGAAATTCAATGGAAAAGCCAATGTTTTCATGTTGATTGTGAAGTACATAGCATGTGAATAAAAAAGCAAAACCATTTCCTGAAGAAAAAAAAGTTCACCCTTCCCATCCCTTGTTGATCATAGTTTGCTACTGTCACCAGTTTCCTTCCCACTTTATGGCCCTCATTTTGTTTCTCATTATTATCACTTATTTTTGTAATGAGAGGGGGTGAGGTCAGAGGTTGGTAGCTAAGCAGGAACACCAGAGAGGGGGTGAGGTCAGAGTTTGGTAGCTAAGCAGGAACACCCAAGAGGGGGTGAGGTCAGAGGTTGGTAGCTAAGCAGGAACACCCGAGAGGTGAAAAGAAAGAAATGGTTAAACAAACATTATTATGAAAATAGGCTGTGCAATTCCCCAAAACATAATATGTGAACACCTATAACATAACTCAAATATTGTATATTAAGTTTAAATGTATTAGAAACTCCAACATGTCACAATCTGGGGAAATACCATTTAAAACGTAAACTTTCTGTTTTGTTGTAAAAAAGATATATGCACTTTGCATACCTCCTAACTTTGCCCCCCAGGCAAAGGGGGAGGGACAGAGGGACATAGCTCCCAAATTGGGACTGTTCAGCTCAAAGCAGTATGTTCAGTATGTTTACAATGCAGACTAAATCACTGCCCACCACCCTGGCACACAAAAGGTGGCCTGTAAAGTAAAATATTACCCAGTATCCAGGTTCTATCAGCGATCATTGATGCCCTTCGACCCTCACCTTCTGGGCCAGGGAAAGGGGCTACCCAAAAATAAAAATAAAACAATCCTCCTAGCGCTACACCCCCCCCCCCCCCCTGATCGGCTGACATAATCAGCCAATCAAAAGCCTCCCTGTCCTAGCCCTACAATTGGGCACAGTGACTGTTTCTAATCAATGAATTGGTAACTGAAGCTCTATATTTTTAAACTTCCATTGTAAAATCATACCATATTGTAAGATATCACAGAGTTGGGTGTGTATGACACATCGTCACATCTGCATTGTCAACATATGGGAGATTATTTTTACGTTATTTAGAGTTCTTGGAAATTGTGTGTTTCTAATCAGTAGGCTGGTATTTGTAGATCTATGTCTTTAAATTACCATAGTAAATCAAATATATTATAAAATATCACGGGGGGTTGTATTATTGTATGACACATCTGCCTTGACAAAATATTAGTCCAATGTGAGATTTCTTTTTTTTTATTAATTTGAATTCTTGAAAAGTGTCTGCTTCTAATCAGTAGGTTGGTATTTGGAGCACTATATCTTTGAATATCCACAGTAAAATCGCACCACAGTGTAAGATACCATGAGAGTGTACGAAACATTTGAATTGTCAACATAGTTGTCCAATGAGAGATTTGGTTTTTAACCGATTTAGAAGTTTTGAAAAAAATAATAATCAGTTTTTATCAGTGGGCTGGTGCCATATTGTAAGATGTTATAGAGGGGGGTGGGGGTCTTCATCTGCAATGTATATGTGTTGGTCCAATGGGAGATGTTTTACCCTGTGCATATACATTCTCAAGTGTCAATTGCTGGCAATGGGCTGATATTTGAAGATCTATACCTTTTACATTTCGATCGTAAAATCATATTGTAGATTTCATATCGTGTGATGTATATGTGACAACTCTCCTGAGAGCTATTTTATTTCTAACTCTATATTTTATCTGCCGAGTATCTGAAAAAAGCATTGACCACCATTGTGTAACTGTCTGATAGCTTGACTTCAGCAATTGGCGGTGGGAGGACCGAATAATTACGGTTGATTAGGACAATGAATATATTAATTGTTTAAATATGAATTAATTAATTCCTTGATCACCTACATTTTTAAGAGGTGCTTCCTCTCTTCATGCAAATATGGTCACCATCATTATATTGAAGCACAGGGCTGGCTCCCTGCATTTGTAGCTTGCAGCCCAGCTCCCTCTGGCGGCGAGTGTGGGGGATGCACAGAGGGGGGTGTCCGGTTCTACTCTGTGTGTCGCTCCTTTAACCGGAGCTTTCTCCTCCACAGAAGATGGCTGACATGCCCCCGGTGCTGCTGCCGCACAGGGAAGGGGGCGGCCGGTTCGATTACACCATGTTCCCGGGGTACGAGGAGTCTGAATCGGAAGCGGAGATGTCTTTGAGCCTGGCCCGAACCAAGACCCGCTCGTACGGTAGCACAGCCACGGTCACTGCTCCCTGGGCAGAGCGCTTCATCCAGCATCAACTCGCTCCTAGTGACACCCTGCAGGGGATTGCACTCAAATACGGTGTAACGGTAAGCAAAGGCCTGCTGGGGGGAAACCTTCAAGAGGCTAAGGGCCTACTTAACCATGTGAGTGCCAGGGACCCAATTATTTGGCACCTGACTATTTTAAAGGATCTAGGAGGCAGAGAGGATGTACATTTTAATAACATCTTAACATGTGTGGCCCCTGTGTCGGCTATATTAACAATAGATAGTGTATGGCAAAATGTGCAGCAATTGCCATGGAAACCAGGGTCATTGGTTCCATATCCTTGCTGATTGCGTCACATTAAGCAGTGTTGCCCCATGCTAAGAACATGTGGTATTAAGGAAACCTTAGAAAATTGTGGGGGGTCAAAGAACAATGACGAGCACCACAGATAAGTCTGTATTGTTATCGTTTTTATTTTTTTTTACTTTACACTTTGAAACATATTTTACTCAAGTGTGAAGCATTTTTTTCCTTTTTGTCATTGTGTGTATGATCTGTGACTGGTTTATAATGGGATCATAATACTTAAGATCAGGTGCTTGGGCCATAATAGTATTATCATTTTTCTCATGAACTTATAAAGATAAATTAAGGCATCAGTTTGAATTGGCACACTAGGAGAAGTTATGGTACATGTCTATTTTCACCTCTTTTGCTTCAGGAAAGCAGCCTACATCCACAATAAAATTGCACACATTAATTTAGTATCATCCTGATCATTATCTGGCCAGGTCACTAAAATCCTGGTCAGAATGTAATATTAACTTCAAGTGGGTTGTGTTTTTTCCATGTGTCTGTCTGCAGCTCTCATTAACTCATGTATAAAGAAGAATTAGCCTTTGTTGCAGAAGTTAAGAAAGAACTAGCAAACCTCATGATGATTACAAACCTTTTTAACAGTTTTGTGTGTGCTACACAATCACGAGTCTTTCTGAACAGGGCATTCCCAAAGTGTTTGGCACCCCACATGCCTTTTTAACTGTAAAGACAGTGCCATCTCTGCCCCCAGACAGCTTGCCTGTGCCATCTCTGCCTGTAACAGGTTATAACAGGAAATACACAGTACACACATTACACATAACTGGTTCATAATCATCAGGTAATAGAAAAGGAAGGAGAAAAAGGCTGTGGACTCCTTGATCCCTGAGGTTGTGGGCTCCCCGTTATTATGCTGCTGGTGCGCTTCTTCCCTCCCTCTGACCCTTGCTCATGACCACACGCGCAGGGTAGGTGAGGGGTTATGCACACTACAGCAGCTCCGCTCTGTCTAGGGAACTTAGCTCCCCGACACAGCTTCCTGTGTGGTGAGCAGTTGGAGGTGCTGCTACTGGAGCAGAGCTCAGGTGGGCCGCACCTTGATGCCCGGCTGGCCACATTTGGCCCACTGGCCGCACATTGGACACCCCTGGTCTATGTAATAAATGGAATCCCCTTTTCACATATGTTAGTAAATAAAGACAGGAAAGGTGAGTGAAAGGCTTGTTCTCACAATCTAAATAAGTAATCTCAGCTGTAAACATTTTGATGTCCACTTCTTGTGACATTCAAACTGCATTCCATTGTGAAACCAGATAATTATCATAGTTAATTACACACATCCACCCAAAAGCATATATCTATTTATTGAATAGAAAATAAGATTTTTACAAAGGCATCCTATATTTCTTACAACTGCATAGCGTACATCTCTATATGACTGTTTCAATAGCTGCCTTTGGGTTTAGGGACTGTCTCTACATATTTGAGCCTTCTCCGTTCCTGTTCTTTTTCATGCATGCTACTTGATCTATGATGCTAAACCACAAATGATGTTCTTTTATTTTGGTGGAAAATGCAGCTTTTGTGACTGCTTTTGTTTTGTTCAGTTCACTTCATCTTTGATGTCACGTTGAGCAGGATATTATTTGCAAGGTTTAAAGGAAAATTATAAAATATGCCCTCCCTAAATTACATGGACTGATCCAACAATAAACAGGATTCTATTTGCATGTACAGACAGGCTTGCCCTGTACAAGCTAACAAAACTGGTGGAAATGTATGGAGCAGGTTTCAATAGAGAACAGGAGCATGACATTCATGAACACTTGACCTCCCGGCATTTAGAATACCTGGCGGAAGTGTCGTGCAGCATCTAGAATGTCTGTGCGTCACAAACAGACATCCTCCGATGCTGCCCACGCTATGCACCACGAAGGTGCTGATCTGATTACTGACCTTTTGACATTGAGAACCTTAGCTGCAGCAAGCCTGTTGGTAAGCTATTGTCAATTACAGAAACATTGAGTCAAGTCTAAACATTATTTTTAAAGGTTGCATAAATCAGAATTTGATTTCTGTTAATACCCATTCATGCTAGGGTATTTTCAACCACTTCCGAGCCATTAACATAGATGGGCTGCCGTGGTGTTAGTAGAGAAAGGCAGTCGGCATCTAGATTAACAGGGAAGCTAGGTGGTTATAGTCTGGAGGATAAATGGAATGTATCTTAAAAATGCCATTTTATCATTATACAAGGATACATCTGCATTTTTATCTTGTGCTTCTATAATGGATGCACAAGTGGAGAAAAAAGTTATCACTCTTTAATATTGGGCAAAGGCAAAACAAAACATGGGATTAAAACCTAAAAAAAAAAAAAAAATCCATATTAGAGGGTTCCACTGAAGCTTAAAAGTGCTGTACTACTTATAAGTTGTTTTGTTTTTTTTTACACATTTTAAAGTATTTAAATCAGTGTGAAGTACTCTTGTATTTGTTTCAAATCACCTTTGTCTTGATTGTATAACCACTTTTCCCTGTAGTTTGCAATACTGCTGTAGCTTTGAATTTCTTCCTGATTGCATATCTTCTAATTCAGACTCCCTCAGCCTCTGTGTGTCCTCCTACATATGACATTATCACAAGCACATCACAGAGCAGGCGGCTGCAGGGCTTTAAACTCTTCCCTCACCTCCTCGCTGCTGCAGTTCTTAGTGGGAAAGTCTTGTAAGAAGTGGAGGGGAGATGTGAACTTCTTACTGACACTTAGAAGAAATATCTGAGCTCCCTTCCCTAGTGTGCAGTCATCTGCTCTGCTCAGTTCCTGCTGCCATGTGCTTTCCCTGTAAATAGAAAGTATGTATGTTTGTGTGAGTAGGTGCAGCCACCCCAGCAATGGAAGGATTAAACAGACCATCTGCAGTGTTATACTCCCAATTGAACAGAGCCTTCAGCCAAGCCAGCATTGCATAGCTGAAAGTCCCCTGTCCCTACAATAGACTGCTTTTGCTTAGGCCTACCAGTGCTATCTAAATAGCTACATCTAGGGATTGTTTGGTACTCAAAATAGGCAGGGGCAAGCTTATAGTCTGACTTACAAGTGCCTGGTCAACAAAGCCTATGCGCCCAACTTTAGGGTAAGGGTGATTAGGGTTAAACACTCCCGTTGTTGTGGGTTCAGGTCCCATCGTGACATTACATTAGATCATGGACTCGTCAGAGTTTGGCAAGACCCTCTCTGCTCAAGGTCTGATGTTGGGGTACAATGAACTCTGCTTCAACAGTATGGAGGACAAGATGGCCCAAATCACCCTTGCATTGCAGTTACTTATAAAGAGAACCAATCATACTACTATCACTCAAGTATCATTGATTTTGTTTATATGGGAACACTTCAACTATTCCTACCTCCTCCACTACTAAAGCTTCTTGATCTTAATCGCTATAGTGGTGAACCTAAACTTTCTGAATGTACTAAAGTTGGCTATGTCATATCCCTCCTAATGGGCATGATTTTGGCTTGGGCCTCACCACTATGGGAGAAGTACAACACTGTTCTAGTTTAACCCCTTTGCGACCTTTTGATGAGTTAACTCGTCATGAGAGCTGCAGTGTTAGTGACCTTATGACGAGTTAACTTGTCATGCAGTCTAGCCGGCGCGCACCCCCAGCCAGTCTGAAACGGGTCCAGGACTGTGCCTCGCACCCGAGGCAAAGCTCCTGTACCCAATCAGTGGATTTCCGGGCATGCGATCACCACGATACCATGCAAATTAGATGGCAAAGTCAGTGTGTTCACACATAGACTTTGCCTCTAATTAACTCCCTGTGAAAAAGTGAAAAATAAATAAGGAACATTTCCTGTTGGGGAAAAAATTAACCCTTTCCTTGCTGATCAGTTTGTTACTATGATCAGTTTCATTCCTCTTTATGGCCCTCATTTTGTTTTTACAATTTTTTATTTTTGCAATTATAAAGTTTTTTTTTTAAATAAATGTCATTGTAGTATATTTTTTTCATAAAATTTAACCCCTGCATGCCTGTTCCATGATTCTTATGGATCTGACATCGCACTCTTCAGAGTTCAGAGTTGTTGTTTTTTTTCCTGCCTTTTGTGTTAAGGGGGGTTTGGGAACCAATACTTTTCTTTTTTTATTAGTTAGTTAATTACGGTAGTTGGGATAAGTGAGTTAGTTTTGCACTAGTTGTGTAGCTTAATGTTGGGAAAATAATGGGGGGGAAAAAATGTTTATCCCCCTAAAAATTCCTCTTTTATTTATGTATGGTATGTATGTATGTATAGGGTATCAAAAGAAAGCTCTAACTGTCCTTTAAAAAGACTAAATATAACTTGTATAGGTGCGTTAAATGAGAGAGAGAGGAAAATTATGATTCAACAACCACATATCAAAAATTGAAAAATCAATCTGGTCCTTGGCCCAGGAAAACTCCTGGCCCTGAAAGGGTTAATTCAAGCTTTCTGGAACAACCTTTTGATGTTCCTGGTGAAAGCACCATGTCTCCTTGTTTAAACCACTTACCTGTAACAAATTTACTAAAACCTGCTGTTGGTTGGTTCCCATTTGGATTATGTCACACAACATATTCTAGACTTTAGGATAGTGCGTAATTCAGTCCAGTTTCTGGTACAATGGAAGGATTACAACCCTGAAGAATGCTCCTGGCCCCTGATCTTCATGCTCCAGCTCCTCTTTCTAAATTTCATAATAATTTTTCTGGAAAATCTACCCTGGATGGGGGTAATGACACCTAAGGGCCCTCCTTGCGACTGGATCTCCGCATCTAAATGGAGAGCAGTCCCTTTTCAGTGCCCGCACTCCCGACTGACCCATCTAACGTGTTCACATCAGAGCTCAAGCCAGACTGAAGGTGTGTATGTGATGTGGAGCACATAGTTTAAAAGAACTGAGTTCTTGCTGGTGTTCACATGATTGTGGTTCCTTATGAATCCTGTGATTATGTTTTTGTAGGATTAGCTGATATTTGGCTTCTCCTGATGAACTAACTGTTCTGTGTATCAAACCTGGCTTTGTCTGTCTACCTGATCTGTTATCTGACCTTGGCTTCCCCTGACAATCCCACAGTTTTTTGCCTCTGCATTGATGCGCATCACCTGTTGTAGTCGCTCACGAAGTGTAAGCTCTCGGCTCTAATCTCCAGCTTGCTGCAGTTCCTTACTATGCACAAGATCTGTGCTCCGGTGCCCAGCCTGCTGCAATTTCTATTTAAAGGTAGACTAATCTCATGATTACCTCCCTTGATACTTTATTTCTACATGATTTATATAAGCTTGTTCCTGGCATCCCCCATCTTGGGATCATCCAAGTTCCTGTGCACCCATGCCTCTGGCCCAGCCTTAGTCCTAACGCTGATTAGGGTGAAAAAGTCATACTGTTGTTCCTTGAGTTCAGGTCCCAACATGACCCCCCCCCCCCCTGCTTTTTTCAGCATTGCAAAGGTTTCATGAAAGTACTGCACAGTGGCCATTCCCAGGCATTTCTATAGGAGCCCTCTGATCCTAGAGACTGAGTAGGAGATGTCATAATGGATTAATCGCAAATAGAATGAAAAAAGTAAAATTTCAAGGTAAACATTACAAAAACTTGAAAAAACATGCAAAATTATTTTAATATACATTTTTTTTTTTTTTTAGGCTGGAATGGTTAAAGTGAATTATTAGTGAGGAGCAAAAACTATATGTAAAACAAGCTCAACCAAGCACAGACATGACTTCATAGTCTGCCCTTTGGGAATGTGGCTTCAATCACAAGGCCACCATCGGGGGGGAAGCGCGATACACCCGTCACTGGCCTGGCCCTAAAAAATTTTTAAAAAATTGGTAAGAATTTTTTTAAAAAGTGTGAGCTACCAAGGGACCATTCATTCCTAAACTAACACTGGCTTGTGGCATAATAAGTCTTGGATGTGGGTAATGGGGCAGAAGCAAATCATGGATGTGCAATACAGGTGATGGGGCATGTCCTGGTTTGTATTTAAATCATTGGCAAAAGACCTGGATTAAATGACTTTGGGAGGAGGCAGTAAGGGGCCCTGAAATTTCTGATGGTGGCCCTGCTGGAGTCAGAAAGTATTCTGCCAAAATGGCCATTCATTTTTTTTTAAACTAATTCTGTCCATGGAAGGGGACCAGACCAGAAATGTCAGTCAATCCAGATTTCTGAACTAGATATGGTTTTTGGCAAGAACAAAGTCATGTTTAGTTCAGAGCAAATGAATGCTGTGTGATAACCCAATGGCCCAAGGTGAAATCCAGAAAACACTACAGGAATGTTAGTAATCTGGATACAATACTGCCATTCACATGTGCTGCACTATAAATAGGCAAGTCAGTAGAGTATGCAGCTTGACATACACTATTCACATACATGCATACTGTATATCTAGGTGCAGCTACATTTCTGGCAAACAGAAAGCCAATTCAATTAGCTATAACTCTGCTTTAGTAAAGGAACATCAGTTTTGTTTCTTTGGAAGTCTTTCCATTAGTGCTATAACATGAATCTGTATTAAAAACGTTGAGTACATTTATTTTCATAAGCCATGTTATGGTCTAGACTTGAGGCGAGCAATGTTCACAGGCAGGATGTAACTCTCCTCACCAATCTGGTATAGCGTAGGGTTAATATGTGTCACATGACAAGTCAATTGAATAATGTTAACCCTCTCTGTGACGTACTGCTTATAGGAAGGAGTTCTCCAGGACTGAGCTGTTGCCTTTTTTGCTCTTGAAAACGTAGGGAGTATATCTTTAGTGCCGCTATGTTTGTTGTGAACAGCTAATTCAATTAGCCTGCTTTACAAAAGCAGCATCAGTTTGTTCTTTGGGAGGCTTTCCCTTAGAGATTTGCTGAAAATGCCATGAAAAAATAATTGTTAAATTGGCACCCTTTAACATTAAATTAGTATGCGTATTGCTCCCTTGCAAAGAGCTAAATAAGCCAGTTATAATTACATTTTTAATGCAACTAATATTATTCTGAAGAAATATATGCTGTAATTACTTGTACAATGCTTGTCTTGCACTGTCTTTTGAGGGACTGTGACCGTGGCAAGTTGTGTTGCAATTTGTTTTTTTTATGAAAGGGTTTTATTGATTGTGTAGGAGGAAAATGATGCACATATAACTAGAGGGTTAAAAGTATTATTTTGAGTGATTGTGGCCTGTACAGTTCCTATTGTTGTTGCTTTTGGTTGAGTTTGCGGTGGTACAGCTGTGCATGCTGAATCCTGTTTGATCTGCCTATTTGTAGTACGCAGGTTCAGACATATTTATCTTAGCAACCAGGGCTGGCCTTAAGTGTTCTGGCGCCCTGTGCGGGCTTCCCCCGTGGCGCCCCCCCACCCCCTGTCTCTTTCACCCCCCTATGTATGTGTCTCTCTCCCTTCCCATGTTTGTCCCTTTCCTCTTCCTTGCCGTGTCTGTGTCTGTGTCTGTGTCTGTGTCTGTGTCTGTGTCTGTGTCTGTGTCTGTGTCTGTGTCTGTGTCTGTGTCTGTGTCTGTGTCTGTGTCTGTGTCTGTGTCTGTGTCTGTGTCTGTGTCTGTGTCTGTGTCTGTGTCTGTGTCTGTGTCTGTGTCTGTGTCTGTGTCTGTGTCTCTGTCTCTGTCTGTGTCTGTGTCTGTGTCTGTGTCTGTGTCTGTGTCTGTCTCTGTCTCTGTCTCTGTCTGTGTCTCTGTCTCTGTCTCTGTCTCTGTCTCTGTCTGTCTCTCTCTCTCTGTGTGTGTGTCTCTCTCTCTCTCTCTCTCTCTCTCTCTCTCTCTCTCTCTCTCCCCCCACCCTCACCCCTGTTCTGTCTGTCTCTCTCTCTCTCTCTCTCTCTCTCTCCCCCCACCCTCCCCCTGTTCTGTCTGTCTCTCTCTCTCTCTCTCTCTCTCTCCCCCCACCCTCCCCCTGTTCTGTCTGTCTCTCTCTCTCTCTCTCTCTCTCTCTCTCTCTCTCTCTCTCTCTCTCTCTCTCTCTCTCTCTCTCTCTCTCTCTCTCTCTCTCTCTTCTGTCTCTCCCCCTGCCCATGTTCTGTCTGTCTCTCTCTCTCTCTCTCTCTCTCTCTCTCTTCTGTCTCTCCCCCTGCCCATGTTCTGTCTGTCTCTCTCTCTCTCTCTCTCTCTCTCTCTTCTGTCTCTCCCCCTGCCCATGTTCCTGTCTGTCTCTCTCTCTCTCTCTCTCTCCCAGTTCTGTCTCTCCCCTGCCCATGTTCTGTCTGTCTCTCTCTCTCTCTCTCTCTCTCTCTCTCTCTCTCTCTCTCTCCCAGTTCTGTCTCTCCCCCTGCCCATGTTATCTCTCTCCCCCCCAGTTCTGTCTCTGCCCCCTGCCCATGTTCTGTCTGTCTCTCTCTCTCTCTCTCTCTCTCTCTCTCCCCCTCCCCTGTTCTGTCTCTCCCCCTCCCCCTGTTATCTCTCTCCCCCCCAGTTCTGTCTCTGCCCCCTGCCCCTGTTCTGTCTGTCTCTCTCCCCCCTCCCCTGTTCTGTCTCTCCCCCATCCACTGTTCTGTCTCTCTCTCTCTCTCCTCCCTCCCCCTGTTATCTCTCTCTAGCCCTGTTCTGTCTCCCCCCCCCCCTGTTCTGTCTGTCTGTCTGTCTCCCCCCTAACCCCTGTTCTGCCTCTCTCTCTCCCCCTCCCCTACCTTTGCCTGCAAAGTTGGATCCAGGGAGGGGGTGGAGCTAACCGGCTGAGATGTGTAGCTCCGCCCCCACCCTGTGAAGCAGAGCACAGTCTTTAGATCTCCCCCACCCAGTGCCTCTACCGGCTTTTTTTTTTTTTTTTAACTTTTTATATATATTTTTTGAACGCACAGGTCGCACACCCCTAAGACCGGCCCTGTTAGCAACCAAACTCGGTTTGTGTGTGTGTGTAGATTTGTGTTTGCTACCCACTGAATTTCAGGTGTAGGTGCTTTTCCCTCACCATTATCCCACCATTACTCAACAAATAACATGACATCAAAACATGATGGCCACCATAGTTGTGTGAGCTATGTGACATTGACATAAGCTTTATGCACTTTTTGAGGAAGGTTGTGTTATAAATGCATATTTATGTGTTTTGAATTCGTTTTGCTGATGGTCCTTTAATTTTACTATTACCGCAATTGAAAAATTGCATCAAGTGTAAGTGTATCAGGGCTGACATCATGGGGCGAGATGAAGGAAGATATAACCCAATCCTAAACAACACATCTGCCCCCTGATGGTGTTCAAGAGCACAGAGGTTTTTTTTTTTTTAATTTTTCATCAAATTCTGTGATTATTTTTATAGTAAATTTATATGATGAAAATAATTGTAATCTGGGGGGGGGGAGGGGGGAGGCTTCTTATGCCAATAGAAACAATAATATGTGTGGGTAAATTAAAATAGAGAGGACAGTTACAGCTAAACACAAACACAGCAGAAGTGTTAAAATAGCCATTGTCATGAAGGGTACAACCTTTTCAAACGGTCCGGTCACTAAGGTGTTAAATATACTAATATTTCTTTTTCTTTTCAGATGGAACAAATTAAAAGGGCCAACAAATTATTTTCAACTGATTGTATTTTCCTCCGAAAGTCCCTGAATATTCCAGTGGCAACTGAAACAAATTTGTTTAATGGACTTGGATTGTTGGACTCTCCAGAAAATGAATCCCTTGATAGTTGCGCTCCTCAAGCTGAAGAAGATTTGGTAGCTCAGGCAGAAAGTGGCACTCCTCCCAGTTCTCCAGAAGCAAAACGACCTGTGGTCAGGCTTGATGAAGAGCTGTCTGCCAAAGACTTCCTACATAGATTAGACTTGCAGATAAAGATGTCTACTCAGGCAGCTAAGAGGCTAAAAGAAGAAGATACTCTCAGGTAACGACTTTCTTTGAATCAACCCTAATATATAGAATTTGTTCTACACTGGTCATATGCTAAATTGTTCCCTTTCTTGTACTGTGTTTCTTACTCATAGAGGATGCAGCACACCATTGCGTTTTACATGTATATGGGATAAAATACAGTGGTAATGATAATAAATGCTATTTATCAGACAGAAAATATGAATTACCAATAACTAGTGGGGGGGGGGGGGGAGGAGAAGTAGAAGCATAACTTATGTGTTTTTATTCTCATGAGGCTCTTAAGCACAGATTTTTTGGCATTGGTGTTTCAGAATTCCTGGTTAAACAACTGTCCTAACTAGAAAATTCATACATGGAATTAGGGATCGACCGATTATCGGATTAGCCGATATTATCGGCCGATATTCACCGTTTCCTAAAATATCGGTATCGGCATCAAACTTTGCCGATAATGCGTCCAGCGCGTGCGCCCCCAATCCATCTCGCTGCTCCGCACAGCAAAACAAGGTGTGCGCACGAATCGCGGGAGAGGAACTGAAGTCCCGGCACTGAAGTAGTGCTGTCTGGAGGAGTGGCTTCAGTCAGTGTCGTGTGCCAGCCCAATTGTCTGCTCTGCCGCTTGTGTGCCACTGCCAGCCCAGTCGGATCGCTTGATTTGCCAAGTTTTATGGTCTACTAAAAAGGTAATTTTATTTTATGATATTTTTCTATGATTTTTTTTTTATACTATGTTTTTTTTCAGAGGTTAGTCGGTGAGGTGGGGGAGGGGTGGTGGTGGTCGGATGCCACATGGTGGCACACTAACTATATTTGGCATCTTAAATTATAATTAATTATAATTAATCCCTTGGTTTGAATTGGAACTGGAAGTTCAATTCAGGGGGAGGGGGGATGGTGGTGGAAATTTACATTTGGCACTAGTATATTATAAATTGACTACCAGTACCAACTAAGAGCTTTATTAATTTATAATTTATAATATACTAGTGCAAATTTTGCCAAATGCCAAATTTAACCACTCCCTACCCCCACCTCACTAATAATAAATTAGTTGGTGGTCAGTGAGGGGGTGGGGGGTGATGGTGGTAATTGGCATTTGGCACTAGTATATTATAAATGTAAATTATAAATTAATAAAGCCTTTAGTTGGTAGTCAGTGAGGTGGGGGGAGGGGATGGTGGTGGATATTGGCATTTGGCAGTGGCACCAATATAAATTATAATAAAGAAGCAAGCCGGCCTTGGTAGTCAGTCGGGGCCCGGGGGGAGGGCTGGTGCTGCTGCTGGATAATATAGAATTGCACTATAGTTAGTATATATTATAATAAAGCTCTGGGTGTAATTGTTTGCATTAGATTTATATAAATGATATAATAATAAAGCCCTTGGGTAGTATATTGGCAATTTGGCACAATAAAAATGATAAAGCACTGGGGAGTGGGGGTAGTATACTAAAATGCTCCCACACCAAGTACTGTGCAAATTATTAAGTATTACATTCAGAAGGAATTCCTTACACTTTATCAATATGGCGTTTATTTTGTGTAAGTATTATAAAGTCCAGAACTGATTGAAATTTAAGGTCGGATAAAAAAATACTACTACTACTACTTCTACAACTAGAACTCAGTAGTAATAGCACCAAACCATAGACAGAAGGTGTGACTGATGTTTCTGTCTGATATCAACCAGAGCTACAACCTGTCAACCACCACAGTGCTCTTTGTAACATTCAATACTTACCTTCACAGCACTCCTTCTTCCACGTCTAGCCGCCAGCCAAAGAGGCTTTACGTCGTCATCATCATCACCCCTCCCTGCTGAGCGCCAGAAGTATCCGGAGCACAGATCAAGGTAGATGAGAAAGTGAGTTTGGGGACAACTGACTAGTGCTAGTAAATAATATTGAAATGATTTCAGCAAAAATATTTCCTCTACACACAGACAGTATTATTATTATTAATAATGCGGTCTGTGTGTAGAGAAAATATTTTTGCTGAAATCATTTTAATATATTATATAGTCTAGTCTACCCCTCTGCTGTGCGTATTAAATTTAATTAATTATAATACCACATTTCATTTTCAAATCACCCCATAATATTAAATGCAATAAAATCACGCACACCAATGATACTATTGTAGTCAGTGATTTTCTTCATGCAATTAATATAAAGTAGTAATGAAGTAAACACAAGCTTTTATTGTTATATATAAATATATTTTACTTACACTCCCCTTATCCACATATTTCTTAGCTAAGAATTGATTATAGGGGCTTTTAGCTTTGTGAAATGTAAACACAACAGTCACTGGATTGTGTGTGTGCTTTACTTAATCTGTACTGCTCCAAGTCCAATAAGTAAAAGGCTAATAGCACTAGTAGTCATACATCCCAGTATGTACTGGCCGGATGAGCATGACAGGAGTATGACTGCTGACAGCATTTACACTGCCATCAGCAACAGCCAGGTACATGCTGGGATCTCATATTCATATTGATATTTTTTTTTATTCATCCACAACTTACTCTAAACCTCACTGTAGCTTGTTGTAACCCTCTGCCTCTTCTTTCAATGCAGATGGATGCACAAAGAAAAAGTAAAAGCATTGTTTGGGACTATTTTAGTCAACCCTCCCTAGGACAGGCAATGTGCAACACATGCAAAACCAATGTGAGCATGGGATCTGCAACTACAAAAACAAAGAATACATCAAATCTTTGGACCCATCTAAGAATTCATCATGTTGAATTATTTAATGAAGCACAGAAAACAAAAGAAAAGGAATCATGTGAAACACCAACTCTATTCCAGCCAAAAATAAAAGACCTATTTCAGAGACACACAAAGTGGCAAAAGTCCGATGAAAGATCCCAAATTCTGGACAGAGCAATCACAGAGATGATGGTTACGGATAACCAGCCATTTACAATGGTGTCTGATTCTGGCTTTAAGCGCTTGATGTCCATAGTTGAGCCAAGGTACACACTGAAAAATGAAAAGTTTTACAGGACCGAAATGCTGCTAAAGATTCATCAGAAGGTGATACAGAAAGTAAAAACAATGTTACAACCAGAGAACGCTGGCAATTCACTCTCATTCACTACTGACTGCTGGTCCGGATCAACAGAATCACTAATGAGTCTTACGTGTCACTTCATTGATAATGGATGGACAAAAAGGCAGTTGGTGTTGAACACAAAGGTGATGCAAGGATCCCACACTGGCGAGTACATTAAAGAAATGTTTCTAGGCATGCTTGATGACTGGGGTATAAGCAAAGATAGAGTGCTGCTTGTGCTTCGAGACAGCGGAGCAAACATGGTGAAAGGAATGAGGCTTGCTGAAGTGTCAGATCTCAGCTGCATGGCACACACCCTGCAACTTGTAGTAAATGATGGTCTGTCAAGCCAGAGAGCTGTGATCGACGTAATTGCCATGCTAAAGAAGTGTGCAAGTCATTTTCACCATTCATTCATTGCCAAGCACCGACTGAGGTGCATTCAGTCAGACCTTGGCCTGCCCAAAAGCAGCCTGATTCAGGCTGTTCCAACACGATGGAACTCCACGCTCCACATGCTACAAAGAATGCTGGAACAGAAGCGAGCTCTTAGCATCTATGCTGGTGAGCATGGAGGCTATTCTTGCCCTAATGCTGATCAGTGGGAGATTGTAGCAAATCTTATTCAGACCCTCCTCCCAATAGAGGAAGTGACACTAGAGGTTAGCCATAACGACTCAAGTGTGTCATCCGTTATTCCATGTGTGAGAGTGCTGAAGATGCTTCTTCAAGAGAATGAAGGGTCCACTACACGTGGCATTAAAACACTCAGGGAGGTCATGAAGGAAAGCCTCAACAAACGTTTTTTGAAGTATGAAGAGAATATAAACGTAGTTATGGCATGTCTTTTAGATCCTCGATTCAAACATCATGCTTTCTCTTCTGATAATGTGTTGGCCAAGGCAAAACAATGGCTGACAGAAGATATGCAAAAGGAGGTGCAGGTTCTAGAAAGGTCACATCAGGAAGAGCCTGGTGCTACTAGTCTGGATTTTCTGGAAGAGCATGCTACTAGTAGTACTAGTCTGGAAGAGCATGCTACTAGTAGTACTAGTCTGGAAGAGCAGGATGATGATGCAACAGAAACCTACAAATTCCCAAAAAGGAAACACATGGAAAAAAGTCTTAAACATGGCCAAATTGATGCCATGTTCAGCGTTTTATTGGGGCCCCATGTAGAGGATACTCTAACTTTACCCAAAGTCAGCCTTGACGATGAGCTTCATCTTTATTTGAAAGAACCAGTGATCAATAGAAAGGGCAATCCACTTGAGTGGTGGAAAGAAAATGAGACACGCTTTAAAACCCTTGCTTCTTATGCCAGAAGATACCTTTGCTCTCCACCCTCCTCTGTACCTAGTGAGCGTGTTTTCAGTGAAACAGAAACCGTTTAACAGGAGAACATGCAGAAATGTTGTGCTTTCTGCACTACAATGTACTCCTTCTCAACTGGAAGTATTGAAGAAATTCTAACGTTTTAACAATAAACATGTTCATTTAACAGCAGATTTGTGTAGAAATTTTTTTTTTCCCAAAAAATTAAAATGCACAAAATATCGGTATAAGTTATCGGCTATCGGCCTGAAAGTTCACAGGTTATCGGTATCGGTATCGGCTCTAAAAAATCAATATCGGTCGATCCCTACATGGAATTCCAGAATGGTAACTCAATGAATTTCTGTCTTATCTATATGTACATCTGTGCATGCTGCCTCCCCCTGCAAAGAGCCCTATGATCTTTATTCAAATATAATAGCTGTCATAAGAGAGAATTCTGTAAATGCTCACCAAATCCGATACAAACAGAATATGCTTCCTAGAGTGTTGGTGGACCCTTTATTGTAACAGTCCGATTCTTTATATGCCTATAAGCAGTGCTAGTGCGAAATACGTGGTTTTGCGGCCTCCTTTCCACAGCTATGGATATGATTTAGTAACATCTCATGTTGATGTTTACATGAATTGAGTTTTCTTCTTAGCAATGTACTGTGTCAGGACAAGTCATGTCTGTCCAGTAATTTCCTCCACTATCTTCAATGGGGGAATCGCTGGGCGAGTGCAGTATACAAAAACTATGTATATTGAAGCATTCAACCTAAAGTCTGCATACTTTATGCAGCATACACCCCCATTTGTAAAAAAAACACTTCTGTACAGAATGGACCTTTTTTGAGGACATAAAATGTCTTATGGACATTTTGTATTTTGCTTTTAAAATTGCCATCTTTATTATAATCCATGGCTGGAGATCCCTAAACCATCTGTCAGATGTTTGTGTGTCAGATACATGTATCCTGTTTTTCATTGCAGTATCAACATTGCAACTTGTACAGAAACAGTATTCAATATGATTCTTGTCCTCCTAATCATAAAACATTTTAAGAATATTTATTTTTAATGTTTCTGGCTAAACCCATAATTTCTTCCACTACATGTCAAACTGTAATGCACTCATCTGTTTTCCTTATTGTGAATTGAGCACTCAGCCCCCATCTGTGCCGTAGCCACTAGGTTTGTTCCTTAAAAAAAAATCTTAATTCCACTCAAGTGTCATGAAATCAACCTTCTGTCTTTTTTTTGGAATGTAGTTTCACCTGCAAGTTAAAGTGTTGTGGTGTATATAGTTTCTATGTAAGGAAGGTACAGTACAAAATGTATTTTACAATAAACATATCATTCCTTTTGTCTATTGTACAAATATGTTCATTTTAAGGTGACCAAGTAAGATTTTGTCTTGGTCCTGTATATAAACATGTTGTTTGGTGTTGTCTTGTATCATGTGTGTAAATATTTTAGTAGTAAACGCATGAAAACACACACAAGATTGGAAGGTTACACTAATCCACTTGCCTGTTATGAATAAGACAATCTAGCCATGTTAGCCAATTAGAAGACTCTCATAGATATGCATGACGATGTCCATTGCACATGTGCAGGATGTCGGTGACAAACAAAACTCCCACTCACTGTAAAAAATAAATAACAGTATGACGGTGAACAAAATCAGAATGCATCATCTTGTTATATAGACAAAAGAAAGCTTAAAAGGACTAAACATTTTTTTATTTTTTTATTCTCTACAGTCACGTTATAAATAACTTCCGGGTTCGGTCACGCTTCCGTGACGTCACGCAGTATCATGAGATGCCGACAGGGTTTATAGAGACCCTGATCGGGTCCCTGCTTGTGTGTTCCTGGCTGATCAGAGCCAGGAACACACAGACACACGGATGATGCTTTGGTTGTTAAGGACCAAAGCACCATCCGACGGGAAGGTGTTAACTGACATGTCCCCTCGGCATTGGTCCCCCCAACCTCCCTCCGCAATAAAACATTCAGTAATCAAGTACTTCCTTGAAGGAAGCAAGGTTTAAACAAAACATGTCCCGGGACTTTTAAGTAAACCTTACATGTATCTTAACATTTAAATGCATAAATGGAATCAACACAGTAAAGGAAGAGAGTATATTTAAAAGAAGAAAAACTACCACAACTAGAGGACATAGTCTTAAATTAGAGGGGCAACGATTTAAAAGTAATATCAGGAAGTATTACTTTACTGAGAGGGTAGTAGATGTATGGAATAGCCTCCCAGCTGAAGTGGTAGAGGTAAACACAGTCAAGGATTTTAAGCATGCGTGGGATAGACACAAGGCTATCCTAGCTATAAGACCGGGAAAGGGGGACTAATAAAAGTACTTAAAAAAAAAAAAAAAAATTGGGCAGACTAGATAGACCGAATGGTTCTTATCTGACGACACATTCTATGTTTCTATGTAACATATGAGACACAGCAGTTCCTGGTTGTCTGCGCTAGCGGAGAGAGCCGGTCCTATGGAAGCATGGCAGCTGTCGGTCAGATGATAAACTCGCGTGTACTATGAAAAGTACACACCAGTTTATCCTCACAAGTTTAGCCTCACAATAGGAACAACTAAAATGTCACGTATGCGTCGATATTAGAAGCACAAGTGGAAGAAAACATTTAGTGTTCCTTTTTAAGGTTATACTTGCAGTCCTGTTATACAAACAAATTGTGATTGTGTCCTTTTCAAAGGTTTTATTGATAAGCTGTATTTCTCATTTTGAAGCTAGTTCTAGACAAACCAGTTTGTATAGGATTTTTGCTAGAAGATGGTGAAACATGGAAAGTTTATGAAATTGCTTGAAAATAAACAGTAGATGAGCCATGTGTAAATGTCATGTCTGTGTGCTCTTTTTACAGTTTCTTTTAGTGTTTTATTTTTTTCCCTCTTGGGTATGATTTTGAAGGATTAGACCTCCCTGCATTGCCCTCTGTGGTTATTATACACTATATGGGCAAAAGTATTGGGACATACCACTTAACTATTGAATTCAGGTGTTTCAATCAGACCTATAGCAGCAAGTGTATAAAAATCAAGCAACTAGCCATGCAGTCTGCATTTACAAACATTTGTGAAAAAAGAGCTCGGTGAATTCAAGCATGGTACTGGGATAATCTGTCAGTTTGTGAAATTTCATCCCTGCTAGAGATAGGGGAAGACCACATAAAGTCACAGAGCAGGGTCACCGTATGTGGAGGTGCATGGCGCGTAAAAGTTGCCCATGCTATGCTGGTTCCATAGCTGAAGAGTTCCAAACTTCCACTGGCATTTATAGCAGCACACAACTGTGTGGCAGGACCTTCATGGAATGACCTTCATGTACCAGTGGAAATGTGTTCTGTGGAGTGACGAATCATGCTTCACGGTTTTGTCTGATGGGCTGTGTTTGAAATACCAGGAGAATGTTACCTGCCTGACTGCATTGTGGCAACTTTAACGTTTGGTGGAGGAGAGATAATGGTATGGGGCTGTGTCAGGCGTTGGACTAGACCCCTTACTTTCAGTGAAGGGAAATCCTAATGTTTCAGCAGGCCAAGAAATTTTAGACAATGCTATGTTTCCAACTTTGTAGGAACAGTTTGGGGAAAGCACTTTCTGTTTCAGAATGACTTTGTCCCAGTGCACAAAGCAAGGTTCATATAGACATGGTTGGATGAGTTTGGTGCAGAAGAACTTGACTGAGAGCCCTGACCTCATCCCCATTGAGCACCTTTGGAATAAACTGGAAAACAGATTGTGAGCCAGGTCTTCTGGTCTGTGTGACCGACTTCACAAATGCTCTACTGGAGGAATGGGCAAAAAGTTCCACAGAAACACTCCAAACGCTTGTGAAAAACCTTCCCAGAAGAGTGGAAGCTGTTATAGCTGCAAAGGGGTACCAGTTACACAGTCATGTCCATGTATTTTGAATGCAATGTTATAAAAGTTCCTGTTGGTTTAATAGTCGGATGTCCCAATACTTTTTGTCCATATAGTGCAGGGGCTTCCAACATGCGGCCGCATTTGGCCCGCGTAAGAGGAGCAGCAGTTCCCCGACAGAATGCTGCTGATGTATGTCATGTCCCTCCTCTACCCTGCGTGTGACGTCATGCGCAGAGGTCAGAGGGTGGAAAGATTTAAAAATAAAACACTACTTTCATGGAGTAGTGCCCACAGCCCCAGTAAAAAAACTTTTAAAAATAAATAAATATGTGTGTGACTCGCTGTGTGTGTGTAAGTGTCACTCTGTTTTACAGATTCTAAACACAAATACAATAAAAGTTCACCAGCGCTATTTAAAATACATCATAAATAAAACAACATATCCACAAAAAAGACAAAAAATAATTAAAAGTCCCGTTTAATTTATTGTAAATTCCTTTTTTAAAGATGAAAAAAAGAATATGAATACTTAAGATACATTATCCTTATATATGTGTTTGTTTGTAATTGTGGCTCTGCGTGTGTTAGTCTGACTGTGTGTTTGTGTGTAATTGTGGCTCTGCGTTTGTTAGTCTGACTGTGTGTGTGTGTGTGTGTGTGTGTGTAATTGTGGCTGTGTATGTATGTGTCTTAGTATCACAGACATCTTTTTGTGTTTGTGTGTGTGTCTGTTGTGTTGCTGCAGAGTCTGATACACTCACATACTGCATGTTACCATGAGTTGTATTACTGTTTAGTCTGTGATACACTCACACTGTGTGTGTGTGGGTGTGTGTGTATATGTATATGTATGTATGTATATATATATATATATATATATATGTGTGTGTGTGATTTTTTTTTTTTTTCTTTTCTCAATGAAAAATGAATGTGGCCCATGCACATACATTTATGGTGAAGTGGCCCACTACAAAAAAAACTTTGACACCCCTGATTATAGTGTATGGGTGTGTATATCTATATTAATTGAAATAATATATGAAAAATAGTATGGTTGTAGTGAGAAGTAAGATGCATTCTTGGATCATTTTGCAGTGTCACACAAGATAACATTTAATCAATATTTTGTTCTTGGATCCTGACTTTCCACAGGGCTACATTACAGGAAATACCAGCCCCAAATCCCTTTGGCAGAACAAACGTTATGCATGAAATTCAAAAAGCGAGAGCCAGGCATGAGGATGGAATATTACACTAATATAGTCATATGAAAATGACTAATGATAAATCATTATTACCTTTTGTACAATCGTTCGTGTCACCACCACCACCGTTGATTTTTCACAGATTATATTTGTCTAATCCATTTCAATAACATTTCTAAGATAAGGTATTTGGTACTCTCATGTTTATATAAAAAAAAAAAGTACTTGCAAGTAAAAAATATTTACTGAATATTTAATCTTTTTTCAAATGACTACTGAAAGTATGTTGTTTTCTTGGTTATTTGAGTACTATTGTGCAAACTGTTATTGTATTTTCTGCCACTGTTATACAGAGTCAGTATTCCGATGGCAGTATTAAAAAAAAAAAAGAAAAAAAAAAGGGGGGGGGGGGGTGGTAGGTAGTGATTCATATTATTTTTCTTTATTTACTGGGTGGGGAGAGGGGTGGGTAATGTTATTTCATTTTGGGATCAATGGCCCTAGAGCAGGCCTAGGTGGGTTATTTTTAATAGGGGTCCAAGCGTCCGTAAATTATTTACTTTGGTGTCCAGAGTCATTTTAATAGTTTCCGGATCCCATGGGGGAGCCATTATTGTAAATGGATAGGGCACGTAACCCTGGCTCCCGATCCGTTATAGATGGTCTGGGATCCATTTGGGCATCTCCCAGCCCCTGTACTGGTAAAGGGCTATTAACCAATTTAATTTTAGGGGCCCAGAGCACTTGCCCTGACCCCCTCCCCCATATGTGTAATGGAGAGGCAGTATTGTAATAGGTGTGGTCAGGGCTACTTGCCCTGGCCCACCATGCACTTTATTTATTTTCCATTTTGGGAGGTATTCGGCTATGTCCAGAAAAGCTGAATTTGTCCTGAAATGAGCCTCTATATCGTCCCATAAAGGTCTGTGGGGATGATTTTGTCTATTTTCAGTTGGCTATATTTCGGTTTCAAAAGCATTTGGCATGAAATCTGCTATGATGGTCGAATTGCGCCACTATTTGGAGTCACATCGGGGCATATTGTGTATCTTGAAATTCGGCTTTCAATATGACTTCTATGTGCCCCGAATTTCTGGACTTTGGGCCCAAAGTTTGCATCTTTTCAAAAGTGCAGATTACAGCAGTTTAAATCAGACAAAAGTGGTAATAAAACTGGTATTTAGTGTTCAATCCCTTTTTAACCTCTTCATCTCAGAGGCGAAAATGTGTAGACAACCAGATAGTTGATTGTCACATGAGGAATATGATCGCCGTGATTGATGATCACAACTATCATATGCCTAGAAGAAGAAAAGAGCACTGAAAAGTGCTCCAAATTCCCCCAGGACACTTTCCCCCACCCACTTTCATGGTCCACTGCCTCCCTTTTTTTTTTAATGCTGCCCCCTCACTTAACCAATGCTGCCCACTCCGGGCTTCCACCTTTTACCAATGCTGCCTTCATCCTTCATCAATGCTGCTGATCCCAGCTCCGACCCTTTACCAGTGATGTTTATCCTCCTGTAGTTAACACTATAGAGACAGGTTTTTTGTTTTTTTTTATTACTCTTCAAAAATATAAAAAAAATAGTCTCTGTTAAGGTTATTATAAGGGATTTTTAAACTGGTAGATGCTTGATGTATCAATATTTATGTATGACCATTCCTGACATGTCTCATTTGCAATAACTCTAAGTATAATAATAAAAAACTAAGCTCCAAAGAAATTGAATGTACAGCTTTATGTAAAAAGAAAACCAGATGAGCAGATTGAGTATACTCGTCAGTTGACGTCTTTATTCTTTTTAACAGAGAGTTAATACGTTTCATTAGTAGTTAAATCGGTCTAGTTGCACCTGAATGCAAATCTATTGTGAGAATCAGGATCAAATAACACTGTACACATGAGGAACAGCTGCAAGTTAGTCACTGAATGATTGATTGTAAATCCCTTGTCTAACTGGATGCAATGTAAAGTCATACATGTTCTATTACTGTTTCTGTATTTGACTCAAACCAAAAGGGTGTTGAACGTGTGTGTGTGTGTGTGTGTATGTACACATGTTTAATTATTTTGTAATAGCATAGTAGGTTTTCTCTGTAAGTAGCAGTAAATTGTTGGATCATACAAAAAAAAAAAGGAAATACCCCAAATGTTAAACGTATCCATCGGATAAAGGGTGATTTACAGAAATGATGTTGCATCTTGGTTCATATCTAAACAGTTTGTAAATCGAGGATGTTTTCCAAGTTGAGCTGCCTGTTCAGTTCCTGTGGAATTTAGTTCAGGAGTTTCATTCAAGGACACAATGATACAAATGAGCTGTCAGCTAGCAGGATTACATCCTCTGAAAGGCCCTAAAAGTGTGTCTGTTAGTTTTGTATGCACTTTGCATCTTATTTGTTTAGTGACTGTGTGTCATTCATTTAAGTAAATACTAATACATGTTTTAATATATATATATTTTTTTTTTTGTAGAGACGAAGAAGACTCCTATGCAACTTCCTCTTATCAGCATTGAACAATTAATATTATTATACCTGTGTGAAATTCAATGGAAATACACCAAACAAGCTTGAAAAGGCTTCCTATGTGATCAGCAAACCTGTAGTTAATATTTTTACTATGATTGCACTGACATAAGCTATACTGATTTCACTTTCAATTGTTCAGTGTCCTTTGCAAAAAAAGTCAGCCTTTACATTGCCTATATAAACTGCAGTTTGGTTGCAAGCATATCTGGAGCCTGATTAGTTTCCAGGATTTGTTTGTTTGTTGGTTTTGTGTTTTAATTTTTTCCAAAAAGGGACATTTCTGGCATATTTGTGTCCTTAAGACTGTTCCAGCCACCGAACTGCAGTTAGCAGTATTTCATTTGCAATATGATTGTGGTTTTATCTCCTGTTTTAAGTATATTTTGATCACTTTATTATCTGTATTTTTTTTTTTTAAATATTGGTTTTATGAGATTTAAGTATGATTTTGTGTGTGTGCAGGGATGCAGTTTATTAAAATTTTGAAAAGTACTTTGTTCAAGAGTTACTTTTTTTTTTTATTGCATGTTTCTTACTGCAAACCACAAAAGATCAAGAATGTGTAGCCTTTCATTCATTTTCAACCAAAATATTATGTAACGCCTGAATCATGTAAAGAAAAAAAACACTTACTAGTTTATTTCCTCAGCTCTTCCTGTAGCCAAAACCATACATTTCGAAAAATGCCCGGTACGATGTTCTATCTCTCCTCTTATGTAAACACAATCTCAAATTAGTATTCGCACATCAAAATACAGTATGTGGAGCCTGAAATGTATATCATAACTCAATAACTGGGCAATAAACGTGCTCTTCGCTTTTTTCTAGCAGCTTCTAGGAAAACAATCCTCCATCAATGGATTCTCACCTCTCACCCCAGCATAGAATTATTAAAAACTAAACTTCACTGTTTAATGCGCATGGACTGGCTGGAAACCAGCTTGCATGAAGACAAACGGACTAACTTCTTTTTTAAAACCTGGACCACATTTATTAATACTCTAGACACAGATATTAGAACCAAGATATATGATACTTTTTGTTACACAGATTTGTATTGTGCTGAACTCCTTCGAAATACTTCTCTGATCACACTTCCTAGCTGAGCAGCAACCTGTCGGTGATAAATTCACTGGGCATGCTTTTGTTCCTGGAGACGTGGTGGGGGGGGGGGGGGGGGGGGTTGGTGTTGGATAGGCAGACAGTTTTAAGGTTGTTTTCCTGGTTCTGTTATGACCACATCAATATGTTATTGTTATACTCAGGCTCAGAGATTGCAGGATCTTCCCATACAATTGCTATCACGCATCCAACGAACATATGTTAACTAGTGATCTGTATGAAAAGAGTGAAAAAGGAATGAGTAACTTTATTTGTATAAACATAATGGTATCTAAATTTTGCTTTTCTGTACAACTGCATTGCAATGTCTGATACCTATTCTTATCCTGCAATTCTCATAATAAAAATAAATAAATAAATAAAACTCCATAACCAGCAACAGCAATCTAAAATAGTGTGGAGTCCAACCTATTGTCTCATATCGGAAGTCTGCCTTGTATTCATCACACTTATTGTCACGAATCAAGTTGATGTTATATCGTTAAGTTCTTCCATTTATTTCTAGGGATAAATCTTGAAAAGGTAAGATTCATAAATCTATCTTCTTTAGCTGAGAATTCTTTAGAAGCCCTGCAGGTTTTTCACAGACAAAAAAAAAAAGTAGAGAAACTAATGATTGTCTCTTGGTAAATCCTCTACTTTCCCTTTAGGTTTATAAATCTTGTGGGCACATTCTATTAGTTCTTCCTTATCAGCTTCATGTATTCCCATGGCTGTGAATAATTCCTAGGGATATTTATTTCTGTGTTTGATCTATTTTCTCGGGGATATTCCTGATTCTTTCTCCTCACCCCCCAATCCTCTAAATCTGTAACTTTAAGCTTTAGAGATTCTATTTTAGTTTTTCATCCCCTGGATCTCCTCAAGAGCAGTTTTCAGATCAAATTCTAAGCACCTGGTTATTTGTTTTCTTTTATTCTTTCACCCATCCTTACATTTTTGTAAATGATTTAATGTTTTGTTGTTCCATGTGCACAGGGCTATTTAAATATCTACAAGTGCTATCAAGGTCATCTCTGAAAAGCCAAACAACTTCCTTGCTGGCCTCTGCCTCATTAATTTTCACCTTCTTTAAAGTTTGTCTGAATTCTTTATATTTGCCATTGAGACAAAAGGAACTAGAGTGTTATAAACTGTATTAAACCTAAACGAGTGTGAAAATATCCGGTGTTCATACACACTTATACAAACTCTTTCCCAGGTCGCGTTCAAATGTCACCTCTGTTATAATAACAACGAAGCCTTCTTCCACTCTGAGAGAGTCACTTGGATAATGTCTTTGTAAATGTGGATATGCATGCACACACCATTATAAGCACTATCGGAGCCTGGCAGATTTAGAAAAACTAGTACCTTAAGAGACTTTATAAACACTGATTCTGTAACTTATACATTTTTCATCATTTTGGTTAAGTGCAATCACCAAGATGGATGTATTTCATATTTTCAGTCCTAGCACTTTGCTTTAATGGAGTTTGTAAGATATTAAGTGTAGCTTAAACACTACCCACTTATAGATTGTACTCCTTTGTCTCCAAAACCGCTATTGTATAGAGTACTTCCAAAATTTACAGAGGAACTGACCTGCAACCTGTAAATGGTTCCTTTACATGACCTCACTTGACTTTCATAAATACAAATGTTTTAGAGAGCAAGTAGCGTTGTCTTGGTGACACAACACTGTATCCCTTCCAGTCTACAAAAAACCTTTTGAAATTTTCCACCAGGGGTTTCCTACCCAGACACTTTAAGATCCTCAGGCACTTCGTGAAGTATTGACCTTAATGAAACCATAAGAACCAATCCACTATAGAAATTTCCCCACGATATAACTGACAGTTCTGTAGAGCAGGGGTCCCCGTGCTGCGGACCGCCTTTGTTCAGCCGGGCCGTGTGATGTAAGGGGAAGTGTTCTGCGCTCCCCTCCAGCTCGTTACTTTATGAAGCGTGTGGAGCGCAAACACCTCCCCTCACTTATTGCCTGCCCAGCTTACTGCTACCCTCGTACCCTGGGGGATGAATGACATATCCATGCTCTCTGTGTACCACACAGCATGGCTGGCGCCTTGTGATGAGGCTGGGCTGCAAGACATGACTCCACAGAGCTGGCCAGCATGCACCCCAGGGACCTGAATGTGCAGTATGTATGTAATCGTGTATGTATGGCCCCCAGGGCCATGATATTATTTCCTTCAATGGAAACAGTCCCCAGTGCCAAAAAGGTTGGGGACCACTGCCATAGAGTGTCTGTAAAGCAACAGTTAAGTAGTATTCGGTATAATATATCCAGGTAAGCATTACTCTGGCGCTCTGTATGTTGTTATACACTGCTTCTACCAGGCTATGTGCCTGTGTACAACTCGGGTTCCTGTCCTTACACCATGCTCAGAGGATCCCAAGATAGATAGATAGATCGTTTTTGAACAAATCACGAGGATCCCATTTTGAACTGAGTAGCTGATTTTCTCAGATGTATCTCAGAATCCAGGTGTATAACTTGCCTGCTTGAAAAACTTAATTTCAGAGCTGTAAACGCTTGTTGCAGACTTTGCTATCTCTCATGAAGGAGGATATCCTGTTTAATTAATACACCGACAGTTGGATGAAGACATACAATGATTGTTGGGGTAAAAGGTTAAAGAAGCCGTCCCACCTAGCTTACTTTATGTATGTTGTACATGTTTCTAATTTATGCACTTAGTTCTACTGTAGTTTTACATTTGAAATCATTTCAGAGGATTCTCTATATTTGGGGACATCCAATAATTAGGACTTGGTGAGATAAGCATGATTGCTACTATAGCAACAACAACAGACATCATTTGCTGTTTTTAGGAGAAAGCAAGTGCTGGGGAAAAAGCATGATGCATCACCTACATAAGAAGATAGTTTCAGAACTGCCCTTTCTATTCAGGTCTGTTGATAGGACCAGGAAAACACCAAGCCATTTAGCAAATATGTTTAATAAAATACAGTGCAGGAAACAAAATGCTAATAGAAAACACAGTATGTTTATTACTTTAAATTTAATAAATTAATTGACATTTTAATGAAATGTAGCACAAAAAAGTCCCCAACTGTTATTACGTGTGTAAATGAGTCCTACACAGCTAAATAATTTCATTGTATTCTACATTATTTTATAGATTCTTTTTATACATTTCTGTCAATTATAAAGTCGGATATGATACAGACCTTCTTATTCATAATCAGCATCTTATTAATTATAAGTGACATCAAATTAATTTCTCGTGCCACTGCAGAATACCTCAGTTTTGAAGTGAAGAGAGTAGGATAAGTTTGTTTTGTGTGTTTTGTGTATATGTATGGATGCAAGGTGGTGATATATGCTAACATACACAGGCACATTGGGGGCATATATAAACACAGCACATCCTCCGTTTGTGGCAAATACTGGCGCAATCGGTGGATGCACCAATTTATAAAGCAGACTCAAGGTAGTCGGCGTTATCTGCACTGAATACGTAGATTTAGGTTGTGTCAGCGCACATTGCGCTGGTGCAGGCTATGCATAAGAAAATGGTTTGATGGAGGTCCCATTCCCGCACTGCAAAGTGTCTGGAGTTATAAAATAAAAGCACAAATGCCATTTTATATATGAAACTGTGATTGCGTTTTTTTTTTAAACTATTAAAGAATGTTCCAGGTGGCTGGTAACTTTATGGGGAGTATTTGAGTTTCAGGTAAGATCAACATTTGATATACACTGTGCAGGGTCAAACCTGGTGAGTTTTCTTAGTGGTGGAACTCACCAAGTTTGTCCCTGCACAATATATAGCTAAATTGGTGAGATGAAATCTTGAGCTCACCTTTTAGTGAAAAGCTGCCTATGTTTAGCCCCTGCAATAATATGAGAAAGAGATCTAATTGAGAGTAACAAATACAAAACAAATCACTTTTAACTTTACTGCTAGTTTAATACATTTTATGTACGTAGTAAAAGTTTATATTTTGATATTTTTTAATACAAGTGGATAAATAGAGTGAACCCAGCACTTGTGCCAAAACACCAGCATCAACATAGTTGGCGTGTCCCTAATCCACACAAATACATTCAATAAAGCAAAATACAAAATGAAAAAGTGTGCTTTATGCACACTTTAATTTTGCTTTATGGTATTTTTTAATGTTCCTTCTAGGAAAAATAATTTATATTGTTAACAAAACATGCCGCAATCTAACCAATGTCCAATTTTATAAGGCAGGTACATTTTACTTGACTTTTTTTTTCTTCCTTTTTTTAAAAATAAACTTTACAAATATTTGATGATCCACAAATTATGGGGGGGGGGGGGGGCGAATTCTTTACATCCCTTGTTCATGTGTTCATCTAGTCTGTGATAAACCACATCAGCAAATGCCAAGACAATGTCAAATTAAATAGATTTTTGTCTTACGTTCACCACTACATTTCTTTATGTGATCATAGCATTTATTTGGTTGCGAACGCCAGCAGTTGCTTTGGCATCAAGGAAAACCGGTGGTTGAGTTGGGTGCTGCCTATAGAGTTGCTGCTTAGCTTACAGTGTGAAGTTTATGGTTCAGAGCTGATGGCATCTAACATATTATTTATGAAAATGTCATGTTCACAACACAGAACTATTTAAGATGCAACAGAAGGGACAATTACATGTATATAGTATACCATACACAATGCAAAACACTGATTAGAAACTAAATACCAGTACATAATCATTTGTAATATTTTGCAAAGGACACTCAATTAATATTGTCAGTCAGCAGTGATCTTAAACAAGCTTGCAGTTCTTCACATCACAGAGGTATTTACCCTGTTTGTACAATATCTGTTGATACTGAAAGCCTTTTGGATTGCATAATGTCCTCCTCTGGCCTTGTAACATTAGCAGCCATTTTCTATTCCCAGCAGGCTAGATTTGCTGCCATGTGTCTGTGTAAATCTTTAAAGTGGTTTCGTCGTTTAAAAAAAAATCAAATGTCGACACTTGTTCCCACTGTTGGAATTGGATTAGTTCTGCACTCTATAGAGCCCAAGTCATGCTACCTAGTCACATAGGTCCCAGCTTTGTTGTGTATTTGTGTGAAGGAAATGAATGATGTCAGTGATTCTATGACTCCTCATTATACGTGCCATACAGGTCCACTAAGTGGACGATGTACTTATAGGAAGAGATTCAGTTATTTTATGCTACCAGGCAACAAAATACTTTGAGTATCTGACACCAGCCTTCTGTGGTGCTGATGCTGCAGTGTTTCGGGAGAACCTTATCGCTGTCATACAGCTCTATTACCTTTGAATGATTTAAGATGCCTTGGCTTAATGTCCACGTGCCAGTATCCTAACATTCTCTGTTGTTGGGTATTTCTGTCAAGTTGCATTTTTCTATAGGTATCCCTTGATCTCAAGGTTCCCAAAGGAACAGGGGTAATATCTTTTGTTTAGTCTTTTTGTTCACAGCCTCCATAGGTCTGTCAGAGACCGATAGAGAAGCTGCTATTACTATGGCTTGTTTTAGCTGATTACATATGACAACAGAAAACAGAAATAATGTAAAATGACAGTAGCAGGTCAAAGGCATATTAGTGTAACCTTCTTTGGAATCGGTCACTTTATCTACTTACTACTGAGATAAAACACAAGTGCATGGAGGGACAGGAGCAACAATGGCCATGTATGAACAGCACTGGTGTAACATGGGGGGCCCTTTTTTCTGACACATTGGATTGATGCGGTGGGCACTGAGTATTCTCTTATGAAATATTGGAAAGAGTTGATTTCTGATCATGGTGGAGGTTTGTAAATCTAAAGCATATTTCCCACAGTATTAAGGAGTCAACGTTTTTTTTTTCTTCGGTTCTTCACAGGCTGCTGTAAATACGTTTGATGACGTCAGCCTCTTCCTTGTCCAGGATTCCCTTTTCTACGTAGGAGTCGGCCTGCTGGTTGATGAAGTCACTCAATTTCGAAAGATCATAGTCTGAAACCATAAAAGTACAAGGATAATCCAACCATTGTAAAGCTTGCTGCTTCTACAGCCGACCAATAACCCTAGATAGCAAATATTGGAGTGCAAGTAGCATGTAAGTTGCACAGTTGGTCCTGCTACATCAAATTTGTGGCACATGCGGCACTGCATTTATACTATATATGTGTGAATTGAAACGGCTCCGGACATGCACTACCTGTACCATAAATGCTCAAAGTCAATCTCACACAATCATGCAACGTCAACCCTTTTTACTCAACTCTCACTACCTTTGTGACCAGGGATGCTGACTGGTATAAAGTTTATGTAATGTAGAAATATATTATCTGTAGTTATATATTAGGGAATGGTTGTAATAACTATAGTTATATGCATCTTGTTTCAATTAATCCGACAATATTTTGCTTATTACCTTTGCTGCTTTGTTTGTTGTGTGTTTTCAGCCATTCAATATTCTTTCTGATTGCTTCTAAATATGCATTAGCCTTCCCTGAAGAAAAACATTAAACAATGTTACTGATTGATGGACTAGGATAATAGGCAGTTTGACAAGTCTGCACTATTTTTAGCTTGTTTTCTAGCACATTACATTTCTTCTGGGAGATAGGAAACAGTTTTCCAGTTCTCTGAAGGAGTACATT
This sequence comes from Pelodytes ibericus, assembly GCA_036172795.1. NCBI lineage: Eukaryota > Metazoa > Chordata > Amphibia > Anura > Pelodytidae > Pelodytes > Pelodytes ibericus. The sequence continues at coordinate 162,460,528 of CM069858.1, forward strand.
ATACTCAGGTACCCCAAGATGCTATTCTATTTATTATATCAATGTAAACCTTGCTATTTTTAGCACATAAATCTTACCAACATATTGATGCTGTTTTTCCTCTTACCCATGCAATGTATTTGTCAGACAAATTGCAGTGCAATGATTTATTAGGTAAAAGTCCACTCCAAACAGATTTTTATTTTTGCTTAGATCGGTGTACCAGGCTGTGTTATGTATAGTTTTTGCATAATTAATTATACAATCAAATAGACACATTCTTCTCCACATTGTGAAAATTCTGAGCATAGAATTGTACATATCCAACACTAATCTGAGTGAAAATGTGGGATTGTGACATCCTGCATATGGGAATGTTTTTTTTTAAAGTAATGAACAAGATGCCATTATGAGAGGGTTCCTAACTGGTTCCTATACAGGTGAAATCCTAGAAAAGTTTTTTTTTTTTTTTATGTATGAATACTTACATTTCCATTTATTTGTTTAAAAAAAAAAACGAGGCTTGAATAATGAAATTAAATGCTAATCTAAAGATGAAAAAAAATGACTGCATTATCGAAACACACACATATCATAAAGCACTCATAGAAAAGATATGCAAAGTCACTATAAACATACTGTCCATCATAATGAATCAATATAACAGTCATTATGGGGTGATCATAAGACTAAATTAATTGAACAGACCAAGTGTGCAGGATTCTGGATTCCCTCAAAACCTTTAATAAAGTGGCAGTGAAAAACACAAAGCTCTGTAAACATCTCACAGCATATAGTACTCTGAGCGTTTGTGGATGCAACAAAACTCTGCCTTTTCCCCCCACAGGAGCCTCAGAAGGACAAAAGAAGAAATCTACCCAACACGTTTCGTTCCGTCTATAGATCTTTATCGAAGCCAACCGGATTATTTTCTTTTTTTTGTTTACCGTAGATACTTTCATACAAAATACATCTAGAAAACAAGCCAGACATCTAAAACATTTGACATACAGTGGTGACATAACATATTCACTTAATATAAAATCTTTTAACAAATTGCCTAATAAATCATCTCTCAGTAGCCTCTAAAAATGTATCCTTTTAAGTTACGTGTAGTATAAGACTGTATACATTTTAGGGTTAGGTTTATATTCCAAATACACTACCCACTTTTGGTAAACATCTTCTGATCCTATATTTCGACTCTGAGCTATCTGAACATTATATATCCTATGTTGTTTTTACTAAAATGAGGTTGTACGCCTCTTTCCATTTTAATTTGAAACCTGTGTGTGGGTCAAATCCCACTTGCCCAGAGAGGAAGATCTCCAATTTGTCGCTCTTATTAATTTATATGGAACAGTATTTGCTTCTTTTCTCTATACATTTTGGAGATGTTCAAGTTAAGGAGTGCACCATCAGGCATTAAGGTTCAAGAGAACAGACATTTGACTTCGTATTAGTTATTTCACTGCAAGCATAGCGCTAACATTACATTTATTCTTCATACATCATAACCCAGGATTCTGTCATGTTGTATTTCTTAATTTTAAATCTCTGTAACTTGTCTCTCCTATTACAAATAAAAGAGAGATTAACAGCAGGGGTAGTCACTAGCAGCTAACGCTCCTGGTGTAGTGGAAATACAATTGCCATGATGCTTGGACATCTTTAGCTATAAGCTTAGGGTGGTCCTGAAGCGTGGTATTGCAAACATTTCATTGGAGTCACTGGAATTTATTATTTAGAAGAAATACCAAGAATTACAGTGGAACATGGTATATTACTGTTGGTGGCCAAATATTGAGTATGGTTAGAAATCTTTAAGCTCCACTTTGGAGAAGATCATTTTTGCAGATCACCGCCTCAGGATTAAAGATATTTAACGGACGGAAGAAAGGTAGACGTAGATTAAATAGGTATGAAAAAGGAAGAACTACTAGTAGGGACTAAGAAGAATTCGGGAAATTTTAGAGAGCACTTAAAGTAATGATTTGCTGACATGAGTGTGACCCAGCTCCCAGCACCCAATGCCTATCTTAGTACCGAAAACATTTGAATATACTGTGCACTCTAAGACTAAATTCCAAATGGACCATAGAAAATAGAACTCAGTTGGTATGTTTCCAGATACTACTTTAGTATAGCATGCACTACTAGTTTATGCATATAAAAATGATTTGCTAATAAATGTATTTCTTAAAGTGCACACTTAAGACAATTTTTATTTGTTTAATTTAAAGTAAAACAAATAAAGCAACTTCCAGTTCATATTTCAAATATTAAAAAGTACATTTTCTTCATGTTCTACTGTTATGTTGAGATTATGGCACTATTCAATATTACCTTGTGGTTTCTTAATGTCCAAGTCTTCTGGATCGTCTAGTTTTGTTGAGTCTTTTATGGCATCATATCCTGTTTCCATCCTGGCAGCCTCTTCCTTAGTGCTATCTGATTCTTCATCGTGTTTGTCAACTGCATTAAGAAAATAACCCAAGCTTACTATAAGGTCAGCTCTTTTCTTGAGGGATGGTTGTTGAATAATTAAAGTAAGCCTTTGGCAAGGAAAATTCTAAATATTCTTCTAAGCTTTATCTGAACCTGAATTTCATTTGGAAATACACAGTCCACTGTTTATTGGCATCTGACTGTTTTAATTAACATTATTTCTTTTCCCCCCCCCATGATCATTAACCACTGGATGCCAGACAGTCGAGAGCACTTAAAGCCTTCTGATATCTTAATGGTGTTTAGAGACTAGATGTAGATTAGCAACAAATAGGTAGAAAATATTTTTTGCCTTATCTTGTCGTTTTAACTTATTCATTAGGCACCATATGCAAATTGATTTATGTAAAAGAAAATTATTAATTTGGCTATGAGTCTCCGCAATGATGTCTCAAGGCTCAGAGCCAACACATTCAAAGCAATTGCTTTCCTTATTCATTAGTTTGTTTACACATAATATTTTTGCCCTTATGTAATGCACCTAAATATAGTTTTCTTGTGATATCATTATGTATTCTGGAAAATATTTGTGCCAGGTTATTCCTTCTGAAATAGTTTGTGTCTGTAATCTCTTCGTATAACGGCACATGTTGTTCCTGAGAGTTGTCAATGTGCCTTTCTGTCACGGAACCAACACTTACGTGTTGCCAGATGATATCCCTGTTAATATCCCAGATGATATCCCTGTTAATATCCTAGATGATATCCCTGTTAATATTTGTTCTGTGTCGGGTGTAGGGTTGCCACCCGTCCGGTATTTTACTGGCACAGCCGGTAATTGACAGGTAGGAGCCCGTGTCAGTAACTAAAATACTGGCATATCATGTTAAGACCGGTATTTGTTTTGAAGGCAGCTGGGAGAGGTGAGCAGCAAACAGGGCATGACAAATCCCAGTCGCCATGGCATCAGGAAATTAGACCTGGCGCCCAGTATTCATCCACATGTCTCCTTGTTGTATTTGTTTTACTTGCTCTGGCACAAAGGGGAAGTCTGTGCGAGGTGCACAGACAGAAAGTTCTGCCCCTTAATGCATCGATCATCACTCAGACTCAGCAGCAGTGCTAGGAGTGAAGTTAGGAGTGCACAGACCAGGCAGGTGGCAGCAGCAGGAATTAGGAAAGAGAAGAGTCCATTTTTTTTATTTTTTTGCTATTAAAAAAAAAAAGCCTCTATATTACTGGCTTGTGTGTCTGTGTGTGTGAGAGTCTGTGAGAGAGAATGTCACTGTGTGTGTGAGACTGTCACTGTGTGTGTGTTTGTGTGACTGTCACTGTGTGCGTGTTGTGGCTGCGCCCACAGCTATAGCCTGTATTTTTTTTTTTTTTTTTTAGGAAAAGGTGGCAACCCTAGCCGGGTGTTCTGTTTATACATACAGAAGCAACATATTGGATTTATGAGTCAAATTAAATCATTGCTTGGTCATCTGAAACTCACTGAGATGCTGTTTAAAGCGTCACAAAACAGCTGGTATAATAGTTGATCCCTTGAGGTCATTTTTAAGGAGCAAATGCAAAAGAATTCTGACAAACTAAAAATTTCCTGTCATAAAAGGCTGGACATTCATTCATGCTTGAATGATCTAGAAGCTGTGTAAAGTCCTTATGGCAGTGAATGGAACTTTAAATCTTATGTAAGTGATGGACTAGAATTCAGTTACGCATCACTGAACTACAAATGGCTGATGAGCACATTGTCCATATGGCGACAGTCCAGCAGTAGCACATCTGTGTTTTAAGCTTAATAATAGTGAAATGATGTGCGCTGTTGCAATCCTCAGATTTATATGAATATTATTGATTTATGTATTTAAAGAGAGTTTTACCAGGAATAATACTAAGAGATTTCTCTTGTTTTGAAGTTCTGGGGCACAAGTCCAGTACAAGGTTACAAACATTTTAAGTTTAAAAAAACAATGTTCCCAAGTACATGGTAAAGGCAGCATATGTAATATGAAGGCAAGCATCAGCCAGTTTACTTCTTGTCACAGTCATGGTTATTATAAGCACATTAGGGATCAAAGTGGCATAGTAAAATGTGACTTTACTGACATCTGGTCTGTGTTGCATGATATATGATCATTATTGGTATTTGTTGCACAATCTGTTTGCTCAAAGGGGGGGCTAAGCAATATTTGTTTCTATATAAAGCAATTTAGATGCAAATTCAATTATTAATATAAATGATCAATATGGAAACCAAAATTAATCTAAAAATCATTTACTACAGTTTAAACTGTAAAAGTAGACGAGGAGAGAGAGACAGAGGGATTTTGGTGCAACATAAGGACTGTCTCTCATAAATAGGGACACTTGGGAGGTATGTTATGTACATAATGTATACATGCAGCAGTCATGCACACATGTACACAGTTGAAGCATTGCATACTGTGGATAAATCAATATTAAATTGTGAGAATAGTAGATGGCCGAAAAAGTGATTAATAAAATGTGCTCAATGATGCTGAGCATTTACTATGGAATCTGTTATTTGCTGAATTGTAATCCAATTTCCACCAACATATAATCATAACAGTTAAACTGTTCATTTATAAATGTGTGTCTTGATACCTGACAAGACCTTCCAAAATAAGAATCGTTTTCTAAAGATGTAACATTTTATTATCCAGTAATTGTAAACATTACAACACAGACACCTTATATGCTGAGATACATTACCTGTTATCTTGCTTTTCTGAAGTACTGAATTTTTCCCAAGTTTATTCTTGGTCTGTACAGCAATCATGGTATCCAGGTTTTCTGAAAAACCAAAAATAGGTGTTTAATGGCAGCCATGTTTTTACTAGCACAGTGATGAGATCATCCAAACACTGATGATAGAGTATCACAATTGATTAGATCACGCATGTAGCTATGGTGACCGCATGTCCTGAATTGCCCTTTATGTCCTGAGTGACAGCTCTGAATGAAGGAGACAATCGGGAGAGAATTTGCAGTCCCTCCTTCATATGGAGCTCTGCGACAGCTCCAGCAGCCTGCCTGCAGTGAAAACCAGGTAAGAAACCAATACTCTCTGTGTGTGCATAATCAATGGCTGTTTAAATGCTCTGAAACTGTACATGACTGGTAATAGAGGGGTTAATTCTCTGAAACTGGTCATGTTTGCTAATAGAGTGGTTCATTCTTTGAAACTGCTAATGTATTAGCAACAGAGGGGGTTAAGTCTCTGAAATTGTTCATGTCTAATAATAGAAGGGTTAATTCTCTGAAACTGGTCATGTAGGAAAATAGAGGGGTTAATGCTCTGAAACTGCTCCTGTCTGCTAATAGAGGGATTCATTTTCTGAAACTGGTCTGGTAATAGAAGGGTTCATTCGCTGAGCCTGGCCAAGTCTGATAGTACAGGGGTAAATTCTCTGAAACTGGCCATGTCTAGTAATAGAGGGGATAATTCTGTGGAACTGCTTACGTTCGGTAATGACGGTTTGTATATTATGATATAAATACATTATTAAATCTGAAATCTACGTGCTTCACAATGCTTCTAAATAAATTATAGGTTCTACCCAATCCAAAATCGTGCCTCCATGGTCCAGACGTATTCAGATCAGGTGGCACGAATACACCCAGATTTCGTGCTACTCAGGAAGCTCCGATGTGTCTGAATACATCCACAATTCAAGCATCATAAGCGATCTGACACCGATATCTCCTGACCCCGAAATTAGCCAAAATGTACTGAAATGAAGTGGTAGTCCTTTCCACTGACTTCGACTTATTTTGGGTGGACTTTGGCTACTGCAAATTAGAAGAATTCCTCCCATAGAAGTCAATGGGTGGATGCTGGTTAATGCCAAAATAGATGAAGTCCTACCAAAATGGCCCAAAGTATCATTAAATAAAAATCAGTAAAAATAATAATTAAAATAAAATAACATGATTATGGATGATTAGGGCTAGGGGATTAGGGAACAGATTAGGGCTAGAGGAGAAGGTCCTGCCTTGTTTACCCATCTTGGTTATAGAGCGACAGGTAAAAGACATTGATCTCGAAATCTGGAGAAATAGGAGAATCAGGAAATTAGAGGACGTATTAGAGGGATCAACCATAAAGTAATTTGCAGAACTACAGAACAAATATGGGCTATCAATCTCAGAATGTTTCAGGTATCTGAGAGTGAGACGCTTCCTACAAAATAGGTTAGCAGAGATCCAGAGCAAGAGAGCCTGTTCCCTATTAAATAATACAATAGGAGACATGAGATATAAACACATAGTATCTGAAGCGATTATTATAATACAAACAATTCAACCGGCAGACTTACCACCGGCAGTTAAAAAGTGGGAGAAGGACTGGTGTCAAGCCCGTAATGAGGTAGAAAGAACAAATCACTGCATAAACCTAAATTAAATACACTATAAGCTGGTGAACAGGTGGTACTTAGTACCAATGTTTTGGCCAAAATGTCACCAAACTATACACCAACCTGTTAGCGCTGTGGATATGGAAGGGGTACATTTTTACACATTTGGTGGGCGTGGCCACTATTAAATAGAATATGGTGAGAGGTTTCAAGTAAAATTGTTAGAAACTTAGGCCCAGATTGTGTATTAACACCAGCAAGGGCCCTGTTACATCAAAAGCTACCTGAATACAGACAACATAGAAGGTTCTTGATTCAAATAGCCACCTAGGTACTTCCTGCTAGAAACTGGAAATCCTCCAAAGCTATTAACTGGAAGATGATTGAGATACAGTAGGCTGCACAATGTAAGATGGAGAATGTAATAGCCTTGCATAGTTCAGATATAAGACACAGAATGGGAAACTGGGGAGGCTGGATTGCAAGACTGAATGAGGATCATTTTTGATATTCTTACAATCTTTGTCAACAGAAGCTTGCCCACAGTTCAGATATTAAGAGTTATTGGAATAAGAACCTGCCCAGAACTCCAAAGGGTACATGGTACGCGTGTAGTACGGGGTAGAAAATGTTCAAGGTCCAAACTTATGTCTTGTGATTGTTTATTATATGTCATGGTTTTACAGCTAAAATATTTTGGTAGTAACAATGTGCATGAAGCTAAGATGCTGTAACCTTTTCTATATTTGATAATAATGAAAAACAGATGGAAAAGGAAAATAATAATAATTATAAAATAACATGATTAACTAAATACATCAAAATAAAGTAAATTAACATAACATAATAAAACCTTTTTTAATTAAAATATCAAAATTACTGTAAATATACTATTATATAACATTAATATATTATAATTGTATATGAATATATTTGTGTTGGAAGTGTGTTTACTAAATTCTTCAACTGGAGAATAGCAATGGGTGAATTTTGTGTATGAATCCCGAATTCAGAGTATGTTTGGGGTGATCATCACATATTGGGTAGCTGAAAATCTATGCTTTTTATAGCAAAATCGGCAAGATCTGAATGCTACTGATGGCTTCCAAATTTTTTAAAATTCGGCTATTCATTTTGGGCCAGATCGGTCTATATTGAGTAGATCATAAGATAATATAAAATGTATTTTATCTGTATGTAACTGTGTGTGCATATGTGAATCAATGTGTATGTAATTATATATATATGTGTGTATATATATATATATATATATATATATTACCCCTGTGTGTAATCTCACCCGCTCCATACTGTGTCCTTGAACGGCAGAAAACAAATGTCACCATAAATGTAGCTCTCATTCAGTAAAACCTGATATTTGTTTCCACTGTTTGACATCATGTAATTAAAAACAATGATTTGCATAGAATCCCTTAGTCTGCGCTACATGACATTAAAAATTACTTTTGCTTCTTTAAAGTTGTATCGAGCCTAAGTGTTTTCTTTTTACAGTGAACCAAGTTCCTTAAAAAGATGCATGACATTTTTCCCATGACCCCTGCAATCTGAGCCATACAGGCTGATGAAGGAACAGAAAGAAAAAAAAAGAAAGTACTTCTCTAACAAGCCAAGCACAAACAACTACAGCTATAAGGAAAATGTATTTGATCAGCTGCAATGGGATAAGTAGCATGACATCCAAAGTGTCTTTACAGCAAGTGAATGTTTACTGGCAATTTAATCCATTGCCCTTTAGACTAGATAGTCTAATTCCTTCAGCATTCCACATTCACGCAGAGCTAAGAAATACTAAATCTGTATGATATGCACATATTTTTCTAAATGAATGAAACAGGCGCTGTGTGAGATATTCACATAATATATAGTATTTAACTGGTACTAGCAGTGGCGTCCAGAGGGGGTGCGGACCGCTCCGGGTGTAACCCCCAGCGGGTAAAAAAATAATAATTACGTTACGTCCATGGAGGGAAGACTGCACGGAGGAGACGTCCGGAGACACAGAGCAGCAGCCAGGCGGTAAGTACTGGGGAAGGGGGATGAGGGTGGAATAACGAGCATAGGAACTTTAGCATCCTAATGGGCAAATTGGCTGGGGAATCTTAATGGCACAATATTACTGGCATCTGAATGGCACAATATTACTGGCATCTGAATGGTGCAATAATACTGGCATCTTATTGACACAATTATTATGGCATCTTAATGGCACAATATTGCTGGCATCTTAATGGCACAAAAATACTGGCATCTTAATAGCACAATATTACCGGCATCTTAATGGTACAATAATACTGGCATCTTAATGGCACAATATTACTGGCATCTTAATGGTGCAATAATACTGGCATCTTAATGGCACAATATTACTGGCATCTTAATGGCACAATAATACTGCCATCTGGATGGCAAACTATTACTGGCATCTGAATGGCACAATAATACTGGCATCTTAATGGCACAATAATACTGGCATCTTAATGGCACAAAATTACTGGCATCTTAATGGCACAATAATACTGGCATCTTAATGGCACACTATTACTGCCATCTTAATGGGCACAATATTACTGGCATATTAGGCAAAAAATGGCAATATAATACTTGCATATTATTATTGTGTGTGACATAATTTGTGGGGCCTGTATGTGGCATATTTAATGGGCCATCTGACTGGCATTACTAAGGAATCAGTTTGGCATGGTATTGGAGGAAATCCAGGGGGGTGACACCATGAGTTACCGCACCGAGTGAAACCAACACTAGTGACGCCTCTGGGTACTAGTTTTAGGTTCCAAATATAATAGCCTTCTGAACCCGATCGCCTTGTTACTTTATTGTTTGTCTATCAGAAGGTCTAGTAAAATCTCTCTATTTGGATCATTATTGCAATAATATAACAATAATCATAATAATAATAACAAAGGATTTCACAAGGAAGTGTACGTTGACATGTGTGAGTTTTTCTTGCAGTTCAGTTTTAGTGAACAGACCCCCTTGTCTAAATACCCATTTATGCTCATGTTAACCATGTAATATGTTGTATGAATAAGGCAAATAGGATACTTGGGCATGTGCAGAGGTAGAAACTTACAATATATTTTCTTGTGAGCTCCAAATCACTGTATTTTAACCTGTCGGTGCTTCAAATTGAGAAATTCTCTCCACATGATTGTAAACCATAGTATTCCACGAGCACATCAGGATCCTGATGGCAGCTTTTGATGAGGCACAAGCGTGTGCCCATACCAGGTCACTGACCACCATGCTATCATCCCTCAATTTTGCCTGTTAATGGTATTCATTTTCATTTGTATTTTTTCATGCCGCTGAATTACTTTTAATGGTCCATGGACCTATAATAAAATTTGATATTTTTACATTATTGCACCAGTCTGGATTGTGTGTTTGCAGAATACTGCTGTTTACAAGCATGTGCAGAGGTAACTGAAAGTTTGTTATCATTTGCTCAATTGAATGGAATCAATCAAGGTTTAAGTAATCATGTAGATCTGCAGGCTGGGGTGTAATAAGAAACCATAGATCTCTGGAGTGATAAATGCCACGGGGCCCCTGACCCAACTGTACAATACATCACCACAACATTTGACCAGTGCAATACACCCCCAGTTTCCACAGTGCCAGCTTTACCACCATATCACTTCCCACAGTACCAGCTTGTCTCTACATCTCTTGCTACAATATCAGCTTCATCCCACACCACTCCTCAGTGCCATATTTGCCCGCACATCAAGTTAGTGCCATTTCTGTCCCCATATCACAGGTCAGTGCCAGCTCTGCCCCCACATCACTAATCATGGCCAGCTTTCCCCCCAACATCACTTGACAGTGCCAGCTTTACCCCCATATCACTTCCCACAGTACCAGCTTGTCTCCACATCTCTTGCTACACTATCCGCTTCATCCCACACCACTCCTCAGTGCTATATTTGCCCACACACCACATGTTAGTGCCAGTTCTGTCCCCACATCACAGGTCAGTGCCAGCTCTGCCTCCACATCACTTGTCATAGCCAGCTTTCCCCTCCAAATCACTTGCCAGTGCCAGCTTTGCATCATTTTTCAGTGCCAGATTGGGCTTCACATTATTTTGTCAGTTCCTCCTTTGTCCCTTTCACCTGTCAGTCCTGTGTGTCTCTCCTCCTGTGTGCTGGTGGAAGATGATCCAGGAAGTGGATTAATGTAATTTCCTGCATTCTGTATCGTTGAGACACAACGTGCAAGGAGAGAGTGAGAAAGATCATCCAATTGGATGATCTCTGCACTCACTGTGCAGCAAGCTGCAGATCACCTGCAACTAGTGGCTTAAAGGCAAGGTAAGTGGTTTTGACACTTTATAGTTAATTACTTCTTAAGTCTAGAAATATATGACACTGGAAGCTTTTAGTTTACATGTCAGAATGGGTTACATCAAACAGAAAACAGTGCAATAGGTCATGCTTTAAGTGGAACAGTCCCGATTTGGGACCACTATCGCATGGATCTTATTTTCATTTGTCCTCTCAAGCCACACCCCATGTTGTCCCGCCTTGCTAAGGGACCATGTGAGGAGGTATGAACTAGCCCTCAAGCAAATGAATAGCAAGAATTTGTAATATTCCATTGTTTAGTAAATGATGCCATCGCCTCTTTAACTAACAGTCTCAAGTGAAAAGACTATAGTTGCCAACAATACTTCCTATGCATAGCGCTAAGAACTGTGCACAGGCAGCATTGTGTTTAAATTGTGTATGTCAAGGAGACGTAAACAGGCTTAATGAGGAGAAATGAGCTCCAGACACCCCATATTTATAGCGGGGTAGCCTGGCGCTCAATACTACAGGGTCACGCAACATCATGTGATGACACGTGGTGTAAGTATGAAAGACAAAGAGGCATTGTATTGTTACAATCATACTCCCCCAGTAAATATGATCACACAACTTCAACACATTACAATCAACATATTTCATGTGATTTGAGGATGATTCATGCATTGCTTTTGTACAAGAAATGTAATATTGTAACTTGTTTTTTTCCATCAATGCATATTTCCTTTTGTACTTTCTCTATAATTGGGAAAGCAAAGAACCTATTAGATATAATGGTGCTTGCCTGGATTTCAAGCTATTTTCCATGCCGTGTTTGCAGAAATAGTTCACTTGTCTCTCACGTAGATATATAATAGGATCACAGCCATCTGTGCACAGGTGGACAATGTTTGCTTTGAGAAACATTAAGGTAAAACTGGAAATGAGTCATCTAGGCTCCATGCATGCATGGCTGGTTTCCAAGCAACTGTTTGTCCTAATAGCCTAACAGGATCTTATCACCCTCACATTCTGTTTTACTTGGATACTTTGATTTGATGGACCATAAAAAATAGTTTAAAAAAACCTTCTTTTTGTGTATTTCCTGTTATCTGTGTACTCATGTGTAATATAATACAGATGTGTTTTTCTTCCTCAAACATTAATCAAATCATTTTATTTACTCTCCCTTGTACAAATTGTCATAGGAATGAGCACCATCATTTTAATTGGGAACTGTGTGTTGATATGAAATGGGAAAAAAACATGCACGCTACACATGTGCTTATATACAGGCTGTGCACTGAGGAATAATAAAGTAAACAAAATTTGTTTGGAGAAATATTCACATTTGAATCACTGGTGTGTGGCCTTGTGACATGTCAATGTTTGGGCACTGGGTCAGGGGCGGATCCAGAGTCTAATCTCGGGGAGGGGGGGGGGGCACATTCAGTCTGTCTTTTCCTCTCCCCCATGTATGTGCTTCTGTCCCTCTCCTCTTCCTTCCCATGTCCGCCTGTCTCTCTCCTCTCCCTTCTCATGTCCGCCTGTCTCTCTCGTCCTCCTACCCATGTCTGTCTTTGTATCCTCTTCTTTCCCATGTCTGTCTCTCTCCCATTGCTTCCCATGTCTGTCTGTCTCTCCTCTTGCTTCCCATGTCTGTCTCTCTCCTCTTCCTTCCCATGTCTGTCTTACTCCTCTCCCTTCCCATGTCACTCTCTATTCTCTTTCCCATGTCCGTCTCTCTCCTCTACCTCCTATGACTGTGTCTTTGTCCCTCTACCCATGTATGTAAATCCTCTTCCACATAGCTGTCTCTTTTCCACCTCTCCAACGTCTGTATTCTCTCCTCTCCCTTCAGTGTTCTCTCCTCTCCGCCCCCTTCTCCCCCCCCTGTTCTATCACCTATATTCTCTCCTCTGTCCCCCCTTCTCTCCCCTGTGTTCTCTCCTCTGTCCCCCATTGTCTCCCCGTGTTCTCTACCTTTCCCCCTCCCCTGTGTTCTCTCCTCCCAACTCCCGTGTTCTCTCCTTCCCCCTCCCCTAACCAGTGTTCTCTCCTCTCCCCGTTTTTTCTCCTTCACCCCCTCCCCTCCCCAGTGTTCTCTCCACCCCACTCCCGTGTTCTCTTCTCTCCCCCTCCTCTCTTTTACCTGAGTGGATCACAGGTCGGCTCACTCTGTATTTCCAATGCTCTGAACCATCACTACGTGCAGGGAGCGTGAGCAGCATGGATTGAGCGCTCAGAGCCCATGTGTTTAACACACACTGAGCCCATGCTGCCTGCGTCTCCCCGCCAAGTGAACCGCCCTGCGCTCCACTCAGGTTGGGGCTGGACCTTTACTGATGCGGTCCGCCCCCATTCTCGGGGATCTGTCACTGCACTGGGTACAGTAGTACACTGATTGGGATAGCTCTTTATCTCTATCCAGTCCTTTTTTGTATTTATGCGTAACCATTTACCCATGTGCAGATTCATCCAGGCTGTATCTAGTTATTTCAGTGTCCCTTTTGCTTTGCTTTCTATTTATTATTTATTCTCATTCCTGTCCTGTCTGACCTGTCTAGTATTTTCATCCCTGTTTAGTAACTGTTGTTCTCTGGTGCTTAGCTATCTTTTGTTCTATCTGGGATTTTTTTGTCTCTCTGCTTCTATTTAAACCACACCCGTTACTGTTAAGTGGTTTAGTTTACAGTTTGTGTTGTCCTATAAGCTTCAGTCCTGTGCAGCTCAGTCTACTGAGTGTAGAAACATATATCCCGGCGGCAGGCAGCAGATGCCCCAGCAAAGCTAGCACCGTAGGCGAATGCCTAGTTCGCCTATAGGTGCCGCCGGCCCTGAGTACAGCTAATGAAAAAGTAACTTTTGCTTATAACCTACTAAGGAAACAAGTTATTTTGAAAACGTAGTGACTTTTTAACTATTGCAGCACATCGCAGCACAGTCTACTGTTGTTAACTCTATACTTATAAATCCATTTATTCTATATTGTGATCTTGTGGCACCTGAACGTTCACTCTTTTCAAGCTGCTTCACATTAGTCTTGTGAATGAGTTTAATGTCATTCAGACCTTACAGAGGTATAGTGTCCTGAGCTATAATCAAGATTAATCCTGAACATAATGATAGAGGATTCCTTGGAGTGGGTGTTTAGCACTAATAATACTAGACATTGGCCTTCTGAAGGCTTGATGGTTAATGTGACATTAGCTAGCAGAAGGTCATGTTAGTACTGCAGCTTCCTCTTCTGCTCCCGATTGTAGTGTTGTCTTAGCCAATGAGCATCTTGACGTCACTGAAAGCAGTCAGTGTAAAAATAGATTATATTACAGATACTGACATGTTCAAAGGATCCATTACTGTCTTAACTCTTTTAATGCCAACAGGCCTGAACAAACATCTGCGTCATTACAGCTAGTAATTGTTAATGCATCCCTGTAAATGTCAGTATATATCAATATAAGTTAATCTATTGTTCTCTGTAATTCTATGTCGGCACACACATTTACCTGCTAATGTCAGGCTGTGCCTCTGAAACTCTTAAACTAACCCTAATACTAACCCTAGTACTAGTACTAACCCGAAAAGTCACTCCTAATACTAACCCTGTACTAGTACTAATCCGAATTCACTCCTAATACTAACCCTATTACTAGTACTAACCCGAATTCACTCCTAATACTAACCTTAGCACTAGTACTAACCCAAAAAGTCACTCCTAATACTAACCCTAGTACTAGTACTAATCCGAATTCACTCCTAATACTAACCCTAGTACTAGTGCTAATCCGAATTCACTCCTAATACTAACCCTAGTACTAGTACTAATCCGAATTCACTCCTAATACTAACCCTAGTACTAACCAAAAAAGTCACTCCTAATACTAACCCTAACTCATAACTCTAAAACCCTAATAATGACCCTAAACGAACCTTAATACAAACCTGTGCCTTTCCGAAACAGCCCCGCTGAAATGTCAGCTGCTGTAAGTGTTGTGATGAAGTGGCCGCGAAGAACGGTCCCATTCCGCCCAGCACAATGTATAGCAAGATTGCTGATACAAAATGTTCATCTCATCTGAACTCTGCTTTTAGTAAATATCCCCTAATGTATAGCTAAGTGGGTGAGAAGAAATATTCATCTCTCCTCAACTCGCCTGCACCTGACTTTTAGTGAATAGCTTCCATTGTGTTCCATTCCATTGAGTAATGGTGGACAAATACTATATAACCAATTGAGAATGATTTTGCCTTGAGTTATGTTTAAAGCTGACCAGAATTTGGGTTCATATTTTTCTGAATGAGGTGAGTTTACAGTTGAATGTTATTGACAGAGTCTCTCCTTTCAATTGGTCATTTTGTAGCAGTTTAAATGGGTGCAGATGTATCCATTATAAAGGCTGCAAATTCCACAAATAACACCGTATAACACAACTCTTTTATTTCACCATTAAAATCCAGCCACATTTTGACCCTTGACAACTTCTTCTTATATCACTGAAAAAAATATCCATAAGCTTTATTATTCATATCCAAACTCATACAATACACAATATAGGAAGAAGCTAACACATGTGTTATGCCTGTAAAGTTGTCTTTCTATAATATGTATTATATCAGCAAAAAATGAAGCCTGCTAAATCCATTAGTTAGACATGATCTCTGTGTGTATTACTCCTTTATATCTCCTTTCAAAGGAATCTAACCATGGACATAGTGTGAGCTGGAGAAGTCTAACACAATGAGCAAGTTTCTCTAGTTATCATTACATTACATCCCATGGATCAGTGGGGAAAATCAAATAACACAGTCTACAGGTGTAGACACCTATATATATATATATAGTGACTGCAGTACAATAATCACTCAGCAGACATTGCTGATACACAGAGGAATGAAAGAAAAGGTGATGCTTCACATCAGAGATGAATTATAGGTTAGCAGAGAGCTCATTATTTGCTAGTATTGGGCATTTTCTTGACTTTAGCACTGTAGTTATTAATCTGCATACATTTATTTACTGGTGATACATGTGGTGGTGGAGAAGGCGGCCCTGTCAATATGGATAACAGAGGGTTCGATGTTATTTAGTTTCTCGATCCTGACAGTGGGGCAAATACCTTCGCAGTACTTGAAATGAAAAACAGGAAATAAGGCATTACTCAGAGTTGCCATTGCTTGGACCATTGTTATAGCAAATCTTTCTCCCACTTTTTTTTTAAGATTAAACAAATATATTTCACTATTAAAATATTTGTGGAGTATTTTTGTGTGACTAAATAAAGTCACACAAAAATTGAAGATTAAACCTCACAGGCGAAACGCGTGAGACTATGCTTTGGTCCTCTATAGCCTTTAACTGTGAAGATTTTAAAGAGAATCCTGCCTGCCCTCGTCTACTTACCTGCATTTGGAGAGGTGCACCATTTGCTCCACCTTCTTCCTTTTTATGCATTAACTATATTAACCCCTTCATGACCGGACTTTAAAAAAAAAAAAAAAAATTGCCCGTGTTGGACAGTGTTTTCTTTTACATTTCTGTGATTTGTGGAATCCTGTAATTTTCCTCATTTACTGCACCCACACAAATTCTATATTGTATTTGACAAAATAAATAGTGCTTTGTTTAGATATCTTTATTTTCATCATATTATATTTTTACTATAAAAAAGTTATAAAAGGTAATGGACAACTAATAAAAAAACACTTTTTATAACTTTTACTTGAAAAAATGTTTTACACATCTATGAAAGCCAATGAAAAAAAACTGTTTAATACATTCTAATATTTGTCCTGAGTACCCAATATTTTATGTTTTTGTTTTTTTTACTTTTATTTTGCAAGTTAAATGGCAATAAGTACATTAGCATAAATGTAAAATTCTGGGGGGCTGCGGCTGCTTGAGGATGGCTGCCCATGCTGCCCATACTGTAATTAGCCTCTCCCTGCCCCACGATTGCTGTGGGGACAGAAAAAGCCAACAGGATGTGACTTAGAGCGACTCTGCAGACATGGCTGGAGTGCCTTGGTCCTAAAGCACTGAGCCATGTGACTGGCAGTCTGATCACGGTATGCTGGCGGGCTTACTGCTAATGGAACTGCAGGACATGCCAGTAGGGTTGCCACTTTTCTTAAAAAAAAATACCCGCCTTGGTACTGTCTCCATGGACTTAACATTGGCCTGATGCCAATTTTTTACCGGCCTGATAGTAAAATACCGGCCGGGTGGCAACCCTACATGCCAGGCATGTTTACTATTGTCTGTACAGTTTGCTCTGACATGTCTAGCAAGTATTTTGTCATTGAAGGTTTCCAGTGCATTTTTTCACCTCAATATTCTACCATCCCCACAGGAGATGCCCCCTTTATGAAAATAAGGTCCTGCTTGACCACCAGAAATGATTGGTTTGCAGGAGTCCTGTCATAACCGCACCCCTGACATACCTCACATCAGACCTCATTAAACCAATCTGCCAAGCCCAGTCTCACTTTTTCCCCAAACTTTTCTCAGATATTCTTTATGTAGTATTGTCACTACACAGCTACCCTGTTCTGAATCCTTATGTAATTGATTTGCAATTGTTTTGCTGAGTCCTGAGTTTGCTTATGTGCAAATACATATTCATCAGCAAACCCACTGTGTGGAAATGAAGGTTAAACGGCCCAATCAGATATGTGAGAGTACTAAATTTTCTCTCATTCACCCAGCATGGTAAGTTTGTCATGGGTTAGAATGCAATTGTCTATCACATACTGACAATGAATCTGACAGTGACCTTGAGTTATAGAAGTGCATTTAAATATTGCTGTGCAATCAAAAAATGAAATAGTTTTCTTATTGACATTCAGATCCATATTACAGCTGAAAAATGCTTTCCTCTCAAGCTTTGCCGAATTTTATACATGACTCTCATGGTTTCAAATTACATCTATCTTTTCTATTCACAGACTGCAGAAATCAATTACGGTGTCATACAAACATCTAGACCTTAGCGGTAGTAATTATTTATTTTCTAACAGTGACCAATTTGGAAAATTTCATTACCATTAGGACAAAATTTAGTTTGAATACGCATTCATTTTAGCATTGAAAAGATTCATTTTAGCATTGAAAAGATTCCTTTTAACGTTAAATTTGTACTTAAACAGGTTGGATAGCACATTATCCTTCTAAAATAATAAAATAAAAAAACAGCAATATTTGGTTATATCTTTAGTCACAAAATATAATTATTTCTATAGATCATGTTCAGAAGGTAATTAGACCGGACAACATCAATTAGAGGCGGTTATAATAAACAGTTTAACAAGGATGGGTAAATCCAGATATTTTCTAGCTTTCAAGTATGCCCTAGGGTTATTACTTTTGCCCACCATCCTTGGGGGTAAAAACGCTAAGAGACACCATGCACCCTGCCACTAGACACCAGAGTGGGTGCTGGCTGGGGTAAGTCCCGGGCCTACAATATGGGTGATGGGGCATGTTCTCGGGTGCTGGGGCAACTCCTGGGTTTGCAATAGGGTTGGCCTGGGGGTGCAATGTGAGTGATGGGGCATGTCCTGTGTCTGTAATGCAGGTGATGGGGCATGTACTGTGTCTGCAATGCAGGTGTTGGGGCATGTCCTGGGTCTGCAATGTGGGTGATGAGGCATGTCCTGGGATGCTGGGGTAAGTGCCGGGTGTGCAATGTGGGTGATGGAGCATTCTGGGGAGCTGGCGTATGTCCTGGTTCTGCAATGTAGGTGCTGGGGCATGTCCTGGGTGTGGGTGGAGAGGGGGTGCCCAAATTTAGCCATGTCCAGGGCAGCACAAAACCAAAATACACCACTGCCGACATCCAGGGCATATTACTAATTGTAAGAGTAATTGAAATTGAAGTTTAATATTATTATTGTATTATTACAATCACAATTTTGATCTAGCGCCAGCAAGGTACATGGCCCATTAATATAAGAATGGCTGAAAGTTGTCCATCCATGTTTTAATGGAAAGGAGCAAAGCATGGTCCTGGGTCACTTAATCTAACAATATCTCAGCATTAGCAATGTTGAGCCCATCTGTGGCTCAACCACTAAAATCAACCCAAATTCAGTTTTACCTGTCCTTCCACTTTCTGTAGTGGTTCCATTTCAAAATCATAAAACACCTCTATTTTAGGGGTTTCACTGAATGAAATCAAAAGCGTTTATGAAATGATTGTCTAGTTTATATGAGAATCTGGGATAACCTACAATTATGTTATTCACTGAAGAAAATCACTTTCTGCCATCAATAGAAATAATACTATTTTCTTCATCTTGTAGTCTATAAATCATTTTGTCATTTCACTTCTTGTCACTGATAATGATTATTAAATTGGAGTACCATATACTACAATCGCAGGCATTCATACTATGCCCAAAAGAAATTGAACAAGGCGCTTACTGTGTAAAAACAAAAACGTGTAGCAGAACTCTGGTGTCCTTTCCCTTTGAAAAACATCCAAATATAAAAAAAAATGATTGCAAATGAAGAACTTTTATTGCTTATTTCCCATAATATCTGAACTGTGTTCCAGGAAATCCTCCAAGCATGTATGTAAGAAGAAAAAACATCTCCAATCAGTGTAACTGAATATTATCACTGTGAATATATCCACTATAGTCTCTTAAGTGCCGGGTGTGCAATGTGGGTGATGGAGCATTCTGGGGAGCTGGCGTATGTCCTGGTTCTGCAATGTAGGTGCTGGGGCATGTCCTGGGTGTGGGTGGAGAGGGGGTGCCCAAATTTAGCCATGTCCAGGGCAGCACAAAACCAAAATACACCACTGCCGACATCCAGGGCATATTACTAATTGTAAGAGTAATAGAAATTGAAGTTTAATATTATTATTGTATTATTACAATCACAATTTTGATCTAGCGCCAGCAAGGTACATGGCCCATTAATATAAGAATGGCTGAAAGTTGTCCATCCATGTTTTAATGGAAAGGAGCAAAGCATGGTCCTGGGTCACTTAATCTAACAATATCTCAGCATTAGCAATGTTGAGCCCATCTGTGGCTCAACCACTAAAATCAACCCAAATGCAGTTTTACCTGTCCTTCCACTTTCTGTAGTGGTTCCATTTCAAAATCATAAAACACCTCTATTTTAGGGGTTTCACTGAATGAAATCAAAAGCGTTTATGAAATGATTGTCTAGTTTATATGAGAATCTGGGATAACCTACAATTATGTTATTCACTGAAGAAAATCACTTTCTGCCATCAATAGAAATAATACTATTTTCTTCATCTTGTAGTCTATAAATCATTTTGTCATTTCACTTCTTGTCACTGATAATGATTATTAAATTGGAGTACCATATACTACAATCGCAGGCATTCATACTATGCCCAAAAGAAATTGAACAAGGCGCTTACTGTGTAAAAACAAAAACGTGTAGCAGAACTCTGGTGTCCTTTCCCTTTGAAAAACATCCAAATATAAAAAAAAATGATTGCAAATGAAGAACTTTTATTGCTTATTTCCCATAATATCTGAACTGTGTTCCAGGAAATCCTCCAAGCATGTATGTAAAAAGAAAAAACATCTCCAATCAGTGTAACTGAATATTATCACTGTGAATATATCCACTATAGTCTCTTAAGACCTTCACCCACATCTCACAGCCTTTCATTCGCGAAATGCATAGCACGTGACAAGTGGGGGTAGGCTTACCAATGTCAGATGCCAGGAAGAGGATCTCCCTGTGGAGTACTTGCAGTTATAGAAGGGGATTTCTCTAAGGACCGGTGACAGTTGGTTCCATTTGGTAGAGAAGTTGCTGCATACAAGTTTTATATTTGAGATGTACATTGCACTATAATTGGCCAAATAAATGTTATGGTATTACACAATGCCTGTTCTCTCCTCTATGTTTTTACACTAGTGTTCCCACATTTTTTTTTTTTTATCTGGATAAAGTCTTGAGGTGGTTGGGATTTATAGTCCACATTCTATAAACCAGAGCAGGGTTAGGCTCTCAAAGAGGCCCTGAGTGAAGTCATAAAGGTCTATAAAGAGTCACAATCGTTATATTTTCAAGATTTCATTAAGGGAATATATTCAAGATTTCATATTGAACAGGAATCTCATTAACAGGAGCCAACATGGCTTTGTGAAGGACAGATCTTGTCAAACTAACGTAATTACATTCTATGAGTAGGTGAGTCAAAATATAAATATGGGTGCTGCAGTGGATGTGATATATTTAGACTTTGCTAAGGCATTTGATACAGTTCCACATAAAAGGTTACTGTACAAACTGACTGAAATAGGCTTAAGGCCAGAAGTTTGTTTGTGGATTGGCAATTAGTTGAAAGACAGAATGCTAAGGGTGGTGGTAAATGGGAAGTTCTCAAATTGGACACATGTGATAAGTGGAGTACCTTAGGGTTCTGTTCTGGGTCCTTTTCTTTTTAATTTATTAATGATTTCCCAGAGGGCATGGGGAGCCATGTCTCTGTGTTTTTCCGATGACACAAAATTAATTAGGGTATTACAGTCTAAACTATATGTATCTTTGGTGCAAGAGGATTTGGACAAATTGGGTAGATAAATGGCAAATGCTATTCACTGTAGACATGTGTAAAATTATGCATTTTGGGTAAGATAATAAAAATGCAACATATAGTTTAAATGGTGTTTCCTTGGGGAAATCTACTAATGAAAACGATTTGGGAGTAGTTGTAGACAATAGATTTAGCAGTAGTGCACAGTGTCAGCTGGCAGCTGCAAAGGCAAATAAGATATTGGGGTGTATTAAAAGGGGTATTGACTCATGGGAGGAGGATATTATTCTGCCTTTTTATGGGTCCATGGTAAGACCTCACCTTGAATATGCTGTTCAATTCTGAGTGCCTTTAAAAAAAAAAAAAATACATTATGGAACTAGAGAACATGCAGAGGAGGACTACAAAACTTATCAGGGGAATGGAAAGATTTAGTTATGAAGAAAGGCTAGAAAAGTTAAATCTGTACACATTAGAGAAACGGCAGGTTAGAGGGGCTATGATGTTATATAAATATGCACAGGGCCCATACAAAGGGATTTCTAAAGACCTGTTCATTAACAAAACAGTACAAAAGGACAAGAGGTCACCCGCTATGACTTGAAAAAGGATATTTAGTCTACGACAGCAGAAGAGATTTTTTACAGTTACATTAAGATATGGAATTCACTGCCTGAAGAAGTGGCTCTAGCAAATACATTAGATGCCTTTAATGAGGGCTATGCATGTTAGTATATTAATATTTATTTAGTCCTTGTTGATCCAAGGAGAAATCTGATTGCCATTTGGAGTCAAGAAGGAATTTTTTCCCCCACTGAAAGCAGAATTCAAAACTACATCGGGCAACATGAGATAGGAAAAGGGTTGAACTTGATGGACGTAAGGCTTTTTTGCGTAAAGTACTTTATGCGCAACATTATTTTCACTTTTTAATACTTAAAATGCATCTGGTGATTAATAAATGTGAAGAAACTTTTAGTGTAGGCATCAACAACATATCTTAAAACCTATTATAAATACATACTCCTTCAGCTGTCGGTAGCACAGTTACGGCAAAGCCTTTACATAGTGGCCCACATCCCTGTCATGTTTCAAGGGACACATTCCATATGCTGCAGAAAGAGCATCCATAATGCAGTTTGTAAGATGCATAGACATATCCCATGAAACCCTGATTAATTAATTGTGTAGTGTCTGTATTTATATGCCTCCTACATACTGCTGAACGATACTGTACATCAGTGCTGTACTAACCGCGAGGCATCCTAGGCGGATGCCTAAGGCAGCAAATTTTGGGGGCCGCCCCCCAGCACTGAAAAAAAGACAAAAAACAAATCTTTAAATAAAAAATAAAAAAGACCGCGCTTGCAGGTCGTGAGACGGAGGTGAGAGGGGATCGGAAGATCCCCACTCTTTACCTCTGCCTGTCGGCAGGCTGCACAGGGAGCCAAACAGGCAGCACAGAGAAACCTCCGTGCTGCCTGTTCAACTTCCCGTGCAGTGTGACACGGAAGTGCCGACAGTCACGTAACCGGTGCGCTGACGTCATACGCGTGCTGGGTCACGTGACCTGTCGGCACAACCACCTGGGAGCCGATCAGGCAGCATGGAGGAGACCATGCTGCTTGCCACTAGCCACCAGGGAAAATGTAAGTGCTGGGGAGATGGAGGGCAAATTGGCTGGGGCTTATTAAATGGCAAATAACACTGGCATATTATTGGGCAAATTGGCAGGGGCATATTAAATGGCAAAAAATACTGGCATATTATTGGGCAAATTGGCTGGGGCATATTAAATGGCAAATAACACTGGCGTATTATTGGGCAAATTAGCAGGGGCATATTAAATGGCAAATAACACTGGCATATTATTGGGCAAATTAGCAGGGGCATATTAAATGGCAAATAACACTGGCATATTATTGGGCAAATTGTCTGGGGCATATTAAATGGCAAATAACACTGGCATATTATTGGGCAAATTAGCAGGGGCATATTAAATGGCAAATAACACTGGCATATTATTGGGCAAATTAGCAGGGGCATATTAAATGGCAAATAAAACTGGCATTTTATTGGGTAAATTGGCTGGGGCATATTAAATGGCAAATAACACTGGCATATTATTGGGCAAATTGTCAGGGGCATATTAAATGGCAAATAACACTGGCATATTATTGGGCAAATTGGCAGGGGCATATTAAATGGCAAATAATACTGGCTTAATCTTGGGCAAATTGGCTGGGGCATATTACCGGTAAATGGCAGAATAACACTGGCATATTATTGGGCAAATTGGCTGGGGAATATTAATGGCAAATTATACTGGCATAATATTGGGCAAATTGGCAGGGGGTGATTAAATGGCAAATACTGGCATATTATTGGGGAAATTGGCTGTGACTTATTAATGGCAAATAATAGTTGCATATTATTGGGCAAATTGGCTGGGGCATATTAATGGCAAATCATACTGGCATATTATTGGGCAAATTAGCTTGGGAATATTATGGGCAAATAATATTGGCAATGTGTATGTAATGGGGTGATAGAGGCATGTAAATGGGGTGATGGGTAATGTCCTTGGTGTGCAACGTGGGTTATGGGTCATGTCGTGGGTGTGCATTGTGGGTAGGGGGGTGCCCAAAATTTGTCTGCCTAGGGCAGCACAAAACCAAGATACACCACTGCTGTACATGCTCTTTCTGCAGCATGTTGAACACATACATGCCCCTATGACAATATAACTAAATTATAATTTATTTAAATTGATAATTATCAAAAAATGATTAGTACATCAAGGGGATAGAGAGATTTTAAAAAAATATGAGTTTGGCCAATATGTCCACTTTAATCTGTATTATTATTAATTATAAATAATGTTGTTTGATTTCTTAAGGCAAATAAAAATATGTTCATTATTATTAACAATGCAAGAAAAGTATTAGACATAAGCCCTATACTGCTGAGCATACTTTCTGCTCTCACTGGCATCTCATCACTTTTCCTAAGGCTAAGGGAAGCTATTTATTAATCATAGGAGTAGGTTTTTAGACAGGATCTGGCTGAAAGCATCATAACCCTTGATTGGCTCCCACTGATATCTTATCTCTCTTGAGTAATGATGATGTACCTACTCAACTGTGTAATGTGGCCTCTATGTTAATATATAACATTAATAGTAATAACTTCCTTAATTATTTAGCAATTATTTACATAGGAACACTATGAGTCTAAAGACGATGGTATTTAGATCAATAGGCACCAAATCAATATCAGGAGTTCACTGTGCACTGACCCCATTTAGATTACTGCAGAGGTGCAATTCTCCCAAGTAAATACAATAGCTCAGATATAGTAACCATTCGTGAAAAAATTGCAAAACTGACTAAATAAAAATCAACCTTGATTAATCCAATTTTGTTTTAACTTTTTGTGATCTTCTACAAAAAAACGACAGTGGCACTCACAATAGTTATTGTCTAAGTGTAAACCCGTTAGTGACAGGACTGTCTTGAAATTTTTGTACCCTTTGTGTTTAGCTGTAATTTCTTAGCTCATTTTATATACCCACACATATTATATACCGGTTTTATTGCCACAAAAAGGGCATTTAGATACCATTATTTAGATCATATCATATAATGCCCTTTAAAAATAATCATAAAATAGAATGAAAAAATGAAACTATTTTTCTAACTTTGACCTGAAAAATCTTTTACACAGTTACAAACGATAAAAAAAAATGATTCCATCTAAATAGTTTGTAATTGTCCTGAGTTTAAAAATATGCCATGTTTTTCTGTTGTTGTTTTTTTTGCAAATTTATAGGTCAATAACCCAAAGGTTGTTTTGCTATTTTTTCGCTACTGTGACTTTTTTACCCTAACCCATCTGAAACCCTAAATGCAACCCTAACCCTGATTTTTTTTCCAGTGCAATGTTGCCGACTGCCTCTAGGGGCAGTCCAGCAACAGAGTGACCAAAGTATCCTTTCCAGATACAGGACAGAGTCCTATTCCCATGACAGGACAGTCCCATATTGGAATTGACATGCTGCTATTTCAATATGGCAACCTCTATTGTTTCGTGGATCAACTGCGGGTCACTTGGACACAGATTTTGGTGTTGCTTAATACCTTGACATTGAGATATTATAGCAACACCACCTGAGCCACTTCCACCACTTGTTTCTATGGAGGACATTCCATGCAGTCAATCCATCTTAATGGCACAAAATACCACATGGTTATTTCTTCTTCAGTGGAGGAAAGAGCTGGTAGACTCCCTCACCTGCCTGAAATGAGGTACTCGCTGCAAGCTACTCTGCTCCAAGTCCTAAGATCTAGTAACTATCTTTACTGGTGAGTTTATGTCTGGAACTGCCTTATATGTTGATGACAACACAACAGACACTGTGAAGGTTTTTTTTTTGTTTCTTAATCTCAAAGAACGAATAATTTCTCACAGTACAAGTCAGCGATAGAAAGACACACTGATCCATTAAAGATATAAATTAAACTCTTTTTGTATATATCATCTTTCAAGATTCATTCATCCTGCTGCGGAACACTCTGACACATATCTCTTTATTAAGCATCGAGAGTTACCCATTGTATTTCTTTTTAGATAAATGTGAAAAGTACAATTATTGTTAAGACAATGATTTATGCAAGAACCACTTGTAAGCAATGTATTTATAGAAGAACAAAAGATTATACATGCCCTGTGATTTATCCGAAACTCCAAAAAATTCAGTTTGCAAGACTTAGAAAATGCATGTTCTTACCCAAATAGCTGACTCCTTCCTCTGGTGTGATTGTTCCATATTTAACCATCATTTTCACAAAATCAATAAGAGTTTTCATTATTGTAATTAAGGTCTCCTTCTCTTTGGCATCATTTTCTAAAAAATAAACCATACCAAATATGTAATATCACCTCAAAAGCAAATAAAAGCCATACACATGCTATCTTTCTTACATAACTATACATGTGTGGTTAAATGTAGTGATGTTATCATTATGTTATTTGTGTTTTATTGTTTTATATATTGTGCCGATCACACATCATTGAGAAAAAGCTCCTATTTATTATGTGTTTTTTTGTATTTTATTTTGCTCCTGATCTGAGCGCAAAGAGCCTGATAACTGAAAATTGGATGGTAGTTTTTTTCATGCTTATCCATAAGCACAATTTCCTGAATAATAACTTAAAGAATAAAAACATTCATTTTAACCATTTTTTTGTATAACTATATACCATATATATATATATATATATATATATATATATAGGATTAAATGTTGAATGATTTTGTCAATTGAAACTAGAAAAACATAATTTATTTTTCAGTGAACAAATCTTAAACTTGTACACTCCCCTGAATAAGGCTATATTTAGACATAAACATGATTCTCTACATTTTTGGAGATTTAAAAACAATTTTAAATTACCTGAGTTCAAACTTTTTATAAGTCGGTAGAAATTTGGGAAATACTGAAGATCATCGAAATTGTCTTCTGGTGATAATTCATTTCTTCTTTCCAAAGTAGCTAATGGTGTTAAGGAGATCTCATCCTCCGTATTATCACCACCACCAACTGCTGTATCTTCGTTTTGGGCTTCCTATTAGAAATGGGAGACAATTAATTTAGTAATCCAGTAAATTAAGAATTGTACAACTTTCTTAAAGTATTAAAATGCCAGAAAATACAAATAATCTATAAATATCTATTGGGATTAACACCTTTTTACTGGAATTGGACCAAGTATAAATGACAATATCTAATGGTTCAGACATCTCTATAAAAGAGAAAAAGACAGAAACTGCTTTAGTGACAAGGGGAAGAAGTATTTTCATGGTGTGAAGCTATGGAGGTGCAGCAGTATGATAATTTAATAATAACCAGGTATTTGACCCTGGGAGCACAATGAAAAATTATATCTAATGCAATGATGCACAGTATCACTTATAACTTTTTTTTATGAGTTAAATCTATGGGATTCAATGCCATGAGATAAATTAACTCATAGAGGTCACAGAATTAACTCATAGAGGTTAACTCATACAGGTCATAGAATACAGAATAGGAATGTTATTCGCAGCGCTTTCAGAGAGGGGGTTTCATCTTGGACCTTTCAGCAGCAGACAGTTCAGCGTGATTGATTTGTCAGGTTAGTTTGTAAGGTTTGTTTTAGAGTTAGTTGTTACTTTTAGGGTTAGTTTTTGGGTTAGGGGTTTGGGTTATACATCGGTGCTGACAGTTCAGGGCCGAAACGGACGCACCTATCTGTCAGTGCGGTAAGGTCCATGATGAAACTACAGCCCTTAAAATGCTGAGAAGAACTGTCATGGACCCCATAGAATAGACCCAATTGTGTTGTTTTCTAGTACATCTTGAGGCTGATACCATTGTCCAGCATACAAGCAATGTTATTGTTACACAAGTTTATGGTACTCATTTTATCTCACTCAGGATGATGAGTTAACCTTTCTGGGAATTCTACAGTAGGTACATTAGCTCACTCTTGTTTCTTCTTGTACATCAAAACTGACAGGACAGGAGATAATGTTCATGATGCACACATTCCTAAGAAAGTGAGCAATATGATGTAAAACATCCTTATAACAAATCATACAAGCTGTATCAACAGCACAACCAAAAGATCAAAAAATATATTGCCTTACATGTTTACACCTGACATTACACATAGACCTCAGATGTGAAACTTGTGTTCCCGATATAGCATTGGTTTAAACATAATGAAAACATATTTAACCATAAAGGTACCTTAACCGGACTGTGTACATCACACAACTTTTTTCTAGTTAAGTCAGAAATCAATCTAAAGAATAGCAAAAGGAGATACTGTCATTAATATAATCACTGAAATGGTAGCCAGAAAAATGTCCTGTTCTTCTGCCTTAGGTTATTGCCTCACATTCATCAATTCCATGTAAACCAGAGTCTGGTTCTGGCTTTTAAAAAACTGCAATGAGCAATAACAGAATGAGCAGACCATTGTTCTGAAGAGCAGATCTTCTATATAGTCTGGCTAGATGAGTTATTATTGGAACAAATGTCTAGATTTATTTCTATCATTTAATTGGATTTCTGGCCACTATCACATAACATTATATTAAACATCTTGTATAGTGTTCTGCAGTAAAGTAATTATTTCCCCAGGCTAAGAACTGCACAGTGCTCTGCATTTACCGTTCAGGATGTTTAAAACAAATTACCATTACCCCCTCCTGTTTTTCATCTGCATCGACATCTCCTCTGACTGCTAGATAATCCAGATCTCCCGAATCCTTTTCACGATTTTTAGCCTCATTAGCAATTAGTTGCTGTAAAACTTCTGCCACTTCATCTTCTAATGTGTACGCCTGGCTTTCAGTAATCTGTAAGAGTAGATTGAGCTCATTAAACTATAGTTAGTTCATGACATCATTTTGTCCATCTTAGCCAATTTTGACTTCAGTGTGAGAACTGCCAACAGCAGAGTCCAAAGGGTTAGCTTTGTATTCCTTAACAAGAGCAATTCTAGTACTAAGTGCAGCAGCAATCGCCATAGAACCCAACAGAATGTTCATGTTGATTGCTCCATACTTTGCCCCAGATACAGCACTCTCATACAAAGAATGTTGGCCACTGAAATGATTGTGAAAGAATGTCTAACCCACTGCCTCTTGTTCACACATTGATCTTACAATGCTAAGATAAAATCTTGGAAAGCCTGTGATGTACCTAAATCCACCACCAATTATATCTATTTTTATACTTTAAATTACTTTTAATTGATCTGAAAATGATAGATATGTTGAAAGGAATAACAATAACAAGATAACGATATTGTGAACATTGCTTGCTTTGACATTAATACACACTGTATTGTGTTAAAGTTTGGGTTTATTTGCTATCCCTTTAGAACATACATGATCAAAGATGGAATCTTCAGTAGGTAAAAAGCACCAGATATATTGTTCAAAAGTTTGGGGTCACTTTAAGCAAATCTTGCTTAAAATACCATCAAATGGACCAGAAATAAGTGCAGACATTGTTAGTGTAGTAAATGACTATTGTAGCTGGAATCAGAAGATTTTTAATGGCATATTTCCATAGACATACAGAGGCCCATTATCAGCAACCATCACTCCTGTGTGGCACATTGTGTTAGCTAATATAAGTGTATCATTTTAAAGGGCTAATTGATCATTAGAAAACCATTTTGCAATTATGTTAGCACAACTGAAACTGGTTGTGCTGATTAAAGATCCAAGAAAACTGGCTTTCACCAGACAGGTTGAGTATCTGAAGCATCGGCATTTGTAGGTTCGATTATAGGCTCAGAATGGCCATAAACAAAGAACTTTCTTCTGAAACTCATCAATGTATTATCGTTCTGAGAAATTAAGACTATTCGATGCAAGAAATTGTCACAAAACTGAAGATCTCCTACAAAGCGTTGTACTTCTCCTTTCACAAAGCAGCACATACTGGCTTAACCAGAATAAAAAGAGACGTGGGAGGCCCCAGTGCACATCTAAGCATGAGAGCAAGTACATTAGAGTATCTAGAAACAGACACCTCACAGGTCCTCAATCAACAGCTTAATTAAATAGTACCTACAAAATACTGGGTTCAACGCTAGCAGTGAAGAGGTGACTCCAGGACCCTGGCATTCTGTGCAGACTAGCAAAGAAAAGGCCATTTTCAGACCCCTTTCCTAATCTGTTGATCCAAGAGGTGGCAAAACAAAACCTTATTTCAGCAATTTCGATTTCTGCTTTTGATGGGGAAAGAATTCCTTCTTGACTCACATACATAGCCCTCTATATTTAGCTTCATTCAAAAAAAGTATCCAGGCCCCTGTTAAAGGCGTCTAGTGTATTTGTTAACACCACCTCTTTAGGCAGTGAATTCCATACCATTATTTTCCTTACTGCAAAAAAATCCCTTCAGCTGTCGTAGACTATTGAGCTATTGTAGGAGCAGCTTGACCGTATGGTACATTGGAAGTGCCCATCAAGCCAATGCAACTTATAGGAAGTGCTTCAGTAAGCATGTGATGAACTCCCTTCAGATTATCTCAACTAACTGACGCCAAAGGTGTGTAAGACTGCAATTGCTGCAAATGGAGGATTCTTTGACGAAAGCACAGTGTGAACGAACATCTTGACTGTATTTCCTATTCATTTTACAACTCATTTTAGGTATCTTTTCATTCAACAGAAGGACATTTGACCCCAAACTTCTGAACAGTAGTAGAAACTGCATATTGCACTGATGTTTGCTTATGGATACATCAATATGATGATTGTATTATTATTTACCTATTCAGTGTGCATTCATTTTTTTTAATGCTGACAGATATGAGCAATTTAAACCTTCACTCGCTGAAGTAGGTACATGTGCCAAGATGAACACTGATAACAGTGAATATATTATCACTGGCGATAGCCTGACCTCTCAGCATCACTTTTCCTCAAGTAGGAGATTTCTGGGAATGCTTATATGGAGTAAAATTATGAAACAATATTTGGCTTTACCAAAGCAAGATATGGCAGTGCTAAAAACAGGTGAATTTAACTACAAGTTTCATGTTGCATGAGGTTTAAAGCAGAAATAGCATTACATGGTAATATTATTGTAGGGTAATAATTCCTCTTGAAATTGATTATCTATTCTGGTACAGTTTTATTATGATGTGATGACCTATTGACTTTGGAGCACTGTTCCAGTAATCACATATTTTCTTGTCCACTGGTAATCTATCATTAGCTTGCTCCATTTCCTAAAGGAAGAGATTTGGATGAGTCATTATTCGAATGCAGCCAGTTTGCAGTTCAACTCCATGGTAGTAACGCTGCTCTTGTTCCAAATGTCAGAACAAGCACATCCCACTTGCGCAAATTGATTTATTAGACCCAGTGGCGTCTAATTTCTTTCCTTCTTAGATGTAGATTCCTATGGGACAAGCTTGGGTAATAGTCTGATACATTTTTCTTGCCAGACTGTAACATGACACATTTGAAACTGACACAGCATGCCACTTTTCATTTTCTAGACACGCCTGTTTCTGAGCCTCACTCATTTACAGATAGAGGCAGTTATACAACTCATTAAAGGACTAAATGACCAAGTTGTAATCTAGAAAAATGTTTTTTTTTTAACAAACATAGCTGGATAAAAGTCAAATAACAAGATTGTTCAGTGCTTTATCTAAGCTAGAATCTTTGTCCTAGCTCGAATTTCATGGCTTATCCTTGGTGTTTGTTTGACTGGTGTTAACTTAATATTATAATAATATTTTCTTTTAGCTGATACTGGACTACTTGATGTATATGTGTTGCTGGTGAAAGCAAAACAGGAATCTCACATATCTCATATTATATAAGAAGTTTCCTAAAACATTACCCCACTCTGTAGCAGAAGTTACCCTGCATATACTTTTTTCTATATGTCAATCACCTTCAGATTTTTGTATGTTTTGTTTACTTAACTGACCACAACACTTAACTGATGTGCTAAGAGGGTGCCTTGGTTACCAATATTGAAAATGTGGATATGCATGAGGAACCAGCAGTTCCTAGACATGTCTATATATAGATTAAAGCAGATGCAGCCAGCTGTCTCTACACATAAAGCTGCATTGGCTTCAGCACCTTTAAGCCAGACATTTTGTCACTAAGTGAGTCAATAGCAATAGATATATGCAAATTGCTTGCTTGACTGTGAGTTAATTAATCTCACACCCTCAGTGTCAGAAAAATCTGAAATGTCGAAAGGTCTCGAAACAAGATGTAAATAAAAGTATACATTTATTTGAAAGGTGGTTACTTACTAGGCCAAGGTTTAGCAGTTTAGAAACAATCTTGTCAAAGACTCCTCTGTCATTTTCCTCATAAATTCGTGTGGCAATTTTTTGAACGATATCTTCTGCGGTTAAAGGAGTCCCATCTAATTGGTGAAGGCCATCAGGATCATCTGAATAAATACATCCAATATAAATCACAGCCATTGTACTCATCTGCATTCATTTCTTCCTACTAGCTATACCTATATTTAGATCATGACACACACTCTTATTGCTAAGTACATTATTTGAATGTGAAAATTCCAACCAGTTTAAGTATTTTTACTTATTGACTTAACGCTCCATTGCTAAGATACTGGCCTAGGAAACACAGAATCCTTAGGATTAATTACACTGGTCATGAGGGAAAGCATTCGGAAAGTATTAAATAACACATTACACATGGGATGCATGAAAAACAATATAATAAAAGAAAAAAAACTACTACAACAAGAGTACACAGTCTTAAATTAGAGGGCCGACGGTTTAAACGTAAAATCAGGAAGTATTACTTTACTGAAATGGTAGTAGCCTTCCAGCAGAAGTGGTTGAGGTTAATGAAGTGAAGAAGTCTAAGCATGTATGGGATAGGCATAGGGCCATCTTAGATATAAGACCAGGGACTAATGAAAGTAATAAAATTCTGTAATAGGCAGAAATTGGGCAGACTAGATAGGCCAAGTGGTTCTTATCCGCTGACACATTCTACCTAATATTAATATACAACACATTGTCTTGGGATTAATTAATATTTAAATGAAAGTGTAAATCTCCTCAGAGAAACTTGGTATGCTAGGCACCAGCCAACTCAAAACAAGCAGCATCTCATAGCCAAAAGAGGGATGTCAGGTGACCCAGCACACATGAAAAAGGATAAAACAGTACTGTAGATCTACCAGCATAAATTTGTTATTTTAATGTGCATATGACCTGGGCCTTCCTTTTTACATTTAGTTTACAAAAGTGATAAAAAATAAAATTAAAAATAACAAATATACAAATTGTTTATGAAAAATGTAAATGTCATAGGCAGCAATATGTTTTATGAATCCTGTCACCCAATGTAGGAAATATGTTCAAAACAGGAATTTATATTTTATACTGTTTAAAGCAAAAGTGTGCCATTTTTTTTAGTAACATGATATACTTTGCAGCTGGAATATTACATTTCCTTAACAATTATTTATATAGTGCCAACAACTTACACAGCAGTTATGGGTTATATACACCAGGTAGGGAGATCCATGCTTGTAAGCTTACTGTCTAAGGTCATGTCAAAGCTAAGCAATCACATGTTATCAGATACTCATTGCAGTTCATATGTGATACTTTATTGGGTAAAATCATGAAAGTGCGGGCACTAAGCCGCATTGGTCAGCCAGAACACAGTAACACAAAGGAAGAAACACATGTTTCTGGTTATTCATGAAATAATTAGGAATTTTATCAAAGGAAATTCATCAAACTACAGATCAGTATTACATTTCAGAGAACTATGAGCACTGCAGTGATACAATGTATATACAGATATTTTTAGACTGTACAAACATTTACATAGTCCTTCTCATCTTTTATTACATAGAAACCTAGAATGTGTCGGCAGATAAGAACCATTCGGTTCATTTAGTCTGCCCAATTTTTCTAAATACTTTTATTAGTCCCCAGATCCTGGTCTTATAGCTAGGATTGCCTTGTGTCTATCCCACACATGCTTAAACTCCTTCACTACCCTCTCAGTAAAGTAATACTTCCTGATATTACTTTTAAATCGTTGCCCCTCTAATTTAAAACTATGTCCTCTCGTTGTGGTAGTTTTTATTCTTTTAAATATACTCTCTTCCTTTACTGTGTTGATTCCCTTTATGTATTTACATGTTTATATCATATCCCCCCTGTTACGTCTTTCCTCCAAGCTATATTGAAGTACATACATTTGTATGATTTGTTTCAATCATGATACAGTGCTATCAAATAAGATTGTGCTTTAGAATTAAATAATAGTAATAACATATTCTACCTCTAGTCTGATGTTGTTTGATTTAAAAAATACAACAATATAAAAAGTAAAAAACAATAAAAAGTATACAGTCTAGGCTGGACAGACAATTTTTACATACAAGCATGTTTATGTCACCATCAAACAAACTGTGGTTTGGTGCAGTTAATATGTGGCAATGATCTTTAATGTCATACCTTCAAACTTATAATCCAATCCACTTTTAGTGGAGTCGAAATACTCTACTGGCTTGAGGCTCTTTGTTGAATCAGCATCATCCAGAGGAATCCTGTGATCAGTCACAGAGCTTCTGGCAGGAACACTTCTTTTTACATTTTTCTCCTCTGCTACTGACATCAAAAAGCTTAAATCATCCACCAAGGAATCGTTTTTTAACTTCTCTCTGGTTTCTGCAAGATTCATAAAACAAGTTAAAAATGCTGTCATTGCTGTCTAATTTGAGCAAAAGCAATGCTCCCTCTGTAATTAGCAGATTTACCTTTGCTTGTTGCCCTGCTTATAGTATCTGCTTCTGCAATCTTATGAGAGAATCAAGTAGAAAAAAAAGAACTTTAGATTATGACTTTGCCCCACAATAATGTTTATATAAAACATGTTCTTTATGGTATCATGAAACATTTTAAGTCTTTTTCATTTATCTAACAGCCAATGCTTGCACCTGCAAGACATTTTCAGTTTAAATATCATTAATATAGCTATAAACTGCTGTTAGCTAAAAGAAGGATAACAAAGACATATCTGAAAACAAAGGATGTCCAAAATAATAAATTTCTTAAGACATCCACAATTATCAGTGGTATTATATAACAATATCCACTATGGTGAGAAAATTATATCCTATACATAATTTAATCAATGTGTAAGTAAAAGAATCCGCAAAAAAAGAAAGAAAATGTAAAATACAATAAATATTCTAAATTCTTTTTTCTAATTTTCTGCTTTCCATCAACTTTCTGTTTTCCACCAATCTATAATTAGGAGAATTATATAAAATTTGAAGACTAGTCTAATCCTGCTTTGTCATTGTACCATTGGTTTTATTTGTGCGGACGTCATGTTGATATTTTTTGGTGAAGTTAGCAAGTTACTTGTCAAGTCAGACTCATTATTTCTTATCAGTACAAAATGTATATATAAAACATTACTACAAACAAAACTGTTATCTTATGCAGCCCATAACATTTCCCACCCACCTTGTTTAGTTAATAATCTATTAAAAATAATATTCTCTTTGTAAATGTTGGTGGTCTTTTATTTATTTATTTATTTTAGTTTATGTACAATCACAGTCCTATAAACTATAAATAAAGACAAAACACACAAAACTGTAAGATATGTTTGAACCTACCTGTTCTTCCAAAGGTCTTTCTACACTTAATTCCCTATTGTGCACAGCTTTATCTAAGACAGAGAGAAAGCTGCAACATTACTAAACAAAATATAAATTAATGATTAGAGTTATTATTTTTTTATCCAAGTGAAAGTTGGCATAGAAGCTATATTTTCCAAAGCAAAACAACATCTGTTTTCATGAAAACATTTATTTTATATAATGCTTACTTTTTAAAACACATCATATGGCTAGGCGTGCTAGACTATGATAAAAGCTTAATCGGATTACTTTAATAAGTAGATTAAAAGGAACATCTCCTATACTACAGACACTCTTTAGAAAAGCTAACAAGCTTCAACATTTAGCTCTTCAAATTCAAGTCAACCTAAATTATATAAGCATCTGTTAACTAGTATATAAAATATTTTTCTCTGGTAAAACAAAATTCTACAACATGATCACATAAAACAAAGATAATAATGGTTTGGAGCTTTCTAGTTCAGGCAGATATATAATTATATGCTTAATGGTACGTGCATAACAGCAGTACACATTGCTATTAGTCATAGAAAATAATTGACTTACCTTGGTTATTGTTGGGGTTTGGAAACCCCTGCACATGGCCTGTAACCCAGAGCACAGCAACCAAGATGGAAAGCTGTTTAAGAGCCATTTGTCACACTGATGACAGTACCTTGTACAAACAATTCTGCTTTATTCTTAAACTGCTTTAAAACAAAGGAATCCCTCTCCCAGTCTCTGTCAAAGAATTGGGAGATGATCACCTTCGGTCCAAGAAGGGCAAACAAAAAAACTCCCGTCACAGATTGGGGTTCAGCAGTCGCTGGTCCTAAAACAAATTCACTTTGCAGAGGTGAGTGGACAAAGCCTAAAGTAGCTGAAACTGATGAGTAAAAGCCTAACCACTGAGGTTAATGAGGAGCTGTCCAGACCTGTGGTGCTGAACCTGCATTAGCTATTTTCAGAAATGTGCTCTTAGCTGCTGAGCGGTTGTAAGCACAGGCTGCAGCTAGTGTTCAGATTCACATCCCATCCTCAAAATGGAATTGGCTTATTTGTCTCCACTCTGCTCAGAGCTAAAGCAAAGGACGTGGAAATCAAGAATCAATTCTCTACTGTGCGTCACCTGGGAGCTCGTCAGATCCTCGCACAGAGCTGGCTGCCACCACCAATGCTTGTCTATGGGACATCACGACCTTTACTACTGTTCTCCAACCTGAGATATAAAGCTGCATCTGATTGGTGTTGTGAGGAGTGAAGCCACGCCTCTTTCTGTGTTCTAATGGAGTTTGTTTTACCTTAACATTGCCTGCTAAATAGGGAAATAGTAAACAAGGCATCTGATATATTTAATACATATCTGCACGGACACTTCCAGTAGAACGGTGCTTCTAATTTGATATATAAGCGCTTTTTTGCAATGGATTATTATGGCAACCAACAGTTTAAAGGCACTATGGTACACAAATAGTGTGAGTGTGAAGACAAAAGTAGAATGTGAAGAAAAATAAATATATTCACTGTTCTTAACCCCTTAAGGACAGAGCCTTTGAAACATTTTTGTCCTTTCTGGACAATGCCTATTTTAACATTTCTGTGCTGTTTGTGTTTAGCAGTAATTTTCTTCTTTGTCATTTGCTGTACCCACACATATTATATATTGTTTTTATCGGGACAAGAAGGGCTTTCTATGGATGCCATCTTTTTGATCATATCTTATCATATTATTAAAAAAAAAAAAAAATATGGTAAAAAAAATACACAAATTTCTTTGTTTTTATTTGAAACAACTTCTCCTCATCGACAATAGCGAACGAAAAAACATGCTAAATAGATTCTACTATTTCTCCTGAGTACAGGGATACCACCCATGCATAGGTTTGTTGGGTTGTTTGGGGGCTAAAATGCCAAATTTGTGAGGTGCAGTTTTTTGTTTTCCAACTTGAAATTTTTACATGCAGACAGTCTGCACCCATGTCCCATTTGGGACATATTTGAAGCCAGCTAGTGTATTTTACCCCATTAACCCATATATTTTTTAAAAGAAGACACCTTAGGCTATCTCAAATGGTGGTATTTTTACACTTTCCATGCACTAATTCTACCACCAGCCTTTGTCAAAGTTTGTGGTAGTAATTTTTGTGTGGTTTTTTTTCACAAATATTGTATTTTAGACATAAATTCACAGATTTTGGTATGTGTCACTGCCAAACAATAACCCAATATGTGTTCAACAACATAACCTGAGTACAGGGATACCACCCATGCATAGGTTTGTTGGGTTGTTTGGGGGCTAAAGGGCCACATTGTGAAGGTGCGCATTTTCAACTTGGAATATTGACGTGTAGTCAGCCTGAGCCCATCTTTCATTTGGGACTTTTTTTTAAGTAGGACAGTGTATTTTACCCCAAAAAGTATATATTTTGAAAAAGTAGACACCCTAGGCTATTTTAAATGGTGTTATTTTAACACTTTCCATGCACCAATTCTACCACCAGCCTTTGTCAAAGTTTGTGGTAGTCATTTTATTGTGTATTTTTTCCCACATACATTGCACTTTAGACTCAAATTCACATATTTCGGTATGTGTCACTGACAAACAATACCACAATATATGTTCAGCAACATCTCCCGAGCACAGGGATACCACCCATGCATATCTTTGTCAGCTTTGTTAGGGGT
Organism: Pelodytes ibericus; assembly: GCA_036172795.1. Lineage (NCBI taxonomy): Eukaryota > Metazoa > Chordata > Amphibia > Anura > Pelodytidae > Pelodytes > Pelodytes ibericus. The sequence continues at coordinate 162,499,116 of CM069858.1, forward strand.
TGAAAGGCTACATTAGAGAGGTGCGCTTTTTGATTTTCAAACTTGGAATTTGAACATGTAGAGCAAGGAAGGGGTTAATAGCTCTTATAAGAGCCTTTGTAGTACTGTACAAAAAAATTAACCCCTAAAAATGCACAGACAAGAAAAAAATTTCTGCTGTGCAGTGATCAGTGGCAGGGAAGGAGTTAATACACTACACTATACAAAAGGTATGGCTTTTATAAAAGCCCTTGGGACTCACAATTTATTAACATTTTATTTAATTTATTACAATTTAAAAATGATGTTATACAGATCTGTCTCTTTCCCTCACTAAAACTCAAGTGAGGAGAGGGAGGCAGATCCATATGGGTCAGAACAATATTTACGAACCAGACGAATGGTGATGCTCATCTGAGAAATCACCAAACCACCTTTGCCACTGATCGGCTGTTACTGATCGCTATACACGCGTTCAGACAGCTTCAAAAGGAATACACGTAATCCCCTAGTGGGTATAATTCACCCCTAGTGAGTCTGACAAAAAAAATGCTGATAGCAAAAAAAAATCCTTCGGCGACTAGATTGCTCCATATGCGCTGCTTAGGCAGTGACCATATGCACTGCTTAGGCAGTGACCATATGTGCTGCTTAGGAAGTGATATACGGCAAGGAAGGGGTTAATAGCTCTTAAAAGAGCCTTTGATATACTGTAATAAATCAAAGTAAAAAAAAATAACCCCTAAAAAAATGCACAGACAGCAAAAAATGTGCTGCTGTGTAAGATCACTGCGTACACAGCGATCAATTGCAGGGAAGGGGTTAAATACTGGTAACGGCTTTTATAAAAGCCTTTGGGTCTCAATTCTATTAAATATATTATAATTAAAAACTTACATTATACAGCTCTGTCTCCCTCACTAAAACTCAAGTGAGAGGGAGGCAGATCTACACGGGTCAGATCAAATATTTACACATATTGATGTAACCAGACGAATGGTGATGCTCATCTGAGCAAACGCCAACCCGCCATTGTCACTTATCAGCTGTTACTGATCGCTATACATGCGCTCAGACAGCTAAAAACATTTTTTTACGTTAAACGTAGTCCCCTAGCGGGTATAATTAACACGTGACGGGTGTAATAAAAAAGTTTTAAAAAAATTAAAAATGCTTCTGCAGCAAGATTGCTGCATTTGCGTCAGATCGCTGATTAGGCAGTGATCTACGGCAAGAAAGGGGTTAATCTCTCTTAAAAGAGCCTTTTTTTATACTGTAATGAATTACAGTAAAAAAAAATAACCCCTAAAAAATGCACAGACAGCAAAAAATGTGCTGCTGTGTATGATCACTGCGTACACAGCGATCAATGGCAGGGAAGGGGTTAAATGGCTTTTATAAAAGCCCTTGGTGTTTAAAATTTTATTAAATTTTTTTTTATTATTTTATTTTATTTTTTTACTTGATCTGATCTGTCTCTCTCCCTTACTAAAAGTAGTAAGGTGAGGGAGGCAGATCAATACTTGTCAAAGGCAATATTTAGTAATATTGCCTTTGACAGTATGGTAAGTGCTCATCAGAGCACTTACCATACATGCCTGCACACAGATCACATAGATCTGCTGTGCCGGCATCGATTGGCTCCCCCTAGAGCATCGGAAGTGAAATACTTTCACTTCCGTTGCTCTTGCCATTAGAAGGGAAACGCTGCCTGTACAGGCAGCGTTCCCTTCTACTGAGCCGATGGGGTCGCTCAGGAGAGCGACCACCATCGGCTCTGGGGAGCAGCACGGTGTTGTTAAGTGCCTCGCTGGCGAGGCACTTTAACAACACCGGAGATGCTTAGAAAGCGAACGATCGTTCGCTTTCTAAGCACATGTGTGCAGCGGGCGCAGCCATTTTTAAATGGCTGCTACGATCACTCCGTGGAGTGATCGTAGCGCGCCCCTGCACATTTGGGGGGTGTTGCACAATGCCTCTACCTAGAGGCATTGTAGCAACACCGTTAGAGTAAAGAAAGCGACCGCTGGTCGCTTTCTTTACTCCATTTAGTGCATGACGTGCCAGGCACGTCACCTGTCGGCAAGTCCTCGATTTGCCGTGACGTGCCTGGCACGTCACCTGTCGTTAAGGGGTTAAAGAACTGCAAGTAAATATTGAGAATAATAAGAGAAAGTATTTTTTTTTTTTTTTGCAAGGACCCCATGTTACCACAAGGAACCATGTGAATTTTAACTACTACAGTTGCTAATATTTTGCAGGTTGTACCACTTGATATTGTGATTTTATAAAAATGGGGGTCAATAAATTTTTCTCTTGATTCACTTGCTTGATATTCTTGCATTTGTTTGATAGTCTGGATGATCTACATTCAAAGGGTAAACACTGTAAAGGTTAGAAAAACATTTTAATCTAGGTCTAATATACACCATAAAGTAATGGCTTCCCATTACTGTGTATAAAATATCAGAGCAGGCACCTTGTATGTGACTGGTGAGATTATCACCCCAATAAAAACACTTTAATAAATATAAAAATAAATAATCATCAACAAATAAACTACAGTGTTAAATTGTTTCATTATCAGCCAAAATTCACTATTTTGGTAATTCTGAATTGTGGATGCTAATGTACTATTTTTAACACTGTTATGCATGTTTTGATTATTATTTACTTTTATATTTATAAAAAATGTTTTTATTTTTCGATAATCTCAGTAACTCGGTCTGATATCTATAACCAGTGCTCACACACCAGTCACATACATTTTACATTTGACTTTTTCTTTGGAGCAATTGGAAACTTGCTCACTTGGCCATGCTTATACCAGTTTACAATTGTAAATTACACGATGTTGCAATTTAATATTTTTGTACTAAACTGTCCACCTTTAACCTTTATTATATTTAGAATATTATAGTATTCTAAAGGAAGGACTTCATCTTATATTGGGGTCATTTTGGCAGTCAACCTCTGGAGGAGTTTTGCTGCCAAAATGTTGGCATGAAAATTGTCCACATCACATTGGACGATTTTAGTGCCGATTAGTGAGATCATTTTGATGAGTACTTCTTCGAGTAGCCCAGTTTCAAGGGCTACTTGGATCACCAAATTGATCCGATTGGGTCCTAAACTCGGAACGCAGATTTCCGAATAGAAAAGTATTTGTTGTTCTGTGTGGACGAAAGAGATGATTTTTGTAACACACTTGTCTGTAAACGAATGCCCAAGGCTAATATATTGGGTTACACATGTTTAAATATTACTGTATTTTCTCGATTCTAAGATGCATCCCCCCCCCCCCCCGATGGTGTCTTACATTTGACTACGGTACAGTTGGCTTCCAAGGTCCATCAGCAAGGTAAGTAGAACTGTTTTTCTAAGACTTTTTTCTAATATGCACCGGGAATTACTACCGGTGTATAGTAAAAGAACAGAATTCTTCTGCCTGAAGGAAATTCACCTTATGCTTGAGCCGCAGGTTATATTCCCCCCGGTCTTTTGCACTCTGTCGATTACAAATACACCGAAGTGTAACCCTAGAGGAGACAGGATCACAGGAACTGAGGCAAAACCAACAATGGCAAATGTACAACAGAAAGAGGCAAACAGAATAGTCAGGTAAGCAAAGGTCGAGGCTGGCAGCAAACAATGAAGTCAAGGCAGAAAAAGGTCTGCACAGGCAGGATTCGGCAACAGAAATGAAATAGAGATATAACAAGTATGCTAGTAAAAGACTCAGAGGCTCCATCACAAGCAATGTACTAGCCAATGAGGGTTTATATAGTGTTTATAAAATGACTTGGCCAATAAACATACTGAGGAGAAGCAACCAAGCATATAAATGCTGGCCCTTTAATTTGCGTAAGGGCAAGAGGCAAAAATGCTATCGTGCATGCGCGGAAATGGCAGGAACGCGCACTCCGTCTAGCTGACTGACAGCCAACGGGACAAGCGGTGGAATAGCATGTATTGCAGCGGGAGATGTACGTGGAGGACTGAGGCTCAGGAGTCCGGAGAGTCCTGAGCGGGTAAGTCTGGGAACGAGCATTGGGTGTCCTGCTGCTCGACGGTGCTTTTGGGACACTAAGCTGTTGACTCTAGGAAAATACTTCAAACATGATTAAAATAATATAAATGTAATAATATATCTTTAAATAGGTATATATGAGCATGTACATAGGGTACCTCCAATAGCTAAATATATCAGTTGCAAGGAAGAACTAGCACAAGGAAAAATAAAAGTGTAATGCAGTATGATAAATAGTGCAATAACACAAGTTGAACCACAGCTGTCCATCTCACATTTTATGAAGAGCACAGTTAGATATAAGGTGCAGAGCATGCTCAATAGCTGGCATATTATAATGAATGGTAGAATGTAGGTAAGACACGCTGCAGATTGTATAGAAAGCACCATAAGACATAAAGTGCAAAGTAAACTTAATAATAGTAGAACTGAGGCTTGGATAACAATTTTTTTGTTCTGTTTACCAACGTAAATTAAAATATCACTAATGAGGAAAAAACCCACAACTAAAGTATGCCACTTTTACAAACTACAGTATTCCACTTTTATAAACGACACTGTGCCACTTTTAAAAACTACTGCGTGCCACTTTTATAAACTACACTGTGCCAGTTTTATAAACTACTGCGTGCCACTTTTACAAAGTACAGAATGCCACTTTTACAAACTACAGCATACCACTTTTAGAAATTAATTTAGTGATACAAGTAAACGATGATGACGTGGGCACATGGTCTATTCATAGTCAACTCCAGTCATTGGTGTTAATGGCAAAATATTCTCTTAAGAAATACATCTAAAAATGCCTTGAAGCTCTTCCATTACTGAAAGGGTTATTACGGTACATCTGATGATTTCTAAACTTGGGACAGGGTGATGACGTAATCACGCACGCCTGACGCGGACAAGGAAGTAGGAGCCCCGAGGTTGAGAGGCATGGAGACGCTGTACTAGATTCCCCGGTCAGCTAGCTTTTGAAACTCCCCGCCGGAATCACCGACGAACGACCGACCGATGAATTCCTAAGATCCCCCCTTCCTCCACCCTCAACTGTCCTCCTCAGACGGGCTAGAGGAAAAAATCGTACCGAATCTCTTGGCGGTATACCTGTGCGGACCGGTGGAGTCGGCTGGCTGAACGGTCTTGGCGGCTCCACGCGCGGGGATCGTGAGCGGGTCCAGGAAAGCAGCGCCTAAAGGTACAAGAGGAAAAAGGAGGAAAAGGGACAAAGACAAATAGTAAGTTAATCTAATTCTTTTCCTTACGTCCCTATTGTACTGAAGTATCAGCTGTGCAATCGGTCTTCAGCTGGGTAGCCCAAAATAAAAACCGAAAACAATTCCTATCTTACTTTGCACACATAAGACAGAAGGAAATACGGAATAAATTTTCTGAACCACGGACTTTAATCAGCCAGACTCAGCTGAGAGTAAAAATAAGGAGCACGGCAGAAACTCCCTACCCTCGCTTAGGGTGGACTGACCGGTGAGGAACACCTTGGTCACCCATCTGGGAAGGAGGGGAAATTACCTGCAAAAATAGTGCTAAGCTAACTATTAAAGACTGGAACCCGTGTTGTAAGTGATTGAGGTGAGAGAGGGCCCCGCTGAGAAGCCTCCTATAATAAATACTATATTTAAAAAGTGAAGTCCCTAGAGTCTGACATCTGAATATATATTAATACTACAAAAACAGACAATCAAAGGAAATCACTAAACGAAAGAAGGAGCGAAGGAGGGCAGAGAGGAAGGAGGGAGAGAAACAAAGGGAAAAAAAAAAAAAAAACAACAGAAGGAGGCGAACTCAGAACAAAGAGAGATAAGAGAGAACTACAGAAGTGAAATTAACAAACAGGGCACCAAGAGGACAACAACGAAACAACAGAGTCCTGAAGAACTCTGGTAATAACATTCAAATGCCACCTAAAAGCAAGGAAAAAAAGGACGATAAAGTCACAAGCAATGAAAAGAATAAATCGATCAATATCTTTAGTTCCCCAAAAACAACGGGGCTACCACCAAAACAAAGTCACTCTACAGATTTCATTAGCAGAGAGCAAAATATGATAGCCCAAACAGAAGAAATTGAAAAAGAGAGGGAGCCGATTTCACGAGAGTCAATGTCTCTTCTTATGGATAACTTATACGACAGGATCAAAAAAGATCTTATTGTAACAAAGGAAGAATTACGTAAAGAAGTAGCGGACCTAGGTGAGAAAATCAATCTCCAAGGAAACCAAGTGACAAAAATCCAAGAAAGACAAGATATACTCCAACAGGAAAACAAAACCCTAGAAACCAGACTAAAAAAACTGGAAATGAAACAAATAGAAATGGAAGATAGAGCCCGAATGAAGAACCTACGAATAAGAGGAATTCCAGAGACTATTATACAAACAGAGCTGGGAAGCTATTTAACAACATTTTTCAAAACGCTGATCAAAGACGATCTACCATCAACACATCCATATGAGCGATTCCACAGGATTGCAAAACCAAAAGAAATAAAAAAAGACACTCCAAGAGACGTGATTGTGAGATTCGCACATTTTCATATAAAAGACATGATTCTAAAGGCCTACAGGAAAAAAATCCCTAACGAAGACAAATATCAAGACATTATAATTTTTACAGATATCTCTAGAACCTCTAGATTAGCAAGACTAGGATTTAAAGACCAAACCCTCAAACTTAGAGAAAATAATATCCAATATTTCTGGGGTCCACAGAACCAACTAACTGTTATGCATGAGGGTCAGAGATATTCCTTCTCGGATGTAATAGAGGCCCGGGAAAAAATTAAGGAACTGCTGGGAAAGTAGTAGAGTGTAAATAACTTGGGGAGAGGAAGGGGGTATGGGAAAAGGAAGGAAAAGTTAGTAACTATAAAGATAATATTCGAACAAATCAGGGGGGAGGACTGGACTGGGGGGAACTATTTCTTTTTGATATAATTATTCTCTTTTGCTTGTTTTTGCACGCAGTGTTCACTTATCCACTAACTGGTATTAACTCACTCACATTAGGCACCACACACTTTAGAATCACTTCCTTTACGGGCACACTATAATTTTATAAATTTTTGTCATATATACTCACTCTCATCATACTCAACCACATTATAGCTACACGGACAGATTCAATCTCAGAAGAACCACAATGTTCAACTAACACAACTTTAAAATTTTTGTTTTCCTTGAGCGATCACTCAGAACCATATTGACCACCACATTCACGCAAGCAGACTTTTACATTCCACGAGTCAGATCACACATAGACGGACAGCTTCACCTTAGGAATAAGCACATTATGATCTACATTAGCAACTCAATAAAGCACTTAAATGTTCCCCTCCAAGGTGTCCCCAGATAGCTGCACCTACTCTTAAAGACGTAAATTAATCTGCATGGTAGGCACTATGTCCCTCCCTCTGTCCCCCCCCCCCCCCCAATCTCACCTCACTCCAGCTGGAGGGAGGAGAGATATACCACCCAGCTTCCAAGGAATTTGGATCTCTGAGATGGGGTGTAGGGGGGAATCCCCCCGGGTATGAGGTCTAGCCCTCCCCCGGGGCCCCCCCCCACTACTGTGGGAGGCGGCCCTGGGAGACGGAGGACTTGGGGGATGGCCTCTCTGGATGGTGGTTGTTGGGAGCTCGTCCTGGTGGTCTGCGGGAGAGTTTCCCCCTTTCGCCCGGCCCTCTTCTGGATGCCAAATACTAATTATTGAAAAATTCTAGTATTTAAACAGGGGATATAAATCTATTAATCTATCCCATTATAAACGAACTTAGTTATCTCTTCTGGAGCGAACCAGAGGAGGATGACAGGGGGTAGGGGGGTTCCTTCTCCATCAGACCAACCATTTTCCCTCTCGATAAATACTATCCTAAAGAAAAATACGATCCATGCATTAAAAATTAAAACTTAAATTTAAACAAAGTAATATAGCACCTCAAATATCCTCGCAATCCTCCTACTCAAGTCCGCATAGAATGTATCCTGCGACGATAGCAGGACAGTTTGAAGAAATATCTTCATCTTGATTCAAATGAAATGTATAAAAATGTTATGTGTAAACAGGTACCAGTGTATAAACGAGAATTCAGACAGTATGATAGTTTGTTGTGTATGCCCTCTTTCTGGGGAAACAAGTAAAAATAATAGATTGACTCATTGGATAACTGGCAGAACGATATTTAGAGTAAACTGATGTTGCTCGAGTTCCTCTCATTGAATGCCCAGGGCCTCAACTCCCCCCAAAAAAGGAGCCACTTGTATTTTCTTTTAAAACAAAAAAATATTGATATAGCATTTGTACAGGAAACCCATTGGAGATCTCCAACAGAATCATTTTGGAAATATTCCAGATTTAAAATAGCAGTACAAGCTAATCTCTCAGAAGGTCAAAAAAAACGAGGCGTCGCCATTGTTGTCTCTAACAAACTAAAAGTGGAAACAATATACGAAGAAATAGACAACAATGGTAGATATGTTATCTGGATCTGCAAGATCAATGAAATATTATACACTCTGGTGAACGTCTATAGCCCAAATAAATCTCCAATCCGTTTCCTTAATAAATTGTATGAAAAAGTAGAGCAGCTAACAAAGGGTATTTTAATTATTGGAGGGGATATGAACTGTGTGCCAGATAGTAAACAGGACAAAAGCCTCCCCAAAGGGGCCAATTTAGACCCCGCAATTAAAAGAATGGCTAAAAACTTTAAACATTTTATGGATAGAAACTCTCTATATGACATATGGAGAGTACAACACCCAGAAGTGCGGGACTATTCTTTTTTCTCGAAGGTACACAGTTCATATTCCAGGATAGATATTATAATGGTTTCTGAAGCAAATATGAACCAAGTAGTAACATCAGAGATTGGCCCGATATCCTGGTCCGACCACGCACCGATTTTCTGCTCCCTCAAAAACAATCCAGAATACAAACAAAGAAATAGATGGAGATTAAATGAACTTTTGCTTAAAGACAATCAAGCAATATTACTATTAAAAAAACAAATATCTGAATTCTTAGACAAAAATGATAATGGGGAAGTCACAGACTTCACCCTATGGTGTTCACTAAAATGTTTTGTGAGAGGACTTTTGATCAAACTAGGAACAGAAAAAAAAATGAAATCCATTAAAACTATATCAGATCTTTACATAGAATTGGCAAAACTTGAAAGGGCTAACAAAATAACTCCTAATATATCACTCTCAAACACAATTTATGAAATACAAAAAGAAATTTAAAAAAAATTAGAAGAGAAAGCCAAGAAAGCACTGTGTACTCTCAAACAAAGCTGGTACACAGGAGCCAATCGGGTAGATAAGATCTTAACAAACAAATTAAAAGGCAAAAGGATAAGAAGTATCATCAATAAAATAACTATAGGACCAAAGACAGTACTCTCTCCAAAGAACATTTCAAAAGCGTTTAAAGAGTACTACCAATCCCTATACAATTTACAGGAAGAGAATAGGTCTCAAAAAGATATAAACTCCTTTCTTCAAAAACTAAATCTTCCAAGATTAAGCCAAACAAAACTAGAAATTTTAAATGCCCCTTTTACTATTAACGAAATTAAAAACTCAATAATGGACCAAAAACAAAAAAAAGCACCAGGACCAGATGGATATCCATCCAAATTTTATCAAATATTTGTGGAGGAAATATCAACACTTCTTCTGAGAGTATACACTAGAACATCAGAAGGACATTCTTTCCCTCGGGAGATGCTTCAGGCCACTGTCTCCCCCATCTTAAAACCAGGGAAGGATCCAGCCACCCTGTCGAACTATAGACCAATTTCATTGTTGAACTTGGATATAAAAATATTTTCCAAAATTTTAGCTGAAAGACTCAAAACAGTAATGACGGATCTAATACACCATAACCAAACGGGTTTCGTAAAAGGAAGAGAAGCAGGGGATAATATTAGACAAATCATTAATATTATAGATCACATCAACAAAGAAAAGATCCCAGCAGTCCTAATTGCTTTAGATGCGGAAAAAGCATTCGACAGGGTGAGCTGGACATTCCTGGGGGAGGTGATGGAGACATTTGGCCTGAAAGGCCCTTTTAAGACTAACACCATGTCATTATACACAAACCCACAAGCAAAAGTCGTTGGTCCGGGATTGGATTCAGACTGGTTCACTATCTGCAATGGCACTAGGCAAGGCTGCCCTTTGGCCCCATTGCTCTATTTATTGTCAATCGAACCATTAGCAGCAATGATAAGACAAACGCAGGAAATCCAAGGAATTAAAATCGCAAAACAGGATATGAAAATCTCCTTATTTGCTGATGACGTCTTGATGACGCTCAGCGATCCCATAAATTCTTTAAAAAGAGCAATGGTACAGATAGACGAATTTAGCAAATATTCCAACTATAAACTTAACTTTAATAAAACTCAAGTTATACAAGCTAACTTAGAAGATAACATATTAGACACATTAAGATACACTTATCATTGGAAATGGAATAATAAAATCATAAACTACCTGGGGATAAAATTAAAATTAGATCTAGATACACTGATCCAAACGAACTATCAAGAAATGATAGATCACTTCAAAGATAGCCTCACTAAATGGAAGGGACTAGAAATATCATGGATGGGCCGACTAAACTCAGTGAAATCCTATCTTATCCCTAAATTATTATATCTGTTCAGATCAATTCCTCTTAGAGTCCCACAACACTTTTTGAAAACATTTAAATTTCTGATTATGGGCCATATCTGGAACAACAAAAGACCCAGAATTTCATATAGCTCCATGATAAGAAAAACTAAAGACGGAGGCCTAGCAATACCTAACGTTGAATCACTGCATGAAACAGCAATGTTTTCACATTTTTTGAAATGGGGCAACATAGCATTCAAAAATACAGACTGGTATAAGATAGAACGAGGAATGTGTGATAAATATGAACCTTATCAATTTTTATGGTTCGATAACCTCAGTTCTTACCATTCCTTAAACCCAATTATTAACAACACGATCACGACACTACTAAAATTTAAAAAATTATTTAAAATTACAGATGGGATATTACAATCATCTCCATTAGATGCCATCACTTGGAACATTAACAATATAAACATAGATAGCTGGAAGAACCTAGGGATAGTAAATATATCACAAATCCTACAAAATAACTCCCCAATTTGCTTCACACAACTACAAGAAAAATATAATTTACCCGCAACAGAATATTATTCATATTTAAGAATTAGGAATAAAATTAACTCTATCAACATTCTTCGAAACCCACAAATAGAACAATTTCTAGAAAAACAACACCAAAATAAACTAATTAAGAAAATTACACAACTGATTGACGACAGAATCGAACTCTCTAAAGACCCATCTTGGATTAAATGGGAAAAAGAAATAGAATCAGAATTTACAATACAAGAATGGATATCAGCCCAAAACATAATGAAAAAATGTATCCATAACTTAACATTACAAGAAAACTATTATAAGATCATATTTAGGTGGTACTTAACACCAAAACAATGGGGCAAATTCTCCCAAGACCACTCCAAACTATGTTGGAGATGCCAAGAAACTGAGGGAACCCAACTACATATGTGGTGGACATGTATCAAACTACAACCTATTATAAATAGAATAAATTTCTTTTTGAATAAAATGATTGTAGATATAGGGCCAATGACACCAAACATCTTTCTTTTTCATTTGGGCATCCCAAGATGTCCAATGGAAATACACCATTTAATAATCCACATCTTCCAAGCAACAAAACATTGTATAGCAAAAAATTGGAAAAGTAAAGAATCCATCAAATGGACAGAAATAGTGTCTCAAATTGAATACCAATCCACAATGGAAGAGGGTTTTTATAACTCCAATGAATTCTACAAAAAGATTTGGGGAAAATGGAGGGAGTTGAGAAGCCTTGGGCCTCGGAAGGAAACAGATTAAGATCAAACTGCCATCCAATGAGTCAACTAGTTAAGAAAGAAATTAGCTACACAAGGAGCATCAATACTATATAATACAAACAGGTCAAGCTCATCTTTACGCTTATAATATAATATATATAAAAAAAAAATAAAAAAAAACTCCCATGCGGAGACCTTAAACTGACAGACCATTATCTAGATCGATATAAATTTAAGGTCTCTTATAGAAAAACCCCAAAACTAAAGGGAACATTACAATTACAACCACTATCAAACACAAAGGCAAGATACCTGTGAATGAATGTGAAAATATGTCTATGTCTATGTCAATGTCAATGTACAAGTAATAAGTGTTTTGTATCTGTAAAATTGTCTATTTTGTTATGTTATTATGTATGTAAAATAAAAAAAAAAAATAAAAAAAAAAAAAATTACGGTACATCTGATAAATACATTTTGTGTCCTATTGCAGTTGCTAACGGCAGCAAATAATATTTGACATTTCCTTATTATGGTTCTGCTCTAGAAGATCTATTTATGGCTCAATTTGTTAGATTAAGATTGAATTAGCCTATGACGTTTAACAAAGACATCTGATTGGTTAAAATGCAATTCTCTTAGAAAAGATATGAGAACTCATTGTTTGTAGGCAGTGAGTCATTACTGGGCTCCAGGAAAACAAATCTACTTAATTGTGTTCTAGGAGCTATGTCATTATATGACAATATCTCCAAGTCTTCAAACTCATGATTAATTACGACTTCTATCAGGAAATAACAAAGAGGGTTTAGGAGTCTAGGTGCTATAATAAACGTGGAATAATATGAACAAATGTCAGAATTTTATAATATTATCATTAATTTATAATGTGTCACATGATGTCATAGAAGACTAATACACAGGGGCCTGGATTTAAAGGGACTCTTTTACCATTGGAACATTACAAAATCTGTTATATAATATATGTAAATATAGAGATACAAAGGTAGTTAAGTGCAGGAAATAAAAGAAGAGCCATACATACATTATGTAGAAATCCGCATGTAAGCAGCCATATTTCTGAACATAAGGTGTAAGTCTGAGCAGCATCGCAGGTGTACCATGTAGTGTGGGTAAATTAATAGCTGGGCACAAATTTTAATTCTCCAACGTGGCAGCACAAGGTACAAATGCCACTTTGCACACCACCAGCACATTCAGCTTCCCATTAAAAACAACAATTAAACATAATAATAATAATAATAATAATAATAATGTGATAATGCATACATTGTGGAGTCTGTACCAGGTCATTACATTTTGAGGAGCTGGGGTCTCCAATTCAGGAAAGCTTTGCTTAGTCCACATGACACAACCTCAAGACAATAGAACTGACAAAGCAGGCTATGCGCCATGAGCATCTCATAAAGCACAGAAACACAACCCCTCCCCCTACTGAGACCTAACAGTATGTCATAAACCACTCACTGGCAAATAAATTGTGAAGAAAAATTTCCGTAGACCAAGCAGTAGATAAACTCCAATATCTACCGCATGTAAAAAAAAGAGTGTTTGTCTGGTTGTCATGAGGTGCAATCCTATTCAAGTGACATCACTTCCCTGCTGGAAGGAAGTGCTTGAAGCCATTTCACCAGTTTGTGGGCAATTCTATCTAATTGACATCCCTTCCACCGGTGGAGGGGTTGTGCACCAACACTTTCCTATTGGTGGCCACAGTTTTGCAGATACTTTCAATTTAGTATTTTCTTCATTGCCTGCACTTCTGTTGTGTGTTTGATACCGGAGTCCCTTTAATGCCAACCGTTTCTAAAAAAAAAAATGTGGTAAGCAGTAAATTAATGACCATTTGTGATTCAATGCCCACCACTAACACAGTTAACGGGTGCAGGAAAATAATTACTGCACTTATTAAAAAGCCCTGAACGCACAATGAAACGCATGGTAATTACAGCACAAAAAGTGATTCAATGAGGAGCGGTAACCATTAATGGGCAATAAATAAAACTATTTTTGCCTGTTAACTTACTGCCGCAAAAACCGTGATGAAACTGCTACAATCTCCGTTAAAATAAGTCAACACAGATGGAAAAGTTTAATTACACACTAAACGCATGCACAAAGTGAACTAATCATACCAATTCAAACCCTAATAATGCTGGAGAAAAGTTAACTACATTATGTTAGCCATTTTATACACACATGCTCAGTCACAAACATTCAGAGGGCACAACAACATAAATATACTACAAATCAACTCCACACAAATCGACATGCATACCTTTTCTGAAATATGCAATCACACAAAACAGCCAACCAAAATAGTATACCTTTGCATTATTCAAACTGACATGGAACTTTAACTCACATCATACCAAGGAAACTCATAGCAAACTTATGCATATTTGAAGTTGAAGTGCAACAGCAAAGAAATTCACAGATTTACTGCAACAAGGGAGACAGTCACTACAAATGAGATGTAGAGGAGTGAAACAACAATATTTCATCTTCCTCACCAAACTATGCAATGTGCAGGAAACCGTTTGTTCAGTTCCATTATAATGGGTTGAACCCTACACAGTGCATTGTAAGTACCGGAGATGAAACAACAAAATGTTGCACACCTTATGTACCACCCCCCATCTACTCTACTCTATACCTCTGGTATATTGTAAGACTAATTCAAATCATGTTGTCACGAGTCAACCCACAAGCAGGCTCATCCTGGCTGTATCCAGGCATTTCTGTATCTTTTGGGTTTTCTCACTAATGATCTATGCAGGTTCCTGTCTGTTCTTGGTATCATTGTATCTTTGTGTATTTCATTTCCAAGTTCAGCCACATTGTGGCATTTCCTAGTTCTGGCCACATGGTGGCATCTCCTAGTTCGGCCAGTTGGTGGCATTTCCTAGTTCGGCCTCAGAGCGTCACATGCCCAGAGTGGTACCTGCCCAGTTTGGCCACAAGGTGGCACCTAAGTCTAGCTGTTGTCTGGCACCTGGACATTTAAAGATAATAGTAGATAAAGAGAATAACATTTTTATGAAAAAACACTTCTCAACGCAATAAAATTTTTTTATGAATGTCTTATTAAGTTACAAAACTTCAAACCAAATGTCCAAGTGCCTTTCCGGGAGTCTTCATGGTTATAAAATGAAATTGTATTACTACTTAAATTCTGATATCACCAGCTCCAACATTACATCAACTCCCTAAAGAAATACGGAAAACCATTCCACCCACCCTTCGAAATGTTATGCATGGCATACTTTCAAACACCTCACCTTCTCTCAAACTTTTTATATCAATCTTTATTACAAATTTTCAAAAATCATCACACATATACACATACACATAGATAAATATACGAACAAATCAACATATCCCCTCTTCCACTACATATCTTTACATCCAGCAACGAATATTATCATAGACGTAAAATAGACATATGTCTTTGATTCGTCAATTCTGATTTACAGCAGAAAAAGGTAGAAAAGAAAAGGGAAAAGAGGGAAAAAAGAGAGAAGAAGAGAGAAAGAGGGGAAGAAAGGGGAAAAAAAGTATCAGTTACCACGTCACAACTACCCTTGGACTCTACATTAATTACACATATCCTCAGCGCAGACCGAACAACTTCCCCATCCTCCCAAACGCTCCCCATGTCATTATCCTCTCAGAATCGTGTCCTCTCCCCAATTGGCCAAGCTTTAGTATTTTGCCAAATGTTCCAGATCTCTGTGTATTTATTTCTCATCTCTCCTGAGTAGAATTGAGCAGACAACTGGATGTTCGGGTTCGGCGGGTTCGGCCGATCTTCGGAAAAAAGTCCGGGTTCGGGTTCGAACTTGACCCCGAACCCGAACCCCATTGAAGTCAATGGGGACCCGAACTTTTGGCCACTAAAATGCCTCTAAAAAAGTCATGGAAAGGGCTAGAAGGCTGCAAAAGGAAGTAAAATGGGGGTAAGAGTAGGACAAGTGACCTGCAAAAGAATATGGATAGGGAAATAACTTCAAATAACATAAAATACATACAAATTAAAAATACAGCTGAGCCATAAAATAGCACTAGATGGAATCTTTGATTTTAGTTTTGGAAGAACATAAATCTAAATCTAAAGCATGGCTGCCATGAGGATCAACAGAATTATCCATTTGAGAGAGGGTTGGAGTGCAAGGTATTCTCTTTCAGTTTATACTAGGTGACCCATAGGTTGAGGAGGCGGTGTAGGTGGAAGCGGTGCTGGAAGAAGAGGAGGAGGTAGCCAGAATTTTTCAAAGTGCGCTGTAAGCACAGTATTGGACTGTTCTATTTGACTCTCAGATATGAAGTGCACCGCAAGACGCAAATGTACTATTTAGCACCCAAAACAATTAGAATTTTTCAAAGTGCGCTGTAAGCACAGTATTGGACTGATCTATTTGACTCTCAGATGTAATACATGTAATGCTATTGCTATTTTATAAACCGAAATAGAGTCCCCATTCATCCGAATAGGTCAATAAGTCAGCTTTCATCTTTTTCTGAGCACCGGGATATCACTGGACACCTGGCTCTCCAACAGTATAAGAGTGCAAGGGAGCTCAGCCCTATGCACCCAATATAGGCGTGGCACAGAGGTGTGGATGCTGGTTTGAGGCCTCATGCTGGATGTCCCTGTTTTATGAGGAAATATACACATACACATAGATAAATATACGAACAAATCAACATATCCCCTCTTCCACTACATATCTTTACATCCAGCAACGAATATAATCATAGACGTAAAATAGACATATGTCTTTGATTCGTCAATTCTGATTTACAGCAGAAGAAGGTAGAAAAGAAAAGGGAAAAGAGGGAAAAAAGAGAGAAGAGAGAAAGAAAGGAAAAAAAAAAGTATCAGTTACCACGTCACAACTACCCTTGCACTCTACATTAAGTACACATATCCTCAGCGCAGACCGAACAACTTCCCCATCCTCCCAAACGCTCCCCATGTCATTATCCTCTCAGAATCGTGTCCTCTCCCCAATTGGCCAAGCTTTAGTATTTTGCCAAATGTTCCAGATCTCTGTGTATTTATTTCTCAGCTCTCCTGAGTAGAGTTGAGCAGACAACTGGATGTTCGGGTTCGGCGGGTTCGGCCGAACTTCGGAAAAAAGTCCGGGTTCGGGTTCGAACTTGACCCCGAACCCCATTGAAGTCAATGGGGACCCGAACTTTTGGCCACTAAAATGCCTCTAAAAAAGTAATGGAGAGGGCTAGAGGGCTGCAAAAGGAAGTAAAATGGGGGTAAGAGTAGGACAAGTGCCCTGCAAACAAATATGGATAGGGAAATAACTTCAAATAACATAAAATACATACAAATTAAAAATACAGCTGAGCCATAAAATAGCACTAGATGGAATCTTTGATTTTAGTTTTGGAAGAACATAAATCTAAATCTAAAGCATGGCTGCCAGGACGATCAACAGAATTATCCATTTGAGAGAGGGTTGGAGTGCAGGGTATTCTCTTTCAGTTCATACTAGGTGACCCATAGGTTGAGGAGGCGGTGTAGGTGGAAGCGGCGCTGGAGGAGGAGGTAGCCAGAATTTTTCAAAGTGCGCTGTAAGCACAGAATTGGACTGTTCTATTTGACTCTCAGATATGAAGTGCACCGCAAGACGCAAATGTACTATTTAGCACCCAAAACAATTAGAATTTTTCAAAGTGCGCTGTAAGCACAGTATTGGACTGTTCTATTTGACTCTCAGATGTAATACATGTAGTGCTATTGCTATTCTATAAACCGAAATAGAGTCCCCATTCATACGAATAGGTCAATAAGTCAGCTTTCATCTTTTTCTGAGCACCGGGATATCACTGGACACCTGGCTCTCCAACAGTATAAGAGTGCAAGGGAGCTCAGCCCTATGCACCCAATATAGGCGTGGCACAGAGGTGTGGATGCTGGTTTGAGGCCTCATGCTGGATGTCCCTGTTTTATGAGGAAATATACACATACACATAGATAAATATACGAACAAATCAACATATCCCCTCTTCCACTACATATCTTTACATCCAGCAACGAATATAATCATAGACGTAAAATAGACATATGTCTTTGATTCGTCAATTCTGATTTACAGCAGAAGAAGGTAGAAAAGAAAAGGGAAAAGAGGGGAAAAAGAGAGAAGAGAGAAAGAAAGGAAAAAAAAAAGTATCAGTTACCACGTCACAACTACCCTTGCACTCTACATTAAGTACACATATCCTCAGCGCAGACCGAACAACTTCCCCATCCTCCCAAACGCTCCCCATGTCATTATCCTCTCAGAATCGTGTCCTCTCCCCAATTGGCCAAGCTTTAGTATTTTGCCAAATGTTCCAGATCTCTGTGTATTTATTTCTCAGCTCTCCTGAGTAGAGTTGAGCAGACAACTGGATGTTCGGGTTCGGCGGGTTCGGCCGAACTTCGGAAAAAAGTCCGGGTTCGGGTTCGAACTTGACCCCGAACCCCATTGAAGTCAATGGGGACCCGAACTTTTGGCCACTAAAATGCCTCTAAAAAAGTAATGGAGAGGGCTAGAGGGCTGCAAAAGGAAGTAAAATGGGGGTAAGAGTAGGACAAGTGCCCTGCAAACAAATATGGATAGGGAAATAACTTCAAATAACATAAAATACATACAAATTAAAAATACAGCTGAGCCATAAAATAGCACTAGATGGAATCTTTGATTTTAGTTTTGGAAGAACATAAATCTAAATCTAAAGCATGGCTGCCAGGACGATCAACAGAATTATCCATTTGAGAGAGGGTTGGAGTGCAGGGTATTCTCTTTCAGTTCATACTAGGTGACCCATAGGTTGAGGAGGCGGTGTAGGTGGAAGCGGCGCTGGAGGAGGAGGTAGCCAGAATTTTTCAAAGTGCGCTGTAAGCACAGTATTGGACTGTTCTATTTGACTCTCAGATATGAAGTGCACCGCAAGACGCAAATGTACTATTTAGCACCCAAAACAATTAGAATTTTTCAAAGTGCGCTGTAAGCACAGTATTGGACTGTTCTATTTGACTCTCAGATGTAATACATGTAATGCTATTGCTATTCTATAAACCGAAATAGAGTCCCCATTCATACGAATAGGTCAATAAGTCAGCTTTCATCTTTTTCTGAGCACCGGGATATCACTGGACACCTGGCTCTCCAACAGTATAAGAGCGCAAGGGAGCTCAGCCCCATGCACCAAATATAGGCGCGGCACAGAGGTGTGGATGCTGGTTTGAGGCCTCATGCTGGATGTCCCTGTTTTATGAGGAAACAAGGCATCCTTCTGGCTTGATCAAAGTGCTCACTGCCTTTAACCTCTTAGTGACGACATTTTGACCTTGATTTTCCCTTGGTGACAAGGTCTGTTTTTCTGGTGTGTTTGTGTTGAGCTGTAATTTTCTTATTTCTCACATACTGTGCCCTCACAAATTCTATATTGTTTTTATTGTCATAAGTAGGGCTTTTATTAGATACCATTATGTTCATCATATCTTATTATTTACTACAAAAAAATCATAAAGAATTATGAAAAAAAACAACACTTGTCTAACTTTGACCTAAAATATACAATCATTAAAAATGACCCCGTCTAAATAGTTTCTAAATGTTGTCTAAATAGTTTCCATGTTTTTCTGCAGTTTTTTGCAAGTTATGGGGCAAAAACCAACAATAGTGTTTTTTGGTTCTTTTCCTATATTGAACTTTTGACCCCAACCCAAACCCTAAATTTAACCCTAACCCTAAATTTAATCCCCAACTCTAACCCTTATGCTAACCCTTAATATATTTTAATTTAATTGTAACCATAGCTGCTGCCTCTAGTGGCAGTCAAGAAACATATTCAGAGTGTCGTAAGTGAATTTTTTTTCACTTCCGAAGCTCTGACCACAAGAGGGCAGAGCACGATCATTGAACGTGAAAACTGCTCGTTTCACCGCAGGACTTGTCAGGCACGTCCATTGTCGCAAAGGAGTTAATCATTTTAACACCAGCGCCTGATCTGGAACTTATTTGAAGTTGTAAAAAAAAAAGTGATACACTGAGTGATGTGGTTGGTGCGCTATGTTAATAGCTTTATAGATGGTTGTTGCAATCTCCAATGCTCATCATATTAAACAGACATGGAAGAAAACATAAAAAATGCATATAGTGTGATTTGGTAATCAAAAAGTTTGTGTGCAACACTGCTGATTGTCAAGCACATCAAGACTAGTGAAGGCTAATTTAGTCACATTTTCTTATATTTATTTGTGTGTGGGATCATAGAAACACACAGGTTGCTGCATATTATGAAGATCAAGTGCTAGAATAGACAAATTTTTTCCTTATTTTAAGTTATATAGATGGGAAAGTTTCAGGTGAAAATACAAATAACAGAGATACGGGAGATTAGGGAGATTAATGCATGGCTGAAGTCTTGTGTAAGAAGGAGGGCTTTGGGTTTCTAGAGCACTGGGCTGATTTTGCATTGGGGTACAATCTCTACAGTTGGGATGGATTGCACCTAATTGCAAGAGGGTCTCATATGCTAGGGGATAGGATGGCTAGGTGGTTGGAGACGTGTTTAGACTAGGAATGGGGGTGGAGAGACCAATAAACACTGTACTAGACGGTATAGGTAGGTAAGATGACTTAGTTAGTACCCATGTGGGTACATCTCTAGGCATGGTTAGTATAGATTATAGGGAGAAGTGTATGAAAAAATTAAACCACAAATGGAACATGGCAGTGGCCTTAAGTGTAAGCTTGCAAATGCCAGAAGTTTAACTAGTAAAATAGGGTATTGGATCTGGTAGCAGAAATTGAAAAATATGACTTTACTCGTATAACAGAAACATTTTGGATGACACACATAGTTTGTCAATAATTTATGAGGGCTTCATGTTTAGAAAAGTTTGTTGAGCAAAAGAGGCAGAGGGGTCTGTCTGGATGTCAAATCACCATTATTTCCTCATTTGTGGGAAGACATATATGATGACAGTACTGAACATGCATGTGGAATCATTGTGGGATGAGATTTTCAGTGCAGGAAGAACTGGCCAGAAAATATTAATGGCCATTTGTAACAAACCACCTAATATTGCAGATCTTGAAGAATAACAACTGTTAATGGCAATAGAAAAAGCTTCACAAATATGATGTAGTATCATTATATGGGATTTTAATTACCGAGAAGTAGATTGGAAAATGAAACTACTAATTCTGCTAAAAGCAGTATGTTTCTGAAATCGTTGGATCTGGTAATAACTATTAAGGAGGATCTTATATCCAACATCCAAATGGAGCACTTGGAGAATAGTGACCACAACATGGTATCCTTTAAGATTAACTCAAAAAGGCAAATTGGTATGTGTCTTTAGCAGGCTTAATACATCTATTGGTCTGGTTGACTGGGATGGATTATTTTTGGTAACAAAACACATAAACTAAGTGGAACACCTACAAACTAACATTACAAAAAATGCATAAATGTATACCCTTTGGAAACAAATATAAAAGAAGCAAACTAAAACCAATGTGGCTAACCACTAAGGTAAATCAGGAAATAAATGAAAAGAAAGTAGCATTCAAACATTATAAAGCTATGCGACCAGTAGAGGCATTTGCAAAATTTAAAGCTGCCAACAAAGACTGTAAAAGGGCGGTAAGATCAGCTAAACTGGAGAATGAACAAAAATAGTTGCTAACCAATAGAAATCCCAAAAAATATTTAAATACATAAATTACAAAAATATTAGAGGCTGGTAATGTTAGGTCTTTGTTATCTGAAATGGGTGAGATGGTCAGTGGGAACTGAGAGAAAGCATTTTAAATGATTTAGTGTCTTCTGATTTTACCAAGGAGGAACCTGCAAGCTACTTTTACAGAACAGTCACATCAAATATGTGATTGGCTGACACAAGAAAAAGTGTTAAAACAAATAAATTGTGTTAAGGTAATTGTGTTTAAACAGCTAAGCCAAGCCCTGGCAAGACCATTATTTTTTATTTTCATGAATTATTTTCTTTCTGGCATGGTGGCCACAGATTGGCATAAAACCGATGTGGTTCCCATATTTAAAAGAGGATCAAAATCCCAGATTTTGTGAAAGATAGATCCTGTCAAACTAACTTACTTGCATTCTATGAAAAGTGAGTAAAAATATAGATATGGTTGCTGCGGCGAATGTGATATATTTAGACTTTCCTAAGGCATTTGTTAAAGTTCCGCACAAGAGGTTACCATATAAATTGATTGAAATAGGATTAGGGCCAAACATTTCTATGTGGATTGGCAATTGGCTGAAAGATAGAATGCAAAGAGTGGTTGTTAATGTGAATTTCAAAAAGATTGGTGGTAAAATGAGAAATTGTTATGATTAAGTGCTGTTTGTAGCACAAAACCCATAAAGCTGAAGTTATGATCTGCTGTTTTTTGGTTGCACTGGTTGGTGGATTAAACAAATCTAAAATTGTGAACTACATGTGTGTACTATTTTATCTTGAAAAGCAAATAAGTGATGGGTGCTTAAATAAAATAAGCTGTGACCAGGAGACAAAACATTATGTAACTAGAGAGATCACAGAGAAGTGCCACAACACTAATAAAGGGAATGGAAACGTTATTGTTATGAAGAACGACTCTCGGCCAATGACCAGAGCGATGTTTACAATTTTGATATGTGGTTGTTGAAACTATATTTTCTCTCTCTCATTTAACTCACCCACAGAAGTTGCTTTTAAAGGACAGTTAGAGCTTTCTTTTGATACCCTATACATAAAAATAACCTGCAATTTAGTATTAAAAAAATAGGGGAAGATTTTGGAAACCGCCCGCCCCCATTATTTTCCCAATAATAATCTATACAACTAGTACAACACTAACTCACTAACTAACTAACTGATAAAATAAAAATATTGTTTCCTAGACTCTCCCACAAAAACAGCAACAAAAATGTCAGCTAGGTCTAGGAAAATCACGGGTAAATATAGGTTTACCTAATGCCGGTAAAAAATTGGCAGCAGGCCAATGTTAAGTCTATGGAGACAGTACCAAGGCCGATATTTTTTTGAAGAAAAGGTGGCAACCCTAGGGTCAAGCCAATTTTTTACCGTCCTGTCGGTAAAATTCCGGCCAGGTGGCAACCCTAGCCGTTTGCATTTTCTCCAATAAAAGTAAAATCACTGTTCAAGCATTGACTGCAGCTGTCCTATACTATTAACCCCTTGGTGACAGATGACGTGCCAGGCACGTCACGGCAAATCGTGGACACGTCATGCACTAAATAGAGTAAAGAAAGCGACCAGCGGTCGCTTTCTTTACTCTATCAGTGTTGCTACAATGCCTCTATGTAGAGGCATTGTGCAACACTAAAAAAAAGTGCAGGGGCACGCTACGATCACTCCCCGGAGTAATCGTAGCAGCCATTTAAAAATGGATGCGCCGCCTGCACACATGTGCTTAGAAAGCGAAAGATCGTTCGCTTTCTAAGCATCTCCGGTGTTTCTAAAGCAACACCATGATGCTCCCCCAGAACCGATGGTGGTCGCTCTCCTGAGCGACCCCATCGGCTCAGTAGAAGGGAACACTGCCTGTATAGGCAGCGCTTCCCTTCTACTGGCAAGAGCATCTAGGGGGAGCCAAACAATGCCTGCACAACAGATCTGTGTGATCTGTGTGCAGGCATGTATGATAAGTGCTCTGATGAGCACTTATCATACATTGACAAGTATTGATCTGCCTCCCTCTCCTCACTAGTTTTAGTGAGGGAGAGAGACAGATCAGATAATGTAAAAAAAAAATTTGTTTTAATAAAATTAAATATTTAATTCAATTTTAAAAACCAAGGGCTTTTCTAAAAGCCATTTCAAGTGTTTAACCCCTTCCCTGCCATTGATCGCTATGTATGCAGTGATCATACACAGCAGCACATTTTTTGCTGTCTGTGCATTTTTTAGGGGTTCATTTTTTTTTAACTGTAATTCATTACAGTATAACAAAGGCTCTTTTAAGAGCTATTAACCCCTTGCTTGCTGTAGATCACTCTTGCTGCTAAAGCATTTTTACTTTTTTTTAAACTTTTTATTACACCCGTCACGGGTTAATTATACCCGCTAGGGGATTACGTTTAATGTAAAAAAATTTTTTTTAGCTGTCTGAGCGCATGTATAGCGATCAGTAACAGCTGATCAGTGGCAAAGGCGGTTTGACGATTGATCAGATGAGCATCACCATTCGCCTGGTTAGATCAATATTTGTCAATATTTGATCTGACCCGTGTAGATCTGCCTCCCTCTTACTTGAGTTTTAGTGAGGGAGACAGACAGAGCTGTATAATGTAAGTTTTTAATTATAATATATTTAATAAAATTGAGACCCAAAGGATTTTATAAAAGCAGTTTCCAGTGTTTAACCCCTACCCTGCAATTGATCACTTTGTACGCAGTGATCTTACACAGCAGCACATTTTTTGCAAATATTTTTATTAGCTGTCTGAGCGCGTGTATAGCGATCAGTAACAGCCGATCAGTGGCAAAGGTGGTTTGGTGATTGCTCAGATGAGCATCACCATTCGTCTGGTTAGATCAATATTGGTAAATATTGTTCTGACCCATATGGATCTGCCTCCCTCTCCTCACTTGAGTTTTAGTGAGGGAAAGAGACAGATCTGTATAATATAAGTTTTTAATTGTAATAAATTAAATAAAATGTTAAAACATTGTGAGACCCAAGGGCTTTTATAAAAGCCATACCCTTTGTATAGTGTAGCCTGTGTATTAACCCCTTCCCTGCCACTGATCACTGCACAGCAGAACATTTTTTCTTGTCTGTGCATTTTTAGGGGTTAATTTTTTTGTACAATACTACAAAGGCTCTTATAAGAGCTATTAACCCCTTCCTTGCTCTACATGTCAAAATTCCAAGTTGGAAAATCAAAAAGCGCACCTCTCAAATGTAGCCTTTCAACCCCCAACAAAGCTGACAAACCTATGCATGGGTGGTATCCCTGTGCTCGGGAGATGTTGCTGAACACATATTGTGGTATTGTTTGTCAGTGACACATACCGAAATCTGTGAATTTGTGTCTAAAGTACAATGTATGTGGGAAAAAATACACAATAAAATGACTACCACAAACTTTGACAAAGGCTGGTGGTAGAATTTGTGGAAAGTGTTAAAATACCACCATTTAAAATAGCCTAGGGTGTCTGTCTACTTTTACAAAATATATACTTTTTTGGGTAAAATACAATGTCCTACTTTAAAAAAAAGTCCCAAATGAAAGATGGGCTCAGGCTGACTACTCATTTAGATTGAAGATAACGTTATTTATACAAATTAATATATAAACACGTTTACTGTAGTCTAAACACACTTTATTGTGAGTTTTATTGCTCTGGAATTCTTATGACACACTTATTGACACCAGAAATTTTGAGCTCCCTCCCTATAAAGAGGAGAAAAGAGAGATAGAGGGTTTGTAGGAAAATGTGAGATAGGCTACTTTTAAAAAATAGCATGCTCTGGGGAGCTCTAGTAACATTAAACACCTTTTGCTACGTATATATGTCTACAACACTTTTTGTCGGACACTAAAGTGGCGATCGCGCGCCCTCTAGTGTTATTTCTGCTCACTCAACGTCATGCTAAATGCGCTGGATAAAGTTTCGTGGCTTTGAATGGTGCCGGAAGTAGCTGATGATGCCGGTTGTTGTTGATGTAGGTAGAGAAGGAGTTACAAGATGACCGAGATCGTGGAGCGGACGCTGAGCGCTCTTCCCGGGCTTCTCCTTCAGGATCCGCCGCCCGGGGCCGGCTCAAGGCTAGGAAGTCTGATACGGAGCATTACGGCGCTCAGCTCCAGACAGGTGCGGTAATTAGTTGCGATTTACTGACAGGCCAAACACGGTCACACACCTGTCACTGCAGGTTCATTGCGTTAGTGCACCTGCTGAGCATACCGTGCCTATGTCACTAGGTCAGTGTGCCTAGCTGTCACTGTTCTTTTGCTTACACTTTGTTCTATGTTGACACTGGGAGTGTCTATATTCCAGGGGTTGCCATGCTATCACATTTTGTGCTTGTGCAGCTGTGCCCTGATGTCAGCAAATTTATGCGAACCTGGCCGTTCCTTGTTTTCACTTTGTGTGTCTACCTGCTTGTGTGGTCCGTAGTGTCACAATGAGAATGTTTGTACTTTTGTTGGATGCACCTACTGCAAGTTACAGCCAGTGCTGTCACATCATGTGCCTGTACCTGGGGTGCACGTGCTGTCACGACATGTGCCTGTACCCGGGGTGCACGTGCTGTCACGACATGTGCCTGTACCCGGGGTGCACGTGCTGTCACGACATGTGCCTGTACCCGGGGTGCACGTGCTGTCACGACATGTGCCTGTACCCGGGGTGCACGTGCTGTCACGACATGTGCCTGTACCCGGGGTGCACGTGCTGTCACGACATGTGCCTGTACCCGGGGTGCACGTGCTGTCACGACATGTGCCTGTACCCGGGGTGCACGTGCTGTCACGACATGTGCCTGTACCCGGGGTGCACGTGCTGTCACGACATGTGCCTGTACCCGGGGTGCACGTGCTGTCACGACATGTGCCTGTACCCGGGGTGCACGTGCTGTCACGACATGTGCCTGTACCCGGGGTGCACGTGCTGTCACGACATGTGCCTGTACCCGGGGTGCACGTGCTGTCACGACATGTGCCTGTACCCGGGGTGCACGTGCTGTCACGACATGTGCCTGTACCCGGGGTGCACGTGCTGCCACGTCATGTGCCTGTACCCGGGGTGCACATGCTGCCACGTCATGTGCCTGTACCCGGGGTGCACGTGCTGCCACGTCATGTGCCTGTACCCGGGGTGCACGTGCTGCCACATCATGGTAGGATTTCCACCCTTTCTCTAAAAAAAATACTGGCCATAGATTTAACACAATTTTTTACTTACCCAGTGGTAACCCTACTTTGTTTGTGTACTGGCATGCACGTGCGGACACTAGGTAAGTCACGGACATGGTAAGTCCACTGGGTGCTGGCTGGGGCAAGTACTGTACGTGAAATCTTGGTGTTGGCGCAAGTCCTGTGCCTGCAATATGTGCAATACCTCTGTGTGGGCAAGCTGGGGCCTGGAGCAAGTCCTTTGTGTAGGCAATCCAGGTCCAATAATGAAAGGATGGCAGGAAAAATTGAGTTTTTCAACAACAGTTTTATTATCTGATAATTACATCTTACCTCCTCCTGTGACGGGGCTATAGACACACAGGCATGAGCTCCAGTGCTTATTTATTGCAGCTTGTAAAGGGACAAGGAAAATGAATCTGTTCAGCCAACAATCCTTTAAATCACATTTTGTCATTGATCCTCAACAGAAATAGTTTTCCAAGATGTTGTTTTATTATCAAAGTAGACCATCAGTTCCAAGAAAGATGCATGTTCTTGTACTAAGATTTTGATAAAATCCATTCATTCCATGTTGCCCTCCAATTAGAGATTCACAGATCAGGTACAATAAGGTATATTGACAAATATTCTGTCTGCATGGTTTTATAAAAACATGCATTCCTTTTAGTGCTTTTCATTTTTACTATTCTGCATACTATATTCTGTTAATTTTTTTCAGTATATGGTGAATAGCTCTAGCTACTTTTGATATGTGTCCTCTGCAGAAGATTCAGCTCTGGTCCCTGACTTTTACAGCTCTATTCCTCATTAGAAAAGATATTGATTGTATATAAAAAAAATATTTTGCTATAGGGAAGTGTAGTTAATATAAAAAAAGGATCATGTTGACCAGGGTCATCAATAACAACGGAGGTTTGTTGAGCGGCACTGTATCTAAAATTGCTTAGCCGGGGAATCTTCGGTACAAATTAGTCAAACCTGGATTAATGTAATTGGGTACTACTAAACCATAACAATAACCACAAGCTGGTTGGAGGTAGAGAGAGAGGATATCTTCCATTGCAAATATGTAATTTAATAATGGCTAAAAGAGAAGTTGAGGAGGCATAGTACACCTCTGTCCAAAAAAAGCCAGTGGGCAACGGAACAAAAAGAAAGAAGTAGTGAACTGATAATGGGCCACAATGTTCATTCAATTTGGAACACGATGCCAAGACTGAAACCAACCTGCCACCATGTGCATCAAATCTGTGGATAACAAACTTTACACAACATGGCTGTCTAAAAAAACACCAGAGTTGGAAGAAAAGAGGCTTATAAAAACTCTAGTCAGTGCACATGAAAAGTATGATGATTTTTCCTGGATGCACTTTGTGAACCAAAGTAAGATCACTCACTTGGAGAATAAAACACATAATGCTTAACTTGGAGAGCAGCTAGTGACCATGCATTTTAACACTGAAAGCTCATTTCAGAAGAGTCATAGTGACATGCATGGACATAAAACTGATATAACTATTTATCATTTTGCACTTTTTTAAAAACGTGAGTTACAATATGTGACGGCATCAATCGAATTAGCTTTGAGTTGTTAAAAGAGCTTCTTGTAGTAGATTAATCATTTAGATTTAGGCTTTGTGGAAGCAAAAAAAATCTTTCAGTAATCACTGAATTACTGATTAAGCATTCTGCAACAGATATCTTTAAAAACTTCCCCTGAGGATGAGTTCTCAGATCGCTAACAGACCCTTTCTGTAGCACATGGTAGACACAATTGGGGACGATGCAGTGATGATGGCTGCCTACTTACGTTGATGGCCTCTCATGCCATAGAACTTCAGGTCTCTGCGCGTTCCGGCCTGCTCTTGAGTCTTAATCACACAACGAGCATTACTAATAAGACCAGAGCATGTGAAATGAATCCATAGGGTTGCATCCCAGTCAAGTATGCAGCGACTTGTGACTGTAAATTGTGATGGAGACAGAGACCTAAAGCTCCCTCAGTGCCCCTGATTACTAACCGTTTCATTATGAGACTATATCAGGACAGGGCACCGTTTCCTCTTGCCTCAGGCACACAAAGAGATAGATATGGCAGTGCAACTATAATGCTGACATGGTAAATGTGATCTTCGTATCTGTAACAAGTAGCCATAAGTATGAAATAAGTAAAATGCTGTTTCTCAGCAATTGTATAATCGTACGTATGATAATAGATTACCATGCAATGGCACTCATTTACTGTCGGACAAACAAATGAGAAGCAAAAAGGGATATTTAATGCAATGCCAGGCATAATTATTCATAATATTAAATAATGATAAAAAGTGCTAAGGTATCTACGCATTCATGTCCACAACACTAATACCCTCTATAAATCACCTGTCAATAGCCAAATACATTTCACTAGAAAACCACCTACATGAATGCTTTCAATTAACAATGTTTCTTTTTCAGGAGGAAGAGAAATTAATCCAGCAGGAGCTTGCCAATCTGAAAACTACAGTTTCTTCTCCAAATACTTCACTGGTAATGGACCACACAAGGCAATTTATTGTATTATTATTATGATTTCCAAGGGAAATCAAAACAAGAAATGCACACTGGAATTTTATATTATGTTGCAGATCCTGTCTATGAAGATCAATAAGAGTATTGAAATATAAGCAAATAATATGTTGACTGGTGTGAATCCTGGTGCCATTTATACAGTTATATAGAATTATGCAACATAACAGCCACTGATGCTTTGTTGTAAGGGGTATAACCCATTGCCGACATAGCCGTCCTGTCTGGCAAAGTGTTGCCGACATTGGACGGACCTAGTCCGTCCTGCCTTTAAATGAGCGGTGTGGTTAGGGTTTGAATTAAATTAGGGTTTGCATAAGGGTTAGGGTTACAATTAAATTGAAAATAGAATGAATTAAGGGTTAGCATAAAGGTTAGAGTTGGGGTTCAGTTTAGGGTTGGGGTCACTGTAGGGAACAATGTAGGGAACAATGTAAAGTCCCCTATTGAGAGCTCTGAGTGAAGGAGGTTTCAGACAATCAGGCAAAGCTTTTAAACTCTCCTGATTGGCTGAGCGTTCAGAAGCCTCTCCTGATAGGCCAAGTCGCTACTTCATGGAGTTCGGGGCAATTTGCAGCTAGGGGTAGGTAAAAACTACTGTATGTGTAATGGATGTAATAAAAGGTTAATTCACTGAAATTGCTCCTGTCTTCTAATAGAGGGGTTGATGCAATGCAATTGCGCCTGTCTGTTTAATAGGGAAGTTAAGTTAATTCTCTGAAACTGCTTCAGTCTGCTAATAGAGGTGTTAATTCTCTGAAACTGCTTCAGTCTGCTAATAGAGGTGTTAATTCTCTGAAACTGCTTCAGTCTGCTAATAGAGGTGTTAATTCTCTGAAACTGCTTCAGTCTGCTAATAGAGGTGTTAATTCACTGAAACTGCTCCTGCCTGTTCATGGAGGGGTTAATCCACTGAAACTGTCACGGTGTTCTAAGTGGGAGGCTAGGTTCACACTAAGCTATTCCACAATAATACTCACTAATGTGTTGTGTGTGTGTATCCTAGTGTTCCACACAATAAATCTCACACTAATGTGTAGTGTGTGTGTATCCTAGAGCTCCACCACAAGAAAACTCACACTAATGTGCATTGTGAGTGTATAATACAGCTTCACCACCACTAAAACTCTTAGTAATGCGCAGTATGAGTGTATCACAGAGCTCCACAGCAACACATTTCGGAGTATTGTGTGATTGGTTTACAGAGCTTCAATACCTCTGCAACACCATTTTTAAACTCGGTGTGTTTATTGTACTCTCAGATGATACTGTTTTTTTTTTTTATCACAGTATATAAATTGTTAGTTGGACATTATTGGCTGGAAAAATATTTCCTGTGTCCACATCATCTGAGAGTCAATAAAGACCTCCATGCATGCCATGTGTTCTTCTTCTGGTATAATCCAGAATTAATACTAATAGCATATACATTGAGCAGTGCACTAATCCAATTACTTCACCACAGAGGTTAAAATGCTAGAAAGAAAAAAAAATTGCATTAAAAAAAAATCTCTTGTCTGTGTGACTCTGTGGACATGAGCGTTATAAAAGTGTCCCCCCCCCCCCCCCCTCGAGCGTGTAAATGTTACCTTCTATGGAAACGGTCCCGGGTGCCAAAAAGGTTGGGGACCACTGCAGTAGAGCATGCACAATGGAGCTCAAAGCTCCTTGAAGAAACAAAAACGGTACAGTAAGAAATCAGTTTTTGTTATCACTTTTGGTGTGCACATTGATATTGTAATAGCGCTCCTTTTCTTTACTCTTTACTCGTGTTTATCTACTTGAGGTGTATCTAGAGGGTTTGTACACTTAAAGTGAGTAGCTGTTGTAAACAAATTCTCTGATATTATAATTGTTTTATTTAGCATTTTTTTGATATAGCGTACATTGTATACAAAAAACAAAATCTGTGTGTGCTTCTCATCCTAATAAAGTTGGTAAAAATTGTATAAACTTAATCGAAATTAGAGATTTTGGTTAAATGAATTGGCTAAAGAATAATTAAACTCACCCTCCACGTCAATGCACTGTCTCTCAACAGGGCGAGGCCTAACCTCCCCTACTATCTAGTGAGCACACAAAGCATTCTTTACTGCTATCAAAACCTATTAATATGCTGGGTGAGGACCAATTAAGCTTTATTCCAATTAAATCCACCAAACTACAACCAGACAAAGAGGAGGCAACAATATCAAATGTGTGCAAGCAGGGAGAAAAAATGTCTGTGTGCTAAGCTTGTCACATGTTCAAATAATATACATGAATATGATGTCTATGTAACAGGTGTGAGCATGCTACAAATACAATGGACTTTTGTGTATACAAAGTTATACCCACTGAGCGATCATGTATATGTTTTTGGATATATTCACTCTAGAGCAGTGGTTCGCAACCTGTCTAACCTCAGACCCTTCATTTGTCACTGGTCATGAAGTCATATCCAAAAATAATTAACTTTTCTAAACATAATTTATTGTACAAAACAATTTGTACAGTATCGCAGAATAGATAAATGTTCACTGTTCAAAACATGAAATTAACAAAATGTCGGCACTTCGAAACAACGCGATCTGTTCCTTGGCGGACTTCTTCGCTTCAGCTGGTGAACGCAGCTTGCATTTCTACGTCATGGTTCCTCCCCTCAATCAAAAGTTTGACTTTTTTTTTTGATGAAGTTAGGAACATGTCCGCGACCCACTCCACACTAGCTTGTGACCCACCAGTTGAGAAACACTGCTCTAGAGCATGTTAGTTATGGTCTCTATATTTAATATACTTGCATTTCTCTCTATGTTGCAGAGGCAGATGAAAGAATGTATGGTGAGACTCATTTATTGTGAAATGCTGGGGTATGAGGCTGCTTTCGGTTACATCCATGCCATCAAGTTGGCTCAGCAAGGCAATTTACTTGAGAAAAGAGTAGGTATGTATCTTGTCTGTGAGCACACATTATGTAGCTATCTTTTTAAGGCTAATGCTTCCGCTAAAAGTAACACTCAAGTCAACACAACGCTCCGGCCTCTCCAATCACTGTTATAAGTCACCAGTTTCTTAGTTTAAAAACTACTATGTGCAGGCTATATACTTACCAGATGTGTCAAAGTTATATTGATGCCTAGTGTGCAAGTTTTCACTAAGGATTATGTGAAGAAGCCCACAGACACTACGTCAGGCTTCAGGTGGATACGCCTACACAAAAGTTCAGAAGAAACATTCAAGTACTGCCCCTTAACATCAATGAACAAAGACACACCCTTCTATACGTGCCCCAAAATACATTGTGTATTTTGGTGGGGCACATGATTTCAGGAATTGGCACACTCACAGAAAACATGTTAAAAAGAAATAATCTTAAACCCCTGGTAAAGGAACCGCAGGTACCTTCAAAATACCCCAGTTCTCCTAAAAAAAAAATTGCCAGCATGGCCCAGTTCTAGATTGCACCATCCTTGCTACCATGGATGTAGAATCCCTACATACCATCATTCCCCATTCTGATGGTGTAGCAGCAAGCATCAGAAAAACATGGATATGGCACCTTTAACACAACTCATACAATTCATACTCCACCACGACGACGTAATATTTAGACAGTACTTCTAGTTCCAGAAAATCTAGGCCACAATGGCTACATGAACGGCACCACAATATGTGAATGGGCTCATGGCCAAGTTGAAAGAGGACTACATCTCCATTTGCAACACTAAACCTCTGGAAAAGCTAGTCCTCTCAACTGGTGAGGAATTTATTTCCTTGTATAATCTCACAAATTAATAATATTTATACAGACTGAAAACATTTCACATCTTCATGAAAATGGCATGTGTCAATGGTTTTAATGGACAACTATCGCAATTGAAAAAGGAGGCATTTTAAATAGAGATGTTTTAATGAACGAATACAGATAAAGTACCGTATTGAACCCTCTTTACTCTGTGTATCTATAGCCGGGGGCAGACATGTTTAGAATATTGGGTCAGATGCAAAAAGCTCTGAGCCAAGATGTCTGCCCCTGATCGAGCTATAAAGAGCAAAGAGGGCTCAATAAGCTTCATTAAAGCATTTCCATTTAAAATGTTTACACTTGGTGCAACTAGGTCTTGAAAGCAATCAAACTCATGATAAATGCTATAGTTTTAACTCTACTTGTTTTAAGTTTTCCAATTAAACTGAAATTTAAAGGAGTTGAAATATTTATGTAAAATATATGTAATTGGCTATTTTTTTTATGATCAGGAAGTCAGGTTTCCATGGAAAACAGTGGAAAACCATTTGTTTGTATTAAATGATCTGGTCAGTGATCGTGATTTGACTTCTAGTTGTATCACGTACTGCAATAAATAACAAAACATTCACTTTACATAACTACTTGTAATTCTGTTTGTGTGCTATTTCTATTAAAGCCTAACTGACCCTTTAATGATAATTACATCCGTCTGAGAACCATGGGCCATTAATATAACGTTTGTCTGCTTTAAACAGTTTCAAATGTTTGTCAGACCGCTGCTCTATAACTAACCATATAAATGCACTAAAAAGAAAAAGAACACTTTTAGAGGGGCATGTACTAAAAAAGACCTATTTCTTTCCCCCCACACACTGCACTTGTTTTGTACATGACCCCCTTAGAATGTTATTAATTTATCCGTTGAATTATCTAGTGCTTGTTTCTACGCTTTGTCTGAAGTCTTCATTGAGGAAAAGGAATAATCATTTTGTGATGATTAGTTTTACAAATAACCATGTATTTACTTGGCGTAATAGACTATATTACCCAATCATTGA
The DNA here is from genome assembly GCA_036172795.1 of Pelodytes ibericus. Taxonomy (NCBI): domain Eukaryota; kingdom Metazoa; phylum Chordata; class Amphibia; order Anura; family Pelodytidae; genus Pelodytes; species Pelodytes ibericus. The sequence goes on from CM069858.1 coordinate 162,533,344, forward strand.
CTTAATTTGAATTCATTTAGTATTGATTGCATGCACCATAACATAAATAGATCAGCCTATTCTGACCCAGCATGGAGAGCAATATAATATGAAGAATTTTGTTTTATGATGATGAACTAGTTTTGAGTGTCCAGTTGTTTCTGAGCTACAACTACCATAATTCTCTGCCATTCGTGAAAGCAGTTGTGGGGATTATGTGATTTGTAGTTTATCAGCAGCTTGACATCTAGGAACTAGGGTTGTCTCACAGACCATGTTTCCAGCTCTTGAATTAATACTTCCTATAATCCCTTAGAAACAATCACAGAGCACTCTATACTTCTTTTCTTTGTTGCAAATCATGGGGATTTGCTAAGGACCATTGAAGGTTGTGAGAGTTGCTCTGGACCTGTACAATATAAATCACACTTAAGTGTGTGCGAGATCAGGCTTGTATAGGCTGTTGGGAATCACTTGCTTTAGCACCCGTACTATCATTTGTTTTCACATTTATTGGGGCCACTCTTATTTTGTTATTTTCATACACAATGTCTTGTTGCTGCTGGACTTGTTTATATTCTTTTTATTACAATCTCCTTCTAGGGAATGTAAACCTTGCTGTTAATTAGATTTTAATAATGTCCTGTGGTATGAGATTCAATTATATGGAATGGTGCCTAGTGTGTGACAATAAACTGCTTAAAAAGAGAGCTGATAAATTGTAACCAAAATTGATATTTTGAAATGTAACTTATTATATGTGTAGCTATATCCACACTCTCCCTTCTGTTCTTTTGTTCCTGCTATTCTTTGTATTATTTCCTGAAAAGTCAATAAAACATGTGAAATTAAAAATAGCCCATATTACCAAGCCCTGTAGGACTCTGGCTTAACATGATGTCATTCAGTGTCCTTTAAAGACTGCTGTGTCCAAACCCTGATATAACAGTTCTCTAATATGAGATCATCTTTTCTGTAGGTATATGTTTCAGCACATAGAATATGAACCATTCGGCCCATCTAGTCTGCCATTATTTCATACCTTATTTGCTCCTTGGCCTTTTGTTTAGACTTATCTTCCATTCACATTGAGGTCTTTGCACTGACAAATGAACTGCAAAATTCAGGCATTAATAGCAGAGTTGGAAAGACAGGCACTCTTTTTTTTTTTGCAGTTTACTTGTCACTTTCTTTATAGTAAATAGTCCCTATTGTGTTGACGCTTATTAATGGTAAATGAATTACAATTTTGATTTATTTTTATGTTTAATAATATTTCTGGATATATTTTGGGTAGAAATGAGAATCTCAGTGTATTCTTCCACATAAAAAAACTTTATAAATTCTGCCACCTTATGGAATAAAGCAGTAAAACATTTATCAGTATGATCCTATTTCATTAAGCTGGATAGCAAAACTGACTGGCCACCAGGTTAGATAAAAACACATTTAACTGATGATTAAAAAATATGTACACATTAAAAATAAACTACATAAAACAGGACTCTTTCCAGGATTTTTCCATGTTGTTTTTTTTTTTTTTTTTATATCTTTAGGTTTCTATATCTGCATTGGATAATCTATAAACAAACAAAGTACATGGTTTGATCCCAGCAACCACCGCTGGCTTTTAGCTTTCTTGCGTGTTTTGCATAGACCTCTGTATAAACAGGTGTTCCCTTGCGCCTAAAAATAACTAACCTGGCTCCTAATTTGGTCTGTTTGGCTCTATAATTATTTGTCAAGCCCTCTCAAGGAACCCTCCAGGCTTCTATTATATATTCTGATGGGTGGTGTAAATCAACTTTAATATTCATGATCTTGTTTTGTGTTCTCTGTGACTCAGGCCCAGGGTATTCTGTATAGAAGTAAATAGAATTGTTTGTTTGTTTCTTCAGGCTATCTCGCTGTGTCCTTATTCTTACACGAAAACCACGAGTTGCTGCTCTTGCTGGTGAACACCGTTTTAAAGGTAAAATCAAATCACTGAATGTGTTTTAACTCCATAGCTATAATTATTGAGAATGCACTGGAAAGAGAGGCTCTTAAATTCTAATATTCCTGTACTTACTTCAGAATTGGCTTTATCAAATTCTTCCCTGATATTATTGAAAAAATTGATAACATTATTTTTGGACATATCCTTTTAGCTGCTACTACGGTCATCCCCAGATACTGGAGGTCACCAACAATCACTACTATTATAGATAGTATATAAAAGTTTTTAATTTATATACTAGAAAATAAGGGGTACAAACTGGCTCTCAGACAACCTTCTTTGCAGTTTGATAACCTTAGCCACTACTGGGACGAATGTGGAACAAAGATTAAAAGAGAATATAGGTTTTGATTGCTTGTATAAAAAAAATGTATTTGAAAAATTGACATCCACATTTTTTATTCTATTACGCGATTATCAGAACTAGTTATTGTTGTGTTGTGTTATGTATACTACAATTGGTTATAGTCACTAGAATTTAATTTGAAATTTAAATTAAAAAAAGCTATTGTGGTTTGGATGCACTCCCCTTCCCCCCTTTTTTCAATTTGTTTGTTTTATTTAATAACAATGTAATTTAATTGCATAATTAATTCATACCAATGTTATCACAATAAAAACTGACTATAAAGTGCCTGATCAATACTTTCATCAATGATTTAAAAATGGACTGAATACATTGATATTTACTCTTTGTATGGATAACATTTATGGTATTTTCTCTTTCATTGTAAAAGTTATCATAAAAATATCTCTTTAATAAAATACATTTGAGAAAAAAAAAATAAGAAATAGAGGCTCTTGTGCAATCGCCTATTCACTGCAACCTGTAAGATACCTCTCACGGGTTTCCTTTTCATTAATAATAATAACATGTTTCGTCTGGCTCTATATCCCACGACTCGTGATTTTTAGGAGCCAGGGAAATTCTACTTCCATTAAATTCTATGGAAGGCAATTAGAAAATGAGCAGCCAGCAGTTGGGGTTTTAGGAGCCAAGGCTCTCTAGCTTACGGAATTTGTCAAGTCCTGTAGCATACAACTACGCATACTTGTTTTGAAATCAATCCAGGGGCACTTTTTTAGTGAACCATTGACATTTAACAATTCTTTCCAGACTAATTTAAACTACTGATTAAAACAACTGATTTGATTGCAAATATCAAAAGTCTGGTATCTATTTGCCAAATATAAACTCAAATGGCTCTTCATCCATTTCCTCTTGTATCTCATAAAATCCTGGGACCCCGACAGCCCCTAAAATACCTTTCAGTGTAAAAGAAAAGTAAGTTGCTAACATTATACACTCTGTTCCTGTATGGAGACACTATTTACTCTTAGCTTTTTTTTTGACAGGATCTACAAAGCACCAATCTTGTTGAGGTGTGTATGGCTCTCACCGTCGTCAGTCAGATCTTCCCAAGGGAAATGATTCCTGCTGCCTTACCGCTCATAGAAGACAAACTGCAGCATTCAAAGTAAGCAGAAGCTACATGTTTTGGCATTTGGTTTCTTTATAAAATTGTATTCCTTCACTTGCATGTGCTCGAGCTGACCCTTTCCATGTAAAGATACACAGTGGGTTTATTTGAGGGAAGGGACACTGTTTGTTTTTGCACCCTTGCTTCTTTTACGGAAGCAAAGATTAAACAAAATCTTCCTTTAACTGGAAGTGCAGGCTGAAAGAGACCCGGTATGGAATTACACTCATTCAAAGAGCGGTGGTGTAACAATTAGTAAGTGTTGCAAATACAGAATGATTACCGTAGTCTAATAATCTCTTCAAGTATATGGTATGATGCAGTGTGTAGACTGATTCCCTTTGGAGAGTAACTTCTGAGACTGTTTCATTTCCATTGCATCGTCAATGTGCTCTCATATGTTAAATAATAAAATAACATTATAAAAAAGACTATGATGTGAAACTGTAGGTGGCAATATAGAATGTGTCTGCAGATAAGAATCATTCCGTCCATCTAGTCCGCCTAATTTTCGAAATACTCGTTATTAGTCCCCAGTCTTATAGCTAGGATAGCCTTGTGTATATCCCACGCGTGCTTAAATCCTTGACTGTGTTTACCTCTACCACTTCGGCTGGAAAGATATCCATATATCCACTACCCTCTCAGTAAAGTAATATTTCCTGATATTACTTTTAAATCCTCTAATTTAAAACTATGTCCTCTAGTTGTGGTAGATTTTCTTCCTTAAAATATTCTCTTCCTTTACTGTGTTGATTCCCTTTATGTATTTAAATTTTTCTGTCATATCACCCCTGTTGCATCCTTCCTCCAAGCTATACATGTTAAGATGCTTTAACCTTTCCTGGTAAGTTTTATCCTTCAACCCATGAACCTGTTTAGTAGCCCTTCTCTGAACTCTCTCCAAAGTATCAATATCCTTCTGGAGATATGGTCTCCAGTACTGCGTACAATACTCCAAGTGAGGTCTCACCAGTGCTCTGTATAATGGCATGAGCACTTCCCTCTTCCTACTGCAAATACCTCTCCCTATGCAACCAAGCATTCTGCTAGCATTCCCTGCTGCAATATCAGGAATGGATGTGCAAACATTCTTCACCACAGATAGAAGACCTGCTACATCTGAGAGCGAATCCTAAGACATGTAGTTCTGTACAGCTGTAAAGCCACACTACTAGTAAGCCATGTGGATGTTATTAGTTGCTTGAGAATAGTCCTCTTCATCATTTTCTTTTATTTTGTTTTATTGAGAAAGATGGATGACTGATGTTTAAGTGTTAAACTACATCAGAAAGTGAGCAAGCCATCGAGCCTCAGTGATTCTACTCTGCCATCAAATGCAATAAACAAGCTCAGTCTGTCTATACATGTTGATATTTCAATAAAAAAATGGATTTCTGTGAATTGAAATACAATACTAATGTGTGATTATATTGCTTTGACAGGGAGGCTTCCGAACCAATCAGATGGCTCCTCTTTGCCATTTGAACTCTTAGCCCTACCAGACTGAGATTTCATTCTGCATCAGTCTTCTGCTGAGTACAAGTGCTTAGAGATGGGTGTAACTTTTCTTTTTTCGGCAGCGCTTTTTATTTTACAAGGATATGTGGATTATTAATTTTTGGATGGTGCCTTTCACAGGGCACCCTTTGTTTGCCATGGTGTGGAGGGTGATTTTCACTGCCCATCCTCATGGCATTCAAAGGTGGTTTAACTTTACAGGTGTCTTTTATTGAAACTTTCCCCCATTACCTGGGCAGGGTAGAGAATAGGGGGTATAGGTAGGTGGTTTGAATATGTATTTTATGTAATTTATTGTATGGGGGCTAAGGGCATAGTGATGGCTGAGCCCCAATGGGCGGTTCATTTATTTTCGGGACCAGGAGCATAGTTGCCATGAGTCTGGGCCAATCAGTGGTACTTTTATCTTTAACCAATGTCTTTCCAGGGAAATTGTAAGACGAAAAGCTGTGTTGGCTCTGTATAAATTCTACCTGATGGCACCCAATCAAGTGCAGCACATCCATGAGAAGTTTAGGAAAGCATTGTGTGACAGGGACGTTGGAGTCATGGCGGCCTCGTTACACATATATCTTCAGGTGATCAAGGTAAAACCGGACATTCATTAACCTGATTGATTATTAATGTTTATAAATATCTACAGTTATTTAAACGAATTTAATAAACTCATATGTTTTACAGGACAACCCATCTGGATACAAGGACCTGACAGATTCCTTTGTTACCATTTTAAAGCAAGTGGTTGGAGGAAAACTGCCCGTAGATTTCAATTATCATTGTGTCCCTGCACCTTGGCTCCAAATTCAGCTATTAAGGATTCTGAGACATTTAGGAAAAGATGACCTCAGGTAGTAAGTTTCCGAGTGGATAACACAATGCAGTCTGTAGGTGGCGCACTATACAAGTAATTGAATTTGCATTGCTGTGCTGTAACACTTCAAGCAGGGAAAATAAATATGTTGGTGCTCTAAGTTTGTCACAGTTCAATACTATACTTGTGTGATGTTCACTAAAAGGTGTGAGTATGCTGCAAATACAATGTATGCAAAAAGACTAAAACTGTCTGGAGGCAATTGTATAAACATAATAGAAATGAGCAGTTTGGCAGGTGTGTTGGGCCAGTTCATTAATCAAAACTCATTTCCATTATGCTGCCAACTTCATTAGGGTGAGAAATGCAGAGCTATTGTTTCTGTAACATTTCAAGACCAATAATAAAATATATATTGTATACCATGGTACCATTAAGAACTGTGGTAATAATGATAATGTAGAGTTTAAAAAGAAATGCATTGGGAATAGAAGTTACAGTTATAGGTGCAAAATATATGAGAAACAGAGACAGCAGTTAAAAACACAACATATGGAGTACAGCAAATAACGTCTTACTTCAGGAGTCACTAGGCTGGAAAAATAAATTGTTTATTTTGTAGAAGCAAAAGTTATTTTTAGAATGTCCTTGGAATATTATAATATAAAGAATATATTATACATGGTACTTTCTGCAACTTGCAGCTTGGAAGCTCTTGTTTTCAAGCATATAAGAATAGTTGATCTATGGTTAAGATCCACTATATCGATCATCATTAATAATTTGTCAAGATCACCTCTGCCCAGCGGTGTGGACGATCTCTCAAGATCACCTCTGCCCAGCGGTGTGGACGATCTCTCAAGATCACCTCTGCCCAGCGGGGTGGACGATCTCTCAAGATCACCGCTGCCCAGCGGGGTGGACGATCTGTCAAGATCACCTCTGCCCAGCGGGGTGGACGATCTGTCAAGATCACCTCTGCCCAGCGGTGTGGACGATCTGTCAAGATCACCACTATCCATTTGAAGTAAAATGGTGTCCGTCACGGCATATGCCAAGAGAGACTGTCAGTAAACACATACAGTATGGCGATTCAGTTTTTAGTTTACCAAATTATCATATTTTTGTTAACATTTAAAGTAATTAGAGCTGGTTGATTCTATTGTAATACATTTCTTCATTGTGTGGTTTGTTTACCTCCCCATTCTTGGTAACTGTATACACAATGAACACTCCAATACTAGTTTTATTGAATATTATTGTTTTAATTCACATTTTTCTTTTCTTGTAGCCAAAGTTTCCCATTTTAAATAGTTTGACACTGTACAAAGTAAAGTATTTCAATATACTATAGGTGCCATAATATTTATGCATGTGTCTTGTTCTCATAGGACCAGTGAGTTAATTTATGATGTACTTGACGAGTCATTAAGACGAGCAGAAGTTAATCACAATATCACCTATGGTATGTAATCTTTGTTATATATTATTTCTCTTGCTCCATTCCAAAATATTGCCAGCTTTTTGAGTCTGTTCACTAAGGTCAGATTTGATCCACAACTAGTTATTTATTCGAACATTTAATAATGACCAATACAGGGTTCAGGATTTACCCACTGTTTTGTATCTGCAAGGTTCAGCTTGAGTTGTGTCCAAGTTGAGTGCAGTTATTTGCATGGATAAAAGAACACTTGAGTGGACAGTAACATGATTTGTATTTTGTATTGTTCCTTTTACAGCAATTCTCTTTGAGTGCGTGCAAACCATTTATACAATCTACCCCAAATCAGATTTATTTGAAAAGGCTGCAAAATGTATTGGGAAGTTTGTGTTATCTCCAAAAGTTAACCTTAAGTATTTAGGTAAGCCATCTTCCAGTACTGTCTGCTTGTCTGAATTGGGTGTCACTCTGGAGATGCTGATGGAGTTATTTTTTTGTAGGACTCAAGGCTCTCACATTTGTTATCCAGCAGGATCCCAACCTGGCGCTACAACACCAAATGACAATAATTGAATGTCTGGACCATTCTGATCCTATCATCAAGAGAGAGGTGAGATGCTTCTGTGTAATTGGAGTTATAATGCAAAACTACTTCCCATCTTTTATATGGTTAACCATATTTATTGAGAAGCCTGCATATTATTCCATATATTCTATATCCAAATAAAACAAGTGCACTCTAATGTCAGATGAACTCAGTCCATGCTATTTCGGAATTTGACATACTAATCTATATCACTTTACGTGAAGTATTGAAAGATTGTTGTATAGAACAACTCTCTAGCACTTAAATATGTTTAGTGCGTAGAGTAGATCAATGAAATGTCTATCTCACCTGAATTTACCTGCACGTGACCTTTTTGTGAATTTATTAAATATAAATATTTAAATATCTGCCAATGTAAGTTTATTAAAAATTATTATTTTTTTTCCCTTCCCCAGACATTGGAGCTGCTTTATCGAATCGCCAATGGCCAGAATGTAACTGTGATTGTTCAGAAAATGTTGGACTACTTGAAACAAAGTAAAGATGAATACACAATCGTTGCCTTGGTTGGCAAGATTGCAGATTTAGCAGAAAAATATCCTTTATATTTTTGAGTGAATGGAGATTTTTTTATGTGCTAGGCTACAGTAATGTATAAGTGACGTGTAAGTATATCAGTTAAATTAATGCAATATGTCCTAATTTGTACTACAGATTTTTCTTAATATCTATTTACATATTCCCCAAACAACCAGTGGTTTATCCAGACCATGAATGTAGTATTCTCTGTTGGAGGAGATATGGTGCATCCAGATATTCCTAACAACTTCCTAAAACTTCTGGCAGAAGGTAGGAAAGAATTTAGATACCTCAAAGCTGGGTGATTATATCACAGATCATTTTCTTATGTCAATTTAAAGGAATTACCCACCGTTTGTTTTAAAATGGTAGGCAGTTTTTGTGCATCAGTTATCAATGTCTGTTTTCTGGTGCTGTTATTTTGTACACTATTGTTCTTTAATGCCGTACCTTTTTGCCAAAGAGGCAAAATGATGTCCTGATCTTAGACCTATTTCCCTTTTAATACAAGACACCAGCTTGCTGCCGGAGATTGCCCACAGCTGCACAGTCTATTGTCAACAAGAACACCCAAATCCTTCTCCATAGAGGATTTACCCAAAACACAACTATTTAGATTATAATTAGTTTTCTTGTCTTTCTTACCAAAGTGCCTGATTTTACTTTCATCTACCATATTTCCTTGAAGCCAAGACTTTCCCCATTTTTAGGGCTTCATCTTAGAATAAAGAGTCTTAGAATCAACGAAATAATTAAAACAATTCTTCTTCAGAGATGAAAATTGCGTCTTAAATTCAGTGGTGTAATTCAGTAGTCGAATGTAAGACGTCATCAATTCTAAGACATACCCCTTTGCCAGAGCTGTTAAAATCGGGGCGGAAAGTGCATCTTACAATTGAAATGCATCTGCCAATTCACTGCCCATTCTGCCATTTTTCACAGGAATGGTATCCTGCTCTGACTTTGTTACCTTACATAATTGCTTTAGTTTTGCAATCAAATATTCAATTAAAAAATATTAGATTGTTAAATATTTAATAAAGTTGAAAGCGTCAATGCATAGATGAAATGCCTATTCCAATTATTCAATTTCATATAAATGTGTCTATTATTTTCAGTTGACTATATAATGGCAATTGATTTTCAGGATAGATACTTTAATATGTGTAATTTCCTCCCCATTTGGTTGTGAGACCTCACCATAGGGCAGTATTGAAAAGTTTTTTTTTTATTTTTATTTTTTTTGGGGGATCATTGAAGTCGCACAATCTTTTTCATATGTATTATTCTGATTGAATAGTATTGCAATACAAAGTAAAGTAAATGGTTTTTCTTTCTTTAAAAATAACTCTTATCTCTTTATTTGTGTCTGTGTGCTGTCAAAGTAAAAATACAAAAAAATACAAAAAACCTTCCATTTTTCATATTGCAAGGATTTGACGATGAAAAGGAAGATGGACAGCTGAGACTATATGCAGTTCAGTCTTATCTCGCCTTGTTGGAAACGGAGAAGGCATATTATCCTCAGCAGTTCCTGCAGGTTATCAGCTGGGTAAGGAGGATATTAGCGAAAAGCCTGTCTTTGTGCTGGAGAACAAGAAGTGTATCTCAGCATTTTTGTTTCCATTCTGGAAAGCTGGTTTCTCAGCGGTCATGTCAATTTGGTGTTTCACACTGGCTAATTTCTAATTATACAACGCTTGCAAAGGATTTATATAGGGCACAGCTACATCCTGTATTAAATAAATTGCTACATTTTAAATCTTCTTACATTAAATATACAGGACCTTTTGCTTTTGAACATCCATTTGCAGCTCCTTAAATTAAGTTGATAATGTCACTTGGCACTATGTTGTTTGTAATTATTACTTAAATTTATAATTCTTGGCCCAATTTAAAGTGAAATGGAATTCACTAATATCTTGTAAGAAGAGAAGTTCAGAAGTTGTTTCTTCCCAAGTTAACCTTTGTAGAATGGGAATCAAAAATGATCTATACATTATTTGAGCAGGGCTGCAAGCACATGTATAAATTAAGAGAATTATTTTAATTGTGCGTGTGAAGTCTCCTATTTATGACATCAAAATTATGTATTTATGTAAATGATGTATTTTCTCACTGAAAAATGTTCTTTGGAAAACAAGCAAAACCAAAAACCAAAAGATCTTTGTGATTAAAATTTGTATGCAGACACATATTTTTCACTTTTTTTATTTTTTTTTTTTATAGATTTCTATGATATAACAATAAAGGTATATTATAGAGGTTCTAAAAAAAAAAAAAAAAAATAATATATATATATATATATATATTTTTTTTTTTTTTTTTTTTTTCACACATCTATGAAAAAAACATCTATGAAAAAAATTGTCTACATATCTATAAATTGGTGAAGATTAATCATAATCACTTATGTCTTTGAGGTTGACGTAAGAGATTAATACGGGGAAGGGATATGACATTGCATCCCTTGCTCCCTTCCTATTGGCCTAATGCGCTGAAAGAATGCAGCCTTCCCCTGGCTGCCTGTGAGTGGACAGGGCCCTCCCCTGGCCACCAGTGATTTCTGATCCCCTCAACCATGGCAACACGTTCGGGATAAGGGGTCTTATATAAGACTTTTGCTCTTGTTTTAAGCCTTATTGGTGTAAACTACTATCCCCTGGCCACCTGGAGGGGACGCAGCCCGCCCCTGGCCACCAGTGATTTTTTGACTTTGCTCAATATTTGTCAACAAAGTGGAGATAAGGGGTTCATGTAAGCCTTTTGCTCTTGTAGAAAATGTAGGCCACTGCTAACAGCTGTCATTTGAAAAATAAAAGAACCTTCCTGTGCTTTTGACCACACTTCACATGATGCTCAGACAGTCAAATGTTTTTCATGATTTGGTTGTGTAGTCGACAGCAGCAGCAGTATTTATATATTAACCATACACCAGGGCTTGACAAATCTAATTTGATTTTAGGAGCCAGCAAAAAAATTTAGGAGCCAGACAATCACGTAAACATACACGCAATTCATAAACACACACGCCTACTTCACATATATATATATATATATACACACACACACACACACACACCTATCTCACGTATACAAACACCTCACACACCTACTTTACATATACACATAAATACAAACACCTCACACACACCTACTTTACATATACCCATATATACAAACACCTCACACACACCTACTTTACAAATATACAAACACCTCACACACACACCTACTTTACATATACCCATATATACAAACAACTCACACACACCTACTTTACATATACACATATATACAAACACCTCACACACACCTACTTTACATATATACAAACACCTCACACACACACCTACTTTACATATACCCATGTATACAAACACCTCACACACACACACACCTACTTTACATATACACATATATACAAACACCTCACACACACCTACTTTGAATATACACATATATACAAACACCTCACACACACCTACTTTACATATACACATATATACAAACACCTCACACACACCTACTGTACATATACACATATATACAAACACCTCACACACACCTACTTTACATATACACATATATACAAACACCTCACACACACACCTACTTTACATATACCCATGTATACAAACAACTTACACACACACCTACTTTACATATACACATATATACAAACACCTCACACTCCCCCACCTCACGCGTGTCTGAGTGCCGGGTGTCGTCACGTGACATCCTGGCACTCAGCAGGCCGATGAATGAAGACATGCTGCAGTACAAAAGTCCCCCTCCCCTGCAATGAAGTAAAGAAGGGGAGACACACCAAGAAAAGACTGTGTGAGGTGGGTGAGTGCGAGGGGAAGGAGCTTGCAGTCTATACCATCCGCACAGACTTTACCCCCTCGCACTCTGAAATAATAAAAAAAAATTGGATGATAGCGGCAAGGGGACAGGGAGGTCATCCACGCACCAGGTCTCATTTCCTGGTCGACCTGGCGCCTGGGGTTTGTCGAGCCCTGCCATACACGCAGTCTCATACACAGTCACGCATGCAGTCACATACACCCACACCGTCTTTGGGGTTTCTCCCTACTAGCATATCAATATAATCTGATCGGTAATATCATCCTTTCTTTTGTCTTTGGAGTCATCTCACTATGTGTTTTAATGTTTTTTAAGAACTAAAAAAGACTGCACACAGACCTTTCTGTTTGGGGTTTTACACTAAATATCCTAAGATCTTATAAACATTTCTTAATTGCTGTTTAAACATTCATAGCACATCATGCCACAAGGTGATGTGATTAACATGTTCATTTTGACAGGAGATTTGGATTTAGTGTTAGTCATGGCCTTTTGACTAAAGTGGCATTTTAATTTAGATGTATTTTAGTCATCGGAATTGATTTCGTTTTAGTCAACTAGATCTCCAGCAGTGAGGGAAGGGACAGGTCTGAGAAGGCTGTTACATAGTGTTAAGTTAACGTGCTAAGGAGATGAGAGGGAAACACTCACATGACCGTACCAAGCGAATCAGATGGAGGAGTTTGCAGGGCGTTGTTTCAGGCAGAAGACAGACACAGGTAGCTGCATATAGAATCAGTGGTCCAAATAGGTAATGCAATAGTCCCTCCCTAACATTTTCGTCAATGGATTTGAATCATGGTTTTAGTTCATTTTTATTTAGTTATTGTTTAGTTTTAGTCACAGAAAATATGCAGTTGACGAAAATGTTTAGTGTACGAAACTAACACTGCAGACACAATTAAACCACATTGTTCTCCTAATTTATGCCTGTTTGGATTATTTGTCATAATTCTTTTTTCTCTCTAAATTCACGGTATAAACAGTGTTTAGGTGACAGTCCCTTTTAAGTATTTTATTGTTTTGTTGTCCTTCAGTTGTAAAAAAAAAAAATATATATATATATATATATTTTACCGCTTTTTCCTTTTTAGGTGTTGGGAGAATATTCCTACCTCTCAAAACATGTAACTTCAGAGTCTGTCATGACTAAATTGTACACCGTTCTTCACCAAACCTACATTACCTCAGAAACCAAAGCCTGGATTATGGCTGCAATAAAAAAACTGTCTGTTCTTAGTCCACATTCTTTGGTGGCTGATAAATTAATCCAAGAGTACAGCACTTGTTTGGACACGGGCATGAGGCAGCACGTCTGGGAATTAAAACCACTGAGAGACGACATTCCCCTCATGCAGAGGCTGTTCCCAGTCAACTCCAGCTGTGAAGATTTAATGGTAAAAAATGGGCCTAAATATATTTTGCCTAGATGGTTATTTTTAAGCTTTGTGCTGCACAGCTTTTCCGACACTGCTAATTCGGAGGAAACATAATTTTAAATGCAGAGGGAGATGTAGACTTTTTTTTTTTTTTTAATAATCCTTTTTTTTCTCCCTCCAGTATAGGTTGTAAATCCTTCAATTGAGAACAACTTCACACATGGCTTCAGCTGTACTGAACTACTGCTTAATGAAAGTGTATTTCAGACAAGCCGAGAGAGAGATTTAGGAATAAAAGCATGGGTTAGGCTGTTATATAATTGCTATATTTTAAATTTAAAGGAAAGGGGTTATGTATGAAATATGCTATTTCTCTCATAGATTTTATCCTATATTTCTGTCATAGTTCATGACTTTGTAAATTTGAGATGCACTTCTTTCTGTATTAAACCTGCAATGAGTTCGCACTAGGACATTTAGATTCTTCTTTTACTTAGCCTACCATACCTCTGCTAAAGAGAGACAATAAATCTGACACCCCCAAACTTCACTCATTCCTTTTGTAGTGACCAGTTTTAAATTCCAGGACATATTTAGTGCTACAGTGTAGCAGGTTATACTCTCCTTATCTTCTAGCTGTAGTTTAAAATTCGATCTGTTATTCTTACTCCTACATAATTGATTACACCGCTCAAAAAAAGCTATTGCCTTATATTTCTGAGTTGAAAACTCCACAGCCTAATACAGTGATCTATTTTTATTGAAATATTTTCAGCATGGAGTAGTCTTAAAGTGCTGTTCAAACTTCGTTTTCTTTTTGGGCTCTCAGGCCAGACATCTGTCATGTCACTGCCTTTTTTATTTTATTTTATTTTTTTAATATATAACTGTTTTTTAATGTGTGCACTGTATCACCATAGTGTATACACTTTCTCATCATAGTTTATTTACAGTTATGTTTATTGCGGTTATTGAATTATATATTTATAAATAAATCTCTTTAAAGGATACTGACATTTGTTTTAAATCCTAAAACTATACTTTCAAGTTGATTTTATTTATGCTCATCTTCCCATTCATTCAAGTTTTAAAGACCACATATGACTGGCCAAAGTCTTCTAGCTCTTAAACTTTTTGCTGAGCACAGAGCCATCAAAACAAATTTGTTTGATAATGACAAATAATGACCCTGCTCACTACTGCTGAAATTCACTTACAGATGCTCATTACATTACATGTCTTATTTTAGAAAGGTAATGGCGATTTGGTTAAATGCAAATACATTTAGACCGTTTGTTTGTTATTCTAGGTTGATGCTTCTCTTTCTTTTCTTGATGGGTTTGTAGCTGATGCTCTTGGTAAAGGTGCAGCACCCTATAAGTCTCATCACCAGCGCCAGGAGGAAAAATTATCTCGCGAAAAGGGTACGTGTACTTTCTTTTTTGGGAAAAGGGAGTTGGACGAGCGATGTATACTGTAACTTGAAAGAAGTTAGAAGGATGCAAAAATGAGGCTACAGCTACAGGGCCAACTCAAGAGAGAATGGCAGAGAATTGAGACCCTTTAAGTGTTTTCCCTATGGGAATTACATATGTGTGTATGTGGCTGCCACACACTATCATGAAGCAAAAGACTTTATGAGGAAATTTCTGCAAAGAATTGGGATTAAGTAACTTAAAATGTATGAACTTAAATGCCTTGTTAAAACTTTGCAGGTTGTGTGCCAGATAATTATTAGTTTAGTGTAGGCCATGTTTATTTTAAAACACTTTACATTCAATAGAAATTATATGAGTCGCCTTCATTTTTAGAGCAGTTGTGGGATGCCCCTGGGGTTGTGATATATTCCAGGGGAGCTTGTGTACTGTAAGTAGGGCTGGATATTTTTCTATTGTTTTTTCTTCTGCATCACATGCACCTGCCTCTCTGTGCTTACTGATAGACACGATCCAGATTCTGCCAGCTGAACTACACAAAAAGAAAAACATGGAAACAGAAAAAAATATTAAATTACTGTTTCCATACTTATTAAGCATGTCGTTAAACATTACACAAACACGGATATGTAGCCCATGGGGGTCAAACAAGTTTGGTTCAAACTTTGATTTAAACTCATTGCCTTCCAAAGAGGGTATAAAATACTTTACATTAATATATCATTTAGATTTGTTCAGGCTGTTGGCTAACTATTTAGAGGGAATCTATCAGAAACAAATTATTCCAGTGTAAATGTTGTTTTTGGTACTGGTAGAGAAACCGACCCAAAATGAATGGCTCTTTTAGTGCTGCCTTTAATTCTACATTGCTTTACTAAGTGACCGAGGCCTAGCCTTTAAGCCGTTGATTAGCTATCCAAATTCATTGGCTAAATTTATCAACTGTGTGACATTAGAAACTGTTTTCAAAGAGTTTTTGTCTTCGTTGAAGGCATGCAGTTGCTCTACTACAACTCCCATCAAGTTCAGACAAAAGGAATTGACTTCATGATTTAAAAAGATCTCAATTCCTGCTCTTTCAGCCCATGTCCTGTTCAGCATATTAATCCTTTCACTGCCAGGACATCTGGAAACACGTTAGACTTATTATATGCCTTTCTGTTGAGAAAGAATTAGTGAGTAAAGCATGCTATTTATTATTGCCCTGAAATGAAGCTAGAAGAATACAGATGAGTTCTTGGAGGGAAAGCACGTGTCTAGGTCAGGAAGCTCAATCAAAAGGGATTTTGAGAGAATGAGATTTGTGACTCCCCTACCCAAGTGTTTAATGTCTTAGCTGAGCCAACTCTGAGGTAATCCACAGTTTACATGAGGTCCAATGCCACAACCTACACATAGACCAGATGGGGAAAAGAGACATTTCATCTCGGTAACAATTTCTGTGTAAGAGGATAGACTCTTCAGAATGTGACTGTAACTTTGCAATGACCTCTATATAAAAATCTCTACATTGTGACCTCTGCTGGGTTACTGAAGAAATGACAGTCTTGAGAGAAGTTTGTGTTTAATTTATATAATTGGTATTCAATGGCCATTCCTTATTTTCCTATTTATATATAGAAGGTCTCCCAAAAAATGTGCCCATACCTTTTTGTCATGTGCATGATTTCTTGACACGATTCCAGACTCATATTGTTCTTCTAGCAGTTATGCATATTATCACTTTTAAGCGCCATTAAATCGTTTTTCCTTGTGCTTCTAATCTAGAATATATTCTAATAGAGAAACACAAGTGTGGCCGTGTGTAAAGATAAACTGTGTACTTTGTAAGGTACATGCCTGTTTTGTCTTCATTTTCATATGTCACCTACATAAGGGACCTTAATTTGGTCCCCTCTGATGATGGCATGTGCGGCTGCAGACAGACCACACAGCCCTTCATCAGATGCGAGCCATCACGTTCACTGGCTGACATTGGCAGCATGCGCCAGTATCCAGATAAGCTCTGCCTCAGCTAAGAGGCAGAGCTCAGAGTAAACCCAAGTGTATCTCCAAAGATATACATCAGGTTTACCCCAGGCAGGTAGCACCAGGTTTTTAGTGTTGCTTTAAGCATATTTGTTGAAATTTAATTATTTTATGGTACATTTTGATGGTAATGGTATCAAATTTAACATATTAGGTAAAGTTAGTTCTAATACTGAAAATCTGATATATTACAACGCAAAGTTAAGTGGATTGTTGCTGGATTTTCTACTGTGTGTAATGAGCTCTTTTGCTTTGTTTCCATAGCTCTGAACATGGAGCCATATGGCCTGTGTTTCTCACCTAGCTTGCCTTCCATCGGTGTTACTGATGGACAGTCCCCCTCTGCAATATCGGTCATGTCTGGGATCTCTGGGAATAGTGCAGGAACTGGACAGAAGGAGTAAGTTACATGCAAACTGCTTATTCTTTGAAAGAAGTGGAAAGTTACGCCTGATCTTGATCCATCAGAAATTATGGTTTTACTGAGGTGGTGGTGGATACATGTAATGGACTTCCAGCAGAAGTAGTAGAGGTTAATATTGAGTTCAAGCATGCATGGGCTGAGCTTGAGGCTATATAGGTTAGAGAAATAGGCAGACTAGATGGGAGAATGGTCCTTGTTTGCTGGTACATATTCTGTGTTTATGTCCTGATCCAAATAATAAAAATTGTAGTTTGAGTCGAGCTTGAATAAATCTGTATGATACAAGACAAAGGAACTTTTACCTCCCATTAAAGGTTCTCCATATCAACTAGGTTTTGGCTGAGCAAGCCTTTTTCATTATTTCCCGTTATTGCTGAATTAACACTGCCCTCCTGGTCTAACTCTTATGGACTTAATCCTGCATTGAAAAAAAAAACAAACAATAGCGTTTAAGGGCAACTGTTTGTTTTTTTGTTTTAACTAAATTATGTAATCATTACATGATGACCCACCACCTCTTTACAAACAAATACAGAGCAGGGGAGTACTAACGGGATATAGTCTGTGGGCAGACCACCCTGGGTGACACTCAGTCATAGGGTGCCATCAGATGCATATGCTTATGCAAACCGTACATTCTGTGTCTCCTGTGCCCGTCAGCGGGGAAGGGAGGTGCACATACTAAAAACTAAAAGGTTGATGTTTTTATCTTCTGTAGAAATAAAATATGTATTTCCTTCTTAGAGAAAACCGCCTTAAGCTGGATGGTGTGAGAAAGCTGTGGGGAAAGGAGGGTTACCTTCTGAAGAAAGACAACAAACCGGGTAACTCGGAACCTGTGTCACCTCCACTGGAAAGTGGCATTTCATTGGGTGAGGAGGAAGACCCTCCTGCAATCCCCCCTGACCATTCAGCAATTCCCATGTCCGAGGAAGAAAAAGAAAGAAAGCAGCTGGCGACCTCATTATTTGTTGGTCTTGGTGCAAATGCTGTCAGTTTGGTATGTCTTATTCACAGCTAGAAATTAACATACTTCAGGTGTCGGGGAGCCATGGCTCTATTCAATTTTACGTAGAGAGCCTGATTCCTAAAAAGTGAAAATGTTTGCTCACCCCTCATCGGGAGAATTAATGTGTTTATTAATGTGTTTGCTTTTCACGCAGATGGGTAAAGCAGACCAAACAACACAAAAGTTCAAACGAAAATCTAAAAGTGGAAATAAAGACAAAGAACAGTCTATCAGCTCCCCACCCACCTTCCATTTCCCTGGAGGGGGCCAGAATTACACATCACCAACGACATCATATAATGCGCTCCCTGCAATGGATACATTTCTAACAGACTCCAAAGAGACTCCTGAAAGACCTGATACTTTGAGGGACACTACAGTTAATGGGAGGTTTACCTCTATGTTTACAAACGGTAACCTGGATGTCTTTATACCACTGGAAAATTCTACACCTGCCAATGAAATCCATGTTGTGCCTACGATACCTCCCATCCTCTCGCATCACCCTCACTCGGCTGTCACGGAGCTTGTGTGCAGCGACTTTATAAGTCTGTACACATGTAAAATATGGAAAGAGGACAGTCTGCTGCTCTCCTTGTCATTTGTAAATAAGATATCTTCTGAAATTCAAAGTATTAATGTAAAAATGGAAGAGTCTGAATATTTTATGGCAAGTATTTTTTTTTTTACAAAGCATATTTAACTTTTTATTTTTATTTTTTTAAAGAAACATTAGTTTGATTACAGATGCATTATTTCTCTATCTTTTTAGGTTTCTCCCAGTCTTCTCTGTCAAATCTCCCATATAGAAGAGCATGGTGTTGATCAGTGCCATGGTAGTGTGCATATGATCCAGCCATGCACTAAAGGAGTTTTCCACGGATGCATCAGTTATCGTGTTGAGCCGGAAATGTCTCTTCAACTTGATTTTGCTGTAGATTTTGCGCTGATAGACTTTATCAGGTATAAAACGTAATTTATGTACTTTGTGAATAGTATCAGCACAAAAGGGGGTGGAAAATATGCTATTTTCTGTTTCTTTTCTGTTCTATTTACCATTCTAGTCGGTGGTACAAGCAAATGAATGAAATTGATAAGCACACGTGTGATTTAGTATAAATATTGGAGGTAGATCTGTAGCTTAAATTATAATGTCTAGGACTGTTTCACCGTGGCAGTTACAATGCTTGACAGTACAGTATGGCTGTTTCGGTGCTGAACAGTCGGCGCCACAGATACTAACCCCCTACTAAAGTAACCTTTAACCCTATTAACCTCAAATAGTAACCCTAAAGCTAACCCTAATACTAATGCTTAACAAACCCTAATACTAAGCTGCGCACTCTCAAACTAACTTGCACAACGTTGATGTCACGTTGACCTCTATAAGTGCTGCGATGAAGCGGCCACAAAGAACAGCCTCATTCTGTAAATGATGTACTTACTTACATATTGCTTCCTAGTCGAGGGAATTGTGTTAACCCCTGGCTGACATAGGATGGTCTAGGTCTGTCCTACAGTTAAACAAGCAGTGTTTGAGATCTAAATTCACAAACACCGCTCAGGCGGGGATGCTTTAATGCCTCGAGGTTGAGGCATTAAGCTAAAATAGTTCAACTATATTCGCTAATATCCTGCCTCGTTTGAAACATGGTTGATCAAGTCATGCCTATTAGGTTCCAACATCTCTTGGACATTTTTCAGTCATCAGAGATTGAAGGCTCTATTTTTTAATATCTCAATGTTATAAAAACCAGGACTTGCTAAGTGCTTTAATAAATCCCACCTAACGTTTTGATTATTTTACATAACACTCATACTATAGATGTCTCTAGGGTTACCACCTGGCCAGTATTTTAAGTCTATGGAGACAGTACCATGGCTGGTATTTTTCTGAGGAAAAGGTGGCAACCCTAGATGTCTCATACCCCCGGCCTCAAGAGTTTAGCTGGTTCCGGAACTGTCAAGATCTGGCATAAACAAGCGTAGTTTGAATCATCTTTCCACACATGTTTTATGTTTAAAATCTGTCACTTTTCAGAAGCATATAATATGTATGGTTCTCATTGCTTTGAAGGCTTTGTTCAGTTTTCTAGTATTGTTTAACATTGCTTTATTTTAATTCAAAACTGTTTTTTTTGACTATTTCCACAGACTATGGGCATAAAAGAGGTAATTGCAAGGAAGCTAGAAGGGAATTTCAAGTATCAGAGTTTGAAGTATAACTAAATAGAAGGCTATTCTGGCCTTAAGTTTGAAGTTATCGTCGGTTCCCTGCCATTCTCATTTGTGAATAAAGCCCTATATTCTCTAATACTTGAACATTAAGGCTAATCAAACATCACTCTAGGGAAAATGATCTCATTACATTAAATAAGCAGGACCTATTAATAAACATGCCAGGACATGTTTGTGTGATTTGAAATGAAGGCTATTGATAGAACAGTTATGAGATTCTGTCATTGTGTTAATATTCCAAAAAACACTAGGGGGTTTATTCAGTAAATATTGAATTTCATCTAATGTTCATGGGGTGTCTGGTCCACATCAGTGTACACTTAATTCAGTGTTTGCTAAGCTGCTCCCTATGCTGCCAGATTAACTGCCTATTGACTTAAGTGATTTTGCACCAAGTTCAGCCTCTAGGGGAACTGCCAAGGAACTTTCCATTTCACCCATTAGGGTCTCAGATGCCGAGGGATCCAGCAAGATCAGCTGTCGATTCCAGCAGAATTGGACTTGTGATTAAGATTGCCGCCCTGCCGGTAAAAAAACTGGTTTGAAGCTAATAAGTCTGTAGAGACAGCAGCATGGCTGGTAATTTTTTGCTGAAAAGGTGGCAAACCTACGTGTGATCATATCAGATTATACCTTTGAGGAGTCCTGTACTGAGATTATAATTTCAGGATGGACCAAATTGAATAGATCCCACTCTCTACCAGTATGACAAAATGGACTGTTATCTGCTCCAGTCTAGGCCAGGGAAGGAGAGGTAAAACACAATGGAAGGTAAAGTGTTTACAAAAACCAAAGCAACTGTTTAGTAGCATCACTATTGCATTTACTTAATGTGAAAATCTAGTTTAATGCAGTGTTTTTACCTTAAATAAACATGAATTCCGCATACAAAACATGACAATCTATATAAGTCTGAAAGAAGCCTTTTCATGGTCTTTCCGCAGACCATTAAAGATTTCCACAGAAGAGTTTAGCCAGATGTGGCCATCTTTTACCAATGATCTGAAGCAACAAGTAAAAATCCCCAGTGCCTGTGAGACCCTGTCAGCAATTCTTGATCAATTGCAGAAGAAACTAAACCTGTATGTTGTTGAGGTAATAGGTAAGTCACAACCTACTTCTTAGAACAATCATGCTTTTCTATGGATTCTATTAATTAATAAGTGAACTGCAAAAAATCAGGAGTTAGAGAAACAATCCTGCTTTCCCATTATTTCAACTGTGCTATTAATGCCCAATCTCTACGATTCCCTTGTCAGTTCACTATTTTTGTGAATAAACATCACACAATATATGCTCCAAGAATCATTTGATGTATTCATTATTACTTACACATCGCTCACCTGACATTCCGTGCAGTCGGTCCCAGGATGCTTTGCATAGGTTACATACATGCCAGGTGAGTGCGCATGAGCAACGTAGACTTCCTTTTGGCCGGTGTCACAGCAGTAAGAGAACCAGAAACAGATGCCCTAAATTTAATTATATGACCACTCCCAGTATGCTCAAATCATCGGCAATATGCTAGCTATTGCTGAAACTAGTGTACTATAATAGGACTGTCTCATGTTATTCATGGTGCTTCCCCATTAAGTTGAAAGAGGTGAGAAGCCTACTCTGCTTCCTATGAGAATATGTAATATATGTATAGACCCCTCGTAAAATTATATGTAGATTGCAGTCACAGTACATATCCTGTTAATTTCATTTGTTTATTATTTTAGCAGTATCTAGTAAGTTACTACAAGCTATAGAAGTCTTATAATTGTTAGCAATTTAACCATAAATCTCACTTTTTTTTTTTTTTATTTGAAGGTGATGAAGGAATTGCTGCATGCCAGTTACTCCCCTCGGTTCCATCTTTGTTGCACTGCCACCTCCAGGAAGGAATACTAACGCTGTGGTCCAAATCTCCATGTTCTAAGCTACCAGTCTGTTTATTATCCCAGTGTCAAAGAGAACTAGAACAGCTATAGATGCTGCATTAGCTGCTCTTCTAACAGTTGAAGTGGTTTACATGGCTGCACCAATCTTACTGCTTACCAAAGTAAAGCTTCACATTTGTGGAACGTTTTTTTGGATTGGCATACAAGAACTCTAAGGAGACTGATGTTTGAGAAACAGATTTTTACGGAGGTATTTTGCTATACATTTTTTTTTTAACGGACAAGCTGTATTTTTTGTGATACTTTGTGTTCATTTTGCACTCTAATGAATGTAAATAGGTTTTATTTTTTATTATGCTCTTCATGGAGGTGTTCTCTTGGATTACTTGCTAAACTGTTAATTGAATATGCACCGCACCATTTTGTATTAGAACTGCTGTGCAAAGCACGAGTGTTGGCATCAGTGGTGGTGGGTCTGCCATTGCTTTGTCAGATACAAGGCGCCCAGAGCCCATCATCTGTAAGGGGCCTGCTCACAGGAGTGCAGGCTAAACACTATTTATTTCTTGTGTTCGGGTCCCATATTTTCTATGTATATCTGGTGTGAGGTAACTCATTTGAAATAGGCAATGCATTATTGATAAATTATATCTAAAATGTAATCAATGTACTGCATCGTATAGATGCAAATCTAAATAAATGTTCTTGCCAGGTCCTTTCTCCAGTCTTCCAAATGCTTGTATACTTATGGTTGCAGCAATATAAAGTGCATACATTAGTAGAAACATAAACATAGAAACATAGAATGTGTCGGCAGATAAGAACCATTCGGTCCATCTAGTCTGCCCAATTTTTTTTTTTGAGTACTTTTATTAGTCCCCCTTTCCCGGTCTTATAGCTAGGATAGCCTTGTGTCTATCCCACGCATGCTTAAAATCCTTGACTGTGTTTACCTCTACCACTTCTGCTGGCAGGCTATTCCATACATCCACTACCCTCTCAGTAAAGTAATACTTCCTGATATTACTTTTAAATCGTTGCCCCTCTAATTTAAGACTATGTCCTCTAGTTGTGGTAGTTTTTCTTTTTTTAAATATACTCTCTTCCTTTACTGTGTTGATTCCCTTTATGTATTTAAATGTTTCTATCATATCCCCCCTGTTACGTCTTTCCTCCAAGCTATACATGTTAAGATGCTTTAACCTTTCCTGGTAAGTTTTATCCTTCAACCCATGAACCAGTTTAGTAGCCCTTCTCTGAACTCTCTCCAAAGACACATATAATTTGTCATCTTTAGCTTAATTATGTGTTTTGTTTTCTAGTCCTAATCAAACATAAACCTTGCACTGACATTCAAATACTAGTTGCTTGAGGGAATATGTAGTTCATTGCAGATGGAGTGCCAATCTTCCCAGTCACCGCTAATGGACCTGAGTCTTATTTACGAACCTGCCAGGTTTCACTCCTCCTTGTCAAGCCCGTGTCAAACTATTTATCTCCATACGATGAAATGGTGACCTTTTATCGTTTCCTACTTTTGGTCCTGGCTTGACCTCTTGGTATCTGGGAAACCCTCCTTGTGCTCCCAGAGGAAGTATGGTTGCCACCTAGCTGGTATTTTACTGGCAGGACAGTAAAACATTGTCACTAACCCAATGATAACGCTATAGAGGCAACAGCATAGCTGATATTTTTTTAAGAAAACGTCATAACCCCAAAAAGGAAGGAGGAAGTCTTTATCCCATAGATGGATTGTGGAAAGGCTAGTCCTTTATAAGACTTATTCACCTGAGTGAAGGCAGAGATCTGGTTGGCACTTGGCCTTTTATGGTGTTTTTATATCCTTATTTAATTAGTATTATTTTATGCTTTGAAAGGGAATCAGTCATTGGTTTTATCTTTAAGAACTTAATCATATTGTAACCTATGTATTGTTGTAAATGTGCTATAAAGGCTCTGTTAATTACCGTATTGAAACCTAGAAAAATTCGGATTATTCAGTGTTAGTGCTGAGAAAATGTGATGTGATGTGGTGAGGTGATGAGGCACTTTGGGTGGTGCACAAGCTGCAGACTGTCTGGCAAGTACCCAACAATTGCCCAATAATAGATACAGAGAAAAAAGTCAATCACAGGTAGCACTATGTTGTAAATTATCTGTTTTTCTTCACATATCTCCTGAGTTTTACCTCCAAGTGAAGAGGCTACAATAAAGAATTCAACCAACTCCGGGTTCCGTATATAAAAAGATACATACAAATTCCATACAAGTATATTTTCTGCTTTTTTTGGCGGGTGTTTTTTCTCCTCACTTATTCTATATATTTTAATATTTCATCGCTCCAGTTTTTTTGCATATTACTCTGCAGCTTGTGCACCACCCAATCAAAGCGCCTTATCACCCCACCACATATTTTTGCACTGCAGAGCACTGTCACTTTGTCTTTTATTCATTTAGTGTTAGTGCTTGTGCAGTTTGAAAATGCTGCATGACCTCCATTCAGTACATTACCGGTAAAATCGTGCTGCTCATCTTCACTGTGTTCAGTCTCTGATCTGTCTGTATTTCTAGTATTTTTCTCAAGACCGGAGCAATCTTACTAAAGCTCACCTTTCAACAACAACACGTGTTAATAATATATATGTTTTGTTGAACTGAGGGTTTCTTGTCCAAAGCCTTCCATTATGGATAATCTTTTTTACATTTATTCAAATTACATATATAAATATAGTGGCTCCGTACTCCGGAATGCTAATCAGTTTAAGATCAATCAATTCTCACAGATTGTAAATTGACATGTCTCCTTTACGGAGCTCCACCGAGACAGTGGATTCCTGCAAACATCTGTTACTGCATATTTTAAATAATGAGGAGAAAAGGAAGTAACCCCAAGCTTGCAGCTCCAAGGACATTAATCAGTATAGTAGTATTATGTAGGCCAGTTACACGTACAGTTTATTGATTTTATACTGTTTTATGTAAAATAAAGAGAAAGAAACATATGTCTAAAATATTATTTTTCGTGGACACTTTTCATATTCAAACAACTACAAATAAAGTGTAAGTTATAGCAACAGCCCTAACTAGATCACCAGCTCCTCATGTCGCATCACAATACACCGACCTTGCTGAGCCATGGCCCCTGCATCTCAAGCACTTGAAACTGAGGTTGATTCCACAGTAATGGATAATAACAGGACTGTCACAGAAAGAACATGAAAACTGATGGAGAGGAAGCCAGATTGTCTTCTATGTACTCGCTCTCACTTTCCACATTTATTCAAAATGTTTGGAAAATCCAAGAAATATTTGAGGTGCAGCTGCCCATTTAAAACACGGTGGTGGTGATATCTAGATGTTGGTGGTTTGGGCGAGTTGCACCTGTTCTGCACTGTTGATCTTGCGCAACGCAATTCTCAAGATTCTGACTCTTTTCAAGCACTAAAAAAAAAAAAAAGAGTGACACAATCTCCGCCAAACAATGTGTGCACAGGAAAATAAACACCCGGCTCTTGATTCTGAAGTGACATTATTAGTCGGACACAGGCAACTCTTCAACTCTTGCGAGTAATAAAGTTCTCACTTCAGAATCGAGGGCCGGGCATTTTCTTTTCTGTGTATGTGAAGATTTGGCCAGCCTCTTCGCGCCGAACACCATATATTTCGGGGTGCTTGTCGGAATTATTGATTCAGACGCAAGCATCCTGCACATGTTTATAAACATAACCCCATAATGCTAATTCATAGATCAGAGGTACTGCTGTATTTAGAATATCTAGTAATACTTAGTAATCGCAGTCCAGCCTCATTATCAAGCTGATTTATTATAGCCGTTGTCTGGTGTAGGTATTATGCTAGTGAAGTCCACTCTGGGCAAACTCAACCCATCTGGCTTAGCTACCAATATATTTACTATCCTTATACATATGTAGAGGTCTCTGAATAAAGTTGATTTAGACTGATTTTAAATGCTTTCATATTCCTGATAAATAACCAACCAGTTTTCTATGGTTACCAAGCTATTTTTCATTATAACTGTAAATAAAAGATTAATGCAGCCCAAATCACACACGTTTATGAACTTGCGGCCCAGTTCAGTGAAATCGTGGAAGCTCCTGTATTATGACATTGTCATACACCATACATAATGCATTATGCATGCCTGAAGGAAGGGTGGAGATGGGTTCACTATGTCCAAGGTCCTAAAAAAAAACACCTCTCTTTGTTAGTACATTTGCAGTGTTCACTGTTGATGCCTGTATAAAGGTTCTAAGAGAACCTGCATAGTATTACACAGTGTAGTTTGCAAGTTAACTATGTTCTTGCTGCAGTCTGTTCAATAGATTTATAATTCTAATATGTGGCCTATTTACCCATAAATGAGATTTCTTCTAAAATTAACCTCAGCATAATGGGGGTTTTTCCTCCACCATGTTCAGTACAGTTTTCAAACATTGTGGGATAGATGATTTTGTTTGCAAATATATACTAGGATATAATGTTTTAGTATTCTCAATATATAAAAGAATACAGGCGAATAACCGGTTTCCTTATTTTCATTGTCACACTGTTCTGTTGTACTATTACATTTTGAGGTGGAACTTTGATTAATACCGGTAGTTAGTATAGTGGATTACATTGCATGAAAAATGTAGGCATTCCACTGACAAATCACAATTTCTCAAACACACACCTTTGACACTCACTATTGCAAGCTGACGTTTGTATGTGTGTGTGTGTGTGTGTGTGTGTGTGTGTGTGTGTATATATATATATATATATATAACACCCACGACCTTTTCCATCATTTTATTTCAGCAGTTGGCATCATGTGAGGTGTCTTCACTGTAGACTTGTAAAGAAGGTAAGCCCAACACACACACACACACACACACACACCAGAAGAGTACCAACGTCACCAAATTTGATTCACTCATTCCCATCTCTCTTCCCTGGACACATTTGGATCTGATCTATCTCCAGGGCAAATGAACTCATATTCACATTGCATCTCCTAATCCGCAAACCACAAATGCCAGTGGATGGGAAAGCATCCCTTTCCCATAAAATACACAAATTCCACTAATTACATACCTAAAAGGAATGTGAACAACACATTTATGTGTGGTTAAAGCTGCAATGGGCATAGTTTCATATCGCCTATGCTATAAAAAGTCCTTGCGTGTTGGGCGTCAGTCCCCAGGCACATCCTCTTCATTAGTCCCGACCATGTCACCGTGTCGGCTGTAAGAGTTATATGGGTTTATTGGAGATTGGGGAACCTTAACCTCCAGGACAATTTGCTGCCTGACTGGTGAAATGTTATGTCTTCTGTATGATTAGATATTTTGTATGTTTTATTGAACTAAATAAAAAAATGCCTGGGAAAGAAATAGTATCATGAGTGGGATATAAAAATCAAGAATGAAGTCTCTCTCTCTCTCTCTCTCTCTATATATATATATATATATATATATATATATATATATATATATATATATAATGTTTTATTGGTAAAAATACAGAAAAGGTGGGCAGGACGATGAGCACAGTCATTATGTGTGTGCAGCTGTGTAACCAATGCAAAATCAGTTGTGCTCCTTTACTCTGAGGGCAGCCTAGCTGCATCCCTTACTTCAATTAGGAAGTAGGACTAAGGAGTATAATGGTTTGTTCTGTTACTACAGAGGGACCAGCCAGTGGATTAAAAACTAATAACTTTTTTATTTTATTTTTAAATCATCTAAATTTATATATAATATTGTAACAATTCTGTTTAATCTCATTATACAAGCACAACATTGAGTTAGATGGCTTTTATTCTGCGGAGGTTTTAAGCAGATGTCGAGTCAAAGAGGTGGGTTGGTACATTGTTATCAAATGCTTTATCACAGAGATGTTGCAGATTAACCAGTTGTTTACAGCAAGTAGATATTTGAATGCTTTATTTTATAAAGCGAGAGCGGTAAATACAATTAAAAATTGTTACCTGAACAATAATTTTATAAATGGGACTTCTCTATTGCTCTGTTTTGTGATAATTTAGACCGGTCTGTAAATTTGAATAGAATTAAACAAAAATGTCTCTTAAACTGTTTCTCAGTTTTTCTTTAGTAAGTATTTTAGAATTGAGACTATATTTGTATAGTCTCAATTCTACCTTTGTATTTACAGAACATGTTTTTCTATGAGCAATTTATTTTATTTTAAATTCATTACTTAAATTTACAAATTGGGTTTGGCAGCCGATGAGTGGTCCATCTCGCCAATCTCTTTACCTTTAGGGTTGACCTCACCTACTCTTGGGAATACACCAATTACTTGTTGCTGGTACCACCCATAACTAGGACTAGCCCCATCAATACTGATCTAGATTCTGAATTTGATATACTCTTCTCTGTAAGAGGAAAGATACATAGAAAAAGAATGCATTTCATGTAATATGTTATGTTATAGGAGCTTCTATATGATTAAAGGATCACTCAGACGTTAAAATTACATGCATTTTCATGTATACTGAAGTTTAATAATTATAAAAATGTATCCATTAAAATGTGATATGTAGTGTAAATCTTTATTTTTTTGCTCCCAAATTTCAGATTTCCAACCTCTTTTGACCCCCAAAAAAGTTACAGTACTGCAAAGGAGTGCAAATATCCCTGCAATGTGTACTACGTTACAAAGGAGCAAAGAATACAGAGTATTCACATGCAGGCTTTTTCCAACATATATTAGTGAATAGCCCCCATTGTTTGTGTGGATTGTCTTTTAACCCCTTCGTGGTGCATGGTGCTTGCGTCCCAGACAATGAGTCACGATTTGTTCCTGGCCACCGATCACAAGGTGATCGGTAGCCAGGAACACTATGGCAGAGGCCCGATCAGGGTCTTACTAGACCCTATGGGTCCCTGCTAAAAGACTGCGAGACCTCCGGAAGTTCGGGGACAGTGTGATTTTGTTAAGCTACATTTTCCCTGTCAAAGTGGCCTCATCTGACAGGTGGGATCCTGCTGCAAGTCCCTGCAGCAGGATGCGAGCACAGCTCATTGCGGGGAGCCGCTATGAGCCGCTTAACACTGGATTTACTTTTAAAATCAGGACAGCATGGAACTTTCTAGCGTCGGGAAGAGGTTAAATGTACAAACTGTACTTCGTGAATAAAACTTGTTTTTCAAAAGAACTTGTAATAGATTTAGCCTAGACAGAAGAGGGTTTTTTTTTTTTTTTTTTGAGATAGGAAGATTTGAGGAGGAAAAAAAACAGAAAAACAAAAAACAAATTGTTATTTGTTTACTTTAAATAATGTAGCACATACATCTTTCCAGTATGTCCTCTGGAGTGTTTCACCTGGCATTAAGACTTAAGGGTCTACTCAATAAAACCAATTGCCCAGAATTGAGACATGAATTTGAAAATTAAGGCTATAGTAAATGGACCCGTTTCTGAGGCCTATCAGGAAGTATTACTTTACTGAGAGGGTAGTAGATGTATGGAATAGCCTTCCAATGGAAGTGGTAGAGATAAACACTCTAAATGAGTTTAAGCATGTGTGGGATAGGAACAAGGCTATCCTAGATATAAGATAGGGAACCAACAAAAGTATTTAGAAAGTTGGGCAGACTAGATGGATCGAATGGTTCTTATCTGCTGCCACATTCTATGTTTCTATTCCTTCTTACATCCATATACACACATACTCATTGACATGCAAGATCTTCACTTTTATTGAGAAGCTGCACTTTTTTAATTGAAGTAACCGTAAACTGAAAACATCAAATATGTTAAGCAATTGGTGAAGCTGTGAGTTCAAAATACTGCCGAGTAATAGAAATGGTCAGAATCAACATTTGAATAAAGAGGTCACTTGTGTTTCAACATATGTGGTCCTTGAACCATTTTATACTTCAGATTTTGTCTCTGAAAACTGCCATTTATAAACAAATGTTTGTTGCACATGTCTCCTTGCTTAAGGTCCTACAGTAATGGTTGCGGATGAATGCCTCATTCAATACATACATAGAAATCAAGATGCTTCCAGAACAAAGAAAATAAAAAAACGAGAATTTAAACATTGCACTTGATACAGACATCTGCTGCTTCCGTTATCTGACATGAGAATATCAATAAAATGCTGATTTCTTAGATCATCATCCAAAACATGACAAGTCTTGAAGGTAAGGTTTTAAAGGATCCTTTCGTCAAGAAGTTTGTTCACTCCCTCACAAATCCTTTTGAGGTGTGGCCTACAATTCCCATCAAGGCTGTAGAGGGCAGTGAGGAATTCCATATCTGCGAAATGATTGAAAACCCTGTTGATGCGACTGTGAGATTTTGGAGTTAGATGGCGCTGTACTAACTCGTGTAGAATAGTTTTACATTCATGCAAGAGTCCAGAGAGCACGTTTTTATCAAACGTGTACTCTACTTCGTAGAAACTCACAGCGGTCATTGCGGTCTGGTTCAACTTTTTCCTGAATTTCTCCACAATTTCCAGTTCATCAGGACTGAACTGGTTGTTTCTGTACAGAATGCCAACTTTAACAGCTACCTTTACAAGGTCCTTAAGAATTTTGTGAGCCTCTTTCTTGTTTTTCACGTGCTCCTTTGTCGCTTTGAAAAGCTCATCAAAGATTTCACTGCTTGTGTCGTCAATGAGCATGTTCGCCATAGTCTTTGTTGCCATCTTGCTCAGAATTTTTTTCTGGGCCTGCACTGCAAAGCTCTTCGAACTGAATGATTCAGGTCCTATGGATAAAAAAGTAGAATAAGTTATACACATGACAAACCTTTGATTTACATTTCTCATAGGATAATACAAATAACACAGCAATGAGTTAAGAGCACAGCCCACTATTAAAATAATGTTAAAAAATTAAATTATGCCATACGCAGAATTCTGCTTCTCTCACGTCTGGTAGAGTCAGATATCCTCAATGTTGGACCTGAAATGATTCTGTATTGGATCAGTCAGTCAGTCATATGTATGTTTTTCTAAACTTGTTTCTGGAAAAGCCACCAATGCCAATTCATAACCTCAATCAGGCCTTACAGAAATAATTTAAATAGAAATATGGGGGTGCATTGTGTATGCACACATGCATGCACCTCTACACTCAATATTAGAACACCATGCATTTGTATAATTAATGCAGAGATGTTCATGAAGCAACCTTCAGCTAAGGCTCAGGGCCGTTGAAAGAATTTTTGCCGCCCTAGGCAAACATTTATTTGCCACCCCTTGCTGAACCTACCTTCAGGCATTTACACACACAGTAACACATATATATGCAGGCACATGTACATACACATGCAATGTCAGATACAGCCACACATACACAAACTTAACACATGCAATATCACATGCACATGCAGCCACACATTCCCAAACAGTTACACATGCAATGTGATCCTATCTTAATTTTTTTCCCCAAGACCCTCCCATCCAATGCCTGGTGTCTTTATTTTCCCCCTCCCAACCAATACTTGGTGACTTTATTTTTTCCCCCCTCAATCCCACCCAATGCTTGGTGTCTTTATTTCCCCCCCTAGTTGAATATTTTATCTCACCAATTTAGCTATACATTGTGCAGGGCAGAGGCGTCGCTAGGGGGGGGGCTACTGGGGCTGAAGCCCTGGATCTCCCCTCCATAGCCCCGAATGGAGAATCTGACCACGCCCCCTCAAGCTTGACTCCGCCCCTCGTGTTCGACTCTGCCTCCTGCAAGATGCATGCTGAACAGCGCCAGACCCCGCCCCCTCATGATCGGCTCTGCCCCTCGTGCTTAACTCCGCCCCCTCAAGCTTTTCACGTGAGTGTTTGGCAGAGTGTGAGTGGCAGAGTTATGAGTGTGTATGTGTATGTATGTAAGTAGCAGAGTGTAAGTGGGTGTGAGTGGCAGAGTTATTAGTGTGCATGTGTATGTATGTGAGTGGCAGAATGTAAGTGGCAGAGTTATGAGTGTGCATGTGTATGTATGTAAGTGGCAGAGTTATTAGTGTGCATATGTATGTATGTATGTGAGTGGCAGAGTGTAAGTGGGTGTGAGTGGCAGAGTTATTAGTGTGCATGTGTATGTATGTAAGTGGCAGAGTTATTAGTGTGCATATGTATGTAAGTGGCAGAGTTATTAGTGTGCATATGTATGTAAGTGGCAGAGTGTAAGTGGGTGTGAGTGGCAGAGTTATTAGTGTGCATATGTATGTAAGTGGCAGAGTGTAAGTGGGTGTGAGTGGCAGAGTTATTAGTGTGCATGTGTATGTATGTGAGTGGCAGAGTGTAAGTGGGTGTGAGTGGCAGAGTTATTAGTGTGCATGTGTATGTATGTGAGTGGCAGAATGTAAGTGGCAGAGTGTAAGTGGGTGTGAGTGGCAGAGTTATGAGTGTGCATGTGTATGTATGTAAGTGGCAGAGTTATTAGTGTGCATATGTATGTGAGTGGCAGAGTGTAAGTAGGTGTGAGTGGCAGAGTTATTAGTCTGCATGTGTATGTGTGTGAGTGGCAGAGTGTAAGTGGGTGTGAGTGGCAGAGTTATTAGTGTGCATGTGTATGTATGTGAGTGGCAGAGTGTAAGTGGGTGTGTGTGGCAGAGTTATGAGTGTGCATGTGTATGTATGTGAGTGGCAGAGTAAGTGGGTGTGAGTGGCAGAGTTATTAGTGTGCATGTGTATGTATGTGAGTGGCAGAGTGTAAGTAGGTGTGAGTGGCAGAGTGTAAGTAAGTGTATGTGTGTGAGTGTGGCAGAGTGTGTTTGGAAGAGAGTGTGTGTGAGTGAGTGTAAGCATGAGTGGAAGAGTTATGAGTGTGTATGTGTGGGAGTGGCAGAATGTAAGTGTGTGTGATTGGCAGAGTGTGAGTGTATGAGTGAGTGTGGCAGAGTGTGAGTGTGAGTTATGAGTGTGTGTGATTGGCAGAGTATTGGAAAGTATAAGTGTGAGCAGCAGAGATATGAGTGCGGGTGAGTGAGTGTAAGCATGAGTGGCAGAGTTATGAGTGTGTATGTGTGTGAGTGGCAGAGTGTGTGAGTGTAAGCGTGAGCAGCAGAGTTATGAGTGTGTTTGAGTGGCAGAGTGTAAGTGTGCGAGAGTGAAAGTGTGAGTGGCAGAGTTATGAGAGTGTGTGAGTGGCAGTGAGATTACTAGGAGAAAATGTGATTAATTACTATTATTCATATTGAATGTGATAATCAAGTGTGAAACAGTGCTCATACCATTTTTATTTTCACACCTGATTATCACATTCAATATGAATAATAGTGATTCATCTTTATATATAGTTTTTATATTCATAGCAATAAAAGTCCTATGTACCTGGTTATAGTATTAAACCCATACATTATGAATGAATGAGCTGCTCATTATATTATGGGCTTTACTCATGAAAGAGAGAAGTGCAGGGAAGTGAGATGGGAATTTTCAAAATTAAGGTTGGTAGAAGGAGCATACCTTCATACCTCAGTCTATTCTCCCCAGGTTTTTGACCCCTTTTTATAAAAAAATAAAATATTTGTGATGTGCGAGTGAGTGTTGCAGGTTGTGTGAGTGTAAGGTTGTCTATGTAAGGGTATCTATGTGGGGGGGGGGGGGGGGGGAGGGGGTTAGGGTGGTTGTCTGTGTGTGTGATATCCCCTATATTATGGCATATTATGAGACTGGTAAATGTTGTATGCAACGTACACAAATTTTTGTATGCTCAGTTATTTTGACATCATGGGAATTTGCTCACATACAAGTGTGTCTGTGTGATGTAAGTTGGTGTGTGTAAGTGGGATTGTGTGTCTCTGTGTGTAAGGGTGTGTGTATGTAAGTGTGAATGTGTGTGTATGTGTGGCTGCATGTGTGTGTATTTGTGGCTGTGTATTTTTGTGTATAAGTGTAACTTTGAGTAATTTGAGTTGTTTTTGTGCTGCGAGTCTTCTTGTGTGTGTGATACACTCACACACTGCACATTACTGTGAGTTTTATTGCTGTGGAGTCTGTGTTATATTCACACATTGCACATTACTGTGACTTTTATTGCTGTGGTGGTAGACACATACACACACACATACAGACAGATACACACATAGTCGGTCACAGGCAGACATACAGTCAGTCACACACACTAAGTCACAGACAGACACACACACACATACATTCGGTCGCAGTCAGACATACAGTCAGTCACACACACATACAGTGGGTCACATAAACACACAGTTACACACACACATGCAGTCAGTCATACACACATACACACACACACACACACACACACACACACACACACACACACACACACACTCTGTCAGTCACACTTACACACAAGTCAGCAATTTTGTTGTTGTTTACGATAAAAAAAAAAGTGCATCTATCAATATGCCCCCCTCCTGGCTGCTATACCTCATTCTAGCCTGGTCTGCTGTTGTTTCTAGCCCTGCTGAGCACACTCAGCGCTCGGACACTATACTACGGTGCATGTGGGGATGGAGCAGGAAGACTGTGCAGCCGGTGCACACACTGCTCCCTCGCACTCCGCTAGATAAATAAAATGATCCCAGGGGCGAGGGAACCAGGCAGGGACAACAATAACTGGGCGCCTGGTATAATTTCCTGGTGCCCAGGATTTGTAGAGCTCTGATATATACCCACATATACCTATTGCTCATTGGCACCAAATATATCAGTCTGTATGCCGCCTAAGCATGTGAGCTTATTTACTCCACTTCTATCAAAACTGTCACGGGCTCCAGCACCGGATCTTTTGGAGACCTAGCAACGCCCAGTGGCGTCCCGAGGGGGGGGCGGGGGGGGGCGGCCCGCCCCGGGTGCCACTGACTAGGGGGGTGCCACCGGTGCTGCCGGCCCCCCCCCCCCCCCCGCACTGCTTACCTTTTTTTTTTTTTTTTTTTTTCAGGCGGCCGAATCCTCTGGATGCGGCCGCCGGGTGAAAAAAAAAAAAAAAAAATCACAGCGACCGGATGTGACGATACGTCACATCCGGCGACTGTGTTTCCCTCCTCCGTGCAGGAGGGAGAAGAGAAGACTGCACGGAGGAGTCGTCCGTCCGGGAGAAGCAGCGATTTGGTAAGTGATGGGGGGGGGGGGGGGGGGTTTGACACTATATTACTGGGTTCTGGCTGGCACTATATTACTGGGCTCTGGCTGGCACTATATTACTGGGTTCTGGCTGGCACTATATTACTGGGCTCTGGCTGGCACTATATTACTGGGTTCTGACTGGCACTATATTACTGGGTTCTGGCTGGCACTATATTACTGGGTTCTGACTGGCACTATATTACTGGGTTCTGGCTGGCACAATATTACTGGGCTCTGGCTGGCACTATATTACTGGGTTCTGACTGGCACAATATTACTGGGCTCTGACTGGCATAATATTACTGGGTTCTGACTGGCACTATATTACTGGGTTCTGGCTGGCACTATATTACTGGGCTCTGGCTGGCACTATATTACTGGGTTCTGACTGGCACTATATTACTGGGTTCTGGCTGGCACTATATTACTGGGTTCTGACTGGCACTATATTACTGGGTTCTGGCTGGCACAATATTACTGGGCTCTGGCTGGCACTATATTACTGGGTTCTGACTGGCACAATATTACTGGGCTCTGACTGGCATAATATTACTGGGTTCTGACTGGCACTATATTACTGGGTTCTGGCTGGCACTATATTACTGGGTTCTGGCTGGCGCTATATTACTGGTATCTGACTGGCGCTATATTACTGGGCTCTGGCTGGCGCTATATTACTGGGCTCTGGCTGGCACTATATTACTGGGTTCTGGCTGGCACTATATTACTGGGTTCTAACTGGCACTATATTACTGGGTTCTGGCTGGCACTATATTACTGGGTATCTGAGTGGCACACTATTACTGGGCTCTGACTGGCACACTTACTGGGCTCTGACTGGCACTATATTACTGGGTATCTGATTGGCACTATATTACTGGGTTCTGGCTGGCACTATATTACTGGGTTCTGACTGGCACTATATTACTGGGCTCTGGCTGGCACTATATTACTGGGTTCTGACTGGCACAATATTACTGGGCTCTGGCTGGCACTATATTACTGGGCTCTGGCTGGCACTATATTACTGGGTTCTGACTGGCACAATATTACTGGGCTCTGGCTGGCACTATATTACTGGGCTCTGGCTGGCACTATATTACTGGGTTCTGGCTGGCACAATATTACTGGGCTCTGGCTGGCACTATATTACTGGGTTCTGGCTGGCACTATATTACTGGGTTCTGACTGGCACAATATTACTGGTATCTGACTGGCACAATATTACTGGTATCTGACTGGCACACTATTCCTGGTAACTATAATTGTACAATTTTCAAACATTGAAAAAATTGTGGGTGTTTTCTTGCATTTTTATTGTGGGGGGGGGGGTGAGGGGTGCCACACTCGGGGTCCGCCCCGGGTGCCAAATGCTCTAGGTACGCCCCTGGCAACGCCCCTGGTGCAGGGTCAATCCTGGTGAGTTTGTTTAGCGGGGGAACCTCACCAGGTTTGCACCTGCACAATATATAGGAATATACCTCACTTACGTAAATCCCCTCAATGTATAATTCATACATTTTCATGTAAAGCGAAATTTGGAGTCAGTTGTCAGGAGTTAAATACTTAGTAACTCCTGTCTCCAAATGTGTTTAAAAATGTCAGGCTTAATATAAAATTACTGCAAATATGGAGAGGAAAAAAAAGCCATTTGGAATTGTTGCACAAATTATTTTTGAATAAAAAAAAAATCAAATCTGCTTTAGTCCTCATACAAAATAAGACTCGTTTTGTAAACGAAACCGTGGAATTTTTTTTTTTGACAAAATTTACAAATTATACGCAATTTTATAGTGTTATCACAGCTGTAACTTCACCCTACAAGGCGCAGTCTCGTTTATCTCCATTTTTTTGTTAACTTTTAATTCCATCCATTTTCATCAGTTACATACTTTCTAGAACTCATTGTAAACCACTTGTTACCAGAGATGGGCTTAGAGTAAAACGTGTAATTATTTCTATTTTGAAAATCCGCTTGAGAGAAAAATAACATGCATTCCCAGGAAGCTGTTTTCTGTCTGTACAGCTGTCTTATTGAAAACAATTTTGTTTTTGATAATTATTTCTGCTAAAAAATACTCTCCTTAAGTACAGATTAACCATTAAAACACTTCTCTCATGTTCATTCACCCAGAATGATTAGATTCACAGATTGTGTAAAACTCCAAAGGCTAATATATAAAGTACCACATATAATCGTGTACAGTATGAACATGGGGTATCCATAAGACACATACACACAGCCTTAGTGGCGCTGCAACCCACAATCTGCCAGTCGCTGCAAGTTTGCATCTATTTAAGAACCTTTCAGTGTCTGCTTCATCATTACTGCAAATCCCTTAACCGAGAAATGCTCAAGCCTACAGCAATGTAGTGTGTCAAGAGCATTCAGGGTTATTGGAATACTGATACACACAAATATATAACAACATGTGTACAAGGCTTGAAAAATCCAGGATAAAATCTAGACTGCAGGCTCCAACTTTTTTGATTGTTCTACATCAAAAACTCCATGGAGTTTCCTTTTTCCTGGCTTCTAACCAGACGTAGGCCGGCTCCTGAAGAAGTCTGTTGGTCTCTTAAGTTATACAAACATTTTTCAAGCACTTCATATATATATATATATATATGTATTTAATGCAAAGATTAAAAATGTTTTGGCTTAATATGTAAATAACTGGTTTCAATGGGAAAATGTGTCATTTCACCAGGTGATGTCATGCCACCAGGTGATGTCATAATCAAGAGACACCACAGACACAAAATACATTTTTCTGATAACTTAGGCATGTGCTTGCAAAACTGCTAACACAATGTATAGATTATTTTGTATCCTCTGCCATGATTCGATGTAGTCCCTTGAATTCATTTTAATGAATTGTCACATGATTTCCCTCTTTTATTGCTTACTGGAAAGCGGATTAGTTCAGTTTTCGAACTCACTGTTTTCAGATTAACTTGCTATAAATTTCCACCATGATCGGCCCCTTTACTGTGCTCAGTTGGAACCTGAATAAAATTCTGGAAAACAAATAGCTGAGCAAACAAGTATGGCTCAGTTCAGATGCACAGCTAAAAATATATATATATATATATATATATATATATATATATATATACGTATTGTTGTAATACTGTTTTAAAGGGATTTTGGTTTTAAAGCCTTATCCTATATATATCTATATATCTATATAGGATTAGGCTTTAAAACCAAAATCCCTTTAAAACAATTACATTGATTTAACAAAAAAAAATGTAATATCAAAATAGATGCAGAAAAAAAAAAAAAAAGTTCCAACTACATCTGTGGGTGTTAAAACCTGTGTAAGTGTCGATTCCACTTTCATAACACAACTTTTTGAAGAAATAACAAAAAAACAA
This sequence comes from Pelodytes ibericus, assembly GCA_036172795.1. Classification (NCBI taxonomy): domain Eukaryota; kingdom Metazoa; phylum Chordata; class Amphibia; order Anura; family Pelodytidae; genus Pelodytes; species Pelodytes ibericus. The sequence goes on from CM069858.1 coordinate 162,572,431, forward strand.
AAAAAACTCTTAACCATGTAATCAATTTGTAATGCCTTCTTCTGACAAAGCCAAGAAAGAATGTAAAATGGAAGCAGGATACAATTGGTTCATTGGTACACAATGACTGATACATTTCACACATTTAATGATACAGGAACCGCCATTGACAGGAAGCAAAAACGCTCCAATAATGATGCATTGACTTTCAAAACAACTACATTATCTCCTTGCCTAAGTGGATATATCAAAGAAAAGAATCAAATGCGTTTGCAGTGAATTTTCCAAAGAGGAGTGTTACTTGTGTTACCGATTCAGCTGCAACCAAGCAAACTAACTCTTTCAGTTCCAGAGTACTATGAGCTTGGAAAAGGGAAATAAACTGTTTTAATTAAACTGGTTGAGATTTTTGTAAAATTGTGAAAAACAAAAACCAAAAGCACACACACACACACACACTTTATATATACATATTCAGATATCAAATTTAAATTTGTCAGATTTCATCTGTCTGTACAGTGACAAAAAAATTCTGGTTAAAAATATATGACCAAAATATAATTTACTTCTGGTCATTGGAAACCTTAACCATGACTATGATCAAACCAAATACTCTAAAGTGTATTTAACTTTAAGCCTCACTTTGGTCAGTAATTTTAGGGTGGAAAAATTGTACAGGATCAGATCCCAATGAAAACAGGTCTTGATCACCCTATCAACTGGTTAATAGTCTAGAAAATTGCGTTTTCCAAATAATTGATACAATTAAAAAAAAAACTGATAAGTCATTGGACACATGAAGCATCAATGTTATTAATGAATATTCAAATTACTTAGGAATGTGTTAAAACCAGAATATTGAAAGAAGGCCTGTTTGCTCTAATTCTAGCTTGGTAGCTGCCGGGGCATGCAAAAGCAGATAAACAATACTGTACAAAGACTTAATTCAAAACTCTCGTCAGATTGAAGTGTGAATACAACTTAGGAAGTCTTTTTTAAAACAGGCCAAGACTGTCTGTATAAATCATGTGCTAGTCAGCATGTGTTTTTGTGTTATGGTTTGTGCGTTACTTTGCGCTAAAAAGATGCTACGGGAGGCTGACGCTGGCCAGACGGAAGGACTTGTGAATGATCCATTTTCTATTTTATAAAAGCAGCTGAACAAACTCCATCACTTGGTTAAATCCCTTATAATCACAAAGTGAAGGAATCCTTGAAGCCTGAGCTTTAATCTCTGTGATTCCTTATTCATGTCTCCCAAGATGATTGCATCAATTCTCTGCTCACTGCAACATTTAAATGCATTTTTCAAACAACCAAGTCTAGACAGACCTGCAAACACAAAAAAAAAAAAAAAAAAAAAAAAAAAAAAAAGCCAAGGCTTAAAAGAAATAAAAAATTAACAAACATTTCCAGAAAATGTACAAGTCAGTCAAACAGTTGGCTAATATATGGGAATATTTTTTACAAATCCATTATTTCTAAGCTTTATTTTATCCATACAAGTTCCCTCTATGCTAAAAGCATGGGAGTTAAAAAAACAAAACAAACAAACATGATTATCAATACACACTGGATACAATAGCATGGCTGGTATTTTTTCTAGAATATAAAAGGTGGAAACTCTATCATCATTCCATGAGGCTTGGGGTAGAGGTGGGGTAGATATATTTTAATCAATACATTTGCAGGACATTCTGACCCCACTATTACAGACAAACTTTGGTGCCATTGTGCGTTACATTTGTCGCACAATTTTCTTTAAATTGACACTATTCTGGCGCATCTCACAGTGACTGCTTACTTTTCTGGGACAATCCTGCTTAGCAGTACACTATTCTTACATGAACAGAAATCACCAAGGCCTTGCATTACTCATCATTATTCAAATGACTAGTCAAACCTATGTAGATAGTCTCAGATGTCATAATATTGGCATTCTAACCTAATTTTCAAAATGAATAACAGAAGAATACTGGACTTTTCCCACTTCAACTTTCCACTATAATCTTAACACGCAGATTAATAAAAAAGAAAATTAAAGGTTTAGATGAGAAGTAAGTAAAATTCTGTTTCTTTGTAATCCGTTTTAATTACGATGTTGGTGTTCTGTTAGGTCAAGGTTAATAAGGCAGGTGGAAGAAATATAAGTTGAGAAATTGGTTCAGTTGGTAAGACTGTAATGTTAAGTCCAATTTGTACAGGTCTCTCCACAGCTGGACAGTAGTGAAAGCAGCATGTGCCTTATTATTATCTCAAGATGTATTCCCTAAATTTGTAAAATCAGGAATTTCTGAAAAAAAAAAAAAAAATCATGTTTTGTCTTACATTGACAGCTTGTCTCACACAAGCATTTCTACAGGTTTCTGCATTGCAGGTTTTTTTAGATTACAGAACAGAAGACAAATTATCTAACAATGTAAGGATTCCGCTAGAAATAATAAATAATTGAACCCTGTAAGACATTTAGCTCGGCTCGGTCTCACTGGATAGTAACTGATCTTGATTGTGTTTGCGTACAAGCATGTGACAGATCTTGTGCATATTCTTACACAAAATCCAAAAATGTAGAGATAGACAAATTCTAGAATTGTTCTGGGGAAATATTATATTTGGAGATACCTTCAAGACAATACGTCACATTGCTTGTAGCAGTAATGTGTCAATGTTGTAATAGAAGTACATTACACCCAATAATGTTTGGCTAGCTAGCTTTTTAAAATCTCCATTCCATCGTGTTACAATATTAACCACATTCACCATATTGCAGGTTCTCACACCCCCTTCTGCCTTTTCTTGCTGGCCTCTTTGCATTATTTTGTCTGCCTTTGGGAGTGGATTATTTCCAGGTCAATGGGTATTACTTTCACTGTAATTTCTAATTATATATATATATATATACACACACACACACACACACACACAAAATATATATACATACATACATACATACATACATACATACACACACAAAATATATATACATACATACACACACACACACAAAATATATATACATACATACACACAAAATATATATACATACACACACACACACACACATACATACATACATACATACATACATACACACAAAATATATATACATACATACACACACACACACACAAAATATATATACATACACACACACAAACACACAAAATATATATACATACATACATACAAAATATATATACATACATACATACAAAATATATATACATACATACATACATACACACACACAAAATATATATACATACATACATACATACATACACACACACAAAATATATATACATACATACACACACACACACACACACACAAAATATATATACATACATACACACACACACACACACACACAAAATATATATACATACATACACACACACACACTATATATATATACATACACACACACACACTATATATATACATACACACACACACACTATATATATATATATATATATATATATATATATATATATATACATATATACATACATACATACATACATACATACATACACACACACACACACACACACACACACACAATATATATATATACATACACACACACACACACACACACACACACGGAGGAGGGAAAGACAGACACTTTAACGTAACGTCACATCCGGTCACAGTGTTTTTTTTAAACTTTTTTTTTCGGAAAAAAAAAGTTCAGCAGCGCAATGCTGTCAGTGCACTGTATGCTGAGGGTAATAATGCGGACAGTGCACTGTCTGATGATGCTCCGCCAAAGATGTGGCTGCCAAGGGGCGGTGACCGAAACGTCAGACATCTCATGACCAGCTTTAACCAGGGCTCCGCCCATCAGCACCGGATGCACGCCTGCTGGATGGTCACGTGACTGTCCTCTCATTTCTCGTCATTGGTGCAGGTGTGTTAATAGTGTTATTGCAGATCAGAGGCGTCACTAGGGTTGGTGTCACCCGGTGCGGTAACTCATGGTGTCACCCCCCTGGATTTCCTAAAATACCATAATAAACAGATTCCTTTGTAATGCCAGTCAGATGGCCCATTAAATATGCCACATACAGGAGCCCCACAAATTATGTCACACACAGGAGCCCATTAACTATGCCACACACACAGGAGCCCTATAAATTATGCCACACCAGAGCCCCATTACTTATGCCTCACCTTGGAGCCCAATTAACTATGCCACACACACACAGACGCCCCTTAATTAAGCCACACATAAGCGCCCCATAATTATGCCACACAAAAGAGCTCATAATTATGCCACACAAAAGAGCCCCTTAATTATACCACACAAAAGAGCCCCTTAATTATGCCACACAAAAGAGCCCCTTAATTATGCCACACAAAAGAGCCCCTTAATTATGCCACACATGGGGCCCAATAAATATTCCACATGGGACCGCCATTAATTATTCGACACACAGGAGCCCCACGAGGTGACAATTGTACAATTCTAAAACAATACATATCTATACACACAGACATCTCTCTCTCTCTCTATAACTAGTTGCATTTATACTTATTGAATTAATTTTTTAATATTATATTCAACTATTTTCATATAGTTAACCCCTCAACATGCCAGAATTTTGCCATTCAATATTGCAGCATTTAACCCCTCAATATTGCAGAATTTTGCCATTCAATATTGCAGCATTTAACCCCTCAATATGCCATAATTTTGCCATTCAATATTCCAGCATTTAACTCCTCAATATGCCATTATTTTGCCATTCAATATTCCAGCATTTAACCCCTAAATATGCCAGAATTTTGTCACTCAATATATGACAGCATTTAACCCCTCAATATGCCAGGATTTTGCTTGTTATTCCATCCTCCTCCCCCCTTCCCCAGTACTCACCTTATTTGCTGCTCCGTGTCCCGGCAGACTTCCCTCTTGCATGGAGGAGGGAAACAAAGCCACCGGATGTGACGTAATGTCACATCCGGTGGCACTGACATTTTAAAAAAAAAAATTTTTTCTGGCAGATGAATCTAGCGGATGCGGCTGTCAGAAAAAAAAAAAAAAGAGTTTAGCAGCACAATGTGGGGGGGGGGGGGGGGGGGAGATATGCGGAGAGATTCCGGCAGCCCGAGTCTCACCCCCGCTGTGTGTGTCACCCGGTGCACCCCCCTCGGGACGCCACTCTATATACATATACACATACACACACACACACACATTTAATATATATTTCACACACATATAATATAATATATACACATACATACATACATACACACACATATACATACACCGTTATATAGACACACAAACACACGTTCCCCCTGCTCCCCCACTCCTTTCTACAATAAAAGAAGTTGAATCATGGATCACATAGCATTTTACTGAAAATTCAAACTGTATCCTGGAATGGAAAAATAAAATATTGAACTACATTTTCCATTTACACATTCTGCATGACATAATTCCTTTAAGCTGGGCACGCAATGTTATTTATGCACGATGGCAAATCTTATGATGTGACTCACAGGTGGGATATATTGATGTTCATGATGGATCTTCACCATGCGTTCCTATTTACTTTCTATTAAAATGCATTAAAACAGTCATGGTTTCTATGTTTTCTCCATCAGTTTGCGGTGAAGGAGATAATAAATGCCAGCTTTGCTTTTAACATGACAATAGGGTTTTATTTAATGTTTTTGGGTTTGGGAAAACTGCATTATTAAATGGAGAATTTGCCAAAGAAATAATTTCCTGGGAACGTGTCCTCCTACTGCTGCTTTCCATCTGTTATCATTGTGAGTCTCATTTAATGATCTATCATTGTGCACATTTGAAAGGGTACAATGGGGGAAGTATATTATACTTCCTGTGCCAAAGACAATGTGTAGCTAAAAGGATGATTTGTTGGGGGGGGGGAAAAAGTGCAAGTTAACTTGTTAATTGTTGACACACATACAAGCATTTTTGGATCTGATGTTCCGAATCCAGATATTTTATATGATGATCTGGTTATAGGAAATGGTTAAAAAAAATCTTCATCTTCTTTTCGAATATTTTTTTGTGGTTACTCAGTCCTTGTATTATTAATCATCTTTAAACCAAGCTGTTGGAAGTGGCTAATTAAACATCTTGAATTTCATCTGCTAAGATTAAAACACACCAGTCTATAGAAGTAAAACACTTCTAGTGCTCATTGAGAGGAGTATCTCACCAAGCTTGTCACAGGTTAAAATCAAATACACAAAGAAACTGAAGAGTCCTCTTCACAAACCGCAGAACTTTGTACTGTACAACCTGAAGGGTTGTAAACTATAGATGACCAAATTTGTGAAGTAAAGAGTGTTAGGTACACCTGCTATGGTTGTTATTTTACTATATAGCATTTATGCATAATAGTAAGTTTTTTGTAAAGAGTGCTCTGAAGAAGAGGTTTGTATTCATGAATAAACATATACAAATGTGGGTCTAGGAGCGAAGACCGTTCCTTTTAAAAAGATGCCCCTGGTTAAATTTATTATGGATGATTTAAAAAAGCCGAAAATAATCCAATCATCATCTATGGCCGTATACTCATTTCTAAGGTTGTAGACCATGCTAAAGCTCAGGTTGGGGGCTTTACATTACTGATTTTATGAGGTTATATGGGCTTTTAGATAAAATAGGGCTGCACAAAAGCCCCTGTGGAGCCAATCTAACACCCTTGGACAATAATCTAGTAGTTTCCAGCACTTGCTGAACTAAAATTTCTATTATCCTAAGTCAGCTTGATCCCAAGTATTAGATGACATTAGTTCATAACCACTGTGTTACATTCATATTTTTGCTTTGAACATATACTTCCTTAGTGTATTATCATTTTTCTGATCCTTCATGATTCCAGATCGCATACTATTGTATATATTCGACTGTTGTTGCAATTATGGAATGAAGGTCTCAAGATGGTGCAGTGCGCAGTTCTGTTATCCATAGCCCTAGTCAACAACTGTCTGGAGTTTTAACATTCCCTTGTGTGAAACAAAAAATATCAGAGGATACAGAAAGAACTCCTGAGCATTAATCCCACTGTTTCAGTATGGAGCTTTATAGTTATTAGAGTTAAGTGGACACCTGGATGTTCGGGTTCGGCCGAACTTCGAAAAAATGTCCGTGCTCCGGACCTACCAAATAACGCTGAAGGTTCTGTCGCGTACTAGCACCTGAGGAAGGTGTTTCACTTGTGCGTGTAGCTGGCACAGATCGACCACATCCCCTACTTGCAACAGGAGCTCCACCAACACCAGCAGCACCACGACCAGGGCCACGTCCCTTATTTGACGCTCTCCTCATTCTTTGCGGTCCCCCACCAAAGTAACAGATGGTTCATGTCAGGCGACAATGTAACCGCCAATAGTCAACAATTTTTATTTCTATTTTTTGTTTATTGGACTGCAAGAAATGCACCGCAAGACGTAAATGTACTCTTTAGCACCCAAAACAATTGGAATTTTTCAAAGTGCGCTATAAGCACAGTATTTGACGGTTCTATTTAACTCTCAGATATGAAGTGCACCGCAAGACGTAAATGTACTCTTTAGCACCCAAAACTATTAGAATTTTTCAAAGTGCGCTGTAAGCACAGTATTTGACGCTCAGATATGAAGTGCAGGACGCAAATGTAATATTTAACAACAAAAAATTGCAGTATTTAAAAATGCCTAGATGTTGCCAACTGAGCTAACAGCACAGGATTAAAGTCATGTGCCTGGCACACATGCAGTTGCAAGTGCACTGCACTCTCTGTGGCACTGGGCTCAGGGTACGGTACAAATATCTAGTATTGCACCCACTAAAATAATCACTGTAATTTGAATAATCGCTGTAGTTTGCAGATTCAAAACCAGAATTTTTGCCCCTCACAGCTGCAGCATCCTCTCCCTACACTAAGAAGAGCTCATGTGATGTGCGTGTACGTGACTCCAGCTTATATATAGAGGCTGGGTCACATGCTGCACTGGCCAATCACAGCCATGCCATTAGTAGGCATGGCTGTGATGGCTTCTAAGGCCAAACGAGTCAAACGCTTGTTGATTGGCTGCCCTGCAGCCTTTTAAAATGCGCCATTAAATCGCCGAACTCCAACCCGAACATACAGTGAAATGTCCATGTTCGGGTCCGGGGTCCAAAAACCGTAATGTTCGGTACGAACCCGAACAGTGCGGTTTGGGTTCGCTCAACACTAATAGTTATACAAAGCCTTGTTTTCACATTAATATACCACTTATATTTTATACATAGAGACAACAAATGATTTTGACAGATAACATGACCTAGAGCAGAGGAGTCCAAGTTTTTTCGGAAGTGGCCCACAGATAGGGTTGCCAACTTTTCTACAAAAAAATACTGGGCATGCTACTGCCTCCATAGACTTAACATTGGCAGCAAGACAATTTTTTTACCGGCTTTCTGGTAAAATACTGGCCAGGTGGCAACCCTAGCCACAGAATTACAAATACATGTGTGTGTTGGCCCTCATTAATTTTTCTTATTTACAGTAATGGTTGAGAATAGCTTGTTAGCCATAGAAAAAAAAAAGTTTGCTTATTTAGCAGTGGTACACAAGCAGTTCAAAATAAGTTTTAAATTTAACGTTATTAACACAAAAAACTTTTGCCCGAATATAAAGCAAGTACTTTTTTTAAAAACATTTTTTTTAGAGCAATACAAGGCTGAGATCCAGATTTCCCGCAGAGCTGGCGCATCTTGTCTTGGGGTCACGTGACAATTCATGAAATCAAAGCATTGGGGGTTATGTGACCTCACGGCAATGAGACTTCTTACACTCAGGCTGTGCGAGGCAGCTGAAGAGGATGTCTATGTGTCTGGACAGCAAAGAGACATCCCCACAATACTCCAGGTATTTTAAGTCCTGTAGGGGCATGGCAAGTCCTAGAGGGTGCAGTGGCAAGTTCTAGTTATGCAGGCTCAAATCCTATGAGTGCTTTGAATATAATGTGGGTGCTACAATGTGGTGTTGTGTCAATTTATGTAAGTGCAATGGCAAGTGATGGGGAGGTAAAAGGAAGGAAATACAATAAATACATTTGATTCAATAACATGTTTATCAAAAATGAAAAGTTTCAATGATGCAATAGTTACTAGCAAAAAAAATTCTATGGGGTTGCCTTAGATTTAGGCCTTTTCTTTTTTTCACCTCATTAATATTGTTTGGAGTAGGAGGGGTCTCCTCATGATTAGGGCTGCTTTAGATTTGAGAAAAACTGTAATCCTCAAATAATGTCTCTCTCAACTTATCTTAGAATAAACAATGACAAAAACTTTATGCATAAAGAGAGTTTCTAGACCAAAGTTCTAAGTAGTCAGCTTGGACAAGCTTTTTGGTTTCAAGATGGACTATAAGACTTCAAGCAATTTTTTTTTATTTTTTTTAACAGTTGCGGCGCGTATTATGGTTTTTTATTTGCCCATTTTTGGGGCTGAAGAAAGAAAAAAGAAGAAAGAAAATGGATTATTTTTTACCCGTGGATTATTTTAATTGTTTGCGCTCGCTTTTTTTTTTGTGGCGCGTATTATGGTTTTTTATTTGGCCTTTTTTGGGGCTAAAGAAAAAAAAGAAGACATCAAATGGTAAGTATGAAATTGTTTTTTTTTTACAGGTTAGTTTATTTCCCACCCCCCTCACTATTATTAGGGGGAGGGGGGGGAGGTTAGGAATTTTTTTACGGGGGGGGGGGGAGTGACTAGGGGCTGGAAACCCCCTAGTTACTTTATTTGTGGTCCCCACCCATCACTCATGGGTGGGGACCGGGGAGGGGACACTAGGTCCCCCCCTCATTATTATTTTATGGTCCCCACCCACCGGCAATGGGTGGGGACCGGGGGGACATTAGGTCCCCCCTAACACTTTTTTTCTGAGTTTGGCCGAACCCGCCGAACCCAAACATCCAGGTGTCTGCTCAACTACCTGTCACTTTACCAGTCCCAGGATTGTTTATTTAGTTTAACCAATATGGGTTTTATGTGTCCTTACCAGCCTGTTTTGCTTGCTTAGAAGCATAGGAAGTCATGACATTGGCCAAGCATAGTTGGAAGATGATGCCCTGCTGTAGATCACAAAACAAATGTATAGGTAATATTATAATTCTTCTGTACAATGAACATTGGTTTCCAACCTATTTCAGTAAATAACATATGATGAGCAGTTATATTGCAGTTGAAATTGTGATTGCAGTCATAACAGTATGTTTATAGTTATTACTTTAGAAGTTGAGAAAATTGACTAACTTAGCGATTCTAGAGCAGTCAAAATAAAATTGTGACTGCAATTTCCTAGCTAGTTGGCTGCCTTCCACTTCAGATGTTCAGAGAGCTGTGACTGTTGCAGCTGTGACAGTTAATATAGTTGTCACATTTTCATGTTATTAAGCAAAACTAGTAAAGTGTTTTCCTCGATGGTTCCACTGTTCCCAGCCATATTTTTTTTTTAAATGCAGTGTCACGCTACCCACCGTGACTCTTACCCCTGGGGGGCACAGGGGGCCAGCAGCTTGCCAAGTGAGTGCGGACCTTGTCTGTTGCAGAAGCCAGAAGCTCCTAGGAGAGCTATAATCATTGGCCCCTGCACAGACTGTCCTATACCCCACTACTGCTCTCTCCGTCTAACTGGAGTACAGCAGGAATCACCCTGGAGCTATACAGCGCATTGCAGGTGCGCCCCTGCCCGCTAGAGACACCTGGGAGAAGGGTAGGCGCTCTCCCCATTGGCTGTTTCAAACAGCCCGCCTACCAGCTATAGCTACCAGATATTCTGGCACCAAATTCAATTATCCTTTGTGTATGTGCAGGGCCGGTGCAAGGATTTTCATCTACACAGGCGAAGGTGCATTTTGGTGCCCCCCTGCTCTGATCCGCCACGCCTCCCACACCATTAAGCCTCCTTACATTATATATATATATATATATATATATATATATATATATATATATATATATGAATAATGTATAGTGTAGAAAATAAATACATCTAAATATTCAACTCGCATGCTCTAAATGTGTCACACATTGAAATCCTTAAACACAAAGACACCCTTGCAGTCACACACAGAGACACCCTTACCACTTACACACACACAGTTACACCAATTCACACATAACCTGAGACACACTATTTTGCCACTCAATATGCCAGTATTTAGCCCAGGGGTCCTCAAACTTTTTAAACAGGGGGCCAGTTCACTGTCCCTCAGACCGTTGGAGGGCCGGACTATAAAAAAACAAAAACTATGAACAAATTCCTATGCACACTGCATATATCTTATTTTGCAGTGAAGAAACAAAACGGGAACAAATACAATATTTAAAATGAAGTAAAGTTAAATCAACAAACCAGTATTTCAATGGGAATATTATGCCAGTCAGAGCCCAGTAATATTTTGCCAGTCAGATGCACAGGAATATTATGCCAGTCAGAGCCCAGGAATATTGTGCCAGTCAGATGCCCAGGAACATTTTGCCAGTCAGAGCCCAGTAATATTATGGCAGTCAGAGCCCAGGAATAGTGTGCCAGTCAGATGCCCAGGAATATTATGCCATTGAGATGCCCAGGAATATTATGCCAGTCAGATGCCCAGAAATATTGTGCCATTCAGATGCCCAGGAATATTATGCCAGTCAGATGCCCAGTAATATTATGCCAGTCAGATGCCCAGTAATATTATGCCAGTCAGAGCCCAGGAATAGTGTGCCAGTCAGATGCCCAGGAATATTATGCCATTGAGATGCCCAGGAATATTATGCCAGTCAGATGCCCAGGAATATTATACCAGTCAGATGCCCAGGAATATTGTGCCATTCAGATGCCCAGGAATATTATGCCAGTCAGATGCCCAGGAATAGTATGCCAGTCAGATGCCCAGGAATATTGTGCCATTCAGATGCCCAGGAATATTATGCCAGTCAGATGCCCAGGAATATTATGCCAGTCAGATGCCCTGGAATATTATGCCAGTCAGAGCCCAGGAATAGTGTGCCAGTCAGATGCCCAGGAATATTATGCCATTCAGATGCCCAGAAATATTATGCCAGTCAGATGCCCAGGAATATTATGCCAGTCAGATGCCCAGGAATATTATGCCAGTCAGATGCCCAGGAATATTATGCCAGTCAGAGCCCAGGAATATTATGCCAGTCAGATGCTCGTTATACCTCCCTCCTCCCCCCTTACCCAGACCCCAGTACTTACCTCCATGCTGCTGTTCAGGTCCGTGGCTGAGAGGGAAGCGTTGTGATCTCCCCTCCAGCCGCGCGGATCAATAAAGTGTTTTGAAAAAAAAAGTTTCAACACACTTTATTGAATGCGCGTGGCCTGATGGGAGCGCACAGCGCTTCCCTCTCAGCCAAGGACCTGAACAGCAGCATGGAGGCAAGTAAACGGGCCTGGGGGAGCGGGCGATTTTCCTGCCCCCCCATTGGGGCGCCCTAAGGCAGCCGCCTGTGCTGCCTTACGGTAGCGCCGGCCCTGTGTATGTGTGAACTGGTCCTGTTTCCATTCACTATTCTATGTTAAACTTTAATCCTGTTAGGGTTATTTGGTTCAAGTTATGTTATCAAGATGTGTTACTGTATATTTATATATATATATATATATATATATATATATATATATATATATAATATATGTCCTGTGTTTTGAATCTATAAACAGTTCTTTTGATTTTACCCAACACAACCGGTCTCGTCCGCTATGTTGGGAAAGTGCTAGCAGGGAACCAGTGATTATAGCCCCGTTTGGCTATTTGCGATTTACTGGACCTGAGGAGAGATTTTGTGGAACTGATTCTGGTAGAAGCTACCCATCTAGTAGCCCTCCCGTGACATGCAGGTTTTTTTTATAACAAAAAAAAATTTAGTTCTTAAACTTGTCTTTAAAGGATTACTATGGGGGCAAGGTTAGAACAAAAATAAATAAATAAAAACAATTACTACATATTTCTAAGTTCTGAGGAACTAGATTGATATGCATAAGACGTAAGTCTAATAGATCAAGTGACTCCCAGCAATTGGACAGCTAAAATAGTTTATCTGCACACGTCCACACTTTTTTTTGGTTACAAGTACATTTCTCAGTAATACATATATTTAAAAAAATGGATTTCTCTAGTAGGCGTTGCAATTTGGTATCCCTTTTGTAATGAAAACATTAAACCAAAACCCCAATATTTCCCAATTGATCTATTGCGTAAAAAAAAAAAAAAAAAAGTCTTTCCTAGGTTACTTCTGTTTGTATAGGCATGTGCCCATTCACGGTCATATGTAAAAATGAACTTGTCTTTACTAGTGTATTACACTTGGGCATGGTAAAACAGAGTCTATATTGATGTATTTTACAGAAGACTATCCCATGCTTACCAAACCTACTGTACTTTGTATTATGAGGGAAGGAAAGCAGTATTGCTTCTATTATTGAGCATCAAGATATTGGGGCGGCTCAATACATATACGTATAATAAAAAGCTGAACATTAAAGTCACTTCTACGCAGTAGAATGCATTATCATACGTACCAACTTTTAACTCACTAGCCCCAGGACAAAAATTGGAGGAGCACACAGCACTGAGCTCCAGGCTACCAGGCACAGATAGCGGGTGTCTGGGGCGCCTTTCTTTGCTTTTAGGCTGTGTATGTCCCATACAGTTTAAATGCAGTGCTGCCTGTGGACAATGCAATTCACTGTGCATAGACAATATAAATAGGGTTGCCACCTGGCTGGTATTTTACCGGCAGGCCGGTAAAAAATTGGCTTGAGGCCAATGTTAAGTCTATGGAGGGAGTAGCATGGCTGGTATTATTCTGAAGAAAAGTGGCAACCCTAAATTTGAATGCTGGGACAGGACCCCCCCAAACAAAAAAGTTCCAGTGTCAGCACTATTGATGTGATATACTACCCCCCCCCCCCCAAATATTAGTAAAGCATCATATTGGAGGAAGGTATTTCGTTTAATTTTTTATTTGTTTATTACATACTTTATAGGGCTTTTAAACTTTTTTGTATCTGAGCAACAGTTAGGGTTGCCACCTTTTCTTCAGAAAAATACCGGCCTTGGTACTGTCTCCATAGACTTAACATTGGTCTGAAGCAACCATAGCAAAAGTGGATATGAAAACAATATATTTAAATAGACAAAATCGATAAAGCTATTTGAAAGTTCTTTAACAAAAAAAATAAATTAAAAATTGGATGCAACCAGTCATTCACATTTCAGGAATAGCATTTGTGTATCTCCTCGAACTCTTGTCACAACAATAATAAGAATAATAAACAATACCAAGATAAAAAGCAAAATGGCACTCATCACATGCAGGGGCGGATCCAGAGTCTGATCTCGGGAGGGGCACATGTCCGTCTGTCTTATCCTCTCTCCCATGTCCGTCTGTCTTATCCTCTCTCCCATGTCCGTCTGTCTTTTCCTCTCTCTCATGTGCTTCTGTCACGCTCCTCTCCCTTCCCATGTCTGTCGCACTCCTCTCACTCCCAGTGTCCCTCTAGCTCTCTTCCTTCCATGCCCGTTTCTCTCCTCTTCCTTCCCATGTCCGTCTATGTATCCTCTTCTTTCCCATGTCCATCTGTCTCTTCTCTCATTTCCCATCTCTCTGTCTCTCCTCTCCCATCCCATGTCTGTCTGTCTCTCCTCTACCATCCCATTTATGTCTCTCTCTTCTCCCTTCCTATTTATGTCTCTCTCCTCTCCCTTCCCATGTCTGTTTGTCTCCTCTCCCCTTCCCATATCTGTCTGTCTCTCCTCTGCCATCCCATATTTGTCTGTCTCTCCTCTGCGAACCCATGTCTGTCTGTCTCTCCTCTACCATCCCATTTATGTCTCTCTCTTCTCTCTTCCCATGTATGGCTCTCTCAGCCAATTTGCCCAATAATATGCCAGTGTTAGTTGCCATTTAATATGCCCCAGCCAATTTGCCCAATAATATTCCAGTGTTATTTGCCATTTAATATGCCCCAGCCAATTTGCCCAATAATATTCCAGTGTTATTTGCCATTTAATATGCCCCTACCAATTTTCCCAAATATGCGCCAGTGTTATTTGCCATTTAATATGCCCCTGCCAATTTGCTCAATAATATGCCTGTGTTAGTTGCCATTTAATATGCCCCAACCAATTTGTCCAATAATATTCCAGTGTTATTTGCCATTTAATATGCCCCTGCCAATTTTCCCAGTAATATGCCAGTGTTATTTGCCATTTAATATGCCCCTGCCAATTTGCCCAGTAATATGCCAGTGTTATTTGCCATTTTATATGCCCCAGCCAATTTGCCCAGTAATATGCCAGTTATTTGCCATTTAATATCCCCTGCCAATTTGCCCAGTAATATGCCAGTTATTTGCCATTTTATATGCCCCAGCCAATTTGCCCAGTAATATGCCAGTTATTTGCCATTTAATATCCCCAGCCAATTTGCCCAGTAATATGCCAGTTATTTGCCATTTAATATCCCTAGCCAATTTGCCCAGTAATATGCCAGTTATTTGCCATTTAATATCCCCTGCCAATTTGCCCAGTAATATGCCAGTTATTTGCCATTTTATATGCCCCAGCCAATTTGCCCAGTAATATGCCAGTTATTTGCCATTTAATATCCCCAGCCAATTTGCCCAGTAATATGCCAGTTATTTGCCATTTAATATCCCTAGCCAATTTGCCCAGTAATATGCCAGTTATTTGCCATTTAATATCCCCTGCCAATTTGCCCAGTAATATGCCAGTTATTTGCCATTTAATATCCCTAGCCAATTTGCCCAGTAATATGCCAGTTATTTGCCATTTAATATCCCCTGCCAATTTGCCCAGTAATATGCCAGTTATTTGCCATTTAATATCCCCAGCCAATTTGCCCAGTAATATGCCAGTGTTTCCTATCATTAATAAGCCCCTCTTTCCCCAGTACATTCCCCCCATCTCCCCAGCACTTACCTTTCCCTGGTGGCTAGTGGCAGGCAGCATGGTCTTCTCCATGCTGCCTGTTCGTCTCACAGATGGTTGTGCCGACAGGTCACGTGACCCGGCGCGCGTATGACGTCAGCGCGCCGGTCACGTGACCTGTCGGCACTTCCGTGTCGGCACACTGCACGGGGAGCCGAACAGGCAGAACAGAGGTTTCTCTGTGTTGCCTGTTCGGCTTCCCGTGCAGCCTGCCGGCAGGCAGAGAAGGTGAGGGGGATCTTCCGATCCCTTCTCACCTCAGTCTCTGCCTGCAAGCGCGTTTTTTTTTTCTCTCTTCTCGGGGGGGGGCAATTGCCCCGTTGCCCCCCCCCTGGATCCGCCACTGATCACATGGTGGAAATGAATACTCCAGGCAGAGCCACCATTAGGGGGTACGGACCAGCCCTAAAAACCCCAAAAAACAAACAACAACACAAAAAGCGTGTCGACAAAAAAGATTAAAGATCTCCCCTCACCAGCATCTCTGCGCAAGAAGACATCCTTCTATGCTGACTCTTGCGATTGTCTAAGCGCCATGGTCACGTGTCCTTCTGTTGTTCAATCGGATAAACGAACGGGGAACAGGAGAGAGGCAGCATGATGCAATGCGGGTAATGGGGCATGTCCTGGGGGGCAGCAGTAAATCCTGGATGTGCAATGTGGGTGATTGGGAATGTCCTGGGGCGCATTTATTTATTTTTCTTTGTAAATCAATGTTTATTGAAGATTTTTGTAACTTTTTTTAGGTATGGGGGTGGGTGTGAAATTCCAGAACACAGATGCTGGGGCGCATTTAAATCACTGGCATGATATACAAATACGTGGATAAAATTACTTTGGGAGGGGGAAGAAATATTTTTCAGTAAGGAGCCCTGACATTTTAAGAGGATAAAAAGATAGCAGAGCAATCCTTTTTTCCCCCAGTCTTTGAAATCACTTGTCCACTGCGGTTTGTTTTACTAAACTAGAAAAAATTTAGACACAAGTTTGCAAGAATGCCTGAATGAATAAACATATTGAAACCATTCAGAGGAGACGCACTGCTCACAGTCATTTCAGATACAACATTAGCTCTTTTCAAGCTTAAAAGGAAATTACTAATTTTCTCATTAGTACCCTTATACGTTGCTATAACACACACAATATTATTATCAGGCACATATTGACCTATATTGATATAAACTAGGCGATATAAAATAGAATAGTAAACCGATCACCTTGATTGAATTTGCCTCTGTCCTCAAAAACTCTAAGACTGGCCTTCCTCTGTCCGATTACAAAAAGCACAGGGACATACTTGCACCCCATTTCCTGCAGACCTTTAACGCAATTCTGACTGGTGCACAACTTCACCCACACACATTAACCGCCACCATTTATTTGATCCCAAAGGATCGTCCCATTTCCCTGCTTAATGCAGATGTCAAGCTCTTTTCTAAAATAATTGCATCCTGAATAAACCGTTTTTTTGCCACATCTGATTCACTCGGACCAGTCAGGCTTTGTCCCAGGGCAGGAGTCCAGGGATTGCACCATCCGAGCTTTAAACCTGGTTCACAACACACACACACACTTCGGGCATCCACACTGTCCTGCTGTCAAAAGATGCTGAGAAGGCCTTTGACAGACTGGACTGATCTTGCTGGAAACCTTGATAACCATTGGATTTGGCCCTAACATGCTTGGATGTATTGCCTCCCTGTACTCCTGCCCCTCTACTAGAGTCTGGGTGAATGGAGCCCTTTCCACCTCTTTTCAGATTCGGAATGGTATGAGACAGGGTTGCCCCTTATCACACCTACTGTTTGTGATTTCCTTAGAACCAATTTTATAATTTATAAGACAGAATCTGGACATTACAGATCTGGAGATCAACGCCACGTAGCACAAAGTTCTGGGCTACACGGACAATCTCCTATTTGTGCTTACAAACCCACATATCTCACTGCCCAACTTACTGCTAGAATTCCACACCTACGGTATACTAACTAATTTAAAAATCAACTATTCTAAATCAGAGCTCCTAAATGTTAAAAAGCCCCAGGTGGTAGCTGCTTCCCTGTCTCGGTCCTTTCCATTTCATTGGAACACTGATAAGATTAAGTACCTAGGGATCTGGCTCTCTAAAGACCTGTCCCAAAATAATTTTCTGCAGTACATTACAACGTGACCTCCACGCATGGTCCCCTCAACACATCTCCTGGGTAGGTAGGGTGAATGCTGTGAAAATGAATGCCCTCCCCAGACTATTGTACTTATTTCAAACAATAACCATAAAAAGTTCCTTCTGGCCTTTTTCTCATCCATGCGCACATCCATCATACAGTTCGTGTGGGAACAGAAAACTCCCAGAATTAAATTGGATCTCTTGACCCATCCCAAGCTTCACGGTGGTCTGGGTTTGCCCTGTCTCCGTTCCTATTACAAAGCTGCACACTTATTACGCATCCTTGAATGGATTTACAACCCCCCACACAAACTATGGATCCCCTTAGAGGGAAATACTTCTGTTGTCCCACTGGGAATCTTGCCCTGGATTTCACTGCAACAGGCCAAACACGTAGCAACACACAATCCATTTACCTTGGCTAACCTCACCATCCTGCATACATTGTATCACGCACACACCCTCACCTCGTACCCCTTACCTGGAATGGTTTCCGGACCCTTCTTGACCTCGAAGGGGGACACCCTTGGTATACTGTCCGATTATATAAAGGGGGACAAGCCTAGATCATTGCGGACATTGATCCGTGACAGAACTCACCCGTGAAAGAACCACCACACCTCGCAACCGAATGAGGTCTACAAAAAAAATCCATAATCAAACACCTGTTAGATGCTTGCCACCTGGTAAGGGTTACAGTGGATACAGGAGATAGCACCCCCTGCTCTATGCTCAAAAAACCTCAACCCTGAGATTCCCCTTCCCATTCTCCCCACTTTGTTTTTGTACCTTTCCCATTCCTTCCTCATTTACATAAAAAAAAAAAAACCCCAAAAAATAAAACATTTATATACAAAAAAAAATAAAAAAAAAAAAATAGTATAGTAAATTCAGATAGACAATTACCTCTTCAACACCCTCAATAAAACTGAAGGAAAACAGCACCAAGAGATACAGTGGAGGCTAGTAAACTATATAAGAATTAAACGGTTACCATTCTTATTTTCATAAATATTAAATACTCAAAGAATGACGGTTTATATCCTGCAAATAATTTAAATTTACAATTTGCACAGACCTGAAGAATATGACCACACTTCATAAATAAGTTGCAAGTTATAAATTACATATTTTACAGAGTCTAAATTAGTTAGAAAGTTAAATTCTTAAACATTTCTGCCTCAAACACCTATAATTCCATTAAAACAAATGCTCCTACCAACAACACTTTAACAACTAACATCTGTGCCTTGTAATTGATTCAATAAATCTACATTCAGCCCAACATTCATTAAACCACATGCATCAAGAAAGTTCTGTTTTCAAAGCCACACACGTACAAATACTTTTACAAAACAACAAATAAATCATAGCCTTAAGTTATCAACTTGGATGTGTGGATGAAAAGCATCAATATAATTAATAATTCTCTTACTCTGTCCAAGCAGATCCATGAGAGGGAATATAGATCATTTTGCATCAGAACAAATAGGAAGAAATCTACCCCTGGATTTGACTCAGTTTTTGTGGAAAAAAAAACAAAACAAATGCACTCACAAACCCCCCTTCTCCACAGCCACATGGATAACTGTGGGGACATATTTAAAAATACACTATTTTTTTCTACTTTAAGGACAAACTGTAGAAAAAATGAAGTTGTGTGGCATTTTATGTAGCAATGCTTTAATTAAGGAATCCAAATAAAGTACCTTTATTACACCATCTTTGCCCTTTATAGCCCCCCCAGGAGGCAGACATTTTGTTTAGAATCTTTGGTCAGATCTTTCATCTGACCCAAGATTCTAAACAAGATGTCTGCCCCCTGAGGGAACAATATCTAGTAAAGAAAGCTCAATAAGTTACTTTAAATGTATTATTTCATTAAATACTTTCTTTCTAAATCATTTATACTTGATACAATCTTTCAGTTAAACATAAAACTATTTTTTTAGTCCTGCAACATCTGGAGGGCCACAGTTTCCCCATCCCTGGCTTAGACGATATCACAGAAATAGAAAAAGCAAACATTCCCATATTAGAATTTATTGTATTTCATTGTACGGACATCTTTTTTTTGTTTGTGGAATAGTAATTCGGATTGTTTGAGTGTTTTCAGCAGTTATCAGGGGATACCATAGCTGGAAAGCAATAGGAAGGTGTGCACTCCACGCTCCGGGATGGTGAAGATAAGGTGCTTTATTATCATAAAAATTGTAGATACAAACAAGGTGAATAACATCCACGGACTGGTAAGTCAAAAAGCAGGGGGAGGACCACCTGATGCGTTTCGTGTGTTGCCACGCTTGGTCATAGGTCTGCATGGTAGAAAATAAACTGGAGTTGACTTGGTCTGTGTAAGTGGGGTCTGTTCCCTAGAAAGTGAACTGTGGGGAACTAGTAAAAGCAAAACAAATTGCTCATAGTCAAGTTAAAAAGTTTGCAACTTGTCCATTATTCTAACTCACACTTTACCTTTTGAATAAAATGCATATTCATTAAATAAAAATGAATGATGTATTTAACAGGCTCGAAAAACCATCATCCAGTGAGCTGCATAAGCGAGACTACTTTCTTTTGTTGCGATTGTCCTCATATAATTGACTTCTTGTATTGCTTTGCCATACATATTTTGGGTTTGCTTGTACTTTTACATTTGCTCCATGTTAAATTTTTCTCCACTCTTTATTTTTATCTGTCTCTTAATAGCAAAGAAAATAAAATAATTCAATAAACAAACATAAGAAGAAGAAAAAAGCAGAACTGATTAGGTATTTTTGTATTGCAATACATCAATACAGAGGCTGAAAATTAACAATGCTGCTTACATCATGTTGGTCAGAGTTAAACAGAGAATCTCTGAGGAGCGATTTATATCAGTGTTGTCATTCATCCATGATTCTTTTTCCTCTGCGGATATAACTCATGGCATCCATCACAAATAATAATTTATCTGCATTTAAAAATAATCCACTATCCACTGAAACAAAAAGAAGTTGAATGGCCTAGCATTCAATGCGTACTACCAATTCCATTGGCATCTGTACAACCCAATCATTGGTAGAAACACTAAAATGTACACACCACTACACAATGGTAAGACTGCGGAAGGAAATGGTCAGGTTTCGGGTTATCGCCGAAAATGATGGCAGAAGTTAGTAAACAGCAAAGGGGAGAAGTGGATGAATGGAAGGAAGAGATGCAGTTGAGAGAATGGACCACTGGATTAAGAGGAGCCCAGTGGAGGACTAGTCAGAAGTATAAACAAAGAGGAGGATGATGAGTAAAACAAGACATTTGAAAGCGATCATTTAAAATAATGAACAAAAAAGCAGCAAGTGGTTTAAATATAAAAAAAATAAATAAATCAAAGTGTCATTATTTGTAGGAAAGTTACAAAGATCCGCTGCTTGGTTATTTCACCAAGTATATGTTATGATAAAATATATTACAAAGTGGTGTGACGGTGTAAGTCATAAAAGGCAATTTCGGTGAATTGTATGATGTGACATTCTTGCCTGTTTTATCACTCCATAAAACTTCAGGGCCCCAGTCTTTGGGTGGGCCTCCTTACAACATGTTATTACATCAAAATAGGCAGGACCACAGTTAGTTAGCAAATGCTCAGCTTAGCATTACTAATACTGGAGCAACACAGCTTCAGAAAGCCTTGTTAAGTTTTATCTTGGAGACTAAAAAAGATGAAATAAATACAGGCCAGAAACAAACGCACGAGAAATACTGGATTTAAGAAAAGGCATGCTGCTACACCCCAGTATCTGATTATGAGAGCCAAGCTTGATGAAAATCACCATAATACTTATTTACTAGGTCATTGATCCTTCTGCGTAACACAGCAGCAGACACTATTTTTAGAAAACTGCCTTCACACTTGTAACACTAAAATGATTTTACCATTCAATTAACTATTCTACTTTTAATTAAAAAGATATTGGAAAAGAAATACAGCGGAGGATATTTATATGTGGGGAGACAAAAGTTTTATGTATACTCTGTAAGGCTTTTACGACTAATGCCCGGTAGGAAAGAGATATATATGCTTTAGAGAGGCATGAACTACCGGTATTTAAAATATACTTCAGATATTTCATGACATGAATTAAATGTCTCCACTTTATTAAACTTTAGAAATATTTCACTATACACAGACACTGTGCATTGAAAGAGGAAGTAATGTCAAAATTCCATAAATAAATTGGCTCTGTTTTATAGAGATGTTTAAATTCTGTTTTTTTTTTGTTTGTTTTTTAATATGATCCTTCCACCAGATTTTGTTAAGAAGAGGGGTGGGGATCCTGCAGCCCTCCAGCTGCTGAAGAACTACATCTCCCATAGAGCTCTTTCAGCTAAGAGGCTGGCAGAGGAGTATGGGAAATGTAGTCCTGCAACATCTGGAGGGCCACAGTTTCCCCATCCCTGGCTTAAACGATATCACAGAAATAGAAAAAGCAAACATTCCCATATTAGAATTTATTGTATTTCATTGTACGGACATCTTTTTTTTGTTTGTGGAATAGTAATTCGGATTGTTTGAGTGTTTTCAGCAGTTATCAGGGGATACCATAGCTGGAAAGTAGTAGGAAGGTGTGCACTCCACGCTCCGGTATGGTGAAGATAAGGTGCTTTATTATCATAAAAATTGTAGATACAAACAAGGTGAATAACATCCACGGACTGGTAAGTCAAAAAGCAGGGGGAGGACAACCTGATGCGTTTCGCGTGTTGCCACGCTTGGTCATAGGTATGTTACAAGTGGACACACAAAACTTAAATATGAGTGATCAACCAATGAGTGACAAGTATGTTGATTGTGTATTGAGTGCACCTGTGCAGGAAGACCAACAGAGAAGGCAAAAAGGAAGGGGAGGGGAAAGAAGTGAAGTGAGAGAAAAAAAAAAAAAAGACAAAAAAAAAGGGGGAAGGAAGGAAGCAAATAAATAAATAAAGTAAAAAGTTACAACAAAAGTGGCAACACGCGAAACGCGTCAGGTGGTCCTCTCCCTGCTTTTTGACTTACCAGTCCGTGGATGTTATTCACCTTGTTTGTATCTACAATTTTTATGATAATAAAGCACCTTATCTTCACCATCCCGGAACGTGGAGTGCACACCTTCCTATTGCTTTTGTGTCTACATATTGCGTCTGATCAGCGCTGTGGAATCACCCACCCTTCATGTGTTGGGTTGTGTGGAGTGGAGCCGGAATGTGAGCTTTCTGTCTTTAAGATACCATAGCTGGGACTACGGTTATCACAAAAATGTACTTCCAGAAAGCTCTAGAAAAATCCTCAAAGATGGCGGAACTTCTTTATTGTCCGTCTGACCTTTTTCACACGCGGTTCCCTTGGCGATTACGGTTCTGAGAGTTCCACTGTGGCTCAGTTTACCCTCGCCAATTTTACATTAAATAATTTGGACCTGCTGCTGCATCTTGTGAATCCTTAGGTAGAGGTATTTCACACTGACAAATCTTCTCCTATAAGCGGAGCTTTCTTTTGTTTTTATTAAAGCTCCGGAGCTCAAGTTCATTTTAAGCACTATTGGCGTTTCATTATTTTGTATGCCACTTTGCGTAGAGTTAACCTTAATCTTCTGTTTGATCATAGCTGTGCACCATTATTACTGCTGTTGAATTGTGGTTGCGCGTGTTCTTTGATTACCTGTTATTTTTGTCCTGTCTCCCTTTCTCTCGATAGCTTAGCAGACAGAGGATTATGGGAGATGTAGGCCACCAGCAGCTACATAGCTGCAGTTTGACACCCCTGAACTACAGTCTATAATTGCTGGAATATCATTCTAGTTCAAAATCAGATCACAATAGCAGTCCATCTCCAGTCTAGAATGTAGATTGAATCAGGCTTCATGTAGACTTTTGGTCTTCCTTTTCAACATTCTGACCGCATTAGCAGCACACAGGAGCGGAAGGAGTGCTAGATAATAATATTTTCTACATTCTGTAAACCATACCATTGAATACTATTAACACAGTGGTCATTCACTGACTCACTAAACAGATAATATAATTTAGGCTGCCAAACATTGTTGGCAGTTTGGCCACTTCCTTGACTGCACGTGAAGTAAAATTTTCCTGCATCAGAGCCAAAGAAATGATGACAAATATAAGCATAGGAGCCAATATATCTGTATGCAGCTACAAACCACCAACTGAAATAGGATAATTGTATGTGAAGCATGCAGGCCAGTCGCTGTTCATATAGGTTTAAACAAAAACAATAAAAAAAATTATAACAATTGCTTATGTATGCATTTCCATAAAATTGTTGGATATAAATTGGAACTAACATCTGTGAGATGGTCTTTTTATCACTTTTGTCCGATTAAAATAGCCTTAGAATGAAGAGATTTCCTTTTGTTTTGATTACCTGTCAGACTTCCAGGCTGCCATGTCTGTCATAGTGTGGCCTAATGCCTCATGAAAATAAAATGAATGTGTTTAGTCTGTCTTTAACTGTCCGATAAGTGTTCTCCATGAATCTCTCATGATTGGAGCTTTCCCAGTCAGTGCTGTATTTAGTGCGAGGCTAAGTACTTACGGCGGCACTTACCTTGTCTGCCTGCAGGGGGTGTAATAAAACACTGCCCCTTAAAAAAAGAAAAAAATACTTGCTTGATGCCTGCGAGCTACCTAGACAACCTACCATGCTGCCTGTTGGGCTCAACGCACAGTTTAGCGGGTGAGTGCCAACAGGTCATGTGACCCGGTGCTCCAACATAAGATAAGCGCTGTGACCTGTCAACACTCATCTGTCAAGCCGTGCAGGCAGCACACAGACACCATGCTGCCTGTCACTAGGAACCAGGGAGCAGGGTAAGTGATGGGGCATGCCATGGGTGTGCAACATGGCGGTGCCCGAATTTAGTTTGCCTAGTGCAGCACTAAACCAAGATACACCACTGTTCCCCAGTCTAGTTTTCTATGGTTTTTCATCATAAGATGCAGTCATTTTCCAGAGCCAGTGAGCTTTGAAATAGGTTACCAGAACAAATCACTGTTGCTGGCCAAGTATACTGGGATTTGCACTCCAGTAGCAAGGTAGCTGCATGATATTTTCATATTGTGTGCTGGATTTAGGACAGGCTAAAATAAGTGAAGAGCCGCGAACACCCTATTTTCAATATAAATATTTGATTCAGTCATGTTATTTAAATTTTTTTTAAAAATAAAAAAATAAAAAAAAACTCTTCAAAAGATAAAGTTTCAGGAAAAATTAAAATGGTGTTTGGTATGGAAATGTAATGCTCGGTGTGAATTTTTTTTTCTCTTTTTTAATGCAGTCTGATTTCATCCCGCACAGCAGTCTATGGGTTATATTCGTCAAGAGATAAAAAGCTACACTACTACCTTTCTAGCAATCCTATAGAACAGTGAGTGTGTTTTGCAGAATAGATCGTCAGGTCTCCAATGTCGTTATAGTATCATGTTTCTGGTCTTTATTGTAGCCTTGCATTGCAGTGTACAATAGCATACCTATCCAGAGTACCTTTTTAGGAGGGACAGTCCGTATTTTGCCCCCCCAAACCCTCTGTCCCTCTTTCCTCTTCTATTTTCTGGAAGTTAAACATTTCTGGTGAGTGTATAAGTGTATCACAGAGCAATAAAACACGCACTAAAACTGTGTTTAAACTACAGTAAATGTGTTTTTATATTTATGAATAAAGTAGTTTACTTTTAAAAATGAATCTAAATGATCTACCACATTCACAGCCACTTAAGGCCCAAGTGGGCCCTGGGCAAAGTCTTTTGCAGTGGACCCCCCCTTGACCCAATTTTTCTAAAGCCACAATGTAAAACTGTATGTAAATGTAAACTTTTTAATATTACATGGAACTATTTTCATATTATAGTCAACTATTTTTATATGTAATAAAATTGTTATTGAAAAATTTCATAGCATGTTTTTATTCCCTTCTTCTGCACCTACATTGCACCTAAAGGACTTAACATAGCACCATACAGTACCCACAGCACTTGATATGCACCTATAATCGCTCCCACAGCACTTGGCTTTCCTCATAGTGGCACAGAACATGCCACAGTGTCACTTTGCCCCATAGTTAGGGTTGCCACCTGGCCGGTATTTTACCGGCAGGCCGTTAAAAAATTGGCATCAGGCCAATGTTAAGTCTATGGAGACAGTACCAAGGCCGGTATTTTTTTTGAAGAAAAGGTGGCAACCCTACCCATAGTACATGTTATTTTGCCCCACAGAACATGCCACAGCATCACTATGACAATTAAAATGAGCCACAGTCAGGTACCAATTAACATGCCACAGTCACTTTTCAATTAAAATAAGCCACAGCCAGGCTGCCCATTAATATGCCAGTTAGTATGCCCATTAATATGCCAGTGTTATTTTGCCCACTAATATGCCACAGCCCATTTTCCCAAAAATATGCAACTATTAGTCTGCCCATTAATATGCCAGTGTTAGTATGCCAATATTAATTAATATGCACTAATATGAATAAAAGCTATTACCCCCTCCCACTGTACTCCCCTGATGCTCTCTCTATCTCCAGGGGTCTCCTCTGCAGTCTTCCCTCCACGCACGCAGTGTGTTTTGGAGGAGGAGGGACATACAGCCACTGGATATGACTTACTGTGTGTCAGTGGCGTAGCGTGGGTTGTCAGCACCCGGGGCAAGGCAAGTCATTTGCGCCCCCTAACCCGTGGATTTTAGCACTCGAGTCTCTTCTACTAGATTAGTTAAAGAAACCCTTACCCCCCAAGCACATGTATTGTTTGTTATGAAAATACTTATGTAATTAAAGTAAAATGCATCTAAATACAAGTTTATTTTCCAACACTTTATTGAGTGCGAACATGCATTACACACATTCTCCACATTTTCAGCAGGTTTTAACCCTTCACATGTAAACATAGCAGTTTCAGAGAAACTGCTACGTTTACATTTGCGGTTAAGGCAGCCTCTAGTGGCTGTCTTCCGGACAGACACTAGAGGCGCATCTGCGACGCTGGAGCCTGGAGGCACATTTCGCCTCCATCGCGCAGAGTGTCCATAGGAAAGCATTGAGAAATGCTTTCCTATGGACACTTTGAATGCGCGCGCAGCCATGCGCATTCAGCTCCAGTGACGTCGGACGGGGAGCTGACGTCAGACAGGGAGGAGAGGTCACCAGCACCGAGGGAGCCTGGCGCTGGATAAAGGTAAGTAACTGAAGGGAATTTAACCCCTTCAGCGCCACGGGAGTGGGACCCTGAGGGTGTGGGCACCCTCAGGCTACTAAAGTGTCAGGAAAACCGCTTTGTTTTCCTGACACTATAGTGATCCTTTAAGAGTTTAAGGGGTTATTTTGGCCTGGGGAAGCCAAATGGTTATACACCTATGCTTTAAACCAGGAGTAGACATCCTTTGCCACTCCAGATGTTGTGGACTACACCTCCCATGATGCTTTGCAAGCCTTAATGGAGATGTAGTCAAAAAACAAAGGGAGTGTCAAAGGTTACCTACCCCTGCACTAAACCAAAAATATATAATACAGTTCCTACCCCATAAATATAATATTTAATGCTATGATATTTAATGCTCTCATCCAACCCCCTTCCCTCCACAGTTCCTAATAAATATATTACAAATATAATTCCCTCACCCCTGTAGCCCCACCTATTTACATTTCCTTCTACATACACACATATATATAGATTATTCATTAGGCCACAAATGTAAAAAATATAATCATTGCCTCATCTCAAATTCCCAAGTCAGATCTTTCCCATCCCCCCTCTTCCCCTAATACACTGCTGACCCCCCTCTCCCTAATACACTGCTGACTCCTCCCTCCCCTAATACACAGTTGACCCCCATTCCCTAATACATTACTGCCCCCCTTCTTCCCTTCCCCAATACATTACTGCCCCCCTTCTTCCCTTCCCCAATACATTACTGCCCCCCTTCTTCCCTTCCCCAATACATTACTGCCCCCCTTCTTCCCTTCCCCAATACATTACTGCCTCCCTTCTTCCCTTCCCCAATACATTACTGCCTCCCTTCTTCCCTTCCCCAATACATTACTGCCCCCCTTCTTCCCTTCCCCAATACATTACTGCCCCCCATCCCCAATACATTACTGCCCCCCATCCCCAATACATTACTGCCCCCCCGTCCCCAATACATTACTGCCCCCCTCCCCCATACATTACTTCCCCCCCTCCCCCATACATTACTTCCCCCCCTCCCCCATACATTACTTCCCTCCCTCCCCCATACATTACTTCCCTCCCTCCCCCATACATTACTTCCCCCCCTCCCCATACATTACTGACCCTCCCCTCCCCCATACATTAAATGACCCCCCTCCCCTCCCGCATACATTAAATGACCCCCTCCCCTCCCCCATACATTAAATGACCCCCCCTCCCCTCCCCCATACATTTAATAAACCCCCCTCCCCTCCCCATACATTAATGACCCCCTCCCCTCCCCCATACATTAATGACCCCCTCCCCTCCCCCATACATTAATGACCCCCTCCCCTCCCCCATACATTAATGACCCCCCTCCCCATACATTAATGAACCCCCCTCCCCTCCCCCATACATTAAATGAACCCCCCCTCCCCCATACATTTAATAAACCCCCCTCCTCTCCCCCATACATTAATGAACCCCCCTCCCCTCCCCATACATTAATGACCCCCTCCCCTCCCCCATACATTAATGACCCCCCTCCCCCATACATTAATGAACCCCCCTCCCCTCCCCCATACATTAATGACCCCCCTCCCCCATACATTAATGACCCCCCTCCCCTCCCCCATACATTAATGACCCCCTCCCCCTCTCCAATACATTAATGACCTCCTCCTCAATACATAATACAATAGGTCCCCCAAGCCCCTTTATTCTTACCTTTACAAATTCCACTTCAAACAGCTCAGGGAAGAAAGGCCGCGATGCAGTTTCAGAAGAGCCTCCGCCGCGCAGCCGCCGGATGTGACGTCACGCCGTCATTTGCCGCTCACATCCGGCGGCTGACAGGAAGTATCGCGCGGTTGTGGCTAGTGCGCCCCCCCAGATATTGCGCCCGGTGCGGCCGGCCCCCCCTGCACCCCCCACGCTACGCCCCTGCTGTGTGTGGCTGCCGGACAGCGTTACCACCATGGGCTAGTGGGTGCCCACAGGTTAAAGAGACCCTGACCACTTTACATAGTTATCAACTGGCCATAAAGTCACTGAAAAATGTTATGATTATGCCCCAATTATGACATTGTAGGCCCCTGGGCTATAGGTATTGTGAGGCCCACAGTAAATATAAAATTACCTTACATGGAAAAATGTTTTACTAGTAAATTATAATTCACATGTTAACTGTTATTTTCCCATATTTAATAAAACCTATGGTTGAGAAAATGCATTTATTGTTTTGATTCCTTTTATTTGCCCCACAGAACTGACAATGCATCCTCATCTTCCCAATCTGTCACTTCTGCCTGTCAATCTGCACCTCAAACTTGTCAATGCACCACTAGACTTGACATTCTGCATCTAGGCTTGTCAATGTATTCCCACAACCAGGTTGCACATTAATATGGCACTATTTGCCCATTAATTTGTTACTGACAATATTTCCATTAGTATGTCACTGTTAGTCTGCCCATTAATACGCCAAAGCAAATTTGCCCATAAATATGCCACTATGTGTCTACCCATTAATATGCCACAGCCAATTTGCCCATTGATATGCCACTATTAGTATGCCCATTAAAATGCCACAGCCAATTTATATGCCACTATTATTTTCCCCTTTAATATGCCACTGATGGTTTGCCCAAAAACAAAAAACAAAAAGTTTATCCCCTGTACTCACTCTCCTGCTGAGGGGGTGGGGAAGAAGCTTGCAGCAGAGGCACTGGCTGAGGAGATTGGAAAAACTCTCCTCGCCAGCTCCCTGTCGGCAAGCAGGCAGCATGGAGTCTCCATGCTGTCTCGCCTCCATCGAGGCATCATGCAACACCCTTCTCTGCCCCCCAGGGCACCACAATCACCCGGTGTGCCCAGCAGAGAGTGATGGAAGTGATAAAAAAAATCTCTTCTGTTGCTCTGAAACTGTTGCTTGACTGCCCCTGGAGGCAGTCAGAAACATTACAGGTAGAAAAAAAAAGAAGAAGAAAAAAGCTAACCCTAAATCTACTAACCCTAGGGTTAGGGTTACAATTAGGGTTATAATTAATAATTGTGTGTGAGTGTCAGTGTGTGTATATGTATGTAAGTGTGTGTTTGATTGGCAGAGTGTGTGTGTGTGATTGTGAGTGTATTTCTTCAAAATTTCTTAATTTTGGGCTAAAAAAAAAAAAATAGGGGTCGTCTTATACATGGGGGCGTCTTAAACACTGAAAAATACGGTAACTACTGAATTAAACAACAAGCGGTTTCCAAAACAAAATGTTTAATTTGATGATAAAACCACAGAATTTACCAGATCTACAATGGATTATTTAGCAGTGTATTAAAATTAATGTCAGCTACCAAATAAAAATGGTGGAAAACTAATATTTTCCGGTGTATGTTTTAGTTTTAACTGGTGTCCAGTCCCAGATGTGGGGTGACAAAACACATCCATAAAAGGAAATGGAACAAATGTGGATTCATTTAACAAACTGGAAAGTTTAGCATAAATCTCTTGTTTAACACTTGGCTACATGACAAGTTATTTAGGAATTATGTTACTACTTGCAATGATTTATGTATATCGAGATACGTATATGTGACCATTGTAAAATTAATTGCATGTCAATAACTAGAACACTGATTATTACCATGATTACCCAACATAATTTTCATTTTACATATTGCCATTTTCAGAGGATTGCTACGGTAACAGCCATTTCCTGACTTGTGATAACATATGCTAATGTTTATTCAGGGTCGAGACAATTTTATGTAATTTCTTGTAAATGGATAGGGTTGCCACATCAGTGGAGTTGCTGAAATTTATTTTCTTCTGTTAATTTAGATCTTACATGGAATCTCCACATCTAAACAACATTGGTCGTGAAAAAGTATCCCCTTTCTGAGGTATAAAAACAGATGCCTTCCGAAAGCTTGCATGTAGACTCTTTTGTAATGGCCTTGTACCAAGGCCACCTAAATGTTTTTTTTTTATTATTGCAAATCCATGCTACTGTAACACAGTTGGTGTTTACAGACACAGTGGGACAATGTCAAATGGTTAGATAATATGGCTAAATGTTAGCCATATTAGGAATAGACCTGTCCATATATATTTCACAGGTATGTTTGCCAGACTTAAAATTTCCCTGGACACACGGCTTTTTTATGCTGCCCTGCATGTATGCTGAAATGATATGCATCTGGAATAAACTATTTTTTTTCGTAATTAAGAAAGGGATCGCATAGGAACCACCATGATTAACTACATTTCTACAATCAGCAGTGTATCTTTTAAAACATCTATCCAGGACAAAAACATCTGGCAAGACCATTTGTAGGGTAGAATGCAATTTCATTTTTTTTCCTTCAAATTACAATGCGAATAGTCTGGTATCTTTTACATATACCATCTTAAAACTATGATTGCCCCAAGCGCGTTGCCCCCAATTAAAAGAGAATTTCCTATTCACTTTTTAAGTGAGAAACCAAAAGGTTTCTTTAAGTGTGGGAGTTGTGAGGAAAACAACTAGAATTTTGGAACATCTGGGTGAAATTGAAAAATCAAAATATAAAAATGTCCCGAGACATTATAACAGCTGTCCTAGCTTTGCAATGAATAAAGTCCTGTGTATAGAAATTGATAACATAAGTCCTCATGGGAGAGGAGGGAACATTATACAAAAGTTGTCCCAAAAGGAGACCAGATGAATACATGAGATGCAAGACGCAACCTACGAGGTTAAAAAGTGATTTAGATGTTATGTCAACTTATAAATATGTGAGCAGCATTGTACCCTTTGAAATTGTACTTTATTTTCATGCAACCCATTATTTTCATGCAAATAGGTCCCCCTTTTTTTTTTTTTTTTAAAAAAGTCCACTAGAACATAGCCCAAAAGCATCATACTGCCTCAGCCAGGTTGCCTTCTACCTTAGTGTATCCTGGTGCCATGTTTTCTCTAGGTAAGCTACGCACAGGCGTCTGGCCATCAACGTGATGTAAAAGAAAATGTGATTAATCAGTCCAAGCCACCTTCTTCCATTACTCCGTGGTCCAGTTCTGATGCTTTAACTTTTTCAATAATTTGAGCTACAGTAGCTAGTCTGGATCAGACCACACGGGTCAGCATTAGCTCCCCAAGTGAATCAATGAGCCATAGCCGCCCATGACCACGTCAGCGGCTCACCCCTTTTCCTTCCTTGGACCAGCTCAAGAGCTGCAGTTATGGAGATGTTCTGACCCAATTGTCTAGCCAAAAACGATTTGGCTCTTGTGAAAGTTTCTCAGATCCTTACACGTAACCATTTTTCCTGCTTCTAACACATCAACTTTGTGGACAGAATGTCAAATTGCTGCCTAATATATCCCACCCACTGATGGGTGCCATGATAACGAGAGTATCAGCATCATTCACTTCACCTGTCAGTGGTCATAATGTCATGGCTGATCGGTGTGATATAGAGATTATATATACTTTTTTTTTCAATTTAATTTCCTATTTAAAACTTGGGGTATTATTATATTCAAAAATGTTTAATAGGAATATATTTTAATTGTACTTTGAGTTTTATTTTTTGCAGATTTATATGCATCATTTGTATTTAATAAATTATAAAGTTTCTTTATACCTTGACATTTTCATGACACAACTTTAATACGTCTGTATATTTATAAGTATGGTGGAACAGATTTGCATTGTATCAGTCTCTTACCTTGTTAATATAATTTATCGTGTTTTGATTAATATTTAATGCTTACATGGATAATTTTGCTGTGGAACACACTTAATACGAGGTGGAATGCAAGAAACACTGTTTGGACTACAAATGAAAGGATCCGAGAAACAAGCGCATGAAAAGCAACTAGATGTGGCATACAGCTACAACCGGAAGTCCACCAAAGGGAGCCAGAATTGACACAGCCAGACATTCTCCTGAGGAAGCCACAACACTTCTAACCCCGCAAAACATGTTGAGAAACAGTTACTCACCTGCTATGAAAGACTTGGTACTTTCTTGAGGACCATTTGGCATGAATACAGTGACAATTTGTAAATGTCATACCTTGCTGGTGAGGATTTTCCTATACATTATTACCCTACGTGTGCACTTTATATCTTTCCTATTAAGTATAGGCTTGTGTGTGCACTTTCACTTCACACTATATTGATTCATATTTACATATGAATCTATTGGGTCCTTTTTATATTTCTATTCCTACATGTTCTTCTGTGCTTTCCTACTTCTATGAATACATTTTTAAAGGACAGTTTAGCCAGTAGCATCACCTTAATGCGTTGGGTGAATGAGTCGACCAACCAACATCTCTTAACATCTATTTAAAACCTCATCAGAAGCCAGGACTGGACAAATACCACGAGCCATAGCCTTTAAAACCACTACTGTTGGCTCTTATGTTTATTGATTGCTTTACGTATAAGTCTATGGGTGTAAGATTTCCCAGACTCCTAAAAATAACCAAACTGACTCCTTACTTGTCTGGGTATGTATGTATGTATGTATGTATGTATGTATGTATGTAGTCAATACTGCTCTAGAAAATATATAAACAATAATTTCTATTTTGCTTAAGATATAGAAACACTAAAAACATATCTTTGAACTACAGAAAATACATGGCCAAAAAGAGGGGAAAGCATTGTGGGGGCACATCTTGGTTGTTTTTCTGAATCTAAATGTTATGGTACTAGCATAAAGCAAGGTAGAAAAATGTATTGAATGGCCAGGAAAATTGAAAAATAAAAAAGGGGACACTGTTTGTAATAATGTTTTGTAATTTGCACAAGTACTAACTGGATCATAAAGCATTTGATGCCACCTATATAAATGTATGTTACATTACGATCTTTCACCCTTAATTGGTAAACTGTACAAAGAACACGCAAGTGATCAGCTAGGCAGAAACTAGCCAGATCAGCTTATATAAATCAGAAGTTAATTGGTTAAAAAAAAGTCAAGTATTTAGGGTAATCCCTAAACCTTCAATGATATCTTGCGTTCAAGCTTCTAATCTGTCCACGTTGATGGTAATAGTCATAATAAAGCAATCTTATCATCCTTGCACCATCCTCTGCCGTGTGCAGATAAACAAATCAGTAGAACTCCTGCAGTTATTGGAAGGAAAAATAAATCTGGGAAAGTTATAAGGGGAAACGGAAGATGTAGAATCCAGGATGCACAAATGGTTATCAAAAAATAAAAAAACAGCAAGGGGGCAACAACAAAAAACACAACAGGGATATACAGTACATACAGACGCCAACCAAACTGTGCTTTACATCCTGCACGCAAGATTAATATCAGCTGGAACAGTGGGACAGAACCGCAAGCCACACAAGAAAAATGATCAGCTTGTACAGAATTGATACACATTTCAAAATGAAACATGCTTCTATCCACACCTTGAATCCTGGCACATATCAAGATGAAGGACTGCACATTAGTTAATGAGGGAGTTGTACACATCACATTGATACAGGGACAACAAACAAAACAACACTAGATTTATAACACATAAGTCAAGCCATGACAGTCGCCTTTCAGACAAATGCAAGGCATTTTCCCCATCGCCTTTCCCCAGGAAAACACAGCTGAATTATCCACTAATTATGCGTGTTGTGTAATCACATGTTATGGATAGCAACACTCTTATGAAGCCTCGACCTTTCCTGCAGAGAAGGATCTAACCCTTTATGTACCTTGTAAGGAGAGGCTGTAATCAACACATAAAGCAAAAAGGTTCATTTATAAAATGTTGTTTTCTTGTAACAGTCTGATCTTGAATAAAGAGCTTATTCCAAATCAATGACTTATTAATTTAAGGACTGCAGAGTTATATAGAAATCCAGATGTTAAATAAACAGGACATGACATGATGGCCTAGTGCCCTAAATAGTTAATTCACTGACCGCTAGTCATCACACAAGATGCAACCCCTGAGCACACACACTCACAATTCATGCAGCTGAGCTACTGTTGCAAATATGTGACAACTGCCTGTAGGTCTCCTCCAGCCTTCATTAGCCTTGAGGACATACATGGAATAAATGCAAGCTTACTGTTCACATCATTTATTCTTTGAGAAAAATACATGACACCATAATGTGTACCAAACATTGAGAGGGATTATTTTAAACCCCTCAGAGTCAGACAGGATACCTGTGCTTATAATAACTCCCATCACTATAGGATGGGCAGCTGCTGCTGCTTTCCAACTATTGTAACTTATCACAGTCAGCTGGGTACTATTGCTTTACCATCATTATATAGAATGTTCAAGCAACAAAACAAAATATTATATATAGCTGTAAACCAACAGCAGCTGGAAGTATGTAGCTGCTCATCCCCGTGCTAACATAACCCTGTGCTATATGATGGTGGCTTGCCAACATATACAGAAATCCAACATGTAACAAGGAGCCCTTTTGTTTCCCAGACGCAAGATTATTGTAAGAATAACAATCCCACAGAGAACATGCTTAAATCACATACACTCTATTACAGAAAGAGGAAACATATGCTGTTGTGTTTTGAAAACATACAATATGTTTCATTTGATTTATTGTACTATACGCTTACTGTTCTGGGTTGTCTGCATTTAACGCAGTTTGTTTCAGTGTTTTGGCTACCTGAACAGATCTGCAGTAGATCAAAAATGGTATAGATCTGTCTCAGTAATTGTGTAATGAGTTACGATTGGCTCCATACACTATATGGACAAAAGGATTGGGACTTTGCATTCTAAATATATAGACATTAAAATGTAGTTGGTTCCCTCTTTGCAGCTATAACAGCTTCAACTCTTCTGGGAAGGTTTCCCACTAGCGTTTGGAGTGTTTCTGTGGGCAATGGGTTTGCCTATTCCTCCAGTAGAGCATTTGTGAGGTCAGGCACTGATATTAAACAAGAAGGCCTGACTTGCAATCTCTCATCCCAAAAGGTGTTTGAGGGTGTTGAGGTCAGGGCACTATGTGGGTCAGTCAATTTCTTCCACATCAAACTCATCCAACCATGTCTTTATGGCCCTTGCTTTGTGCACCGGGGCACAGTTATGCTGGAATAGAAAAGGGCCTCCCCCAAACTGTTCCCACAAAGTTGGATGTATGTTTTTTTTTTCAAAATGTGACAGCATGCTTGGCACCACTCAATCCAACACTTGGCACTGTACTTGACGTGAAGCTTGCATTGAACTGATTGAACATGGTAACCCATTCCATGAAGCTCCCGCTGCACTTTTTTGAGTGGCTATTAAAGCCAGTGGAATTTAAGCTTGTAACGCTTCAGCTATGGAATCAGCATTGGTGACTATTACCCACCATGTACCTTTGCACACTGTGATTCTGCTCTGAGACTTTACGTGGTCTTCCGCTTTGTGGCAGAGTTAGTGCTGTTCATAAACGCTTCCACTTCCCAATGATACTACTTATAGTTGATCATGGAATCTCTAGTAGGGATGAAAATTTCACGAACTTATTCCAAAGTTTGAATCCTATTAACCCCTTCATGATGCTAGGTGCTTGCGTCCCAAACGACGCAAGCACCAAAATGTCACAAATTGTTCCTGGCCACCATTCACAGGGTGATCGGTAGCCAGGAACACTCTGGCAGAGACCCGATCAGGATCTTAATAAATATCGCGAGAACCTCCGGATGTCACGTGTGACGTCACGGAGGCGTGCCCGAACCCGGAAGTTCGGGCACGGCGCGACTTAGAGAAATGTAGCCTGTGCTCGCTTTGAGCACCGGCTACATTTTCCCTGTCGGACTGAGGCCACTCAAAGTGGCCTCAGATGACAGGTGGGATCGCGCTGCAAGTGCCTGCAGCGGGATCCGAAAACAGCTCATCGCGGGGAGCCGCGATGAGCTGTTTAACAAAGGACGTTCTATGCCGTCCTAACGACTTTAAGGCACTTAAAGTCAGGACGGCATAGAACGTCCTAACGTCACGAAGGGGTTAAAGCACCACGTTTGAATTCACTGAGCTCTTCAGAACAACTTTTTTTTTGTAAATTCAGATTTTATAGAAATGTAGCAATGGGTCTGACTGAAACACCTGAATTCAATAATTAAGTGGTGTGTCCCAATACTTTTGCTCATATAGTGAATAAAGTCTGTGGCAACATTCTAACAGGGGATCAGTTATAATGGCAACTAGCGTAATGCCCCTTCTCTTTAATGCCCCTTCTCTTTCAACCACATCTAGAACTTTGCCCCAGAATAGTCTATATTTAAATACACTCACAATGCATACAGACATTACGTGTACATACATATATATATATATATATATATATATATACACACACACATATTTAAATTATAGAAAGTTTTTTTTCCAAGAAACTTCCAATTTCAAAAGCATAGTGTTCCTAATTTCAATCAGGCGTTGAGACAAATGTTAACATTCATCTTAAAAAAACCAAGCCCAAAATAAAGTTAGAAAACCAGTTGATGATTTTTGCATCTCTCCTATTTTGACCTGAGTTTTACGACAAGCTTGTCACTTCCCAGTTTAATGAATAGTTGTTTAGTGTTGTCAAAGTGATACAGGATGGAGGTGAGAAACAAGAGCAAGAGAAGTAGCCAGATTGGTGAGAGAAGAGCAAGAAGGGTGCAAATGTACAGCAGACTGGCTGGAGGTGAAAAGAAGGAGAGTTTGGCAAGGATAAGGATATTGGTTTTATGAAAATTTGGTTTAAAAGGTTGTATAGAGGAAAATTCAGAGGGGAATGGCGGGGTCATAATGGAAGAAGGCTGAGATACAATGTAAGGAAAGCAAAAAATAATGTAGAGGTGGAAGATGTGAGATAAAGGGGACATCAGTGGTTTATGGGTTAGAAACAGCAGAAGAATGACCGGGTCAAAGTGTAAAACAAGAGTGAAGGAAAGATGGAGGGGACAATAATACGTAAAGAAGGGGTTGAAGGACACATTTATAGAGGTGGGATTAGGAAGGGTGAAGTAAATATGGCAGGGATTCATAAAACTGGAATGGACGTAGGATGAAATGAATACATGGAAAGAGGTTGAAATTGATTAATCCAAGTGTTCTTAATATCTGATATGGCAGGTTTTTCCAGGAACATTTTTTTGGGAGAGCTGCCATAGGGGTTGAGGGGTAGATTACACATACTACACTTTAACCTGCAATGCTTCTTTTCCATGTACAGTTTCTAGACATTTTAGTGTCACACTGAATGTGATAACCACAAGCATTGCTGGGCACCTAGTTTCAAATGATCCACTGCAATGGTTGGAGAGCCATATCAACCTGTAACCAGCAACTTGATATAAAAAGTACAAACAGTGTAATTCTGGCATTACTTTATTTAACTTGGATGTCAACTTTATAATAGATCTGATTTAGCATTCCCTTTGAACCATATGCAATATCTATGACACATTATCTATGGTACCAAATACATTAAATATTGGATCCTTATAAATTGATTTCCCTTTTTGATTAGTATCAGGGAACTTCTAGAATAGCAATTTACAACTCCCAACATACTAAGCCTAACATTGAAAATGATTCAGATCTTGAAAACTATTGCTGAGCAAACATGGAGTCTGATTCATTTTACGAATATTCACGATCAAGTCACAGTGTTCAGATTTTTAATTTTACTGGTTACAATTTACTTTTTATTTTAAGCTTGTGGACCGGGCCCTCAATACCATGTATAACACGTTATATATGTGTGGCAAGTGGAGTCCTATTATATCTAACACTGCAGAATGTTTTGGTGCCAAATAAATACATGGGAATAGCAGAATAGAATGAGAGTTGTAGTCCACAGCTATTGGAGTAACTTTAAAAGCGGGATGTCTTCATATTGCAGAGCTGCTGAACTTTGCTGTAAGAATAAGGATACTGACTATCATGTAGCAGTAATAATGTAACTCTTTAGCAATGAATATGGTCTATAGCAACTGCAACTGCATGGTGCATTGAGCAATGCAGCCTTTTACTGTGCAATGCAAAGCATGGTATTAGCTTGGATCTCTACTACTATGTATCCTATTCTGGTCCATTTGGCAGTTAATGAGTTAAGTGCCCTTAAACACAATAGCTAAATTATTTGATTTGGTAGAGGATGAATTTTATTTTTATTTTTGGTACAAAAACAGAGATACTGCCATTTATTTAAATAATCACAACATTTCCCAGGGTTGAATAACAGCTAGCATAGAGTATTGAAGAACCTCAGGTTTTTAAGGCCGTATAAACTCTGTTTTGTGTTAAAATGCTTCAATGCAAAAAAAAGCAACAGGTAATGAATCAAGAAACACTCAGTTATCTAAGCGCGGACGGTCATCATGTAGAAAGTATGATCAACTTTTGGCATTCCATTACAGCTTGATGGGAGTGGTAATCCAGACCAGCTGGAGTGCCGCAAGTTGCCTCAGTGCCTAGATACCAATTACACTGTAAGTAATTTGGGAAATGTTCACCATCTTCTTGCATCAGGGCAGCCTACAAGCACCAGTGTAACCCTTTACTCGCTAAACTAGCAAAGTTATAAAGAAATCCAAGTGATCTGATCCCAGTTTAATTTATATTCTGAACAGCATTGCAACGATTCTCCTCCCTCTGAAAATTAAGTAAATGCAAAAACTCTGGGCTGATTTAAGAATAAAGGTTCCAATCTGCATTACCTGGGGAGAGTTCACCCTCGCTGAGGTCTCCTGAGTCCGTATCCATGGTGGTGGGGGGGGGGGTGTCCCGGATTCTCCCTGCAGGTCACTCCCCGGACTGGCCGCCCCTCTCCACCGTGTCCCCAGCAGAGCTCCGCCGCTTCTGGCTCAGGGTAAGCTGTGCGGCTCGGCATCTCCCTAACAGTGCAGGCACAAGGACTAGATAACAGCCAATCGGAAGCTTTGCTCACTCCCCATCCATAGTCAGGCAACCAATCAGAACGCTTTTTTATCCTGGAGGGAGCAGCAAAGCAATCTCTTCTCTTTCCCTGCAGAGTCTATGCAATAAACCATATCTGTAGAATTTAAGCGTAATAAAATGGTTAGAAATAGCTTCAACAAGTCATGAATTCCGTTGACTTTTATATTTGATTTACATTTTGATATTGTGATATTATCTAAGGCAATTATTATTTTTCTATTGCATTTGGCTTTTTATAATCTGAGAATCATTTAGCGAATGTATTATTTCCTAATGTAGTTGTTCCATGGATTGCTGTTTAGACTAATAGGTAGGACATTTCTCTTCAGATAAATTATTATGCAAATAAAATAGTGATGTCTGTGTACAGAGATTCAGTAGCTATTTCCAATATAGGCAAATACAGAAGAATTATATATGTTCATTGTGCATTACAAATGGTTCATACAATCTATTATTGGCTCAATCAGCAGGTATTTTCATTTAGGGTTTAAAAAAAACAAAAAACATTCAAATGTGCACATAACCTCACAGCCTATCTATGAATTGTAATTGTCACATATTTAAGAACAATTTATCATACCTCCAAACATTTCAAATGGTTAAAGAAGGATACTTTTATTTTGTGGGAGTGGCTTAATAAAATAATGAATTTCACTTACACTCATTAATACTGTATTTGCTTGAATTTACGATGACCCTGATTATAAGACGACACCCCCAAACTTTGGATATTCATTAAGTAAAAAAAAGAAAAAGCCTGAATATAAGACTACTCTGTAGGAAAATAGAATTAATTTACATGTTTTTCATATTTAATAAAATGATTGGAAAAAAAAGTGCATTTCTAGTTTTTATTTCCTTTTATTTGCCAATCCGAACCCCAAACTTAGCAATCCCCCCACACATGTAACCATCTGCCCCCCAGACTTTGGGGTTCATCATAAAAGTCTGGGCGGAAGTGCCGGGCAGCACCTGAGTAAGTTTGCGCTCATGCCTCCCAAGTGTCCCTGTTTAGGAGGGATAGTCCCTATTTTATCTTCTATTGGCCCTCCTTTTCTGGAAGCCAGTGGCGGACTCAGTGGGGGGAGTGGTCCGCCAAAGGTGCCACTCATTGGAGTGGTGCCACTGGCTGGGTTGCCCAGTGTCTATTAGACTCTATTAGACCCTGCGCACCCCAGCCAATGACACCCCTCCAATGAGCCCCGATGGACATGGAGGTGCTCAATAGCAGACTGCACCTGCACCTTGCTATTGGCACCTCTCTAACAAGCAGCGTCAGGAACCTAAGTTGCCTGATGCCGCACATCACACAATGAGGAAACCCCTCTCTCCCTCTCTCCTCAACCCTGGGCGTGACGTCATGCGCAAGGGTCAGAGGGAAGAAGGACACAGGGAACCGGGACTTCGTGAGGAGCAGTCCCGTCTAGTGCCTGCAGTACAGTAGGAAAAAAATAAATATCTGTGTGTGTAAGCGTGAGTATGCATGTGTGAGTGTCAGTCTGTGTGTGTAAGATGTGTAAGTATGTGCATGCATGTGTGAGTGTGAATATGCATGTGTAAGTGTGAGTATGCATGTGTGAGTGTCACAAAATGGATTTGGAGACCCACTGTGATGGGGGTTCTTGCAGGGGCCTGAGGGCCAAACACCTTCTATAGATTATGCACCCTTACATTAAAAAGGTTCTGTTTTGGGGGATTTGTGTACAATGGGTAAGTTTGCACTTTGAATTGACATTCAATTACAACTCTGTAATCTTAAATCACCCTGGCTTATGTTCTATAACTGTATACATTAATATTGTTATTTAGTCAGATTCTGTTAGTATATTGGTTTCTGTGTAATGCATAATTATGTGAGAAGACCACTCTGAAGTATTACAATGTGTCACAGAGGAGTCAGTGACAATTTTTGACATTTTTACATATTTTTTTTGACATTTTTATATTGTTCTGTGTTAATTGAATTTACAGTTAAACTGATTATGATGTGGTTTTCTATATCTGTAGCAATGCTGGCTAATTGCTGTTTGGTTTCTGTTGTGTTGTATGTTAATAGGTGGTTTGAGTTATGTTAACTTTATTATGTCTGTATATTAGACTCTGTTTTCTGTTCCAATAAAGTTGTTGTTCATTCTTGCTGTACCTAACTGCTAGTGGTCCTGTCTGCTATCTGGGTACAAAGAGCAAGGTTTCAGAAAGACTTGCTGGGTGGCTGGTGAGTTTTTATTAGGGACTAAGGAGGTTGTTTCACACAACGGACAGGGTGCTACCAACCTTGGGTAGCCATGCCGTTACAGTGAATATGTGTGTAAGTGTGAGTATGCATGTTTAAGTGTCAGACTGTGTGTGTGTGACTCTGAGCATGTGTAAGTGTACAGGGTCACCATCAGGGGGTGAAAGGCGATAAACCTGTCACTGGCTGTGGCATATTAATGGGGATACCGGCTGTGGCATATTAATGGGTATACTGACTGTGACATTTTAATGGGAAAAGATTGGCATATTAATGGCCATACTGACTGTGGCATATTAATGTCTATACTGGCTGTGGCATATTAACGGACATAGAGTGGCATATTAATGGGCATACAGGCTGTGGCATATTAATGGGCATACTGACTGTGGCATATTAATGGGCAAAGAGTGGCATATTAATTGGCATACTGACTGTGGCATATTAATGGGCAAATATTGGCATATTAATGGCCATACTGACTGTGGCATATGAATGGCTATACTGGCTGTGGCATATTAATGACATAGAGTGGCATATTAATGGGCATACTGGCTTTGTCATACTAATGGTAAAAGAGTTGAATATTAGTGGGCATACTGGTTTGGCATATTAATGGAAAAAAAGAGTGGCATATTAATGGACATTCTGACTGTGGCATATTAATGGGAAAAGAGTGGCATATTAATGGAAAAACTGGCAGTGGTACCTTAATGGGCATAGAGTGCCATATTAATGGGCATACTGGCTGTGGCCAGAGCTGTGTGAGTCTGTGTGTGTAAGTGTGACTGTGTGAGAAAGTGTGCATCTGTGTTTAATGGTGCAACTGTGTATGTAAGGGTGTGACTGTGTGTGTAAGTGTGTGACTGTGTGTGCAAATTCTTTTTTTAAGTTGACAGTTTACATACGTATCAAAAAAATATACAAACATGCATAAGTAGGGGATCAACAATTTACAATACTATATAATTCCTATAACTTTCCCTCCATATCCTACCTCCCACAAAAAATATACACACATACTTGAATAGGAGATCTGCAATAGTAAGAAATTCCCCTAACCCTCCCTCCTCTTTCCCACCTCCCACAAACATGACATACTGATGAAAAATTCTACAACTTACAAATATTCTTTTGTAAAAAACAGAACATTTGTGGGCGTTTTGTTACATTTTAAAGTTGGGGAGGGGTGCCAGATACAGGATCCTCCCCAGGTGCCAAATGATCTAGGTACGCCCCTGCTGGTATAACTGTATCACAGAGGTCCAGAGCAAAAAAAGTTACAATAGACTGGGATTAAACTACAGTAAATTCCTTTTGGCCATCCATGTCAGAAATACATAACATGTTTTGTGTACCAGGAGGTTGCACAGTGAAAATCCCAAAGGGTGCCTCAAATTTTGGGGGGCGGCAGCCACCCCCCCCCCCCCCCCGAAGGTATTGGCAGGCTGCACTGGGAGCCGAACAGGCAGCACAGAGAAACCTCCGTGCTGCCTGTTCCGATCCCCGTGCAGTGTGACACGGAAGTGCCCACAGTCACGTGACCGGCGCGCTGACATCATACGCGCGCCGGGTCATGTGACCTGTCGGCACAACCGCCTGGGAGCCGAACAGGTAGCATGGAGGAGACCATGCTGCCTGCCACTAGCCCCCAGGGAAAAAGGTAAGTGCTGGGGAGATGGGGGGATTTGGCCACATTGGCTGGGGCTTATTAAATGGTAAATAACACTGGTATATTATTAGGCAAATTGGCTGGGGCATATTAAATGTCAAATAACACTGGCATATTATTGGGCAAATTAGCAGGGGCATATTAAATGGCAA
The DNA here is from genome assembly GCA_036172795.1 of Pelodytes ibericus. Taxonomy (NCBI): domain Eukaryota; kingdom Metazoa; phylum Chordata; class Amphibia; order Anura; family Pelodytidae; genus Pelodytes; species Pelodytes ibericus. Next base: position 162,616,720 of record CM069858.1, read on the forward strand.
ATACCACTGGCACATTATTGGTAAAATTAGCAGGGGCATATTAAATGGCAAATAACACTGGCATATTACTGGGCAAATTGGCTGTGTGATATTAAATGGCAGAATAACACTGGCATATTATTGGGAAAATTGGCTGGGGCATTTTAAATGGCAAATAACACTGGCATATTACTGGGCAAATTGGCTGTGTGATATTAAATGGCAAATAACACTGGCATATTACTGGGCAAATTGGCTGGGGCATGTTAAATGGCAAATAACACTGGAATATTATTGGGCAAATTAGCAGGGGCATATTAAATGGCAAATAACACTGGCATATTATTGGGAAAATTGGCAGGGGCATATTAAATGACAAATAACACTGTCATATTATTGAGCACATTGGCTGGGGCAAATTAAATGGCAGAATAACACTGGCATATTATTGGGAAAATTAGCAGGGGCATATTAAATAGCAAATAACACTGGCATATTATTGGGCAAATTAGCAGGGGCATAATTGATGGCAAATAACACTGGCATATTATTGGGCAAATTAGCAGGGGCATAATTGATGGCAAATAACACTGGCATATTATTGGGCAAATTAGCAGGGGCATAATTGATGGCAAATAACACTGGCATATTATTGGGCAAATTGGCAGGGGCATATTAAATGGCAAATAATACTGGCTTAATATTGGGCAAATTGGCTGGGGCATATTAAATGGCAGAATAACACTGGCATATTATTGGGGAAATTGGCTGTGACTTATTAATGGCAAATAATACTGGCATATTATTGGGCAAATTGGCTAAGGGATATTAATGGCAAATGATACTGGCATATTATAGTGAAAAGAATGGTGCTACTCAAATGGTTAAAAAAATACTAAAAAGAAATACAAAAGCTGCTCACAGTATAAGAAAATCAACTAAACAATCCTTTTATGACTAAAAAGTGATATACAGAAACTGGAGCGCTAACATGTGTATTGAATAAAATAAACAATAGATCACAAATATACTTACTGTATTTGGTCAAATATAAGACGTGTTTTTTTTCAGAGCAAATGCTCTGAAAAATACCCCTCGTCTTACATTCGAGGTCATCTTATAATCTGACCTCAAATCGAAGTCAGACTATAAGACAGGGATCCAGGTCCCCAGCAGAGCTGCAGGGGACCTGGATCCCCCTCTCTAACAGCATGGGGATGTCTGCGCGATGAGCGCAGACTCCCCCTGCTGCCGCCGGCATGACCGCCGGGACTTCTATGATGAAGCCGGGTCCTTCCAGCTTCATCATAAAAGTCCCGGCGGTCGTGCCGGGCGCCAGCAGACATCCTGCTGACATCTTCCGTCTATTATGACGGACCAGCTCTCCGTCATAATAGACGGAGGTGTCGGGCAGCATGGAGGATGTCTGCACGTATCGTGCAGACATCCCCCAGCTGCCCCCACTAGCCACCAGGGAAAGAATAAAGGTGAGGAGGAGGGAGGGGGGGGGGGATGGACAAGGGGAGGGAGGGGGGAGATAGACAAGGAGAGGGAGGGGGGAGATAGACAAGGAGAGGGAGGGGGGAGATATAGACAAGGGGAAGGGGAGATATTGACAAGGGGAGGGAGGGGGGAGATATAGACAAGGGGAGGGGGGAGATATTGACAAGTGGAGGGGGGACAGAGAGAAAAGGGGAGGGGGGATAAAGAGAGACAAGGGGGGAGATAGAGAGAGACAAGGGGGGGAGAGAGAGACAAGGGGAGGGGGGATAGAGAGAGACAAGGGGAGGGGGGAAGAGAGAGAGATTAGTTTGGGGGGGAGAGAGAGACAACGCTGGGGGGGGGGGGGGGGGAGAGGCCGCATTCGCACATAAAAGGAAATCAAAACAAGAAATGCATTTGTATAATATCAATTTTTTATTAAATATTACAAAGCAATTTACATATATACAAGTTAAACTTTTTTTTTCCTATAGGGTAGTCTTATATTCAGGCTTTTAGTTTTTTTCCTAAAGGAATATACAAAGTTTGGGGGCTCGTCTTATAATCAGGGTCGTCTTATAATCGAGCAAATACGGTTTATTGATTCGTATTTCCTTTGTAGTGGAAATTCATCTCTTTGGATAGGTTTCAGACAGAGATTTATATGTAAAAAAAGAAACAAAATGTTCACATAATGTTGTCTGTATCGACTAACAGATTATAATGTAGCAATTAGCTCAAAGGATAGAGACAAAATGTGTAGTGAACCAATAGTCCAAAAATTTAAAGAGAATGGGCTTATAAAAATGTACAAAACTTTAATCTATTAGACAGAAGTGTTTTTAAAAATTAATATAAATATACAGCTGTATTAATAATAATGAACAAAGAAAGGAAAACAAACACAAACACAAATAAAAATATAAATAAAAATAGCCGTGTCTGAAGGCTTACGAAATATGGTGGTGGGTCCTAATTAAAGGCTCCCACCTTGGGGAGACCGCATTTGAAGCCGGGATACTGCCAGAAAACTGCAGATCGGTATACATAGGGTGCCAGACGCCCGAAGCGCTGAAGTGGGAGCCTTTAATTAGGACCCACCACCATATTTCGTAAGCCTTCAGACACAGCTATTTTTATTTATATTTTTATTTGTGTTTGTTTGTCTTTATTTGTTCATTAGTATTAATACAGCTGTATATTTATATTCATTTTTAAAAACACCTGTCTAATAGATTAAAGTTTTGTTCATTTCAAATATTTGGGCTATTGGTTCACTACACATTTTGTCTTTATCCTTTGAGCCAATTGCTACATTATAATCTGTTAATCGATACAGATAACACTATGTGTACATTTGGTTTCTTTTTGACAATCCATGATGCCCTTGAGTCCTCATCTTTGGGCCATGGAAAAGGAGCCAAATGAAATCCAGGGATGAGGATGGTTGCTTAAAGATAGGGGTGTTTGATTTTCATTTTTTATTTCTTTTTTCCTTTAACTTTTTTATTTCCTTTCCCCCCGACACAAGACCTGACAGAGGCTCGACACATGACCGATCTCCCTCAAAGTCTCAGGATAGAGGCCTCTCAGGATCCCACTTCACGCAAACTCACAGAATTGACAGACACAATATCTATTGAATGAGCTCTTCATTTGATACACTTTTTTTTTTTTTTATTGGGGATCACACTTCACCCTCCATGACGTTTTTCACCTGATTTTTGTAAAATTTTGTTCTCATCTCCTGCAAGGCCTCTGCTGAATACCGATTACAAGATCTATGCTGATATATTAGCAGAGCGGTTTAAGTTGGCTGTCCAGGAAGTTATAGGAGGGGACCAAGTGGGTTTTGTCCCGATGAGACCCGATGAGTTCAATCTGGAACGCTGGTCACAGCGGGGTGTTCCAGCTGTCTCTGGATGTCAAGAAGGCGTTTGAGTCAGCTGGGGATTTATGGAGATGGCAATGACGCCATTCGGTATAGATGATAGGCTGTTGCAGGCAATCATGGCAATGTACATATCTCCTTCAGGGAGAGTAGTGGGCTCTGGAATCTGCTCCGAGTGGTTCTGCAAATGCACATTGTTGCCCTTGAACAGCTGGCTATGGAAATCAGGAACAATAATAAAGTTAGAGGATATCGGTGTTCCTCCGACCATAAAATTAAACTAAATGCGGATGATGTATTAATCACGCTGGAGGGCCCTGTGAACCCAGTGAAAGAACTTATGACTTTAATAGATAACTATAGCTCCCTCTCAAATTATAGACTAAATAGGACTAAGACCGTGATGCTCCCCATAAATATAGAAAACTCCATAATAGAATATCTCCATGGGGAATTTGAATTTATTAAAGCTAAAAACAGCCTTGTTTATTTAAAATTAAATTAAAATGAAAACATATTAAGGGATATAATAAGGATTAGAGTTGGGGTTAAATTTAGTGTTAGGGTTACATTTTGGGTTCGGGTTGGGGTCAAAAGGTCAATATAGGAAAAAAAAAAAAAAATATGGAAACATGCATATTTTTGAACACGGGACAACATTTATAAACTATTTAGATGGGGTCTTTTTTAATGATTTTATTTGTGTAAATTATATTTTAGGTCAAAGTTAGAAAAAGTTTTTTTTACATTTTTCATCATATTTTATGATTTTTTTGTAGTAAATTATAAGATATGATGAACATAATGGTATCTAATGAAAGCCCTTCTTATGACGATAAAATCAACATATAATTTGTGTGGGTACTGTATGTGAGAAAGAATAAAATTGCAGTAAAACACAAACACCCCAGAAATGTCAAAACAGCCTTTGTCACCAAGGGAAAGTCAAGGTGAAAATGTCTTGTCACTAAGGGGTTAAGGAATATTCTGGGTAACTGTATTTGGTTCCAGTGATAGTAGGGAAGATGTTCCCGGACACAGACCAACCAGGGAGTGATCGTAGCGCATCCCTGCACTTTTTTTTTAGTGTTGCTCAATGCCTCTACATTGCTCTTTTTTAATGCATGATGTGCCAAGCACGTCATTTGTCACTAATGATTTGTTTCTGCATGACATGCCTGGCACGTCATTTGTTACGAAGGGGTTAATGTGTCCACGTACTGATAAACAGAGGCGTCGCTAGGGGTGGGCTACTGGGGCTATAGCCCCGAGTCCCCCCTTCATAGCCCCGAATGGAGACTCTGGGGCTAAAGTATTCTTTAGCCCCGAGACTCCAGGGCTTTAAATATATTTTAAAAAAAAAAATCCCCCGGTGAGCTCTCCTCCGTCTGGGACATAGTCCCAGAATCCGAGGATTAACCTCACGCGGGGGTGAGGGCCGATCGGGAGGTGAGGCTGCTATAGGGAGCTCGCTCCCTAGCCTCTCCTCCTGGCCGTAGAGATCACAGCGCGACGGGTGCAAGCTCCGCCCCTGTCGCGCTGTGTCAGCTGCTTGCCGGATGTCAGGTGGACGTACATCCGGCAGAAGGTCCTGGATGACGGACCAAGTGTAAGGCAAGTAAAAAATAAAAATAAAAAGTGTGACTGTGTATGGGTGTCTAGGTGTGTGTGTGTGTGTGTGTCTGGGTGTTACTGGGTTCTGACTGGCACACTATTACTGGGTTCTGACTGGCACACTATTACTGGGCTCTGAGTGGCACAATATTCTTGGGCTCTGACTGGCACTATATTACTGGGTTCTGAGTGGCACAATATTACTGGGCTCTGATTGGCACAATATTACTGGGCTCTGACTAGCACAATATTACTGGGTTCTGACTGGCACAATATTCCTGGGCTCTGACTGGCACAATATTACTGGGTTCTGAGTGGCACAATATTACTGGGCTCTGAGTGGCACACGATTACTGTGCTCTGAGTGGCACACGATTACTGTGCTCTGAGTGGCACACTATTACTGTGCTCTAACTGGCACACTATTACTGGGCTCTGACTGGCACAATATTCCTGGGCTCTGATTGGCACAATATTCCTGGGCTCTGACTGGCACAATATTACTGGGCTCTGACTGGCACAATATTACTGGGCTCTGACTGGCACAATATTCCTGGGCTCTGACTGGCACAATATTACTGGGTTCTGAGTGGCACACTATTACTGGGCTCTGACTGGCACAATATTCCTGGGCTCTGACTGGCACAATATTCCTGGGCTCTGAATGGCACAATATTCCTGGGCTCTGACTGGCACAATATTCCTGGGCTCTGACGGACACACTATTAATGGGCTCTGAGTGGCACACTATTACTGGGTTCTGACTGGCACAATATTCCTGGGCTCTGACTGGCTCACTATTACTGGGCTCTGAGTGGCACACTATTCTTGGTCTATGAATGGCACAATATTACTGGGCTCTGACTGGCACAATACTACTGGTATCTGACTAGCACAATATTACTGGGCTCTGACTGGCACAATATTTCTGGTGTCTGACTGGCACAATATTCCTGGGCTCTGACTGGCACAATATTACTGGGCTCTGACTGGCACACTATTACTGGGCTCTGACTGGCACAATATTCCTGGGCTCTGACTGGCACAATATTACTGGGCTCTGACTGGCACACTATTACTGGGCTCTGACTGGCACACTATTACTAGGCTCTGACTGGCACAATATTACAGGCATCTGACTGGCACACTATTACTGGGCTCTGAGCGGCACAATATTACTGGTATCTGACTGGCACAATATTACTGGGCTCTGAGTGGCACACTATTCTTGGTCTCTGAATGGCACAATATTACTGGGCTCTGACTGGCACAATACTACTGGTATCTGACTGGCACAATATTACTGGGCTCTGACTGGCACAATATTTCTGGTGTCTGACTGGCACAATATTCCTGGGCTCTGACTGGCATAATATTACTGGGCTCTGAGTGGCACACTATTACTGGGCTCTGAGTGGCACACTATTACTGGGCTCTGACTGGCACACTATTACTAGGCTCTGACTGGCACAATATTACAGGCATCTGACTGGCACACTATTACTGGGCTCTGAGTGGCACAATATTACTGGTAACTGACTGGCACAATATTACTGGGCTCTGAGTGGCACAATATTACTGGTATCTGAGTGGCACAATATTACTGGTATCTAAAAGGCACAATATTACTGGTATCTGAGTGGCACAATATTACTGGTATCTAAAAGGCACAATATTCCTGGGCTCTGACGGACACACTATTAATGGGCTCTGACTGGAACACTATTACTGGGCTCTGAGTGGCACACTATTCTTGGTCTCTGAATGGCACAATATTAGTGGGCTCTGACTGGCACAATACTACTGGTATCTGACTTGCACAATATTACTGGGCTCTGACTGGCACAATATTTCTGGTGTCTGACTGGCACAATATTCCTGGGCTCTGACTGGCACAATATTACTGGGCTCTGACTGGCACACTATTACTGGGCTCTGACTGGCACACTATTACTAGGCTCTGACTGGCACAATATTACAGGAATCTGACTGGCACACTATTACTGGGCTCTGAGTGGCACAATATTACTGGTATCTGACTGGCACAATATTACTGGGCTCTGAGTGGCACACTATTCTTGGTCTCTGAATGGAACAATATTACTGGGCTCTGACTGGCACAATACTACTGGTATCTGACTGGCACAATATTACTGGGCTCTGACTGGCACAATATTACTGGGCTCTGACTGGCACAATATTTCTGGTGTCTGACTGGCACAATATTCCTGGGCTCTGACTGGCATAATATTACTGGGCTCTGAGTGGCACACTATTACTGGGCTCTGACTGGCACACTATTACTAGGCTCTGACTGGCACAATATTACAGGCATCTGACTGGCACACTATTACTGGGCTCTGACTGGCACAATATTTCTGGTGTCTGACTGGCACAATATTCCTGGGCTCTGACTGGCATAATATTACTGGGCTCTGAGTGGCACACTATTACTGGGCTCTGAGTGGCACACTATTACTGGGCTCTGACTGGCACACTATTACTAGGCTCTGACTGGCACAATATTACAGGCATCTGACTGGCACACTATTACTGGGCTCTGAGTGGCACAATATTACTGGTAACTGACTGGCACAATATTACTGGGCTCTGAGTGGCACAATATTACTGGTATCTGAGTGGCACAATATTACTGGTATCTAAAAGGCACAATATTACTGGTATCTGAGTGGCACAATATTACTGGTATCTAAAAGGCACAATATTACTGGTATCTGAGTGGCACAATATTACTGGTATCTAAAAGGCACAATATTCCTGGGCTCTGACGGACACAATATTACTGGTATCTAAAAGGCACAATATTCCTGGGCTCTGACGGACACACTATTAATGGGCTCTGACTGGAACACTATTACTGGGCTCTGAGTGGCACACTATTCTTGGTCTCTGAATGGCACAATATTAGTGGGCTCTGACTGGCACAATACTACTGGTATCTGACTTGCACAATATTACTGGGCTCTGACTGGCACAATATTTCTGGTGTCTGACTGGCACAATATTCCTGGGCTCTGACTGGCACAATATTACTGGGCTCTGACTGGCACACTATTACTGGGCTCTGACTGGCACACTATTACTAGGCTCTGACTGGCACAATATTACAGGAATCTGACTGGCACACTATTACTGGGCTCTGAGTGGCACAATATTACTGGTATCTGACTGGCACAATATTACTGGGCTCTGAGTGGCACACTATTCTTGGTCTCTGAATGGAACAATATTACTGGGCTCTGACTGGCACAATACTACTGGTATCTGACTGGCACAATATTACTGGGCTCTGACTGGCACAATATTACTGGGCTCTGACTGGCACAATATTTCTGGTGTCTGACTGGCACAATATTCCTGGGCTCTGACTGGCATAATATTACTGGGCTCTGAGTGGCACACTATTACTGGGCTCTGACTGGCACACTATTACAAGGCTCTGACTGGCACAATATTACAGGCATCTGACTGGCACACTATTACTGGGCTCTGACTGGCACAATATTTCTGGTGTCTGACTGGCACAATATTCCTGGGCTCTGACTGGCATAATATTACTGGGCTCTGAGTGGCACACTATTACTGGGCTCTGAGTGGCACACTATTACTGGGCTCTGACTGGCACACTATTACTAGGCTCTGACTGGCACAATATTACAGGCATCTGACTGGCACACTATTACTGGGCTCTGAGTGGCACAATATTACTGGTAACTGACTGGCACAATATTACTGGGCTCTGAGTGGCACAATATTACTGGTATCTGAGTGGCACAATATTACTGGTATCTAAAAGGCACAATATTACTGGTATCTGAGTGGCACAATATTACTGGTATCTAAAAGGCACAATATTACTGGTATCTGAGTGGCACAATATTACTGGTATCTAAAAGGCACAATATTCCTGGGCTCTGACGGACACACTATTAATTGGCTCTGAGTGGCACACTATTACTGGGTTCTGACTGGCACAATATTCCTGGGCTCTGACTGGCACACTATTACTGGGCTCTGAGTGGCACACTATTCTTGGTCTCTGAATGGCACAATATTACTGGGCTCTGACTGGCACAATACTACTGGTATCTGACTAGCACAATATTACTGGGCTCTGACTGGCACAATATTTCTGGTGTCTGACTGGCACAATATTCCTGGGCTCTGACTGGCACAATATTACTGGGCTCTGACTGGCACACTATTACTGGGCTCTGACTGGCACACTATTACTAGGCTCTGACTGGCACAATATTACAGGCATCTGACTGGCACACTATTACTGGGCTCTGACTGGCACAATATTACTGGTATCTGACTGGCACAATATTACTGGGCTCTGAGTGGCACACTATTCTTGGTCTCTGAATGGCACAATATTACTGGTCTCTGACTGGCACAATACTACTGGTATCTGACTGGCACAATATTACTGGGCTCTGACTGGCACAATATTACTGGGCTCTGACTGGCACAATATTTCTGGTGTCTGACTGGCACAATATTCCTGGGCTCTGACTGGCATAATATTACTGGGCTCTGAGTGGCACACTATTACTGGGCTCTGACTGGCACACTATTACTAGGCTCTGACTGGCACAATATTACAGGCATCTGACTGGCACACTATTACTGGGCTCTGACTGGCACAATATTTCTGGTGTCTGACTGGCACAATATTCCTAGGCTCTGACTGGCATAATATTACTGGGCTCTGAGTGGCACACTATTACTGGGCTCTGAGTGGCACACTATTACTGGGCTCTGACTGGCACACTATTACTAGGCTCTGACTGGCACAATATTACAGGCATCTGACTGGCACACTATTACTGGGCTCTGAGTGGCACAATATTACTGGTAACTGACTGGCACAATATTACTGGGCTCTGAGTGGCACAATATTACTGGTATCTGAGTGGCACAATATTACTGGTATCTAAAAGGCACAATATTACTGGTATCTGACTGGCACAATATTCCTGGGCTCTGACGGACACACTATTAATGGGCTCTGAGTGGCACACTATTACTGGGTTCTGACTGGCACAATATTCCTGGGCTCTGACTGGCACACTATTACTGGGCTCTGAGTGGCACACTATTCTTGGTCTCTGAATGGCACAATATTACTGGGCTCTGACTGGCACAATACTACTGGTATCTGACTGGCACAATATTACTGGGCTCTGACTGGCACAATATTTCTGGTGTCTGACTGGCACAATATTCCTGGGCTCTGACTGGCATAATATTACTGGGCTCTGAGTGGCACACTATTACGTCGCTCTGACTGGCACACTATTACTAGGCTCTGACTGGCACAATATTACAGGCATCTGACTGGCACACTATTACTGGGCTCTGAGTGGCACAATATTACTGGTATCTGACTGGCACAATATTACTGGGCTCTGAGTGGCACACTATTCTTGGTCTCTGAATGGCACAATATTACTGGGCTCTGACTGGCACAATACTACTGGTATCTGACTGGCACAATATTACTGGGCTCTGACTGGCACAATATTTCTGGTGTCTGACTGGCACAATATTCCTGGGCTCTGACTGGCATAATATTACTGGGCTCTGAGTGGCACACTATTACTGGGCTCTGACTGGCACACTATTACTAGGCTCTGACTGGCACAATATTACAGGCATCTGACTGGCACACTATTACTGTGCTCTGACTGGCACAATATTTCTGGTGTCTGACTGGCACAATATTCCTGGGCTCTGACTGGCATAATATTACTGGGCTCTGAGTGGCACACTATTACTGGGCTCTGAGTGGCACACTATTACTGGGCTCTGACTGGCACACTATTACTAGGCTCTGACTGGCACAATATTACAGGCATCTGACTGGCACAATATTACTGGTATCTAAAAGGCACAATATTACTGGTATCTGACTGGCACAATATTACAGGGTTCTGTGTGGCACAATATTTCTGGTATCTATAATTGTACAATTTCCAAACACTGAAAAAATTGTTGGTGTTTTCTTACATTTTTATTATGGGGGTGGGGGGGGGGGGGGGGGTGTGTGTGTGTGCAACACTCAGGGTCCGCCCCGGGTCCCAAATGCTCTAGGTACGCCCCTGTGTGTGACCGAGCTCATCTGGGCTCTAGCCCCAGATCATCCAAAGACCTAGCAACGCCCCTGCTGATAAATAAAACAAGTGACATTAAATCTTTACATTTAAATTCATAATTGCACAGTAGATTCATTATGTTTATTACAAGATGGTGTTTGGAGACATTAAATATTGAATAAGCTGAAAATATGTTTGTAGACATTAAACGTGCATAAAATGATTTACGTATTTAAGCATTTTTAATTTGTTTATTTATTTTACTATGTTACATCCAGGTATTTTGAGATAACAAACTCATATTTAGGTAGTTAGGAGCATTTTGTAATTCTTCCACAATTGCAAAAGTACTTTGGGTTACACTTTAATACTTTGTACCACTGTAACTTTGATACTTTGTGGCGATGTAACGAATATGTATCCTATTTTCAAGAGTGAATGTCCAGTCTTGTTATCGGTTTTGCTAGGCAGGTTGCTGCTAATTATTTTTTTTCCAACTCCTCCTGCAAAGAAGAACAAAAAAACTGTGTCAGATAACAGTTACAGTATTATATTATATTATAACAGCTAATATACATTAGTTTTTGATATTTGTATAACCCACATTGGATAGGACACATAGAGAATGGAATAATTACCTGTATGAACATCATTGAGGGGCACTGCACAATTGATGTATTTTAATTTTTTTTTAGTTTCGACCCAGAATACAGTGTTTTCATCATATATCTTGTCATGTAACTCAAACTATTCTTTTGCGTTTTTCAGTATATTTCCCTCCATTGCAAATCGTTTCAGCACTGGAGTTTGCTCAGTCTTGGCCCATTTTCTAAAGTGGTACTGTAACTTGTTACTTTTTCATCAAATGCATTGATCTACTATAAACTATATACCAGTATTTTCAACTTGTTAAAACACATTGGCCATTTTGTGATTCCTTGTTTTAATCTAGAAATGTAATATATTATTATTTATTTGTATTTTTTATCATGCACATCTAACTGTTAATATATGCACTGTTGTAAATCCATTAAAAAAAAAAATGTTTTTTGATAATTACCTTTAATATATGGTAGATCTGAATGGCATGTCATCTTGTTTTAAAGCCACATTGAATGAAAACTATACCAAACTAACATAATATATTGGTATAGAAAGTCTCTGCTATGAATTTAAAAATGAAACCTTAATTTTCCCAAATGAGTGGCCATCATTAGCTATACCAAACATATCTCACTTCCTTAGTTTGGATACTACAATATGTCTGTGAAATGTGTTCTGCTAGGAGTTACAACTGTGTCTTATTTGTGGAGTAGTTAGCATGAATTTGCTTCTACCTTTTACACAGACAGCTTGTCTATTGATCAAACAATGATTTCTAAAGACAAAACAGAACTTCTCTCCTTAAGTGTGAGATCAGATGGGCCACACTGTTCAGATGGAGATAACAGACTGTGACAATGGCTGTTTGATCAAAGGGACACTCCCACTTACATGAGATATAACTAGATAACCTGGTCATTTAAAACATGATTGAATTAATTGCACATAAAAGGAAAAATAAAATATTTCCCATGATGCAACATTGTCCAAAATATTCCAGCCAGTCTTGTGTTACAACTGTGGCCAAAGCCTGCATGATGTTGTCATAAGATACTCCCCTGCTCTCATACTGGCTCCTGTGTATCATAGTGGGCAGGACTAGGTGGCTGTATACAACTTTTGTGAGGAGATTAACCTGATGAAACAGGAGAATGATTGTGCCCCCTTGTGATGTAAAAGCTATATTACCCTCCCATTCCATGCAAGTCTTTGATCAGAATTCTAACTTACAGACTGCATTCTGTGTCCCCGCCCCTAAAGTGAGAAATTTGTGCCGTAAAGTCACTAGGGGGTAGCATCCAAAACCTCTATATTTAAAAAAAATGGCCCAGTCAGACTTGTTTAGTAAAATATATCATAAAATAAAATCACATAACAAAAACAAAATACATATTTGAAATCAACAATGCAAAATAAAAAATAAAAAAACCTTTACATTTTTTGGTGGAAATGTCCCTTTAAATGAGACCAGTGTGATTGGAGCAGAAAGATAGAGGCAGAAGGGACGGAAGGATGCTTCCTAATTGGGAGAGTAGATTGCTGGTTATTTCTTCTCTTTGGTTCCCGGGTGAGGGGAATTATTTGTACATATCAGTGCACCCAGATAACAGGTAATATAAAAGGCAGAATATAAGTGGAGTAAAAAAGAAGCTATTGGTAGACACACATGCACATAGCTAATGCTCACTGTATTGCATATATAGATACAGATGTGGCAGGTATTACATCTTATGTGCTATTAGAGAGACCAAGCAACGCAACCTCCAGTCTTGATGTGTTAATGTAATATTTATAATTATCAGGCAATATTGTATGCTTTACAAAGGTATATTTGTGCTTTACAAATCTGCATAGTTAAGAATACCATGGCTTTGTCTGTATATTTTGACTGTAGGTGACAACTGGTTTAAACAGGATTTACCATGTTCTCTGTAGTGGACGCCATTAATCATAGGTTTGGCCATACACAGACTCCACAAAGTGTAGAAGCTTAAACAATCTTCTGCCCATATTAGAACACTATAATAGAACAGTAGCGGGTTGGGTCGTCCTATCAACCTTTTTCAAAGGGCCATTATATGTTATGTGGGACCAATATATTTTATGTAGACAGCTTTTTTATGTGTGTGTGCGCATGTGTGTTTGTGTAACTGAATCTGTGTGTGCATATGTATGACTCTGCATGTGTGTGTGTGATACACATTATGTGTGACTGGAAGAGTGTGTATATGTAAGTGTATGTGTGGCTCTGCATGTGTATTTATGATTACATCTGTATACATTTGACTTAATATGTGTGACTTTGCTTATGAGACTGCATGTGTATGTTTTATACTGTGTGTGTACGTGACTGTTTGTACTTGTGAGATGGCATGTGTATATGCGGGTCTTCGTTATTCCCTATGACCCTATGTGTGTTTAAGTGTGTATGTGTGACTGAAAGTAGATGGATTATAGCAGTGTAGTTAGGAGGAGCAAGGAGGGTCCGCCCTGGGTGGCACTTTTTGAGGGCGGCGAGACACACTACAGCTCACCTGAAAAGTGCCACCCTCAAAAGGATATCAGATGTTTTACTTGGAAAATGTGAGCGTTGGCTACATTTTACCAAAAACGGTCTGGGCACACGTTCACAACATTACTTGTGATGTTGTAAAGTCTTGCAGTGTTTTGGTAGGGACCCACTGGGTCTCTAAAGACCCTTATCGGGTCTCTACCTCAGTGACCTCTGTGTGATAAGGCTAGGAGCAAAAAAGACACCTGTTTCTATTGTACATTCAGTTTGCTGTCCCTCTCAATGCCCACTTTTAACCCCTTCACACCAGATGGTGCTGTGGTTCTTTAAAAAAGTGTGTATTAAGAGGAGTGGCAAACTCAGGGACTGCCCCAGGTGCCCAAATCTATAGCTATGACACTGGAGTAACTTTTGGCAACCCTATTGTTTCTATGATGCTCATTCTGAAATTTGGTTAGCTGATCATCATCAAGTGAGGTGTTCCACAACCCCCGGGGTGCCAGCGATTCACCATCACTAAACCATGCTGTTAGGAAGGTACTCACAATTTAAGGAGGAATAGTGAGGACAGTGGTAGGAGCACCACGCTGTCATCACACTACTGATACTCGCGGGAGAAATCCGAGGTGAGCGGTGACGCATCTGACACATGTTGGGCTTTTATTATGTAGGATTCCCAAATATGTTGAGTTTTTAATCAATGTCCGAGCTCCTATATTTTTCCAACTAGCTTGGCTAATTTGCAGTACCTCCATGTAAAAAAAACATTAGCTTGGTGTCAGACTCCTGCTGATATCAGATCATATCATTTTTATAAAGTGGCTCTGATATTACATTTCAACATAGAATTTTAACATAGAGATTGAGATCTGGAGAGGAAGACATCCTGGATCTATATTTTGAAATTGATAATATTTAAAAATAAAAACACATCCTCAATAATTACAACTAAATTATTTTAATGAGGATGGGTGGGCATTGAAGTTGTAGTCTAGGCCACTATATGTACTTGCCCCCAGGCCAAAATCTTGGAGATAATAATCCCGTATTCCAGATACCACCAGGGATGAGTTGATCACCCAACCAGGGATGTACCCAACAACTGGTAATGACCTGCTAAGGAGCACATATTAGCTGCTGTGGACAAACTTTCCTATGATGCTTAACTAGCATCATGGAAGACTGTTGGCAGACTAGGCAAAATTATTTGACACTGTCCCAACAGTTTCCCATTAAACTGGCTGGTGTCATAGGAAGTGTCATCAACAACAAATGTGTGTGTGTGAGTTGGAAAAATTCTCCTATTCAGGTGCATTGGAGAATTTTTCCAAGTTTTCCTAAAGTTTTGAAATTCCATATATACAACTATTAGTAAATACAACTTAGTCAGATACTACAGTTACAACTCTAGATCTGAATCTGAACAGTAACATCAAACCATAAATACATGTATGGGAAAAAGTATGGATAAGCCTTTATAAACGGTACAAAACACCACTAATCCCGTAATAGCCATGTCAAATAGGGAACTAAAAGCATGAAAAAAAACCCAAATAAAGAGTAGAAGGGAGAACTGTAGCACATATACCTAGTATGATGTGTGAAAAGATATACTATATTTTTCACACATCATACAACAGGAACTAAACTCTCTGAATAAGAAGCACAAGTGAAAATAAAAAAGTTTAGTTGTCCATTAAAGTAGCACTGACAATCCCCCTCCCAAGCCACACATGCTCATTATTTTGTCATTCTCAGTATGCTATTGTCTATGGGCTATTTTGTATATATGACACAATCTCTTACCATTTTATTTTTATGCACAAATGATTTTGGTGTAAACACTCAGAGACATTTATTTTTAACCAGCAAACTTGACTTACAGCATTTCTATGCAAATACGTCGGTTAAAAAGTGGTCTTGGAGAGCAATAAGAGATATCCCAGAGATAAAAAAAAAAAAAAGACTCCTGCTATGTAACTCCTCCATAGCCACATCCTGCATAGGTTCAACTGTGAGGTAGATTCTGGGTAATGGAATGCAACATAACACACTGAGAGGAAATTACATGATCCTTCTGCCTAATTTAAAAATGTAAATTCCCTGGTAGATGCCTGCTGCATCAAAACCCCTGGCTCCAAATTGTAAAAAATCAGGCTTCTCCAAAATAAACAAGAACATACTAGATCACTTTGTGCAGGTTTGAATGAACACATTGAACCTTAAGTGCGGCTGCTGTAATTTGGCATTTTAAAGTAAGTGCTTGTAATGGATTGATGCAGGGAGACTGCATTTTGGCTAGTGTGGCGTTAGTATTTTAAACAAGTACCTCTTGAAATAAAACTAATTTTACACTATAAGTTACTCTTCAGTAAATGTGTATGTATATGTTTTATTACCATGAGTCGACTGAAACAACCTATCCAGGAAAGTAATCACTTTCAAATTTGTTTTATTTTTATAATAATCCTTAACCCCTTAGTGACAAGACAGTTTTACCTTGACTTTCCCTTGGTGACATTGGCTGTTGTGACATTTCTGGGGTATTTGTGTTTAGCTGTAATTTTCTTCTTTCTCACATACTGTACCCACACAAATGATATGTTGTTTTTATCATCATAAGAAGGACTTTCATTAGATACCATTATGTTCATCATATCTTATAATTTACTACAAAAAAAAAATCATAAAATATGATGAAAATATAAAAAAAACCCACTTTTTCTAACTTGGACCTAAAATATAATTTACACAAATACAATCATTAAAAAAGACCCCGTCTAAATAGTTTCTAAATGTTGTCCCGAGTTCAGAAATATGCATGTTTTCATATTTTTGGGTATTTTTTATGGGGCAAAAACCAAAAATAGTGTTTTTGTTTTTTTCTTATATTGACATTTTGACCCCAACCCAAACCTTAAATTTAACCCTAACTCTAACCCTTATGCAATCCCTTAATATATTTTTATTTTAATTTAATTTTAACCCTATCCCTTATGCTAAAAATTATAACATTTTAACCCTATAGGCTTATCTAACCATAATACCAGTTTTAAGCTAATGAATTTTTTTTTCAATATTGCAATGTTGCTAGATGCCTCTAGGGGCAGTCAAACAACATATTCAGAGCGACGGAAGTACATTTTCTTTCACTTCCGAAGCTCTGACCACAAGCGGGCATAGCCATATTGACGGAGCTTGATTGACGAAAGTCTTTTTTCAAACTAAACTACTATGTAATAGATTGAGCTCTTTTGATGAGATGTGTGTTTTGTAGTCTAGATACATTTAAAGCTGGCAGCCTTTGTTGTAAAATATTTCTCAAATCAGTTGGTGGAATTATTTCTGGGATTCCCAAGAATCTCAAGTTAGTATGCCTTCCTCTACTTTCCAAGTCATCTAATTTATCTTGTAGATTTTGGATAGTATTACGTTGGTTTTGCAGTTCTCGGTGTAGATGTTGAACATTTTGTTCTGAAGTCGTGTGTCTTTGCTCTAATTCAGAAAGTTTTTTTGAATATTCAATAGTTATGGTAGAGACTGCATCAATAGCGAACTTTAACTCTGCAAAAGACGCTTCCAGTAATGGCATGAATGGTTCTGTCACCTCCAGTGCAGCTGCTTGGGTTTGAATGGGTTCAGCTTGTTTAGTTGTCATGGTGTTTGTTATTGGAGATGGCGGACTAGTTAGAGGTTGTATATCTTTTATATCTTTTTTTTATCTTTTTCTTTCTTTGGTATGTGATTGCTAGGATCAGTAGCCTTGCTCTTGGTTTAAAGAACAAAGATGTAAGTGGATGTTATGGAGCCTCAGGTCATATACAATAGTACATAAAGAACAAGTACTAAATAAGATTATAGAAATAATAAGATAAACAACCAAATAAGCTGCTTCATATCTATATCAATTGATACAATATGAATTTACTTAGTAAATTAAATACAGACTTATAATTAGGTCTGTAAGTTTTAACAAATAGTCCAGCTTTGTATATAGTAGCAAAGACAATAATGAGATAAGAGAGGTGGAGTGCAATTAACATGTGTAGATTGCAATCTTAAAATGGTTTGGGTTTCCAGAACAAAATTTGCTTTTATGTGAAACACTGCAATGAATTAAAACTATGAAGCTGAGTAAAACAATCCACTTTAGCCATGCTGTAAACATCATTACCAGTACTACCAGGATGGCCGAGTGGTTAAGGCGTTGGACTTAAGATCCAATGGACAAATGTCCGCGTGGGTTCGAACCCCACTTCTGGTACACTTTTTAGATCAAATAATTGATTAAAAAAAAATCATATCCCAATTCAATTTTGTTAAGGTCAGTGCACAGAATTGTTAAAACTCATAGGGGTTAACATGTATAGCTTGGAGGAAATACGTAACGGGGGGATATGATAGAAACATTTAAATACATAAAGGGAATCAACACAGTAAAGGAAGAGAGTATATTTAAAAGAAGAAAAACTACCACAACTAGAGGACAGTGTCTTAAATTAGAGGGGCAACGATTTAAAAGTAATATCAGGAAGTATTACTTTACTGAGAGGGTAGTGGATGTATGGAATAGCCTTCCAGCAGAAGTGGTAGAGGTAAACACAGTCAAGGATTTTAAGCATGCGTGGGATAGACACAAGGCTATCCTAGCTATAAGACCGGGAATGGGGGACTAATAAAAGTATTAAAAAAAATTGGGCAGACTAGATGGACCGAATGGTTCTTATCTGCCGACACATTCTATGTTTCTACTTATAGTTGGTAATGATAGAATGACGCCGGATCAGATTTGTACATAGATTGAAACACACACACAAAAAATTAATATATATATATATATATATATATATATATATATACACACACACACACACACACACACATATATATAAATATATACTATATATGTGAGCCCACTAAAACGAAATGAAGTATTTTTTTCCTGGTACTTACGGTTAAGGGATGAGTTAATACTATTATTGCACATTAGACACATTAGATAATGTTAGGCAAGGGATTATGAGATAGGCTGTTTTAAAAAAAAAATGTCTCCGTAGGAAGTGATGAAATAATATTACTATTGCACATTAGATAATGTTATGATGGGAGAAGGAGAATTTTTCATTGCAGGTAACATAGATAAATCTCTATGAATTGTACATATCTCCTCCTCCAAGATGAGTGTCTGTTGCCTGGCTTGGTAAATCATTAGCAGGTGCAGGTTTTGTGTCATTGCAGTGAATTCTCCAAAGTGGATTCTCTACATGACGATGTGCTTGGCTCATCTTTAACATCTGAATATTCCATACTCAGGAAAATGCTTCCCACTTGTTCCAGCAGCATGTGCATTCTACCATAGTTTATTATATTGTTATTGATCATATATATTAACACCTTATTGTAGTATCTGTACATGTACTTTGCAATTAAAGATTTTGCGCTGAACATTAGAACATATTTATGTATGTAGTGCACGTATCTGTTGGTGTGTTTGTATCAATATCCTGTTCAAATCCACAGTAGTAGTAGTTGCGTGAGGTTGTAGAGCACCAACTCAAACTCATTGAGGTTGGATTGGTGTTGCTGTGCCACAGCTGCCAGTTGTGCCTTTTTCATCTTTTTCAGCATCTTCTCTCCTGATATCTGAGTACCTGCAATATGGCTGCAAGGCATGATGAGTTATGTGTGTCATCATGCAGAAATGTGGCTTTGTTAGACGAGTTATGTTCATTTGGATAACAACTGTATGATGTGAACTACAGGTGTGTTTGTTATGTGTGGATGGAAATGTATCATCTGGCCCAAGATGTATGAGTATTGTGATGTTTCTCTTAACAACATAGTAACATAGTAATTTAGTTTGAAAAAATACACAAGTTCATCATGTTCAACCCATCTACCTATCATTACTGTTTTTGATCCAAAATAAGGCAACAAAACAGCTGTGTTGACATTTTTGGTGATCCCAGCCCAGAAGATATTTCTCATCTTCTGGCTGTGGCCCCAATGACCGAGCGATAATAGTTGGACAGTTCCTTAATTAACATGGTATTTTCCTCAAAAGTGAACTTTAGTGCATGTTTGCACTTTTACATGGAACATATTTTGATATTCACACAAATGGTGCTGATGAAATTTTGATCAGTTTCTAATTTGTGCATTGTAACATTCAGTATTCACGTGGTTATCTCACAACTTGTACTTTATTCTTGTCGGTGATTGGCGGTGTGTATTTTTCAAACTAAAAAAAACTTCGGAATTTCCATGCAATTATATCTGTGTCTGAAATCTTCCATAGGATATAATAGGGCATTTGACGTTACCACTTCGGTTCGGTGGATTTTAGACGTGTTTCGGCTGCATTCTGTTTTGGAAGCTATTAGTGTGGAATCGGCTGTGATGTCTGAATTGTTGACCTATTCGACAACACATCGGTGCATACTGGGTAACTCGTAATTCGGTTTTCAATATGGCCCGAATCATTCCGGCCTTTCGTGAGCACCACTTTGGGGATGAACATCATCACATATTGAATAGACACTATATTCTTTCATTAAAAAATTCTATTTAAAATGCCTGCACTTAATGAAATATTTCAATTAAACATAGCATAACTTATTTTTTTTTTGTCAACAGTTGTCCTTTAAGTAATTATCTGTTGTACATAGAATGTTTTTTTTAAAGACAGTAGCAAAAGTCATTCTGTGTAACTGTGTTAGGATGGCAGATTATGCGGCCTCTATCATTTGACATCCATTGATGTAAATCTGTGTATAGTTTGACATCCAGAGCAGCAGTTTAAAAGGCTAAACATCTAAACCATCGTTCAATCCACTAATCTTTCTTTATTACAGTATTGCTTGTCTGACGTCTTTAGACCCATCAGTTTCTAATCTAACTAATCAGCCCTTGTTACCAAATTCCCTAATGTGCAAATGACCTTTGATTATTGACTGCCCTTGAATGTGTTGCACACAGTCAGATATATGTTCATTTATTTTTCTGTAGTGCTTTGTGATTCTAAACAAGCTTATTTGTTTTAGTTCCAGAGGACTGAAAAAAAAACATTATCCTGGGATTAAAAGAATTAAAGTAACACCAATGATTTTAACAGAAATAAAGGGTATCTATCTAATGCCCATGTCACTGTTGACTAAAATCTTTTAATGTAAAGGCGATAATGAGACACTGACATACCTCCCAACGTTGCCCCCCTCAAGGAGTGAGTGGCTTGATCGGGGGGGACGGGACAGGACGGGGTGTGGGGGTGGGGGGGGGGGGGGCGGGGTGGGACAGCCTTGTCCATGATTTTCTTTGGTAACAATTGGAAGGAGGATGTAATCTCAAAAGGTTGGAAATCTCAGCTGCAGAGCGAGGCAGAGCTTATTTGGTTGAAGGCTTCTTGCAACTCACATCTGTTATTGTCTGGCAAGTGCTGACTTTAAACATAAAAACATAGAATGTGTCGGCAGATAAGAACCATTCGGTCCATCTAGTCTGCCCAATTTTTTTTTGAGTACTTTTATTAGTCCCCCGTTCCCGGTCTTATAGCTAGGATAGCCTTGTGTCTATCCCATGCATGCTTAAAATCCTTGACTGTGTTTACCTCTACCACTGCTGGAAGGCTATTCCATACATCCACTACCCTCTCAGTAAAGTATTACGTCCTGATATTACTTTTAAATCGTTGCCCCTCTAATTTAAGACTATGTCCTCTAGTTGTGGTAGTTTTTCTTCTTTTAAATATTCTCTCTTCCTTTACTGTGTTGATTCCCTTTATGTATTTAAATGTTTCTATCAAATCCCCCCTGTTACGTCTTTCCTCCAAGCTATACATGTTAAGATGCTTTAACCTTTGCTGGACTTTCTCTCCAGCTAGTTTTTTTTTACCTACAGCTACCACAGAAGTCCTAGTTATGGTTCTATCTATCAATTATATATAAAAAGGAGGGGCCAGATATCACAGGTGTCAACCAGATCAGCTTGCTTTATCTTAAAGCTATTCTGTTAACCTAAAGATTGCGTATACAGCAGGGGCGGATCCAGAGTCTGATCTCGGGAGGGGCACATGTCCAGTGATAGTTGCCATTTTATAAGCCCCAGCCAATTTGCCCAGTAATATGCCAGTGTTAGTTGCCATTTTATATGCCCCTTCCAATTTGCCCAATATGCAGTGTTATTAGCCATTTATTAAGCCCCAGACTATTTGCCCCCTATCTCTCCAGCACTTACCTTTTCCCTGGTGGCTAGTGGCAGGCAGCATGGTCTCCCCCATGCTGCCTGTTCGGCTCCCAGGTGGTTGTGCCGACAGGTCACGTGACCCGGCGCACGTATGACGTCAGCGCGCCGGTCACGTGACCTGTCGGCACTTCCGTGTCAGACTGCACGGGGAGCCGAACAGGCAGCACGGAGATTTCTCTGTGCTGCCTGTTCGGCTCCCCGTGCAGCCTGGCAGGCAGGCAGAGAAGGTGAGGGGGGAATCTTCCGATCCCTTCTCACCTCCGTCTCTGCCTGGAAGCGCGTTGTTTTTTTTAAAGCGTTTTTTTTTTTCTTCCTCTTCTCGGGGGGGGGGGCAATTGCCCCGTTGCCCCCCCCTGGATCCGCCACTGGTATACAGTGAATCTAGAGAATAAAAAATTATAAAAAATGATCTGTACTCGCCAGAAGACAATACATAAAATAAGAGACATAAATGTTTTAAAGAGTGTTAATCGTGTCTCCTGCTTATGACATCACCTGTGACCTCATCTGCAAATTAACTAATTTTCAATGGGAAATGTTTATTTGTATTTCAAACCCCAAGGTGATGTCATAAACAGGAGACAACACAGAATCATTTAAAACATTTTTCTCTTATTTTATGAATTTCTTTGCAATTTTCATAACACAATGCATGGATAATTTTTTTATTATCTTTATTCAAAATTATAAAGAATGTTTAGGTTGACAAGGTTAATAGGCTCTTTAACATCCGTGCTCCAGCCATTAGGATTTTTAAGTTTGGAGGCTGAACTGTAGTAGACATGCCTAACATTTTATTAAGCTGAGATTTTGATTCATGTCAAAGGTGTATTTTAAGACATTATTTGATGTCTAAGAAAACAATGACTCCCCTAAAGCTGTAATGTGGCTTATATTCCAAATTCTTAACTATGGTGTATATTCCACTGTGGTGAATTGACAACCAAATTGCTGAAATCAGGCAAAATTAGCTGTGTTGGATACATGGGCGAGTTGGAAATATTTCAGAGTATATAAAAAATGTATTACATTCCAAAAGAATCGAAAATGAGTATAGGTTGAGTATCCCTTATCCAAAATGTTTGGGACCCGAAGGATTTTGGATAAAGGGTCATTACAGATAATTTTCCCCAATAATATATGTTAAAGGTTCTCAACACTACAGTAGTATCAATGCAAATACTTTTGCTGGGATGTATCTGTGATGTGAGGCAACGTTGGGCACATGTGCCATTGTATTCCCATTTGTTGGGGAATGTGAGAATGCATGGAAATGCTATATCGCAGCTTAAGGGGGCTGGACAACCTAATAAACTTTTCTGCGCTTGCATTCTGACAGATGTGTGTGGAATTTGCAACAAGTGCCAAAATACCCAAATTATTTTTAATAACGTATCATTTTGAAAAAAGTGAGCCCTGGACACATACCGCAACTCGTGCTTTATCCAAGCCACTCGGAATGCAGTTACTCATCATCAAGCCCTGTATCTCCACTCCTGCTAATAGGCTGCTGATCTCGGGCGCTCAGGATTTTTTACAGCGCTTATGCTGGGTAGGGTGTGTCTCTGTGTACATGGCTCTGGCTTTACACAGCAAGGGTGCTGTAGAGAGCATTTCCTTATACTTTTTGGGGGGTTAACTAGTGGACTTATGGGAAATCTAGTCCATAGCAGCTGGAAATGCATCTGTTGTGCGGGTCTCTGTCAACAGTCAGTGGTTTATGTTTATAGATTACATTTCCCAGGGAGACTATGTATTTGGTCGGCTCAGCATCATGAAAAATGTAGTACACATTACCTGGAGTGCCAATAATTACCACACTTGTACTAAGACATGACACTTTCCATTTTACCACAGCAGCTGGAGTGTAACTGTTAATAATAAATATAATTCGTGCTCCAGAATATACAACACAGTCTATGTGGAATTTCATTTAGTGTGTTTTGGGCAGGGTCATATACTAATTAACATATATGATCCACTGAAAGTTTCATTAACTCTGGTGATTAGCTTAAGTGATGTGAAGTGTATATGGCAATGTTGAATTGAAAGTGGTAAGCACATATATGGTCCTATGGAAAGTGATAGAAAAAAACAAATTAGGAAATTTATGTAAAAGGAGAATAAAAGACATTCATTGATAATAACACACACACACACACACACACACACACACACACACACACACACAAACACACACACACACACACACACACACACACACACACATAAATATATATATAAAATAAAAAAATGTAACAAAAAGAGGTATATGAAGCAATGTTTCATTCATTATGATTCAAACATTGAGGGGGTTGTCTTGTATCTGATAAAAAATACACTAATAACATTTATATGTTTCCCATGGGTCCACTATTAAATCTGCAATAAAAGTGCATGATCTACCTCTTTAATCCTGTATTACATGCAGGGCCGGATTAAGGCAGGGGCTTTAGAGGCTGTAGCCCAGGGGTCTGGGCAAAATAGGGGCTTCGAGGACTGCAGCTGAAAGCCCATGCCTTAATAAGCTTGCCGTAGAGGCACTGGCTGGGGAGATAGAAATAAAGCGATGGGGAGTATGAGGCAGGCAGCATGGAGACTTGTCTGTGCTCCTGGGCAGTGCATAGACTCTGTGCTGCCTGCTTGCAGACAGGGAGCTGGCGATGCCAGTGCCTCTGTGGCAAGCTTATTTTTCTCTTCAGCTGCAGACCTCGAGGGACAGAAAGCAACAGGGAGGTTGGTACGGGGGCCTGGGGAGGAGGGTAAAAGTTTTTTTGGGGTGAACTCTCAGTGGCATATTAATGGGCATACTAATAGTGGCATATTAATGGGCAAATTGGCTGTGACATATAAATGGGCATACTAATAGTGGCATATAAATGGGCAAATTGGCTGTGGCATAGTAATGGGAATACTAATAGTGGCATATTAATGGCATATTAGTGGTGGCATATTAATGGGCATACTAATAGTGGCATATTAATGGGAAGACTAATAAGGGCATATTAATGGCCAAATTGCTGGTGGCATATTAATGGGCATACTAATAGTGGCATATTAATGGGCAGACTAATAGTGGCATATACATGGGCAAATTGGCTGTGGAATATTAATGGGCAAATTGTCCATAGAATATATATGGGCATACTAACAGTGGCATATTAATGGGAAGACTAACACTGGCACAATAATGGGAAGACTAACACTGGCATATTTATGGGTGAGCATCAGTTGAAGCTGCAAACCTGACATTTGTGAGTACATTAAACATATTTAATGTTTATACTACCACACCAAGAGGACATAGTCTTAAATTAGAGGGGTAAATATTTAAACGTTATATCAGGAAGTATTACTTTACTGAGGGGGTAGTTGATGAATGGAATAGCCTTCCAGTGGAAGCGGTAGAGGTAAACACGGTGAATGAGTTTAACCATGCGTGGGATAGGCAGAAGGCTATCCTATATATAAGACAAGGCCAGGGACTAATAAAAGTATTCAGAAAATTGGGCAGAATAAATGGGCCAAATGGTTCTTATCTGCCGACACATTCTGTGTTTCTATATTTAAAATCCAAACAAAATCTAATGAATGCATACAATTTTATTATGATTACTGTATATATATGATATAGGGAAGATTATTTGCAGATGATCAATTTCTATGAGTGAGTTACGGGTATGCAACATTATCAGTAGACATGTGCAAAACGAAAATTTTAGTTTCGTTTTCGTTCATTCGGACGAAAATTATATTTATTTCATCTAAAACGAATTTCGTTCATTACTACATTCGTTTCGGATAAAATTTGTTCATTATTTTTGTTTCGTTACATTTGTTTGTACGAATCAATTGACCTAATAGTATTCCATAAACCGAAAGTCTATAAACCGAACGGTCGGTTTATAGACTTTCGTCATTTGAAATGCATGTAATAGTACTATTGGCTTTATATAAGCAGAAACAGAGTCTCCATTCATAAAAATTTATGAGAGGGGACTCAGTTTCTGTTTATAGAAAGCCAATAGTACTATTACATGCATTCCATAAGGTGAAAGTCTATAAACCGAACGTTCGGTTTATAGACTTTCGGCTTATGGAATACATGTAATCCTATTGCTATTCTATAAACCGAACATTTGGTTTATAGAATAGCAATAGGATTACATGTATTCCATAAACCGAAAGTCTAGAAACCGAACGTTCGGTTTATAGACTTTCGTCATTTGGAATACATGTAATAGTACAATTGGCTTTCTATAAACAGAAACAGAGTCTCCATTCATAAAAATGTATGAATGGGGACTCTGTTTCTGTTTATAGAAAGCCAATAGTACTATTACATGCATTCCATAAGGTGAAAGTCTATAAACCGAACGTTCGGTTTATAGACTTTCGGCTTATGGAATACATGTAATCCTATTGCTATTCTATAAACCGAACATTTGGTTTATAGAATAGCAATAGGATTACATGTATTCCATAAACCGAAAGTCTAGAAACCGAACGTTCGGTTTATAGACTTTCGTCATTTGGAATACATGTAATAGTACAATTGGCTTTCTATAAACAGAAACAGAGTCTCCATTCATAAAAATGTATGAATGGGGACTCTGTTTCTGTTTATAGAAAGCCAATAGTACTATTACATGCATTCCATAAGGTGAAAGTCTATAAACCGAACGTTCGGTTTATAGACTTTCGGCTTATGGAATACATGTAATCCTATTGCTATTCTATAAACCGAACGTTCGGTTTATAGAATAGCAAAAGGATTACATGTATTCCATAAACCGAAAGTCTATAAACCGAACGTCCGGTTTATTTACTTTCGTCATTTGAACTGCATGTAATAGTACTATTGGCTTTCTATAAACAGAAACAGAGTCTCCATTCATAAAAATGTATGAACGGGGACTCTGTTTCTGTTTATAGAAAGCCAATAGTACTATTACATGCATTCCATAAGGTGAAAGTCTATAAACCGAACGTTCGGTTTATAGACTTTCGGCTTATGGAATACATGTGATCCTATTGCTATTCTATAAACCAAACGTTCGGTTTATAGAATAGCAATAGGATTACATGTATTCCATAAACCGAAAGACTATAAACCAAACGTTCGGTTTATAGACTTTCTTCATTTGGAATACATGTAATAGTACTATTGGCTTTCTATAAACAGAAACAGAGTCTCCAATCATAAAAATGTATGAATGGGGACTCTGTTTCTGTTTATAGAAAGCCAATAGTACTATTACATGTATTCCAAATGACGAAAGTCTATAAACCGAACGACCTTCGGTTTATAGACTTTCGGCTTATAGAATACATAGAATTACATGTATTCTATAAACCAAAAGTCTATAAACCGAATGACCTTCGGTTTATAGACTTTCAGCTTATAGAATACGTGTAATACTATTGGCTTTCTATAAACCGAACGAGAGCCCCATTCATAAGAAATTCTTATGAATGAGGACTCCATTTATAAGAATTTCTTATGAATGGGGCTCTTGTTCGGTTTATAGAAAGGCAATAGTATTACACCTATTCTATAAGCCGAAAGTCTATAAACCGAAGGTCGTTCAGTTTATATACTTTCGGCTTTAAGAATACATGTAATCCTATTGGCTTTCTATAAACCGAACTAGAGTCCCCATTCATAAGAAATTCTTATGAATGGGGACTCTAGTTCGGTTTATAGAAAGCCAATAGTATTACATGCATTCCATAAACCGAAAGTCGTTTTATGGGATGTATATGTAATGCTATTGGTATTCTATAAACCGACTCTATTTCGGTTTATAGAATGCCAAAAGCATGAATGGACGAATGATTTTCGTTTATTAACCATTCGTTCATTCGTCTTTCATTAGTTTAGAATTTTCGTTATTCGTTTTTCGGACTAATGGACGAAAACGCTATTTTCGGACGAAAATGCATTCGTCCGAAAACGAATGCACATGTCTAATTATCAGCGAGCTCTTAGAATGTATTGTGGTAAAAATATTATTTTGATCATAAAGTGACAAAGTGTTCAGTTTATAGACTTTCGGCTTTAAGAATACATGTAATCCTATTGGCTTTCTATAAACCGAACTAGAGTCCCCATTCATAAGAAATTCTTATGAATGGGGACTCTAGTTCGGTTTATAGAAAGCCAATAGTATTACATGCATTCCATAAACCGAAAGTCGTTTTATGGGATGTATATGTAATGCTATTGGTATTCTATAAACCGACTCTATTTCGGTTTATAGAATGCCAAAAGCATGAATGGACGAATGATTTTCGTTTATTAACCATTCGTTCATTCGTCTTTCATTAGTTTAGAATTTTCATTATTCGTTTTTCGGACTAATGGACGAAAACGCTATTTTCGGACGAAAATGCATTTGTCCGAAAACGAATGCACATGTCTAATTATCAGCGAGCTCTTAGAATGTATTGTGGTAAAAATATTATTTTGATCATAAAGTGACATTATATTCCAGAATAAGAGGGATGTACTGACTATGTAGTTACAATTCCCTCATACATATTTTCAACTAAAGTTTATTTGGAGCAGGCTTAGTCATTTAATTTAACTCGTACAGGACAAAAGGATGTAAGGGCTTCAGAGATATTAAAGTTGATATAACACTTTGTAAACAGTACTATCAATCTTCTAGATCGTAAAACCCATAAGAAGGGTTCTTCGTCTAAGTGAGTTTTGTAACACCTCCTAATATATCTATTAAGTGCTGTGTAAAATGTTGGTGTTACAGTATATAAATACATGTTAATACAATGTAATTAGCAAACATGGTAAGTGCTTCATTAAGTGCTTTATGGGTGCTTCTGTATTCATTGATCTATTTATAGTTTAGAGCACTATCTGGTTTCTGAGCTGCAAGACTAATCTCTGTAAATCTAAATTCACCCAGATGGAGAAGAGGAATTGCAGAAATAACATGCTGCACATCAGTTATAGTCTGCTAGAAAACCAAACTAACTATTCAGAACTTATTCTTATTGGCTTTTATAACTAAAGGGTTGACTCAATATACCCCGGCATGTCTTAAATTAGGTCTGGGTTAGTCACTGTTTTTCACAATCATCTGTGAAATAAAAAGGAATATAGATATATTATACGTGAGCTCAGGGATCCTGAGATCACGTCACGGCTGATGCTAAGCGCATCAATGGAAGTAGACAACCCCAGAACTAAGCATGTTGTGTACACATGCTAAACAGTTACCTATTTAAAATCTACAATGTACCCATCATACACATGATGTACCATGTAAACTCTGGTGTTCTTGCTAGCACACAATTCACCTGCAACTCCAGTGGCTTTTTTTTCTCGTCACTGCTTAGAACAGACTACGGCCCGCGGGCCACAAGCGGCCCGCCGAGCACATTTGTCCGGCCCGCGGGGGGTGCTGCTGGCACCCCCTGCTCCCCGCTGTTTACCTTTTTTTTTTTTTCTTGGAAAACGAAAAAAAAAAAAAAAAATCACCGCGACCGGATGTGACGTTTCACATCCGGACCCGGTAACTGTTTCCCTCCTCCGTGCAGGGAGGAGGGAACACTGCGCGAGACGTCCGGCCGGGGACACAGCAGCTGGAGGTAAGTGATGGGGAAGGGGGGGGGGGGGGAGGAGGGAGGTATAACGAGCACTGTACTATTCCTGGGCATCTGCATGGCATAATATTCCTGGGCATCTGACTGGCATAATATTACTGGGCATCTGAATGGCATAATATTACTGGGCATCTGAATGGCATAATATTACTGGGCATCTGAATGGCATAATATTCCTGGGCTCTGACTGGCATAATATTCCTGGGCATCTGAATGGCATAATATTCCTGGGCATCTGACTGGCATAATATTCCTGGGCATCTGACTGGCATAATATTACTGGGCATCTGAATGGCATAATATTCCTGGGCATCTGACTGGCACACTATTCCAAGGCATCTGACTGGCATAATATTCCAAGGCATCTGACTGGCATAATATTACTGGGCATCTGACTGGCATAATATTCCTGGGCATCTGACTGGCATAATTTTCTTGGGCTCTGACTGGCATAATATTCCTGGGTTCTTACTGGCACTCTATTACTGGGCATCTGAATGGCATAATATTCCTGGGCATATTAATGGCATAATATTCCTGGGCATCTGACAGGCACACTATTCCTGGGCATCTGACTGGCACACTATTCCTGGGCATCTGACTGGCATAATATTCCTGGACATATGAATGGCATAATATTCCTGGGCATCTGACAGGCACACTATTCCTGGGTCTCTGACTGGCACACTATTCCTGGGCATCTGAATGGCATAATATTCCTGGGCATCTGACTGGCATAATATTACTGGGCATCTGAATGGCATAATATTCCTGGACTCTGACTGGCATAATATTCCTGGGCATCTGACTGGCATAATATTCCTGGGCATCTGACTGGCATAATATTCCTGGGCATCTGACTGGCACACTATTTCTGGGCTCTGACTGGCATAATATTCCTGGGCATCTGACTGGCATTATATTACTGGGCATCTGACTGGCATTATATTCCTGGGCATCTGACTGGCATAATTTTCTTGGGCTCTGACTGGCATAATATTCCTGGGCATCTGACTGGCATAATATCCCTGGGCTCTTACTGGCACTCTATTCCTGGGCATCTGAATGGCATAATATTACTGGGCATCTGACTGGCATAATATTCCTGGGCTCTTACTGGCACTCTATTCCTGGGCTCTGACTGGCATAATATTCCTGGGCATCTGACTGGCACACTATTCCCATTGAAATACTGGTAAGTTTGTTGATTTAACTTTACTTCATTTTAAATATTGTATTTGTTCCCGTTTTGTTTCTTCACTTCAAATTAAGATATATGCAGTGTGCATAGGAATTTGTTCATAGTTTTTGTTTTTACTATAGTCCGGCCCTCCAACGGTCTGAGGGACAGTGAACTGGCCCCCTGTTTAAAAAGTTTGAGGACCCCTGGCTTAGAAGAACTGCAGCACAAAACAGGCCGTGCCAGCATTTATTACTCTTTTCATTAAAAAGCCAAAATCTGTACTGCACAGTAACCACCTATTTGAACCCCTAATAGCCAATCAAAATCTTGGCTTTATACGAAGTGCCACCATTTTTATTAAATGTTAAGAACATGTTAACATATATTCAATCACCTCTGAAGAAGGCGAAACTGCTGTTTGACCACAAAAACGGCACAGGGAAGCTGTTAGGCAACAAAGTTGACACTGGGAACCTGTTTGGGAACACAGATGGCACTGGTATGCTGTTTGGGCATAGGAGAGCTGGTTGACCATGAAGATGGCACTGGGAAGCTGTTTGGTCACACATATGGCACTGGAAAGCTGTTTAGGCATAAAGAAGGCACAATGATGTTTGGTAATAGAGTTGGCACAGGGAAGCTGTTTTACCACAGAGATGGCACATGGGAGTTGTTGGCCAAGGAGATGGTACAGAGAAGCATTTTTGGCCACAACGATGCCACTAGAAAGCTGTTTAGCCAGAAAGATGGCTTGGAAAGCTGTTTGACCACAAAGATGGCGCTAGGAAGCTTTTGGGGCATAAGGATGACACTAGTTAGATATTTTGTAACAAAGATGGCACTGGGAAGCTATTTTGCCACAAAGATGGCACTGGCAAACTGTTTGCAGCAGAGCTGGCACTATGGAAAGTGGGTGACAGGTAGAGTGTTTGCCAACATTTGTTGATGTCATAGAAAATGAGTTTAGTTAGAAGTGCTATTTTTGTGAAGGGGAAGAGTTAGCAATATAACCATGCACACAAGGTGCACCAAATAAATCTTCCACCCAGGCATCAGTGACCCTAGGATCAGCCCTGTGTGTGAGCTATATGTTTATATGTTTATATATGTGTGAGTATGTGTGCAACTGTACATGTAGTCTATGGTGTATGAGTATTTTAAATGTACTTACCCTTTTCCTTGCCACCTCCATGGACCAGTTGTTCCCACCAACTTCATTGACATAATCTATGACATCCTGCCAGATGTCATTACTCAACCTCAGGCTTGTATTCTTGACTGCTGCCCCTACCACTCAGTTGTAGTGTTGGCACATGTTCCTGATCACTGCTGTTCTTTCTTCCACTGAAAAACTCTGGGCATAGGTCTTTTACCCCTCTCCTCCTACCAGTGTCCAGATCCCCTGTCCTGCTTCCTGGCTTGCAATTGATTTGTAAATGTTTTTTTTTATAATGCAGTGTGTTGCTATTTGAAGATCCCGCTCTAATTGTGTTCTTGCCATGTGCTCAATATTTATACACATATTCCTCGACAGTGATTGGCTGTAAGCTGATTATAACAATATTTTGTATCACTTTCTTGAAGCTGGGCCTATTTCGTTTGGAGGCTTGATTTATTTCAGTTGAATTTTGGATTATTTTTGCTATTTCTGGGTTATGTTTTGCTTATGTGAAATTGCCTATAGGATTTAACCCCTTAACGCATGTGGACATATATATACGTCCTGAAAAGCAGAGGACGTATATATACGTATTCAGGTTTCATGTAGCGTTGCGCTCCTTAGCGCAAAGCTACATGTCTGTAGCTATTCCCAGAGGCTGCTTCGGATCTGAAGCAGCCTCTAAGAGTGCTTTCAGCCCCCCTTTGCCCCCCCCCCCGTGCGCATATGATCACCGCGAATGTGATCGTATGCGCATTACACACATAGGCAGTGAAAGCTGATCACTGCCTATGTGTGTAAAGTGTTGCAATGAGGCTGCTATATTGGAGGAGCATGCTTGCCCAGAGGAGAGCGACGGAAGGGAGAGAAAAATAAATCTCTTCCGTCGCTCTGAAACCACTACTTGACTGCCCCTAGAGGCAGTTAAGTATATAACAGTTTCAAAGAGAAAATGAATTAAAGAAAATAAATAAATAAATGGAAAAAGCTAACCCTTGATCTACTAAACCTAGATCTAGGGTTAGGGTCATAATTAGGGTGATAATTAGGGTCACAGGGGGGTTCGGATGAACACAAGGGTTAGATTAAGGGGTGGGGGTAGATTTAGGGTTAGGGTAAATTTAGAGCTGGGGTAAATTTAGGGTTGGGGTTAAAAAGTCACTGTAGAAGAAAATGGTTAGAAAACTAAATTGAATCATATGATGAAAATAATAGTACCAAATGAAAGCCCTATCCGTCCTTTAAAAAATGATATATAATTTGTGTGGGTGAACTGAACACAAAGAAAGAAATTCACAGTTCAGTTAACGTATGACATAAATAATGGAATTCTGGTCTTCAAGGCACATCAAATGCAGCATAGCACTCGGTCACTAAGGGGTTAATGGGGATTTTGAGGCTACCACTTCGGTTTGATGGATTTTGGGCATATTTTGGCTGCTTTCAGTTTTGGAAGATATGCGCGTGGAATGTGCTATGATTTCCTAATTGTGAACATATTCGGAGGCAAATTGGAGCTACCTCGGTGGCTCAACATTCCAGTGCTGACGTGTCACCGATGTGCCCTGAATCAGTCCACAATTCATAGACACCATTTTGTGGCCGATTATCACTGCATATTGGGACAATCCTTTAATATTGCATATGTAAATTTTATAACTTCAAATATTAGAGAGCCATGGAATGCTAAACATTTTATTAAAGTCAATTATATCTAAGGCATTACTGGTCTATTACTTTCTTTTATGCTGTAGGATTGGTCCAAGATTTTCTTGTCTGGTTATTAAACCTTATTCTGACTGCAATGATGAGAATGATTGTACAGAGGAATTCTAAAGATGTACAAACCAGAGTGTTCTGTGATGGGAATCAATAGACACAATACAAACTATAGATCTAATCATTTGGAGTGGGTTTTTTTTGCTGCTGTTTACACTAGCAGACCATTGACTTGTGTCTTACTGTGGTTTCTCCATATATCAGGCATTCTAGAAGTTCAGAATAAAATATCTCACTCTGGCTAACATTTTCAATTGTTGCTCTGCAGCTAGTCCAGTTTTACCTTTACTAGTCCATGTAAAGGTAAAAGGTATATGTTTGCAGTAAAAAAAAAAAAGTCAGAGGGCATTGTGTAAAAGTCAGTGTAATGAATCTGTAATAATGACTGTTTACTTTGGTTGCCCAGGAACCTGTTTGAAAATGTCACTGGTGCAAATATTTTCTTCTCAAAATCAGTCTCAAAAGAACTGATATAGAATGGGAATCCTCGAGCAACTGGAAGAGCATGATGGGAAGTGTTATCTGCAGCAGTTTTATTGCTGATTATATGTAAATGTGTTGTAAAAAAGTTTAATTTCTTTTATCCCGTTATTCCACCCCCTTGATGAGTGTAGCACCTTAGCCCAGTGGTGTATCTTGATTTTGTGCTGCCCTAGGCAGACAAAATCCGGGCACCCCCCTACCCAAGCTGCACACCCACGTTACACACCTAAGACATGCCCCATCATTCAGACTCACATAAAGCTCATACTCCCATCACACACACACTCCCATCACACTCAGTCACACACTCCTACTCCCATCACACTCAGTCACACACTCCTACTCCCATCACACACACTCTGACTCCCCTCACACTCAGTCACACACACTGTCTCCCATCACACACACTCCGACTCCCACCACACTCAGTCACACACACGGTCTCCCATCACACACACTCCGACTCCCATCACACTCAGTCACACACACTGTCTCCCATCACACACACTCTGACTCCCATCACACTCAGTCACACACACTGTCTCCCATCACACACACACTGTCTCCCATCACACACACTCTGACTCCCATCACACTCAGTCACACACACTGTCTCCCATCACACACACTCTGACTCCCATCACACTCAGTCACACACACTGTCTCCCATCACACACACTCTGACTCCCATCACACTCAGTCACACACACTGACTCCCATCACACTCAGTCACACACACTGTCTCCCATCACACTCAGTCACACACACTGTCTCCCATCACACACACTCTGACTCCCATCACACTCAGTCACACACACTGTCTCCCATCACACACACACTGTCTCCCATCACACACACTCTGACTCCCATCACACTCAGTCACACACACTGTCTCCCATCACACACACTCTGACTCCCATCACACTCAGTCACACACACTGTCCCTCCATGCTGCCTGTTCGGCTTCCCGGCGATTGTGCCGACAGGCCACGTGACCGGGCGCGCGTATGACGTCAGCGCGCCCGTCACGTGACTGTCGGCACTTCCGTGTCGGCACACTGCACGGGGAGCCGAACAGGCAGCACGGAGGTTTCTCTGTGCTGCCTGTTCGGCTCCCCGTGCGGCCTGGCAGGCAGAGCGATGGTGAGGGGGGATCTTCCGATCCCCTCTCACCTCCGTCTCTGCCTGCAAGCGCGGTCTTTTTTATTTTTTTTAAAGGGCAGGATTTTTTATTTTTTTTATTTTTTTATTTTTTATTTTTTTTCAGGGCTGCCACCTAGGATGCCTCACGGTAAATACAGCACTGCCTTAGCCACCAGTTTTTCCCCACTGAAGATGAATGGTTCATGCATGGTTCGGTTGCCAGCTTTCCAGAATTCCACTAGAGAATCACCATACTGGACGAATAAGTTGGGACTTTCCCATGTAAAGCAGGAGAGTTGGAGAACATGCAGATGGTTTGTTGCTACAACCCAGAATACTCCACATGTTTGTACTCGAAACACAATAAAATGAAGAATCAGATAAACTGTTGAATGGATCTCCTTATTGCAGAGGTCCAAGACACTTCAAAGACATTTTAATTTGGAGCCCAGGGGTAGCACTCGGTATAAGAAGGAAGTAACTTAACAAAAAATAAAATAAAATAACTACCTACCTAAAGATTCATGAGGGGTTCCACTCAAATCTCATAATACATTACATTAACATTTATTTATATAGCACCAACAATTTACGTAGCGCTAGGTACAGAGCATAGAAGGCAACTCCATACTAACTTAGACAAACTAGAACAGACTGGTACACGAGGTAGAGAACTCTGCTCGCAAGCTTATACCATACTTGCAGGTCATGACAGATCATTATAACATGCATGGGCTTATTCTTAAACATGAAATGGCTTTCATTTTATTCATAATCCCAACATTCAGCATGGCCAAGAGGATCATATTTTTAGAATCCTGGCCTTACAGATAGGCAGACTCATTAATGATATTCTCAATTCAGAATCATACACCCTTATTCCCTTACAGGAAAAATATCATCCTAGCCATATTCAACAATTGCATTTATTCAATTCTAGCTTCTGGTGACTTTACACAATCTTTTAGACAGGACTACAATCCTTAAGATAACTCATCAGATATTCCTTACCTGGACATTGATCACCTTATTGATGCAACTATCGTGAGTGCCAAGATTTTGGTAATTTGTTGATATTGTGAAATGTTTTTTTTATAATTTTACACTTTTACATTATCTCACTCCCAAATTACATTTTCAAATGGGGCTAGATGATGATTCAAAGTATCCTAAATAGCAGGTCAACAATGCAGATCACTTCTTATGGTGATGTAGACAGATCAGATCTTTTTGGTCTGACATCCAATCACACATTTCCTCTTCTTTCAGTATCCAGTTTCAAGTTTCTAAATCTTGGGCCCTTTTTAGAATTTTTTCCACTGCTCAATAACATTATATTATCAGCTAAAGAAAGAACACTACTAATTATCATTTCTGCAGTTTGCATCCCATTTGCAATCTGGCTCCTATAAAAAAGGTGAATTAAATTATGTATTGGGCAGAAACCGCCCTTTAAAAAAGTTTACTTGTTTTATGATCTATTTTCCTATTAATCTGCCTAACATGAAATATATCATTTTATTTAATACCAGTGATGTTGTAGCATCGTCAAGCTGCCGTATTGTCACCCAATGTGACACGCAGTGCTCTCAGGGGTGGATTCTCTGTGTATGCTAGTTGTGTGCCGCACACCTTGCACAACTCGCTGTATTTTCAGGGTTTGTGTGCTCTGGACAGACAGCACACAAACCCCAGAAATACCTTAAATATATCCTGTGTATGGTCCTGTTCGGACCACTGTTATGCAGTGTATGTTCTGTCTTTAAAAATAAATGATAAAAAACAACTATAGAAGAAAACCTTTTGTGAAATGGAAAGGGCTTACAGCACCGAGTAGGATCACTTCTTTGCTGCAGAAATGTCAGCAAAGGATTTTCATAACAGTGAAAATGTATTGTAGCTGAAATCATATGCAATGCAGTATACAAAAATTCTCATGTTAATCAATAATTATATTAGCTATAAATGCAAGAATTTCAAGTTTGTCTAATTTCACTTTTCTCTCTTATTGGTATGCTTTATCAACATTTTAAAGCTCTGCAGAATATGACAAGGCATTTCATATATATATATATATCTATATATCTATATCTATATCTATGTCAAATTCTGATTCCTTCAGTCAGCTTTGGTTTTTGCTCTTGCGTTTGTGTGATATGTAGAAACCTGCCAGAATGGGTTTTATGCATAATAAAAAAAATGGAACTTTTTAGTCTCATGTGCTTTTTTGTTCATTACAGATAATGTCAGGTGAGTGATGGAGAACAGTAGTCCAATAAAGTGATCTAAAATATGCGCAAATTTCCAACCTTTTTTATACATAGCCTGCGACAAAGTTCGTAAAAACGGATTAGATTTTTTTTTTATTTGGTGCAAGTGGCGCTTTTTTTCTGTCGGAAATAATTACATAGGCACAATTGCACTACATTTCTGACGGAAGAGCTTTTATACATAACTCCATATGATTTTATTATCTAAATTAATAATTCCCTTGTTTTACTGGAAGATTATCCCATGTGAGGTCCATTCTGTGTACTTTTTTTTTTAGTTTTATCTCTTTCCCTTAAACGTGTTTGGCTGGCCACCTATTAAAAGAGTGGGTGAACTGGATACTATTAGCAACTTGAATGTGGTAACATAACTAGAGCATGTAAAAAATATCCTTAAATAACATTAAATAGTATGCTATTGTTGTACATAGAGGCATAAACCTCTCACATGTGTCTGGACAGTGTTGATGTGTGTGTGGAAAGTGCAGTACTGCAAGACTGAATCAATGTTTGGACATTCAGACCAACCTGGTTACTGTATCTGTTGAATTGTTGTTACTATGGACTGAAACTTGCAAATGTTCTATTTTTTACTTAAAGAAAATATGTTGAATGAAAGGATGAAATCCATTAACCTCAGGAATCTCAAGGTCTAGTTTAATGGAATCCCTAAGCCTCACACCAAGTACATCACTTTTCTTCAAAATTTAAGTAGAAAGTATTTTTTAAGTGATGTCATATATATATAACACTAGTTACTGTGCATTTAAAACTGCTCTCTGGCACCTGTCCATATACAATGTTCCCACTCTATGATTTGAACTTGTGTTCAATAGTGTGTAACCGTGTGACCAAACATCCAGATTTGCAATCAAGTGTCTGTGTAACTGATGCTCTTAGGTTCTGAGATGCCTTGTAGCATTTCATGTATCTGTCACTAACACTGTTAGAATTATTGGTGATTCCTATGGTTTGATTGTATTCAATGACATTGAGTTATTAATTTTATACTCTGTTGGCACTGAGATTCAACTTAAATATACAGTTAGAAAGCGTGACCTAACTAAGCTGTAAATTAAATAAAGGGGATACTTATGAACAAATGGAGCTCTGGTGCAATCCATTGCACAGGGAGCCCATCTTTTTTATTATTGTTATAAATGTATATTTACTCACTAATTTAGACTGACTACACTTTAGGGTTGACTCAATAAACACTGATTTGGCTAAAAATTTCTGCAGATTTTATGGTTATATTCGGTTCAGTGATTTTGGCCCTGTAAATCCTACGGATTCACTCTACTTAAAGGAACAATATAGAAGCACATGTAAAATGTTAGTTGTTCCTAACGACGGGTTTACTTTACGACGGGTTTACTTTAAAGTCCTGGGACATGTTTTGTTTAACCTAAAGGAAGCAAGGGTTAAACAAGGTTTAATGTTCCTTTAAGCGAGGTGCTTTTAAAATATTTAAAATAATTAAGATATATTTATAAATTGTGGATGGTGAGCTGATGTTCAATTGTATTCAGCTACCAGTCTTGCCTCAGTCCGGTCTCAGCTACCAGAACAGTCTCAGGCCGGTCACAGTTATGCATTGTGGAGATAAAGATATAGTTACATGAGTAAGAGTCCTACTATGGGTCTGGTGGGTCCTTAGGAACTGGGGTGCACTTTAAGGGGGTGGGAAAACTGCGTGAAGAAGGACCGGGAGCCCATAACCATACTTAAAAAAGTGCATGTAAGGGTCTGCCTGTGTGTGTAAATGTCTGCCTGCATGTGTAAGTGTGTCTGCCTGCATGTGTAAGTGTGTCTTCCTGCATGTGTATGTGTGTCTGCCTGCATGTGTAAGTGTCTGCCTGCATGTGTAAGTGTGTCTGTCTGCATGTGTATGTGTGTCTGCCTGCATGTGTAAGTGTGTCTGCCTGCATGTGTAAGTGTCTCTGCCTGCATGTGTAAGTGTGTCTGCCTGCGTGTGTAAGTGTGTCTGCCTGCGTTTGTACGTGTGTCTGCCTGTGTGTGTATGTGTGTCTGCCTGAATGTGTAAGTGTCTGCCTGAATGTGTAAGTCTGTGTGTGTAAGTGTCTGTCTGCATGTGTAAGTGCCTGCCTCCCTGTGTAAGTGTGTCTGTGTGTGTGTGTAAGTGTCTGCCTGAATGTGTAAATGTCTGCCTGCGTGTGTAAGTGTGTCTGTCTGTGTGTGTAAGTGTCTGCCTGAATGTGTGTCTGCCTGCATGTGTAATTGTGCCTGTCTGTGTGTGCAAGTGTCTGACTGCATGCATAAGTATGTCTGTCTGTGTGTTCATGTGACTGTGTATGTAGGTGTTTAAGTATCAGAGAAATCAGTATGTATCTGTGTATAAGTGTAACTCTCTGTGTGAACAAGTGTAACTTCATGTGTAAGTGTGTTTTGTGTGTGTAAGTCTGTCTGTGTGACTGTGTCCCCCCCGTGTTTGTGTGTGTAAGTCTCTCTGTTTGACTGTGTGTCTTTTTGTTTATTAGTGTGTGAATGTGTATGTAGATCACAAAATCTTTTTGTGTGTAGGTCTGTCTGTTTGAATGTGTGTGTGTCTCTGTGTATGTATTTGTGTGTGTGTAAGTGTGACTGTGAATGTGTATGTAGGTGTTTTAGTATCACAGAAATTTGTGTGCATCGAAGTCTGTCTGTGGAAGAGGCCCTCTTCAGAAAAAACTTGGACACTCCTGGTATAGGAGACATCTCAAAAGACAATACATCAGTAAATAATGAATAAATATTCATTATTCATACATAAAATGAGCTTCTTACCCTTCAGATACATACAAACACAAGAAAGAATACTCTGTGAAGTCAAGTGTGTACATTCAATTATAAATTCAAAGACAGTAAGTAGCTGACAAATGATGCCATTGTAAACATGATATTTAAGGCATAGCTACTTACTCGAGAGTAGTAGTTAACGATATAAACCAAATGACATATTCTTTGTTCAAACAAATATCCCTGTGTAATTGTAAAAGTATGTAGGTGAAAACATGTTATGCATTACATTTAAAATGCCTGAACTTTTGCAATTCTGTCTGTAACCACATATTTTTATTTAAAGATCTGTCTACTGTAACTATGTTATTATCATTACATTAACAGTTAGAGATAGAGATATATAATTAGTGCCATAAAAGATGAAGCATTAACTGCTTTTAAACATTTGTTACCATTTTTCTCAGCACCAAAGTCTACAATCCTGCACAGCAGGACTGGCTCGTGTCTCCTGGTATTCCCAGGGCCTTTTTATTGGTAAAAGAGCTGATTGTTGATGATCTTACTAAAATAAACATGGTAAAAGTGCGATTGCCCACTGATGCTAAGCTTCTATAAATCTATTCATAATATGGTTTTAGATTATTATCCTCTTTGTACAGCATAATTATTTGAATAATGATGAGATTAATCACACTTAACTTATGTTAGATAAAGATCCTTTGAGATGATGATGATCTATTTTTTATTTTATTTATGATGACTACTGTACCCCTCATTTTGGCCCGATTTAAAGGGCCATTTGGATCACCAAATATTGGAGCCACATGAATCTTTACTGAAAGAGTTGTAATTTTTTTAAGTTAACCTGTTAGCAACTATATGGAAATAGTCACTTAGGTATCAGAAGTTCTTAAAAAAATAAGTTAAACTTTATGTCTAACATATTTGTTAAATTATAAGGCAATCATTTTTTTAGAGCAAAAACTCTGAAAAAGTGACTTCTCTTAATATTCAAGGTTGCCTTGTAATCAGATCTCAAAGTAGAGGTCCGATTACAAGGCTGAGATCCAGGTTCCCCATAGAGCACCAGGGACCTGAATCTCACAGTGAGGGATGTTTGTGCTGTCAGCTGGCACATAGACATCCCTTCCGGCTGACTCGTCCCCCAACAGACATTCTCCACTAGACAAGTCCTCATGGGAGCATGGCAAGTCATCCAGGAGTGGTGGCAATATGGGTGCTGGCAAGTTGTATTGGGTGCAATATGGCAGCATGGCAAGTCCTATTGGGTGCATTGGAATGAAACAAAATTAGAACAGAAACAATATTTCAGTTAAAGAGGGACTAAACACTCCAGATGATATTTTAATCAGACACAATTAAGGTCTGTCTGATTAAAATAGCTTTTGAATAATGCTTCTTTGGAGCACGATTCAGAAAGCAATCAGGATGAACAATATGGTCTTTATGATATTAAATTAGTTTTTAAATCAATATATCAGATGTCACACTACTGTAAATTCATTACTTTTTTAAGAACACAATTTTGTTTAAAAAATCATTAGAACATCTAATTCCAATTCTATCTGAGTATATTACTGTCGCGTAGTTTATTCTTACGGGTTTATTACATTACAAAACCTTTCACGTTCTCTGCCTTTTCACTTCTACCTCATAAAAATTAAAATTTGATATTACATACTGCATTTCCCCAGGTTGGGTATTTGCATGGAGGAACCTTATATGTACCTGGAGACACAGTACCAAAAACACATTTCCTTAATTATCTTCAAATACAAAAGAACTGCATCTCTGTTGGATTTCTTTTCTGATGGATACAATAGAACAATGGATGTTTGAAGGGTGTATGGACCAGCAATCAATAGCATTTATTCCTACAGTTTATTCTTGTTTTGCTCTTTTCTGTTAACACCAAAACTCAAGCTGTTACTTTTTTTTTACATTTCAAAATGTGCATAAAAAGGTTACAGAACTTGGCAGAACAAATGCTGAGTTTGTTATTTTATTCAGTATATGCTACAGACAAGCTGTTTTCCTTATATCTGGGGCAGGTGTTCATAACCTGCTGGTCAATTCACAAGATTACTGACAAGTATAAATGAATATTACTTCCCCTGTGAAATTGGATTTCATACCAATATCTTAGGTGGTTGCACAATCTGTGCAAACTCTTCACTATACTATCATCAAATGTATATTATTATTTTTTTTT
Source organism: Pelodytes ibericus (assembly GCA_036172795.1). Taxonomy (NCBI): domain Eukaryota; kingdom Metazoa; phylum Chordata; class Amphibia; order Anura; family Pelodytidae; genus Pelodytes; species Pelodytes ibericus. The sequence goes on from CM069858.1 coordinate 162,659,785, forward strand.
TAACAAACTATAAACTAGCATGCCTACTGGTATTTTTTGTAGTATTTAGTGCACTTTTCAAATGGAAACATTTGCATTTGATTTGGTTAAACAAAGAAAGCAGTTTCTGTCATGATTAGTTTTGCTCAAGACCAGAGGAAACATTCGAATAAGAATACAATGGCAAATGATTTTTTACTCTACTAAATACCCAGATGCTGCAGCTGAATATTGTACAACTTCTATGGTTGAGCGTTCCATAATAATTTTAAATGTCCAGAAAATCCTGTTATCAGAGTAACTAAAAATTACCCCTGGGGGGGCTACTTATTAGACTGAACTGACAGTGGCAACAATCAGGCATTAAGTTGATTAGGAAAAAAATCCTTACCTTGCCTGTCTTCCCAACTCGGCTATTAATTCCTGATTTTGTCAGTTCACATGTTAGTTTAGTTCTGTGGGTGGAGTGGGGGTGGGGTTGGGGATCTTGAGCAGATCATAGATGGTCAACCTGTGAGATCCTTCTTTTAGATTATATATTAATTATTTGGCCTCTTACTGGACCTTTAGCTATTTTTCTGAAAAAACACTGTCCATATGGTTTTCTGACACAAGTGAAAAATTATAAATGTAAGACACTTAGACACAGACGTTTAATTTATAATGAGTCTTTTCTGTAAAAACAAAGGTCAAATCCTGTTTTAGTTAATGCTTGCTTGAGAAGCCACAAAGTAACCTAAATGACGGACCTGTCTGGCATTGTAACACTATAGATTACTGTGTGAAGCTGCCCCTGCTGGCAGACAGACAGAGGGTACTGATCTCAGTATTGTGTACTTACAAGTGCATTGATGACAATAGTAATAAAACAATCAGAGTTTGGTAGCACTAGCTATATCTGTATCTCATATGATCACATATCTACTCTCCCTGCTCTCATTTTCCCACTATTCAATATATTTTTCATGCCTTTCCCTTGTGTGCCTTTTTCTTTCCAATTCATGCTTCATTTTCTGCTTGCTTGTTTTTCTCTTTAATCCATCCTGCCCCCACCAACCTGCCCCCATAACCACTGATCTTTTCCATCTTGCCTCAATTTGCTGGCCTTTCTCTCTAGTCCATACTGCTTCCTCTATAACACAATAATAACTACAAACCTTACTACCTTTATGTTGTATTTAAACTAATGTTTAATACTTTTTAAGTGGCAAAACCTCATTAGGGCAAATTAAATAAACGCTAACTTCCATTTACTTCTATTCTCGAGTGTGATCCACATAGACGTTATTGATTTTCTTCCGACTCCGGTAATGAAGATGTTAAATGATTGCTCTCAAGGAATTTTTGCACTCTTTTCTGTTATCAATCACAACCCTACAATGCTTCTTTTTCACCGAGGACTGGTTCAGTTAAAAACACTCCTGCACTGTTTTTTCCACAAAGATCTCTACCTGCTTGATAAACTGTTATAGATTTTTTGGCATTATAAATTGTGTGATTTGTGTTCTTGACTGGTTGGATGTGGGATATGTTTACAGCCTCTGAATTCATGATTCACACTAGTGTAGGAGAGCTATGCTATACTGCGCATCACCTTAGGAATGAAAATAAGCACAGTTGCTAGGAAACATTGGTAGCATTATATTATAACTTCGACATTATTCATTTGTTCTGCATTATCTTCTTTTTCATTTTTTTTATCTGCCATTTAACTCATGGGTTTACAATCACCCTTGTTAGAGACACAGCAGACAATCTGCTCCCTTAAACACAATATGCCCTTATGTTTTTGTTTTCAAATTTATTCTAAAAAAATGATTTTATGTAATGCTTTTAATGCCAAGAAATAAAAAAACCTGGAGAGATTACATTTATTTTTTGCTCATTAATTACCTGAGCAAAGTGTTGCCTATGCCTTCTATCAAATACTGCATAATTATATTGCTTATTAACCTTCTTAAAACTCCTCCTGTTGGTGTCATTAAAGTACTTCCTTTTGCTGCTAATATTTATATAGTAAACACATTTTGCAATAATGTTTCAGTATAATCCATGGCAGTGATGTACAGCTTTTTCACATGGAGTGCTGCATACAATGCAAAATGTAGACAGGCATGATTAATACTTATGAGGTAAGACAATAGTACCTGTGTGATTTTTGAGGAAGATGGTTTACCAGCCTATGTACTGGGGCATTTAAAGAAGAAGAGTGGTGCTGGAGCAGCCCATTGAGCCAGGGTAGAGAGCAGCCCAGAGGGCAATTGTCCCTTTAGCTTCCTTGTCAGACCTCTCCCCAGTGGAACCATGTCATGTTCCATGTAAATCAACAATACTCCTGCCATTCTGTTATCTTAGAGTACCAAACTAACATAATGGTCTTTTTTACATAAAAGTCATTTTTAAATAACATACACCTTTTAAATGAGGTTATTTAAATAATAACTCCTTTACTATTACCATAATTTGCTGTTGTGTTAATGCTCAAATGCCTTCTGTCATTCTATTTCTCCCTATTAGTGTTGAGCGAACCCGAACCGCACTGTTCAGGTTCGTACCGAACATTATGGTTTTTGGACCCCGGACCCGAACATACAGTGAAATGTCCGTGTTCGGGTACGGGGTCCAAAAACCGTAACGTTCGGTACGAACCTGAACAGTGCGGTTCGGGTTCGCTCAACACTAAAAGGGAGAAATAGAATGACAGAAGGCATTTGAGTTCGGGGTTCGGCGATTGAATGGCGCGTTTTGAAAGGCTGCAGGGCAGCCAATCAGAAAGCCCATAGCATTACATACATATACATTGTATTTAATGCTATGGGCTTTCTATAAACCGAAAGTCTATAAACCAAATCTCTTTCGGTTTATAGACTTTCGTTTTATAGAATGCATGTAATGCTATGGGCTTTCTAAAAACCTAAAGTCTATAAACCAAATCTCTTTCGGTTTATAGACTTTCGGATTATAGGAAGCCCATAGCATTACATGCATTCTATAAAACGAAAATGTGTTCAATGGCAGTTAATGTTACGTTTGGCCAGTAGATGGCACTGTTGTAATCCGAATGGTTACATTTGTGTAACCTGAAGGTTTAAATGTATCTTTCAAAGTTACTTAATTATAGACGAAAGTCTATAAACCGAAACTCTTTCGGTTTATAGACTTTCGGATTATAGGAAGCCCATAGCATTACATGCATTCTATAAAACTAAAGTCTAGAAACCGAAAAAAATACGGTGGATAGACTTTCAGTTTATAGAAAGCCCCTAGCATTACATACATATACATTGTATGTAATGCTATGGGCTTTCTATAAACTGAAAGTCTATAAACCGAATCTCTTTCGGTTTATAGATTTCGTTTTATAGAATGCATGTAATGCTATGGGCTTTCTATAAACCGAAAGTCTTTAAACCGAATCTCTTTCGGTTTATAGACTTTAGGTTTATGGAATACATGTAATGCTATTGGTATTCTATAAACCGAAAGTCTATAAACCGAAAGAGATTCGGTTTATAGAAAGCCAATAGCATTACATGTATCCCATAAACCGAAAGTCGAGAAACCGAATGTCTTTCGGTTTATAGACTTTCGGTTTATGGAATACATGTAATGCTATTGGCTTTCTATAAACCGAAATAGAGTCCCCATTCATACGAATAGGTCAATTGAGCATTACATGTATTACATAAACCGAAAGTCTATAAACCAACTCTCTTTCGGTTTATAGACTTTTGGTTTATGGAATGCATGTAATAGAGTGCCACAGAGAGTGCAGTGCACTTGCAACTTCATGTGTGCCAGGCACATGACTTTAATCCTGTTCTGTTAGCTCAGTGGGCAACATCTAGGCATTTTTAAATACTGCAATATGTTGGTGTTAAATATTACATTTGCATCCTGCACTTCATATCTGAGAGTCAAATAGAACCGTCAAATACTGTGCTTACAGCGCACTTTGAAAAATTCTAATAGTTTTTGGTGGTAAATAGTACATTTGCGTCTTGCGGTGCACTTCATATCTGAGAGTCAAATAGAACAGTCCAATACTGTGCTTACAGAGCATTTTGAAAAATTATAATTGTTGTGCTAAATAGTACATTTACGGCCTGCACTTCATATCTGAGAGTCAAATAGAACAGTCCAATACTTTGCTTACAGCGCACTTTGAAAAATTCTAATTGTTTTGGGTGCTAAATAGTACATTTGCGTCTTGCGGTGCATTTCATATCTGAGAGTTAAATAGAACCGTCAAATACTGTGCTTACAGCGCACTTTGAAAAATTTGAATAGTTTTGGGTGGTAAATAGTACATTTGCGTCTTGCGGTGCACTTCATATCTGAAAGTCAAATAGAACAGTCCAATACTGTGCTTACAGCGCACTTTGAAAAATTCCGGCTACCTCCTCCTCCTCCAGCGCCGCTTCCACCTACACCGCCACGGTCACCGCCTCCTCAACCTATGGGTCACTTAGTATAAACTGAAAGAGAATATCCTGCACTCCAACCCTCTCTCAAATGGATAATTCTGTTGATCCTCCTGGCAGCCATGCTTTAGATTTAGATTTATGTTCTTCCAAAGCTAAAATCAAAGATTCTATCTAGTGCTATTTTATGGCTCAGCTGTATTTGTAATTTGTATGTATTTTATGTTATTTTAAGTTATTTCCCTATCCACATTTGCTTGCAGGGCACTTGTCCTACTCTTACCCACATTTTACGTAATTTTGCAGCCCTCTAGCCCTTTCCAGGACTTTTTTAGAGGCATTTTAGTGGCCAAAAGTTTGTGTCCCCATTGACTTCAATGGGGTTCGGGGTCAAGTTCGAGCACGGACCCGGACATTTTTTAGAAGTTCGGCCGAACCTGCCGAACCCAAACATCCAGGTGTCCGCTCAACTCTACTCCCTATTAACAAAAATGTTTTTATTAATGTTTTCCCAAGTATTGTGGAATCAATAGACTGGTTTTTGACTGGTTTATCTTTATTTAATGAAAACTGGGCTGCATAACATGTAAGACTTTGACCTTGTTAAAAACTGAATGTGAGTGAATCAACCAATAATAAATTAAATTTGAATCCAACTTCCTCAAACACTAGATATTATAAACTTGGTGATAAGCTCTAATTTAATTTATCAGTATTGTTTATAAACCACCACCAAGATCACCAACATTGTACAAAATAAAAGTGTTACAAACAAATTCAGCAACTTCCTTAGGGGAAGTAATTCAGGATTTACTATATCTTGACATCTTATCGTCACATCTATTTTGTTATGTCAGTTATCTACACTTTTCCTTCCACCTCATAGCTTCAGCTTTAGTCCTGCAGCTTAAATTGCAACAAATCATTTAAATTCATCTATTTTTGTTTTGTGCTAGAAAAATGCTAACTTATCTATAGATAAAATGTTATTTTCTGTTGGATGGCAGTTTCTAACTATGCCTTCTGCAGCAATCTTCCAACATTTTTTTTTTTATTAAAAAATGTAAAAACAAAAATAAACATACTCTCCCTTACCAAACAGTGTTACTGCATAAGGATGCTGATGTGATCTGGTCCTTTGGCTGGATTACCACAGTCCTAACTGAATGGAGATGGGGCATGCATTACAAGTGCTGTTGTTGAATATGAAATTATGTGCGTGTGTATTATACTGCAAATACTATATGAAATCTGGCTCAGCTACATATTTCCTTTTTTTTCTTCCAGAAAACATACCTTTATTTCTATGTATATAGTATAATGTCACTTTGAAATTCGACATTCGTATGCAGCTAAACAAGCTTGCATATTTCCAACCATAGGTCAGAGACAGCATGGGCTTTGATTTCATAATATTATTCAATCATATGTTTAAATCCATAAAACAAAGTAAAATATAAAAGAATACAGAAATACACCATATAATGTCATACTATTAACTTATTTTCCATAATATAATGAACCTAAGTTCAATAACGCATAAATAATAGTGTATTCCTTCATTACAAACTAATATACATTGTAGAAGGATTCTGTAATAAGTGGATTCTGAGTTGTGGTTTGGACTAAAAAGGGAGAGCATGTTCAGAATGAAATAATATAAATAAAGTACCTTATTGAGCTATCTTCCCTCATATAGCATTATTAGGGGATAGCCATCTTGGGCCAGATGCATCAGATCTTCCTTCATCTGGCCAAAGAGTCTAAGGAATATGTCCTCCCCTGGTAGAGCGATACAGAAGAAAGAGGGCTCAACACAGTGCATTATTTTTATTCTTTCATGAAAGCATTTTTATTTATGCACTTGAGAGATGACTCAGGTAGTATAACCAGGTGGTATGGAACCCTGAGTGCCCTAGTTCTGGAGCTATGGTGCAGGGGTGGAGACAGGGACTTGTGCTGGGTAACTGCACTTATATAGTCGCTTGAGGCTCCAGATTTGGATCAGGACAGGAATACAAGACAGGACAGGAATACAGGCAGACAGGAATGAGCATAAATAATAAACAAGAAAGCAAAGCAAAAAGGGTACTGAAATGCCTTGATACAGCTTGAATAAACCTGCACATGGCTGATTGGTTATAGGAAGCTCCTATTTTATTGAGAAAATCGGAGCTCTGCATTTTTGACCCAGTCGGATTGGCCTTGATTTTCAGCTAATCATATTCGACCTCAATGACCTTATACAACATATACAGTACATATATATATATAGTTATCATTCTGTCCGTACAATGATTTAACTGAAACTTTGCTGCATCATATTCATTATACATTGTCTCACTAGTCTCACATTGGATCCATTCAAAGCCTGGATCTCACTATACAATCTTTTCTTTTGATTCCCTGGACCAATATAATTCAGGGTTCAGCATCTTAGAAGGGGGAAATCCACATTTCAAAAGTAAATACGTGCACTTAAGACCAACATTTTGAAATGTTGCCCTTACTTAACTATACAAACTCCCTAACTATGTAGTAAATATAATGTATCCCAGTGGAAATCCAAACATTATTATTCCCTTCCCCAGAAACTAGTATATTACTCTCACTGTTTGGCTATTTAATGGTTCTTGCTCCCCTTCAAGGCAGCTCTGTGAACAAGATAACCAAACAGAAAAGGTACTTTATTTACACATACCTGCATTTTAATTCAGTCACACAATGGCTTTCATGAACTGCAACTTTCAGAGATCAGATCACCTGTAACTGTGAATAGCAGAGATTATCTGATTGCTGAACAGCACCAAACATAAAATAATATCAAAGCATATGTTGCAAAAAGCAGCTGATTTTCTTCTTTTTCATGATGAATACAATCTGTGCCCAGAAACCTAACAGCTGCTATTTCAACACATGCTTCTTCCTAAAACTGAAGCATGGAAAGTCTGAAAAGTAGATTTGAAATCTTAAAATAGTAAAACCAGTTTGACTGAAAGCAGATGTTCTAGGAAGCACGTTTATGTATTCACATTTAATCGTAAAGAAATACATCAATGTAAGCCTATAGCTGGTTGGCTGGGGTTACACTGCACATCAGTCTACCTCTACCTTACCCAGAAACCTGCAATGATATATTATAATAAACGTATATTTATTAAGTCTGTGCATTTTGGCTGTAGCAATTCTGGTTTAAAATTATATCAACTGTGTGAGGATTGTAAATACAGACGTTACATCTCAAATGTAAAAAATATATTCAATAGAGCATATATGCAATCTGTATGTAACCAATCAGGAATTTAGGGGGTCTGCTTCCATAGCATGTGTCATAAGACCTCCCTTCAACTATTGCAGGAACATGTAAGGATAAGAACCGCACCCTTCCTGGCTGGTGTATATGCCATCTACCACCCAGAATATCTGAGGGTCGGGAGTCCCAGCTCCAGTAAAAGAGAATGTTTTGCATGTTCAAAATGCTATAAAGAAACTCCAGTGGTGATATGTTGAGGTGCTTTTAAATCACTGTAACTACCTAGTATTAATGTATAACAATAAAAGAATAGTTATAACAAGGAACCAGGAAAAGTACATTGAGATATTCTCTCATTTCCATGTACATTCTGGAGACATGGCCAAAATTCAAGGGATGTTATCAGGGCCGGCCCTTTAATGGGACAAACTGGGACAGCTTCCCCAGACAGCACCCTGGCAGGGGTGGAACTCTGCTGCTCCATGCAGTGTTTTTCTTTCTTTCTTGTGTCTGGGGGAGCTTGATGATGTGTCTGGGGGAGCTCCTGAATTCGCTGAGAGTTCAGAAGCCTACCATGATTGGCTCAGTCCCTCCTTCACATGAGGATCTCAAAGCAGGGTAAAAACTGACAGTGAGTGTGTGTCAGTGTGAGTGAGTGTGTGTGTGTGTGTGAGTGACAGACTGTCTCTGTATGTGTGTGAGTGAGTAAATGTGTGGATAAAGGGGTTACCTACATTGATACTGCCTCTATCTGTCTAGCCATCCAAGGGGTTAACTCCTCTGACACTGCCTACATCTGTCTAGCCACCCAAGGGGTTAACTCCTCTGACACTGCCTATATCTGACTAACCACCCAAGGGGTTAACTCCTCTGACACTGCCTACATCTGTCTAGCCACCCAAGGGGTCAACATTTCATGTTTTGCCCCAGGCAGCACAATGTTTTGGACAGGCCCTGGATGTTACCCAATTTAGGGGTACTCATTTCATCATCCTGGCAAGAATAAAAGACTGAGTTTCATGCCACACATAGATATACATATAATAAAATATACTACAAGTCAAGTATCCCTTATCCAGAAAGGATATAGCCTTTCCATGCATGCTCAGAATCCCCCACACCCACAAAGGGTAATAAAATGACTTGTGTGCATTCCTGACACACCAACAACAGGTTCTCAATGATGACATAAAGAAAATCAACACAGTAAAGGAAGAGAGTATATTTAAAAGAAGAAAAACTACCACAACTAGAGGACATAGTCTAAAATTAGAGAGGCAACGATTTAAAAGTAATATCAGGAAGTATTACTTTACTGAGAGGGTAGTAGATGTATGGAATAGCCTGCCAGCAGAAGTGGTAAACACAGTCAAGGATTTTAAGCATGCGTGGGATAGACACAAGGCTATCCTAGCTATAAGACCGGGAACGGGGGACTAATAAAAGTACTCAAAAAAAATTGGGCAGACTAGATGGACCGAATGGTTCTTATCTGCCGACACATTCTATGTTTCTATGTTTCTATGCCTCATATAGCAGCTACATCACAATAAAAGTGATGTATTTGCTCCATACAACATTACCATTGATACTATTGTATTTCATGAGTGCTGAGAGGCTTTAATATATCTTATTAGTGAAAATGATCAATTATACAAAATACTTCTGGTGCCAAGCATTTTGGATAATGGATACTCAGCCTATACTGTTAAAAATAATTTTCATTAAATTTACATAAAAAGATAAATACCAATAAAATAATGTGAATCAAACTCTGTGTGAAATGTGAATATACTCAGATAAAATCAAATCCCCATGCAGTCTACCTTGCCTATTATAACTAAATAACTATATCTCTTAGACAAACACTCCACAGACACATAACATACCTGAAGCAAGATTGCACTGACTGGGAGCTGTACCACTGAACAGAAACTTGTGGGTCACATATATAGGAGCAAGGAAACAAAACAGAAAACAACACAAAAACCCAGAATGGAACGTAACAATAAACAGCAGGAAAACCAGAAATGGATTAGAACAAGAGAGCAAAGGAACAAAGAAGCAAAGAATAGGGAAATCCTTTAACAGGGCTCTAAGATAGGGCGTCCCCATTACAGGCACTCAGGCCATTCCATTTCAGGGACTCCGGGCACTCCTTTTACAAGTATCAGTCAATAATATTGTGGTGGGTGTTCCTGATGGGGCACAGGAGTGGAAATGAGGAAGGACAATATTTTTCAAGAGCTTCAATACAAGGTATGCTAGAACGAGAGGCCAGTAGGCAGCAGGCTGAAATTTCCTACAATAAGCCAGCACTGGCTGTTGTATGTTTTATGTTTGTGCCATCAAACTTATTCTATTTTGGGACTGGAAGATGGGTAGATATTTATTATGGGTCTATTTGCTTCCAACAATTTGATAAAAAAAAAACTAAAGGGAAATAGCTTTTACACAGTGCACAATGGACGTTCAAATGGCAGTTTTAATGAAGCAGAAATGACTTTCTGCCTGACTAAAGTTGTATTTAGGGTTAATCTTTAATTGTGCTTTAGCCAAATCACATAACTAAAACCTCTCAGTTCTGTTGTATTTATGCACATTTTTTTCAGATTGTGTTTGTACTGTCTAGTATGGGTCACTTACGAATGTGTGATAATTCCTATAATGATTGCTATACAAAAGGTCAGATTTCTTGTTGTTCTTTAGGCCAAAGGTAAAACACCTCTATTCACTGTAGAAAGTGTTTTCCATACAAAGTGAACTCACTACAACTCACCCTTTAGTGCATAGATTAAAAACACTGCAAAATCACAAATTTCTTTAATTGGAAATGTAATAGCCCTGATTATTTTGTAATATAATTTACCTAATTTTATTTTGAAATAAAAAAAAACTCTTCAGGAAGAAGTGAGATTTTAAATGACGCCTCACTGTTTATCAATACTTGACCTATATTCTGCAGCTTGTATTATTTAATTTAACTAGTGGTGCCACTGGATGGGATCAGATAATGGACTGCTTCTTCTCTTTTCCTTAAAGGTAGGGGAGCTTGAACACCTGCCAGGAGCGATATAAAATATCTGAAAAAGCAGGCATCTTCCTGCAGTTGACTAAATTAAATTTGGAAGCTAATAATGTAAAATTATTTAAAAAAGTAACACTTTATATATATCATCCCGACTGTAAAATATGCTAACTAAACAGTTACAGCAGTCAGGAGAACATAAAAAAGTTATACTTTTTTTTGACTTCTTATTAAATAATATATTAGTTTTCATGATTATTGATTCAGACCTCACCAGCATACACTGAACCTCCTCTTCCAAAACAAATAGGCATATATAATATAAGCAATGATCAATACATATATATACATGATTTAAATTATTCCAGTGAGCAGTAACTTGCTGGCTTGATAGATTGATAGATTGCAGATAGGGCACTTGGCTGGGTAGTTTGAAATAAAGCAGAAAATACAAACACTTTGTATATATACCAATGAGCAGCAAATGCATACATAAACCTTGGATATGATGCCAGTGAGCAGTAAGTACATACAGAGGGTGCCAACAAAATCTATACACATGAATACAACTATTTTAACATTTTAACCCCTTAAGGACAGAGCCTTTGAAACATTTTTGTCCTTTCTGGACAATGCCTATTTTAACATTTCTGTGCTGTTTGTGTTTAGCAGTAATTTTCTTCTTTGTCATTTGCTGTACCCACACATATTATATATTGTTTTTATCGGGACAAGAAGGGCTTTCTATGGATGCCATCTTTTTGATCATATCTTATCATATTATTAAAAAAAATAATAAAATATGGTAAAAAAAAAAAAATACACAAATTTCTTTGTTTTTATTTGAAACAACTTCTCCTCATCGACAATAGCGAACGAAAAAACATGCTAAATAGATTCTACTATTTCTCCTGAGTACAGGGATACCACCCATGCATAGGTTTGTTGGGTTGTTTGGGGGCTAAAATGCCAAATTTGTGAGGTGCAGTTTTTTGTTTTCCAACTTGAAATTTTTACATGCAGACAGCCTGCACCCATGTCCCATTTGGGACATATTTGAAGCCAGCTAGTGTATTTTACCCCATCAACCCATATATTTTTTAAAAGAAGACACCTTAGGCTATCTCAAATGGTGGTATTTTTACACTTTCCATGCACTAATTCTACCACCAGCCTTTGTCAAACTTTGTAGTAGTAATTTTTTTGTGTTTTTTTTTCACAAACCTTGTACTTCAGACATGAATTCACAGATTTTGGTATGTGTCACTGCCAAATAACACCCTAATAAGTGTTCAGCAACATCTCTTGAGTACAGGGATACCACCCATGCATAGGTTTGTTGGGTTGTTTGGGGGGTAAAAGGCCAAATTTGGTAGGTGCAGTTTTTTGTTTTCCAACTTGAAATTTTTACATGCAGACAGCCTGCACCCATGTCCCATTTGGGACATATTTGAAGCCAGCTAGTGTATTTTACCCCATCAACCCATATATTTTTTAAAAGAAGACACCTTAGGCTATCTCAAATGGTGGTATTTTTACACTTTCCATGCACTAATTCTACCACCAGCCTTTGTCAAACTTTGTAGTAGTAATTTTTTTGTGTTTTTTTTTCACAAACCTTGTACTTCAGACATGAATTCACAGATTTTGGTATGTGTCACTGCCAAATAACACCCTAATAAGTGTTCAGCAACATATCTTGAGTACAGGGATACCACCCATGCATAGGTTTGTTGGGTTGTTTGGGGGGTAAAAGGCCAAATTTGGTAGGTGCAGTTTTTGGTTTTCCAAATTAAAATTTTGACATGCAGACCGCCTGCACTCATGTCCCATTTGGGACATATTTGAAACCAGCCAGTGTATTTTACCCCATCAACCCATATATTTTTTAAAAGAAGACACCTTAGGCTATCTCAAATGGTGGTATTTTTACACTTTCCATGCACTAATTCTACCACTAGCCTTTGTCAAACTTTGTGGTAGTAATTTTTTTGTGGTTTTTTTTCACAAACCTTTTACTTCAGACATGAATTCACAGATTTTGGTATGTGTCACTGCCAAATAACACCCCAATAAGTGTTCAGCAACATCTCTTGAGTACAGGGATACCACCCATGCATAGGTTTGTTGGGTTGTTTGGGGAGTAAAAGGCCAAATTTGGTAGGTGCAGTTTTTGGTTTTCCAAATTAAAATTTTGACATGCAGACCGCCTGCACCCATGTCCCATTTGGGACATATTTGAAACCAGCCAGTGTATTTTACCCAATCAACCCATATATTTTTTAAAAGTAGACACCCTACGCTATTTCAAATGGTGGTATTTTAACACTTTCCATGCACTAATTCTACCACCAGCCTTTGTCAAAGTTTGTGGTAGTAATTTTTGTGTGGTTTTTTTTCACAAATATTGTATTTTAGACATAAATTCACAGATTTTGGTATGTGTCACTGCCAAACAATAACCCAATATGTGTTCAACAACATATCCTGAGTACAGGGATACCACCCATGCATAGGTTTGTTGGGTTGTTTGGGGGCTAAAGGGCGACATTGTGAAGGTGCGCATTTTCAACTTGGAATATTGACGTGTAGTCAGCCTGAGCCCATCTTTCATTTGGGACTTTTTTTTAAGTAGGACAGTGTATTTTACCCCAAAAAGTATATATTTTGTAAAAGTAGACACCCTAGGCTATTTTAAATGGTGTTATTTTAACACTTTCCATTCACCAATTCTACCACCAGCCTTTGTCAAAGTTTGTGGTAGTCATTTTATTGTGTATTTTTTTCCCACATACATTGCACTTTAGACAATTCACATATTTCGGTATGTGTCACTGACAAACAATACCACAATATATGTTCAGCAACATCTCCCGAGCACAGGGATACCACCCATGCATAGCTTTGTCAGCTTTGATAGGGGTTGAAAGGCTACATTTGAGAGGTGCGCTTTTTGATTTTCAAACTTGGAATTTGAACATGTAGAGCAAGGAATAGCTCTTATAAGAGCCTTTGTAGTACTGTACAAAAAAATTAACCCCTAAAAATGCACAGACAAGAAAAAAATTTCTGCTGTGCAGTGATCAGTGGCAGGGAAGGAGTTAATACACTACACTATACAAAAACTTTATAAAAGCCCTTGGGACTCACAATTTATTAACATTTTATTTAATTTATTACAATTTAAAAATTATGTTATACAGATCTGTCTCTTTCCCTCACTAAAACTCAAGTGAGGAGAGGGAGGCAGATCCATATGGGTCAGAACAATATTTACGAACCAGACGAATGGTGATGCTCATCTGAGAAATCACCAAACCACCTTTGCCACTGATCGGCTGTTACTGATCGCTATACACGCGTTCAGACAGCTTCAAAAGGAATACACGTAATCCCCTAGTGGGTATAATTAACCCCTAGTGAGTCTGACAAAAAAAATGCTGATAGCAAAAAAAAATCCTTCGGCGACTAGATTGCTCCATATGCGCTGCTTAGGCAGTGACCATATGCACTGCTTAGGCAGTGACCATATGTGCTGCTTAGGAAGTGATATACGGCAAGGAAGGGGTTAATAGCTCTTAAAAGAGCCTTTGATATACTGTAATAAATCAAAGAAAAAAAAAATAACCCCTAAAAAAATGCACAGACAGCAAAAAATGTGCTGCTGTGTAAGATCACTGCGTACACAGCGATCAATTGCAGGGAAGGGGTTAAATACTGGAAACGGCTTTTATAAAAGCCTTTGGGTCTCAATTCTATTAAATGTATTATAATTAAAAACTTACATTATACAGCTCTGTCTCCCTCACTAAAACTCAAGTGAGAGGGAGGCAGATCTACACGGGTCAGATCAAATATTTACACATATTGATCTAACCAGACGAATGGTGATGCTCATCTGAGCAAACGCCAACCCGCCATTGTCACTTATCAGCTGTTACTGATCGCTATGCGCTCAGACAGCTAAAAAATTTTTTTTACGTTAAACGTAGTCCCCTAGCGGGTATAATTAACAAGTGACGGGTGTAATAAAAAGGTTTTAAAAAAATTAAAAATGCTTCTGCAGCAAGATTGCTGCATTTGCGTCAGATCGCTGATTAGGCAGTGATCTACGGCAAGAAAGGGGTTAATCTCTCTTAAAAGAGCCTTTTTTTTATCCTGTAATGAATTACAGTAAAAAAAAATAACCCCTAAAGAAAGCACAGACAGCAAAAAATGTGCTGCTGTGTATGATCACTGCGTACACAGCGATCAATGGCAGGGAAGGGGTTAAATGGCTTTTATAAAAGCCCTTGGTGTTTAAAATTTTATTAAATATTTTTTTTATTATTTATTTTTTTTTTTTTACTTGATCTGATCTGTCTCTCTCCCTTACTAAAAGTAGTAAGGTGAGGGAGGCAGATCAATACTTGTCAAAGGCAATATTTAGTAATATTGCCTTTGACAGTATGGTAAGTGCTCATTAGAGCACTTACCATACATGCCTGCACACAGATCACATAGATCTGCTGTGCCGGCATCGATTGAGAAAAATACTTTCACTTCCGATGCTCTTGCCATTAGAAGGGAAACGCTGCCTGTACAGGCAGCGTTCCCTTCTACTGAGCCGATGGGGTCGCTCAGGAGAGCGACCACCATCGGCTCTGGGGAGCAGAACGGTGTTGTTAAGTGCCTCGCTGGCGAGGCACTTTAACAACACCGGAGATGCTTAGAAAGCGAACGATCGTTCGCTTTCTAAGCACATGTGTGCAGCGGGCGCAGCCATTTTTAAATGGCTGCTACGATCACTCCGTGGAGTGATCGTAGCGCGCCCCTGCACATTTGGGGGGTGTTGCACAATGCCTCTACCTAGAGGCATTGTAGCAACACCGTTAGAGTAAAGAAAGCGACCGCTGGTCGCTTTCTTTACTCCATTTAGTGCATGACGTGCCAGGCACGTCACCTGTCGGCAAGTCCTCGATTTGCCGTGACGTGCCTGGCACGTCACCTGCCGTTAAGGGGTTAATACTCAATATATTTACAATTACAAGTGGTGATCAAAGTGGTTACTATCAGTGTCCAGACACTTCTGATTACGGCGAACTACTGCTTCAGCAACATTGATGAAAGTGTCCACTTGTATCACTGCTCATGCTCCAATTTCTTCTCAACGTACCGCCAGCGTAGTTTTTTGTTGCTACGGTATACCACATCCTATAATGTCCCCCCATAGGTAGAATGCTAGAGGTGTTAACTCAGGAAAATATGGGGGAAACTCAGCTGCAACTCTTCATCGTATCCCTTGTCCTGGCAAATTCTCATTGAGGTAAACTCTAACGTCTTGGTCTAATTGAAGTCCTAAGCACTGTGTGCTCGAAACCACCAAGAGCTGAATGCTCGAAATGAGTCAAACCTTTTACTGATTTGCCTTTTCCATTATTTGCTGCTGTTTATATAAACCTACACTTTTTTGCACATTAAAACATATCTTTTGGATTTGTCCCAAAACAGCCTACCTGTGCCACTTGTGCCCCAAACAGTCTGTCAGTGCCATCTTTAGCACCAAACAGCTTATTAATGCCCCTATCTGCTGTGCCATCTCTGCCACCAAACAGCTTGTCAGTGCCCCCAAAGAGTCTGCTGTGCCTTCTTTGCAACCAAATGGCATAACAGTGTCATCAAAGTGCCACAAACAGATTACCAGTACCACTTGTCCTCCAAACAGCTTGCCAGTGCCATTCTTATTCTCCAGACAGCCTGCCTGTCAGAACTTAACAGAGCCTTGAGATGCAGCTCCCCACTGTAGAAGTAAACCATAAGTCCTTTCTGGGAGGGGTCACTGTCTAATTTACATAAGAATTATTCCAAGTCCCAGAAGGGACAGAATGACCCCACTGTGTGGCACCTCATTAGCAAGATGAAGAATTATCATCACTAAACAGTGAACTGAGGCAGAGGCGTCACTAGGGTTGGTGTCACCCGGTGCGGTAACTCATGGTGTTACCCCTTGGATTTCCTCCAATACCATGCCAAACAGATTCCTTGGTAATGCCAGTCAGATGGCCCATTAAATATGGCACATACAGGAGCCCCACAAATTATGTCACACACAGGAGTCCCATAAATTATGCCACACCAGAGCCCCATAAATTATGCCACACCAGAGCCCCATTATTTATGCCTCACCTTGGAGCCCAATTAATTATGCCACACACACAGATGCCCCTTAATTATGCCACACACAAGCGCCCCATAATTATGCCACACAAAAGAGCCCCTTAATTATGCCACACATGGGACAGCCATTAATTATGCGACACACAGGAGCCCCACGAGGTGACAATTGTACAATTCTAAAACAATACATATCTATACACACAGATATCTCTCACTTGAAAAAGCCTGAATAAGGAGAAACGCGTTGTGTGTGGGAGAGGAGCAGTCTGATAGAACTTTATGCACCTTACAAGATTGGAACTACATGCACCTTGAAACTGCTTGCTGTTTGCTTTTATGTAAGATTTAAAATTTTTGTATTCTGCACAATTAAAGGAAGTTTTATTGAAGATTTTTCTCCTTCCTCCCCTGTCCTATTTTTCATGTCCTCTGAGAATATCTGGTAACATCTGAGAATTAAAGACCCCTAGAGGGGCTCCCGGATACCTATGAAACTGAGCAGGGTACTGCTCAGGAAGAAGTGAGTGAAACCCTCATATTCATTTTATTCGTTCACCAATTTGTTTAAACATACTACACTATATTATTAATTTTTGTTTTTTTCTGCCCTTTCCACTATACGCAGAATATTGCCTCCAAAAAGGGTAAATAACAGTGTGTAGTGTTTTGGGAAGCGCACAAATTTTGTTTGTGTCTATTAAATGTACCAGGAGTGAAGCACTGGTTGTGTTTTTGTGCAGCTACTCCTTTCACAGTCAAGGCGCAGTGTACTCTACTCTGTTTATAGTTACATTTATACTTATTTGATTTTTTTAAATATTATATTTAAATATTTTCCTATATAATAAAAATGTTTTTGAAAAATTGCATTCCTTGTTTTTGTTCCCTTCCTCTGCACCCACATTGCACATAAAGGACTTAACACTGCACCATACAGTACCCACAGAACTTGCCATGCACCTATATTGCACCCACAGGACTTGGCTTGCACTTTCCTCATAGTACATGTTATTTTGCCCCACAAACCATGCCACAGCATCACTTTGCCAATTAAAATAAACCCGTTTTCCCATTAATATACCAGTGTTTGCCCATAAATATGGCACAGCCAGTTTGCCCAATAATATGCCAGTATTATTTTGTCATTCATAAACCACAATTTGCCCAATAATATGCCAGTATTATTTTGCTGTTTATAAGCCAGACAATTTGCCTAATAATATGCCAGTATAATTTTGCCATTAATAAGCCAGAGAATTTGCCTAATAATATGCCAGTATTATTTTGGCATTAAAAAGCCACAGCTAATTTTCCCAATAATATGCCAGTATTATTCTGCCATTTAATATATGCCAGTATTTTGCCATTCAATATGCCAGTATTTTGCCATTCAATATGCCAGTATTTTGCCACTCAATATGTCAGTATTTGCCATTAAATATGCCAGTATTTTGTCACTCAATATGCCAGTATTATTTTGGCATTAAAAAGCCACAGCTAATTTTCCCAATAATATGCCAGTATTATTCTGCCATTTAATATATGCCAGTATTTTGCCATTCAATATGCCAGTATTTTGCCAGTCAATATGCCAGTATTTTGCCACTCAATATGTCAGTATTTGTCACTCAATATGCCAGTATTATTTTTCCATTTAATATGCCAGTATTTAACCCCTCAATATGCCAGAATTTTGCCATTCAATATTCCAGCATTTAACCCCTCATTATGCCAGAATTTTGCCATTCAGTATTCCAGCATTTAACCCCTCAAAATGCCAGAATTTTGCCATTTGATATGCCAGTATTTAACTCCTCAATATGCAAGAATTTTGCCATTCAATATGCCAGAATTTAACCACTCAATATGCCAGAATTTTGCCATTCAGTATTTCAGCATTTAACCCCTCAATATGCCAGAATTTTGCCCTTTAATATTCCAGCATTTAACCCCTCAATATCCCATGATTTAACCCCTCTATATATGTCAGGATTTAACCCCTCAATAGGCCAGTATTTAACCCCTCAATAGGCCAGTATTTAACCCCTCAATATGCCAGGATTTGTCACTCAATATTTCAGCATTTAACCCCTCAATATGCCAGGATTTAGCCCCTCAATATGCCGGGACTTGTCACTCAATATTTCAGCATTTAACCCCTCAATATGCCAGGATTTAGCCACTCAGTATGCCAGGATTTAACCCCTCAATATGCCAGGATTTAGCCACTCAATGTCAGCATATGCCAGGATTTATAGGGCCGGCAGCACGGGTGTTACTTGGTGCAGCCCACACCCCCCGCACCCCTCTGAGGAAGCCACTGAACTGAGGTGACTGAGAATAAGGGAATAAGAAAAATTTGGTATTTTTAGTGGAGTTCAAAATGTGTTCTATTGTCTATCTTTCCAGTTCAGCTGGTAATGCCTAAGTTTTGAATTTGTTTCTATTCAACACAGTTTACTGTTTAGTGAATATACTTCATATGCCATACATATTTTGCACTTATAACGATAATAATAATTATTTTTAATAGATGTTATGCTATAATTATGACTTTGCAATATCAATAAGACAACTAATTGCAATGAACCTAAAACTGCTACAAAATGAAATAGATGATACAGGTAGAAGAATCAGTACTGTAGCATACAAACTAACTTAATAAGCAGCCTTTGATAACTGACTCCTGGTCTCTTTACTGTGTGTATTAAAGAAACAATTTCAACACTAATTGATATTTATATTTCCACCCACACAATTTTTTTATTTATTTATTATCTGTCCACTCTTTTTTTCCACATGAGCATTCAGATGTAATGCTCCTACTATTTAGGACTGTACAGTCCATGGCCCACCTCTCTGTCATTGCCTAATTTTGAACTGGATAAATTCTCATCACTTTGCTAATATTCTTCTGATTAAAGATTGTCCATCTGTTAAGAATGTCTTCAACATGCAATCTACATAATATGTTTTTATTCTTTGGATAGATTTCCGTTCCTTGTCACTACACTTATTGTCCATACAATTATTAGTAATAGCTGGATAACTTAATATTCTTTAAATTGGGCAGACTAGATGGACCGAATGGTTCTTATCTGCCGACACATTCTTTGTTTCTATGTTTCTTGTGTAGAAAAGGTTGCTTATCTGTTTTTTGTGTGGGTATGTACCCACATAATGCTGTGTAAAGTGAGCAAGATGGAATATACTGTGTCAGGAGCTCTTTTAGGTACTGTGAGCCTTCATTGTTAAGAGTTTGAAAAGTAGATAGATTCAAATCCGCACAATCAATGATCCTGGTGCCGAGGTACAGAGACGTCACCCAAGTCCTCAAATGTAATAAAGAATTAAACTCCCACTTTATTCACTGAGTGCTGGATCGTGTATTTTCTTTATTACTGTTAAGGGTTTGAGGCACACCTACTGGCTGAGCGAAAGATTCTGTGTTTCTTTCCTGCAACAGGGACCACTAGAAATTATGAAGGTGTCAAAGAGTGTACAATGTGAGAGCAATTCTCTGTCATTAAAACAAGCAATCTTACTAGTACATAATAATAGATCTTATAAAACAATATTTATTGGCAGGTAATACTACAGGATGGCAGTGGGCTAGAAACATAGAAACATAGAATGTGTTGACAGATAAGAACCATTCAGTCCATCTAGTCTGCCCAATTTTCTAAATACTTTTATTAGTCCCTTACTTATAGCTAGGATAGCCTTGTGTCTATCCCACACATGCTTAAACTCCTTCACTGTGTTTACATTTACCACTTCTGCTGGCAGGCTATTCCATACATCCACTACCCTCTCAGTAAAGTAATACTTCCTGATATTACCTTTAAATCGTTGCCCCTCTAATTTAAGACTATGTCCTCTAGTTGTGGTTTTTTTTCTTCTTTTAAATATACTCTCTTCCTTTACTGTGTTGATTCCCTTTATGTATTTAAATGTTTCTATCATATCCCCCCTGTTACGTCTTTCCTCCAAGCTATACATGTTAAGATGCTTTAACCTTTCCTGGTAAGTTTTATCCTTCAACCCATGACGTTGAGGTTTTTACATCACAAATCTTACTACATTATTCTTGTCTTTTTAATGGTAGACGAATGGTTACAAGCTGGAAAATCAAGAAATAAAATGCAGAGAATAGGAAGAGATGGAAAAGGAAATCCTTACAATTTGGGTTTACAAAAACTGCTATTGTGGTAATAGAACATTCAAAACATCAGTGGTGGGCAGATTTGTCTGCATAAGATCAGATATACAGTGTTTTATGTGTGTTAGTATGCACGTATGAAGATACCCATACAGTATGCACGTATGAAGATACCCATACAGTATGCACGCATGAAGATACCCATACAGTATGCACGTATGAAGATACCCATACAGTATGCACGTATGAAGATACCCATACAGTATGCACGTATGAAGATACCCATACAGTATGCACGTATGAAGATACCCATACACATAAAAAAAACAGCATTCAACATGCAAAGCATAGGTACTGAAATATAACAAAAATAAGGAGAATGTGCATTGGTAAAAAAAAATTCTCTACACCTGGTAGTTAATAACTGATATGGAAGGATTCACATCATAATTTTTCGCTCTGTACCAAACAACATAAATAATACATGAGGTGTAAAATCCTGGTTCAACATCTTCTGCTTCAAATTATTGGAAAACAGGGAGCAGGTGCTTATTTATTAAGCAAAGTTGTTTATCCTGTTCAAGAGATAGCACGTTTTGTTCATTAGATCCAAAGGAATTTTAAAACCTGTGGATTACATTCGTTGCAATTTTACAAACAAAACTATTTGTGGTGAGATCGGTGTTAATTTTGATGGTAAATTTTGATTCAGTTTTAGTCATAGTCTTTTGACTAAAATGGCATTTTAGTTGACTCATATTTTAGTGACCTGAATTGTTTTAGTTTTAGTCTACTTTTAGTTGACTAAATCTCCAGTTAACTCTCCCGCAGTGGTCTTCCCACAGTGCCCATCTGGCCAAAACAAAACTATGCACTCTTCTTCTATCAGTTAATGGAGGGGAGCAGTTAAGACAAGCGCCTTCTGCAAGAACCGCAGAGGCAGTGGATAACTTCAGGGGAAATAATATTAAAGTGGGTTTTAGAGAATCCCTTCATCAAACTGCATTTAATAAAAGCCTGTGTGCTACACAGGCAGTAGACTTTAACTTGCACCAAAGTGACTTTAATGCCAAGACTGTCACTTTAAGGCATGAGTAGCTATTTTGAGGAGCACCAAAATCTAGAGATAATTTAAATGCTCTTGAATGTTGCTCTGTTTTCAAGTAATTGAAGGGACTTTGTCATCTAAAGATGGTTTATGTAGAAAAGGTAAAAAACATGGTAAAATATATTTTGTTACCAGAATTGCATAAATTAAGAGAAAAATGTGTTTTACATGTGTTTACAACACCTTGTGGTTTTATATGCAAAGGAACGACTTTTCAGTGGGATATATGCAATTTGCATAGCAAGGTGATGTCATAAACAGGAGACACCAAATACATGAGGTCAGGTTAAACCATGTCTGTCTCTCAAGTTATACATTTACATGAAACTTTGGTAACACAGCATATAAATCTTTTATAATCTTTGTTTATGCTCTGCATTTACAGTATAAATAATGTTTAGCTGACCGAGAACCTTTTGAGAGAGTTCTATGGCATAAAACATTTTATTTTGTGATATAAAGCTTGTTTCCATCTAGTATTTCAAACTTCTGACTAGAGCTGTATGTTTGAATACTATAGTAAGCCTATATTTCTCATTGGATATACATTAGTTTTCATGTGTATACTGAAAATGTTATGGAACATTTTCCCTTCGATATAATGAGACATGCACATTCGTGGTAGAATGCCAATGTGTTTTCCTTTGGTGACTGAAGAGATTATAGTGTGAATTATATTTATTTTTAGATGGCCACATTAAATATAGATGTAAAAAACGTTACATCCAATGCCATGTAGACTTTAGATCACCACTGTTTTAACTTGTTCTTCTGCTCACACAATTCATTTTCGTACAATCTTCTATATTAGGTAACATATGGGAACTGAGATTTATTTTATATGTGGATTTTCATTTACAGTTAATCAAATGTGTCTCTCTCTTTACATAAATTGTTAATTACACGTTGAGATAAACATAACGCATTTTTTAAATCACAATGATCTTACATTGTTAGTATGTGGAGTAATTAACACTGTTGAGTGGGGCTGACATGGTTTTTCAAGTCTTAAACCCTTGAGATAATATCTAATGATCTAACCTTATACACTGCTTAGGTTCTAAACTCCTTAGAGCCCAAACAGAGGTTCCACGTGTAAACTAAGTCAACATCTAAGTAGTTTGCAATGACGATTTCTATCCACAATAATGAAATGAAAAAAATTGCAGGCTAAACCACAAGCTGAAAAATAAAATCCTGTATTCAAAACAATTAAAAGTGCGGTCCGGGCAGAGATACAAATGTACAAATGCACACAGTGATCACAGCACGTGACACCAACGATGTGGAGATCTTGATGCTTCAAATAAAGGATTGTCTTTTATTCTTAAAGGGACCCTAAACATTGTGTTTCACTTGCATTTTTCCTATAGAAGCACAAGTGAATATGTAGTTGTTCCTATGTGAGAATAAACAGGCATGTACTTTTGACAATACATGCCATTTTATCCTCTGACATGCAGCTGCTATGCTTCCCTGGGAAGCAGGTTCAGAGAGAAACCCTTATTTTTACATGCGATCAGTAGAAAGGACCTTAACTAGGAACCTTAAACAAAGTTTAATTTCAAGGTCTTTGCCATAACAGGAGTCATGCATTCTCTGCTAAAAGATTTTATTGGTAAACTGTGTTACCTAAAAGTATACGCAGGGATGGCTTTCATTTTCACATATGTTTGGTATCATGAATGTGCTACTGAAGTATGAAATATCATCTTGCAGGACATCTCTTTTAGCGGAAATTGAAGGGGTCATTTTGCCTCTGTTCCCATACAGGCTAGAATGGTAGCAATGATGTATTTAGGTTTTGTGCTGCTATTAAGTTTGCACCTCCCAAACCTCATTTGCCACACACTCCCAGGTGCAGCTCATCCTCACATAATCTTTCGACTACACATGATTACCTGACATACATTACAACAGTCCCAGACTGCCCTCATATACCTGTCCACAGATCCAGACAACATCCACATCCCTTTGCACTGCTCCATTTACCCCTACAGATGTCTATGCGGGCAGTGCGAGTCATTGATTCAGCCCCAGCAATGATAGCGCTTGCTCTGCTGTTGCCTCCTTCAGTCTGCTGACGCACTGTTCCCTAGCATATTTTGGCTGTGTGATAAGCCCATCCCATTCTACCCTACTGGTACCGGTGGTTCAGGTCATGTTAGGTTCTTGAATAAACTGTATCTTGTTTGAGATAGTAAGTCCAGTTAGCATTCGGTTTGTGTTCAGTCAAGATATTGAGTGTTAGATTCCTAACAATAGAAATGTAGGGATAGTGTTAAAAGGCATCAGCAGCAGATAGAAAGGCAAGAACTAATTTAAAATATCCAGTTCTAGACACCATGACTTCAAAAGAACATGAATAATTGAAATAGTAATTCAAAGTAGGCATGGGCACTTACTAATAATTCTTACTGGGTAAGGATTTGATAAAAAGGAGGTATTTAAATAATGCACTCATTCTAAAATATGCATAATACATAATTATTTAAATATATTAAGGGATTAAATACAATTGAAGATAGCATTATCATTGTGAAGATGAGTAGTGCACAAAATGTGATAACATATTATTTGACATAAATAGTAGTAGACACTTAAAGTAACCTGCCAGTGAAAGGTGTAAAGTCTTACACTGCAAAGGACTCCAAGAATATCTTGGATGTTCTTAGGATATTTTGAAGAAAATTTTACTTTTTGATATAGGAGGATTAGATAGGTCAGTTGGTTGCTGCTGCTGTCACATTATATATTGCCTCATTTTAAGATGCAGTTTTTTTGTGTGTTTTTGTATGTTTCTATTGTCTGTCAGTCCATTAAGCAAGTGGTTACTGGCACTGAACTGGGTTCTGTATGCACTGTGTACAGATTCTGTGTACACATCTCATTCTGCATCCTTTTCCCATTACATAGAACGTTGCCAAGGTAACCTAACAGTGTTCTATGTGAAATCACTTACAGGAATAATATTGAAAACTTTAATAAAGAATAAACACAAACTTGAGAATCTTAGAGGGGCATGTACTAAAAAAACGCAAATATATTTCATGTGCAAAACAATTTTTGCTCCCATTGCTAAACATTTAACACTCAAATAGTACATACGAGCAAACTGCGAATAAAAACGGGCATAACTGCGAATAAAAACAGGCAATTTTACGAATATTTTTTCTACCTTTTTTGATAGCACTTGCTAAAAGATGTTTTTTATTAGCGCAACCGGAAAAATGCACGATAAATAAAAATAAACGGAAGAGGCGCAAATCAGGGAACACAAGCGCAAAATGTTAAAAATAGTCGCAAATTGCTCTTCACTCATGTTATGCCTACTTTTTTCCCCACTGCACTTGTTTAGTACATGACCCCCTTAGTCTCTTACTCCAACTAGTGCTTATTAATAAGATATATTGTAAAGTAAACTTGGGGATTACACCCAACTGTGGGTCGCGCGACTTCAATAAAGTAAAAAAAAAAACGTGACGACCGGAGCTTCCTTCATCCGTGCAGGGGGGAAGATGCACGGAGGAGAAGACCGGAGGTAAATACTGTCTGGGGAAGGGGGAGGAGGGTGGATTAAACGAGCAAATCCTGGCATAGAGGGGCAGAATCTTGACATAGAAGGGCAAAATCCTGGCATATAGAGGGGCAGAATCCTGGCATTTAGAGGCAAAATACTGGCATAGAGGGGCAAAATCCTGACATAGAGGGGCAAAATCCTGGCAAATAGAGGGGCAGGGGCAGAGTCCTGTCATATAGAGGGGCAAAATCCTGTCATATAGAGGGGGAAAATCCTGGCATAGAGGGGCAGAATCCTGGCATATAGAGGGGCAGAATCCTGGCATATAGAGGCAAAATCCTGGCATATAGAGGGGCAGAATCCTGGCACATAGAGGCAAAATCCTGGCATAGGGGGCCAAAATCCTTACATAGAGGGGCAAAATCCTGGCAAATAGAGGGGCAGGGGAAGAGTTCTGTCATGTAGAGGGGCAAAATCCTGGCATATAGAGGGGGAAATCCTGGCATAGAGGGGCAAAATCCTGGCATATAGAGGGGCAGAATCCTGGCATAGAGGGGAAAAATCCTGGCATATAGAGGGGCAGAATCCTGGCATATAGAGACAAAATCCTGGCATATAGAGGGGCAGAATCCTGGCATATAGAGGCAAAATCCTGGCATAGAGGGGCAAAATCCTGACATAGAGGGGCAAAATCCTGGCAAATAGAGGGGCAGGGGCAGAGTCCTGGCATATAGAGGGGCAGAATCCTGGCATATAGAGGCAAAATACTGGCATAGAGGGGCAAAATCCTGGCATATAGAGGGGCAAAATCCTGGAATAGAGAGGCAAAATCCTGACATAGAGGGGCAAAATCCTGGCATATAGAGGGGCAAAATCCTGGCATATAGAGGGGCAAAATCCTGGAATAGAGGGGCAAAATCCTGGCACATAGAGGGCCAAAATCCTGGAATAGAGGGGCAAAATCCTGGCATATAGAGGGTCAAAATCCTGGAATAGAGGGTCAAAATCCTGGCATAGAGGGGCAAAATCCTGGCATAGAGGGGCAAAATCCTGGCATATAGAGGGGCAAAATCCTGGAATAGAGGGGCAAAATCCTGGCATATAGAGGGGCAGAATCCTGGCATAGAGGGGCAAAATCCTGGCATATAGAGGGGCAGAATACTGGAACAGAGGGGCAGAATCCTGGAATAGAGGGGCAAAATCCTGACATAGAGGGGCAAAATCCTGACATAGAGGGGCAAAATCCTGTCACATAGAGGGGCAAAATCCTGGAATAGAGGGGCAAAATCCTGGAATAGAGGGGCAACATCCTGGCATATAGAGGGGCAGAATCCTGGAATAGAAGGGCAAAATCCTGACACATAGAGGGGCATAATCCTGGCATATAGAGGGGCAAAATCCTGCAATAGAGGGGCAAAATCCTGGCATATAGAGGTGCAGAATCCTGGCATAGAGGGGCAAAATCCTGGCATATAGAGGGGCAGAATCCTGGAATAGAGGGGCAAAATCCT
Organism: Pelodytes ibericus; assembly: GCA_036172795.1. NCBI lineage: Eukaryota > Metazoa > Chordata > Amphibia > Anura > Pelodytidae > Pelodytes > Pelodytes ibericus. Next base: position 162,686,926 of record CM069858.1, read on the forward strand.
GACATAGAGGGGCAAAATCCTGGCACATAGAGGGGCAAAATCCTGGCACATAGAGGGGCAAAATCCTGGAATAGAGGGGCAAAATCCTGGCATATAGAGGGGCAAAATCCTGGCATAGAGGGGCAAAATCCTGGAATAGAGCGGCAAAATCCTGGCACATAGAGTGGCAAAATCCTGGCACATTTAGGGCAAAATCCTGGAATAGAGGGGCAAAATCCTGGCATAGAGGGGCAAAATCCTGGCATATAGAGGGGCAGAATCCTGGCATAGAGGGGCAAAATCCTGGCATATAGAGGGGCAGAATCCTGGCACATAGAGGGGCATAATCCTGGCATATAGAGGGGCAAAATCCTGGAATAGAGGGGCAAAATCCTGGCATATAGAGGGTCAGAATCCTGGCATAGAGGGGCAAAATCCTGGCACATAGAGGGGCAAAATCCTGGAATAGAGGGGCAAAATCCTGGAATAGAGGGGCAAAATCCTGGCATATAGAGGGGCAGAATCCTGGCATAGAGGGGCAAAATCCTGGCATATAGAGGGGCAGAATCCTGGCACATAGAGGGGCAAAATCCTGGAATAGAGGGGCAAAATCCTGGCATATAGAGGGTCAGAATCCTGGCATAGAGGGGCAAAATCCTGACATAGAGGGGCAAAATCCTGGAATAGAGGGGCAAAATCCTGGCATATAGAGGGTTAGAATCCTGGAATAGAGGGGCAAAATCCTGGCATAGATGGGCAAAATCCTGACATAGAGGGGCAAAATCCTGACATAGAGGGTCAAAATCCTGGCACATAGAGGGGCGAAATCCTGGAATAGAGGGGCAAATTCCTGGCATATAGAGGGGCAAAATCCTGGCATATAGAGGGGCAAAATCCTGGCATAGAGGGGCAAAATCCTGGAATAGAGGGGCAAAATCCTGGAATAGAGGGGCAAAATCCTGGCATATAGAGGGGCAGAATCCTGGCATAGAGGGGCAAAATCCTGGCATATAGAGGGGCAGAATCCTGGCACATAGAGGGGCATAATCCTGGCATATAGAGGGGCAAAATCCTGGAATAGAGGGGCAAAATCCTGGCATAGATGGGCAAAATCCTGACATAGAGGGGCATAATCCTGGCATATAGAGGGGCAAAATCCTGGAATAGAGGGGCAAAATCCTGGCATATAGAGGGTTAGAATCCTGGAATAGAGGTGCAAAATCCTGGCATAGATGGGCAAAATCCTGACATAGAGGGTCAAAATCCTGGCACATAGAGGGGCGAAATCCTGGAATAGAGGGGCAAATTCCTGGCATATAGAGGGGCAAAATCCTGGCATATAGAGGGGCAAAATCCTGGCATAGAGGGGCAAAATCCTGGAATAGAGGGGCAAAATCCTGGCACATAGAGTGGCAAAATCCTGGCACATAGAGGGGCAAAATACTGGAATAGAGGGGCAAAATCCTGGCATATAGAGGGTCAAAATCCTGGAATAGAGGGGCAAAATCCTGGCATATAGAGGGTCAGAATCCTGGCATAGAGGGGCAAAATCCTGGCATATAGAGGGGCAGAATCCTGGAATAGAGGGGCAGAATCCTGGAATAGAGGGGCAAAATCCTGACATAGAGGGGCAAAATCCTGACATAGAGGGGCAAAATTCTGGCACATAGAGGGGCAAAATCCTGGAATAGAGGGGAAAAATCCTGACATAGAGGGGCAAAATCCTGGCACATAGAGGGGAAAATCCTGGCATATAGATGGGCAAAATCCTGGAATAGAGGGGCAAAATCCTGGCATAGAGGGGCAAAATCCTGGCATACAGAGGGGCAGAATCCTAGAATAGAGGGGCAAAATCCTGACATAGAGGGGCAAAATCCTGGCACATAGAGGGGCGAAATCCTGGAATAGAGGGGCAAATTACTGGCATATAGAGGGGCAAAATCCTGGCATATAGAGGGGCAAAATCCTGGCATAGAGGGGCAAAATCCTGGAATAGAGGGGCAAAATCCTGGCACATAGAGTGGCAAAATCCTGGCACATAGAGGGGCAAAATACTGGAATAGAGGGGCAAAATCCTGGCATATAGAGGGTCAAAATCCTGGAATAGAGGGGCAAAATCCTGGCATATAGAGGGTCAGAATCCTGGCATAGAGGGGCAAAATCCTGGCATATAGAGGGGCAGAATCCTGGAATAGAGGGGCAGAATCCTGGAATAGAGGGGCAAAATCCTGACATAGAGGGGCAAAATCCTGACATAGAGGGGCAAAATCCTGGCACATAGAGGGGCAAAATCCTGGAATAGAGGGGCAAAATCCTGACATAGAGGGGCAAAATCCTGGCACATAGAGGGGAAAATCATGGCATATAGATTGGCAAAATCCTGGAATAGAGGGGCAAAATCCTGGCATAGAGGGGCAAAATCCTGGCATACAGAGGGGCAGAATCCTAGAATAGAGGGGCAAAATCCTGACATAGAGGGACAAAATCCTGGCACATAGAGGGGCGAAATCCTGGAATAGAGGGGCAAATTCCTGGCATATAGAGGGGCAGAATCCTGGCATAGAGGGGCAAAATTCACTGAATTTTCTGTGAAATATATATTTTGGGGAGGGGGGGGGGGGGTCGCAGTGGATTTTGTGTGAGTGCCCACACTTTTTTCCCCAGGACTTGACCCCTGCTAGTTACTAATAGTAACATTTTCTGCCAACATTTGTGAGCACTGTAGTTAACTCTGCACAGCTAGTGGTTTCACGAATAGACGTAATTGAAATATTTGTTCAGCGTATTGAACAGAACAACTATCATAGCACTTTTGGCCCACGTAAGAGATGAACAAAATAAATATAGCACATGTATTTCATCCATCACAGAAAACAAGTTCATTTAACTTTTCAGTTTTTGTAGATTAGGATGCATGAAAAGATGATTGATGTTGATGAAGTAATCAAGGAAGATTATACTCAGGAAATGATTCCAGATCTGATAGTGCAGAATGTCTGCAGTGGGAGACATGATCCTAACATATCTCTCTTGAGTCTGTATAATTCAATTAGGGATCTGAAAGCCTGAATAATGTAATGAATGTTCTGTCCTGGTTTTGTGGTTTATTATTATGCATCAAGAAAATCAGCAAAATTAAATATAATGTTTATGTCTCAAAAAAAAAAAAAAATAGATTGTGAAAGACGGGCGAAATTATGTTAGTAAAAGTAAAAAGCTTTCCTTAACCCATCATCATTTATAAGGTTTTGTTTTATTGCATTACATACAACATATAACATACATTGGACAATATTTTGAAAAATAAAACTACATGCCTTCATAAGTTATAATTGTACTGAGTATAGAACTTCATGGAGTGTAGAAGGAAGAGTCCATTTCAATGCTCTAGCCATACATGTTTTGGCTGCGATAAGGACATGCAAAATTAATTTTTCACTGGATCTAGGTAAGTTTTCTGGGAACATTATTAGTTGGAAAATTCATATGTGGAATTGAAAGAGATTGTATCCAGTAATTAGTGAATCTCTGTCCAACATCTTGTAAGCTTTGGGCACTGCCCACCATGTGATGGGGTATATAAACTTCTCCACCAAACAAGGCACCAAAGGGTTAAAGCCTCCAGGCTGGCAGACCTTTATAATTCTGCCTGCAGTGCAGCTGCACGCTTAGATCAGGGAGAGTTTAGCTAGTGCTGCATTTGTGTAACTGAGAGGCCAGTGGGGAAAGAAGCCTCCAGGTTGGTAAGAGACGCTACTTGATAGATTTTTTTGTGAGTTGTTTATCATCCTATGTTTGAGAATAATTATTTTGCTACTATTTACTGTTTTTACCAACCTGTGAGTCTCTGGAGTGAAGAAACTGTTTATTTGGCTTCAGCGCGTAATAAATTAGACTTTATTTTGCAACTTCCACTTGGAAACTAAAGCATCAGAATTAGTGTTGAGCGAACCCGAACCGCACTGTTCGAGTTCGTAACGAACTTTACGGTTTTTGGCCCCCGGTCCCGAACAGGGACATTCCACTGTATGTCCGTGTTGGAGTTCGGGCTTCGGCAATTCAATGGCGCATTTTGAAAGGCTGCAGGGCAGCCAATCAACAAGCGTTTGACTCGTTTGCCCTTAGAAGCCATCACAGCCATGGCTACTAATGGCATGGCTGTGATTGGCCAGTTCAGCATGTGACCCAGCCTCTTTATATAAGCTGGAGTCACATACACGCACATCACTTGAGCTCTTCTTAGTGTAGGGAGAGGATGCTGCAGCTGTGAGGGACAGATTAAAAAAAATTCTGGTGTTGAATCTGCAAACGACAGCGATTATTCAAACTACAGCGATTATTAAAATTACAGTGATTATTTTAGTGGGTGCTATACTACATATTTGTACCCTGCCCTGAGCCCAGTGCCACAGAGAGTGCAGTGCATGATTTTAATCCTGTTCTGTTAGCTCAGTGGGCAACATCTAGGCATTTTTAAATACTGCAATTTGTTGGTGTTAAATATTACATTTGCGTCCTGCACTTCATATCTGAGAGTCAAATAGAACCGTCAAATACTGTGCTCACAGCGCACTTTGAAAAATTCTAATAGTTTTGGGTGGTAAATAGTACATTTGCGTCTTGCGGTGCACTTCATATCTGAGAGTCAAATAGAACAGTGAAATACTGTGGTTACAGTGCACTTTGAAAAATTCTAATTGTTTTGGGTGGTAAATAGTACATTTGCGTCTTGCGGTGCACTTCATATCTGAGAGTCAAATAGAACAGTCCAATACTGTGCTTACAGAGCACTTTGAAAAATTCTAATTGTTTTGGGTGCTAAATAGTACATTTGAGTCTTGCGGTGCACTTCATATCTGAGAGTCAAATAGAACAGTCCAATACCGTGCTTACAGCGCACTTTAAAAAATTCTAATTGTTTTGGGTGCTAAATAGTACATTTGCATCTTGCGGTGCACTTCATATCTGAGAGTCAAATAGAACAGTCCAATACTATGCTTACAGCGCACTTTGAAAAATTCGAATTGTTTTGGGTGCTAAATAGTACATTTGCATCTTGCGGTGCACTTCATATCTGAGAATCAAACAGAACAGTGAAATACCGTGCTTACAGTGCACTTTGAAAAATTCTAATTGTTTTGGGTGGTAAATAGTACATTTGCGTCTTGCGGTGCACTTCATATCTGAGAGTCAAATAGAACAGTCCAATACTGTGCTTACAGCGCACTTTGAAAAATTCTAATTGATTTGGGTGGTAAATAGTACATTTGCGTCTTGCGGTGCACTTCATATCTGAGAGTCAAATAGAACAGTGAAATACTGTGCTTACAGTGCACTTTGAAAAATTCTAATTGTTTCGGGTGGTAAATAGTACATTTGCGTCTTGCGGTGCACTTCATATCTGAGAGTCAAATAGAACAGTCCAATACTGTGCTTACAGCGCACTTTGAAAAATTCTAATTTTTTTGGGTGCTAAATAGTACATTTACGTCTTGCGGTGCATTTCTTGCAGTCCAATAAACAAAAAAACAAAAAAAATACAAATAAAAATTGTTGACTATTGGCGGTTACATTGTTGCCTGACATAAACCATCTGTTTCTTTGGTGGGTGACCGCAAAGAATGAGGAGAGCGTCAAATAAGGGACGTAGCCCTGGTCGTGGTGCTGCTGGTGTTGGTGGAGCTCCTGTTGCAAGTAGGGGATGTGGTTGATCTGTGCCAGCTGCACGCACAAGTGAAGCACCTTCCTCAGGTGCTTGTACGCGCCAGAACATTCAGTGTTATTTGGTAGGCCCGAATGCCGCTCTTAGAATGGTGAGATGGAAGATGATGTGGAGGATGATGAGGTCCTAGACCCCACATGGAATCAAGGTCATGAGAGTGACGTGTCCAGTTTGGAGGAAGAGGCGGTGGTCGCAAAGAGGCATCAGGGCAGCATAAGAGGGAGCAGGGTGAAAAATAGTAGCAGCCGTCCCCTAGACAGTACGCCTGCTACTGCCCACCGCACCCAGGCGCTGAGCACACCAAAGCCAGCTCCAAGGAGTTCCCTGGCGTGGCAGTTCTTTAGACAATGTTCTGACGACAAGACACCAGTGGTTTGCAAGCTGGTCAATCAGAACCTGAAGCGAGGCATAAATGTGCTAAACCTGAGCACAACCTGCATGACCAGGCATCTACATGCAAAGCACGAGCTGCAGTGGAGTAAGCATCTCAAAACCCAAGAAAGGTCTCAGGCTCCTCCTGCTTCCTCTTCTGCTGCTTTCTTGGCCTCTTCCTCCAGCTCTGGAGTCACAGTGGCACCTGCCACCGAGCAAATAGAGGAGCAACGCCACAACGTCCGCCACCGTCCCCAAGCATCTCCTCACTGTCCCATGAAAGCGTTCAGCTGTCCATCTCCCAAACACTGGAGAGAAAGAGGAAGTATGGCCCTACCCACCCGCGAACAATGGCCCTGAATGCCAGCATTTCCAAATTCCTGGCCTTTGAAATGCTCTCATTCCGTCTGTTGGAGACGGACAGTTTTAAAAACCTGATGTCGGTGGCTGTCCCACAGTACGTGGTTCCCAGCTGCCACTACTTTTCCCGGTGAGCCATCCCTTCCCTGCACAAGCACTTGGCGGACAAAATCAGGTGTGCACTGCGCAACACCATCTGTGGCAAGGTCCACATAACCACAGATACGTGGACCAGTAAGCACGGCTGGGCATGAGGCAGATAGCGGTTTGGCGCATGTCCTTCCGCCACCGAGGATTGCAGGGCATTTCTCTATGCCTCCTGTTGCCTCCTCCTCCTATTCAGCTTCTTCCTTCTCCTCTACCACCTCCTCTACCACCTCCTCATCCGGTCAGCGTAACACCTTCACCCCCAACTTCAGCACAGCCAGGGGGAAACGACAGCAGGCTCTTTTAAAACTCATATGTTTGGGGGGAAAACCCCACAGCGCGCAGGAGCTGTGGACGGGCATGGAACAACAGATCAATGAGTGGTTGTTGCCACTGAGCCTCATGCCCGGCCTGGTGGTGTGCGATAATGTGCGAAATCTCGTAGCAGCTCTGGGCCTAGCCGGTTTGACGCACATCCCTTGCCTGGCGCATGTACTGTATTTGGTGGTGCAGAAATTCCTGAGAAACTACCCAGATATATCAGAGCTGCTACAGAAAGTGCGGGCCGTCTTTAGGAGTTCTCACCCTGATGCTGCTCGCCTGTCTGCGCTGCAGCGTAACTTAGGCCTTCCCGCTCACCGCCTCATATGCGACGTGCCCACAAGGTGGAACTCCACCTTGCACATGCTGGAGGGATTGTGCGAGCAGCAGCAGGCAATTGTGGAGTATCAGCTGCAGCACGCATGGGTCAGTCGCTCTGCTGAACAGCACCACTTCACCACCAATGAGTGGGCCTCCATGCGAGACCTGTGTGCCATTTTGCACTTTTTTCGAGTACTCCACCAACATGGCCAGTGCCAATGACGCCATTCTCAGCCTTACTATCCCGCTTGTATGTCTCCTTGAAAAAGTGCTTAGGGCAATGATGGAAGAGGATGTGGCACAGGAGGAAGAGGAGGAGGAAGAAGAGGGGTCATTTCCATGGTTTTCAGGCCAGTCATTGACAAGTGGCTTGGCGGGTGGGTTCCTGCACCAGCATAGGCCAGGTACACAACTGTCAAGCCAGGGCACAGTTTTGGAGGAGGATGAGGATGATGAGGAGGAACCATGTTCACAGCAGGGTGGCACCCAACGCAGCTCGTGGGCATCACTGGAGCTTGGCTGGAGGGATACGGAGGACACAGATGATACACCTCCCACAGAGAACAGCTTGTCCTTGCCTCTGGGCAGCTTGGCACACATGACCGACTTCATGCTGCAGTGCCTGTGCAATGACTGCCGAGTTGCCCACATTCTAACTTGTGCTGATTTCTGGGTGGCCACCCTGCTGGATCCACGTTACAAGGACAACGTGCCGTCCTTAATTCCATCACTGGAGCGTGATCGTAAGATGCGTGATTACCAGCTCACGCTGGTAGACGCGCTGCTGAGGGCATTCCAAAATGACACCGGGGGCTCAATGGAAGCACAAGGCAAAGGCAGAGGAAGAGGTCGCCAACGCAGCTGGGGCACCGCCAGCAACTCAGAAGGCAGGGTTAGCATGGCCGAAATGTGGAAAAGCTTTGTCAGCACGCAACAACAAGCAGCACCACCATCTGATATGTAACGTCTTAGCAGGAGGCAGCATTTCAGCGACATGGTGGAACAGTATGTGTGCACAGGCCTACACGTACTGACTGATGGGTCTGCCCCATTCAACTTCTGGGTCTCCAAATTGGGCACATGGCCTGAGCTTGCCCTTTATGTCTTGGAGGTGCTGGCCTGCCTGCAGCCAGTGTATTGTCTGAACGTGTGTTTAGCACGGCAGGGGGCGTTATCACAGACAAGCGCAGCCGCCTGTCCACAGCCAACGTGGACAAGATCCCGTTTATTAAGATGAACCAGGCATGGATCCCACCAGACTTCTCTGTACCTTGTGGAGAATAGATATTTATACCGGCCTCACCCAGTCATTGTTATACTCAAGTGCACTTATTCTTTGTTTTCTGTTGTTATATGTTCCAATATTTTGGGGGCTACCCCAATTTAAAAAAACAAAAACAAATAAAAAACAGTGTTGGCTACCTCCTCCTCCTCCTCCTCCAGCGACGCTTCCACCTACACGCCACGGTCACCGCCTCCTCAACCTATGGGTCACTTAGTATAAACTGAAAGAGAATACCCTGCACTCCAACCCTCTCTCAAATGGATAATTCTGTTGATCCTCCTGGCAGCCATGCTTTAGATTTAGATTTATGTTCTTCTAAAGCTAAAATCAAAGATTCCATCTAGTGCTATTTTATGGCTCAGCTGTATTTGTAATTTGTATGTATTTTATGTTATTTGAAGTTATTTCCCTATCCACATTTGCTTGCAGGGCACTTGTCCTACTCTTATCCACATTCTACTTCCTTTTGCAGCCCTCTAGCCCTTTCCATGACTTTTTTAGAGGTATTTTAGTGGCCAAAAGTTTGTGTCTCCATTGACTTCAATGGGTTTCGGGTTCGGGGTCAAGTTCGGGGTCAAGTTCGAGCACGGACCCGGACATTTTTTCGAAGTTCGGCCGAACCTGCCGAACCCGAAACATCCAGGTGTCCGCTCAACTCTAATCAGAATCAATTGGAACGGAACCTTTTTCGCTATGATAACCAGATGTTCAATTACCCAATGTGTATTAATCACCCCCAAGCACGCTCCAAATTAGGGTAACAAGGGCAGAATTTACAAATTTCAATTCTCTTGAGTTTAACTGGAAAATTCAACTCTCTAAAATACACTCCAAAAGATTTTAAAGTACTTTTTTCACATGGAAATTCATACATATATGCTCTAATATCATTTCTGATACAAAGATCCATAATTACAATATTTGATCAAAAGATGATATTTGGACATACATGAAACTGTGGCCATGTCCAAAAGCACATCAAAAATAGTGTCAAACAGCAAAATACTTGTGCAGTATAGACACCAATGTGTAACCACTATGAAAGAGAAGGTGTACAAATGTACCAAGATGTATATAAATATGATCAGTAGTCACTGTTGTTCACCATCATAGACCTTCAGGGAAAAGAAAAATGTTGGTGCGCTAAGCTAGTCACAGGCTCAAATAATATAAATGTATAAAAAGATGCTTACCAAACCGGTGTGAGCATGCTGCAAAAACAGTGTGATTGGCTGTTCAATGTATACATAAAATAAACAACAAACAAAAAACAAAACTTCAACATTTCAACTGGAGAACACTGAAATTGGTACACTATCACAGTAATCATCTATAATTATGATCCTATTCATGCATATACACATCTATCAATAAACATATATACTTATATCTATATATTCATGTGTCACAAAAGTGACATCCTGCATGACTGTGGCTCCTGGAAGGCCCTGAGAGCCAAACACCTCCCTGTGGAATATGGAGCCTGTGTGGATATTTTAGGTTTGGGGGTACACACTTTCGTGGGCACCAGCAACACCCTGCTTTCAATACAGCTATACACAGGATGCTCAGTACACACTATGGTGTCAGCCAGAATGTGTATACTGGGAGTGCCAAGCAATTGTCCTAGTGTGTTCCCCCTGTTAAGATTGTATCCTGTCCTGCAAACTCCAGTCTCTCAGGAGGTGTTCAGAAATGTTATTATATGTTAGTGTTGAAATGTGTACTTATCTAATCAATAAGTGTTTACTGTCCTGTGAGCCATCTATTGTCTCTTGTAGTCTGGATGTTTGTATCTTAAAGTGTCATGTTTAATTAGGTTATGTCTTACTGTATTTAATTACCTGTTTCAAATTAGGTTTTTTATTGTTTGAGGCTTACCATGTTATAATTTCACAAATATATGTTCATTCTTGCTGTACCTAACTGCTGGTAGTCCTGTCTACTATTTGGGAACAAAAAGTAAGGTTCCAGGGACGACTTGCTGTGTGAATGCTGAGCTATAATCGGGGTTTAAGGAGGTGGTTTCCTACAACGGACAGAGGTGCCGTCCCGTTACACCATGCATGTACATATTGATTAGCAAAGCTTGTAAAAAAATGTAACAGATGGAGACCACAGAAAGGTAAAACCGCACACTAAAAACTGCACGACGCTGGAACTAGGCTCCACCAGGTTCCAAATTCACAAAAATAAACGTTTTATTGTAGAAACATGGCTCTCAACACAATTTGGGAGATCATTAATAAACAAATTAAAAAGAAGAGGGCCTAAAACAGACCCTTGAGGTACTCCGCTTAATACTCTGGTCCAATTTGAGGATTTCTATCATTGCATCTGCATTCTATCATTTAGCCAATTTTCAATACAAATACATACATTTGCCCCCAAGCCTTTTTCTCTCAATGTGTAGAGAAACCTTTTCTTTAGATCTATAGTTTTACTGACTTCTTCATAGAATGTTATTAAGTTTGTTTGACAAGACCTGTCTTTCACAAAACCATGCTGACTTTTACTAATTATATTCTGATTCAAGATGTATTCTTGAGTGTATACCTTTAGCAATTATTCAAATAATTTCCCCACTACAGAAGTCAAGCTCACTGGCCTATAATTACACAGCAGAGATTTTGATCCCTTTTTAAATATTGAAATGACATCCGCCTTTCGCCAGTCTGTTCACTATACCTGAACTGAAAGAATCCCTAAAGATCAAAAATAGTGGTCTGGCCAGAATTATGCTTAACTGTCTAGGACCCTTGGGTGTATACCATCTAGTCCTGGGGCCTTGTCTATCTTATCAGAGTTTAATTGCTTAAGCACTTTTTCCTGTGTCAGGCAATCCCATATTTGCGATGACTGTTCTGTAACTTCCAGTAGCAGGGGCTAATCCATTGTTCTTCCTTAGTATAAACAGAAGAAAAAAGTATTTACAATGTCTGCTTTCTCTCTGTCCTCACTAACCAATTTGGGATAACAAAGGCCCAACATTTTATTGCCTTTAGCTTTTTTCCATTTATATACTTATATGCATGTATATATATACTATATGTTGGGGTTAGTTTTACTCTCATTAGCAATCATTGTCTCATTTTCCAATTTAGCCATTTTAATTGCCTTTTTGCAGGCTTTGTTGGCATCTTTGTACTATATATATATAATGATACTGCTGATCCCTTGCTTTCATAATATTTGAATTTGGTTTTCGTTTGTGTCTTTTGTATTTGTTTCCCAAAGGTATATATTGGGATGTGTACTTTTGTAATGTGTGCTTAAAGGAATTCCACTTGTTTTCTATGTTTAGTCCAGAAAACAATACTTCCCACTCTACATGTTAAATCGATGCTCTTAGTTCATCAAAGTTGGCCCTTCTAAAATTAAGTGTTTTGGTGGAGTAATTACCATTTTGCTTTTTTGCATTAATCTCAAACGAAACCATGTTATGGTCACCATTCCCTAAGTGTTCTCTTACTTGCATGTTTGCGCTAAGGACCACTTGTTTTAACCCTTGCTTCCTTGAAGGAGTAAACCTGATGTGTCTCTTAATAGATACATGCGTGTTTACTCTCTGCTGTGTCTCACATCTCAGACACAGCAGTTCCTGGTTGTCGTGCACTGACAGTGTCAGCACGCGCACAGCCAATCACAGCAGGGGCTCATTCTGCTCCATCTGCCGAATGCTGGGGTTTCTCGCTGCTAGCGCAACAAGAGACCATCTTTTTTCATGGGATCAGCATGTTAAGGTCCCCCCTGCTGATCCCATGCAAAACCGTGGGTCTTGCTCTGCGCTAGCAGAGAGAGCCAGTGGCTCACCAGACGGCTACCTGCTTCCTATGGAAACATGTCAGCTGCTGGTCAGAACATAGACATGTACTATCAGAAGTCATGCCAGTTTATCATCACACCAGGGACAACTAACCTTTCACGTGTGCTTCTATATTAGAAGCACAAGTGAAATATAACGTTTAGTGTTCCTTAAAGATTATAACTACCAGCAAGAATTAATCTTTACATTTAAAAATCAAGATTTAAATCAAATTGATTAAACCAAATCCACCCTGATCAAAAATATTTTGAAACAAAGGCACAGCAATTCATCTGCATCTTGACTCCATTCACAAGGTACATGCCTAACAGTAACTTTCCCAGGCTTTACTTATTTATCTGTGTAATATTCTTAATGTCTTTGATAACATGAATATATTTCCTTCTTTTGCATATCTTTTAGCAGAGTGGAGACTTTTAGTCATGTAAGGCTACTGGAATGGAGCAGTTACTTTTGGGCAATTAACATGAATTGACTTGTTAGCAGGAATCTAGAATACAAATTATGTTTAATCATATTTAAGTTTAAACATAGTCTTAAGTAGTCTAGTCTAATTTTATCTTTCACATGGCTGACAATTTGCATAAACTGCTTTAACTGCTATAATTCATGAAATAATATTCATTGGCTTTAACTTCAAATTCATACATATTCCATTTCCTACATCATTATTTCTTCCCACTATCTTCATATAAAAACATATTAGAATGCCCGATTATCAGTGATTTAGCTTTTAATCTAGGAGGCATAGAGCTTTATTCATGAAAGAGAGAATTGCAGGGACTTTCAAACTTATGTTTTAAATATTTTATTTCATTCAAAAATAGAGCAATGTGACATAGTTCAACACATATCACTAGTACGTATATGTCCTTTGTTAAATCCCCCTTCTGTTCTCATCCATCCCCTTCCTCAGAGTACAATTCTATGAACAAGAAATAGAAAAGAAAAAAAGGTGCAAACAAATTATATACAAGTGAAATATTTCAGCTTTCACTGTAGTTTTCGTATATATCTCTCCAATATATTTACAAAAGTGAGGATGGCCGAACCACCTTCCAAAGGGGTCGGTTCTTGGTATTTATGTTATGTACCATGGAGTTGACTTTATGGGTACCTGCCTCTACAGGCACCCATAAAGAGTCCTTTCCGAGTTATTCCAACTCCCCTTCCCCTCCCCCCTCCCCTCCTCCCCCCCTCCCTCTAAGAATTTGTATGTTTCATGTAGGTAAAGCATCACACAAACCCCAAATCCACAATCTCAGTAAATTAGAATATTGCATGCAATCAATAAAACAAGAAGTGTACATAGGACAATATCGGACCTCTGAAAAGTATAAGCATGTATATGGACTCAGTACTTGGTTTGGGCCCCTTTTGCAGCAATTACTGCCTCAATGCGGCGTGGCATGGAAGCTATCAGATTGTGGCAATGCTGAGGTGTTATGGAAGACCAGGATGCTTCAATAGCGGCCTTCAGCCCTTCTGCATTGTTCGGTCTCATGTCTCTCATCTTTCTCTTGGCAATGCCCCATAGATTCTCTATGGGGTTCAGGTCAGCCGAGTTTGCTGGCCAATCAAGCACAGTAATCCCACGGTCGTTGAACCAGGCTTTGGTGCTTTTGGCAGTGTGGGCAGGTGCCAAGTCCTGCTGGAAAATGAAGTCAGCATCCCCATAAAGCTCGTCTGCAGAAGGAAGCATGAAGTGCTCCAAAATCTCCTGGTAGACGGTTGCGTTGATCCTGGACTTAATGAATCACAGTGGACCAACACCAGCAGATGACATGGCTCCCCAAATCAACACAGACTGTGGAAACTTCACATTGGACTTCAAGCCTCTTGCAGTGTGTGCCTCTCCATTCTTCCTCCAGACTCTGGGTCCTTGGTTTCCAAATGAGATGCAAAAGTTGCTCTCATCAGAAAAGAGGACTTTGGACCACTGAGCAACAGACCAGGTCTGTTTTTATTTAGCCCAGGTAAGACGCTTCTGACATTGTTTATTGTTCAGGAGCGGCTTGACAAGAGGAATACGACATCTGAAGCCCATGTCCAGGATCCGTCTGTGTGTGGTGGCTCTTGATGCACTGACTCCAACCTCAGTCCACTCGTTGTGAAAGTCCCCAACACATTTGAATGGCCTTTTCCTGACAATCCTCTCCAGGCTGCGGTCATCCCTGCTGCTTGTGCACCTTTTTCTTCCACACTTTTCCCTTCCACATAACTTTCTATTAATGTGCTTTGATACAGAACTTTGAGAACATCCAACTTCCTTCGCAATTACCTTTTGAGGCTTTACCTCCTTATGGAGGGTGCCAATGATGGTTTTCTGCACAACTGTTAGGTCAGCAGTCTTCCACATGATTGTGATTCTTACTGAACCAGACTGAGAGACCATTTAAAGGCTCAGAAACCCTTTGCATGTGTTATCGCTTACTTAGCTGATTAGAGTGGGATGCTGTGAGCCTAGAATATTGCACCTTTTCACAATATTCTAATTTACTGAGATTGTGGATTTGGGGTTTTCATGTGCTGTAAGCCATAATCATCGCACTTATGACAAATCACAACTTGAACTATCTTGCTATGCATGCAATGTGTCTATCTCATATATTAGTTTCCCCTTTTACGGTGCATTACTGAAATAAATTAACTTTTGCACGATATTCTAATTTTTCTTCATCCAGAATCTCTCCCAGCACTAGCTAGAATACTGTAATCAAAGTAATTTTTGAAAATTGTAAAGAAAACAGAATAAGGAACAATTGTTTTTTTTTTCATGTGAACAATATTTGAGAGTTCAGCAGGTAGGTCTGTTTTTGTATCTAATTGTAATTAATAATATACATTTTAGGGGAAAAAATGTATTTTTCCTGATTATTTGTACTGATGCTATCAGTGTGTTCATTCATTCAAGGTGTTAAAATGATTCACATCACAGCTTGACACTTTGATTAAAAAAGAATCAGATACAGAAGAAAATGGCATATCATATCAAAGAAATCAGAGACTTTTAAATTAAGCATAATTAGAGTTTTTTCCCCCTAACACATAATGAACCATGAATAGTCAAACTGACACAGTTGTTTACAAGCTATCAGCAGGCTTTTTTTCCATATTTTTCTTTAATTAACATGCCGCATGGTGGAATTTTGGAGTCTGTGAGTGCCAATACTGCATGTTAAGCAGGATATTCATGTTTCTTCAATTAATGAAGAATGAGACTATAGTTTGAAAGAGCCTGCCAATGAGACATCATTCATGTTGAATGATTAGAAAATACATTATTCTCTAGTTTAATCCAGCATTAATGGTATGGTAAATAAAATACAGTGGGTAAACGGAAATGGGAGCCATACTTCATATAAGCCATGAACAAGATTGCACATGTAGGTGATGAATGCTAAATGAGAGGTTAATCGTAGAGTTGAGCGGACACCTGGATGTTTGGGTTCGGCAGGTTCGGCCAAACTTCGAAAAAATGTACGGGGCCGTGCTCAAACTTGACCCCCAACTTGACCCCGAACCCCATAGAAGTCAATAGGAACACAAACTTTTGACCACTAAAATGCCTCTAAAAAAGTTCTGGAAAGGGCTAGAGGGCTGCAAAATGAAGTAAAATGTGGGTAAGAGTGTCCCCATTCATACGAATAGGTCAATTGAAAGACATTCGGTTTATAGACTTTTGGTTTATGTAATACATGTAATGCTATTGGCTTTCTGTAAACCGAATCTCTTTCGGTTTATAGACTTTCGGTTTATGTTATACATGTAATGCTATTGCTATTCTATAAACCGAAATAGAGTCCCCATTCATACGAATAGGTCAATTGACCTATTCGTATGAATGGGGACTCTATTTCGGTTTATAGAAAGCCAATAGCATTACATACAATGTATATGTATGTAATGCTATGGGCTTTCTGATTGGCTGCCCTGCAGCCTTTCAAACCGCGCCATTAAATTGCCGAACCCCGAACTCCAACCCGAACATACAGTGCGGTTCGGGTTCGCTCAACACTAGTTAATAGTTTAGGATTGATTAAAATGTTCCCATTAGATTCACACCAGCAATGATACATTGACCAAGTTCTTTGACTCCCTTCTTGTCACAGGGCTCGTGACTACTGCCTGCGGTCAGGGCCGTCTTTAATAGTGATTGGACCCTGGGCAAGCATTTTCTTGGGCCCCCTGGACCCTGCCCCCTCCCCTGCATGCAATCACTCCATCCATCGCAATGTTAACCCCACACACACACAAAAAAACATAAAAATAAGCACACACACAATTGGACTTTTCTTGCAGTGAGTATTTTTATTGCATTGAATAAAATGTGTATATTACATGTATAATTGCAGTGTATAAACTGTATATTTGGATAAAAAATGTGTATATATGGCTGCAATATGTATACCATCTTACTATGCAACACTGCACTACAACTACTCATTACCTAAATGACATAAATATACACAGATATTAGAGAGCACTTACATATGTTCATATATATTTATAAATATCTATACACATCTCACTCTCTCTCACTAGTTGCATTTATACTTATATTGACTTCTTAATATTATATTCAACTATTTTCATATGTAAGAAAATTTTTATTGAAGAGTTGCATTTCTTGTTTTTATTCCCTTTTTCTGCACCCAAAGGACTTAACACAGCCCCATAGAGTAGCCACAGCACTTGTCATGCACCTATATTGCACCAACAGCACATGGCTTGCACTCATATTGAACCCACACAACAGTGTAAATTTGCCCCACAGAACATGCCACAGTTTCACTTTGTTCCACTGAACTGCCCATGCAGAAAAAAGCCACATTGTCACTTTTCCCCATAGTACATGTTATTTTCTCCCAGAGAACATGCCACAGTCACTTTGTCATTGCATATGCAACAGACAGTTTGCCTGTTAAAATATGATACCGTTTGTCCATTAATATGCCACAGACATTTTTCCCATCAATATGCCAATATTATTGTGCCATTCAGATACCAGTAATATTGTACTATTAAGATGCCCCAGACAATTTGCACATCAATATGCCAGTATTATTTTGCCATTCATATGCAGTATTATTTTGCCATTAATATGCCACAGACATTTTCCCCATCAATATGCCAATATTATTGTGCCATTCAGATACCAGTAATATTGTACTATTGGGATGCCCCAGCCAATTTGCCCATTAAGATACCAGTATCATTGTACCATTAAGATGCCATAATTGTTGTGCCAGTCAGAGCCCAGTAATATTGTGCCAGTCAGATGCCTGTAATATTGTGCTAGTCAGAGCCCAGGAATATTGTGCCAGTCAGAGCCCAGTAATATTGTACAAGTCAGATGCCTTTAATTCCCCCAACCCCCCCTCCCAGTACTTACCGAATGCTTCTTCTCCGTGTTCTCAGCTGGACGTCTCCTCTGTGCAGTCTTCCCTTCTGCACGGAGGAGGGAAACAGTCGCCGCATCCAGCGACCGGAAAAAAAAACGTTCACAAGTGCAATGCGCTGTGAACGTGGCAAGCAGGGGCTGGGGGCCCACGGGACAGCTGCCTTGGGCCCCCCAGGAGTAACTGGGCCCAGGGCAGCTGCCCCGTTTGCCCTGCGTTAAAGACGGCCCTGCCTGCGGTGTCTAGAACAGTTCTTCACGGCTGCTTCACTGCTGCCAGTTCAGCGCAGCAGTTTGAACGTGGCTGCTTCATTTCAAACATACAACCCCGAATTAATTAAAGCATCCTAAAAGTTACCCCAGTCCCCCATAATAAACCCCCAATTCTCATACGGTCATACTTAAGGTGTACTAAAACGTCAGTTTTTGATATATTGTCAAATAAATAGGAAATAAATAGGAAACACTGTGCACAAATGAGATAGGAAACCATGATGCAACCCAAAAAAATGGTGTGCTTAATAAAATGGCAATCTATATAAAAAGAGAGCCTGTACAGTGTGATAAAGTACAAAATCGAGAATAAATGTTGTTGAAATTATACTCATAAACAAAGCTCCAATATGTAATGTCCAAGTTTTCTCTCTCTCTGGAAGCTGATAAACAACGTAGGCTTCAGGACAAGGAAACAGAAATGACAGAAGAAGAGTTGTTTAATCCAGCAAGGTGTTACAGTTCCAGGTTCACTTTCAGTAGGCTTTAAGGAAGCGCGCCAAAGAAGGCGCCTATGTCAAAGGACTACGGTGTCTGTGAAGAACCAAAAAGCACAAAAACAATGCATTTCAACTTCCATCTTTATCAGAGTAAATTGATAGTATCAACTAAAGATTGGATTATCTGACTCACCCCGTCACAGCTCACACCTCCAGTTAGAAACCCAAATTACCTTTTACATCCCAAGGAATCTGTAGGAATGCATGTAAATTAAAAATAATCTAATGTTGTTCTAGCCAAAAGGTTCTCAGGGGGCAGAAAATAATTGAGGGGCCATCACGTTCCATCTGCTTTTTGATATAAAATATAAATATTATTTTTCTTATCAAATCAAAGGTCATGTTATAATATCACTACTTAAAGATCCTATTGGATGGGCTTCCGTACTAATGGGAAAAAATTATCCTTCATTAAATTCATTCCAGGTGTTTCTTCAAAGGTTTTCCCAGTTATATGCTGATCCTAATCACTTCTCCTCTGAAGAAAGTCACATCATAAATCTAAGACAAGGGAAAATACCATGTCAGCAGGGCAACCTAGTAAGAAAAAGATAATTTGGTAATGATTGAGGTTATGAATTTAAGGTAAAAGGTCACATTACATGTCTTTCAGAATGCATGGTGCATGCCCTGCAGTGCTCATGTAACAATTTCTAGGTGGGGGGGGGGGGGGGGGGGGGATGGGGCAGCTGCAGTGATCAAGAACACTGTCCTGGTCGGCAAGAGAGGAAGTGCAAGCAGATGTGCTCATATCCTTCTGCACAGCGTACCAGGCAGTAGAGAGATCTTCAGTGCAAGCCTTCTACAAGTGGCGTATATATTCATGTCAAGGACCTCCTGGTGGTGCCTTTATTTGACCAGCATCAAATAATGAAAAAAAAAAAAAAAAAAAATTTGATAGAAATTAGGTGACTCTGATTATAATGTGACCACCTCAAACAAGTCATGAAGAAAGGAAAAAACTTAAATATAAGGCAATCCAATGGGAATTTCTAGTAAATGTATATTCATACTTAAGAATATCTTGCTGTATGCCCCCCAGCACATCCAGACCCATTAATGGTGTACAGGTTGCAACCCCCCAACCTGATGGTTGGCGTTCTATGGTATATATATTCTCGTTTAATGTCTGTATTATCTTTATCTTCATTGCCTGTAATTTTATATAAAAGGACATTATTTTGTGATTTCAGAGATTATTTTCCCAGTCTACAGTCATAGTGAGAAATACTTCATGATAAACATTAATACCCTTCCTATTTTCTTTATTAGTGATATCTGGATGCTATTTACGGAAATGCCTTGCAAGAGAAATATATTACTTTTTCTATAATTCTATGCTTTTATTTGTAAATCTGCTTGCGCCATGTCCAAATATAGATGCATATTTCTGGAATACCACAATATTTTCATGAAGGTATTGAATTCTGCCATTCAGGGAAGATGTAAGCGCATTTAATTTCTCCGTTTTATTTAGTGTGCTCATACAAACTATATATTGATTTTAAAGGGAACATATGGCTTCTCTTTAATGCCATATTTGTAAATAAGAATTTAAAATGGGTTTTTTTTGACGTTGACCATGCCCCTTGTTCACATTCATGACATGCCAGGACTGTAATGTGTCCTTAAAGGGACAGTCTAGTCCCCAAACTCACTCTGCATGTATACTGCAGGTGCGGCAGCACTGATTAGTAAAAGGTCACATTACATGCCTTTCAAAATGCATGTAGGGTGTATGCCCTACAGTGGCCATGTAACAATTTCTAGGTGGGCAAGACCAAAAGGTCCATCAAGACTAGAATTTTGGAGCATAGGGTGATGTCCTTAATTAGTATTTAAAGTACTATAAAATCACATTAATATGCATTAATATTTGAAAGATGCATTTTAGGCACTAGACAGCAACTTTATGGGGTTAAAAAATGACTTTATTCACGAAAGCCTTGTTTCAAGTTCGAGTGTGGTAATCTGAGTGGAGATTGGACAACATACTATGTTACAGAAAGATTAGTAGATACCTAGAATAACCTTCCACTGAAAGTAAAAGCTAACATTACAAATGAAATGAAGAATGCATGGTGCATTAGACTATTTTGAGAAACAAATCACTTTGGACTTTTGGTATGAGTAGACAGTTAGTTCCTATTTGCTGACACAATCTATATCCCAATGCTACAATTAGGAAACACATTTTAAGAATGAATATATGATAAATTCTTCACAGAAAGTGTCAGCTAATATGATATCATTCAAAATAATGAACAATTAGGGACAGATGTATCAAAATCACCAAATATTTGTTCATGGTTTTGTAGTGGATAGTTTGTAGTTATGCTTGTAAGTACTAAGGTGATTTAAATAAAATCTATTAAACTGAATGGTGTGAATGTTTTATTCCTCTGCTGGGTTATTTAGTTAGACTTAACTCTTCCACTTGCTTTAACTGGTAACTGGATTTACCTTAACCATACTACTATTTTATTCTACAGAACTTTGGCTTTTTTTCTCTTAAACATTCCATCATACAGATTTGGATATTCTTATATAGTGACTGCACATTAAAGTCATTTAGTTTTATAGTTTTGCTTCAATTTATTCTGTCATTGTTAAAACATTAATACAATAACAATCTGTAAAAACATATTT
The DNA here is from genome assembly GCA_036172795.1 of Pelodytes ibericus. Lineage (NCBI taxonomy): Eukaryota > Metazoa > Chordata > Amphibia > Anura > Pelodytidae > Pelodytes > Pelodytes ibericus. The sequence goes on from CM069858.1 coordinate 162,708,082, forward strand.
TTATGCATCTTTGAGTGTTTGAACATGCAGCCTGTATTTGTCCCTGAAAACACACACACACACACACACACACACACACACACACACACACACACGGCAGCTCTTCCTTCCAAAACATTCCACAAATGCCCCGAATGCCCCCCCTTCCACCCTGTCACTAACACTAACTTCCAATTTCCTCTGAACTAAAGGGTACTGAACTGCTAACAGACATCTTAGAGAATGGTATGTTGAGTGTCACAACATAAAGCATCCCCTTAATGTCAAAGGTTACTTCACCATTATCCCTGCTCCTGAATTTATATACAACATTTTCTCTGTGGTCATGATTGATTTATTCTTATTCTGGTAAAAACACCATTGGGACTACTAAATAAATATAGGAAATATAGACTGGTATTTCAAACTTAAGGCCAAAGTAGCAGAGTTGCAAACGTTTTTCCATTCAGATGCATTGGATCCTTTCTTAATTTCCTGCAGTTCTCTTTTTATTGAGTTGAAATTCAGCTAGCGTACCCAACCTGAATCGATTTCAGGACAATTCAGAGCCACCTGAGTCGGCCAGCAGAAATCTTAGTAGAATTTGCCCTTTTGAAAGCGTTGTGCTTTGGCCAAGTCGTATAACAAAACCTCTCATTTAACCTCTTCCCACCTGAGTGGCGTCTTTTTACTCCTGGCCACAAACACAGAGTGATTGGGACCCAGGGACAAAACGGAAATTTACGTTTAGTTTTTGTCGGACGAAAAAGTTATTTGTTTCGTCCAAAACAAATTTGTCAGTAGCTGCGGACGAAATGCGTTCATTATTTTCTTTTCATTATATTCATTCATATGAATGGAAAATAATTCACCTATTGGAGACTTTGATTGGAAGAGTTGAAATCATCTGAATTTCATCCCTTAACTTATGCTATTGAGATGTCGAAATTTGGCTGTAAGTGTTTGTGGAATTCCGATATAGAAGCTTATAGACATCATTTTGTTGAAATCAAACAGATAGAAACATAGAAAGTCAAATTTTAGTGGTGTAGATGTAAACCCAAACGTGTGATTAAAATAATATTAATAAGTGTATAAAAAATATTTGATATGCTGCATATTAAATATTTTTTTTTTAAAAACCTGCAGTTTATATAAAGGACAAAATGTAAAAGAAGATCCAGGAGATAAAGTGCAAAAAAAAGTCCCTTCAGGAGGAAGCCCGGAGAGGGCGAAATGTGTAACGTGTTTTTTTTTTGCACTTTATCTCCTGGATCTTCTTTTGTACACATTTTTTATGAATATTTGCTTTTATTAACATTTTTTTTTTATCTTGCTATATTTTGTCCTTCGCTGATATATCCATTTGCTATATGGTGGTGCACCTTCTAGTACAGCAAATGACTGCATATTGAAGCCTCAAAATGATATGGTGAAAGGTTGAGGAGGCACCTACCAGGAATTCCAACTGAAAACCGTGTGAAAATCTGAAGGGTCTGTGAGTGAAATATTCCGACACCCTTCAACTTGTATTGTAATATGTATGTTGTTCAATTTTTTCTCATTTGTTTGAGATACCATAAATAGTCACAATTGATACTTTAATAATTATTATTTTTATATTCTCAATTTTTTTATTAGATGGTGGCTTCCATAGCGCACTAACCTAGACCACTATTTTGTGGCCTTTTTGTATTTTGTTATGCTATGTATTGAATGAATATAGGTGAAATTTCCATTCATATGAATTGAATAATGAAATGAATAGTAAGTGGTTGGGGGATTCAGGTATAGAAGCTTATGGAAATCATATTGTTGAAACCAAACATACAGAAACATAGAAAGTAGAATTTAGTGGTGTTTATGTAAACCCAAAAGTGTGGTTAAAACAAATGTAATAAAAGTGTATAAAAAATATTTGATATGTTACATATTAAAATGAAAAAAAAACAACAGGAAATGGGTTTGTTTGTTTGTTTGTTTTCTTTAACTTGCTGTCATTCTCTGTACATGACATCTGTCAATCAGTATGTGAAGTACAGGAAGTGAATTGGAGGCAAAGTCAGTGTATAGATAATATATATGAGTAGAGTTGAGCGAACCCGAACTGCAAAGTTCGTGTTCATACCGAACATTACGATTTTTGGACCCTGGACCTCAACACGGACATTCCACTGTATCTCCGGGTTGGAGTTCGGGGTTTGGCGATTCATATCGCCTTAAATTTAAAATGACTAGTGACTGGACAGCTATTGCTGCCCAGTCACTAGTAAAATAAGCCCCCCCCCCCCCGGTGCTTTAAACCAACCAATCAGAGTGCTAGCCATTTTAAACAGAGTGTGTAAAATGACACAGAGCACTCTGATTGGTTGGATTTCAAACCAACCAATCAGAGTGCTGTGACAGGTAAACGGAGACTTACCTGTCAGTCTCTTCATTTACCTGTCAGAGCACATTGATTGGTTGGCTTAAACCAACCAATCAGAGTGCTCTGAGCTTAATTGCAGGGCGGGCCAAGGCTTTATAAGCCTTCCCCCGCCCTGCAGAGCTCAGTCTGCACGGGGCCCTCCATGGGCGAAGATGGATTATTTTTTACCCAGTGGATTATTTTTTGTTTTGCTCTCTTTTTTTTTTGTTTAACAGTTGCGGCATGAATTATGGTTTTTTATTTGCTTTTTTTTGGAGCTAAAGAAAAGAAGAAAGAAAAAAGAAGACCTCAAATGGTAAGTATGAAATAGTTTTTTTTTTAAAGGTTAGTTTATTGCCCACCCCCCTCACTATTATTAGGGTTAGGGGGGGTAGGTAGGCATTTTTTTAATTGGGAGGGGTGACTAGGGGGTGGGCACCCCTAGTCACTTTATTTGTGGTCCCCACCAGCCGCTCATGGGTGGGGACCGGGGAGGGGGCACTAGGTCCCCCCCTTATTATTATTTTAGGGTCCCCACCCACTGCTAATGGGTGGGGACCGGGGGGGGCACTAGGTCCCCCCTCATTATTATTTTAGGGTACCCACCCGCCGCTCATGGGTGGGGACCGGGGGGGAGACATTAGGTCCCCCCCTCATTATTATTTAAGGGTCCCCACCCGCTGGAAATGGGTGGGGACCGGGGGTACATTAGGTCCCCCCTAACACTAGTATGTTCGGGTTCGGGGTCAAGGTAGACCCCGAACCCGGACTTTTTTTCCGAGTTCGGCCGAACCCGAACATCCAGGTGTTTGCTCAACTCTATATTTAAGCATTTAACAAATAACATAGATTGCATTACTAAGTATTTTGATAATGATGATGGGAAATTTAAACTTTTTAAAAAATATATTACACGTTAAAAAAGTTTATAAATTTCACATCCATAATTATAAAAATGCTTAGTAATACATTATTCAAAATTGATAAATACAGACAGACATACAGTTTATAGAATTTTTAAATCAAGCTGAAAGCAATTTCCCAACCTTACAATAGTAGTATGTCTGAGTTATGGAATCCATTGTCCATTCATTCAATTTGGCTTTTAGGCTATTGAATCTAATGCTAATAGCGCTAGAATACAACAACTAAAGTCAAAATTTTGTTGAATTTGAGTCGAAATTGAGTCTATTGACTAAAATTAGAATTTGGAGGTTGACCTCCAAATTCGAATTTTAGTGAAATAGATCCACTTCAGTTACATAAACAACTGAATTTGACATGTGTCAAAATTAAGCCGAATTTCAACACTATTTCACCTCTATTTTGGCTGATGTAATGCCATTAGCATTACATACAATAACTTAAGCCGAAATTGAGATTAAATTCAAATTCGCCATATCAGAGTAGCTGTTGGCATTCGAATGAACGAATGGACGAATGAATTTCATTCATTTAACATTTGTTCATCCCGTTTTCATTAGTTTTTCATTTTAGTTGTTCGTTATTTGGACGAATGGATGAAAAAGCAATTTTCATCCGAAAATGTATTCTTTTAAAAATGAATGCACATAGAAACATAGAATGTGTCGTCAGATAAGAACCATTCAGTCCATCTTGTCTGCCCATTTTTCTAAATACTTTACCACTTCCACAGTAAAGTAATACTTCCTGATATTACTTTTAAATCTGGGCCCCTCTAATATAAGACTATGTCCTCTATATGTGGGAGTTTTTCTTCTTTTACATATACTCTCCTCCTTTACTGTGTTGATTCCCTTTATGTATTGAAATGTTTCTATCATATCCCCCCTGTTACGTCTTTCCTCCAAGCTATACATGTTAAGATGCTTTAACCTTTCCTGGTAAGTTTTATCCTTCAACCCCTGAACCTGTTTAGTAGCCCTTTTCTGAACTCTCTCCAAAGTATCAATATCCTTCTGTAGATACGGTCTCCAGTATTGTGTACAATACTCCAAGTGAGGTCTAACCAGTGCTCTGTACAATGGCATGAGCACTTCCCTCTTCCTACTGCTAATACCTCTCCCTATGCAACCAAGCATTCTGCTAGCATTTCCTGCTGCTCTATTACATTACCTACCTACCTTTAAGTCCTCTGAATGTCTATTAAGTACATACATGGATGAATTTATATTTAGGTTAGCACACAGCACTGAGGCTCAGCACTCCATCACTAAATGTAAAAAGTTTATAAATGTCACATCCATAATTATAAAAATGCTTAGTAATACATTATTCAAAATTGATAAATACAGACAGACATACAGTAATAGAATGTCGTGTGAAAGAATTTAATGTTACTGTTTGTGTATGCTTATTGATACACTTTAATTTGCCTTATGCAGTTAGTAAACTACAGACAGCACACATAACTTACCAATCCCGGTCGTGTAGTAATTCATTTAATCATAATAGCTACCGCCAAAGCATTTATGTTTGTTTCTCTTCAGTCGCTAACAATTTTATTAGACCTTCATAGATCTTCATATTTATTATTTATTGGGCTCTATTCATTGGGTGAGTTATCACCTAGCACTGTTTTCTTTGGCTATTACAGTCTATGAAATTCAATGAGATGAATTACCCAATGTCTTTGAACAGAACCCATGATAATTCATGGGTATCCACAGGATGTTTTTGAAGGGGGGGGCGAAAAATATCCTTTCCATAAATATCCACAATATCTCCTTATCTAATCCCCATTGCCTACCTTTGTTGGCTCAGGAGAGGGATTTATTGGGGGGATTCAATTGTAAGTTACCCATTAATAGGAAAAAATACATAACTGTGGTAGTAGTAGATAACAGAACAGCATGTACCAACACAACATGAGAACTTTAGTTTACAATAGCTGGGGTGGTAAAGATTCGCCACAACTACAATTCCTATGGCTGGCTGGTAATCCTAGTAATGGCTGGCTGTATATCAACAGTGCTGCAGTCAACAACAAAAAAATCAGTGTGTAGTATATAGGCCACTACAATCTCAGTCTACAACTATAATTCCAATGAAGTTCAGCTAGCAATATGGCCGGCTGAATATTATTGTATTGAAGTTCTTCAGTACTCCACAATACATTGCGTGAGTCAGACACATTAACATCAATTTTAAACCTACGCAAGATGAAAATAAGATCTTGGTCTTACAAATAAATCTTGAAAAACCAAAGTGTCCCATTCAGTCTACCAGCTCACATTTACTTTGTATGTCTATCACATGCATTGTTCAATTTCATTAATATTTTATCCTTAAAAAGACTGAAGAGCCTCTAAGCGTGAGTAGACCACAATATATCACTTAAAACCATACTTGCTCACAACTGTTTGGTAAGCATCATTTTATACATTTATATTTTTTGAGCCTGTGACTAGCTTAGCGCACCAACATTTTTCTTTTCCCTGCTTGCACATATTTGAGGTTGTTGGCTCCTCATTGTCTGATTGCAGCTTGCTGTTCTAGGGTTAATTATGAGGAGGATTAATTGCACCTCTAGTGTGCCCACTAGATAGGAGGTGAGAGCAGGTTCTTGCCCTATTGAGAGTGTGCCTTGACGTGGCGGATGATCTGAATTATGCTTTGGCCAATTCATATAACCAAAACCTCTCATTTATATTATATTTATATATTTGTTGCCAACTTTATTAGGGTGAGAAGCGCAGACAGTTTTTGTTTTTTGTATACATTGTACAGCCAATCACACTGTTTTTGCTGCATGCTTACACCTGTTTGGTAAGCATCATTTTTACATTTATATTTTTTGAGCCTGTAACTAGCTTAGCGCACCGACATTTTTCTTTTCCCTGCTTGCACATATTTGAGGTTGTTGGTTCCTCATTGTCTGGTTGCAGCTTGCTGTTCTAGGGTTAATTGGGAGGAGGTTTAATTGCACCTCTCGTGTGCCCACTAGATAGGAGGTGAGAGTAGGTTCTCACCCTATTGAGAGTGTGTCTTGATGTGGTTGGTGAGCTTAATTATGCTTTGGCCAATTCATATAACCAAAACCTCTCATTTATATTATATTTATATATTTGTTGCCAACTTTATTAGGGTGAGAAGGGCAGACAGTTTTTTGTTTATATATATATATATATATATATATATATATATATATATATATATATACCTAAAAACCCCTATGTACACAGCACCACTATAGCATAAGTGATGTGATACATTGTCCAGCCTTTTAGTATAATGCAATCACTGTATAAATACATTCTTCAACAAATGTAGCATGTAACAAAATAACTTCCCTATTGTCTTTCAAACTATATCAGTGTTATATTGCTGCCAAAATAATAACTGCGCAACCAGAACCAGCATGTCTCAGTCATTTAGTGCCATAGGACACTACTATGGTACATAGCATAGAGTGTTCATCTGAGACTGAGTTCATCTGAGTGGTTAGAATATAATAAAAAAAAACTATGCTTTTTTTTTTTATAATCATCAGTTTTAACATGCATTAATGATGTTTTTTTCTCTTCAGGCTGCAGCATCCCTGTAAACACTCAATCATGTTGTATGCTAGTAATCTGTGTTGGCTGTTAAGCTTCTCATTCAACCTAATTTGTTGAATGACAAGTTTAACATTTGTTGAAAGATTATTTCTGACAATGTATTACCATTACAAGTTTAATCTATTTAAAACACTGTGGGACATGTCTTCTTCCCAGATATCTGTTCGGTAAATCTGGATGTTTAAAGCGTCTTTAAATTCTTGTATATTTATCTGCTTGCTATGATCCTGTATTAAATTACTGGCAGGAGCAAGCTTTCTAAATAAATATTAACCTAACTAGACAGACTATCTCATTTCACTTTTTGGACAGAATGCAGTGTATAAGTCAGAAATCTGATCATAGACTTGCATTGAATGGGATGGTAATGGGATTGTAACGATTACATCCCAAGGGGCCGGACTTATAATACTGTTTGTTCAGGTCAATCTCCTCTCTTTGTGTTGGAAGGCAAGTAAAAAAAAAGTGTACACAGCCACCTAGTCCTGCCCACTATGACACACAGGAGCCAGTAAGAGGGCAGGGGAGTATCTTATGACATCATCATGCTGGCTTTGGCCACAGCTGTAAAGTGAGACTGGCTGGAAGATTTTGGCTGATGTTGCATCATGGGAAATAGTTACAAAATGGAGCCACCATAATTTTATGTTTCCTTTTATATGCAATTAATTCAATCATATAAAAAAAAAAAGTGGCATATGATTTATATATGTGTTTCTTTGAAATTGCCAGATTATCTAGTTACATTTTATGTAAGTGGTAGTGTCCCTTTAACTACAACATAGTTTTCTCCCAGTAAGGTCTAGATTGTAATTCCATTTACAATAAAACATTACAACAGAAACATTTAAGTTACAGAAATGTCTGTGTAATGTTTACATTTGATTTATTCATTTTGAGAAGATTTATAGCACTTTATGGCCAAATTATAATATAAAAGGAAACTAATGGTCTTATTATGGCATGACTATAGATGTGGTTACTTATCGTACGTGTCTCTCATCGGAAAACAATACAGGTTTCTCCTGTGACAATAAGGTCAATTGTGGGGCAACATTTTAAAACTAAATACATCATCATGAACTGCGCCCAACAATTTAATTTAAATAGCTTCCAAAATGTATTATTTATTTATTTCAAAAGTGTCTTACCAGGAATACATTGAGATTTTTCTCACTTTGTAGTATGTCATGGGGAACCAGTCGAAAATAGAATTAGAGTAACTCAGAGTTACACATTTAACAGTAGATTAAAACGCATTAGACATAGTGCAATAAAAAAAAAGTTTACACTATCAAGTAACAATAATTTAACAACTACTAACAAAATAAACATTAGCAATACAGCTAACAATACAGCTTGCATATAGAAAATGCCATAAATTATGAGAATGCCATGTATTTACAGCCTGGGTAAGTAATATTGTTTCACATTATATCAAAGCTCTCTAGCTTCTTATTCATTCTTCTTTGCAAAATTCTTCTGTAGCCTTCTGAATGCAATGCCTGTTTATTAGATTGTGAATGTTCTAAGATGCTATTAGGCTGAAATACACTTCTCTGTTGTACCCTCCTAAATGCATTGCATGTTCATTAGACCAGTGATATTTCAAGTTAGTTGGCATTTTTTCAAATGATGCTTCACAAAACCATAATATATTTTTCATTGTACAGAAGTGGGCCAGATGATTTATCCTCATCATAGGAATTTTTCTCCACTTAATATTTCTGGCGGCATTTACATTGCATTTGTATGCTCTCATGTTCCCAAACATCTTTTATTTCTGAAAGACCTACAAAAACGGAAAGACTACAGAGTATAGGGTTCATTTGAAAAAATATGTTACAATATAATGTTACAAAATGTAAGACACAAGTATTACGTGCACGGCAACATAGCGGGCAGAATGCTGGCCAACAAACGGAAACAAAGAGAAACTTAAACAAAATTATCATATCTGTACACAAAAAAGGGGAGACAAACTGTATAATCATATAGATATTAATAATGAATTAGCGGCCTTTTATAGCAAACTGTACAACCTACAGGACAAGGTTCATACAATCAAACCAACTGACTTAGCCATACAATCTTTACTGGATTCAATACCGACGGCACACTTAACTGATCATCATAAAGATAACTTGATAAACCCGTTCACTGAACTGGAAGTACATAAGGCCATTAAAACTTTGAAACCGTCCACTGGTGCCGCTACTACACAACATATGTCTAACCACTACCACACAACATATGTCCATATATTGACCCCTATACTGACAAGAGTGTTTAATGACTTAAAGGTCACAGGCCAAATCCCAAGAGAAATGTTAGAAGCACATGTAATCATAATGGCGAAACAGTGAAAAACCCCTAACGTCCCAGAAAACTTCAGACCAATCTCCTTATTGAATGTGGATACTTAACAGTAAGCTAAACTTCTGGCTACTAGAATGAGGGCTATATTACTGATACTTCTGGGGAAAGCTCAAGTGGGATTTGTGTCAGGCAGGCAAGCATCAGACAGCACAAGAAAATGTATTAATCTGACCCATATCCTTAAAAATACTAATATTGAAGATGGGCTTTCTATCTGACCCTTTTAAGATATCCAATGGAACCACCAGTGATGCACCCTGTCCCCTCTAATCTTTGCCTTAGCTTTGGAACCCCTGGCCATAAGAATTAGGCCTTCCGCAAATATTACACATAAAACAGATACTCATAAAATTGGTCTCTGATGACATTTTGCTGTCCAAAAGTGATATAATTGTATCTATACCTAATCTTTAAAGATTATTGACAGAATACTCAGAAGAGTCCTATTATAAAAATAATGCAGGCAAAATCCAATCTACCCATCAATCTTACTGAATCTGAGGTATTAACACTGAAACAAAATTACCGTATTTGCTCGAATATAAGACGAGGTTTTTTTCAGAGCAAATGCTCTGAAAAATCCCCCTCGTCTTACATTTGAGGTCGTCTTATAATCTGACCTCAAATTGAGGTCAGACTATAAGACTGGGATCCAGGTCCCCAGCAGAGCTGCAGGGGACCTGGATCCCCCTCTCTAGCAGCAGGGGATGTCTGCGCAATGAGCGCAGACTCCCCTGCTTCCGCCCGGCACGACCGCCGGGGCTTCTGTGAAGAAGCCGGGAACTTCCGCTTTCGTCACAGAAGTCCCGGCGAGCGTGCCGGGCGGCAGCAGGGGAGGTCTGCGCTCATCGCGCAGACTTCCTCTGCTGCCCCACTAGACACCAGGGAAAAGCGGGCAGCTGGGGGATGTCTGCACTATACGTGCAGATATCCTCCATGCTGCCCGACACCTCCGTCTATTATGACGGACCAGCTGTCCGTCATAATAGACGGAGGTGTCGGGCAGCATGGAGGATATCTGCACGTATAGTGCAGACATCCCCCAGCTGCCCCCACTAGCCACCAGGGAAAGGGGGGAGATGGATAGAGAGAGAGAGGGGGGGGATAGAGAGAGAGAGAGGGGGGGGGATAGAGAGAGAGAGAGGGGGGGGGATAGAGAGAGAGAGGGGGGGGGATAGAGAGAGAGAGAGGGGGGGATAGAGAGAGAGAGAGAGGGGGGATAGAGAGAGAGAGAGAGAGGGGGGGGATAGAGAGAGAGAGAGAGAGGGTGGGGGGATAGAGAGAGAGAGAGGGGGGGATAGAGAGAGAGAGGGGGGGGATAGAGAGAGGGGGGGGATAGAGAGAGAGAGAGAGGGGGGGATAGAGAGAGAGAGAGGGGGGGGGATAGAGAGAGAGAGAGGGTGGGGGGATAGAGAGAGAGAGAGGGGGGGATAGAGAGAGAGAGGGGGGATAGAGAGAGGGGGAGAGAGATAGAGAGACTAGGGGAGGGAGGGGGGAGATAGAGAGAGAGACTACACTGGAGGGGGGAGGGAGAGAGGCCGCAAGGAAATAAAAACAAGAAATACATTTGTATAATATCAATTTTTTATTACATATTAAAAAGCAATTTACATATATACAAGTTAAACTTTTTTTTTCCTATAGGGTAGTCTTATATTCAGGCTTTTAGTTTTTTTCCTAAAGGAATATACAAAGTTTGGGGGGTCGTCTTATAATCAGGGTCGTCTTATAATCGAGCAAATACGGTACAAATTTGATTGGAAGCATGAATCTTACATATCTAGACATCCATCTCTCCAAAAAACCTGATAAATTATCAAAATGCAACTACCCAAAAATGTGGGAATCCATCAGAAAACTCATGGCACAATGGAACAAAGTGAAATTATCCTGGTCAGGAAGAATAGCGACTATTAAGATGATGTTAATCCCCAAACTACTATAATTATTTCATATGATACGAACGCCGATCCCCATCACTGTCCTGAAAAGGTACCAAGCTGAAATGTTGAAATTTGTGTGGAATGGACCGAGGCCCCAAGTACCAGCATCAGTAATGACAAGATCCAGAAGAGAAGGAGGCATGGGAGTGCCAAGTATTAGGACTCAATATGAAACTTCGGTTATGGCCCAACTAAGTTTAACTTTTAACAACCATGATCCACCCTCTTGGATATGGACCAAAAATGTGCATATAGCTCCATATGATTTCCATCAATTGACTTGGGGCATGAAGCACCTATGCCCACACTTACCTGATATGCTGCCAACCACCTCTCTATCCATACAGATTTGGGATTCTAAGATGAAAAACACCATCTGTAAATGGGACAGGGCGCAACTAGGACCACTCAGTACCACTCAGTACCTTAAAACTGATAACGCCAGTCAACTGTACCACTTCAACCGTATAAAAGATTTCCATACCTTCCAATCCCAATTCCATCTACCACCCCAAGTATACTACACTTATATCTGAATACGGAACATACTTCATACTAGTGCACACCTGCCCTCCCGGAGTCATTTTAAACCTTGTGCCTGTGCACACTGAATAAACTCAAACCTCTATCTCTCATATAAACATTTCTAATGATCCAAAAGCCAGATTCTACTGTATCCTATAGGGACCAATGGGAAAAGATTTAGGGAAAAAGTTATCTGCCAAACAATGGGATATAGAGGTAGCCAACGCGATGTTGATGACCCACTGGGAGACAAACCAGGAGGTGCTGTTTAGATTGTGCCCGGTACTGGCAAAACTAGAGAAAATATACCCTCAGACATCTTATCTATGCTGGAGACAATGTGGGGACAAATGGCCCATGTATGGTGGACCTGAAAGCTCATCACCCCGCAATGGATACAAGTCTTTAACTTGATACATACAATTACAAAGCTTACTATTAGACCAGAACCCGAATTATTAGATAGGGTTCCATTAACTATAATATCCCACACAAAAAATCTTATACCACTTACATTTAATGCCACAAAATTATTCATACTGGAAAGACCCTCCCACAACAACCTTACAAGAAGTTATAACACAAATTGACACCACGGGAACGCATGAATACTATGTTCACAAAAAATCTATGTCACTCGCTAAAAAGTTTTTTTTAAAAAATTAGGTGCCCTATATAGAAACAAATCTTGCCTAGGTCGCACACTAAGGAAACAGATTGTACAGCTCATTGATTATGAGGATGTAGTGTTTACACTCACATTGCAAACTCATAAACTTTCTACATTGTTTAACTCAATTTGCCACTTTGTGCTACATTGTAATTACATGACCCACCACTGTGACACACTTTTCAGGTTTCCAGCCTTGTGTTTAAGGGCTTTTCTGGGAAGCTCCCACCCTACCTGAGTAGAATGCTCTTCACAGCTGTTCCCATCTCATATAACCTCTGATCCATTACCAGCAGTTTATTTACTATACCACAATACAAAAAAGAAAGTGGCTTGATCATCACAATTATGGAATAATCTCATGGACAATCTTCCTCCAGTCTAAAATACGTCAATGATATGTGTAAATATATCTAAATATAGAAGGAACCTGTAATTATGGTTAACTATTATTCTTACCTGTTTGTGTTCTGTGATCAATTTGAATTTTTGTATTTTAATATTACATTGTCTTCTATTGTAACAAAGAAATGTTTGTGAAACGAACACCTTCCTGTCAAAATATTTTATAAATAAATAAATACTAAATAAATCAAACAAAACAAGAATGTGCTAGAAGCTTGCAAAATACAATTTGTGTTGATCAAAAACATAATAGGCAATAGTATATAACCAGGGGGATAGGAAAAAAACAGTGAACACCAAAGTCTGAATATTCTAAGAATCTATATAAATACAAAAAATGCCTCTTGCAAATAATATGATATTGTAGTTCAAGTCACTTAGTCCAGAGCACCCCAAGTACACAAATATCTAGATTGTTCCTTGAACAATCTTTTATTTCTGGTTTACCTGTAAAAAAAACAAAACATATGCATATAACAGAAAATATTAATATAATATTCCTAGAGTTGGTGCATGTGCCACTCTCAGCGGTAATGAGCGCCCCTAAGTAAAATACATCTTCCTTTGGCATCATTAATTACTCTGGTTGTCAGGTAAACTTTAGTGGAAGTACTGGATGAGGATCACTTATCCAAAATGTTTGGGACTAGAAGTATTTTGGATAATGGATCATGTTGTAGAACAGATCATTTTCCCAAGTAAGCTATATATAAGCCTCTCAGCACTTATGAAATACCGTAATATCAATGCAAATACTGTATAGAGCAAATAGCTCACTTTTACTGTGATGTAGCTGTGATGTGAGGTATCATTGGGAACCTGTCATTGTCACGGCAGGCCTGCACTCGTGCCATAGTATTACCCTTTGTGAGCGTGTGGGAGTCCCAGTATGCATGGAAAGGCTTTATCGCAGCTTAAGGTGACTGGACCCTAAATAAACTGTTGTGCGCTTGCATTCTGACAAGTATGTGTCATTTGCAACTTGTGGCAAAATCTGAAAAACATTTTTGGATAGCTTTTCATTTTGGATAATGGATTTCTGGATAAGGGATATTGAACCTGTAGTTTTTTGTCTATATTTTCTGCTTTAATTATAACAAAGATGAGCTTGTTATGTATGTCCATAAGTTCATCAATATTATGCTTCTGAAGTTCCCATTTATATTCTGGCATCCATTTTAGTCTGGGTTTCTAGTTTTTCACACATGCCATTCATACCCGCGCCCTTGTCCGAAGCTTTGTGGGTCTGATTGGGAAATCGATGTTAGATTTGAGATTTGGGAATGTGAGGATATTTATTACACAAAGATTGCAGCACTTATTTGAGTTTACGAATGATATGTCATTGTTTTTCATGTAAACTCTCAGAATTATCTGAAATTATAGCATATGACGCATTTGCGTTGCTTAGTATTCTTGGCTGTATGAGAAAAGTTTAAAAAAGAAGCCATCTCCGACCAAAGTCCAAAAATATGTCTTAATGTATAAATTATAGTTGGTATCTACTAAGTAGTGTGAGAATTGCTATTTAGAAAGGCATTATGTGTTGAACATATAAATAAAGTTAAAAAAAAAAAAAAAAGATCGTCTGGCTTCATTTTTTATTGCACTGTATCATTGATTATTAAAAATAAATTGATATTTTGTTAAAATATGTTAAAAAATACCTCAAAAACTACTGAAAGGTTGGACACTACTCCACATAAGGGTATTTTATTTTGGATGCAGTCTCATTTATACACAGATTCATCAATTTAAAGGGACTCTCTCACCAAACACACAACAGATAGGCATGCTATAAAGAAAATACTACATTGAAGGTATCCATGTTTTTAACATTGATACAAATATTGTAAGAAATCTATTTCAGGTAAAAATATTAATGAGGTGACATCATATATTTGCATACCTGCACCCACCAAAAGCTATATGCTGCATGATATGTTATTGTGTGACACAACCACCCCATAATGCGTTGCAGATTGCCCACAAACTGGTGAAACAGCTCCACGGTCTAAAATGACACTTGAAGGTTTCCTCCAGCTGGTCATGTTCATAGTGATGTCATTTCATATCCTGTAAATGGACAAACCTCTGAGCCCTGTCTTCTGTTTATTTGGCCAGAGTATACGTTGTGTCTAAGGACTGGCCTGTGTTTCAGATCAGAGTACACATGGGAATGTCACTAGAGGAGTCGACAAAAGACACTCATTGGGAAGTTAAATCCCAGTCAGGAACACGACCTGGGAATGACAGCAACACTGTGTAGATAATCTTCTGAGTATTCTTTAGTGTGACCACCATCACAACTGTTGAATTTGCCTCATCCTACTTCTGAAGCTCTACAAACAGCTGAGATCAGCAGAGAGCCCCTACACTGAGATCATTGTCTGTGTACGCTGAGGACATTTTGCCAGTGAGAGGAAAGGCTGTTTACATGGAAAGCGTTGAGTATTAGAATGCTACCATTTATTCTTGCCGGTAGCAGTGGTAGCCATGGGCTATCTTACTAAGGTCATCTGGCCCTTGGAAGGATAGTTTTGCATCACAGATTATCTTGGTGCACATCTGCCTGGAAATCCATTGCTTCTTTGCAGACTTTAATCCATCTACTGAAGTCCATACCAGCTACTATTTGGTTTGTTTTTCAGAAGTTCAGGACGTATATTATATGTGGTGGTTTAATTTTTTTTTATATGTATTGACGATTTCTGTGGTCACATAATTGGTGTTTCCTTATTTTCATACACATTTGTATATACATAATATGTGGTAGCATTGCATGCCACACATAGGAGAGTAAAACCAACATCCTAACTCCACCCTGGATGTATCCTTCCACAAATATGGCTGCTCAGATGCCGATTTTTTCATAATGTATGCATGACTCTTCTTTCACTTCTTTGTTACCCATGTATATGTATGTTTAGATATATTACTGTAGCTAGAAAATTTGTTTTGCAATGCTCCAATTTAAGGAAGGCAAATTTTCTCCCCTATCAAAATCTCATATTCTGCATTTCTTAATTATACCTTCTCTTTGTTTTCTATAAGTTGCAAGGATAAATAGCTTTATACACATCAGCTGCACTGTGTGGTTCTGTATCTACAGGAATGCAATCCTATCCCTTTCTGCCTATTATTATACAGTGAAATCGGTTAATGAACCTTCTGGAATTACAATAGATATGGTCAATAAAGGACTATTAACTGTGACATTCCCTTTATGCATGACTTGCCTTAGTCTTTTATTATTTCATTTACATGTAAAGAATGAGTATTTGGAGATCAGTATATACTAATGAGTAAATCACAGCTGTTCAGAGACTTGTGATGCCTGAAAAACAAAAGTGCAAAATGTGTCCACATTTATCAGCATCAGCTTGGGATGGGAATTTTGTGTGGTCCAGACGTGTCTTTCTGTTTGATAGTTTAATATAATGCTGCTGCGGGATAAGAGTAGCATAGCTCCAGGGAATCTAATGCATTTCAGACAATAATTTAACTTTGATTACATTTAATTTAATCTAAACAGGGGTCAAAAGAGATGTTCTCAAAGACAAATGTCACATCCACGCAGTCATGTATTAGCCTTATGAGTTAATATAAAAATGTATTGTTTAGTAAGAGTAGTATTGGACCATATACTATTTACGCAACTCTAATGCCCACTTCAAATTTTGACACCTTGAAGACAAAACAAATTTGGTGAATGTAATGCGCATTTGTAAAAGAAGTATTTTTTTGTAACAATTAGTTTATGCTACCAATTTACCATAGTTTTATGATGAATGACACTGCTATACAACAATATGATGGCATTTCTATAAGTAAGAGAGGGCAGTAGACTTGCGCAGTTTGTCTTTATTGCTTTGCGCTTTCCTTTTTGTTAATAGCAAAATGTAGTTTTTTGGGTTTAAGTTGCAACATAAAACATACGCAAATCTAATGCGCCATCGATTCTAATGGGCACTCAAATTGTGGAGACACAATTTGGTGAAAAAAGGTGCACATTAGATTTGAGTAAATACTGTACTGTGTATTTAGGGATAGTATGGTTATGGAATCATATATGAATGCTTAAGGTGAATTATAGAGACCAGTATAGCAATTCGTATTAATTATTAAATCCATATATTGCTGTCGAATTGTTGAATTTGACATATCAGAGTGACTATTGGCATCTGAATGAATGAATGGACGAATGAATTCCGTTCATGTAGCATTCGGCTTTCGTAAGTTTTTCATTTTCGTTATTTGGACGAATGGACAAAAATGCTATTTTCGTCCGAAAACAAATGCACAATCTAATGAGTACTATAAAAATTGGGCAGAAAACAAAGAAAAAAACACATGCACTCCAAGTAAATATGGTCAAAAATAGAAAAATGTATTAAATATAAAAATTGGGTACCTGTTAGAAGACAGGAAAGCCTTGAACCCAACAGAATATATAAGCATACATTTCCTAGTTAAACATTTTGTTTAATATCTACTATAAAATACCTTGTTTAACATTCACAATTATATATATATATATATATATATATATATATATATATATAAATTCAGAATTTATATTGCTGTTTGTAAGTACACAAGTAGACAGTTAAAACCTATACATGTATTTATTATTTCATAATTTGGTATTTAATATATGTATTTCATAAATTTATGTGATCACCCTTTTAGTCATTGAGCTATGCTTCTGTTATTCCAATTTAATCAAATCAATTTGATTTCAATCAGTTTGTTGTAGGGAAAAAAACGAGGAAGTAATAAGATGGGAAGACAGTTTGCTAAAAGTATAGTTAAATGTTATTTGGTAGCAATGTATTTGTCTTGTTCAATATATTTCTATGTACTCTATAATATATACCATTTGGATTACACTATCTTGGAGACCAAGTAATATTTCTACTGCTTATGCACTCTACAAACTACACCTATCCTTAATAAGTGCCTTAAAAGCTAAGCATCACGCTGACAGTTTTCAGATTAGCAATATTTCTGTCAGGGGAAATTAGGCTTATTTTAGATATTTTAAGAAACTACTGCAAGTGAATGATGGATAGAAGCTACTGTCAAAGAGTAGAAAATTATAGTTCTCCAATAGTCTAATCAAAGTATTTTATCTTCTTTTCTATATCATACTTGGTCATAATAGTTTATGGTAATCAAGCTTCATACATCTAGATTCATAAATCATCATTACATGGAACAATAACAAGCACCATAGAATCAGCTCTTTTTATCTGGATAGCCTGTTATTTACGAAATGCTGATGTTTTATTGTATAAACCGTCATGCTGTTCCATCTCTATACACAAATGGAAAGCTGAGAAAAGCAAAAAATCTGTTTCATTTCTCGCTCCATATTTTGGCTGGGACTTCTGACACTTTCCAGGCTTGATTCTATGTTTAACTTGCACATTCTTCCAGGTCAGCTATACACGATGGTAAAATGTAACCCAAAGTTCCATTAATCTAGTTTATAGCTGGCCTTCAAGTGGACTAAACTGATTATTTTAATCACACAGACGCTGCCAGGTCATGGATAACTGTCTCTGCATCGTGGCTGCCTGGAAATACGTTTTTAACTTCTAAGTCAAATACAATTCACTCTCATAGGAGCATCATTCAGAAGGTTGTTTTAATCTCACAGAGGTGTCTTGTGTTTACCCAGATTCAT
Organism: Pelodytes ibericus; assembly: GCA_036172795.1. Classification (NCBI taxonomy): domain Eukaryota; kingdom Metazoa; phylum Chordata; class Amphibia; order Anura; family Pelodytidae; genus Pelodytes; species Pelodytes ibericus. The sequence goes on from CM069858.1 coordinate 162,726,623, forward strand.
CAAACTTCAGCAATTTGGATGTCCGTAATATGATCACTCAAGATCTTATAGTAAATACATCCCTCTAATCAGCAAGGCCTATAAATAAGAACTGGCTACGCCCCTAAAGATCCATAATCCACGCATCAACAACAACAAAAAAGTCTCACTCTGTCTTCCATGGTGACTGCAATTGCTTTGTCCTGCTATACTGTAGGTAAAACTAGAATCACTTAAGGATGTTTCTGATTATAATGAAGGGAAATGATGTTCAGTAGCCAGCTGTTTATTTGTCACTGTGGATGCTGCAGCACAGACTTATTTAAAGAAATCTGATTTCCAGGGAGTTGTTGGGGGCAGTGACGTCAATGATCCAGCTCCACATAACTTCCACCAAGACTTTGCATAAACATCTCGTGTGTCAGTAACAAAATTCACTCTCTCTCTAATTTCATAAACCTAATCAGTGAATTATTCAGACAATTATAGCTCCCCCAATGCTGTCAGTGGTCCCATACAATGGAAAAATGCCATCAAAATGTATGTTAGAAATCTTCATCATGAATCTGGGTAAAGAGTGTAATAATCACATGACTCCCGTTATATGTGGGACAGTCCCGGATTTTAGGCTGTGCTCCGCTGTCAGGCTGAGCGCTACCTTAGACCCGCTTTTCAGGGAATGTGCACTGCGTGTGCACAGCATTGTGCTGTCGGATTGAGTGTTCTGATTCGCCAAGGACAGAAATTGGGAGGCATGTAATTATATTGGGAGGTATGTAATTATATGGTATGTTTTTGTCACAGTGCATCAGGGCTGGTTAAGTTTGCCACCCAACCAGTTTTTCACCAACAGGCCAGTAAAATAATTGGCTTGAGGACAACGTTAAAACTAATGAGGCAAAAGCCGGGCCAGCAATGCTTAAAAAAAAATGTTGCAACCCTCTAATTGATTCATAATTAAAATGCCCATGATCCCAAGCCAGCCTTTAAGCTCCCTCAGCACAATGTGAGTTGTAGTTTAGATAAAGGGTGATGGCTGTATCGGAATTTAAACTATATATTTTACATACCGTATTTATCGGCGTATAACACGCACTTTTTCTCCCTGAAAATAGGGAGAAAATGGTGTGTGCGTGTTATACGCCGAAAAAAAAAAAATCTAAAACTTACCTCGTTCCTGCTCTGTCCCCCGGTGCTCTGAAGCTGCGTGGCTGTGAGGGAAGCATTGTGAGCTTCCCTCCAGCCGCGCGGTCAATTAAAACAAACTTTATTGACCGCGCGGCTGAAGGGAAGCTCACAATGCTTCCCTCACAGCCACGCAGCTTCAGAGCACCGGGGGACAGAGCAGGAACGAGGTAAGTACTGGGGTCTGGGGAAGGGGGGGGAGGAGGGTGGCATAACGAGCATACTAAGGGGCAATATCCTGGCATATTGGGGGCAATATCATGGCATATTAAATGGCATATTGGGGGCAATATCCTGGCATAATAAATGGCATATTGGGGGCAATATCCTGCATATTAAATGGCATATTGGGGCTATATCTGGCATATTAAAATGGCATATTGGGGGCAATATCCTGCATATTAAATGGCATATTGGGGGCAATATCCTGCATATTAAATGGCATATTGGGGCAATATATGGCATATTAAAATGGCATATTGGGGGCAATATCCTGCATATTAAATGGGATATTGGGGGCAATATCCTGCATATTAAATGGCATATTGGGGGCAATATCCTGCATATTAAATGGCATATTGGGGGCAATATCTGGCATATTAAAATGGCATATTAGGGGCAATATCCTGCATATTAAATGGCATATTGGGGGCAATATCCTGCATATTAAATGGCATATTGGGGGCAATATCCTGGCATATTAAAATAGCATATTGGGCTTCAAAGTTCTTAATTTAAGTTCTTACGTTTTTTTCCTGAAATTTCCTTCTTAAAATTAGGTGCGTGTTATACGCCGGCGCGTGTTATACGCCGATAAATACGGTATATAGAATGGAATATCGTAACTTTAAACCCAGTATATAGTAATAAAAATGTGTTACAGCAAACTGATATAGAGACATTGTTTTGTAAAATCTTAATTAGAAATTACTTTGCAGATCAATGGCAGAATTACATGTGTATCCTAAGAATAATGAAAGAGTGACTCATTACTTGATTTCACTTATATGAGTCATCTGTTAACATTTCCAACTCTAAAATACATTTATAATTTGCTTGTATATGCGAACACATGAACTATTTGTACAAGTGCTTCCAGGGGTTGAAACTATAACCAACAGTATTACACTTGGAAAGAAACAACATTATAAAGACAGCCCTAAGGCAAAATAATATTAGGAAATTAAGGTTTGAGAATTCTTTTAACATTTTAACATTAAAAATGCATTGGAAATATAATTATCTTCTTGAGCTATCTTTTTGTTTTGATGTTTAGACTCATATATATGCATATACAGTATGTCCTCCCAGTCTAATGGCTGAGTGTTACACAATTAACACATCACCACATCAATGACAGAAGAAACATCTTTCTCTAATGCCAATTAGTGCAGCTCTATCTAATGGAAGCCAGCTAGTTTTTGCTATTGCACAGACTTTTAAGATTTAATCCATCTTTAAAATTGTCTCGTAAATGTTACACCATTCAAAAGATATTGCACCCGAGTATTTGCAAAAGCAAAGCATCCTCATAGCAAAAAGGGAAAGAGACAGCTTTCTCTACTGACACAGAGTGCTGCTCCATCAAATGGTAGCCCCCTAGTCTTTCCTACCACCTGAATCAAACCATAATGGCCAATATTCAAACCTGTTACTACTGAAACCTTATTTATGCATGTGCAATCAACTTAAATTTTGAGCACAGGAACCATTCTAGTAATTCTCATCTGTGGTCCACCAAAACCATCTGTGTACACAAACCAACCCTATAGAAAATGCATAAAGATAAATGTTTACTTATTTATTGATGGAGAAACCTTTATAAATAATAAATGCTCTCTTGTCCCAAGTAATTGTTTGTTGTCTTTTTCAGGAATAGTTGATGCATTTGAAGAATATACACATACGTTAAAATGGCAGTGCAAGAATTGTTCAATTTAGTGACTATGTTATGTCAGCAGCAACAGGTGTCCAGAATGCACATGCTGCACTCCAGTAGCATTGTAATGCGCTATTGTATGTTAAATGTTTTTTGGCTCAGGAATGAGCTTCTATTAGTTTGTAATCATGGAATTGTGTGGCTGATGTATGAAGAAGAATCAAATGAAGTAACCAGAATTTCTTCACAAGTGAAGTATCTTTGTTGCATTATACACGGCAAAGTCACAAAAACCAAGTTCATTGCCAGCACATAATAATATACTTTCCAAACATAGGTCAGGATCCCTCTGGAATGTAAAGGAACGTGCTCTCCTGAAATAATTTAACACACATCGAGGGAACATCTAGACAGAGCAATGCTAGAATAGCCCAGCTTACCATAATCTCTGTGGTAAACTAAGTGCAATGATTGAACATCTTGATTGGGAATCTCCAGTTTTGCATTAAAACTGGGTTGGCCAAGTCTCATTAGACTGGTCTGTACCCCATGTCCTACTACATAACTAGAATATATGCATCCTTCTATTATAGGTCTATGGGTAATTGCCCTACTTGGGAAGTCTCTAAACTATGCTTCAGGGCCTCTGTTCTCATTAAATTTGATTGAACTTTCATTCTACTTACAGAATCATTGTACCTGACTTTTAATTCCCAATTAAAAGTAATTTTGGAATTTTAATTTTTAGATACACAAACAGCAGATGCTAAAAACAGATATCTTGCTTCTTTTAGTGTAGTAGACTATGTTTAAATACAGTAGTAGTGACTGTGTGCTGCCCCAGAGGTCCACTGACCCAGCATTATTATTTATGTTCCCTAAAGCAGCAGCATATATATATATATATACAAAGCTGTGCAATGTAGTAGGGTTAGAACACAGCGGACGTCCAGTGTATTACATACATAAGGATGAAGGCTCTTTCTCTTACAAGACTTGGAGACTGAGTTGACTATCCCGTTATTGGTATTGGAACTATACTGTTTAGAACAGAAATGTCACTTTAACTTACTGGTCATTAGCGCACATCATAATTAGTCTATATTACGTGGAAGTAGCGCCTCTGTAATGCCTCTTTTTTGGTCACATCAAAGTCTGTGCTCATTTGTAGTTGTTCAATATGAAAAACAAATTCAAAAAAGATTCAAGCTTTGAAATACCAACATATACATTATAGAAAGAACAAGGATTAGGTATTAGCATTAGGGTTCGGGGGAGGGTAGCATTAGTATTAGGGTTAATGTTAGTATTAGGGTTCAGGTGGGTTAGGTATTAGTACTAGAGTTTGGGGGGTTAATGTTAATATTAAGGTTCGGGGGGTTAATGTTAGTATTAGGGTTCAGGGATAGTGTTAGTATTAGGGTTTGGGTTAGGGAGGTTAGCGCTAATGTATAAAGCAGACTCATTGGATTTAGGTTGTGTCGGTGCTCATTGCGCCAGCGCAGCCTATGTATAAAAAATCTTTCGCTGAAAAGCACCTGAATTGTGTCGGGGAAACTCGGCCAAACACAGGTTGATGGAGGTCCTTCTCTCCCACACTGCAAAGTGTTATAAAGGAGTTATTTAAAAAAAAAAGCACAATCACCGTTATAAATAACAAATTGCGATTGCGCTTTTTTTTTTTTTTATAAATCTCCTGACACTTTGCAGTGCAGGAGTTTTTATACATTTCCCCCATTCATTGCTTCCTGTTTTTATCCAAAAACAACATATTAATTCAATCAGTCAACGAAATCAGACAAGTAATGCTATTTGGGGGTTGTAGTTTTTTGTTAATGGGCCAAAGTATTGCAATTTTCTTATATTAGGTCACTTACTAGGAGTGAAAGCATTCAAACTAAGTTAAAATTATGTTACAAAAATGAATTATTAAAATATCTGAAAAATATAGACAGAATAAGTTTTATTATTATTGATATCATTAAATATAGACAAAATATATATATATAATTATATTGGACATTCTATCACAATTGGTTGACTGACAATTACATCCATAATACAAGCAGGAACTGTTAAATCAAGATTTAACACAGACCAATACTGTCACTTATTCTATGCTAATTACATTTCAGATTTTCCAGATATGGCACAAATGATGATGTTCTCTGCTAGTGCTTGCGATGAACTGTGTTCTGAGGAATGAAAATCATCTCTAATGAGGGCTGCGTTTCATCAGGGTGCATGGACAGATCATTGTTGTTCTGAATGTTCTCCAGACGTCTTCCTGTTAACGTCTGAACCCTGTACCTCTTCAGAAGAGTCACGAGAATTGCTTTCATCATCACCATAGCTATGTACTTCCCAGCACATGCTCGTGGACCAAAACCAAATGGTTGAAAGTAGCGATGAGGAACCTACAACAGTGATGGGGGAAAGAACATTATAAGACATGACAAATGTATCAAACATGTCTGTTTTTATTCAATGCCATTAAGATATATATATATATATATATATATATATATATATATATATATATATATTTATATATATATATATATATATATATATATATATATATATATAGAAAATAGACTGACAAATGGAAAACAATGACCTAATTGCTGTCTGTGATGTTGCAAATACTGAAAATCAAAACACATAGGACTTAATATATAATATTTGTATGTTATTTAAAATAGAATAAAATCAGTTAGAATTATAACTCTTTTCCGGAAGGAAGTCACGTGAATAGTCAGATTTTTCACTGTTTTTAATATATTACCACTCACTGCATAGAAGTTTTTTGTATACTTAAATATTAATATTTTGAATGGTGGGGTAGGTTAACAATACAATAACAATAACAATAACTGAAGTGCTAACATCACCGTTTTTTGTAAATATTTAATAAACACATTGTGTCGTAAACTGGTTACTGTTCATTATCAATAGAAAAGGTAATTTGGATGTAATTACATGTATGGAATATGCATTGTCCAGTTCTTTTAGCGTCATTGGCCGTGCTGTTGCAGTTCGGAAAATATAAGGGTGTTGGCAGCATTAAATTAAGATAATTAAATAACCGGTTCTGTTTTGTGATAACATTACTTGTAATGCGTGGGATAAACTGGCACCTGATATCAAATTACATCACCTTAAAGAGACAGCATTAAAGAGACCATTGAAAATAACAGGAGAGTGTATAACATTTGCATGTGCTGTACTAATTACATTATGTAAAGTGTTTTGTAAGCTCCCGTTTATCTATGCAGTAGAAACCTATTTAGTTCAGAAGAGATGGCTGAGGGGTCTCAAAAGTAAATAGCTGGGTGAGGGGTGCGTGGCTAGCTGGCTTCAATGGCGGACGCTTAAACCTGTAACTCCACATCTGCTATCCAGGATTAACCTTTAAAGCTTATTATACGAAGCCGTGGGCAAGCAAAACAAGATCACAACCACTCCCAGACAACAGAGAACAAGAAATAAAGCCACACAAACAACTGTGAAAGAATTTTTTTTATCTGTTGTCAGGACACAAAATATGCATCACTCCTTCTATCCGCTTCCCCTCCTTATAACTCTTAAATGCTGTTTCTTTTCTAAAATAATGGTTTGAACTTGCTCATTAATACAGCTATATTTAACTTTATATTCTGATGTCTATTTGAAGATTTATCCATTGATGTTATTGTATGATTTTCTTTGATTTAATAACAACAGAATAAATAGATAAAAAATAAGAAAAGCAGAGGGAGAACATTCTGGCCAGTATAGAAGTTACAGAAGACTGAACTGTTCATTGAAATAAAATGCAGTATGGGAAATGCACCTATTTTGATGTAAAATCTTCTCTCGGATCTCTGATCATTCGACTAAAGATGGAGAAATGACATGCATAGAATGTGTTCTCTACAACATTGCCCCTGTGTAAGTGTACTGCATTTTTGGAGACCACCAATGTGCTATAATGGCACATACATTTGCCCAAGACACAAAGAGGCAGGAAAAAACAGATAACAACATTATATTTGTTTGTGTCCTGCCTACATCTTGAAAAGGTATGTTCATTTGTGTTTATTTGTGCATTTAATGAAGGGCAGTCTCATGGTTATGATTAGTGAATGACATTAAGTTTGTAACCTCTGTCATCAGGGCATCCATATTGCTCATGGTGAATATTCACTAGACTTTGTGACTGACAGTTTAATGATGTTCAATGGACCTTCACAGACCTTGCCATGGATACTGGTATCCTTTTATGGGCCCTTTGCCTATCCCTGCCCTTTATGGCCCAATCCTGATATGGTGTCCAGCTTTCCTAGTTTGGAATGTTGTGTAACAAGAAATGGTTGGCAAGCGGTATATTAAACAATTTCAGAAACATATATTCTACATATCCTCTCATAAATTGTTTTGCATTGTTAGTTATTAGATATATAGTATACATGATTTTAAACTTAGGCCATCTGCTTTATATCCTCAGTTGCTGAACTAACATCATTAGAATAGAAAAAAACACACAGGTCATACATGGGATGGATCTCTGTAATACTGCTGAATGAATTACAGTGCTGAGTATGCTATATATAGTAAGCTGATTTAGGCTATTACTGAATATATAGTGATTAGTTTTCTCCTTGAAAGAAAAGCTGCTGAGCTTAATTACTTTTTTTGGGGAGGAAAATCATTTTACTGTTAAATTAGTAACGAGTTTAAAGATTAACTTGAATTTACCAAATATTAACATTTAAATTCAACTTAAAAATTGTATATTCAACATCAAAGTATTTCCTACATGGAAATGTTCATTTATGAAGTATGCATGCTTTTCAGAGAAATACCTTGCCTTTAAGTCTGTATCTGAACAAATGTAATAATCCTTCACAGCTTGTACAGCAGAGGAAGACAATCTGCAACTTTCAGTCTACTGATAAACTGTTACATACCGCAGTTAATCTACCCATAGCGTCGAGCCTGTTACAAACACATAGCTTTAATTGCCCTACCTATTCATATGTTCAATGCCTATGTTACTGAACATACCGTCTTTTCAAAGTTTTCCAAGGTGAATTCGTTGGGTTTTGGAAAATATTCTACTTTGTGCATGCGTCCCAAGTTCAAAATGATGTTGGTGCCTTTCTTTACATAATACCCATCGATGACATCATCTTCCAAGGCCTTACGCATGATCAAGTCTACCACAGGCTGGTATCTCATGCTTTCGTAGATGAAGATCTCCAGAACCTTAAGGTTTTGCATGTCACTAGTCTCCACTTCTCTGTTACCTAATCATTGGCACAAAAAGTATACAAAAGATATAAACATATAAAGAACACACCAAAGATATCATAATAGACACAACAGAAAATAACTCCCTTTACTAACCTTAGCTAAAGCCTCTCCAGTTCAAAGCACAAAACCAAAGAAGGATTATCTGTAATAATAGATTTACCCTTGTATGTTAGCTCGAAGCAAATTCAGTTTGAGTTTTATACGGTCTAGAATCCAACAATGTAATTGTTTACATTTTTTCCATTATTAAGTTCTGTATTACTGATGCATCCCCTTAGGTATACACTTGTGGTATTTGCTGTCCTTGAGTATGAAATTAAAACAAGTACAGTGCTAATATGTCTGATCTGATTTGGCATGTACTGACCGCTCGGAGGTAGCTTAGACATTGGGCAAAGTTACATCTGATGTTTTGCAGCTGAATCATTTAAAGTGCCATTTAAAGTTTTTGAATGCTACCAACAGAGGGGACCACCATGTGGATAGGCTGAACTCATGAAGATCGTGTCAGCGTGTGCCAGCATCCAGCCTAGCTGATAGGCAGAGCTCAGAGTAAACCCACATGTAAAGGAAGGGGGCACTGTGTTTTCACACTTGCACTCTACTAAGGAAGTACCACCACTTTATACCACCACTGACTGATCAAAGAACTCCAACCTGGACTCAGTTGATCTAAGCTTCATTTCACTCTTAACAAGTGATATCTTCATATCACTCTTTTTTTTTTATAACATCCTGAAAGCTTGTACTCTAAATTTACTCAGTTGCCCAATAAAGATATAATCTTTACCCTATTCCTCTTCTGTGTTTCTATGACTAACACTGTACCAACTCCCGCCTATTATGTATAAGATTTACCAAACTGGCAGATGTTGACTCGTGAAGGTTTGTCTATTACTTTATTTCGTTCAGGTTTTTTTTTTGCATTTTTGGATACTTTGCCCCTGCCATTGAATTTATAAACTGATCACATTTGTTATTTTTACATAGTTGACGTAAATAACACATTTTTCCTATTAACATTAGCTGTGTCACTCTAAAATATTAATTCCTTACATATATATCCGACAAAGCATGGTCTTCGAAGACCATATGAACATATATGTCTCATGTAAAAGAGTCACAGTATTTGATAGATTCTTATGCAGAATTTTGCCTTGCTCCAGGAACAATACCTTTCTTCTTCATAGTAATCAAATGCCTCACAAGGCAAAAACAATTAACGTATGCCCTTGACATGAAGGGGTTAAAACGTATACTCAAATCTGGAGTAACAATATGTCCATTGCAAAATATTTCATTGAATTGACCTGTCATTCAGAATGACACATCTGATTTTTATTGGTTTTGATGGATTACAGTTTAGAGTGTGTCATCAATACCAATCATGATTTTCATTCTCTTGTTTATTTAAAGTGAATTTGTATATAGAGAAACAAAGGAAACTCAGAGTCAGTGTTTTTGTGGCATATTTGAAACACACACTGTTCATTGAGTTTATTAAACAAATCAATTTGGAAAATAACATGGGAACAACATGAATAAAGCATTGAATTACTGCTCACCTATAACAGTGTGGATTTCATTTAGGATCGCCTCTTCAATCTTTGGGTGTTGAGCAATAAGGACCAACATGAAGTAGAGAGAGACAGACATGGTGTCGGGAGCAGCAATCAGCATCTCCAAAATGCATTGATTGACATTTTCAGCAGTTAGATCTCCGTGATTCTGTAAAGAAAGGGCATTCATAGATAGTAAGGATTTGGTTTTCTATACATGGAATAACAAACAGAGACACAATCATATATGTATCTTATATGTACTGTAGTGGACCATAGGTTTCTGTATTGCAAAATACGGTATTGACTCTTGCCTTCTTTACTTATTACTTGGTTTTAGACCTCTGACTCTACTACATTTCAGCAGAACACCTTATTCTGCTTTAGTTACATGGTAATACTTCCACGTAGCATGTGTGAATGCACGCAATGAATATTGGCCAAAACTAGCATTTATATGAGATCCTAAACATGTTCAAATAAACTCCCCCAGTTAACCCCAGATCATTTTTTAAATAACCTATAAAAAAGCATTTTAATACAAAATTCCAAAATAAAAGAAATTATATATAAAGTATAATCTGTTGATTTAACAGATGGGGAAAATCATTAAAAACTAAAATAATTTATTTGCAAAAATCTGAAAATTCTGAGGACACAGAACAGTGCAAAATGATATTAATATTGCTTATGTTTTTCTGGAACTTCCATGTCAAGGTTCCCTCCACTATGAACAAGTGCTAGTATTTCTAGCAACTTTTAAAATATTGTCTATGCTCCTAAAAACATTATTTATTTCAATTTAAATTCAAACAGTGCACACCTGGGCAAAAATCAGATCTGATGCAAAATCCAAATTCTTATCCATCTTCTCTGAAGTTGAAAGCATCTGGCGTTTTTGTTCAATTAGAATTTCCAGAGCTTCTTTCAAGTCATTGCTACAAAGAAACAGTTATTTTAATTGAAATATGTGTAATTGCTTCTGAAGTTCCACCAAAGTGGCTCGATTAATTCAAAAGGGGTAGATCCTGATCAAAATGGAAGTGTCTACTGATAAGCCCCAACCCTCTTACCACTTATAAAACCATTAAACAATTGTACTTTAGGCAGAAGCCTAGTATGTCTAATGGAGAATCCATCACAACCCTTTGGAGTTTCAGGACTTTGAGTACTTACGCTGATTGTTCATACTTCTTATAAAGCCAGGAAATTTTAAAGAATATGTCTGGTTTCAAGAGAAGAGCTTGCCATGCATCAAAGTACTTTTGGATCTTCACAACAATATCATTATCTGAAAATAAAAGCAAACATGATATATTTTCTTGGAAGGAACATTCAAAACAATACAACTAGTATTTAAAGGAATACTCTAGTCATTTGTAATGCATTTGATATAGAAGTTGCCTAACCGTAACTCCATCTGCTGGCCAGCATTCACATTTGCTCAGAAATTCCCCATTGAAAGTCAACGGAGAAGCACTGGGCATGCACAGAGGCAGCACATGTCTATTGCATTCACATGACTCTCCATATTGATCCATGGAAATGACCAATTCATGGGTCTATGTCATCACATATGCATACCCTCCAACTGTCCCGCTTTCTTGGACAATCCCGATTTTGGGACAGACGTAGAGATCAATGGAACAGTGGGATGCAGAACTACTATTCAGTGGCCCATATGTTATTGTCCGGTGTCTGGGAGATCGGAGAAGGCAAATGGCACATGCACAGCATGCATAGTAGCACTGTCAGTGTGGGTGACAGCCGTAGCACTGACACTTGACCTCCCAAGCTCCACCCCTGGAATGCCGATTCACCCAGGGCAGGAGTTGAGAAGTATGCAAATGTGTATTGGATTGGAATACTCCATTCACCAGAAGTCTGTGGATGGTCATTACAGCACAAATGAAAGATGCAAGTGTATAAAGTTTTAAAGTATCAGAAAAATTGTTAAAAATGGTCTCATGCATAATTATTTATTTATAGGAATCCTTTATATTGAGATATTTTATTAAATTATTATTATTTTTAAATAATTAATTGTAAATATTAAAAACACAGTAATATCGTAAATTAAAAAAAATGATAATAAGATCATTCATTTGATTCATTGGTGTGTTTGTTAAATATAATTAGCCTTACCGTCCAGAGGAACTCTTAGAAAGAGCTTGTTGGACATGTCTAACATAATTAGTCTCATTAGCTTTAGCACATTTATGTTTCCCATTTCGTTTGTTACATCTTCAAGTCTCTCTAGGTAGTGCTTGGTTGACTTGATAGAAAGCTCTGTGGTTTGTATAAGACCTGGTCCAGATAAAGCTGAGGAAGAAAATAATGGTTATATATTGCAAGTCAGATCACTGGTTTATGGCTTAAAAAGTCAATGGGCTCTATTTAGTGATGTGAGTTATCAGTTCAATTTCTATGCAGTCTATGACATTCAATGACTGGAAGATACATTTACTCAGGTCATTGAATAGAGAACACTATGTTTATTAACCAAATTCCATTCATTGATGCATTATTTTTCAGATGAAATTCAGACGACATAAGGACAAATGGAATTGTACGGATGTTAATTTCAGAATACCGTATTTGCTCGATTATAAGACGACCCTGATTATAAGACGACCCCCCAAACTTTGGATATTCCATTAGGAAAAAAACTAAAAGCCTGAATATAAGACTAACCTATAGGAAAAAAGTTCAACTTGTATATATTCACATGTAAATTGCTTTTTTTAATAAAATATTATGATATAAAAAAATGTATTTCTTGTTTTTATTTCTTTTTATGTGCCAATGCTGCCTCTCTCTTTCCCTTGCCCCCATTTTTCTCTCTCTCTCCTCCCCTTAGTGTTGTCTCTCTCTTCCCCTCCGTTTGTCTCCCCCTCGCACCCCCCTTGTCTGTCTCTTCAAACCCCCTCCCTCCCCTTGTCTCTGTCTCTGCCCCTCTCCCTCCCCTTGTTGCTCTCCCCCTCCCTCTGTCCCCGTCCCCCATGTTTTTTTTAAACCCACCCACCCTCCCTCACCTTTTCATTGGTCCCTGGTGGCTAGTGGGGGCAGCCGGGGGATGTCTGCACGATACGTGCAGACATCCTCCATGCTGCCCGACACGTCCGTCTATTATGACGGACAGCTGGTCCATCATAATAGACGCAGGTGTTGGGCAGCATAGAGGATGTCTGCACGTATCGTGCAGACATCCCCCAGCTGCCCGATTCTCCCTGGTGGCTAGTGGGGCAGCAGAGGATGTCTGCGCAACGAGCGCATACTCCCCTGCTGCCGCCCAGCACGATCGCCGGGACTTCTGTGACAAAAGCGGAAGTACCCGGCTTCTTCACAGAAGTGCCGGCGGTCATGCCGGGCGGAAGCAGGGGAGTCTGCGCTCATCACGCAGACATCCCCTGCTGTTAGAGAGGGGGATCAAGGTCCCCTGCAGCTCTGCTGGGGACCTGGATCCATGTCTTATAGTCTGACCTCAATTTGAGGTCAGATTATAAGATGAGCTCGATTATAAGAAGAGGGGGGTTTTTCAGAATTTTTTTTCTAAAAAAACCCTCGTCTTATAATCGAGCAAATACGGTAAGTCAAACAAGGTTAGGTTAGGATATTCGGATGAAAGAGCATAGTTTCATTGTCCCTAGTATGAGGATAAACTGTCATTTACTTTTGATAGTACACGCTAGTTTATTCTCTGACTGGCAGCTGCTTGAGAAGCAGGCATCCTGGTCAGGTCAGCGACTGTCTCTCTCTGCACCTTGGTTTCCAAAGTGGATCAACAGAGGGGACCTTTACTTAGTAATGCAGAGAGTGAGTCAACTGGTCAATACAGAGCCTAATAAAACTGTCAGATTACAGTCAGTGCACACCAGCCTAGCCGAGACTACTCGTGGCCGAGCCAAGAGTAAACCCGCATGTATCTATTAAGATACGGGTTTCCTTGGGTTTATGGGACTTGCCCTCTAATATTGTGAAAGTAGAGAAGAGCAAATTATTAAATTATACATTATGTTAGCAAACTTGCAAGCACATTAATAAATGTGCTTTACATATACAAATGGGACATTTACCACTGAAATCCAGTTCATTTGCATACCAAGAGACAGGTGATGTCATTAACAGGAGATACCACAGAAATATGTAAAACATACTTTTATTTAAGTGAAAACATAAAGTAAGCTGTTTAGTCTTAGATGTGTCACTGTATATGGTGGCATGTCATTCAGTCTGGACCACAAAGTAGTCTTGACTGAGCAATTCTGGGGTTATCACCATGGAAACTGATAGAATGTTCTTAAAGGGATTAATCTTTATAGATAACGTCCTATGAATTCACCTTGGCTTCGTACAGATCACAAGATGTTACTCCAGGAACACAAGGAGGTGGTTAAGGCAGATGCTGATCCAGTAAAGCTTTTATGGTATGTTTCACTAAACAGACGTATTAGCATTTTATTTCATGTACTCAGCAATTGCATTAAGCAGAAGCTTTTTATAAAACAGATTGCTAAAAATAGCAACTGCTTTTAACTAAACACTTATTTTTCCTGATATCACTAGTTTTATTGCCAGATTGCAAACTGTGCTGCAGGAATGTCTGCTAGTGAATGGATTAAAAACAATGGAATTTACAAAAAGGACGACGCTATATACTGCTTCTTTCATGGAATGGCAAGTTTATGCAAAATGTATGTTGAATTCTGCATTAAAATAATCACAGCAAAATGTATATGTTAGAAGTATAACTAATTAAAGAGCCAGACAGAGAGTCATATACTATATGGTGTTTGCTAGCCAATTCTAAACATGCTTTTACAGTATGAATCTAGTTTGACTGACCATGAGTACCATAGTTACAGTGCTTTTGAAAGCAAAACGAAAATAAGGGGAACTCTGTTGATTGCATTAGGCTTTCTAATCAGCACACATCCTGGCATCTATAGGAGATCTGTAAACAATTGCTTGTGTTTGCTCTTCTGTTGCCATGGCAACCACCCCTAACTCTCACCAAGTAACTGAATGGATGTCCAAGCTGAACTGTAATCAAAAGTCACTGTGCATTGCATAAAGTCAGATGATTAAATGTACGTTTAGACAGAGTATGTAAGATGTATATTGCTTAACTGTATTTTTCAGTTATTAATTGCAATACATGGCATAGCTGGGAAATGTTGTTAACATGAATGGTGATAGATTGTTCTATACCAGGTAATTTAAATATATAGAGGCTGCTTTGTAAAAATTCCCCTGATCCTAAATTATGGTTGATAAATATTGATGTGCCTGTAAGCAAGTCTAAATCAGTTGTGTTTGGGGATTACTGGACTAATTGGGGTCTAATTACTAAAAAAGTGACATGTAACCTGCAAAAATCAGGTGTTAATAGCAGAATTAAAAAAAAAATCCTACAACTTGCCTATATTACTAACTCAATAAGTGCCTGATTTGTGCAGTTCACTTGCCAATTCACTTATTAGTGAAAAAAACCCTATAGCCACCCAACATAGAACATAACGTATACATACTCAGTAGTTTATTTAACAAGTTAGAGTATTTCCTCTGCCTCAACTCTTCTTATTTAAGCCTCTTGTTAGCATCGAAACCCAAGCAGGCCCCATGCATCATAGTGTTAATATAGTTTTTTTGCTGTGCAGAATTCAGAATTGATATTTCACTGCTGTTGCTCTTTGCAAAGTCACAGAATGGTAACAATCATTGAAAGTGAATTAAATTGAATTTAGCTATGTTAGCTGGTATTCACATGCCCTTTCAATCAAATATGGCTTTGGGATTTGAACCAAGAGCCAAGTGAGCAACATTTCAATTCACTACATGGTTAAAACAAAGTATTTACCTCTGGTAAAGAAAGGGCGAATCACTTTCCACAGAGACGGATTGCTATTAAATATGATCCCATTTTCGTTCATGCCAACGCATTGCAACCCCAGTTTGCTGCCAAACCTTGACACATAATGACTGTGTTTCATCACATGACAAGCTGCGGAGGATCTGCAGGGAAAATGTGTATATAAAATGGCAATATTGAGAAACACTTAACATCATCAAAATGCTTCAACACCAAACTTGAACAAATTCAGAGCAACTAAGTTCACTTAGAACTTCAGATCTGGTTATATTTGTACATTGTTCATTTTTATAAAGTGTGCATTGCTTTTTTTCTGGTGAAATATTTTGCACAAAACAGTAAAGAACCTTTGTACAAGAATCATGTTTTTTTTTTATCACTCATCCACTGTCATTGCATATTGGTTGCACATCACCTCTGGGATAAATTCATAATTAATACCAATTACATCCAAAACTCTCACTTATACATTTATATCAGAAATTATTTCCTTCACACTGCTAACATTTTAGAGTTTACCTCGCTGTTTAGGCTCCTCCCATTTCCCGCTAGGTGTTCCTATACAGGCACAATATTCAGGTGCAACCTTTAAAAAGCAGTGGTAGTCTATGCTATTCCTTGGCTGATTCCATTTTGAAACCATCTTCTCGTGGTAATTGGTGAGCTGGTCCCAATAATTTACCAGGGTATCCTTTCAGCACCTCAGTGAGCCTGGTTAGTGTTAAGATATTACAATGGCATTGGTCCCTGTACTGTACTACAAAATGTGGAATGGTGCTTAGTTTAATACTTGAACTATACCTTCACACTCTTGAATTACTGGACCCCCTCTGCACTGTTATATTATTTCATCATCTTATGGGCTGTATTCAATGGCCTGAGTTATTGTATTGCAGATTATTGAATACCACAGACAGCACTAGAATATTTTGAATTAAACAGGTAAGCCCAATCTTCAGTCCTTCCACCCTCCTAAAAAAAATGAACATCTTCAGCTTGTTTGATAATGCAAATGCCCAGCTAATGATTAATTAGTACAATTAATCACAGTATTCTAACCCATACTATAATTGACAAACTATGGGGGTCGTGTCCAAACATGGTGCACCCACAGATTGCAACAAATACTGGCACAATCCAATACTTGTTTGTGCCGGAGCTCGATGTGCAGGAGCAGCAAATGTGTAAAAAAATCAGGTGCTGAAAATCACCTGCAAAGTATTGGGAGTTAGAAAAAGTTATTCACAATACTTCCCATCATACCTTCTCTCCTCAAACCAAATCCAATACATCTCTCTTCAGTATATTGAACCAATTGATATCAGCCAGTTTACTGATACCTACACCAGTTACAGTCAGGTATTCTTGTCCATTGATTCTGAAGTCAGACATGTGATTCTGAAGTCAGACATTCCTTATGAACCACATCCCTGTGCTTTTAAACTATAGTAAAACAGGGCTTATCACATCAATAGGTCTGTCAATAGGTCACAGCTGTGTACATGTTTCCTTTAATCTTTATCAATAAATCATAAAACATTAAAAGTCAGAACTATATTAAAACAATATGATAAAAGTGTCATGCTTCTATTTGCATGTGTTTAACCCAAAGTTAACTTTATTACAGCTATCCCAGTGCGGTATTTATTGTGAGGCATCCTAGGCGGATGCCTAGGGCGGCAAATTTTGGGGAGCGACAGCGCCCACCCAGCACTGAAAAAAAACCTAAGAAAAAAAACGAACGGGCAGTCTGATCGCGATGATCGGCCTGCCAGAGTGTTTTTTTCTTAGGGGGGGTGGAGCGCTCTGACGTCAGGCGCGTGCCAGGTCACGTGACCTATCCACACTCATTGTGGGAGATGAACAGGCAGCATGGTAGGACAATATGCTGCCTGCCACTAGCCGCCACGGATCAGATCAAGGTAAGTCCTCGGGTGAGGGGGCATATAATGGGGTAATGGAGGTATTTAATGGGGGCAATGGAGGTATGTAATGGGGGGTTAAGGAGCATGTAATGGGGGTGATGCAGGCATGTAATGGGGATGATGCAGGCATGTAATGGTGTGATGGGGTTAATGGAAGCATATAATGGGGGTGATGGGGCATGTAATAGGGGTGATAGGGGCATGTAATAGGGGTGATGGAGGCATATAATGGGGTGATGGGGTTAATGGAGGAATATAATGGGGGTGATGGGATTATTGGAGGCATATAATGGGGGTGATCGGGTTAATGGAGGCATATAATGGGGGTGATAGGGTTAATGGAGGCATGTAATGGAGGCGATGGAGGAATGCAATGGGGGCGATGGGGCATGTAATGGGGGTAATGTGGGTTATGGGGCATGTCGTGCGTGTGCAGCGTGGGTAGGGGGTGCCCGAATTTTGTCTGCCTAGGACAGCACAAAACCAATATACACCACTGAGCTATCCAGAGAAGGAAAAAGAATGATGAACTGTACACAGAATGGATCACTGAATAACCTTGTTGTATAGATACTCTAACCCTAAGGAAGTAGAATATATTTTCTTTGTAGCCACCCCCAATCCTTATATTACAAGATGCTGCTAAGCCATCATTGTCATATAGTAATTTATATGTCAAGGTTAAGAAAATGCCTTAAGTGACTGCTGCCAGTGGCTAACAGGTTTAACTAAACCTTAAAAACTTCAAATGAGTTACTCCTGTCTTGGCATTGTGTAAAATAGATGTAAGAATAAGATACAGACAACAAAAATGTAGCAAACCTATCTTTGTTCTATACATCGTGAATCTATTCAGACACACTGCCTTGCCTGAGTATATTTTGTGTCGTTCATGTTCCAAGTTGTAAATTTCACATTTATTTATTTATCTAGTTGGCCTATAGAGGGAGCTGTTACATTACAATTGCTTAAATTGCATTTTACATCGTAATCTAATTATTATTACAGTCTTAGAAATAATCATATTGTACTTTGCATAACACAACTGTAAAAATATAAAAGTCGTTACTAAACTGTAGCTGTATTTGCATATATATGTTTTACACCTGGAGATGGCATGTAAACTTTCACTATGGAAAAACTGAGACTGTCAATACTTGATGCAATCTTTCATATATATATATATATATATATATATATATATATATATATATTTTTTTTTTTTTTTTTAACTCTTGCTTCCAGTGGGAAGCAGGCAGCCCGACCAGAACGGACTGCTGCTTCCCATTGACGCAGGGCAGCTGCCAGTCAAAGGATAAACTGTGTACTATAAAAAGTACACACCAGTTTTTTCGGAGACAGAACCAAAACAAAAAAATAGAAAAGCATTTGCGCCTAATCAATACACATCTTGAATAGTGCTGTTAGCTGCACCATTTAAAACACCCACTGCACACCTAGCACGGACACACGCGCTGTGTATTTCTGGGTTCTGTGTGCTCCGAACAGAGAGTCACTAAAAATTTCCGTATACTTTTCGTGTTTGTCGAATTGGCAACAGAGTGAGATGTAAGATGTAACTTGATGTAAGATGTAACTTGTGTGTTTCTGGGAGTTTGTGCGCTGGCTGTTCTCAGCACACAAACCTCCGAAGTACACGAGAGACGTCGTGCCTCCTAGTGACAGGTGTGCTCTGTGTTGGCAGCATGCCTGTCACTCAGGGGCACGATACACCCCTGGGCTCTTTCCTCTCCCTCCATGTATGCATCTCTCCCTTCCCATGTTTGTCCCTTTCCTCTTCCTTGCCATGTCTGTCTCTCTCCAACTCCACCATTTCTGTTCTCTCTCCCCCTCCTCCCCCATATCTGTTCTCTCTCCCCCTCCATTTTCTTAACTCCCCCTCCTCTGTTCTCTTCTCTCTCCCCTCCTCTGTTCTCTACTCTCCCCTTCTCTGTTTTCTCTCTCCCCCTTCCTCTGTTCTCTCTCCACCCTTCCTCTGTTCTATCTCTCCCCTTCCTCTGTTCTCTCTCTCCCCCTTCCTCTGTTCTCTCTCTCCCCTTCTTCTGTTCTCTCTCTCCCCTTCCTCAGTTCTCTCTCCCTCTTCCTCAGTTCTCTCTGCCCCTTCCTCTGTTCTCTCTCTCCCCCTCTCTGTTCTCTCTCTCCCCCTTCCTCTGTTCTCTCACTTTACCCCCTTCCTCTGTTCTCTCTCTCTACCACTTCCTCTGTTCTCTCTCTCTCCCCCCTTCCTCTGTTCTCCCTCCCTTCCTCTGTTCTCTCCCCCTTCCTCTGTTCTCCCCCCCCCATTTCTCTGTTCTCTCCTCCCCCTCCTCTGTTCTCCCTCCCCCTCCCACCAGAGTGGTGTCTGCTTCAAGGGGAGCCGCTGGCAGCATGAGAAAGTGCCTCCGAGTGACAGGCATGCTCCGTGTTAACAGAACACCTGTCACTCAGGGGCACGATACGCCCCTGGTCTCTTTCCTCTCCCTCCATGTTTGCATCTCTCCCTTCCCATGTTTGTCCCTTTCCTCTTCCTTGCCATGTCTGTCTCTCTCCAACTCCCCCATATCTGTTCTCTCTCTCTCTCTCCCTCCTCCCCATATCTGTTTTCTCTCCCCCTCTGTTTTCTTAACTCCCCCATCCTCTGTTCTTTTCTCTCCCCTCCTCTGTTCTCTACTCTCCCCCCTCCTCTGTTCTCTACTCTCCTCCTCCTGTTCTCTTCTCCCTCTCCCCCTTCCTCTGTTTTTTCTCTCCCCCTTCCTCTGTTCTCTCTCCCCCTTCCTCTGTTCTCTCTCTCCCCCTTCCTCTGTTCTCTCTCCCCCTCCCTCTGTTCTCTCTCCTCCTCCCTCTGTTCTCTCTCCCCCTTCCTCTGTTCTCTCCCCCCCTTCCTTTGTTCTCTCTCTCTCCCCCCCTTCTTCTGTTCTCTCTCCCCCCTTCCTCTGTTCTCTCTCTCCCCCTTCCTCTGTTCTCTCTCTCTCCCCCCTTTCTCTGTTCTCTCTATCTCCCCCCTCCTCTGTTTTCTCTCTCCCCCCCTCCTCTGTTTTCTCTCTCCCCACCTTCCTCTGTTCTCTCTCTCACCCCTTCCTCTGTTCTCTCTCTCCCCCTTCCTCTGTTCTCTCTATCTCCCCCTTCCTCTGTTCTCTCTCTCCCCACCTTCCTCTGTTCTCTCTCTCCCCCTTCCTCTGTTCTCCCCCTTCCTCTGTTCTCTCCCCCCCCCCCCCCACATTTCTCTGTTCTCTCCTCCCCCTCCTATTCTAACTAATGGTGAGGGGGCAGAGTTCACAGTCTGAGAGGTGTAGCTCCACCCCCACCCTGCAAAGGAGTGCAACTTCTGCTTCACAGGGAGCCACGGGCAGCATGAGAAAGTGCTGCTCGCGCTCCCCACACACAGTGATTTTCTGATACCCTGCATTATCACAAAGCATTGGGAGCTTACTCACTTACTCATGCTGCCTGTGGCTCACCGTAAAGCAGACACTGCTCTGCTTCACAGGGTGGGGGCGGAGCTACACCTCTCAGCCTGTGATCAGGCAGTGCTTGCCGAGCAGAGGGCTGGTGAGGGAGGATCTTTTGATCCCCCCATCCAGTGCCTCTACTGGCAAACTTTTTTTTCCATGGGTGGCAGGCGGGCACCCCCTGGGGTGTTGCGCCCTGTGCGCTCGCACAGGTTGCACACCCCTAAGGCCAGCCCTGTAAAGACACAGTATGTTTAATCAGAGGATAGTGGTACAATGTGTTTGATCAGAGGATAGAGGTACACTATGTTTGATTAGAGGACAGAGGTACAATGTGTTTGATCAAAGGATAGAGGTACAGTACGTTTTATCAGAAAATAATAATCAGTATTGTTTTTAAATAGAATTTACATTATACATACTTTACTGTATCTGGATTTGCTGCTCTTTGTATTTTATTTACATGATATCATTTGGAATGCTTTGAAGCAGATATATCATACTGGGACTGTTTATTTTCAAGAATCCGAATTAATGTAATGTATTTGTGATTTGTGTTCACTTCCTTTTTTGACCGTCAGCCTAATTGAGCATGGCCCTCCTCAGCTTTCTGGGTACTTCATGAAATCAAAGCTGCAGTTTGGGGGTTCAGACCTGCCTATAGCTGGCTACTCACATACTCATTTTGCCTTCTCTACAGACATTAAAGCATATAGGGACAAAATATAGGAATCCTGGAGCAAAGAATTTGTACTATTATGGTTTTAGTGGCAATGTAAAAGAAAAATCCCTACACTTCTCACACATATTAACTTTGCACTATGTGTATAAACATAACTGAAACTAATTTGGTTCCACGATCTTTTACCAAGCTCTCTCACCATTTTTTACTTGTTCCATGACTTCGCCAATTCATAATTAAACAGGTACAGTAATCAAACTGGTAGATCATTCATGTAACAGGGTCCTAACTTCCTGTTTAAGCAGAGAAATGCTCAGGAAATGTCTGCGGAATATCAATAGCAGTGAGCATATATATGAAATCATCTGCACCTTCCTGCTTTAGTATCACAATAATAGTTTCATTGTGGCAGTTTAGCTCATCAGCTACACAATATAAATATGCAGGAGTATAGTTGCCAACAGTCCTGGATTTGTTGGACAGTGCCAATTATTTGGGGGTCCTGTCTTATCAAATTCGGATCTGTCCCAGCTTGCCTGCTGCCTCTGCACAGTTCATTAGACTGTTCTCTTTGAGCATTTCGTAAAAACTATGTATGTCTCTCAGGCGTACACAGGTAGCATGGGAGGTGTAGGAACTTTTGGTCCATTTTGCAATTTCACTAGCCCACCCGTTATCATCCGAGATAGACACAGAAAAACTGACAGATTTCACACACGGCATGTAAGCAATTGAAAATGCCCTGTCTATTGCATATTTCTTATATATAAATCAGTTTTCTAAGAAAAAATATTATCAAAAAATTAGGTATTTTATGTTTAGTATATTAAAATGATGAGAGTGTACTTGTAAGGATCAGTTGCTGGGCACATTTCTAAATCTGGGGCAATTGCCATGGAATTCAATTCAATACTGTTAACCAATGGGTTCCTTCTTTAAAAATAATTTCCAAAATTCATTGGTTATACTTTGATTCTTAACCAACTGTGTGACTGGATCACCTAGTTTATATAAAGCTCTTTTCTTTCCGGTCTACATAAGTTGTTTTTTTGCCATTAAGAAAAAGGAATGTGTAGAAATAATTTTACTGGTAGTAGTACTTCTGTGTACTGCTGTTACATATACTATAGAAGCTATTTAGCCTTTGATGTGTACTATGCATTACTCACTTGTTTTATATGCTGTGGATATACACTTACTTGCTGATAATGAGCGTTTCCTCACCATTAATCCAGACTCTTACAAATTCCCCATACATGTTGTTGTAGTAATTAGCTGCTTTGCCAATTCCTGTCCACAGAAATCTGCTGTACGAAATCAGAGGACCGATTCCCATGCAGTAGGATGGACCTTCAAATGAAAAATGAAAATTAATTTTATACACCTTATATTTGACTTTAGCCACCAATTCCTTTCCTGCTATTAAGGAAATCAACATAGGAGGAAACATAACTGGAAGATCTGCCTACAATTTGGCAGTTGGAATAGTAACTAATCACTTTCCTAGCTTAATAAAAGATCATGACACTCATGTTAGAATCTGTTCAGTAGTTTCATCTATACTCCTGAACAATCTTAGGATGAACCACATGGCGAGAACAATAATGTCTACACAACATTTCCATGTGCTCCAGGCAAAAGAGCTTGTACTTGTTTAAAAATACACTTTCACTGAGTATATTTTTTATTACAACAACAGATTGCCACACTTTATAGAATTTTATGCATAACCCCCACTGCACTGATCACAAAGGTCTAAAAAAAACCCAGTATGACGTCTAGATATGCTTAATTTATGTGCAGTGTATCTACAATTTAGCATGGGATTAACAATTAATTTCAATTTAATATTCAGTACAAAATGAACTTAGTCATCATCTTATCAATAGATAGTATCACCTGTTTTTAGCAATTTACTTACCCAGGTCACTTTTTAGTGATTAGACCCCATATTGTTATTAGGAGAATTAAGAGCTGCTTGATAGACAAGTTAGAGAATGTATTCCAACTCCACTATTAATGCCACATTTTGGTGATAAACCCCTAAATGACAGTGCTTCAATCAAGGTAACATTATTTTTAATCTAGCATTTTATTAAAATAATACCAATATGTACAGGGTAGATGAATGGTTATAAATGCATGCTTTCTCTGCAGTCTGAAAAAGCTAAATAACTAAATTTAATTCTGAATTAAAGGTTCTTGTCATCTGTCACATCAATGGGGACTGTTTACTCTAAATTAACTGACAAATGAACTGCACATATCAGATATTAATATCTGTGTTGGAAATATAGACAAGTGTCCAACTTGTCTCATTCTCTGACTCGGATATTAATGCTTGGTTTTTGGAGTTCACTTTTATTGGATAGGCATCTATGTTGTATATGGGTGACATGATTGAAACGTTCTCTATTTCTCATGATGACTCAGTATTTTAGAAAATAGTTAGCAAAAGCAATGGTTATTTTTTTTAGGCTGTAATTTAAGGATGGATCACTTTTGGATGGAACTGGTAGAGAATTAACAGGAACCAATACAATTCAAAAGCATGGCTACAGCATCATATGGCATAGGGAAATTATGAATACGTTCAATAGCTCACATGGTTAATGATATTGTGCATCACAGGATGACATAACATCTAACAGCACTCATGGGAAAACTCCAAAATTATGACAAGTGTTACCCTCCAATGGGGAAGCATGAAATCTTTATGAATAGTGTTGCCACCTTGGTAAAAAAAAAAATTATTAGCTATATATAATGTTTACATGTTGCTTTGCAGTGTGTAGAAGTTATATGTGACCAGAAGGAAATTAATTAACTAATCAAGGTTGGAATCACAACCATGTTAATTAGCTAAGTGACTTCCATCTGGTCACATATAACTTCTACACCCTGTATGCAATAATTATGTGTGGCTGGTTAAAATGGCAGAGGTGGCAACCCTAGTTACAAAAAAATATGTAGAACTTATAATTATTACAAATCTGTTGGAAAATCAGCAGCCCATAGCATTCTTTACATTAAGAATTAGGATAAGAGAAAAAACTACCATTATATCCTGTGCCTGATGAGATGACTATCTTAAAGCAATTAATATATATTTATATATAAAATGTATTTTACAGCAGATTTCTTAATTATTCCATCTTTACTCTTTTTCTGGTGTCTAGTCCACCATTTATTTTTTCTCTAGCTCCGGTTATTCTTTTAAAGGTTTTTTTTTTTCATATGGAAGTAACAGTCCCTTTTTTCCAAATTGTATTGTAGTTTTTAGGCAGAGCTACTGGGTAAAAATAATAAAAAAACAGAATATTTGATTTGTAGTGTTGTATAAATAATAAAAGCAGTTCGCTTATTTACCTGGTATTAATGATGTCTCTTCATGACTCCAAAGTATAACCAGCAGAAAAAGAAAGACCAGGAAAGATGCAGCTGTGGCAGGGGTCAGGCTGGGCATAACTTCAGTAATGTTATACTGCATTGTGTTCAACGCGTCAAAAAGCATGTCTTCTGCTCTGCAGGTGAAAAGAGAACTCAATACGAAAGCCTCTTAAATTCCCAACTGACAGTCCATGAGGAATACTGTATCAATACGTAATGACTTTCTGGCTGGCATTTACCCTCTTCATGTTTTGAGAATTTGCATGATAAGAACAAAATCAGTCAAAATAAGAAGATAACAGTTCTAACACAAAGCACAAGGATTCATGCTCCTTTCCATTGTTTAATTGAATGCGTTTGACAACTGCATGATAGTAGAGTGGTGCCCTTGACACTCGAAATATGAGCAACGCAAGTCTGTATTATGTGTTTATTATGAGATATAAGATTATTATACCTCACAACGTCCAAATATGTGTTATGTATCATGATAGGCTTGAGATATGAAAAATGCACTAAGGTTTTGTAAAAAAAAATAAAAAAAATAAAAACATAAGCTACCTATAAGTAAAAAAAAAAAAAAAATAGATTGGATGCAAGCTTTACACCCAACCAACACATTAAACATATACTGGGTTGCGATTAGTCACTGGTAATAATAAAACATTATGCCATTGTCCATATGGTCAACCAGTGGTGTGCCCAGAATTGTTACAAACTATGGGATAAATGATTATTAATAAGCTCATCGCTTATTCTGCACTCTCCCCCCACCCCCCTTCCCCTAATTCTGCCTTTCTTCTCCCCCTGTCTCTCCCAGCAAAGCTGAAAAACTTGATTCTCACTATTAATTTAATAGTAAATAATTATGATCTGCCCTTGGTTTAATTAATGCACACATTCCAAACATGGTGAAATAATGTTCAGATATAACAAACTAACTCATGAATATCCAGGGACATATCCTTCATCTTCGATCATGATGGAGTTTGTGGACTATAATTAGCATTTTTGCCATTAAGCTATGTACTTAAAAATGTAATCAAGTGCTGTACACCTCTTACTGTAATTTACCCAACTGTGGACCTGGCTCACAAGCTGAATATGGGGGTACTTGCCAATTGAAGGTCTTGCCATTGAAGGCGTCAGGGTGCCAGGTGCTGAATAACTCTGCCAAGTTTAGTTGGCTTGTAAGGCTGAGTTAAGCTTAAATTAAATTAAGTGAATACCATATTTATATAAACAAAATCACATCGAGTCCACAGACACTCTGTGGAGGTTGTACATGATCTTTGATGATGACATCTGTTGCTTTTCAATTATTTTTACATCAAAGAGAATACTTCTGAGAACTTCAAAACAAGTGTTGTGACTGAAAAATCTGGGACTGAATCTTGTTTATTTGGATTTTTTTTAAATGTGATCGTTTTAGTTTGTTAGATTCACTACATTTTGTTAGCATTCTTCTGCTCTAAAACATTGATAACTAAACAACTTATTTCTATAAAATTCAATCTAGCATAATGTAACTGTATTAACACTTTGGGTGCCAAACAGGGTACACATCTTAGTCAAAGGGTTAACAAACCATCAATATACTTATGGAGTTTATCTAAGGTTGGTTACAACTGCCTCTAAAGTTGTAAATCATCTGAATTTTCACATTATCAGATGAAACATCCATTTTAAAATCCACACAGATTATGGTGAGATCACACATTTGATAAGTGGCAGTGTATGGTTTGAACTCAGGCTTGCAGGCTCACTTTGTGTCAACTCAACATTTCATGTTTCTGAGGTCAATGAAATGGGTACCATTAAGTTGGGTAATAATAACAGAAGATCTGCGGCTGAGTAGCTGAGAGTACGCAATAAAGCATTTGTATTTGCTAGAGATGTGTTCTCAATTAAACATATTTCCTATATTGGACACACGACCATCATGCTAACAGCTGAGCATAGAAACTGCTCTAAGACAAGGTGAAGTTTCTTGCTATACTTATGGGCCACACTTAGATTAACATCTACCTAGTGACAGCAGTATGAGTTATTGGAAGCTAGCATGTATTATATTAAATATGATGCTGAGGACTGCTGAGACATGCAAGGAATATTGTCCACAGCAGTCAAATGAATTGAAGGAACCAATCATTCCCAATAAATAAATAAATATTAAATAAAAGGAAATATTGGTGAATGCATATTAAAGCTGATAATTAATAAATATGCATTTCTAAAAATATTTACCTCGCTGTTGAGGAATATTAACCTTTAATGGATGTTTTTTCCAGGTATGGCTCACTCATGCACTGAGATTGAAATGGGTGTCCATAGGCAATGCTTGATTGCTAATAAAAGACTTGTCATTTAGATTTAATGTGATGGCAATGCACATACTCATAAAATCAGAGGCTGTGAGCTCATAACTTTCAAAAGACAGGTGCGGCGGCACCACAATTGTAGTGCCAAATCATGCAAAATCTATAGATGTTTTAGCAACATGCTCCATCAGTTATATATATATATATATATATACTGTCCTAAGACAGAAATGTCATCATTGAGTCATTAAGGCTTTTTTCAAGGTGCCTCATGATTCTGTGGCTCACTATTCATGAAAAAAACAAGTCTTAGTTACTAAATGTAGTCGGGGGCACCAGTAATTGTTACCCAGCATATCTGTATGGGTTCAGCAGGGCGCCTAGACTTGACAGGTGCCTCCAAGGTAGCACCAACCAAAGTCAATATAAAAAAAATTGCCTGGTGTTTAATAAAGTATAACCATGCTTTATTAAATACTTAATTTAAAAAAAAACTTGTTTAATTGAAGTGGTTAATAAAATATACCTGTACTTTATTAAATACTTCAAGCAAGCGAGTGCAGAGGTTTTACAATAACTAATTGTAAACAATAACTGTGAATAGTGGGGGCTCTATATGACTCTATATAACTATATAAACTTCCCACCTCAGCCTAGCCAGGAGAATAGTTGACATAAATAAAACGACACTCCAACGCCACTCCCATGTCCTATAAGTGAGACAATAGTAACTCTGACCTCATCCGCATTCATTCCAATACCCCCTCCCCTGTCTGCAACATCAAGCCATTCCCCTACAGTGCCTAATACCTGAGCCACGGAACTATCAAACAAACCTCATGCTTAGAGCAATCTAAGCATGAGGCATCATGGAGGCACTCCTAATGGAAAGTAATGATTAAATGTGTTTCTATTTCCTTCAGAAACTATTGTTCAATAGTACATTTATTTTTTTTAAATAGGTTTTTCAAAAAAAAATGTTTTTACATACATACGTAATGCCAAAATGTTCCTTTTTTTTTTTTTTTTTTTTACAAATTGGCTGTTAGTAAATGTTTTAATTGTCTTTCATTTAGAAGATGTTATTATGTTTAGAAGAAACCCTTGATTTGAAACAAAGCAATAGGAGGTTTACTTCCTGGATTCTTCAAAAGGAACTTGTGCTGTCACTGACAGACATGGCAGCCTATAGGTCTGTTAATGTAAAAGCCAAACCTGCACAAATGCCTGTACATTTGAGAGTCAGTCTGACAGACCAATCCCACAAGCAGACACTATAGCTTTATTTCTAACAAAACATGATAGCAACATCATTTTAAAAACGAGAGTCAATTAGGGTTGCCATGTCATGCCATGCTATTGCTTCCATAGAATTACCATTTACCTCAAGGTTTAGGGTGTAGTTAGGAGGAACAGGATCAGTTGTGGGGCAATTCCAAATCTTCCAAGGTGGTTTTACAACCTATAGATATCTATTAATGTCTTAGGTGAAGTCAATTAAAACATAAAAGGGTTGACACAATAACCCCAGACCTGATGAACTTGGTCCATATTGGAGCATAAAGCCAAACTGTGGAGAAATCTGCTGTTCGGCTGCCAAATTTGACAGGTTTCTGCAATTTCCAACAATGTTGTGCTGGCTTTCAGCCCTATTGAGTTTGGGGGGTGGGGGGTTGGACAGTGAAATCCTATTTTGGGAGGAC
Organism: Pelodytes ibericus; assembly: GCA_036172795.1. Classification (NCBI taxonomy): domain Eukaryota; kingdom Metazoa; phylum Chordata; class Amphibia; order Anura; family Pelodytidae; genus Pelodytes; species Pelodytes ibericus. The sequence goes on from CM069858.1 coordinate 162,755,865, forward strand.
TTCTATGGAAGTGCTTCCGAAATGGCCCTGAAATAAGAAGAAGTCCTTGTGGATGAGTTCGACTTTCGAAATGTCGGCATGAAAATGTTCATTGTCGATTGGAGATCACTTTGGTGGTCTCTGAGTAGACTGAATTTGAGGTCTGTTCATATCAGCAAAGTGATCTGATTGGATCTTAAAATCAGAGCTATCAGAGTCAACGCTAAAGTATTTTAATTACACAAACTAATTTATGAATACATTTATGGCAATTTAAACCATGTCAGTTTATTGCTCCGTTTTATTGCTGTGGAGCTCTGTTTTACACACATAGAAACCAAACCTTCTGATCTGATACAAAAAAAAAAAATAGGTTAGGAAGGAGAGGCAGTGTGATTTGGGTCCAAAGGGGACTCTCTCTCCAAGACACTTGGGAAACATTAATACCATTTGTCATCTAACAAACAGAAACATTGTAAAATGTTGGGTACCATATCATTTCAGTAGTAATAAAAAATATTAAAACATTTAAAAAGGATGAAAAATAGAAACTGACCAATTTGGTTCTATACAAAGTAACGTTTTAGAACTTTGCAAGATATAGATAAATATAATCATATAGAAATACATAAGTCAAAATAGATTTAAACTATAGTTCCATTTTCAATATGATGGGGAAACCAAATGTTATCAATTTCTGTGCATTCTCTAAACAGGCTTAAACACTTTTATACAGAGATCATAACTAATGTCATGAAAGTTGTTGTTTTTTTAAGATAGGAAAATATTGTATTAAGCTTATACACATATATTTCTGAATGCAACAAAGTAACAGTATCATCTCATTTATAGTTGCATCTTATATATGCAATCTTTGCACAAAGCAGCCTTGTACTTTTCCAGTATATCATGGTTATTGGATACAATTTTGGTTGTATATATTGCCATTATCTTTACATATTTACATTTTTAAAAATGTATAACCCCTACAGTGAAAAACATAGTGGATATGATTATCTGAAGCAACCCACTCCCCTCTAAAAAATAAAAAAGCAAATATCATTGTCACCTTTATTTATTGCGAGTTGAGTCACTGTCTCAGCTACGGTCTAAAGTGCCATCAAATAACTCAGTTCAGTTACCTAAATCCTTCTGTAAACAGTGCCAATCACATTATCAGTGCCATATCAAATTCTTAGCTGGTCAATAATTTGTTTTCCTTTATATTTTTTTAGAAGTGGGGGGGGGAAATAAATATGCATAATATACACTTAGCAAATACTTCATATACATTGATACTATACAACTGAATTACTTTACTGCATTACTCTAAATGCACAGTTAAATTATATAATGTATCTGTAAATTGAAGGAACACAATTATACATATGTTTAAATACAACATTCAATTTAACAAAAGATGTATGTAATATGAATTTATTGCACTGCATTGCAAAATCTTTCTGGGCAATAAGCAAATAACAGCCACAGAACAAGTTTATTTTAATTTGCTGGCAATTTAACAGTAATAGCATCTTTTAGCATTTTTTAAAAAAAAGTACCATACCTGTGTTGTCTGGATATTTCTGTATTCTGTGAAAGAACCTTGAGATCCTTACCTTTTTAATATACTCACTGAAATTGAAAAAAAAAAATTTCCTGACCAGCACTGTTTTGTGTAGCATCTTTTGAAAAGGTGCTTCAAGTTGCTGTGAGATCTGTTGCTTAGATACAGGTGATTGATTTCATGAGTTTCATTACTGCAAGCAGCAGGACCTTACAAGCAGAAGTTTGTAACCTAACCTGCATTTGTCCTATGTTTTTCAATCCAGGACTTGCATAGCTGTAAAAAATTGCAAATCTGTCCTAATAAGTACAGACATTATAATGTATCCTGTGTTTGCTTCATAGTTGGAGAGGTCATCAATAACACTTTTATGAAGTTCGATTTTTAGCTATAATGAAAATTTCCAATAAATTAGGTCCTGGTGTTCAACATCTCTCTATTCTACACCACAAAAAGACCAAGCCTTAGATATACAGTCCTCAATATATATCCTCCTACATCCCATGAAGCGATAGAATGGAAGAAAGTCTCCCCTGCTTTTGTGGAAAAAAATTAATGGAAAAAATGGTTATGTGAACCTAATGATCATGTTTTGTGTTTTGAATCTTCTGTGGGGTAAAATGACTTCAGTATCTGTCAAAGTATTATACTTTTAAAAAATAAAAAAGACCAAGCTGTATTACTCTCAGGTTAATGTCGTTTTCCCAGTCACGTCCAACAAGACAAATGGGGAATAAGGAGGGGAAAAATTGTTTGTCTTCTATCAGGATGACAGGTTCCTGTTCCCTTCCATCTCAGCATCACACTTCTCCTTCATCCCAGCACCAGTAAACTCTGCTTCTTGCAAATATTGCCATTATTTGTAAATATTCGTTTTCGAAAAATCCTAAGGGCTATAGAGTAACAGGGGTCTGTGCATTCTGCAAACATCACAGACACCCCTTTTATTCCTTGTTTCTACACTGTGTCTGTGCAATCCTGTCTAAATATGTTTTTGATTCATCAAGCTCCAACTATATAATCAACATCGGCTAAACCAAGTATTACATAGAGTCATGTATTACATCCCAACATCAGGCGCCATGATCCCATACCAACTATACCCCCACCTACCCCAATTCCCACACCCACTGCTGACTCCTATTTCCTATTCCTCCTCTCCTAGTGCATTACTCACTCATTGCGGGGAGACAAAATATATGATTACCCCAATCATAAATGCAGGGTGGTGACCATGTGATCCTCGGATAGAAAGAGCAGAATACCTGTGGGAATGGCTGGAGATATGTCCTATGGTGATTTACCATATGAACTGAATAGAGGGTCATAGACGATACCTCATATCTACCCACCCTCTCTAAATATTTACCAGTGACTAGTGCTTAGTCTACTCGCAATAACCAATTACTCTGCAATCAAAATGTTATTGACCCGGTACTATTATCACTCATACTGTTATATGCACTACTGATCCCTTTCTCTCTCCCCCCCTATACTTTTTTCTTGTAACCCCTTGATCATATGTTTGTATCTATATACCTGCATAAAAAACTTAATAAAAAGATATTACACATAAAAAGAAAAGTAGTCTGTGCAGTTTGTGGAACGCACAGACCGCTTCTACAGTGTAAGTTGTAAAAAATTACAATGAAGCCAATATAATTTGGCATATCTATATGATGAATATAAACGCATACAGAAATCAGGGTTGGTTAAAGATAGAAGTCAGAGATGTGCAGAATGCCAGATTCACTTTTGATCCATGGATAGTGAAAAATGGAAATCTTATGAGAAATAATACTATTCTGAAGAGAAATTCGGTAGTGGACAGTATGTTTCTGGCATGGTAAAAAAAAAAGCTGGGACTCGTGGATGAAAAACCATGATTCGCATCACTAAATCAGTAGAAAACAATATTAATAATCTCTCTCTAAAAAAATGACTGGATGCTGGTTTGAAGAAAGTGGAAGGTCTGAGCACGGACATTCTCTCATCTCAACAAGGCAGATAACATCCCAGGATCAGAGATCTTTAATTATTTGAGAATTACATTTTTTTTTTTAGAAAAACATCTTCAAATAGAAAAAATCGCTGGAACCATTGTCCTCTCTAAAATATTTGGCGGGGAGAGAGTAGAACAGATAATGATAAGATGTTGAGGTAATCACTATGAATCAAATGGAAGAAATTCCAGTGATAAAAAATGGTAAAGGGACCTGAAAAAAACAAAAACAATAGTAGACTGGTACAATTATCTAAGACAACACATTAAACCAGTTTAAAAATATGGAATAAGACTTTTCATCTTTTAAACAAAATGCTGACGATTAAATTTAATAAAAAAAACAAACAAACATGGCCTTATTGCTAATTGGCTTTTTCTAAACTTTGCAAAGAGGAGGCCCTTTTTGCCCTCCCTTATCTAGCTGTTACAAAACAGATTAAAAAGCCAGAAATTGTAAAAAAAAAATGATTCCTTTAGATTCCAGGAAGTGATGGATCAGATTGATTTCCAGCTGAAAATGGAAATGGGAATCAGCCGAGCTAACACTAAGGCTAATAGAATATAATATTATAATAATAGATACTTTATTAAAGGCTGGATTCATAGGTTACAGTCCTTGGAGGGGGTCATTCTTAATCAAAGATGAGGGCTTTGATTGGCCCCACATCCACACTTATAATAGCAGCGAGCTTCCAATGCTGTCCACCTCATGTGTCCTGTATGCGTTACAGTTTTATTCAATGGTATTGGGATGGATTACTATCCATATAAGGTGCCATGTTAATCGAGATGCATATAGTTATGTAAGTGTCATTTTACCTGTTATTTTTTAATGCATATTTATGTAATTTTGTATTTTCATAATTAAAAAAAACTATTGAACTGCTCCAACTTCTATTAAACTATTGAACTGCTCCAACAAAATCCAACGATTTGCATCAGGGTTGATGTTCATGGAGGGATAAGTCAAATGGCAAATGATTTAGCTAAACTCGAAAAATAGTCAGAGCTGTAGCAACTGTTATTTAAAGTGGATAAGTGCAAGATTATGCACCTTGGGCGTAAAAACCTAAAAGCAGAAAATAGATTATTTGATACAGTCCTGACCTCATCATCTGAGGAAAGGGATTTAGGAATAATAATTTCAGAGGACTTAAAGGTAGGTAGGCAATGTAATAGATCAGCAGGAAATGCAAGCAGAATGCTTGGTTGCATAGGGAGACGTATTAGCAGTAGAAAGAGGGAAGTGCTCATGCCATTGTACAGAGCACTGGTGAGACCTCACTTGGAGTATTGTATTTGCAGAATAATATTGATACTTTGGAGAAAGTGCAGAAGGGCTACTAAACTGGTTCATGGGTTGAAGGATAAAACTGTAGCTTGGAGGTAAGATGTAACAGGGGAGATATGATAGACATATTTAAATACATAAAGGTAATCAACATAGTAAAGGAAGGGAGTATATTTAAAAGATGAAAAACTATCCAAAACTAGAGGACATAGTCTTAAATTAGAGGGGCAACGATTTAAAAGTATTATCAGGAAGTATTACTTTACTGAGAGGGTAGTGGATGTATAGAATAGCCTTCCAGTGAAATTGGTAGAGGTAAACACAGTCCAGGATTTAAGCATGCGTGGGATAGGCACAAGGCTATCCTTTATATAAGATAGGGAACTGGAGACTAATAAAAGTACTTAGAAAATTGGGACTAACTATATGGACCGAATGGTTCTTATCTGCCGACACATTCTATGTTTCTATATGTTAACTTTCTGAACTATACAAGATTAACTTCAAATGTATTTTATCAGAAGTTGTCCAATCAAGAAGTAGAAATCTGCCAACAAACACGATGACAAATAAAGCACTCGATAAAAATTGATTGTCAATAACCACTGGTAATTTTCCTACACTGCAAGAAGCCAAACTACTTGAGAAAACAAAAATCAGATAACTTACATAATGTCTGACTTTCAAGACAGTTTTTGTTGTGCTATTTAAATGTATTCTCATGTTGGTGCTAAACATGAACAGGAACGAATAGAATAGAGCTGCAACTTTGCCAAGTCAGGGCTGGCACCTTATAGCCTTTTCTCAACTGAGGCAACTGAGGAGGGCTAACGAAGGGAGAAAGGCATGTCAAGAACATCTTTTGCAGGCTACAAATAAACAGATTTTACTATACAAATAACAATTTGTTCTGCTACAAATTATGTCTTTAATAATTAGTAAAATTGAAGAAAGATAACCTAAAATAACTTTGGCACTATTCCCACGATTTATGTTCGAGACATGAGTAATGAATCTTTTCGATGGCACAGAAAAACTTTGCTAATTTACTATACGCCTACTCAGGCATCCAACATTTTTCAAATTGCATTTTTGTTTCTTTACTAGCAAACAACAAGGCTAGTTATTGTCATTGTCTTATATAAAGTTCCGTGCATTCTCTGCATAAAGAGGCTGAAATACGACGTCTGTAGCATGAGCTAACAATATAGGACTTCAAGTAATGTCCCACACATCGAGCTCTGGGCACAAACCTAATGTTATTAAACATGACTGTTCACCAAGTTTAACTCCTTCAATTCTAACAGCTAAGAACTAATTCAAAGAAGTTCTTGTCCTAATGTCAGCACAGTTCATAAATAATTTGAATAATTTATTTCAACCGAATAAGTAGGCCCCACACTGAAGAAACCACCAACATTATTCTGTATTGCCAAATATTTTTTTTTTTTAAATTAAACACATTTTCAAGCATGGGAAAAGCCTGACCTTTCGCCTGATAATATTAGTGCGGCAGCTGCCTACAAACCCATCTAGGCCCCTCTGTAGTAGAAGTTTATAAATCATTCACGTATATATTTTGTTAATGACACACTGTAAATCTCCAAAATTTGGACAGGAATGAAATTCTGTAGAATTTCTGGGACAGTCGTCACTAAATGATTGTGCACCCCTACCACTGAAATATATTAATACATGCATTCCCAATGGGTATGTTGATTTAAAATCATATACATGTATTATATATATGATATATATATATCCCAATCAACCATAACATTATGGCCACCTGCCTAATATTGTGTAGGTCTCCTTTTGACAGCCCTGACCTGTCAAGATATGGACCCCACTAGACCTCTGTAGGAGTGCTGTGTTATCTGGAAACAAAACGTTAGCAACAGATCCTTTAAGTCTTGTAAGTTGTGAGGTGGGGCCTCCATGGATCAAATTTGTTTGTCGCAATTGCATTAAGATCTGGGGAATTTGGAGGCCAAGTCAACACCTTGAACTCTTTTTTGTGTTCCTCAAACAATTCCTGAACTATTTTTGCTTTGTGGCAGTGAGCATCATCCTGTTGTAAGAGGCCAGTACCATCAGGGAATACTGTTTCCATGAAAGGGAAGAGACATCATTATATAATTATTTTTTGAAAAAAATAAGAACAATAAACTGAGTGCCATAAAGTATGACACTGATCACAGTATTAAACTGTGATCAATGAGGGATGGGAATTGTTAACTTTATTTTACATGAACTTATGTTTGTTTTATTCTTTTTTAAAGGTGTGTCCCTCTCTGTACTTCACAATCGCTATGTGACATACAGAGAGCTACTTAATCACAGAGAACACATGACAACACAAAAGTAACTTGATGAGTAAACTTTGTAGGTTGCAATAACACGCTATGACGAGATTATCGCCTTATAAACATACAAAGTGGTCATGGGCACAAAAAAAACGTTTATGCCTCTTATAGTTTTTTTTATTACTTGAAGATAAAGATCAAGAAACATTCTCTAATGTTGTAATATGTATTTATGTAACACATACCCTATGTTTTCTTTCTTTAAATGTTTTTCTTGTTTTTATTTGTACTGATTTATATTAGTTCGCCGTTACTTTACTTATTATTTTCTATTGAGGGACATTAATGGAGAACTTAAAAGATAAGAAAAAGATACAAGAAACATCTTCCAAAGTGTGTGAAAAGACTGGATGTGTCAGAGGTTACAGTGACTATGACTAAAAGCAATTAGTCTTTAGCTTCAAACACTTATTTTTTTCTTTTTCTTTTCTGCCTGTCACTCCAACCCTCCCCCTACGTACGTATAATCCCTAATAAAGGACGCATTTTACAATATTAACGCCCATGTGGATATATAAACATTTGATGCCTACACCCAATAAAACACCCAATAAAACTACATCCAATACTTAGAAGGTTTTATTTTACTAGTCATCAAGATAATAAAACTTTTTTATTTTTGGAATTACTATGACTAATTACGACTGCTCTGATCCATGGTTATCAATATTTTTCACAATGCATGTTAGTGCTTTTAACACGAAATATACAAAATAGCTGTAATACCACCGACATAAATTTAGAAAAAGCTAAATGAAAACAAAAGCTTATGTAAGGCAGCACTAACAAAGAATTTACAAACAAATCTCTCTTCTTCTTCTTCCAGAGATTCTCTGTCTATTCCTGTTCTGTCTAATCCATGTTGTTAAAATATCAACTTTGAATGCAAAACATGCACCTCGCTTGTTTTGTTGCATAACAGTTTTTCTTTGTAAATTATATGCCATTGTTTAATCAATGACAACAGTTTTTGATTTGGATTTGTCTGTGTGTTTTTAACTGGAGCTTCTCTCACTCTCATTTTGTGTATTTTTACAAATTATATAATCTTTTATCTTGTGATGCTACAGTTATCCTTATAATACAGGAAAAAGTTAACTTTCTTAACCCTTGTTTCCTTTAGGACGGAAGGTTTAATACACAAGTTCCCCTCATTGTTACATTGGATTAGCAGAGCTGACCTAGTTAAAGGGACACTAAACTTTTTTTGTTCACTTGTGCTTCTAATATAGAAGCACAAGTGAAAAGTTAGTTGTCCCTAGTATGAGGATGAACTTTATCCTCTGACCGACAGCTGCCATGTTTCACAGAAGAAATTAAACTTGCGTGTATCTATTAAGATACACTTCGGGTTTACTTCAATCTACCGGCAAATGTATTGTTTAACCCTTGCTTCCTTTAAGGAAGCAAGGGTTAAACAAAGTTTAATTTCCCTTTAAGGTTTCCTGCGATGATATCCTGTAAAAACAGGGGTCAGACAGTCGCCGACCAGACTGGGCTGCCTTCTTACCATAGAAGCATGGTGTAGCGGATGGCACCAGGCAACCCTACAAAAATACTGTATAAAGCTGCATCCGTGTATCTGTTGTATTTTCTGTGTATTAAAGCCTTCCATTGTTTAGTTATGTCAGCCACCCAGTCTGACTACCTTGCTTCTGGCTCCAGATTAAAGTGGCTAGATACTGCTTTACTGGTGATGTGTTTAAGGTTTCTATTGTTTAATCAAGTGTTATCTGTGTCAGGTTTGGGGTTGAGAGCCTATGGCAGGAGGTTCGTGAGTGGCCACAGGGGAGCAGCAGAGAGAAGGATCTAGGTTGGGGTTACCAGAGAATAAACAGTACAAGCCAGGATCAAAGGGCAGGAGAAGTCAGAATGTCCAGGAGGAAAGCCAAGGTCAAAATCCGGGGAATCAATGAGAACAGGAGGTAAGACAAGGGAAAAGAACTCTGGGAAGGAACCAAGGGTATACACCACTTAGCAGCTCAATACACAAGCACTGATTGAAGTCAGTGCTTGGTATTTATGGGCTGTCAAGTGCACCTCCCCGTCTCCTCCAATCAGGGAAGTCCACCCACTCACATAGGAAAGCCTGACACTCACTGGGGTGAGTGGCAGTCTCTGGCCACACCCCCGCTGTCTCCACCAATGGAGCGGCACCATCGCGCAATAGACCACGCCCCTCTGCTATCCGAAATAACAGTAGCACCAGCAACTCGCGGGACGCGAGTTACTGGAGTCCGGGGATGCGGCCTACCACGCGGCGGCCTTCCCCTTCGACGGGCAGCAACGGGAGTGGATGCAGGTAAGGGACCCCTAGCCTGTTGCAGACGGAGTCTGGAACCCCCACAGAGCCCCCCCCTGAGGCACGACCTCCGGTCGGGTGAAGGAGTAGGACGACTTGGGTGTAGTCTGTGGAAAGCTCTGATCTTAGCAGGAGCATGAATATGGGATACAGGTTCCCAGGAATTTTCTTCGGGACCATATCCTCTCCACTGTACCAAGTATTCGAATCTACCACGATGGATACGGGAATCTAGGATCTGGGCGACTTCATATTCCTCTGAGTCGTTTATAAGGATGGGAGGAGGTTGGGAATCTCTTGTTCGAGGATTAGGTACCCATCTCTTGAGCTAACATGTGTGGAAGGTGGAATGAATACGCCAAGTATCAGGAAGTTGAAGACGGACAGCTGATTTACCAATAAGGGCGGTGATTGGGAAGGGACCTACAAATTTGGGTTGAAGCTTTCTTGCGGGACCTGGAAGTTTCAGATTGATGGAGGATAGCCACACTTTATCTCCTACTTGGTAGGCAGGATAGTCTCTACGGTGTCGATCAGCTTGTTTTTTGTAGTTCTCCTGGGCTTGAGAAAGATGTCGCTTTAATTGGACTATCCCTTGTGTTATTAGTTGGAGACGATCCGTAACAGTGGGAATGGTTTGGACTTGGAAGTAATGAGGGATGAATGTGGGATGGAATCCATAATTGGCTTTGAAGGGAGACATTCCAATGTTGGAGATGGTTATTATAACAGAATTCTGCTAATGGTAACATACGATACCAGTTGTCCTGTGCGTGGGTGATGTAACATCGGAGGTATTGTTCAAGGATTTGGTTTATCCTTTCGGTTTGTCCATTAGATTGGGGATGGTAGGCTGAGGTCAATAAGCGTTCAATCTTTAGTCCTTGGCAGAATGCTTTCCAGAATCTTGAAGTAAATTGTACTCCTCTATCGGATAAAATAGAGCGAGGGATTCCATGCAGACGAAAGATGTTGCTAATGAATAATTCTGCTGTAACAGCGGCTGTGGGAAGTCGGGTTACCGGGATAAAATGTGCCATCTTGGTGAGTCGATCCACCACAACCATGATGGTATTGTGTTGGTTTGAAATAGGCAGGTCGACTATGAAGTCCACTGTGATGGCCTCCCAGGGTTGATCAGGGATAGGCAAGGGCTGTAGAAGTCCGGTAGGTAGTTGGTGACTTCCCTTGCTACGGGCACATACCGGACAGGCTCGAACATACCGTTGGACATCCTTTCTGATGGTAGGCCACCAAAAATGTTGTAGGGCTAGAGTGAGAGTTTTCTTCAATCCTCCATGGCCGGCCAAAGGGTGATCGTGGATGGCCTGAAGGACCTCTTCTCGGGAGCCTGGAGGAACGAATATGAGGTCCTCCTTGTAGAGAAGGCCTTGTTCTGTTCTGAGAGGAGGTAAACGAGGTGATAGGGTGTGCTTCTTGCTTTGATCTTTAATTCTCTCAATTAGAGTAGTTTGTGCAGCCATGAAATGGTGAGATTGGAGGATGGTGTCATCCGAGGGAGTCTCGACTTGAACGGGTTCATGGATTCGCGACAGGGCGTCTGCTTTCCCGTTTCTGCTTCCGGGACGGTATGTGATGTGGAGTTTGAAGCGGGTAAAAAAGAGAGCCCATCTGGCTTGTCGGGGGCATAATCTCTTTGCTGTTCTTCAATATTCGAGATTCCGATGATCAGTGAAAACCGTGATCGGATGTATAGTTCCCTCCAATAAATGTCTCCATTCTTGAAGGGCTAACACAATGGCCAACAATTCCCGATCTCCCACACTGTAGTTGCTTTCTGGGGTTGTGAGTCTCCGGGAGAAATAGGACACTGGGTGGAGGATTCCACTCTCAGGGGATCGTTGGGACAGTATGGCTCCAACTGCATATTCAGAGGCATCTACTTCGAGTGAATATGCTTGTGTGGGTTCAGGGATGGCCAGCACAGGTGCTTGGGTGAAACTCTGCTTTAGGTTTTGGAACGCCTGTTGTGCTTGGGGAGTCCATTTGAAGGGAGTATGTTTCTTGGTTAGACTGGTAATGGGTTGGACAATTTGAGAGAAGTTTTTGATAAAGCGTCTATAAAAGTTGGAAAATCCCACGAATCTTTGAACGCCTTTTACTGTAGTGGGTACAGGCCATTCCAGGAGACTTTAGAGGGATCCATCTGAATATGACCAGGGGAGATGATATACCCCAAGAATGACACTGTGGTGACTTCAAAGATACACTTTTCAATTTTGGCGTATAAATGGTTCTCTTGAAGGCGAGTGAGGACGAGTTTCATATGTTCTCGATGTTCTTGTAATGAAGATGAGTAAACCAGAATATCATCCAGGTACACCACCACACACGAATCCAACAGGTCTCGAAAGACATCGTTGAGGAAATGTTGGAAAGTGGCTGGAGAGTTGCACAGACCGAAGGGCATGACATTGTACTCGAAATGTCCATAACGAGTTCGGAATGCTGTTTTCCACTCATCTCCCTTGCGGATTCGAACCAAGTTGTAAGCTCCTAGTAGGTCGAGTTTAGAAAAAACTTGGGCTTCTCGAAGTCGATCCATCAGTTCTGTAATGAGAGGGAGTGGATACTTGTTCTTTATGGTAATGTTATTCAACTCTCGATAATCGACACATGGTCGAAGTCCTCCGTCCTTCTTTCCCACAAAGAAAATACCGGCCCCTGCAGGGGAGGTTGATGGCTGAATGAACCCCTTCCGGAGGCTGTCTTCTAGATAGTCCTTGAGTACCGCCAATTCTGGTTCAGATAAGGGGAAAATACGCCCGAATGGAATGGCGGCGCCCGGTAGTAGGTCTATCGGGCAGTCATAGGAGCGGTGTGGAGGGAGGAGTTCAGCCTCTTTTTTGTCGAAGACTCTACTGAAGGGAAGATACTGTACCGGGAGTTGAAGACTGGTGTTGGGTGTTGTTACAGAATTTGACGTTGTAGCAAGGGTTGCAGAGGCGAGACACTGATTTTTGCAGAATAATGAGGAGAAGACCACCTTTCCAAGGGACCATTGGATGTTCGGGTCATGCTTGCGAAGCCAAGGGAGTCCCAGGATGACAGGGAATAGCGGAGATGTAATAATATTGAAGGTGAGGGTTTCTTTGTGCCGGTGACCAATGAAGAGAGTAAGAGGAAGTGTTTCGTGTGTCACCGGACCTGATTGGATGGCACTTCCATCTACGAGATGGACAGTAAGAGGTTGGTCTTTGACTCGAAGAGGGATCTTCAAGGAGTGAGCGAGCTGACTGTCTAGGAAGCAATCGCTGGCTCCGGAATCCAGAATGGCCATTTGTGAGGTGTTCATCTTATCCCACTGTAAAGAGATAGAAATGGATAGATGAGAGGCTGCACATCCCAATAGTACGGCAGTGTCCGATGTGTCGGGCTTACCTCTGGGGGGACGTTTGGGACATTGAGGAATCAGATGAGTAGCGCTTCCACAATACATGCAAAGGTTGCCCTTGATTCTTCTATTCCGTTCGGACTCCGAGAGGGGTCCGCGGGCCATTCCTATTTGCATGGGTTCCTCCGAAGGATTGGAGGTAGGAACCGAGGTGGTCTGTGGGGCACTAGAAACTCGAGGAAGTGAAGATTGATGAGCCATCCATTCCATACGTCGTTCCCGAAGTCTCCGGTCGATTTGGGTGACCAACTGGATAACCTCTTCAAGCGTGCCGGGGAGGCCCACTCGGGCTATTTCGTCTTTCAATGACTCTGAGAGTACCAGCCTAAACTGGTGGATAAGGGCTGGTTCGTTCCATGTGGTCTCTACGGCCAGACGGCGGAATTCGGAGGTGTAATCCTCGACCGGGTGGCGACCTTGTCTCAAAGATCGGATAGATGATTCGGCCACCGCAACTTGGTGTGGGTCTCCATATAAGGCATCTAAGGCTTGCCGGAAGGCCACCCAAGTAGCCAGAGAAGCATGGTTTGTTTGTAACAAATGTTGGGCCCAGGACATGGGACCCCCGGTGAGGAGTGAGATGGCCGTACGCACACGGACAAAATCTGTGGCATAAGTTCTAGGCTTCAGAACGAATAGCAATTCGCATGAGGTGATGAAGGTTTTATAGGTAGATCGGTCTCCATTAAAGCGATCGGGTAGTTTGACTTGTGGTTCGGGAGCAGCTACCGCACCTTCCGCTGGAGCAACAGCGACTAACACCGGTTCAGGAGGTGGAAGGGGTGCTGCTTGCAAGGTTTGAACTTGATTTTGTAATTCCTGTTGATTGTTTCGTATGTCTTGTACTGAGTGAGCCAATGCTGCAATTTGCTGGGTGAGTGCTTGGATGGCTTCAGCCACACCTGCAGGCTCCATAATGTCTTGTGTATTCTGTCAGGTTTGGGGTTGAGAGCCTATGGCAGGAGGTTCGTGAGTGGCCACAGGGGAGCAGCAGAGAGCAGGATCTAGGTTGGGGTTACCAGAGAATAAACAGTACAAGCCAGGATCAAAGGGCAGGAGAAGTCAGAATGTCCAGGAGGAAAGCCAAGGTCAAAATCCGGGGAATCAATGAGAACAGGAGGTAAGACAAGGGAAAAGAACTCTGGGAAGGAACCAAGGGTATACACCACTTAGCAGCTCAATACACAAGCACTGATTGAAGTCAGTGCTTGGTATTTATGGGCTGTCAAGTGCACCTCCCCGCCTCCTCCAATCAGGGAAGTCCACCCACTCACATAGGAAAGCCTGACACTCACTGGGGTGAGTGGCAGTCTCTGGCCACACCCCCGCTGTCTCCACCAATGGATCGGCACCATCGCGCAATAGGCCACGCCCCTCTGCTATCCGAAATAACAGTAGCACCAGCAACTCGCGGGACGCGAGTTACTGGAGTCCGGGGATGCGGCCTACCACGCGGCGGCCTTCCCCTTCGACGGGCAGCAACAGGAGTGGATGCAGGTAAGGGACCCCTAGCCTGTTGGAGACGGGGTCTGGAACCCCCACAATCTGATTGCAGTTTGGTGTATATAAGTCTGTGTTGTTTGTCAAATAAAGTAGTTCAATCTTGCTGTAAAAGGCTTGTCAGTTATGCTCCTGAAACTGTGTGTCGTCCAGTTATTGGGATTGCTGTTGGGATATTGCTGTATTTGACCTGCTGGAAACCCTGCCTTTGGATTTACTATTTACTTGTTCCTGAGTCTCACTTGGATTATAAGCGGAGATAACCTGGGTAATATTGCATCTCCGCTACATTGGTTGGCAGCGCTGGGATCCAGACTCACAGAGGAACAAGCCTAAATGGAGTACGGATGGAGATTGATTTTGCCACACTAAAATGCTCCACGCTAAAAGACCTTCTGGAGGCAAAGGGTATACAAGCCAGCAATAAGACAAAAGCGGCACTTATCACTGAACTGATGGCGGAGTACCAAATGGAAGGCGATTCGGTTCCCGAACAGGGGAATTCGGGAGAAACACCGGAACAAAGGGAGTTCCAGAGGCAGGTACAATTTCGGCTGTCTTTCTATGGGGAACACCCTCCAACAGAGATTGTTTCCAAAACAATAACGGAGGTCCATGAATTTATACTGAGGAGTCAAACAGCGGCCCCGGAACGCAGCTCTGCAGTAAATATGCCACATGAAGGTAAGCCGAAAATACCGTACCAGGCTTTTAAAACATATGTGGAGGCAGAGGAAGATATAGACGCTTTCCTGCAAGATTTCGAGAGACTGTGTGCACTGCATAGAATCAGCACAGAGGACTGGGTACCTATTTTGGCAGGGAGGTTAACTGGGAGGGCAGCTGAGGCATATCGGACTGTACCGAATGATGAAATACGGAATTACCACAAAGTGAAAGAAATTATATTGGCCAGGTATGCTATAACACCAGAAGCATACCGGCGGAGATTCAGGGATTTAAAGAAGGTGGAGAAAGACTCACATGCTGAGTGGGCATGCAGACTGCAACGAGCAGTCTTGGGGTGGGTGCAAGCGAGCAAGGCACGGTCTATGGAGGATGTATTGCAAATGGTACTGCTGGAGCAATTTTATGAAGGAGTAACCAGCGAGGTACAGGAGTGGGTAAGAGACAGAAACCCTACCTCCCTTACCGAAGCAGCCAGGAAGGCGGACGAGTACCTGGATGCACGCAGGCAGCAAAAACCTGCAGCTCCAAAAGTACCTTTTAAAACCTTTGGGGGAAATAACTACACGCCAGCTCTACCAAGGTCACTGCCACCACCACCACCACCCGCTGCACAGCCACGTTTCCGCCAGCCCACGTCGGGCCCTTGCCACCACTGCCAGAAGTGGGGACATTATAAAAGGGAATGCCCCCAGCTGCGGGACCGTTCCACCTGGATTCGACCCGGTCCGCCACCACCACCGAGAGCCGCCGCAGCCCATCACTACCAGGACATCGTGGCCACACCGTATGGTTCAGCAGTTCCCATCACAACAGTAGAGCAGTGGGAGGTACTGCACGAGGCAGATCCCGTCCAGGCTAACGCAGACAACCGCCAGCATCACAGGCAGACCGTGTATCTGGAGGGTAAAGCGGTTCAGGGGCTACGTGACTCAGGAGCCACCATCACCCTGGTAAAAAGTCACCTGGTCTCAGACCAAGCTAAACTTAATAAGACTGTGGCCGTCAGGGTAGCCGGGGGAGCAGTATACCGGCTACCCACAGCAAGGGTACATTTGCATTGGGGAGCGGGGGCAGGGCATGTGGAGGTGGGGTTGATGCCGCAGTTACCGGCGGAGGTTTTATTGGGGAACGATCTGGGGAGGCTCACATCTGCTTTTGAGCCCCAGACACCCACCACAGGAGAAGCTCACCCTGTGGTCACTCGACAACAGGCCCGCACCCAGGACTACAACACACTCCCGGAGGTTCAGGTAAGAGATCCTTCCCCTGACTGTGTCCCCTGGGCCCCTCCTAACGAATTTGCAGCTGAGGTAGTGACTGACCCCACCTTGCAGGTGTATAGGGACAAGGTGACAGCAGACACGCCTGGGGGGGAGGGCGAAAGGTTTATTTGGGACAACCAGCTGTTATATCGGGAGACGGATAAGCAGGTATCCGGGTCAGACCCGATTGTGATGAGGCAGTTGGTGGTACCTCAGCGGTACCGGGCGGAGTTACTACGGATAGCCCATGACATTCCGCTATCTGGACATTTAGGGGTCAGCAGGACCCGATACAGGTTAACCCAAAGTTTCTTTTGGCCGGGAATTAGCCAGGAGGTGCGCAGGTATTGCAACACGTGCGATACCTGTCAAAGGGTGGGGAAAAGGGGGGACCGGCGCAAGGCCAAGTTACATCCCCTCCCCATAATCGAGGAACCCTTTAGCAGGGTAGCAGTTGACCTAATAGGACCCCTCAACAAAGCAAGCCCGTCAGGTAAAAGATTTATCCTGACAGTAGTAGATTATGCCTCCAGATATCCAGAGGCGGTGGCCCTGACGAATATACAGGCTGAGACAGTAGCCGAAGCCCTGATGAAGATATTCTCCCGGGTGGGACTCCCCAGGGAGATTGTCTCCGATCAGGGCACCCAGTTCACCGCCGAAGTCACGCAGCGCCTCTGGAAGTTTTGTGACATTAAGCCGGTCATTAGTTCCCCTTACCACTCCCAGACGAATGGGCTCTGCGAACGTTTCAACGGTACATTGAAACAAATGCTCCGAACCTTCGCAGAGACCCACAAGGACTGGGAGAAGTTCCTGCCACACCTCCTCTTTGCTTACCGGGAGGTGCCGCAGGAATCCACTGGGTTCTCCCCATTTGAACTATTGTTTGGCCGCAGGGTACGAGGGCCTTTAGATTTGATCAGAGAGCATTGGGAGGGAGAACGGAGCACTGACGGCACCCCCATCATACCCTATGTGTTGGCATTCCGAGACCGCCTTGAGGCCTTAACTCAGACGGTACGCGAGAATTTGCAGGCGGCTCAGACACGCCAACGCACATGGTATGATCGGGGCGCCAGGGACCGTAGCTTTCAGGTCGGGCAGAAGGTGTTAATCTTAAAACCTGTCCGACACGATAAGCTGCAGGCCGCCTGGCAGGGCCCTTATAAGGTGGTGGAACAACGGTGTGACACCACTTATATAATCGGCTCGTGCGTTGGTACTGGGGGGCGACGCATGCTCCATGTGAACATGATGAAGCCCTACCAGGAGCGCTAGGAGGAAGTGACCGCTATATGTGCGCCTAACTCCGAGGAGTTTGACAGTTTACCTCTCCCGGATCTGCTGGGAGAGGGTCAGTTATCCGGGGACTTAGGGGAGGTCACCCTGGGGGATCGGTTGAGCCCACAGGAGCGGAGCGAGGTACAACAGCTGTTGAGGGAGAAGCAGGATATCTTCTCTAATGTACCTGGTTACACTCCTCTGGCCACTCACCGAGTAGACACCCCAGGGCAACTTCCCATGCGTCAGACCCCGTACCGCATCCCAGAAGCGGTACGGGCGAACATGCGCAAGGAGATAGATGAGATGCTCCAGCTGGGGGTGATTGAGCCCTCTGACAGCCCCTGGGCATCTCCGGTAGTGCTAGTGCCAAAGCGGGACGGCACGACCCGGTTCTGTGTAGACTACCGGAGATTAAATGAGAAGACGGTATCGGACGCCTATCCTATGCCCAGGATAGACGAACTCCTGGATCGGATGGCGAGGGGGCACTATCTCACCACAATTGACTTGTGTAAAGGGTATTGGCAAATACCCTTGGCACAAGACGCCATCCCTAAGTCGGCCTTTGTCACCCCATTCGGCTTGTACCAATTTAAGGTCATGCCGTTTGGGATGAAAAACGCCCCGGCTACTTTTCAGCGGATGGTGGACCGCCTCCTAGATGGGTTCCAGGATTATACCTGCGCATACCTCGACGATATTGCCATTTTCAGCAATACCTGGCAGGAACACCTGACCCATATAGGAGCGGTCCTAGACAGGATTAGAGCCGCTGGTTTAACGCTGAAACCAGCCAAATGCAGCATAGGAATGGCTGAAGTACAGTACCTAGGTCATCGGGTAGGATGTGGCAAGCAAAAGCCGGAACCAGCCAAAGTAGAGGCTGTAGCTCAATGGCCCACCCCTAGGACTAAGACCCAAGTGTTAGCGTTCTTAGGAACGGCCGGATACTACCGGAAATTTGTCCCGAATTACAGTGGCCTGGCCAAACCTCTCACCGACTTGACACGTAAAAACCTACCCCGCCAAGTAACCTGGACCCTGGAGTGTGAACAGGCATTTCAGTTGTTAAAAGATGCATTGACAAATGCCCCTGTCTTGGCAGCTCCCAATCCAACTAAACGTTTTCTTGTCCACACAGACGCTTCTATGTTTGGATTGGGAGCAGTATTAAGCCAAGTCGGGGCCGATGGCGGAGAACATCCCGTGGCTTACATCAGCCGGAAACTGTTACCTCGAGAAGTAAGCTACGCCGCCATCGAGAAAGAATGCCTGGCTGTGGTGTGGGCCCTGAAGAAATTACAGCCATATTTGTACGGACAAGCTTTTTCCCTGCTCACGGATCACAACCCGTTAGTATGGCTAAACCGGGTGGCTGGGGACAATGCCCGGCTGCTGCGCTGGAGTCTGGCGCTGCAGCCCTTTGACTTTAATATCCAGTACCGCCCGGGTAAACAGAATGGAAATGCGGATGGGTTGTCTCGGCAAACGGACCTAGAGAAATGATCCGTGAGCCTCCCCGGACATCCTCAAGCCGATCCGTGTTGGATCAGACTGTGTATGTCGGCTTGTGGGCAAGGGGGAGCAGTGTAGCGGATGGCACCAGGCAACCCTACAAAAATACTGTATAAAGCTGCATCCGTGTATCTGTTGTATTTTC
Source organism: Pelodytes ibericus (assembly GCA_036172795.1). Taxonomy (NCBI): domain Eukaryota; kingdom Metazoa; phylum Chordata; class Amphibia; order Anura; family Pelodytidae; genus Pelodytes; species Pelodytes ibericus. The sequence continues at coordinate 162,775,189 of CM069858.1, forward strand.
TGTGTATTAAAGCCTTCCATTGTTTAGTTATGTCAGCCACCCAGTCTGACTACCTTGCTTCTGGCTCCAGATTAAAGTGGCTAGATACTGCTTTACTGGTGATGTGTTTAAGGTTTCTATTGTTTAATCAAGTGTTATCTGATTGCAGTTTGGTGTATATAAGTCTGTGTTGTTTGTCAAATAAAGTAGTTCAATCTTGCTGTAAAAGGCTTGTCAGTTATGCTCCTGAAACTGTGTGTCGTCCAGTTATTGGGATTGCTGTTGGGATATTGCTGTATTTGACCTGCTGGAAACCCTGCCTTTGGATTTACTATTTACTTGTTCCTGAGTCTCACTTGGATTATAAGCGGAGATAACCTGGGTAATATTGCATCTCCGCTACACATGGCAGATAACGGTCAGAGGACAACTACTATTTTCACTTGTTCTTCTATGTTACAAGCACAAGTGAAAAACAGTTTAGTTGTCCTTTTATAATTTTTTACAAAAATTGTCCGTGTACTTATATACATTTGTGATATATATATACGTCATGTGTCCTTATGAGGTTAAAGATTTTAATTTATGATTTATCATTTTTAAGTTGTATTGCATATTTCAGTATGTTAGAAACAGGATTTTTGAAATCTTACAATAGTAAGGGATAGGAGACACATAAGGTACTACAAAAGGCAGAAAGAACACAGTGGTGTAGTAATGGTGTAGTAATGTGAATGCGTCAGTTCTAAAAGTAGAATCAATGGATGATTAAGGAGTGTTCTAGTTGAATGAGTAAATCTCGAAGATGTAAGTTTGTACTTTTGTTAAATTATTTTATTGTACTTTTCCATTTTTAGAAAATACCAGCTAAAGCTAGGATATGAAAAAAAAAGCTTTAGTAATACATTTCTGCAACATTATTTTGGTGGGTGTATTTTTTACAATTAGTCTTTATCTTGACTTTCAAATATGTTGTAAATTCTGTTTAAACATTTCTTTTTAAATATGTGTCATTTAAAAATAAATATGCTTCTCTTTTTCATTAGTTATTTTAATTTCCAATGATAGATGTGTTGTCACTGTTGCAGTAAAATCCTTCAGAATATTTATATGATGCTTCAGTCGAACATGAAAAAGTTTATATCTTTAATAAAAAAAACTACGGAAAACATATGAAACACATATATGTGCCAAGTGTGCTGATTTAAGAGGAAAATTCTTTGGTCCTGTTTTTCTCTTCTTTGTCCCTATTTTCTAAGAACACATATATTTTGATGTGTATGAATCTATAATAAACATCCAGAGGAATAAAAACGCATTGTTATCTGTATTCTAAATGACTTAACAAATGATGTAAATAGCTATCAACTGTCTTTAAATTCATATAACATCTCATAAGGCCCCACTCCCACAAAAACAAAAGTGGCTAGTTGAAATGTTGTGAGGCATGACAATAGTTATTCTCAAACTGTAAAGCAGATTTGTTTTGTATGGCTTTTACTGTATTCATATTTATATTTGACACCATTAGTTTTACAAATATACCTATGTGCCTCTTGAGTATTCATGAAGTACATTGTATTTACATAGACTCAGTTGCACATTTTCAAAATCCTGCAAAATGAATAAATAACTAACTTTAATACATTGTATAAAAACACATATTACAACAAACAACAGGTGCCCAATGAATTATACCCAGTATGAATCCCCAGGATGTTGTTCAACTTAAAGTGTCTGTATCACCTAAATTGTTTTTTTCCATGCATGAAGAAAATAAAAATGAATTGAAAATGATCTATACATTGTGCAAGAAAATGTGCATGCAAATGCATATATTAGGAGAAAAATGTGTTTTAAATGCTTATGACATCACCTGTGGCTTGATGTGCAAGTGAATTCGTTTTCAGTGGGAAAAGTGTAATTTGCATATCAGGCGATGGCATAAGATGGAAACACCACAGACACATTTTTCTCCCAATCCATAGATCAATTTCAATAATTTGTTTATTCTCTACCATTACAGTAGAAGCATGTTCAGGTGATGCAGTCCCTTTAATTCCTCAGTAGCACCCACAGAGAGAAGTCATTTGAATTTTATTATATCCTATCCACATATGTAATGAGTTCAGATTGTTCCTATTTAGTCTACTGCCTGTTTCTCTGGTGTTAGCATACAGTTAGCTAAAACTGACAATTTATGGTCAGGAGTAGGCACCAAAATTGTTCACAGGCCTTGCTTGCCGGTTATGGTACTTTGCCAATCCATGGAAATGATTATACGCCTAAAAAAGAAATGCGATAAAATGGAGAAATACAGAAGAAAAGAATTCGAATGATATGTTCATTATATAAAACGCTAACTCAGCTCTACCGTGTAGTCTGTCAGTATAATGCAGTAATGCTACAAAAAGAAAAACAATAGTTAACTTTTAATAGTTTCGGTAATTAGCTCTATGATTACACCAGGCCTGCAATGCAGTACGTATTACTAGCTGTAACACACTAGAATGCATGTTGTGTTTATTACGTCAAATGCGCTGTCAATTCTTTTCTTGGATTTACTGATTCATTTCCACTTTCCGCACTTAGAAAGACAAAAATATACCTCTCTTAGAATGATGTATTGTGGCAATTGTTCTTCTGCAATCCAACTATTTTGACATTTTGACTGTCTACCCCTACACCATCCTCTTCACCAGTAAGACGCCTGGGAGAAAGATTTACAGAACAATCTTCCATTATCCCAGCCACTGAGTGGAATAACAGAGCTATAACTGCTGCTGATTACAGCTGCTGAAAAAAAATACAATAAAGCCAAACATCTGTGCAGCCATCTGCCTGATCCATTCAAATTCATTTGGATTCTTTTTATAGAGTGTACACGACTTGTCTCTGTGTATATTGAATAGGGGATGTATGTACATAGAACTTCAAAAAAGATACCAACCACGTACATATGTATAAAAGTGGTAATCAACTTACAAAGAGGGCCATGCACATTTAAAATAAAAACTTACTGTTCTTTTATTTTTCCATTTTGAAATTATTACATTTACCACAGTTTGTGAGTATATCATTGCAAATGTCTGCCAGAACTTTGTCCCCGTGAGATAAAACCTATGGATTCTATGCTGTGGCATTACCCGTTAATGAGAGCATCTGATGAACCTAGCTAAATTATGTTAATCATTCTTCTTGATTGGAAGCCACATTTGGGACATTACAGAGTGAAGAGATTTAGGAAGTTGTGGAACAGAGCAAAAGGAATTAGCTTAATATATACTGTTTAATATTATATAACCAGGCACAGGTAATTTCATATTTCTGTTTATGTGTATCTGGGTTATTCTATACATATTATTATGCTTATTTTTCTCATTCCCTGTTATAAACTCATATATATAAATAAATTATATATAAATATATATTTGTTATAAACTTGTCAAGATCAGAATTAGGATTTTGCAAATTTAATCCAACTGCACTGTTTAAATGGTATCTGATTGATTTGAGCATTATATTACTAAATCATGGGTGACATTGAATTAAGTGAGATTATTTATGCAGAATCTAATGTTGGAAGCTAGACTTTATTAATTTCATAAAATAATACCAAAAAACCTGTGGGCTTTTCATCCAATATAGGAGCTGCACGAAAACCTTTTGACTCCCACATCTAACTTGGGACCCACCTGTTCGACAATAATCTAAACACTTGCACTTAAAAGGACAATCCAGTCCCCAAACTCACTTTGGTGCAAATTGAAGAATAGTGCTTGCATAGTTGCACATACTTTTTTACCAGTGTGATTTGATGGAGGAATTCTACATAAATTGCATTTTTAATATTTGACTCAAACCTTCCCCCAGGGTTTACTCTGTATGTATACTACAGGTGCTGCAGGACTGATTATATAGACACTGAGCATATACAGTTTTGTTTCATTTAGTCACTTCTTGTTCTGTTCGAATAGAATACATTGTGTGGAATTTAATAGACTTGTACACAGTAGGATCTCTGGTGCCCAAAATGTATCTTCCAAATGTTAATGCATATTAATGTGCTTTCAAAGTAATTTAAAAGGCATGTTCTACATTTTGCATTGGTTAAAATATAAAAAATGTACAGTTAGATGAATTTGTGAAATTACAGCAGTTTCAAGAAGTCATGACTGCCCACACTAACTGAGTAAAAGTCGATTTCCTTTTTTTTTCTTCTGCAGGAACCAATGAGAATAATGCAATTGAAATGAATGGAATATCCTGTCTCTCTAGTGATGTCATCAGACAATGTGTTGCACTGCCCTGTGCAGTCCAGTAGGGTATCTTCCACAAGGCAAACAAGGCATTCGCCTAGGGCGGCACTTTGCCAGAGAGCAGCACTTTGCCAGGGGGTGTTAAAGCACACTTCTGGTGCTTCAAACATTTTTTCTCCCTCCCCCACCATTCAGCAAGCTTTAGCTCCTTCCAATTGATCAGGGTGATGGGGGTATGTAATGAGGGTGATGGTGGCATGTAATGGGGATGATGGAGCATTTAGTGTGTATGCAATGTGGGTGATGGGGGCATATCATTAAGTGATTGGGCATTTAATGTGTGTGCAATGTGGGTGATGGGGGCATGTAATGGGGTGATGGGGCATTTAGTGTGTGTGCAATGTGGGTGATGGGGGAATGTAATGGGGTGATTGGGCATTTAATGTGTGTGCAATGTGGTTGATGGGGGCATATAATGGGGTGATGGGGCATGTCATGAAAATTTGTATTGGCGTTGTATTGGTGTTAAATGTGTCCGTGGAGTCTTCTACTTATGACATCACCTGTGGCCTGATATACAATTACACATTTCCCATTGAAAAGCAGTTCATTTGCATATCAGGCCACAGGTGATGTAATATATTCATCAATGGTACCCCACTTATCTTACAGAATCAAACATACATATCATATTATCTTATATTATTATTCGCTAAAGATCTGCCTGGAATAAGGCCCACTTGATCTAAATGTATGTGTAATCAGAGAAGGAATTGTTGTTTTTAACCTCTCTGCTAACACTGCATCCACATTCCGCAATGATACCGGTGATAATTTGAGGGGGTTTATATAAGAGTGTTGTGTCGATAGATAGATTTTATCCTTCATCCAGCACCTGAGGGAAATCTGGTCATCCAGAAGAAACACGTTGAGCGGTGGTGTTAGTTTATATGAAACTGTTATGAATCTTAAATTGGTTCTTTATTGTACGGCATGGAGGGTTACCCAGAGACACTCTACAAGTGGCCTGCATCTCTTACAATCAACCTGGGAGATTTAACACCATTTGCTAAAGAATTAGCCACTTTGAACATTTTCTTTGTCCAAGCAATTGGAAGCAGGGACCACTGATGCCATTGGGGCAAACCCTCCTGTTTTAATTGTTTAAATTGCACTACAGCCTGTTATATAAACACAATATCTGATTACTGACAATATTCATCATATATTAAACAAATTTAATATCACATTTTTTCTGGTTGATTAGGTCTAGCATATCTGAACAAGGAAAATACTGTAGGAAATGGTAGTGGGAAATTGAAGACTTTCAGGCAAGAGGAATATAAGATAAGTGTTGGTTTCTATAAATGACTAGCGATGTTACATGACTTATTTTTTACATTTGGTAATTAGCATTGGTGTCATGTAAAAAGGAGGCAAGTGGGATCAGAAGGGAGAGTCCTGTGACCCTGTGAATTTGTATCCAAAATAGTCTTATTATGGGGCTTCCCACCAGATACCTTTGTGTTAGAGGTATCTCCAACATTGGTCTGAAATGTGTGGAAAATGTAAGTTTAATGGTGCCAGGGATCTGTACTAATGTGTTAAGATTTTGTATAATGTCTGACGTACTTTTTTGTGTAAGGAGTTTTGATTTTTTGTGTAAGGAGTTAGCTGCATCATTTTATCCCATGCATTGTCTGAGTAAGTTTGATTCAACGTTAGTTCCCACTTGCTGAGAATTTTTGGAAGATAGAAATAAGTTGTATTGTAAATAGATTGTTCTAGGTGGGGCAGAATCTGTGCACAGAGTTTCAAAGTGGCACAGTTCTCTGTGGGCAAGAGTTTTGTTGGGGATATGGGCAATGAAGTGTCTGAAATGTTGGTACTTAAGCTTGTCAAGGAAGGTGATGTTGGCCTCAGGCACTCATTTTTCCAGTCTGCCAGTCCAGATACAGATGCTCAGTAGTTGGGTGGGACGATCACCCAACCAGTAAAGGAATTGGGGTTCCAAACTGGGGGGTTAGTAAGGATTTTGCAAGATGGGCGTAAGGGGAAGGGAAAGAGCTAAGTCCCTTTAGTGATTTAATTTGATCCCAGCAGGCTAGTGGAATGTGAATGTAGCTGTCTGGGCCTGCAGAGTGGGTATATCCATGGAAGTGTTTGGAGAGGGGCACTAGAAAGCTTAAGCAACTCATGTGGAAGATAAGGATAGTTGGATAGTTGTGATTTCTAGGATTTGTGGAATAGGAGTATACGAGTACATAGCCTAGGACATATAGGAGAAACTCAACAACCCTGCAGCCACACAGACAATCAAATGATATTGAGGTAGGAGCAACAGAAGGGAATAGGTGAGAAAAGAAGGGTAGAGAGCAGAATCATTATTAATTCCAGGAAAAACATAGTGGACAATTGTATACATAAGAGGCACCTAATGCTGATGGAAAGCAATCCAGTTGCTTCTGTCCGGCCAAAGTCAGATAAACTTATGGCAGGTAGTTTCCCTACTGTGGAGGGTCATTTGGGACTAGGAAGAAACAAGATTTAGTAAGACATCGGGCCATTAATTGATTGATGCGGTATTGCCCAACCCTTAGAGGACAGTATAACAAAATCTAAGGGAAGGGGTGCCTTTGCATGGGGCTGTTTATTACCATTTATTGAAACATCCTGAGTGATGGGAGGAACGACAAACATTGACCACAAGGGAGGTGACACAATGAAATGGCATTCAAGCTACAATTTATAACACTTTGAAAGCACAACATGTAAGAGGAGCTGAGGATGCTTTATTTCAGTTCTCTTGAAAATAGAGGTCAAACATTTTCTTTATTTGGTCTAAGTTTTGTTTTTCTCTGAGCCTAGCTAATCTACTCCTGAGAAAATTGTTCAATAGTCCTGTGTTTATTTTGTCATTTTTAAAGCTGTGAACTGTGCTTTGTAATTAGGACATTTTGTTTTAGCCTCAATAATGCATGAGGAAGGGAACTAGCAATTTGGTCTTGAATGCTTGCAATCAAACTCTCAGTTGGCCAATAAATGGGATAATTTTTACTCTACTTGTTGTCTTTTTTTTACGGCTAACACGGTACTACCATTTTAACTAAGCAGAACATAGTCATTCAGTCTCCAGTCTGGCCAGATTTTATCACATTCGTCATTCCTTTCTAGCAGTTCAGAATAATGATCTAACCAAGCAATTTCCTTGATCCACATTTTTTTGGTCGGCCAAGTCAAAGAAATATTACCAATTATAAGATCAGTTCTGGCAGATGAACAATATGTGTTTGAAAAGCAAGTGGAAATATATCAGATATCAAGTAACGCATGATCTTTCAAAAGAACCTGAAATTGTCACGCTGGATTATAAATATTTCTATCACTAATTTCTCCCCTTTTAGAGTTCTTATCTATATGGGGATCCAACACACAATGACAGTTTTCCATTAGAAACAATGTACCCTGTTTGATCTTATCTATTTTATATATTAATGTTGAAACCTTACAGTGTATTGATCAGGGGCATATATCTTCACTAAAGTGAAGATTTTGTTATTTCTCAGATGTAACAACCATCTTTATCTGACTCTTGATGTATAATTTACAGGTTTTTGGAGAACAGTATTGCTACAGATCTTTTTTTTTATTCCATAGCAGATTGTAGGGGAACTGTTGGGTGTTATGTGTATATTTTCTGATTGTTTCCAGTGAGCTATTTTTTTGGGATGCCCAGCCTTTATATGATCTTTCTTTAGAAAGTCCAACAAAATAAACATTTTCTGTAGAGCATTCACAACAAAGCTTCCCAATAATATACATAATATTTATTGTATGTGTATGTGACTGTGTGTGCACAATAGAACAGTGTGCATGTGATTCTGTATGTGTCTGTAAAAAGTAAAGCACACACTGTCACAAAATGAAACACATAGACACACAGTCCCATACAAACGCAAATAAGCAGTCGCATACGTTCAGTCACACCTATGAAGTCACACAGACACATACACAGAATGAGTTTCTTACCTTGTTCTGAAACAGCTTATACTGAGCTCTGTATGGAGGATGGACTCAATCAGTACAGGTGGAGACCTCCTTCACTTTCTTATGTTGGGGACTTATTCTTTCTTATTCTGGGGACATTGCATTGTCCTGAATTAAGGCTGCCCCATTGTGGGACTGTCCCAGGAACACCGGTACATTTTCACCCTAGTCCAACTGCAGCCGTCCAGCAGAACAACAAACACGATAAATCGGCTTTCTGGAATGGCAAATAATTATGGTAGTTGTAGAACAGAAACACCTGGAGGGCCATAGTTTGACACATAGCCCCTTATCTTTCTGTCTTTCAATTGCTGTACCTTATCTGTCAATATAACCTCTGATATACAGATTTTTAAATGGCCAAAACGTACATAAAAATGTTGCACTCCGATTAAAGTTGTTGTACAAAATGAAAACATCTTACATTTCTAATTTAATATGAATTCCAATAAGCTGTAAGTAGATTTCATTTACATTTATTGATTGAGTTTAGAGTTGAGTGGACACCTGGATGTTCGGGTTCGACGGGTTCAGCCGAACTTCGGAAAAAAGTCCAGGTTCGGGGTCGAACTTGACCCCGAACTTGACCCCGAACCCCATTGAAGTCAATGGGGACACAAACTTTTGGCCACTAAAATGCCTCTAAAAAAGTCCTGGAAAGGGTTAGAGGGCTGCAAAAGGAAGCAAAATGTGGTTAAGAGAAGGACAAGTGCCCTGCAAACAAATATGGATAGGAAAATAACTTCAAATAACATAAAATACATACAAATTAAAAATACAGCTGAGCCATAAAATAGCACTAGATGGAATCTTTGATTTTAGCTTTGGAAGAACATAAATCTAAATCTAAAGCATGGCTGCCAGGAGGATCAACAGAATTATCCATTTGAGAGCGGGACTCTCAGATATGAAGTGCACCGCAAGACGCAAATGTACTATTTACTACCCAAAACTATTAGAATTTTTCAAAGTGCGCTGTAAGCACAGTATTAGACGGTTCTATTTGACTCTCAGATGTAATACATGTAATGCTATTGCTATTCTATAAACCGAAATAGAGTCCCCATTCATACGAATAGGTCAATTAACCTATTCATATGAATGGGGAGTCTATTTCGGTTTATAGAAAGCCAATAGCATTACATGTATTCCATAAACCGAAAGTCTATAAACCGAAACACATTCGGTTTATAGACTTTCGGTTTATGGAATACATATAATGCTATTGCTATTGTATAAACCGAAAGTCTATAAACCGAAAGACATTCGGTTTATAGACTTTCGGTTTATGGAATAGCAATAGCATTACATGTATTCCATAAACCGAAAGTCTATAAACCGAAACACATTCGGTTTATAGACTTTCGGTTTATGGAATATATGTAATTCTATTGGCTTTCTATAAACCGAAATAGAGTCACCATTCATAAGAATTTCTTATGAATGGGGACTCTATTTCGGTTTATAGAAAGCCAATAGCATTACATACAATGTAATCTCCGAACCCCGAACTACAACTCGGACATACAGTGAAATGTCCGTGTTCAGGTCCGGGGTCCAAAAATCGTAAAGTTCGGTACGAACCCGAACAGTGCGGTTCGGGTTAGCTCAACACTGAGTTACAGTTTCTTACAATTAAAGGGACACTACCACTTCCATAAGATGTAACTATATAACCTGTGCATTTAAAACAAACACACATATAAGACAAATGCCACTATGTTTTTTTTTCTCTGTTTGAATTAATTGCATATAAAAGTAAAAATAAAATTAAGTGTCTATCTCCAGCATCCATTTTGTGAATTTTACCCATGATGCAACATTCTCCAAAATCTTCCAGCAAGTCTCACTTTACAACTGTGGCCAGAGCCTACATGATGATGTCATAAGATACACTGCTGCTCTCTTACTGGCTACTGTGTATCAGTAAGGGGCATGACTAGGTGTGTACAACTTTTTTACCTGCCTTCCAACACAAAGAGAGGAGATTGACCTGATCAAACAGGACCAGAACTCCACCCCATTGAGATGTAATAGTTACATTACCCTTCCATTCAATGCAAGTCTATGAACAGAATTATGGCTTATAGACTGCACTCTGTGTCCCCAGCCCCAAAGGGAGATACTAGTGCTGTAAAGTTACTGGGGGGTGATAGAAAAAAAAACTATATTTCACAAAATGGTGGTGCCCAGTCACACTTGTTTAGTAAAATATTTCATAAACTCACATTACAAAAACAAAATAAATATCTGAAATCAACAATGCAAAATAAAATTAAGAAACCCTTTTCAATTTTTGGTGGGAGTGTAGCTTTAAGCATCTAACCGATTTTCAGTGCTATCCAGTAGAACTAGCACAGAGAAGAGGGGCGGAAGTAAGAAACAAAGAATCTGAATCCAGCACCCCTAATTTTAAATATGTACATTAAAGAGTTGTCAAACCATTTCATGGGTAAAATTATCATGTAAAGAAAACTAACCCATTCTTATAATTTATTTTAGTTTTTTTGCACTGTTTGATACACTAAGCACTAGTTTGTATTGCACACTGTGTTCAATAGCCATTAATAAAGGTTAGATTTTATTCATTTTATTTTTAATACATTTGAAAAGTTATCTTTTTTTTGAAGTTCATGGTAAATTTGAGGTTCTCAAGCATTCTTGACTCTCGTTTATCTTTTGGGAGAGTTATGTTTAAATAACCCAATATGTAAATTACTATTGCATTTTCTGACAAATGTTCACATTCTTATGATTAAACCTACTATATTATTGACAGGTGCAATACAATCCATGTAAAAAAATAGGCATAAGTGTCAAATAATTTCATTGGTGAAAGTATCGCAAAAATAAATGTATATCTAATTTGTTATAATTAAATAGTGAAATATAGGGAAAGAAAAAAACAAAACAAATAATTCTAAATGTATCCCTGTAAATATTTCTATATTTCTATGTAATTATTAATAATTAATTTAAAACATATATAAGTGTTAAAAAATTTCAGGATTGATTATCAATCAATACCTTTTCAACACTTCTATTTTAAGCGTTCATGTAAACTCTTATATCATTTTCTTTTACATTACTAATTGCTCTAAATGTTACTTTGTTCAGTTTCATAGGTTTATGCATACCACCAATTAACCAGTAGCTTGGGTCATACAGTAGTTTGGCCATACATTACTAAGATAAATTTTCAACACTCATGAAAACTACCAGATAATAAATAAACTAATTGTCAAGTGAAAACCATTTGGTTGCTCTATTTTAATTACTTTCTAATAGAATCCCTATAAAGATTTATGTTGCCTATTTAATAATTCTTAACATTTTTATTTAAGACAAGCAAACCAATTTAAAAATGTTTATCAAATAGACGTACAAAAACCTGTTTGTTTGACAGGTCTTGTCAAACAAATGTAATAACCTTCTATGAAGAAGCCAGTAAAAATATAGATCTAGGTGTAGCAGTTCATGTGATCTATTTAGGCTTTGCTAAAGCATTTGATACAGTTCCAAATAACAAAGCAACATAAACTTTAAGTGGTATTTCCCTGGGAAAAACGACAACATGAGAAACTAAACAGGAGAATCGAACAGATCTCAAAAGGTGTTCTTATTTGGGGTGGGGACAGAGCCGACCCTGGGCGGGTGCAAGGGGTGCATCGCGCCCAGGCGCACGGCACTGAACAAGATGGAGGCTGAATGAAGCACCATTGACACTAGAATCTGACACCAAAGAACCAAAGGCTAAAACATACTTAGGGATTAACGATAATGCACAGCCATGGCCGGCCCTTTAATGGGACAGACTAGGGAAGCTTTGCTGCTCCATGCAGTGTTTTTTTGTTTTTTTTTTCTTTTCTGTGTCTGGGGGGAGCTGTATAGAAGATGGTCTCAGCCAATCAGGTGAGACCTATCAACTCTCCTGATTGGCTGAGAGTTCGGAAGCCTCCCGTGATTGGCTCAGTCCCTCCTTCGCATGAGGAGCTCAACGCAAAAGATGCCTGCACCAAGTAAGTTAAAAACTGACAGTGTGTGTGTGTGTATGGCAGTGTGAGTCAGTGTGAGTGAGAGTGTGTGTGTCATTGTGAGTGAGATTGTGTGTGTGTCAGTGTGAGTGAGTGTGTGTGTATGTGTGAGTGACAGACTGTCTGTGTATATGTGTGAGTGTGTGGATAAAGGGGTTAACTGCTCTGATACTGCCTATATGTGACTAGCCACCAAAGAGGTTAACTCCTCTGACACTACCTATATGTGTCTAGCCACCCAAGGGTTTAACTCTTCTGACACTGCCTATACCCGTGTAGCCACCCAAGGGGTTAACTGCTCTGACACTGCCTATATCTGTCTAGACACCCAAGTGGCTAACTCCTCTGACACTGCCCATATCTGTCTAGCCACCCGGGGGGAGGGGGGGGGGGAGGGTTAACTCCTCTGACCCTGACAATATCTGTCTAGCCACTCAAGAGGTTAACTCCTCTGACACTGCATAGACCTGTCAAGCCACCCAAAGGGTTAACTCCTATGGCACTGCCTATATCTGTCTAGCCACCCAAGGGGTTAACTCCTCTGACACTGCCTAGATATGTATAGCCACCCAAGGGGTTTACTTCACTGACACTGCCTATATCTGTTGAGCCACCCAAAGGGTTAACTCCTCTGACACTGCCTTATCTGTCTAGCCACCCAAGGGGTAAACTCCTCTGACAGTGTCTATATCTGTCTAGCCACCCAAGAAGTTAACTCCTCTGACACTGCCTAGATCTGTCCAGCCACCCAAGGGGTTAACTCCACTGACACTGTCTATATCTGTCTAGCCATCCAAAGGGTTAACTCCTCTGACACTGCCTATATCTCTCTAGCCACCCAGGGGTTAACTCATCTGACACAGCCTATATATGTCAAGCAATCCAAGGGTTAACTCCTCTGACACTGCCTATATCTATCTGGATTGTGTTATATTTCACTGGTCACATAATGGTTTAGGGAACTGCACAGGGTATAGTCTGTGCAATTTCCCAAAACATAATATGTAACCACTGACCTATAACATGACTTGTTCAAATATTGTACATTAAGTTTAAATGCTTAGACATTCAGGGTACACATTTCAATCATGGCCAGTCAATACGCTGGCCAACACAGTATTTCATAATTTTCCATATAAACAAAATGCTCATGCATTAAATTAGCACTTCCTTGTAAGTTTCATTTTAGTTTGAATTATCATGACTGTGGGCTTTTTTTTGGGGGGGGGGGGGGGTAGCGTTTTGTTTTTTGGCCCAGGCAGCACAATGTTTTGGGCCAGCCCTGTGCACAGGTTTCGGACCTCATGCTATGGTGCTCACTTAAATGCTATATGCAGGAACTTTTCATCAAATTGGGATCCCAAATTAAGAAACAGAGGGGCAAACCTTTGGCCGATCTTTAAATCCTTCTGGCTAAACAAGAAAGAATTAACAAACTACTTCCCAGTCCCGCTGTTTCAAATAAAATAGAAGATCTGAAAGAGCAGATTAAAGAAGAACTTTGTGAAAAGAAAACCCAAAGCAAATCTGTTTTTGAAGCAAAAATGGTACTATAATAGCAACAGAGTAGACAAGGTTCTCTCCAACAAATAAGAAGTGAAAAGGAAACATGGAGGTATAGAAAAAATTGTGGTAGGAGATAAAACATATTTGTCCCCCCAACAGATATCAAAGGCATTTATGAAATATTATTATTCCCTTTATAACCTGAAGGTGGATAGTAACTCTGCTGTGGAGATCAGAAAGTTTTTTAAAACTCCATAAGATAGATCAAGTTAAACTAGATGAGTTAAACAAGTAATTTTAGAAGTAAATAGAAGAAATCCATAAAGTGATAATTAATTTTAAAAAAGAAAAAGCTCCTGGGTCGGACGATTTCTCAGCCAGATACAATGGGACTTTCCCAGATATTTTGTCTCCCCTAGTCCTTACGTCTTTTAACAAAATATCCCGGGGAGGTCTGATACCTTCTGAAATGTTACAAGCAACAATTTCTCCCATATTGAAGCCAGGGAAGTACATTGCCACTTTGTCGAACTACAGACCGATATCTAAAGATATCTAAATATATACACCAATTGGACACATTTAATAACATCTGGTCGAAATGGCAAAATCAAGATATTAAATAAATCTAATAAGCCTCTCATCCAATAAGACTCGTTTAACAAAAATACCATCTATTCTCCCCCATGGGATCAGATCCCTACTGGCCACCCAAGTCCCCCCTCTATTTTAATTATTAATATCGATTACATAACTACATCACTCTATGTCCTCTAGTATGAGGAATTAAGATCAGTCTGTCTTAAACTCGTATTGTAATGTTTTTATATTGCTATTCAAGTGGAAATATTTATAGATTTGCATACCTTTATGTAATGTTGTTTTTCTACATTTCTAATAAAATATATAAAAAAATAATCATATGACTGCAGCAGCCACTTACTCAGGTTATACTCGTTGCCGCCAAACAACCTGCACCTATCCTTTACTTGATCTCACATCATCCCAGTCAATTAACTGTGTCTATTCAGATACCTCTGTACCCCAAAACCTCAGTCTGTGCAATATCCACAAGTGAGAACATTTTCTTCGGGTCGAAAAACAAAACAAAGATCCAGCATTCCTTCAAATGCTCTCATGTACCAGCCAAAGCCCACGTAACATGCTCTATTTATTGTAGCACTATCTGTGAGTGAGCCTTTTATTTTACACTTGAATAAAGTGCCCTAGCTAATATATTAAGTGGGGTTATTCTGTGGTGTCTATTCATTAAAAGGTGAGTTACAAGTGACATGAGTTTAGGTAAAAAATAAACATTTCATCGACTTAACTTAAACTGGTGAGTTTCTCCTGTGAGAAAAACAGAGTTGGGCCTTTGTAATGCATTGCTAGAAAAGTGAGATTTTTTTAAAAGGTTTATCTATGAATTACCTAAGGCCACATGAGCTCTCCTAGATGGAGAAACTCACCAAGTTTGACCATGCACCAGGTTGAGTCAGGGAGATGAAAAGTTCATCCCATTGGCTCAATATATCTGCAGGTCATCTTTTAGTAAAAACGTTGACCTAAGTTTTATTCTCGTTCTATATTGCCTGTGCAGGTGTAATAGCATTAAATAAGAATGGTTGCAAATTGCTTAGCATCAAGCACTGTGAATACACTCACTTTATATCCATTTATAAAGGAACAACAAGGACTGAGTGCTTAATAATTATATCAATGCAGTCATTCAGAATTGTAAGCCAGTGACATTTAATATTGCGTGCTGGTGAAAATAGAGCACTTGTATTAACAATGCGGTTGTACATATCTTTTTTGTGTGGTGTTCATTGATTTGCTTAAGCCCATACTTAACCCTTCATTTAACTTGATCTGTCTGCAGAACAACTGATGTTAACTGAATCATGTGTAAGAAATGGAGAGTGTCTTTAAAAGTTATATTATATTAAATATATAGACAAATGCTTTTGGTAAGGTTTCTGTGTGTGTGTGTAAGATAAGCTATCTGGTTTCACAATAGAAGGTCATTTGCATATGGTGGTCATCAAAGGTTACAGTAGAGATGACTTTAGATTTTGGAACAAGCACTCACCTTTTCAGGCTTTATTTACTAAGCTATGTCATTCCTTTCTCCTCTATGGCTGTAGATGTCATAATACCGCTTATAAAGGAAAGTGGGTTGGTAAACCAAACTGGACATAAAAACCCATGTTGACACTTTGGAACAATAGCATTGAAGGAACTAGGCATTCTGGGCTAGTGAAAATTGTTTGATAGGGAAACACAATGGATATTGGAATTTAATGCATTTGCTAAATCAGGTAATTAATAGAGAATTACATTGGTCCACCATATTATGAATGGTATGTACAGCCTCTCTTTTTTGGCTGTATTAATTATGTATATATGTTTAAGTAGTCTGAAGTTCACATTATTTGCTGTTAATGCTATCCCTTTAGGGGGCAGGTTTATATAATAGTTGTGGGCTGTGACAAGTAGTCCACCAGTCAGTCTTACCTGTACTCTATATCGTGTTTACATGGTTTTATGGATTAAAATTTAAATAAAAACCTGCTTTATTCTACAACGGAAGAGTATGTTGAATCTATGAGGCATGCTGCCTTGATTTACTACCAGATAGTTATATTTTACATTAAATACTACTGTGTCCCGCTGTTACATTACACTGAGGAGTAGGATTGGTTCCTTGGAAACAATATATTAACACTCAGCCTTTTACTACTACAATAGTAGTTCTTTGCAACTAGAGAACCCAGAGTGCCAGAGGTATAATGAAGTCCAGAAGATGTGAGGCTGTGCCAAGATGAAGGAGCAAGGAGATCTTCAGTTAAATGTCTACATATTGCCCTTTTCTGTGTGTTCACCGATTATGAACTGGTTGTTTGCATAATGCATATAACGGACCCACGATTGCTACACAGAGCAATAGGTGCACCATATTGGATTGAAAAAATCAGTCACTAACATTACACTTAAAAAAGCATTAGTTAGCTATAGAACTAGGGTTACAATTAGAGTTATGGTTAGCATTACGGTTACAGTTGGTTTATTTATGTTAGTGCTAGGGTTAAGGTTAATACTAGGGTAAGGATTATAATTAGGGTTGGGGTCAAAAGGTCACTGTATAAGAAAATGGTTAGGAAAAAGTAATATGTGAGGTTATTGCCCTATAACTTGCACAATACAACAGAAAAACATGTAAACAGCTACTAAACTCAGTATTTGAACCTATTTTGCAGGTTTTTTCATTAGCTTTTGTATATGGTGTAAAACACAATTTGATCAAAATAAGTATAGTATCTAAAGAAGTTCTTCTTGTCCTGACAAAACAATATACAGTTTGTGTGAATACAGTAAATGAGAGAGAAGAAAATTACAGCTAAACACAAACACTGGAGAAGTGTAAAAACAGCCTCAGTCGTACAAGTACAATATTGCAAAAACAATATTATCCTTAAGGGGTTAACATATATTTCCTTTTACAATTGTATTTATGTCTTAATTGTCACACATTCCCTAAAGCAGGGATTTGTGGCCCTCCAGTTGCTGTTGAACAACATCTCCCATAATACTTTTTTTCTTCTTAAATCTTATAGTCATATTTACAAAATTTCACATATAAAAGAAGAGAGAATACCAAATATTATTAGACCGACTAAAATAGTAGTAGTAACCATCAAAACCAATGGAAAGTAATGCCCAAATCTGCCCAAATCAGGCCAACTCTACTATTAATAGCCGTGTTTTACAAATGACTAGTCAGTTCATCAAAGTTCACTTTTATAGTAAATATATACTCAAATTAAATGTTTAATTTTATTATAGATGATCTTTGGGTTATATACCATTTCCTTAATGAGGGAGATTTGTAACATTTTTAAAACCATTAATGTATTGGTAAAAAGCAAGAAATGAGCCCCCTACTCTGTTGTTTCATTCAAGTCAATTTGAAGAAAATGTCAAAATATACAGCAAAAATCTTGATGCAAACATCAGGCAAGCTAGGGAATAGCACAAAACACATGCTGTCAGTTTTCTACACTAAGCCACATTAAATTGGCTTACATGAAAAAACAGAGGGTCCGCCTTATTTCTTGGATTTTATTCTTATAAGGGAAATCAGTCGTGTTTAATTTCATTTTGTAATAGAGTGTGAAATCAAGCTCTGGCTCTGGGGGCAAGTAACCACTTTAGGACAAAGTATTTCTCTGCTAAGCAAATTCAAATGAAAGGCTATTAAATGTAGCAATACCATAATGTGCCCAATTACCGACTCTTATTAGTTTTATCTATGTTATATTCCTGCTCAGTTATTCTTTCCCTGTAGTCTAATAAACCAGTCAATTAATCCAAAAAGCTTGTACAACTATATAAAAGGGATCAATTTGAGTTTAGTACATTGTCATGGGTATTATATTCTTATTACTTTTATTCATGGACCCAGGGTCAATTCTAGGGTCACGGACATCTGGGTGCAGCTTTTTTGTGGGGTGCCCCAGGTTAAAATGTCTGTTCAAGACATGTCCATTACATTTTTTTTTGCTATAAGCCTTTTTTTTTTACTATAAGCCTGTCCATTAATATGCCACAGCCAGATTGCCAATATGTCACAGCCAATTTCCCATTAATATGCCACTATTAGCCTGCCTATTAATATGCCACAATTTGCCCATTAATATGCCACAGACAATTTGTCCATTAATACACCACCCTCCTCCCCCCTTACCCAGTAATCACCTGGAAGTCTCCTTTGTGTTTTATTTTGCCATTAATATGCCAGAATTTTTTTACCATTCATTAGCCTGTGTTATTTTGCCATTCATTTGCTAGTATTATTTTACCATTCATTTGCCAGTGTTATTTTACCATTCATTTGCCAGTTATTTTGCCCATCATTTGCCAGTGTTATTTTGCCCTTCATTTGCCAGTGTTATTTTGCACTTCATTTGCCAGTGTTATTTTGCCCATCATTTGCCAGTGTTATTTTGCCCATCATTTGCCAGTGTTATTTTGACCCATCATTATTTTGCCATTCATTTGCAGTATTAATTTGCTCGTTAATATGTGAATTAACCTCCACTCCCCCCTTCCCCAGTACTTACCTGGATTCTGCTCATTGGCCATCTCCTCTGAAATGTTTCCTGCACACACGCTGCAGGAAAATAAGGAATAAGGAAAAACATCCACCAGATATGATGTCGTCATTTCCGGTGGCTGTTACAAAAAGGACTCACGGCTGCTGCCCAATCATGGCTGTCTCTATGTGAGACAGTCACATGGGCAGCGGGGGCCCATGGGGCAGCTGCTTTGGGCCCCAAGAATGAATGGGCACTGGGCAGCTGCCCCGTTTGGCCATGCTTTTTTTTACATTTTTTTTTTGCAGGGGTCGACAGTGCAGCCGGACCCCCGGGACTGATGGGCCCGGTTGCAGCTGCGACCCCTGCACCACCGATAGATCCGCCACTGCCTGTCTGTCTCTTTCTACCTGAACGCTCTATTCTCTCGCTCTCCCCATACCCTCATGTCTGTCTCTCTCCTCATACCCTCAGAAAAATTAAATGTATGTCTCTTTTCTGTGTCTCTTTCTACCCTCATGCCTGTCTCTGTCTGTCTCTTCTCACCCCCCATTTCTGTCTCTCTATTCCCATACATTCATGAGTGTCTCTTTTCCCATACCCTCATGTCTGTCTATTTCTTCCCATACCCTCACGTCTGTTTCTTCCCACAATACCATCATGTTTGTCTCCCCCATGCATATATCTGTCTCTGTCTTCATACCCCATGTCTGTCTCTTCCCATACCCTCGTGTATATATCTTTCTCCCCTCATACCGCATGTCTGTCTCGCTCCCCTTGGTGAGGAGTTGTTTAGACAAACATACATAGCCACACTTACACACATACATAGCACACACAGAGTCACACATAAATACAGAAACACACACACACTTACATATACTGTGACACACACACACTTTTTTAAACTATATATATTTGGATTTATTAGGTTATAAACGTATTTTCTAAATATTACACACTTACAGACACAAACACTTACACAGACAGTTACACACACTGTCACACACACATACATACACATTACACCTTTACATACACTGTTACACATATGTACACACACTTACACAACCCTTACACACACAGTCACACTTATATACATACACACACACTTATAGACACCATTACACACACTGTCACACATATTACCCAATAACACACACATACACCTACACAGACACCATTACACACACATTCACATGCTTACACAGACACCATTACACACACTGTCATACACACTTACACATACACCCTTACACCCACACACCTACACAAACACTCTTAGACACCATTACACACACACACTTACTCTCTGAGTATCCGAAAGTCACACAGCGGGACAGGGCGGAGCATGCACCCATCGCGCTGTGCTCAACCTTAGGTGTGTTTACTGCAGGCCACACCTCGAGGTGCTGTTAGGGAGAGAGCTCCCTAAAGTAGCACCACTTCTCCCTTATGCCTGGGCGCGGTGCACCCTGGTTTGGCCCTGCATGGACTAATGCTCTAGACGTTAATTGATTTCTATGTGGTCACATATTACTTTGAAACACTGCAACATAGCATGTGAGTTATTTGTGGCTGGAATAATAATGGCTATTCCTTATCCTCATAAACACAGGGATTGGGTCTAACGTAGTTATTGGTGCTCATAATTATTGAAATAAAAAACAGTAATGTTTTCAAGCATCTCTTTTTCACATATTACATTACCAATTTTTTATATAGCATCAATAAATTATGTTGCCCTTGGTGGGCAAACTACATACTACATACACAAGATTGTGGACAAACTACATACACAAGATTCCTCCATTTTTATATTAATTGTTTATATATTTATATATCACACGCAAGTACTTAGTTTTCATATCCATATTTCAATCCACAGTTGAGGTCATAAACATTCCTCTTCATGTTATGTATTAGTATGCATTCTGCTAACACAATGTATAGATCATTTTTTATTCTCCACATTCGCACTATTAGCAATGTTTAGGTAAGCCCCTTTAATAGCTTAATGAATATCTTAATTTTGTTCTATAAAAGTAGGCAGTCTCTGAAATATGTTATAATATTTTTTTTTTTTAATGTAGCTTCCTTTATTATAGTATAGCTATGGTATTTGCAAAAAATGCCATGTATTTCTGAATTGCTTAGCTAGTTTTATCTAGGCATAACAACAAAAAAAATCTCAGCAATGCTTCTTGTATATGGAATCAAATTTTACAAACCTGCATGTTATGATTTTATTTTAAACGCTTGGTAAAATGGAATGATTTAATGCATACAAAGCCCTTGATTTTTTGGCTGTACATAGAGTCAGACGTACATATTCGATTTTTAGTTCTGAGAATTGGGACAGAAATAGCGTCTGCAGAGAAAAAAATTATTTGCTGTTTGCTGGTTCAAGTCTCTTGCAAATTTGAACATTGGGTGTTTATGTCACTATGTTTTTCACTTGGGCACAGTGTGTTCTTTTGGTCTGCTGAATCATATATACAAGGGACAAAGAACTCTACCAAGTGCATACAGAAAAACAAATGGAAAGGGAAGCATCACTTTTATTGAAGTAGATTTTTATTGACTGCAAGGTCAAGCAAAATTGTTTCCGGCAGCAAAATTTGAAAAATTTGAAAATGTCAAACAACATACAAAAAAAGTACTAATTTCACCACAGAGGTGAAATTAGTACTTTTTTTGTATGTTGTTTGACATTTTCAAATTTTTCAAATTAACCAATCAGAATATAAAAATGAAAAAGAATTCTCATTTTAGAAATATTAAGGATTTGGATCTCTTTGTCATAAAAGGACTATCTGACATGAAGGAGGATAGAATGTATGTATCTTGCCCACAATTTGCAGCTATGCTGGTAGAAAAAGGTCAAGAAACTATATATGTTATGTACATACATATTTAATTTTTTCTGATATATGTGAGATTAAATGATTAATGCTCTTTTCAACAATTAGTGCTAATTAGAATTGTCATGCTATGTAACTTAATATTAATTGATCATTTTAAATGTTTTATTTTGGTTTTAAAAACTGTAATAAATTAAATCATTATTTTAACTCCAGTTTTTAAAAAAAATGACAATCATATGCATATTAAAGTCAACATTTAAAAGATAAATATGTATTTATTTACTTACTTCAGTTTTCCTTGTTTAATATTTTATTTCTTTTTAATAATCTTTTGCAGTATTTCTGCTCTGTATAAAAATGGGCATCACCGCATCCCTTAGCTCCTCCTGCATAGGGCTAGAGCAGGAAGATTTAATGAATGCACTTGCATATTGAAAAAATGTATTAGTTAGACACCACCTGATGCATCAGCCCCAGATAGATGGCTGTATTGTCCTTTTAAACAGTCAAGTAAAATTATTCTAAAGGAAAAATAACTAAATTGTTACTTACAGGTAGATTTACAAAACAGCCAAATTCTTTACTATTGATTAAGCTGTTTTTTTTCAACCAGTTAACAAATGACCAAAATGTCTCAAATAGCTGGTCTGGCCATTTGAGACATTTTGGTCATTCTGTTTTACCATTTCTGTGGTGAAAATTTCCTTTCTCATTTAATATACCCACACATATTATATACTGTTTTCATCACCATAGATAGTGATTTTCTAAGATACCATTGTTTTTATCATATAATATAATTTACTATTAAAAAAAATTGTTGAATAAAAGAAAATATGTTGCAAAAAGTCCCCAACTTTTTCAATCTTTGACCTGAAAAATCGCAATTACAAATGGTTAAAAAAGACCCCGTCAATATGGTTTCTATTATTTGTCCTGAGTCTATAAATACTAATGATTGCATGTTTTTTTTGGCATATATTGTATGGCTCACGCAACGCGTTAGACCCGCTGTGGACTTCCTCCTGGCATGTTGGAGGAAGCCCACAGTGGGTAAAGCGCATTGCATGAGCCATACAATTTATTTGCACTGTCCTCTGGATCTCAACTTTTATACTTGCTTTTATTGGGACTTTTTATTGCTTCACTTGTATGCTGACAACTATTGCTGCATGTCGTTTTATGTCCTGGTTGACCTACAAGCAGATTTATCCAGTCTATACATGTAAGATATTACTGTTTTTTGTATTAAATGTTGCACATTTTATACTTACATTTGCTCCTTTGTCATTTTCCACCTCCATCTGTGTATAAAGTGGGGGGGGGGGGGGGGGGAGAAGAGTCCAAACAGCACCCTTGATGAGCTCAGAATTACTTATGAATCTGTGAGTGCAATCAGTAAAGCCTTGCACTTTACCCTGTACCATTGCTTTATTGCACTATATCTTTTTGTCGTTTTTGCATTTTTCCTATGTTTATGGTATGAGACATTGTGAAGATTCCTCCAACAAAGTCACCAGGCAAATCATTTTTGGATAATTTCTTAACGGTGGTCACTTAGCGCACCAACCGCACCACTATTTTGGTGTATTTGTTCGGTTTGTATGATTTTATATTAACTTATATCACATTTTAGCCTCTTGATGCTTTACTAAAAGTTTCTCTTTTTGTGATAGTGACCTTTAAATAAGGAGTTGTATCAACTCTTCTTTAATCTGTGGAATGTAAAGTTAATTACATCTATATTACATTTAATTACCCAACGCCCTTGTTTTCAATTTTGTTACATTGCTGGAAGCTGCAAAACTATTAAGAATAACTTATTTATATTTGATAATGAAAGCTATTAATAATAACTAAAACATGTTAATTTCGTGGCTTACCAACTTCATTGTTCTAGAACAAGAGCAACAAAAAATGGATTACCACTTGCATTTTTATGATAAATAATGAAACACATAACTTGAATTCTGTCTGTACTGCAAAATTCATGTTACAGGGCTGGATGGCAAATATACACTGGATAGATGGGACTGGCAGGGTAAATGCTGGGACTGAATAGGATTGTAACTGAAAGACACACTGAACAGGGCAGAGACTGGAAGCCTTCAGGAAGGGCACAAGACTGGAAGCCCACAGGCAGGGCACAAGACTGGAAGTCCTCAGGCAGGGTATGAGACTGTATAGTAATGTTACTGTAGGATGATAACAAGTAACACTGTGAAACCCTTTTCCCGGTTGGTTGAGCCCCCAGGTTAAGGGATGCAGATCCTGGACAGGTTGAAACAGAATTAATGTAAAGCCCGCATTTGCAGTAACTTGACAATATTTAAAGGGTAGGGCTGCACCAGACAATGAGACCAGCAGCCACCAACAGAGAGGAGAAGAATAGAAGCACCAGTAGGGTGGCCACTAAAGACTGAATTGGGAACAGTAAAAAAAAAATGAAACTAACAAAAATATAGGATAGAAATCTGACACCCCAAGGTGCTCTGTAAAGAAAATAATTACCTGTCCTTGAGCCTCGTCTTTGGCACTGGCAAAAAAAATAAAGTGTGAGGATCCCTTTGGTAAGCATGTGTCCTCAGCGGAGGAAGGATGCATAATATCCCTGTTCTGAGAGTGGGGATTTCATTTTAAGAAAAAAAGGTCTCTGACTGGCTGACTATGTCTATATCAGCTAATCAGAGGACATTAATCCCTGCTTCACCATTGGCTGGGTTTTCAAAATGGGCCTGGAATGAGTATTGAGGGTGTCATGGATTGGTGATGAACTTCAGGAACAAGTAAATATTTTACACTTGGGTGCCATGGGGTGGGCAGTGATTTTCAGTCATGTTTGGGGGGGCCATTGTTACAATAACTGGGCTGGGAGTGCTTGCCCAGCTTCCAGACCCATTTATTTTAGCAGGGGATAAGGGCTACTTGGCCTGACCCCCTCCATGTGTGTAATGGGAGAACTGGGAACTATTTGGGTGGTTCCCATACCCAGTTTTGATTAGGCTATGTATTTGTTATTTATTTATTTATATTTTGGGAGGATTTTTCATTGACGTCTGTGGGGATGATAGACGTACTTTTCGTTTTGGTCATATATTGGCAACATTCGGTGTGGAATTGGTTATGATGGCCTGAATTGCGACTCTATTCCGAGGCACATCAGGGCATATTGGGCAACTCCAAATTTGGCTCCCGATATGTCCCCAAAGTGCCCCAAATAATTCTGGACTTCGGAGACATCATTTCAGCCCCCAAGTCCGGTGCATTTTGAGTAGACCATTTAGTGTTTTGGTGGAGTAGTTACAAATTAACTTTTTTGAATTAACATGTTATGTTAATTGAACATGTTATGGTCACTAGATAGTTAATTATGTTGTTATTTTCAAGGTGAAGAAGAAGATAAACATCTAATTAAACAAAATATTATTATTATTATTATTATTAGCTACCAGGTTGTTGGTTGGTATTTCGAATCATTAAATGTATGTCTGGCAGAATATGGAATTCTATAATAAGGCACGCCTACAAAATTCTGTGTTGACTTGTGCAGCAATTAAGATTGATGTAGAAGCCACTAAATTAAAAATAGACATGTTCCAACCATGCTCAAGATTAGATTTATATAAGCAAACAGATAAAATCATATGCAGAGGATACTGTCTGCATTAGTTCTGAATACAAATAATACACAATATAAGCAATATCTGAAATGTAGCTTCAAATTACTAAATAATAAAACATCATTCCTGGCTTACTGAGAGCTCCTTTAGTATTATTAGATATTTTTGAGTAATACGCATTGATATTTTTAACAATATCCTGGGATCTCTGTATGGAAAGCACCGATTACAAATTTATTTTATTGACAGTTTAAAAAAAAAAAAAAAAAAAGATCTGTTATCCTAAAATAAATATTTATTGAAGAAAAATAACTTGTTCCTCCATTAATGAGTATTTTGAACATCTCACTATTATTATAACGTAAAATATACAGTAATGTAACTTAAATACATCTGATGGCATTCTCAGGTTTGATTTAGTGTTTGTCTAAAGAGCTTATTCTGAGCACTTTGGGATACAGATCCCACTAGAAGACAGTCGGAATTAAAGAATGAAAGGACAATTCTTTCCCTTAGGCAACTGTCATAACACATATATTGTACTCTGTTGAGATGTGAAAAAGGAACACATATATGTATGCTATTATAAAATATCCCTGCATTTAATATTTTTTATTAAAGCTTTGCAGTGTGCAACAAGAACAGCCTGTGTTATCACATACTCTAAATTCTTATGTCTATGTTAAAGCCAATTGGTCAGAATAATGTTGTACACTCATACATTTAGTCAGATGGCCATATTGTTGTGTCAGACATTACTTCATTCAGCACCAACCCACACTAACTGACCTGAGGACATCAGCAACAATGTTAGCAATGAAATCCCATGTATAATATATGCCCTGGCTTAAATCAAATGATGACTGATAAGTCAAAACATTCCAAATGAGGCAACAAGACAATGAGTTTCACAATACAGAAATATTGTGTAGAAAATAGTCATGTTTACCACAAAAATGTGGAAATCATTTTAGTGGTGGCTGCGAAGAGTATTATCTCCTAGGAAAGTTATTACATTAATAAAGCACCATACTACTCTGTAGGATTGTACAAATGGTAGGCAACCTAAAAAGTATAGCCATACTTGAGCAAAAAATGAAACAATGTTAAAATTGTAAAAGGTGCTCGATCATAAAAGTGTAGGCAAAGTGACGAGATCCGACAGAGGCCAAGGAGCTCTGAGGAACAGTGCCATATATTTTGGAACATAAAGTGTTAGGCCAGCGTTAGCTTCAGGAATGGCTGCCAGAAGTCAGGTCTTCTCAACAAATTCCATGCAATATATTATTAGGTGACAAATGATAATTGTAACAATCATAAAAAACAGTAACTTTAAAATATCTTAAATTTAAAGGAAACTGCTTAAAAAGCTTGTGTGAATTACTGAATTAGATGCACCTTGAAAGAAGTGGGGAAAGGATGTGAAAACTCATTGAATATGATGTTATTCTAACTGGAACTGGAGCTGAATAAAGTAAATAGATAGGTAAATAGATTATCCACTTATAGGTGGCGTGTAGGACAGTTCTTTGTGGCTGTATCACCTTGAACGCTGAACTGTCAGTGCTTACAAACATACCCCCCAATAAATGAATCCCCCGCTAAAAGTTACCCCAAACCCCCATACTAACCCTCAACCCTAATACTAACCCCCAAACATGAACACTAACATCCCTAAAACTAACACTACCCCAGAACCCTAATACTAACCCCCCGAACCCCAATACTGATACTAACCCCCGAATACTAAAACTAACCCCTAGTAATACTCACTTTGTGTGATCCCATGATGAAATGTCCTGTAAAGAAAGGTCCAGTAGATGACCTCTCGTGCAATGAACTGGCCACCACGCGAGAGTTGACAGTTAAGTGGCTGTGTTCAAGCAGCCATGATGAACCGTCCTATCCCTTACTAGATCTACTAAACAAACTCAATGCTATGGAACATCTTAGTTTGATGGGTTAATGAGGGGTCAGTGCAGGGTCACTTATAAAATTCTCAAAATGAATTCCTAAACTCGTTTCTTCTTTACAAATGGAAACTAAATAAAGGATAGGTAGATGGAGTAGGATACTGAGCTATTGGATGTTATGATCAGAGCTAGGCACCAATATTGTTTATGATAGACATTTGTAGTTCTTGCTAGTGTCCTTGTATGGACACTTTGCCAATCCCTGGATATAATATAAAGGCAGGAAAATATGCCCTTTCAGATTGATCTTAAAATCGTCAGAAAAATGCACTTAAAAAATTGCGTAGTATCTCATTAATGAATTCATATCTGTTCCTGTCAAACCATGTATTTCTTTTTTTCAAAAAGATAAACTAATAATAGTTCTACTTTCACTTTCCTCTTTTGTATTGATGAATGAATAGTCATATGCATGTAAATGGTGAACATAATCAACATATTTTGAAAAACCATTAAAGTTCTATGTTTTAGGCAATGAGCCATTGTTCTGTGTGATCATTCTACAAGGAACATCTCCAGCTCCCTTACACGGCCCCTCCTTGCCTCTCCCATACACATGCCTTTGCCATCACTTCCACATCATTAATTTGGATCTGAAAGTATAATCATGGTCTAACAGCCCACGGCAGCCCAAGGCATTTAAAGCAGGCTTCAACCCAAGCATATGAAAAGTGCTTTGTACCAAGAAGACGACACTGTATCGCTTGTGGAGTATTTGAAAGAAAGAAGGCAGAACTGAGATTGGCAGCTTTCACATCTCTGTTGGAAAGTTGGAATGGGGACACAGAAGGTTGTGAGCTTGGTGGCTTGCTCTGAAAGAGAGAGGGCTAGTATTGTACTCAAAGTTACTGTAGTTGTGCTGGTACTACTGACACTCCTTAATGCAGGTGGAACACTATTTATTCTGCTGCAGTGGAAGGATATCACTTCTCGACTCAATGATCTGGAATCTTACCCGAGACCATCCCAAGAGGACATGTTAACCACTCACCTAACTCAGCTCATCTCCGAATTAAAAGAACAGGACACTGAAGAAACTGCGGCACAGATTTCCAGGAATAAGAGGAGTCACCGGTACAGGCCACATGAGAACTTCATCAGAGCTGAAAATGAAGATATGCTAATGATGATGACATATTCCATGGTCCCGGTAGGCACTTCCATCTCAAGGGCTATCCACTGTTAGAACAGCAGGGCTAGTTTGTTATCACTACAGATTAAACAAGCCTTGATAATATTTTTATTTAGATTATTGGAGGGTGAGAATTGTATTAGCCAGCAAAGTTAAGAAATAAATCGATGGATAAATAAGAATTATTAAAATGCACTCTTAGGCCGTCCACAAAAATACTTATGATGAACAAATGGAGAAACAAAAACAAAAAACAACCACGGAAAGGAAACTTGAGAAACAGTTTATTAAATGACAAACACACACACACATAAATGTATATACACACATACACATATATAATGTATAATATACATGCACATATACAACACACATATATTTAAGGTAAGTATATACAGTGTTGGTCAGATGAGATATCAGGTCCATTTCACTTTTTTTTTTTATATATAAACATTTTTTATTCTGTGAATATTCTGAGAATAAAAAATAGATGAAAAATTATCTATACATTGTGTTTGCAAAATTGCAAGCAAATGTATAAAATAAGATAAATATTTGCTTCAAAAGTGTCTGTGGTTTCTTCTGCTTATGACATCACCTTGTGACTTGATATGCAAATGGCCTCATTTTTAATGAGAAATTTGCATAGCATACAAAGATGCACTTTTTTTTTCCAACTTGTAAATAATGTCCATATATTTGTGTTGTAATCATTTTCGTAAAGACTCCACCGAACCTTCAAGCAATCTGTAATCCACACAATTTACACATGGCATGCACATGTGAAATCAGTCCATGAGTAACTCGTATCTTGAGCTTTCAGAATGAATTTGGAGATAATGGGCTCCAAAAATGCATTAACATCACTAATTCCTTATGCAGACAATGGAATTCAGTGACATGATAAATTAACTCAGGTCATTGAATAGACCTCGTTATATTCAGCAACATAATTCTACAAATGTTACACATGGCACATAGTAGCAATATGTAACAAGGTGTTAAATGTATGCTACTGTCTGCAATGTGTAACATTTGTTTATACTGTTGCTGAATTTAGTATCTTCAAGTTCATTGTAATCACTCAATAAATTGTGTGTAATTTGCATATCAAGCCACAAGGTGATGTCATAAGCAGAAGATATAACAGATGCGCTTCAAACACATTTTTCTCTTATTTTATGCATTTGTTTGCCATTCTACTAACACGATATATAGATCATTTTTTGTAATTTTTTATTGTCTGCATAAGTATAAGTATAAGCAATGTTTAGATTAATCAAGTCTCTTTAGAACTCCTTGTGCCTATAGGAAGACCAGAACATTTTAAGTAATTTTTATCCAGATCAAAGCTTTGCATCATAAAACATGTAAGTTCTCTGTAAATATGTGGGGTTTTTAATGATTTGTACTCTGCACAGGCTTCTGCACAGGCACACATTGCATTGAAACATCCAAGCTTTAATGAAATTATACATTTTATTACAATTTCGCTTTAATATGCAGGGAAAAAGACAAGCTGTTTTAAAGCTAGTTTGGCCATTTAAATGATTTGTGTCCACAAATAATGCGAAATGATTTGTGCACACAAATAATCTGAAACTTGCACATTACTTGCGATTCAGTGAACTTAACTGTATGCATTTTCTGCTTTTAAGATTACATTAATTCGGTAATTTTCTCCATCACTACCTTGGGAATGTAATTGCAGAAGATTTGAAATGTAGTTTGTTTCCTGTGTACAAAACAAAGAAAGAACGCTTCTGAAATGTTCAGCATCATTTCTATTTTTGTAATTCTATATGTATAAATCAGTCAAAACGCACCCAAAGTCATGCCTCTCAACTGTCTCATTTTGCATTGGACAGTCCGGGCTTGGAGTCTATGTCTCCGCTTTTCGGGACAGTGGTAGAGCTCGGCAGATCAGAAGGGTTTCGGACTTTAATTCTGCAGTCCCAATCTCGACACACTGGACAATGCATAATGCGCATGCACAGTATCGTGCACATGCACCAGTTTAACACGGGTAGTGCTGGGAGCAGTAGTGTATCTTCCACAAGGCAAACAAGGCACTTGCCTAGGGCGGCACTTTGCCGGTGTGAGGGTGTTAAAGCACACTTCTGGTGCTTCAAACATTTTCATCCCTCCCCTACCATTCAGCAAGCGTTAGCTCCTTCCAATAAATCGGGGTGATGGGGGCATGTAATGGACGTGGTGGGGGTATGAAATGAGGGTGATGATGGCATGTAATGGGGGTGATGGGGCATTTAGTGTGTATGCAATGTGGGTGATGGGGGCATGTAATGGGATTATTGGGCATTTAATGTGTGTACAATGTGGGTGATGGGGCATGTAATGGGGTGATGGGGCATGTCATGGGTGTGCAACATTGGTGATAGGGCATGTCGTAGGTGTGCAACGTGGGTGGGGGGGTGCCCGAATTTTGTCTGCCTAGGGCAGCACAAAACCAAGATACACCACTGGCTGGGAGGTATGCCTTAAGCCTATATAGACTACATATGCAATGTACACGATTACTCACCATGGAAA
The DNA here is from genome assembly GCA_036172795.1 of Pelodytes ibericus. NCBI lineage: Eukaryota > Metazoa > Chordata > Amphibia > Anura > Pelodytidae > Pelodytes > Pelodytes ibericus. The sequence continues at coordinate 162,806,252 of CM069858.1, forward strand.
CCTATCTACAAGTGCAGAATTGATTCACCTCTGATGTCCTGGATTCAAGACACCTGAGGATGAAATTGATACAGTAGAATGACAGTCTGAATTGGGACTGTCCAACATAGCGAAGGACAGTTGGGGGGTATGGTGAAACACCATACAATATGGGCCCTTAAACAAACCAGTTCAGAGCAAAAAGGGAAGCTGCTGGTTCACGGGAGCCTACAGCGGGAGTCAGTTTGCCCAACAGCCACTATTTTACACCTGTATTGCATGAGGCCAAACTGAAAGCTGTATGTAGCATTGTAACTCCTCTCCATCTTTTCTAGCCATCCCTATACCATCTCTCTGTCCCATATTCGATACTTTCTAAATTTACATTTCGGTGGCTGAAATTATGTTTGGAATAAGGGAGTAAAACAATAACCTATGTAACAACAATGACAAACTTCCGTATTTGATTTTCTGATGTTCTACTTCATATCATTGTCATGTTTGTGTTCAGATGATTTTTAACACCATAATATTTTCTTTGTTTAGGTCCGTGTTATGCTAGATCTATGTAACAGCACAAAAGGAATCTGTTTAACAGGTAGGAAATGTTTTGCCGTGTGGCAGTTTACAGTGTTTTTAATGTATGCCATTACAAGTGAACTGCTGAAAAATGTGTAACCATGTGCAGGTAGAAGATGAAGACATGCCGCTGCTGGAATAGTACAATTGCTCATTAGTTTATACATTAAGGGGACACTCCCACCAAAAAATGAAAGCAAGTGTGACTGGGTGACACCATTTTGTGAAATAGTGTGTTTTTGGGTGCCACCCCCTTTACAGCACATATTTCTCACTTTGGGGCAGTCAGAATTCTGATCATAGACTTGCATTGAATGGGAGGGTAATGTAACTATTAGATCACAAGGGGGCGTAGTTATGATCCTGTTTGATCAGGTTAATCGCCTTGTTTTGTTCATGTTTTCTATTCATTCTTTAACATATTTTCGGTATACAGATTATTACTTGCAATGATCTTCTGCTTGTTAATTTCTAAATACGAAACAAGCAGATGACCCAATCAACACCACCATGTGATATCTTAAATTTGGATGTCAAAACCTTCACTCATGTCACAAAGACACATGGAAAACTGGCATCAAACAAAGTTTTCATTTTTAAAAGTTGGCAATTTGTCAAGTATGTGTTTATAGATGACTGTCTATGTGTAAGAGAATGGAGTAGTGGCGCTGTACGCCTATGTAAAAACCAGATTTCTGAAAAATTTTGTGAATCTGAGCCCAGTGTGCCACAAAGGCGCTGCCAGGTTGTGACAGTCAATGTAAAAAAAAAAACAGGTGCTTAAAAGCTCCTGATAATTGTCGGAGAACCTGTGTTTGTCGGGAGTTAAAAAATGGCGCAATCGCTGTTATACATAATGGCAATTGCACTCTTTTTTTTTTTTTTTTTATAAAACTCCTGACACTTTGCAGTATGGGAGTTTTAGACCATCTTGTCCACCCACAAAAAAGTGCACCTTTATTTATTCTACTCCAGTCTTTTGTGCATGACAGGCATTACAAAATTTGCTTATACCATACCTCCCAACTCTTTTAGGGGGAAGGTTGAGTGTTCTTTGATGAAAGCAAGGATTAAAAAACATGTCCTGCTGCTTCTCCGGAGTAAACCCGGCATGTATCTTAATAGATACACATGGGTTTACTCTTGTCTGTGTCTAGAAGCCAAGAGTCAGCCGGTCTGGAGGTTGGCGTGTGCTGAAACTGTTCACGTGAACATAGTCAGAACAGGGGATTTATGGGATCAGCAGAGAGGTCTAGTTCCCATCCCAAGCAGATAGCCAGAAAAGTTTGACTGCTTCTCATAGAAGGATGGTAGCTGCTGGTCAAAGAATAAACTGGCATTTACCGTCAAACACACTGTACATGCCAGTTTATCCGCATCCTAGGATCAACTACTTTTTAACTTGTGCTTCATCATTAGAAGGACAGTCTAGATAAGAGTTCAGAGTAGTAGAAGAAACACAAAGTACATTGCAGAAAAAACAGAGGCCTCAGCAAACTTCAAGCAGAGATTTGATTTTGAAGAAGTTGCTTCCATATCATTATCCTATGACTTCCGTTTATCTTCAGAAATATGAAATGGAGAAAAGCTGACTAAATTATATATTCATAAATGTAGCTCATGGCTTGGAAGGATAATGTATTGAAATTCTATATTCTGCCCAAATTGACTTATTTATTTAAAATGGTCCCATTGGCTATCTCAATTGGGTCAGGTTCAAAAAATCTTTATGAATTATTTATGGGAAGGGAAAAAGCCTAGGGTTACTAAATTTATCCTAACTAAAATTATTAAAAAAAGAGGCTCCGCAGTTCCAAATTTGGTGGATTTCTTCGAGGCGAGCAACTTGGCCCATATTCATAAATGGCAGGATTTTAGAAAAATGGTGGAACCTTGGTATAAAACAGAGGAAGCTCTGTTGGGTGTCGATAAGTTTCCTTTGATTATGTGGGTTAATGCTAGAGCAGGTGCTTATTACCCAGGAACAACAGAGTCTTCTGTTTTTAACCATCTTGTTGATAGCTGGTTTTGCTTTAAAAAAAAAAAAAAATAGGCTTGAGGATAAGATCTCAATGTAGAGCCCCGTAGAGGTGTTGACATATAATATGGAAAAAGTAACATTAACAGTTGGGGCACGGAAAAGCTTATAGGTTTGCAGGCTCTATTGACTGAGAAAAAGCTTAAACCATTTCCTCAACTGCAAAACGAATTAAACTCACGCCAAAGGATATTTTCTCATATTTACGTATTAAACATTATTTGTTGGAAAATACAAAAGGGTCTCTTGATAGAGAACTTACTTGTGTTTTGATATTAAAAGAAAATCACAATTAATTACAAAATGTTACTCTCTGTTGGGTAGTCCTGAAATGGTACATAACCCTTAATCTTTGTCATTGTGGGAAAGGGAGCTAGGACGTGTAATAGAACAGGAGAGCTGTTATAAATCAGTGTTAGAAGTGAGAAAGGCAATTCATTGCCGGAATTTAGTTGAATTACGGTATAAAATGATATATTGATGACATTATATTCCCAAGACCTTGCACAAGATTAAGCACACCGACTCTAATCAGTGCTGGCGCTGTTTCCAAAGTGAGGGAGACCATCTGCATATCTGGTGGAGCTGCCCTGGTCTAAAAACACTCTGCGATAACATTTTTAGTAAATTGTCTATTCTAAGGTATCTGGGTATATCAGTTGCCAATTTGTCCGAAACTGCTTTATTTCATATTTTGCCTAGTTCTGTTCCTTTTTACAAGCTATACCAAATGAACCACCTAGTGATGGCTACAAAAATGGTTATCAGAAGGAACTGGAATAACCCTGGCAGAGCAAAATAGTTAACCAAGCAATCTATCAGTATAAAATGCAAAAGGGGCTGCCCCATGGTTGTCCCGCCATATGGTTGACTAATACTGCCAACTACCTTAAATCCCCTTGAAGCGTTTTGGCCATATAGGGATTTTCTAGCTCCCCTACGAGATACAGGTTCTTGATGTCTTTGCTGCGGCTTCTTGTGTCATAGGCCATGTTGTCTGTTTTTGTATGTATTTGTAATGCTAGTGATAATTCATGTATTTGGAATTACTTGATACTATAATGATTCTTGTTATTAATGATATGAGTTATATCACAGCTGATTTATACCAGTACGCATTACTAGTATGTCTTGTCTTTGTAAAGTATATTTTTCAATTTTATATAAATCTGAAATGGAAACATTTATTTTCTGTATTTCGATGTGAAGATATATACCAATTTGCAAAAGGAACTGTACTCGTGGACACACAACAGGTTGTCAAAGCTATTTTCCACTCAGAAAAGAACCAGACATAATACAAAAGCTGAAAGAGTCATCAACAGTGTGCAGCAAGACATTTCCTTTATCCTCACTGTGCCAGGCTTTTCTGCAAATAGTTTTGAGTGGTGGTGGCAAAGCATTACATATAATTCAAATATAGACTAAATCCTAACTCAGTCATTCAAATATCACAGTGGTAGAAAGGGACAGAAAGCATTTGGACGCTTTAAAAGTAGCTACAATTCTTTTGAGATCAGAAATCATGAGCTGTTATATTAATGCACTCTTATGGATTACAGCTCAGTGCCAAATATCCCGCTATTTGTACTAACAGTGGTAACAATAAAGTATGGTACATGCGGTAGAGTATATAGGTTCTCTTTCCAATCCACCTCAGTTGTATGTGACTAATGATATTTAGCACAATTTATGAAGGACCGGCTTTTATAGCAGTTACAAAATCAAAGTAATATGATAAACAAAGAGCAGAGCTCTCTGAGTTGACAGTAAAAAAGGATTGTTGTACTATAAATGTCCAGGAATTACTATTCACTAAAATATTTATCTAACGGACATACATATGCTTTTCTAAAATGTTTTGTTTTTATTCCCTCAGGTCCACCGGGACCTCCAGGTAAGAATCCAAATCTTCTCGTTATTTTATAAGCCATAATTTATGCAATTATCATAATGGTCATTGGCTTTACTATCTCAGAGACAATCCCCAAAATATCTTGCAAAGTTCTAGTTATCTTAATCGTTTGTCCTTTTATCTATATGCTGTTGTATAAGTCATACCATTTTTTAATACTATTTATTAATACTGTTCGCACAATATAATTAAATATCTCAACCCTTATAAGCTCTTCATGTTGTCCACTTAGCACTCACTTATATGTTGGATTCACTCTCCCTCTTACGTGGCCATGGGAACAGCCCACTGAAGTCTGTAGCAATCCTTCATGTGTTGTTTTTTTTGTCACACCTGTTTTCTGTTTTTTCCACTCTATCCCAACCCTTCCCTTCTCTTTGGAGGTGTAGTCTTGGATTTATCCCTTTACTATTGGTAACATCCTTTTACCTGCCATCATTGAGAAGATACTTATGATAAAATAGAAATCAAATAACAAGTTCAAACCTTACTCTTTGCAAAGGGTCATGGGATTGGCTTTATAGCTCTTTAAGAATTAACAATATTTTGCCATGTTCTACCTATCAAAGGATTTAGGAGGCATTTTACAGCATTCAACAACTATGGTTTTTTGTGGAAAATATACTGATGTATAGTATAATGACCAATGTATGAATCAATGTATGCATCTATTGAAGTAAAACTGGAAGCTGACTTTAACGGCCAACTATATTCTCTCAAATATGCTTCACAAAATATGTTCATCAAATATTTTTGGGAGGTTACAGTTGTTCTTTAAGGAGCAAGCTGAACAAAATATAAAAGATCAAGTGAATGCAACGATTACTGTAAAAATTGAATATCCTTCATGTTGACTCACATTGTTTAGAGAAGTAAACTTATTGAGTTTATTTTTAATTTTATAAATGGGACAGTAAAGACTGAGGGAAGGGAAAGGATCAGGGGTTTAGATTAGAATACACAACCAAATATCCTGCTTGAAATATTTACCATTGATTAAGCAGTGTGGACTGATCTCGAATATAATTGGCGATTGCATATTATAGTTATTACATTAATTTCAGATTAAAAGGGATTATTAAGAACACTTTGATAAAACTCTCAAAATTTAAATAAAGCTTCATAAAGAAAAATAATAAATTGGATGTTATCAATCTGTTATAGATGTAACTGCTATTTTAGAATGTGTTATTACCATTATGTATGTTCACAAAGGACCTCCCGGAATTGATGGACTTGATGGACTGCCAGGTTATAATGCCTCAGATGGGTTTCCTGGTATGCCAGGGAAAAAAGGGGAACCAGGAGAGAATGGAAGAAGAGGAAAAATGGGTAACTAATCATGTATTGTATATTGTATTGACATTTCGTGGAAATGGGAACTATCACGTGTGTGTCAACACTGTCTATATATCTGCACAAACATTTGCTCAGTTATTTGTTTTCTCTGAACCAATGAATAATACTTAAATAATGCAGTATAACAGTTGTATAGGTGACACACCATGTCATGGACTAAAGTGGAAAGGATAATATGCCACTCTATAGTCCGCTTTAATGGGAAGAGAAAGGTCCCTAGTCCCGGCAGTTCACAATAAAAATCTTGTTACTTTATTATAGTATTAAATCTATAATAAAAAGTGACTTCTACTGTCTCTTGCACAATTATTATTTTTCATAGCCATCACGACTAATTTGCCAAGACACAAATTTCCCATCCACTTTGAAATATGGCATTGCTGCAATGTGCCTAAACTGTGTGGGATGTTTGAACATAACCTATGAAATATTTCAGTAAAAGCAAAATAAAAAATAATTTCTCTATTTAAATAAGCAAACCACATACTTAAATCCTGTATATTTTCCATTGGGTCTAGGAGAGCCAGGAGTCAAAGGTGAGCCAGGCTCATGCTGTGAGAAAGGAGACCAAAGTGAAATTGGTCCAGCCGGCAAGGATGGTATGCCAGGAAAGCAGGGTGAAAAAGGGGAGAAAGGAGATAAAGGTGATGCATCCAATGATGTGATTGTTGAGGGTAAGTGCTAATTACACAAACATATGTATTTTGTAATAATCTTCACATTAAAGTTCACAAAAAAGGAACTTTGAAGTATCCATGTATTCAGTATTCATATTGCTTATGCTAGTACACCATTAACTTATTTTTTTTTTTTTGATATTTGAGTTATGGATCAACTACACCTTTAAGTAACCCAGAAAGCTGAATGTGTGCTCGGTCCCACACATTGGACTCATCCTTATAGAACAGATAAAACAGAATATACTCATTTTTTTTCCAAAAAGATTGTTAGAAGAATTCCTATGTCCTTAAGCTGTGGGAGGAAAGGTTGCAAAATAACCCTGCTGCATCTGTTCATAAAGGAGATAATAACCCATTTGCTCTCTGATGTTATAATAGACACATATTAATAAGTTGTATTACAGACGCAATATTGCAAAAGGGTCAGTTTTAATATCCCTTAAATGCCGGTGTACAGAGTAATTAACTTTTTAATATCTGGGAATTGTGTAATTTAAATTTACAGAGATACTTGAAGTGAGATTAATATATATTAAAATAAATCAGACTTCTAGTGTCCTTGGTTGGGTGTTAAGATGTCAGTATCTACCTTAGGCCATATATATATACTTGGAGACTAGCTGAAATAATTCCATCTCTGAATTGAATTTACTATGAGATATTGCTGATGCCTCAGCCACAAAGGGTTAATAGTAGATGGCTATAAATGACTACCTAAATGACAGTATTATGTTGACTGCAGGTTACTTATTTGCCACACTTTAGACAAAAGTGTTGCTGTTGCTCTACTCTACTGAGGGAGCAGCAATTATTGTCACAATAACATCTGTATTGTTACTGCTAGTTGCAGATACCACATTGATACCGTCACCCAAGGCCGACATCGGAAATTGTGGGGCCCCTTACAAAACAAATGGTCTGAGCCCCAACCTCCCCCCACTCCATTTCTCCTGAACTCCTCTCGTCATTGTCACTGGATTCTTTGCCATAATACCACATTGCACACCCAGGACATGCCCCAGTGCTAACAATGCATGCGCAGGACATGCCCCAGCACACACTGCACACCCAGGGCCTGCCCCAGCACCCACATTGCACACCCAGCACGTGCCCCAGCACCTACATTGCACAACAAGGATGCATTGCCTGTCACTCGATTGGCTCTGTGTATAGGTCTCCGATCGCTGATTCACAGTGTCTCTGCCCTTTTGAATATTAATGAAAGAAGTTTTGGGCCAATTACATTTTTGACAGCCTCACAAATGTATTTTTTTGCTGCTCCGCATGTAACAACATCTGTATATGGGAGCAAGAGGGCATAACTTACTTTGCGACAGACGTGGATCACTGTATTCAGGAAGCACTACTAAAATATATATACATGTCTTGACATGATAACAACAATGTTAGTGAAGCTGAAGTGACGGTATCAATGTGGTATCTGCAACTAGCAGTAACAATACAGATGTTATTTTAACAGTAATTGCTGCTCCCTCCCTCACAAGAGTAGCTCTACTGACATAATTGACAGCCAGCTGCTAGAGCAACACTTTTGACTAAACTGTGACAAATAATCAACCAGCAGCCAGCAAAATACTGTCGTTTATGTACATCGATTTCCCTGCTGACTATTAACTCTGTGTGGGATATGTGATTGAGGGATCAGCAATATCTGAGTTAATTCAATTCGGAGATGAAATTATTTGCAGCTTGTCGCTGAGTGAATTAATGAGGTGTTTGTGTGATGATTTACCTATACTCCAATATATTTATATATATTTATATATATATATAGGGCGGTGCAAGGATTTTTGCCTCCCTAGGCGAAACTTCATTTTGCTGACCCTTATCCCCGGCCCTTGTACTTCCTACTTATACCACACCCGAGACATCAGTGATTTAAATGCATATTCAGGTTTAAATAGTTATAATAATGTAGGCATTAAAATTGTAAGTATCTAACAGCATTCTAAATTTGCTAACTTATTCAGCAATGCACCTGCCAAAGCCTGCATTGTACAGAGCCACTGCACAATTAAATCTATCCGCATCCAATTCTTGGGATGCTGCAATATCAGAAGAACAGGGCATGACCAACTTAATTTAGTTTTTTAAATGTAAGAGCCAGACAACGGCACATAAATCACGCACACACACACACACAGAGAGACAGTCACACACACACACACACACAGACAGTCATATAGACACAGTCACATCAACACAAACCAATCATTATTTATTTTTTATTTTTTTAAAGAAAAGAAAGTATATTTCTTAATGTGTCCCCCTTCAGACTCTCTCCCCTTCCACTGTATCTCTCTCATCCCGTGTCTCTCATCCCCCACACACAGAGCTCAGGCAGTGCTGGTGCTCCCCCCGGGCATAGTGATGATGCAGGCCATCGTATTTCCAATGCTCTGAATCATCAGTGTGCACAGAGAGCGCGACCCTTTTTAACAACCAACCAAGGATGCTAGAAGTCTGACTTATTTTAAAAGAACTTCAGCTCATTTCTAGTATCTGTGTTAATGTTTTACACTGTTAAAAACACTATTCTAAACACTTTTTCACTTTGTCTCTCTATATCTGTACTTGATATGTTTTTTATTTATGAATAAAGCTTTTTTTTCAGGAATCTACCTCACGACTCAGGGGTCAACTATAACTTAAATATGTTTTATATTGTGACATATCTGGCACTTACATATACACCAACAGAAGTGGACCAGCAGCACTCCACCACGGCCCTCAATAAGAGAATAATAATTATCCACTGGCGTTTGTGGAATAAAAATTACCTCACCTTTACAGAGTGCTGCACATCTTATTATTTATATCTTGCAGTCAGAGATAGTTGAGTTTACCATGGTCTGAAGAAGACAAAAATAAAGTTTGGATATATCCTATTGATTTGATTATTAAAACAACATATGTGTAATAGGTATCAAGGGAGAGATGGGACCTCCTGGACCACCTGGACCTCCTGGTCCTCCAGGACCTGAAAGACCTCGAGGCAGAAAGAAATCAAAGATTCAGCAGAATAATGTAGACGAGTTTAATAATAAATGCACAGGTAAATAAACTGTGTGTATTGAATGTTATGCATATTATCTTTAATATTTGTTTAAAAAAAACAACTTTAATGAAAATAATAAATATTGAAAAGACAACACGATTATATAACTAAGCTCCAATGAGATCATGCATTAAAAAAAAAGTTCTTAAACATGGATAGTGGGTTTAAGTCTCTTCTGGGTGGCGTCCAAAAGTCTGTTTATCTGAGATTTAGCAAATTAAGACACATTTAAAATACAGCCTCTGTACATATTTGGAGTACTATAGAACAGTTCTGCCGTTTAAGAAACTCATACCAGTTCTGAGAGTCCATATAAGTGTCACTGGGTCAATGTCAAAATATGGCTCTCAAGACCTGTTGCCTATTGTCCCACTGGAGATTTCCCCTCTCCCAAAGGGGCCTTGCTAGGTCTCCAAATGATTTGGGGCTAGAGCCCAGAGGGGCTCTGCCACACACACCCCGTGTCTCTCTCACACACACTCACACTCCGTCTCTTTCTCTCACACACACTCACACTCCGTCTCTTTCTCTCACACACACTCCGTCTCTTTCTCTCACACACACTCACACTCCGTCTCTTTCTCTCACACACACTCCGTCTCTTTCTCTCACACACACTCCGTCTCTTTCTCTCACACACACACTGTCTCTTTCTCTCACACACACTCCGTCTCTTTCTCTCTCACACACACTCCGTCTCTTTCTCTCTCACACACACTCCGTCTCTTTCTCTCTCACACACACTCCGTCTCTTTCTCTCTCACACACACTCCGTCTCTTTCTCTCTCACACACACTCCGTCTCTTTCTCTCTCACACACTCTGTCTCTCTCTCTCTCTCTCACACACACACACACACTCCGTCTCTTTCTCTCATACACACACACTCCGTCTGTCTCTTTCTCTCTCTCACACTCTCCGTCTCTCTCTCACACTCTCCGTCTCTTTCACACACCCTTCGTCACTTTCTCTCACATACACACTCCGGCTCTCTCACACACACACACACCATCTCTCTTTCTCACACACAGACACCCCGACACACGCACACATATGCAAACACCCTTAAACACACACTTACACAAACACCCTTACACACACACACCTAGACACACATTTACACACTGGCACACACACACTTACACACACACATTTACACACTGGCACACACACACTTACACACATTGAGACACCAACACAGTCACACTTGTAAGCAGACATATTTCTTCTGTTTTATTTTCTTAACAAAAAACTAAAACAAAAATCTTATGTTGTTGGTCACCCTCCCTGCTTAGTCACCTATATTTGCAGGGAGGAGAACATTTCTGACGGTGTCAGCAGCTGCAGAATACCGCCATCCTGTTTCTTCTGACATCCGGCGAGCAGACAATCTCACAGGGGCCGCATCTCGAGGAGGAGGTGCTAGGGAGAGCTCTCTATAGCAGTACCTCTCCTCCATGTCCCAGAAGGAGGAAGGCTCAGCGGGGAATATTTTTTCTTTACATTGATAGCCCTGGAGTCTCGGGGCTAAAGAATACGTTAGATCGAGAGTGTCCATTATGGGCTATGGACCAGGGATTTGGGGATATAGCCCCAGTAGCCCACCCCTAGTGACGTCACTGCCTATCTGCATTAAATTCAAGTTGTATTTTTCTATTGTCAATCAGCAATGAAGTATTGTTTAATATCCAGTCATGCTGCTAAAGAGTTAATGCCGCTGTATATGTTTACCTTTAAAAACAAAAAAAAAAAAAAAATTGTAGATGCATTTACAAAACCCAAATACAGCACAGATGGTTTACACTGGGCTTCTGCTGCTGTCCTTGACTCTTTCACTGGAACAGATAATAACTCAAGAGAAGCCTTTTTATTTACACTTTTACGTAATTGCTATAATAGAGTAAAGAATACCTCAGCTATTAAAATTACAAAGCCAGGCAATTGCAGTCAGAGATAGAGAACAATAACTTTGCGCATTAAATCAAATGAAATAGAGGATATCCCATTAGCAAAAAAAAAGTGGTAGAAAAATGTATGAAATAAATATATATATTTTCTTTTGATAAAATCCTCATTTAATCCGTGACAGCATAGCAAGTGGCCCGGGAATGTGGTGCACACACAATTACATACATTTAAATTGACCAACGACATATGCAGAAAGAGCATGGTAAGGACCAGTTATGAATATTAATACATCAATATTGTAGCAGCACAAGCACACTCACATTTCACTGCTTAGTAAGTCTTACACAATGAATTGCTGTGTCTAAGATAGAATATGGAGATCACCCATAACCTACTTTAATGAGCATCACAGCAACCCTTCAAAGAAATACTAAAGCCTTAAAAAAATGAATTTAAATAAAATTGTTTAATGCATGATTAAAGCTAGCATTCTATTCAAGCAGATTCTCCTCTGTTTCTTTCAGAGATCATGCAGATATGCACGAGGACTATCACTTCCACATATACAATATTGCGTATATAGCATTGGGGCACATTACGTACATGCACTGTGTGCATCAGTGTATCCCACATTACTTTCACAGCTGTATGCTCAGAATTCACAAAAGTCAGGCAGATGGAACAGGACAATTTTCTCAATGCTCAAATATACACAAAATGAAACAATCTGCTCCACCAAATGCTCACTTTTTAGTGTGAAGTGGTTCTTTAAATCTTGCAGCTTTCTTCTCCAGGGCTACCAATTATTACCATGATTTCCATTGAGAAGTGCTGAGAATTTGTAGTACTATTGTTTTGCATGCCATCTACACATGCCTGAGACATACAAACAAATGAAAAAAATATATTAAATGAAAACAACCCTATTAGGCTTAGCATCTTTTCTCATAAAATCGAATGGCCATGCTGGGTGTCTCAAAATTGGAATACATTGCCCCTTTAAACAACCATTAATGTAACATCAAGTTTCTTGACCTCAGAGTGGATTCTGGTTCTGTGTGCTGCAATAAAACTTGGATGACTAACAATTTTATTGCATTTAAGGTGACCTGTGCACGGTCCCAAATGATGACACAATGGTGGAAAAAACACATGAGAAAATCAATGCAAAGCCTTTAAAACCAGGAGGTAAGTGTTGTGAATGATTTACACTATATTTCTTCAGATTGATGCTATGGCGTGTAATAAAATGTGAATATATTTCTTCCAGAATGCACAATCAAAGCAATAGATAATCCAACTCACATTGCCAAAGTTAAAGATACATTTGGAGCGTGGATGATGGAAACTTCAAACAGAAGTGATGACAGAATTTGGATTGCTGGTCATTTTTCAGGTATAATACTGCAGATGCTATACCCAGGTGCCTTTGCCCAGTTTCAGCAACGAAAGAGGTTGTTGTGGGATTTATTCAGATGTAGAGGTTGGCATATATTGAATTTCTGCATCAAATATAATCTCAAATATATCAACGTCCCATATAGTGTCTGGGCTAATTCTGTAGGTTCAAGACTCAAATCCTTCCTTTGAAGGATGCATACGATCATCTTAAGGTATAAATATACTACTGTGTATTCTCTGAGCATTTTTCAGGATAAGGATTAGAGAAGAAAGGTCTTTTCAGCCAAGAAAAGATGACACATTGAGCCACATAAAGTAACCACACCACTGTTCTGAAACACTTGCCCTTCTGTATAATTATTCCCTTAGTATGCCAAGACAGTATCTCCTTACAGAGGGTTGCGTTTACATTTGTATTCTCACATGATTAAAGGATAAGAGGAATAAAACAGAACAGAGAAAGGGAAATAATTCAGTTTTCTAAATAGGCAGTGACCACAACTGCAATATTCCCAAATAACAATGTTCAGCGTTTAAAATGACCTTTTCTGCCTTTAATTGAAATATTGCAGGCTTTTCTGTTGTGATCCTAGGTTTGTTCATTCTTCTCCTACGTGCTCAATAAACTCATTTAAAAAAAAAAAAAGTTAATATGGATTTAAATGTTCTGAATCCGTCTGCAGGCCTCATAGTGAAACAATATGAAAACCTAACTGAGCTTTTGAATGACAATTACAAACCCGTCAAACTGCGTTGGTTCTACCATGGATGTGGACATTTAGTGTATAATAATTCACTGTACTACCACAAAGGAGGATCTGATAAAATTGTAAGGTAATTATGGCATTTTTACATGGGGAAAAAAAAATGATCATATGTAAGATAATTTACCAAATAAATATAATATGTATATTAAGGAATCAAATCTTTGATGTGAATAACTTCTTGCCACTTAAAGGACAATTGTCATCCCTTAACTAACATTGTTTTAAATAAAGCACTTATATATGTTGTGCGATTTCTATGAAACCATTCTAGTACAAATTTGTCAGTTATGGTATCTTTTTGCAGTACTTGCTGCAAGGACAAGAGCTGCCATCTTTTTTTCTTTACTTGGATCGGCTCACTGACTTTCCGACCCAAGTTTCCTGAAGTCCCGCTTCTCAGCTGTGTGTCTCCCCCCTCATCTTTCATGAAACACTCTCCCCTCTTGCGATGTCATGTGAAACATGGAAACTTAGGTCGGAAAGTCAGTGAGCTGACTCAAGTGAAGAAAAAAGATGGCATCTCTGGTCCTTGCAGCAAGTGCTGCAAAAAAGGTACAATAACGGAAACATTTGTAAGGGAAAGGTTTAAAAGGCATAGCATATGTATATGGATTTGCTCCTTTATTTAATACAAAGGGTTGACAGTTGCCCTTTAAAAGTTATGTGTGCAATTTACACACTTGTTACTCATTACACTATTTGTCAAATGTATTTAATTAATGTAGGTTACCCATACATTCGTTAGTTTACATTGACTGAGATGTAGGATTTAAAAAGACACACAACCCTCATGCTCTTATTTTAGCATCTAAAACAGCTCATGACATGTCCTCAATATTTTACAATTAACGGACAACATTGAAATAATAATGTATTGTAACAACAGGTCACTTATAGTCTTCAACCTAATCACTCAATCCTGTGAAAAAGAAATGCTAAGCTATCATTACAATTTCACATGTAAAACTCAATAGTTTTTTGCCTTCAGATTAAATACTAACATGCTAATAAACATTGCTTACTTTGTATGTACATAGATTCTTCATGCTTTTACTATACTAATATTGAATTTTAAAAACAAATTTTAATTCAATTTACACATTTAGGGCAGCCATACTGAATACCAGAAGCTTTAGAATACCACACAACACTTACCATTATGGTGAAAAGTGCCATTTAGCTCAGTTGATCATTTTCCCCAGCATGCTTGTGCATGATGTATGCTAGCAGATAAAGTGTACCATCCAGTAGAATGTCACATTCACAAGCCATCATTATTTATGTGTTTACGAGCTACTTACATGTAGTAATTTACATTTTTAATTTTCAGGTACGAATTTGAAACTGATTCCTTTCAAACTCTGAGCATTAGAAACGCAGCTTATCACAACCGTAGCTACCTCTTCTCAAACTCAAAGTCTTACTTCCACATTTCAGCAGACGAGAAAGACTTGTGGATAATCTACTCCTCTGATACAGATAAAACCATAATCGTAGGACACTTGGATGAGAAAACCTTCTCCATCACCCAACATATCAACACAACATATCCAAAAACAAAAGCCGGAAATGCATTTATTGCATGTGGAATACTTTATGTTACAGATACAAAGGATTTGAGAGTTACATTTGCATTTGATCTATTAAAAGGTAAACAGCTGGAAGCTAGCTTTGACTTAAGGTCATCAACATCAGTTCTGGCCATGCTTTCCTACAACCCTAAAGACAAGCATCTGTACGCATGGGAAGATGGATATTTATTGTTATATCCAGTACAGTTTACATCTAAAACATAAAATTGTGCATGTTTAATTGTACGGTCAAGAATCAGTGGAAGCCATTGTTATTCATTCTCCATGCATGCTAGAGCAATCTATTTAAACCAAAGTGTAGGATTTGTTTATCCCCTGTGAACCATTACATAAAATTCATTTCTAGAGCTAACTGTTGTTTGGAAATCACACCTTTGGTTTTGAGACTTAACGTGACAGTCTAGTTCCCAAACTCCCTTTGGTGCAAGATGAAGATTACTGCAAATCTCCAGTTATCTAAGGTTATGCCCATCAATAATTTAATGGACCTCTTAGAGTATTTAGAGATTTATTTATGTAAACTGCAAAAATGGTTGTATTTTATGTTTATAGTAAATTGTATATTTGTACCAAAATCACGTTATCCATCCCAATACACATTTGAACCATTTAAGAGCTGTTCAGCATAAATAAAGGTGTCTGTTCTAACACCAAGCAGAAATCTTTAGTTTTATTTTTGCCTCTCTGTTTGAATGTTGGAAAGGGCAACCGTCGTACAGGACAACCAAAAATGATGAGATGCCTGGTGCCACCTCTCCCGGCATCAGAGGTAACAATCAATACCTGGCAGAAACCATGGAAAAAGTTGTAAATGGCAAGTATTAAAATAAATAAAAGGAGGCATTTGACAGGGTCAGGTGGAGATTCTTGAAGGCTGCTTTGGATGCCTTTGGATTTGGGGAGAGAATAGTTTATTCCATTATTGTGCTATACACATCTTCATCTGCAAGAGTTATAGGTGGTGGCTTTACCTCTGAATAGTTTAAACTTCACAACAGAACCAGGCAGGGTTGCCCCCTCTCCCCACTTCTTTACTTGATCACAGTCAAACCTATGGCAGCGGCTTTAAGACAGAATGTAAATATATCTGGTTTAAAAGTGGGAAAAGAAAACCTAAAACTTAATTAATATGCGGACGATGTGATCGTGACTATTAAAGATTCAGAACTCTCTGTTACATAGTTAATGAAAGCACAAATTAAGTTTTCAGTAGTCTCTGGATACAAACTAAACACTGATAAAACTGTAGTTCTGTCAAGTAATGTATCGGCCAAGTCAAGATTTGACCTGAGAAACAGATTTGGCTTACTATGGGCAGATAGCCTAACATACCTGGGTATTAGGATCTGTTCTGATCTGGCAAAAGCAGTTGATAATAATAAAGGGAGAAAATTGGTCTCAACAGTGAAGCAACTAAGAGATTGGAGGAACTCTTGCTTCTCCTGGTGGGGCCGAATAAATATAGTCAGGACATATATTCTGCCAAAATGGCTTTATTTGTTCAGGAGAACAAATTTAGAAATTCCAGAGAGTTGGTTGAGCCTGATCCAGTCGTCCTTTAGAAATGTAATATTGCAGAATAAAAAACCGAGACTGAACCTAAACTGTTTAAGGATGAAGATTTCCCAGGGGGGTTTGGGAAGGCCAGACATCATACAGTATTATGATTCTAGCCTCCTGCCCTAATATTACAGCTAGATATATCCAAAAATGAACCCTGGTATGCTATTGAAAAAGATTTGGGTGGGGAACTAGATCTGATAAAACATTTTTGGCCCACAGATAAAAAAAATCCAAGAGTAAACTATAGCTTTGAAACTTGAAATATAATGTATTGGTACTTCATTAACTGTTGGTCCTTATATTTTAATGTTTATTGTACTCCGGTATTTCAGCAAACAGGAATGCAATTGTTTTGTTTCTATGCTCAAAGAGAAATTTTAATAAATAAAATATATTTAAAATAAATAAATGATTAACTGCTTTATGTATTTATTTTCTAAAGTGTCCATTTTAACATGCATTAATTCAAGGGTAGAGGGGTTCTTAAAGTATTTTCAATGTTCTTTGTATACATTTTCAATGTTTTGTTAACATCATAGACTTTGTGTGTACACTAGACACCAGGCCAAATCTATTATTTTTACACTGGTTCCAAAATTACAAGGATGAGAAGCTTTTTGTGTATATTAAGTAGCTAATTCTAGGGTTGCCAGAACTAATCAGTTGATAATTATTTGATTAGAAATATTAAGCTGGTTCATCTTTTATGACAAATGTGCACAAGATCTGTACAATGAGCTAATAGTTTTAATTTAATATTCGCCAACATTTGATTAATTGGTACAGCCAAGTACTCTATACTGGCAGTAAGTTAGCATATATCACATCGTTAACATATACCGTTTTTGAACAACCTGCATGAGTATACTTCAGCTTAAAGGGAACATAGAACTTCAGCAAAATGCTGCAACTCTCCCTTTTGTGCTGTTCTAAAGATTCATTGACTCTTGGTATTTACCTCTGTTCTCTAACTTGTAATCACAAGATAACACAAAGCCATGGACACGGCTAATGTGAAATAGAGTATGTAATATGTCTCTAAGAAAGAAAACCTCTAGTGCTACCCTCACTGGGACATGTATAGTTGCAAAGGAACAAAACACAAAATACAGCAAAAATGCAACTTTCCCAACAACTATACTGAAATGATTGTTCGTGAAGATTATTTTAAACAGGGAGCAAACCCAAAAATGTATTTCCAATATATGAAAGACATGTCTACCTGTAAGCATATGAATAGTAGTTATGTGACCTTTGTGGAAAAGACAAAGCTATCATTTTGTGAAGATGCCAGTCTAACATTCTTCAGTTGCCAAATCTACTGACATGCCTTAGACACATTCTTTATTGTGTGTACCAGATTGATCCATTCACATGTGAATTGTGAACACTATGTGAATCTAAATGTGAACAGTTAGGTACAATGAAGTAGGTGGTAGCAGGTAGCCAGCCAATAGGACGAACCTAGAGCCGCTGATGAGTTCCACAAAATATCGCTGGAGAAGATAGGGCAAAGAACATGCTGGCGATTAATGGGCAAGTTTGTTGCGGGACATCAGACCAGGATAAAAGGTATTTGGTGAACCCTATACAATTGCAGATGGCTTTGGGAATGGAGGTGATGTCAGAAGAGAGGGCGTGGGAAATAAGTAAAAATATTGTTACTACATAAGTTAGTGGAACCAATAGATTTAGATCTCTTTGCTAAGACTTTAAACCCTGATTACTGTTTTGAACACAGATTTGTTGAGAATGTTTTATAAAATGTATACTTTCTAAGCCAGCTACATGAAAACTATATTTGACAATATTTTTGCTTTGCATAAATAATCCAAGATATAAAACAGTGATTCAATACTCTGCATTATTGTGGTTTGCAAATAAAAGGTCAGGTTACCCAAAGCATGTGAGCAAAGAGTTACTCAAATACAATTTAGAAACATGGACGATCAACATACACAATCCTGTACTGACTTGACACCGTTTCCACAATTAGTAAGCCCAAAGAGTAAACATGATAAAACCAATGTAAGTCTTTATTTGAAGTAGTAAAAAGTACAGCCTTTGGTAAATTGTGTGGAAAAATAGGTATGGCTCTACCCGTTTAATTTCAGGGTTCAAGCAATACAAACCTTTCAACAATATGTGGCAAAGGGATCGATGTGAACTACATGCTAGTTTTGCAGACACAAAAGTAAAATAAATAATTTAACAAAACAGGAATTTCAGGCTTTAAAATCTTAAAAGCAATTGTCAAGACGGCAAGGGGGTGCTTGTTTTACTTACATGTGATTATAAAGTGGAGGCCTTGAGACAACTTCATGACTAACACCTACAGCAGTCTCACATTTAACCCCACTAACACATTTCAGGCTGTTCTCTTTAAAGGTACTGTATCAACTACGCATTTTTTTTTATTGTGAATGTAGAGAATTAAAAAAAAAAAGATTGAAAATTATCTACACATTGTGCTAGCAAAATTGCAAGCAAATGCCTAAATTAGGAGAAACATGTTTGAAATGTGTCTCCGGCTTATGACCACCTGTGGCCTAGTATGCAAATTACACATTTGCCATTGAAAACCAGTTATTTTGCATATTAGGCCACAGGTGATGTAAAGATAACTTTCAATCATTTTTTATTCTCTACAGTCACAGTAAAAACTATTTCTAGGTGAGTCCCTAGACTAAAGCTGATTCTGGGGTAGTGTCAAAGGAGGTAACTGAATATATCAAAATTCAATTTCCAAAAATGCTCATATTCTATTTGTTCCCCAGATTCACAAGTTTAATTGAGAGGGTATTCCCATCATCTCCAGCACTGGCTCCTAATAATCATTGTTTGGAGTTGACGGATGTGTACTTACAACCTCTGGTATAAAGACTAGGCTCTCATCATAACGATACCGGGCATGTACTCATCTTAGTGATTAATGGGCACTTCAGGACCTCAGGTGGGGGTCACCTTAGATGTTTTATTTTGAGTACTCTGTCATACCTCACAAACTGGGTCTTGAGGCAGTCAATTATCACTTGGATAAATACAGTTTTCATTCTGTCCCATATAGAATAACTTCCTCAACATGATTCTTTACCTTTTGTTTCACAACCTCCAGAGAAGTATGCCGACGATGGTGGTGAAATTCTCCCCCTTTTTCACCAGCTTCTACATGGGATAGTGGGTGGAGTCCCACATCTGTGGAGATAGCTTGTTGTGCACTTTTCCTTAGGATGATTTTGTTAATAGAGTCACGTAAACTTAGGGACTGTCTTTTGGTGTGGTTATTCTCTGTCCTGAGAAAATCTTCGTTACAGCTATGAAAACGTACCAGACTATACAAATATTCTCTGGACATCTTAGAGGTAAAGTAATTTCCATCTACAATATTTGGGGGGTAGTAAATAAAAATAGCAAGCACGCGGCTAGTAATTCTCTCCCAGTTCTAAGTATGACTTACAGTCCATCGTTTGACTCAATAAAATCTACCGTGGATCATCATTTGCCCATACTGTTGACCAATGTGAGATTAAGGGATAAAGAAGAGAAGGGGTATAGTATGGTGACACATAAGGCTCGTATAATTGGTTCTGCAGTGGGACCTAGTGTTTTAAGATGCAATACAGAATCAGGGAGGTCTTGTCTTGAACACGGGGGACCTATGGGTTTGGGGGATAGCCGTGCAGGACATGAAGGAATGTACAGGTAAACAAGGTGTTCACAAGCTTTGTAACCGGTATATGCAGCATACTATAAAAATGTATATCAACTGCAACTCCACTCATGTTGTCTATTTGTTAAGGTGTAATGGGTGTAAATCCAGTATGTTGGTCAGACAAATAGGATGTTATAGCACCAGGCTTGTAAACCCGGACTCAATCGATGAAGCTAAGAAAGCTCATTATGCTGCTTTAAAAAAAATGTACACAAAATGATAATTGGACAACATTTTTTGATATGCAATGGAGGTCAATGTAAGTATATCTGACAGGAACTGACTGTACATGGACTTGGACCCCAACTTCCATATTTCTAGATATCTTCTTTACCAGTTCACCAGCCTGGCTTTCACGTTTTAGCTGTTCTAGTAACCATGAATCTACAAGGCCTGCTTATAATTGCCAACTCTCCACAGCTGTGTCTGGTCATGTGCTGATTCTCTGCCTATAAAAGGCAGTCTTCCTGTGACTGTACCTTTGCCAGATTATTGTGGTTCCTGCCTGCAGTATATCAAACTTTCTACTGATCTTTAACTGTTACCGATTTGGACTGTCTCACTACTCTGCTTTCTCCTACCTACTGACCTCGGCTTTCCTGACTACGCCTCTACTTTTTGTTCCAGCCTCTCTGCTCTGCTAAAGACCAGATTGTCACTCAAAGCTCAGGGGCTCAACCACCTGGGTAATGGGTGGCTGCTTCTGGCAGAAGACTTTGCTGATCTGGCTGCTGGACTCCAAACCTGCTAACATCTGTATCATTACAATATCATTCAGGGAATAGATAAGGCTTATTTTACAGAGAGGGGTGGTAAGCTCACAGAGATTTAAATAGTTGGAGGCAAATGTGGATCTTTGAGCTTGAAACTAGGAAACCAAAGGAGTATGTATACAGAGTTTGAGGTTTTAGGTTTTGTTTAACCCCTTCATGATACATGGTGTTTGTGTCCCAGACGACGCAAGCACCAAAACGTCACGATTTGTTCCTGGCCACCGATCACAACGTTTTTGATGATTTTAAATTTCTCTTATTTAAGATAAAGTAGAAAATACTGCTCCAATCAGCTGCACGGAGTACACAGTAATTGATGACTACTATATATAAGGGCATTTACCTATGAATAAGTGCGTACATGCACACTACTGTCTGGATATCTACTGGGAATGAATTTTGACAAATAAATAGAATCAATCAATTTTACAGGAACAGTGAAGATCTGAAACACAGATACAGCAGTTATACATGCTGCCGAAACCCCCCCCCCCCCCATATATACAGGGAGTGCAGAATTATTAGGCAAATGAGTATTTTGACCACATCATCCTCTTTATGCATGTTGTCTTACTCCAAGCTGTATAGGCTCGAAAGCCTACTACCAATTAAGCATATTAGGTGATGTGCATCTCTGTAATGAGAAGGGGTGTGGTCTAATGACATCAACACCCTATATCAGGTGTGCATAATTATTAGGCAACTTCCTTTCCTTTGGCAAAATGGGTCAAAAGAAGGACTTGACAGGCTCAGAAAAGTCAAAAATAGTGAGATATCTTGCAGAGGGATGCAGCACTCTTAAAATTGCAAAGCTTCTGAAGCGTGATCATCGAACAATCAAGCGTTTCATTCAAAATAGTCAACAGGGTCGCAAGAAGCGCGTGGAAAAACCAAGGCGCAAAATAACTGCCCATGAACTGAGAAAAGTCAAGCGTGCAGATGCCACTTGCCACCAGTTTGGCCATATTTCAGAGCTGCAACATCACTGGAGTGCCCAAAAGCACAAGGTGTGCAATACTCAGAGACATGGCCAAGGTAAGAAAGGCTGAAAGACGACCACCACTGAACAAGACACCCAAGCTGAAGCGTCAAGACTGGGCCAAGAAATATCTCAAGACTGATTTTTCTAAGGTTTTATGGACTGATGAAATGAGAGTGAGTCTTGATGGGCCAGATGGATGGGCCCGTGGCTGGATTGGTAAAGGGCAGAGAGCTCCAGTCCGACTCAGACGCCAGCAAGGTGGAGTACTGGTATCATCAAAGATGAGCTTGTGGGGCCTTTTTGGGTTGAGGATGGAGTCAAGCTCAACTCCCAGTCCTACTGCCAGTTCCTGGAAGACACCTTCTTCAAGCAGTGGTACAGGAAGAAGTCTGCATCCTTCAAGAAAAACATGATTTTCATGCAGGACAATGCTCCATCACACGCGTCCAAGTACTCCACAGCGTGGCTGGCAAGAAAGGGTATAAAAGAAGAAAATCTAATGACATGGCCTCCTTGTTCACCTGATCTGAACCCCATTGAGAACCTGTGGTCCATCATCAAATGTGAGATTTACAAGGAGGGAAAACAGTACACCTCTCTGAACAGTGTCTGGGAGGCTGTGGTTGCTGCTGCACGCAATGTTGATGGTGAACAGATCAAAACACTGACAGAATCCATGGATGGCAGGCTTTTGAGTGTCCTTGCAAAGAAAGGTGGCTATATTGGTCACTGATTTGTTTTTGTTTTGTTTTTGAATGTCAGAAATGTATATTTGTGAATGTTGAGATGTTATATTGGTTTCACTGGTAAAAATAAATAATTGAAATGGGTATATATTTGTTTTTTGTTAAGTTGCCTAATAATTATGCACAGTAATAGTCACCTGCACACACAGATATCCCCCTAAAATAGCTAAAACTAAAAACAAACTAAAAACTACTTCCAAAAATATTCAGCTTTGATATTAATGAGTTTTTTGGGTTCATTGAGAACATGGTTGTTGTTCAATAATAAAATTAATCCTCAAAAATACAACTTGCCTAATAATTCTGCACTCCCTGTATATATTATAACAGTTCAACTAAAATGCATGAATTCAGTTTAAAGACAGAATTTGGTGATGCTTTTAGCTGGTAAATCCCTGATGTAATATCTTCCTTACAGTTGAATTTTATACAGTGAAATAAAATTCACTAAAGTTCATAATTAATAGTTTCAGTTTTTTAATTTCCATTATGTTTAAGTAATTACCAAAAATAATTATACACCATGAGTTTCCATGAAATAAAAGGGGTTTATTTAACTTACAAAGGTCTGACAAATGACTTTACCTTTTCTAAATATACTTTATACCTTTAAAACGTCTTCAAAGAAGGCAAAGTTACAAGAGAAAGGTGCATGAAATGCCTCTATAATTTACATTACAATACACAAACATTGAGTTTTGCATTGAAAATAAGACAGTTTGCTGAATGACTGTTAAATTCACAGACATTAGTGTTTATAGTTTAGTAAGAGTGTGTTTGTTTACAACAGGAAAAGTACAGCAAAAATGACGACACTGCCTAGTATATTACAAGCAAACAATATTGAACTCTGCATAGTTTATACATATGCTGTGTAATAATTTAGTTTTTCAGTTTCAGCTATTTACTACCTGGCCACTGGAAGCCTGACATTCATATTAAAATGTGTTGCTTTAAAGTCTACTGGAATATCTTCATATAGATTTTGGTCTATTCTTTTCAGTAATATTCTAACATAGGGCATTCTGTTGGGAAAGCTAAAATAAATTATGCACACTAGACCCCAAAATGCATTTAAAATGTAAACATGACTGCAGGAAATTGTGCCTACGCTCACAACAAATAACATTTATAAGCTTAATTTAAATGAAAATCAGAGGTAAATTCAGAAGGGTCAAATGAATGAGAGATAATGTGCAAAGTACAGTATAAAGTAAACACTGCAGTTAAAATTGTGCAAAATACAATGTTTTACTAATTAAACAAAACAACCAAACCTGAACCTAATAAAAAGCAGCAAATAAATAAACACACACAAACAAAACAACCACAAAAAAAAAAAACACAAATAAAAAAAGACAAAGATGTAAAACAAAAATAATACAAGTCAAGAGAAATGACTATCCAAACAATGGATGAGTTTTGGTTCCTCCAACTGGGTGAATTTTTCATTGCAATCAATCTTGGCTTGGTGCTTGAAAGTGAAAGTAACAGTACACAAATATATCATCTTCATTTCTGAACGAATGTTTGAGGAGAATACAGACATGCTTTTTAAAGACAGAAATGTCAAAGCTGGAAGCAAATGTGACTAATATCTGTAAACCACTGAAATAATAATAATAATGAAAAAAAAAAAAAATCCCTAAAAACTCCTGACCCTTTTAAATCACAATATTCATGTGAATGGCTAGTCTCTGTGGAATCAGCAAGTCTTTTTACCATTTGTTGTTGCTTGGCCCGTGGTTCCATAGCTCCTGAACATGTGGCATATTTTCTGTGCACATCATTAAATAAATAACACATTTGCAAACTAAAAATCCCTACTTTTTTTGCACCAACTTTCTTAACATTAGCCTCATAACTAGATGGTTTGTTCAAATTTTAACCTGCCTATAGTGATCCTTAAATCATTACCATCATTGAAAGGTTTAGTTAAATCTGTATTTACCAAGGAAAAAGCTACCAAGACCATCACTAGCTCCTCTCACTAGTCTCCATTTTCACAAAGTAACTAACATGCATGTCCATCCCGTCAGTAACAGAAAGATCACTTTAAAAAAAATCCTCAACTATTAACCTTGTCCTAGCATTCTATTACGTCCTGTACTAGAGAACGCTAGCTGTCGCATCAGTAACTGTGGAAAAAGCAGACTGTCATTCTAACCATTTTGTAGCAGCAGCAGCAGCTCAAGATTTGGAAATGAAGAAAACCCCAAAATTGTAACTTTTAGAGAATATTGAAAATGCCCGTTTGGGTCTTGAAGGCAGTGGGCAACATC
This sequence comes from Pelodytes ibericus, assembly GCA_036172795.1. Lineage (NCBI taxonomy): Eukaryota > Metazoa > Chordata > Amphibia > Anura > Pelodytidae > Pelodytes > Pelodytes ibericus. Next base: position 162,831,606 of record CM069858.1, read on the forward strand.
CTCATTTTCAGAGTGCCATCTGCTCCACAGGAGAAGATGCGCTTGCTTTCTCCTACTTCGATCTGCATGACACCGGCGCCAGCGTTCCGAAATATGGACTGCTTTGCGTGCTCATTTTTAAAGGAGTGAATGAGACCGTGACCTGTCAACTTCCACACCTAAATCAAAAACAGAGGAATCTATTTAGTCTCTGGTCTCCTAATGATCCGCACTTTTGTTCGGATAGCACTGTCTATGTTTGAGTATTTGCTTAATGTTGTCAGAAGACAGGTTCCTGATATTGGGTCTTACCTTCATGTTACCTTCAGCTGAGCCAGTGATAAAATAGTCTTCAGAGGAGTCTAAGGCTAAGGCCTTCACTGCAGAATCATGTGCTTGGAACATGTGAAGGGTTTGCCTCTGCCTAATGTCGAAGATGCTGATGCATCCCTTCCTGCCACCGGTGATCAAGAGTTGCTGTTTTGGTGCATATTGAAGCACTGTGGCACCATTGTCGTGACAATTAAAAGCTAAATTGTACAGAACAAACAGAAGTATAAATAACACTAGCAAGAGCATGTCTGTGTGCATGTTAGTCAGTGCATAGTTACATTGTATTATTTTTTTCTTGGGATTCATTTGTACCATGTTTTCTTTCCCATATAAATACAACAAATGCCACAAGTTGGTAAATGTACCAAGCCATTGCCACTCTTACTAACCATCTCATAAGAATTTAAAGTTAGATGGTTCAATTTTCAATATATACATACATTCACCACAACACTCAGTATGTACATAGCATCAACAAGATTCATTAAAGAAGAATTGACGTTCAGGAAAAATGTAAAGAAACATGCATTCTGCAAGTTTACACTGAGTCTACCAATATATCAAGTCGGCTGATTTCTCTCTTCACCGTTTCTATATAAGATGTCTTGTGTTTGTTTGAAACTTCAGCCTTGATAGACACATTTTAGCAGTCAAAAAAAACTGGTGACATAATTTAACATCTCTCACAATGGTACAACCTAGATTGTTGTTAACAGACAGCTGTGCAAAAAAGGCCAAGGTGTCCTGATGGATATTCACAAGAAGCGAAGTAACTTCCCTAACTTTGTGAGTGGGTGCAAACTGGGTCAGTTTAATTGAGCTGTAAAACACACATTTCCAGAATAGAAGAGGGAAACCACTACACGTATATATATATATATATATATATATATATATATATATATATATATATATATATTTTTGGTGCTCAGTATTTGCCGTAACTAATATTGTTTAGGTGGCAACCCTAGTTGATTCTACATTAAGAATCAATAGACACAAACAGTTACTAATTACAAACACACGATTCACTCATACACTGGTAGATTGCTTACCATGAACAAGGCTATTACTAGATGATATAAGGGTATCCCACAGGCAAACATTTCTAAAGGAAAAAAAGAGGGTAAAAAAAAGAATTTGGAAATTAAAACTCGCTGTGGAGATGCCATAAACCTAAGCTTGAATATATGCCCCATCTATCCACATACCTGTTATCACTGGACTGTCCAGACGTTGCTACCAAGCTCGATGAGGTAATGAACGCAAAGTCACTTGTAGTTTTAGTATGACACTGCCAGCGCTGTAGAAAAAAAGTGAAAAAATGACAATAAACCACAAAACCATGCCTAAACCAATTAAGAAATTGCAATGTTTGAGGCAAAACAAAATAATGTAAGGCACTTGCTATGGAATCTAATAAAATGTATTTGCAGACTGCTCTTTAATGGAAATTAAAAACATACAGGTCTTAAAAATTCCAATGCCACAGCCTTAGCAGACTTATTATTTTGCTTCATATAAAAAATACTTTCACGTTCTCTTGTATTATCAAAACTTATGAACAGCATTTACATTTAGTGATAAAGCTCTTACTCGAACGTTTAAACTTTCATGTTGACGAAAACATATATGGGTCTACTGAATATGCACAGATCCATTCCAAAAAATGGATTTGGATCAAGCATATTACCTGAATCGAAGGGATACCCGAAATACGGCTACTCAATATGGCGTAATTCGAATCCAAATCGGCAGTTCTGGCCGTTCGGAAACCAAATCTTTGGAGGCTTTTGCATCAGGAAAAGTCTGCCTACAAAACCATAGGTTTTCAATTAACCAATATGTGGTGATCACTGCTGAATACAATTCGTATTCAGGGACGATTGCCGCATTTTGGCCATTTCAACTGCCCTGTTCTGAGCAGGAGAATTTAAATTAAATTGAAATGAAAAAAGAAAAAAAAAAAAGTCTCCTCTCAGGGCTACACAAAAAACTGACACACCAAGTAAATTCTCTAATAGAACTCCAGTAAAATTCCAGAAACCAATTCCTTCTCTTGATTTTAGACAGTAATACTTGGCTTCCTTTCTGAATCAACAGTCATTATATATGCAAACTATATTCCTCTACTAAACAAAGTCTTGTTGTAGTTTAATGTTTTTCAGAAGTTTCTCTGTTTAATGCAGTCTGGCTCATGAAATTAAAACTTTGCAATCAGAAAGCATAAATCACCGGGTTCGCAAAATGATTTTTTTTTTTTTTAAATACCTGATTGCTTAGACTTTTACTGAAAGGCAAATTATTTTCACAATATACGTAAATGGAAACACAAAAATAGAAGCTGTGCAATTTCAAGGTTTGGAGAAAATCCATGAATTATGATTTAAGTCAAAAATCTTTGATGCGAATATATATCTGAAGCAATTATTTCTGAAAGGTTTAAGCTGTTTTTCATTCTGCATGCAGCAGTAAACATATTACCTTCAAGCAAGTCTGACCTATTCTAATTGTACTGCAGCATTTTGTAATAACATAAGGGCCTGAAATTTTTTTTAGGACAATGAAGAAAAAGTCGGCTCTAAGTGGACCCTGAGACTGAAGTTGAAACAGTTCATTCTGTTACTGGCAGTTAAAAAAAATTGGAAAACATGTGCGCTACAAATTGTTTTTTTTTTTTTTTAATCCAAAGTCCAGGAGAGGTCACAAAGGAACCTGAGGGTCTTGTAATATAATCTAGTACATTTAGTCTATATCACTGACAATGCGGTATAAGAATATCAGCGAAGTCAAGAAGTTTGAAGTTCTCCAGCTGTATTGGATATGGCTTGCAGTCATTTATTAGTGATTCACGTCACAGAAGCAACTTCATAAGTGTATATTAATGATATGAAGTACCCTCCTCTGACTATGGCATCCATTTTGATATATGATTTATGTGGCATTGTCAGAAGTGCATTACTCCTACCAACAGGTGTCACTAGGGAGTGAGTGATGTGACCACCAGGTAAATCCTGGAGGGGGGGGGGAGGTGATACTGGACAACAGCTGTGTGGGGGGAGGAGAGAAAACACATGTGGAATGATCAGAAAGAAAACAAAATGGTCAGAAGGAAGAGCTCTGAAACCATTTCTAGTTAAAAGTAAAGTTTTCATCTTGGGCTAAGTTTAAGTGCCAAGAATCTAGGGTTTAGTGTAATACCTAGTATTGTAACTAAAAGTAGAAAGTAACTGCTGCAGAACCTCTTTCAAAATCATTCCTTTATCAACCTGGAATCAAGAGCCATTTTGGACACAGCCATGTGCCTTGCTGAACCTCTTGGAAGTTAAGTACACGTGATATCTAAGCAATACAATGCTATATAGAATATAACAGTTGTATGTTTGTAACTTTGTTTGTGATATCCTTTTAGATTTATTGTTTTTACCGCCAGAGGTATAAATAAAGTATATTATATATATCACAACGTCTTTTGGTATTTATCTTTACATAATTTATCTGTATTCTCGAATCAAAGAAATGTATTGTTGTACTGTTAGTCTTGTTTGTCTAAATAAATATTTATTAATTATTTCATTAATAATTATTTAGCCCAATTTAGCATACAGCAGGCCACGACGGCAACACCAGCTCTCAACCTTTGCTACATAGAACCATAGATTGGCCTAGTCTGTTCACTATGAAAGCTTAGGTTTGTTCTTCAGGATTGCCTTATGCACATGCCAGGCAGTCTCAAATATATTCACAGTGTCAGCATCTGCTACAGCAAATGGAGAGTTATTATCGGTGTCTCCCATTCCTTCTGGAAAATATGTTTTATTACATTTGCCCAGTCATCAACCCTCTTAATATAGTGCACAATTTGATGTTGAACCATATCTTTCTTCAACTTTATTTAATAGTTATAAGGTGTTAAGAACTTCCCTGGTATGTTTTCCTGCTCCTGGTTGGAATCAGCTAGGTGTACTCCCTTTAATGGCAAACTCACCAGAAAGTATATAGATAAAGTTATACTTATCTGAAGGTTTATTCTGCCTCTAGCAATATGGCACATGAAATCATGCATATCTATCTGTCTACCTTCAAAATGGTGATCTCAGCCTCCCCGACATGTTTAGTGACTGTGCACTATGCAAATACTTGTGGTATGGTAATATCATTTGGGCCTAACAAATGAACATATATCCATTTTGACTGCGGTATTTATTGCCTTTACTCTCACAGCTGTAGACAAAACAAATCTAATCCTGACTAAGTGCACAGTAATTTATTACTAAATTAGCTAAATTACTATTAGCTAAAATAACACACACTTTTTTTTTTTAAATAATGGAACTCACCAAATAAGGTTTCGGACTGGAAGAAGTTTGGTTCACTTGCCAGATGCTCAAGAATCCCTCCCCATCAGCAACACCACACTAAAAACACGATACAATGTAGCATTAGGAAACAATATTCATATAAAAATAGCAACACACGTAATTCCCCAAGTGGAATTTCATACAGTGCAAGTAATGCTAGAGGATGTGACGTTAGTCTGGTAGACAGCAGAAATAGAGTTTTTTTGTATACTGTATCCAAACAGCTCTCAGTCAACCACCAGACTTCTAAGTTAATAATTATAGCTCAGAACCTGTCAGATTTAATTTGTCTTCCTCAGCTTGAGTGCACACAAGCAGACCTGTATTTGAGTGGAGCAAAGCAGTGCACAAATAAACACAGCGGCAAAGCAGGAAGTGCGAGGAGTGTACGGAAGAATTGACTGAACGACATGTGAACAGAAGAGTACACAAATAACATATCTGAAAATGGACAAACCTTATTGCCTTGGGAGTTAAAGTATAATCTGGTAACTCGAGCATTTCCAGCTTGGCGGAAGCATAGAAGCTGCTGGGGCCGATTCCACTCAAACATACGAACGCTGCCATCCTGAGCCCCAGTAAGATCTACAGTAAACCAAGAGGAAAATTACGCTCTAATTTCTCTCCATCAGATTATTTTTTTGAAGGCTTAACAAGGAAAGATGATAGTGACTTACAATACTGATGGACTGGATGGGAAGCCATCCTTTTCACATTATGCAGATTCCTTTTTATGAGCTTGAAAGAAAACAAGATTATAGACATCAGGTGAAGAACATTAGAACTCAATCTGCGGCAGATGTTAATACCAACAAATATTCAAACAGGACTGAGCACCAAGAATGGTTTTAATCAAGCAGAATGCAACTTCTGGCTCATTAAAACTGCCTTTTGTATGGTTCACTAACTTTGAACTATTTAAAAGATATTGTGAATTTGGTCTGAATGGCGCTCAATGGCAGCAAAAACAGCAGTGGTGTCTGTCATTAGTTTATGTATGTGTCAGTTGTGCCACACACGACCAATAGCTGGGGAGGAAATCTGCAGCTCATTCAAAATGGGATGCTGTCTGATTGCTGAGGAGGGTTTGACTTCCTCGATCAGCCTTGGGAAATTACTAGTACATGCTGATTCTTAATGTTGGTGTAGTATTTAGAGCATTCACCTCTCATTTCTGCATTTTTCTCAAAAAGAGCCATTTAAAAATAATGCAGACAGATCATTAAAAAGTCTAGCACTCTTTGGGAATCTAGCTACTTGTCTAGTAATATCTGCCCTGGTGTGAAATAAATTTATATTGTAAACGAAAACCGTAGCTCTTGATAATGATGCAATTAAACCAGAGACATTTCGAAATAAAATAACAACTATAAAATAAATGGAAAGGATGGACTATCGAGGAGGGTGGAAACCAGCTAAAAGTTTAAAAACCTCATAATTACAAAAAACATTTTTTAAAACACTGAACAAATAAATGTGTGTGAGTTTTAATATGCATTTCTAAGTTCAAATGTATTTCAAGTTGTAATGGATACATTTTTTACATTTAGTAAATACCATGTTGAGACTGAGGCACATACCACTTGTTTTAAAAGGGTAATATACAATGGTAAAATACAAAAATGTGCATAATGGGATTTTAAATAATTTGTCCATCATCATTCCTTTGATTCAATAATATAAGATTTACCATATTCACCTTGAACACAGTTTGAACCTCCCTAAATGTACTTGAATTTTGATGATAATAATGAAGAATGGAAGAGACAAAAAAAAAAAATAACTCAACTAGAGAACCAACATAAGAATAGCACAAAAATAGTTTACGCTAGTGGTAACTGTATAAAGAGGCCCCTGTGGAAATTATTTTCAATGTAAAACTACATGAAACCTGAAATTTATTTTGAATTAAAAATAAGTGCATTTTACGTATATTATAACCATGTACAACATACAGAAAATAAGCTAAGTGGCACTGCCCCTTTAAATAGCAGCATTCAAAAAATAGTTACATTTAAAAAGCAAAAGATTTAGAACTGCCAACTCATTTAAAGAAGTATAAGGAATACAATAGGTAGTTTTATTTTTTATTGATAAGTGGGATTATTTGATTTAGAATATACATCCAATATAGTGGATTGTTATTTGAGTTCTTTTATTTTATTTTAAAAAATATATGCACTTTAATTTTTTTTTTACATCAACAATGACAGTCCTGCTACAAATTATTATAGAATAAAAAGCAATATTTTATCTGTTACAGGCAATATACTATTAAAATTATATAATCAAAGTAAAAAAAATATTCTCTGTAAAGTACACATACCACTCCAGCTCCAGTGCTCGTCTGACCACTACCCAGCCATGGCATAGATGAAGAAGACTGCATCTGACCTAAGTTAAAGGAAGTCACACTTGACTGAGGGATGGTAGAGGTTGATCCTCTAAAATCAAGGTCATCAGAACTGTTAAAGACAAAGTCAATTAAAATGGTAATTAGATTGGTTTTGAAATCCCACAGGCATGTCTGAATCAAACTTAGTCTGAGAAATAAAAGTAACCTTTTGGATTCTCGGTCATATTCTTCACCAATCCATATGTAAGGCTGAGCAGCTAGGAGACAAGATACATCAAGTTCTTGTACATCATGTGTTGAGGCCAAGACAATTTCATTGCAATTTGCCTAGAAAGAAGAAAAAAAAAAAAAGTAATATGTTAGTATTTGGAAAACAAAAAACAAACATGAAACGTTCAGTTTTTGTTAATTATCAATACCTTGTTTACTGCAAAAGCCATAATAATATCCGATTCCTTGTGTATAATTTTTGCTTTCCCTCCTGGGTAACCAAGATCAGCTTCAACCTGCAAGATATTCCTTATGTTACAACTGCAATTTGATTAGAAATTATTTTTGGAAAGAACATTTAGTACACATTTAAGTCGCATGCAATAAATGTTCACTTGTTCCAGCAACTTGCTCCAGAATTGCTCCTTTCCATAGAGCCTTTTTAAAAGGGAATCTATGAAGGGAGCTGAGGAGCTCAAGGACATGCCTAGAATATTATTCATAGGTAAAAGGGAAAGAATGGGGGAAAAAAAGAAAAGAAAAAAGAACCCGCAATATTAGTACTTAGTGCAGAAAGTGAATTCAAGGCAAATCATTTTCTATGCTTTAGTCAGATTCTTCTAAACATTGCTAAAAGGTATAATGCATTGCTCATATCCATATGAATTAATTTCATGTCCATTTGTTAGGTAGACCATACAAAAACCTATAAAATGGACAAAATGCTAAATTCACCCAATTGTAAAAAACATGGTTTGGAAATTATAGGTAATGTTGTTTGTTTGCATGGAATGCTTCAAAATTCAATAGCGTTTCAAAGTTTTTCAACCTGTTAGCAATTTAGAAGAAATGCAACTTGACAATAATATGTAGATTTCCAACTTCTATTTATCTGCATGCCCCATAAACCACCACTTGCTGTCTGTGGATGTCAGATGTTTATGGGAGCTGAATACCCTGGTACCAGTGAACATGGAAGAGTGTGCTAGAGGAGGGCCTTTGTAAGATATACTACCTTGTTTTTCTGAAGATCTGCTATGGAGTTTACTTTGACACGCTCCGCACTGCCTTCTACAGACTACATGACACCACACAGCCACAAACACAAAACAACATGCATAAAGAAACAAATAAAAGAAAATAAATAAAATGCAATATTTCTAATTACTACTGGTAAATAAATGTTGCTGGCATGACAAATGCTCGAGAGATAATTTGTCATACAGAATAAATTCATCTATTGAAACCAGATGAATAATATATAAATAAAAAACAGACAAATGGTAAATAGACAGAGAAACAATACAACAGAAACATCATACTTACATGGACATTTCCTTTGTTGTTTGTTTATGTTTGAATATTTACCATTTTTATTAACTCTTAAGATACAAATTTATGAAGGCATTATTTTTGACAGGAAAGAAACATTAACAAGACACCACCGTAAAAAACAAATGATCCCATTTAATCTAAAACCTAAATTGCAATCCACTTATATTTAATAGAATTATTACAAATTAAAGGTGTTCTTTAAAAAAAAATGATTGTGTTTAGATATCTTAATTTTTTCACTGTACAAAGCTCATCTGACCTCAAATGGACTTGGTCCAAATACCAACATTTCTCTAGGCATATTTAATGTAGGAAGCCTCCAAAAATTCACTGAACTTACTATAAAATAATGCAGAATGAAATAAAGTTGAAGATTTCAGTTAGCCAGCAGAAAAATATAAATTGAGCTAAAAAAAACTTTTTGAAACAATGACTGCCTTACTTTAAGTTTATTTTTGTCATTTTCTTTACAGCATTCATTTTGAGTATTTCTGATCAGCCTTGGCAACCTGCTGCTAATATGGGTCTTGATATGCAGTAATTCCCCAAACAATGTAAAATGAATCAAAGCCTGCTACTTTACAGATAAAATGCAGTTTCAGATCACAAGTAAAAAAAAAAAAGTCATAAAATCAATTCCAGAATAACAGCTTTATTTTGGGCTTTGAAGTTTACCTCACTTTGCTTTCTTTTCTTGGTAAAGATGTATCTTATAAAGGATTCCTGAAGAATTTCCTGTTTCACTAAGAAATGCCAGAGCCTTTTAACTGGAAGTGCAGTGTACTCTTTGGATCTACAATAACAGGAGCTATGTCAGAATGTTACATTTTGAAATGGGACACAATATAGTGCTTGGAAAACATAAAATTAGCAGCCAATCAACAACAAAACGTAGTGCTCCATATAATATTCTAGATAAGTAACGTGTATGATCTTGTAATTTCATCTGCTAATATTATTTCACTACTCCAGGGCTTGACAAAGTTACCTGACTTTTAGGAGCCAGCAAAAAAATCTAGGAGCCAGACAACAGCACATACACACACACACACATACACAGTCAGTCACTGACACACACACACATACACAATCAGTCACTGACACACACACACATAAACAATCAGTCACTGACACACACACACACATACACAATCAGTCACACACAGTCACTCATATACACACACACACACACAATGTCACACATACAAATGAGTCACAGGTCTAAAGAGCTAGAAACCTGACCAGTGACAGTGATTGCAATGCCCAGTCTGCCATGCATGGTGTCTCTAGGTGGCTTTTCTTATGCAGAGGCAACCACAGCATAGGGAGCTGCTGTTAACCCTTTCAGTCCTGCACCCATGAGCCTTTGAGGCATTGGAATTACTTCGTGAACCTGCACTCCCTGACTCATGATGTCACGCACCTGACCCTCCTGCTCCTAGCTTGTCAGAGTTGACGGGGGAAATAAAGAAGGCAGGTGGGCGTGTTCCTTCCTCTGGAACCGGCGCGCTTATTGGCTGGTGGGGGTGTCACTGCAGGGAAGTCCCCGTTGGTTTGTGCACCACAGCGCGGTGCGCGAGGGGGCGGAGCAGAAAGTGTGTGCATCTGGTGCGGCACAGTCTGCTCCCTCGCACACCGGAGGATTAAAGTTCAAAAAATAAATTCCAGGGACAAGAGCACTATGCAGGGCTCACGCTACCTGGGAGCCAGCTCTGATTTCCTAGTCACCATGGCGAGCTGGCGCCCGGGGTTTGTCGAGCCCTGCACTACTCAGTTACATCACAGATAATTAATAAGATGGTTGAGTTTTTGATAAATGCCAATCCTCAAACCTAGACTTTACCCATTTCCAAAAATACATAAGAACTTACGGGATCCACCTGGAATGTCTTCAGAATCTGGCTAGGATTCTGTTTTGAAACCTCTATCAGGGGTTGTACTTAAAAATGCTTTTCTCTGCAGAGGCTACAGAACAACTCACTGATTGTGCCGAGAAGGCTTGGGAGAAAACTAGGATGGAATTACTTGCTGGACGCAAGAGAAACGCATCATCAATGCGAACTGGCTTGTCCTCCAGAATAACAATAAGGAAGGTCACCTTTTTAAGCACAAACCACTTACGTCTTATAGGAGAGTGAATAGCGTGAAGGAAATACAGTCTGCTACCAAAAAGATACCCTTACTCAGGAAAATTGGTTACACGGGGCATGTACCCATGTGGTCGCTGTGTGAACTGTAATGGTGTAATAGTTGCTAATCACTTTACACAAACTGTTAAAATTGGATTTTTGTTTGTTGTCACTTTACACACCCAAGGATGGGCACAACATATCAAATTCAAGATTATATTAATTTGTAAATGGATTTTGTGATTTACATGCTTAAATGTAATTCCCTTGTGGAATGTGTTGGGTAGACGAAACACACCCTTTTTTGGTTCGGATCAGAGAGCACAGAAGCGCCATATGCTCAAAAAACCTGAAGTCTCCTGCTGCTAGACATTTCACTGAGATGGGACACAAGGTATCACAACAGAGGAATAGAAAGCACCAGCAACTAAGTTGGTTATATCTAGAGAAATCCATTTGAAGTGCAGGGAAATGCACTGGATTCATAAACTGCCTACCAGTCCCATAGGGGCTTGAATGAGGATAAGGACCGTGCAGTGCTTTTGTAATGTCTATTGCTAATTTTCAAACGGCCAGAAAGCTACTGCAGTTAGTAAATGTTTTTGCGTGCAGCACCAGTTCACACCTGAGAGAGGCACAGGTTCAAATTTTGCAGGGTCAACTTAGACCTTCATCACTCCAATGTCAATGATAGAGCACTGGTAATTTGAGTAATAACCATCATTAATTTGCTAATTTAGGTACTTCTAAGTACACTATATAAAACTAGTCATAAACAATTATTTATCTTACTTGAATGGTGTGTTTTCAGGGTCCAACATTGCCTTGTGACGGAGAATTGCTGGTCCTGCTCCCACAGCTAGTTCACTGGGATGTGTGTTAATATAATTGGGTGGTGGGCCTTCAAATTGGTCCATTCTTTCAAGAAGTATTTGTTCCCAGTTTTCTAGGTTTTTGACAACCGCAATACCCAATGGAGATGTAACAGGCAGATCTAAATAAGCACAACCAAATTAGTAAGCTCTTTTGCAACTCATATTCATAACAAGAGTTAATAAACTGTAAGACACAGTAAGCATGGATGAGGTTACACCAGGGCTTGACAAATTTAATTTAGTTTTAGCAGCAAAAAAATCTAGGAGCCAGACAATGGCACATTCACGCAACCATACACACACACACAAACAGTCAGTCACATACATACACACGCACAAGCCATAGGGTTTTTTTTTTTTTTTAAAGAAAGAGAGAGAAAAAAAAAAAAAAAAAAGTAATTCTATCAATGACTCCCCCCTGCCTGCAGTTTTACATCACTGCACAGGAGGGGGGATTTCTGCTGAAGCCAGGTCCATGCCTGTCACACAGGCACAGACCGTCTGCACGCTACTGTTGAGCGGTGGGATGTCACGTGACACCCGCCAATCCGACACTACAGAGCAAGGGGGCGGAGAAGGATGCGCACACTCTGCTTACCCCCGCGTTGTGATGGTAAAATACTTTTGTTTTTAAACTGAGCTCAGGACGAGGAGCGCCATGTGCTGATGATCCTACCCGGGCGCCAGGTACAATTGCCTAGTCGCCATGGCGACCTGGCTTTGTTGAGCCCTGTGTTACACAATATAATGAATGGGTGCCCAGATCTTTTGAAGCCCTATATTTTTAATTTAGTTTGTGAGTAACCTTATTTCATTGCACCAATGAGGTTTGAAATAAGTCAGCTTTTAATGAAAAATATTTACTATGAACATAAGACAGTTCAGTAAAATAAACCATGATTTATATATTATTATACTGATCTATATGTAGACACCACACATTGTGGTATTATCTACATATTCCTTGTTTAAAAAAAATACTCAACGTGGGTAAGTCTCCCTTGATCTAGTTATGGGGTCTGCATGGCTGAGGGTACAAGGCATACGTTGGGGACTCTGATCATGCCACTGCCGGCATTTAGTGCAGGCCCTGCAACCATAATTGTTATACTCATGCCACAAGTGTACAGAATTAAAGATAGTAATGGTGGTTCACGATTAGAGAACTTATATTATTTATTTTACATCAGATGGCTGTGACCATAAAACTATAACACTTTAGCGTTGATAAGTGATGGTTAAGAGATGTTATTTAAACTAAACAGATTTTGCTTTCCAGACAAACAAACACAATTCTACCTGTTATCTCCAGACCAACAATTGGAAAGAAGTTCTTGAGATTTTGGAGAGCAAGCTTTACCATTGCCAAACGGATTAGTGTCCAGCTGCAAGCAAAGACAGAACGTAATCTGAGTATCCATAGAAATAATCCTTATATGCTATGGTTCACTTTTAAAATTACATAAACAAAACAAACATTGCAAGAGCTTTGTGGTCAGAATGATCTACCCGGAAAAACAAAATTAGTAAATGAGCACAGACTAATACTTACAACTGCTGTGTATTAGCACAGTTTTATTATTAAAAAAAACAACAACAAAAAAAAGACAATGCATATGTAGCAGTTTACAAAACCCAAAGATCCTGGTTCTTACCTGTAGGAACTGGAATTTGTATGTTCCTGAATCTGAGTGTCTGAAAGAAACGCATCATCATCCTCATCATCGTCATCACTTGGAATACTTTCATCCGAGTCATAAATAGGACCACTATCGGACAGGGGGAGAAATGGCTGCAATGGAAAGCAATGGGTTTTTTTACATTTTTTTTGGCAAGGAAGGGATTTCCACTGTGGACTGTTCGCTAAAGAAACAGTTACTGTGAAGAGGTCAGGGGCACATTGCTGAGGAATATGTTAAAAAACATAGCAACAGACATAGCTGTAAGATTGAATAAGTGAGAATTTGTGTCAACTTTTATAAACTTGATAATTGCAATTTTTACATCTGCATAACTTGACATTCAGTGACATTACATGTGTGTTTTCAGAGCATCAAAATGGCTAGCGTCTTGCTTTTTTTAAACATTACTTCCTTCTTTATTATTAATAATAACTCTTTAAAGCACAAATAAGCTTGGAAATGCTAGATCCCCCAATTTCAAATCATGCTAGTTCCTGCACTAACTTTACATTTTTTTTTCCCCCTGTAAAATGTCACGGTTCAGCCAGTATGTGTGATGGATTAAGAACTGAGGCAAAGAGAAAGAAGTAGATTATAACCTTCAGATATTTTGTCTGTTGTATGGATTCAGACAGTGATACACTTTGTTACTCCACTCTTTTTAAACTTGTGACACTGTGTGTTTTAATCTTGTTTTAATTTAATGAGAATTACACAATAAAAGATAAAAGTAAAGGACAAAGGTAAAAATCTTTGCATAAAAATAAAACAGTGTTATGCCCATCAGACATCCCATTCAGGACTATAACTTTTTTCAAGAGAAGCAATACTCAAAAACCTGCCATTTTTCAAAATGAATAGATAGAGGAATTGTACCATTAAAAACAAATATATTAAAACCAATAACAATTTACCTTTGCAACAAAGTAGTCCCACATGCTAAGCTCAGGGGGAATGAATTTCTCTTTGTAAGTTGGTCTCTCAGCTGGCACAGGTGGTGGGACAACAACATCCTTTACTGGTCTCCCAGGGACCAGCATTCTCATGTTAAACCTTCGACGATGCTTATCTATTTCTTCTGACAGTACAGGGATGGCTGAGGGAAGTAAATAAATGATAAAGCATTATTTTGGCTTCTAGTATTTGCATGCAGATTTGTAATCAACTTAGCAAGTGTACTCCATAAGTGAAACAGACGTGGCTCTGTGCATTTGATTGGACACAAAGGTTAAAAATCTTATTTGAACTAATTTTGCAACATGCGGTCACTGCAGAAAGCTATATAAATAGGTCAGTGCAGAAGGGTTGGAAACTAGTACAGATCCTAAGCACTGCAAAAAAATCACACTGGTTTCTCACCACACATTTGAGACTCATGCCCATTGTCTATGAGAGATGTGCTTTCTTTTCTGCTTTGTAATATGGTTTCTGGTGCAGGTTGCTCTTCGTTATTAGGCAAAGTACGAGTACTTTGTGTTATTTGCCCGTCAAAACTGTTTATTCTGCCTGGATAAAATAAAAGTTTTCTTTGTATGTCACAAATGCTTATTTCAATTTCCACTGCAAAGTTCAAAAGCTATTAGTAGTGGTTGGCCTAAAGGACAACACTGCAGAAAATAACTCAACTGCATAAATATTTTCATCAACAATAAATCTGCACATGACACTGGGAATATCGTAGATATAACTAGTCATCCAAGAAGAAAGCTCCCTTTAAATGTGCGATCATCAAGCTGGTGATCAGAATTTATAGACTCCCATCATAGGCAGCCAATTATTCCTTGGTTGAACAATCAATTTAGCAAGTTATGTTGGCGATCCACTCCCTTGGCTGCTCAATGCCTCCTATATTCTGATCATACCCAAACTTACCTCTCCTGATCTCTCCCACTCTCTTAAACCCCATGTTATAAACACATCTCCATATCTTCTTGAATGTCTTACTTTTAACCATATATCATACTTCATCCATTTTCTGCCAGGACATCCTAACTCATCAATATCATTTATAACATCAATATCTCACAAACCAATCATATGGGGTCATATTTAATTCTGTCCATCATTCCTCCATTATATGGTATCCCTCTACTAGTCCTGCTCCTTGACCTAGAAAGCATTCCTAAAATGCATCTGATTTCCAACTAAAATTACATTAAAACCTCAAATTCACTCAACAACTTTAGCCGTATAGGTGTATACAAATGATAATGTGAGTAGTTAAGAAGGTGGACAGTGTAACAGAACTGAAGGTGAATGAGAATGTGTTTGCGAATGCTCAGAGAGCACACAAAAGGCCATGCCCCAGCACCCAGAGCGCACACAAAAGAATGTGTCCCAGAGCGCACACAAAAGGCTGTGTCCCGGGGCCCAGACCGCACACAAAAGGCTGTGTCCCGGGGCCCAGACCGCACACAAAAGGACGTGTCCCGGCGCCCACACCGCACACAAAAGGACGTGTCCCGGCGCCCACACCGCACACAAAAGGACGTGTCCCGGCGCCCACACCGCACACAAAAGGACGTGTCCCGGCGCCCAGACCGCACACAAAAGGACGTGTCCCGGGGCCCAGACCGCACACAAAAGGACGTGTCCCGGGGCCCAGACTGCACACAAAAGGACGTGTCCCGGGGCCCAGACCGCACACAAAAGGAAGTGTCCCGGGGCCCAGACCGCACACAAAAGGACGTGTCCCGGGGCCCAGACCGCACACAAAAGGACGTGTCCCGGCGCCCAGACCGCACACAAAAGGACGTGTCCCGGGGCCCAGACCGCACACAAAAGGACGTGTCCCGGGGCCCAGACCGCACACAAAAGGACGTGTCCCGGCGCCCAGACCGCACACAAAAGGACATGTCCCAGCACCCAGATTGCACATAAACACCCTTATCCCTTACCCTGGTGTTCAGTAGTGGACAGCTCAAGGTCTATGCACTGCTCAGGAACATAAATATCCTCTTAGGCTGCCTCTTTTGCTCCCTGCGCATCTCTGGACTCCGAGTGCCAGCAGGTCAGGTGACCCCCCATTGCTCTGACTTCTGCAGATGAACGGGTAACAGGAGAAGCAGCCTTAGAGGATGTCTGTGCATCTGGGGGCCTGTGTAAGGGGAGATCATGTCATATCTAGGGCAAGAAAAAACTGGGCTGCCCATAGCTTTGTACCCCACTTAGGCGATCCGTATATTGCAAGGTGGGCAGCTGACACCTATATATAAATTTTGAGGCTCTACCTGGAACAGTCTCCGGAGGTTTCCTTGGTTTCACGACAAGTTTAACTCCACCTCCAAACACAGCTGCCCACATTCGACCGTTTAACGGATGAGCTGCAAGCCGGAACAGTTCGGTGCTGGAGTCGGTGGCTAGAGCATGTATCAAAAAGCTTACATAAACAGCTACAACAGCTTCACACAGCAAAATGTTTAGTTTAGGCTGATCTTCATCTTGGGCAGTAGTAAGCAGATTTATTAGAGAGCTAACACCTGCAAAAGTAGAGATAAAAAAACAAAACGATTATTTTTCTAAAATCCAGATTAGACACCCAGTCTCACATGGACAGAGAGTCAGTGGGTAAGAATCACCTTACCTGGCCATGAAGCAGGAGAGGAATTTGGTGTGGCGTGTTCTTCAATACTTTCTGTCCTTAGTCTCCGTCTCTCGCTCAGCAGGAGACCCTGGTAAACCATTCCTGTAAACTGATTTGATTCAGTCTGACAGCTGAAAAATACAATTGAAAAGAATGATGATCAGAGGGCAGATTATTTGTGAAAAGCAAAGCATTACAATCCAATCCTTACACACATTTAACCTATTTTAACCCACTTGGTGACCAGACTTTTTGACCATGTCTTGTCCTTTGTGACACAGGCTGTTTTAACAGTTCTGTGGTGCTTGTGTTTAGCTGTAAAGTTTTCTTGCTTCATTTACTGTAAGGGCTTTCTTTAGATACCATTATTTTGATAAAAAAACCTTGGTAAATAGATTCTAATATTTGTCCTGAGTGTAGAAAAATTCCAAATTTACAAGATTTTCTGATTTTTTTTGCATGGCAAGGCAAGGCAAGAACAGCAAGCAGCACATCCTAACCATTTTTTCCCCAAGATTAACTTTAGTGACATTGTATCCAACCCCATTTTTTTTTATTTGATAGAATATGGGCAGTGCTTGGGCAGCCCATACTGTGATCAGTCTCTCCCTCCCCCACATCTGTCGTGGGGCAGGGAGAGACTAAAGCAGTCATAGCCAGTCACTGGCTGCGATCGGATGTGACAGAAGACAGGGCTGGAGTGCCTCGGTCCAGATTCTCACAGGATGCGTCTGGCATGGCCTGTGACATCAAGAGGTTTAAATATTAAAAATTACTCTTTGGCCCGGTGTCAGCATGTGACTAAAAGCAGATTAAATTCTTCAAACCATGGTTGAATCACCAGCTTCCAACCAGAGTAGCAAAAATATTCATTTAGCAACTTCTTTAATAAATAGTATACCAAAATGAGAAAGTATACATATAGTAAAACAAAGCAAGAAGTAAGCCACAGCAAGTTATAACCAGGTATGAAGCAGACCTGTCACTTTGAATAAACTTGATACTGAGCACAAAACTGAACAGTTAAATAAGTTATATAGGATTTATAAATCAAATCCAAGTAAAAGGTTTTAAAAAGGCAGAAAACATTCAGAACATAATACGGGAAATAAATTAGTTAGTTTTAGGCTCTGTATAAACACAAACTAGAACATCAAGTAAAATAAAAAAAAAGAGAAAAAGTAGTAAAAGTAGACATATATTTCTGTAGTTTTAAGTGAAACACACACTTCAGTAAACGAAGCACTTTTTTGGTGTTCTTCACTGCAACCTTCACGTATTAAGTGAAATCCCAATCCATTTTACAGAAAAAGTGCAGACAGAAGATTAAAGGAGTTGTATTTCAGATGATAAATCCTTTCATGAAGGTCAGTTCTTCATATACACAAAACAGTGGCCCTTTTATCCGAGGTCTGTGCTTTGCATTTCAAATTTAATGGATTAGAGAAGTAAAAATACACAGTGTTTAGTATAACACAAATTATTTTTCTTGCTATAGCAGAGCCAGGCAGCATAAACTTACATTTTAAATTTGGTATATCTTGTTTAATATTATGCACAACTTTTCATTTATAGTACCAACAAGCTGCTAAACGGCAAATACAGTTGTCATCTTCTGGGTTTTATGCATAGAATACATACATGAACAAAAAGCAAAAATCAAGACAAAACTGATGTTTTACCTGTAGCTATGGCTGTCACACAGTGCTTGGTATATAGATGCAGAAAGGGAAGCAGCCAACAAGTGAAGAGTGAACACCTTGAATAAAAATATATATTTCAGAGAGTCCAATGAAAACTTATTTTTGTAAACACATTCACTGTATGAAGTACACACTGCAAGACTAATTGGTCTGTAATACACACGGCTACCAGTTATACTTACGGAAAATGCATATTAATCTTTAATTAAACGGGCAATCAGGTTGCCAAATTTATTTTAAAACATGGGCTGTATATTCAAGAACATTCCCACAGCAATGCAACGTAACTGAATTTGCACTCCTGAGAAGAAGCAAGCTAAGTAGGCTCTGCTATTTTGCATAATCTTGGTATTTCAACACTTTCCTCCACGCACGTATGCTCTCATAACCCTATCTTTGAAAGGTCACATGCCAACACATGTACTCCAATTACGATTCTGCTCCAGTCACACACACACAGTTGACTAATTCACTTTTGGTGAGTTTACCTTTGCATCTTGGCTGCCAGGATGAGGAGGGTTTTTCATTTGTACAATAGTGTAGAGAATATCATGAATGTGATTATTTAGGTAGAGCACAGGGTTGGCGATCACCGTTTTTGTCACAGCAATGCTTGCCGATAGTAAAGGCAATGTTGTAGGCAGTGGTAGAGGTGACTGAAGCTGCTTTACTGTTGTTTCCTGAGTATAAATTTTAAAAAAATAGATTAATCCAGGCAGAAATTAGAAACGGGGTAGTAGATACAGAGGGTGTATAAGATCTTCAAATCAGAAAAAAGATTTTAGCATCTAAAGCCATAAAAAAATGTAATTAAGCAAGACTGTGTCTTAAGTATATATTTATACAGTATATGAATAATCACCTGATATATTGCATTTCATTTTGATTGAAAAGATTTTTATATGTATGGTTGTTCCTTTAAGAGCACCATAAATTAAAGAAATATAAATGCACTACTAACATGCACCAATCATTATGCAACAAACTTCAAAAAGGAGAGTTTTTGTCTGAGTGCAAGTCTATAGAGGAGTTTCACTCAGCCTTCAACTTTCTTTCAAGTGCAACTACTTCACACAGTGACGGTAGGCAGAAAGCTTCTTCAAGGCTACATAATCAGTACTGCTAATGTACTTGTGAGGTCAAACACAACACTTTGTGGTCATAGAATACTTGTTAGAAAAATCTCATTATATCGCAGCAAAGTCAATGCTTCTTGTGAGAAGATGTGAAGATAAGCTAATTATACCCGAACAACACAAGCTCAGTAAAATGTTAATGGCATATTTATTAAAGAATTGGATTTATGGTGATTCTGGCAGTTTATTGTTGAGTAAAGAAAGGAGAAATTAAAACATGGTCTTGCAACTTTTGGGGAGGAAATACACACTCCCCAATTATAAAGGTGTACAATTCATCATACATTACAACCTCTCAAGCTAGATGTGACAACAATCTGAACAAACAGGGTAAAAACCTGCAATATTCTAAACTAGGTCACTGTGCTATATAACCTACCAAAGAGTATATTGTAGAAAAATATGAAAAGTAAGCATCTACACATATATATTCATATCAACAAGTAACACTGTATATAAATCATAAAATCATAAAATGATGTTTGTAGTACAGTCAGAGTAGAGGCACATCTAGAGGGTGCATAATAAAACATGCAAAAATTCCATAAATAACATCTTTAGATCTAAAAATGTGTGTATACGGCACATTTAATACATATGGACACAAACTGATGCATTCAAGCGCATTACCTGTTGAGACTCCTGCAGCAGAAATTTGAGCTCCATTCGTACAGAAGCCAGCCCACCGCCCTGCGCACCATGTAAACTGCAGTAACTTAGAAACACTCTAAGAAGTGCTTGATTCTTCTGCAACCACCATTTCCGTTTTTCTGCATGTTCCCGTTTAGCTTGTAAGCGGCGGCGCTCTATCTGGTGACGCTCATAGGAGCCAATATCCGTTTTGTCTGCATGCTCCTGACTGTCTAAAATGTCACCTGATGGGTGTGTTTCAGTTGTGTAGCATTTGCCGTCAGCTTCGTGGTCAAATATCTTGTGCATTGCAGCAATCTCCTTCTCTAACCAGTTGTACAGCTGGAATCTCAGTTTTCCTCCGTCGACTTCATGCCCTGTTGCTAAAGTTCTTAACTCTGTCATGAGAATCTTTAAACAGGCTCTAAATTTCAGCTGTTCGGCGATTACATCAACTTCACTGCCCTTAGCTTTTACAGTTTCAATGGACTGCGTTCCAGGACTTAACTCTTGTTTGTTTTGATCGCTTTTTTCTAATTCTTTTAACACCAAACCACTGTCGTCATAATCATCTTCGCTTCCTTTATCTTCCGCCCAATCAAGCTGAAGAGGTTCATCCTCAATTTTAAAGACTGGCAATCCCCAGTCAAAATCTGTAGAATCCTCATGATTTGATGATTTTGTCAGGGTTGATGCGGGAGTCGACCATTCTGATTCACTTCGGTCTTCTAAGTGGCCCAGTTTCGATATGGATTTCAAACTATTCTGCCCAACTGAACCCAAGCTTAAATCCTCTCCAGTGTTTATTCCTGCAGTAATCAGTTTTGGGATTTTGGAAAGAACTTCAAGAGCAAGTACAGGGCATCCTACTTTGAAGTGAGCATTTGCAGTGGTGAAAAACAATTTCCTTTCAATAAGATTTATTTCATCTCCATAATTCTGTTCAGTCTTCAAACCTAGAGTTGCCAATGCGGCCTCTGGCGTGCTGAAATGTCTGCGGATAAGCAGGGGGTGGGTCCGCAGGTAGTTGTAAAAACTAAACACCACGGGATTGCACGATTTGATGAGCACTAGAAACAAACAAACAAACAAACAAGATCAGAGTTAAGCAATTAAGTCTCTCCTACAAGAAATGAATGATGTATGGTATATGTATAATATACACTATTCTATAAAACCAAATATGAAAGGTTTTTTTGTTTTTTTTTACTAAGTCTTCAGTTAGGGACAACTTATTAAGTCTAATAATGTATTGCACAGCCCTTGGCTAAAACAAATTTTTTAAACTCTTTGGAGTAAAACACTAGTAGACCAGATGTTATTACCGGGATTTTCATCCTCTTCTTTAGGGGTTTGCTCCAGTAATGTGTCCAGGGCTTTAGTGTAGTCCTTCATTATCCAGTAAGCAATGCTTCTCAAGAAAGGATCTGGGTGCAGTTTTGTACAGCAGAAATTCGAGCCATCCTTATGGCAGCCTAGTACTCTTTCTTGCAAGAGAGCCTCGTATGTTGATGATGTATCAAATTCAGATTCATATAATCGTGCAATAATCATTGCCAACTGGATGTCTTCCATTTTTTCTAGACATACCTGAAAATAACATCAGGAATATTCATATTCATGACGAAATTCAACACAATAGTGATTTTTGTTGTTGTTGTCTTTTGCATACCTCAATAGCATCTTTGAGGGATCCGGCTAATAGGAAGAAGGCTGCAGACTGTTCGAAGCGCTGCTTTCCAAGTAACGAGAAAGCATTTTTTAGGGCTGCTTTCCGCCATCTATCCTCCTTAAAGTTATGGCTGAAGAACTGAGTCATTTTTTCATCATGCTGAGATCTGTGAGGCAATCAGAATTGATATTGTGCATAGCATTACAGTTCTTCTTAAAAGACTAAAGAAAATAAAATATTGTCTGTTATAATAGTAATCTGTCAACCAGGTAATTACCCAGTTGTACAAAAGCTCTCTTATTCAGCACGGATAAGCTAAAGTAGCTTTACGATGCACAAGTCTTGTATACCAGTAGAAAAAAAATAAACAAAATAAACAAAAAAACTTACAACAGAATTTAATATCACTGAAATGATCTGAGCGGGCTGGATTTCGAATCTTCGATTATGACTAAACCCTATAATCTTATTAAAAAGGGCGACAGGCTAGGGAAAAAAAACCTGTACGTTTCGCTCTACTGAACCAGCTTTCAAAAAAATGTACTCACTAGATTAATGGGATTATAAGAATGTTTTATTTAATCTTTTATGTATCACTCAATACTCTGGCACGCACTCAAACATTGGGTTAAAGATTCCAAATTTCCCAAGTAGGCTTTACCTGAATAACCCCCAAAGCACAGCTTTCTTTTTCATTGCAAGGTAGAAAATTGCAGCATCTAATGGCTCACTATTCCTTTGAAATGCTGATTTTGCAACCTGTAGAAGACAGATATGTAATCATAAGAAATATAAAATGTGTAGGGATGAATCAGAATGCTCTAGAAATCACTTAAACGCCCTGTACATTTCACATCTGCAGACCCAACAAATCACCTCAGAAAAAGAGCGTTTATTTTCTGGCTACATAAGGTGAAAACCCCTGCCTGCACTTCTATGAGAATTGATACAATCCAAAATAAACTTCCTATACTTCCCCTTGCAAGAGAAAAAACATCTTCTTACCCTCTGCAAATTACAAAACCAGCTAATTTAAAGCGACAGGGACCCTATGTGGAAGCATGATGCCAAAAGGCACCAAGGGCACCCGTGACACACTTATCGGCATTTATATGGTGTTCATTGTTTTTAATAATCACCTTAAGATAATGTACTTTATGTATTTGCTGTAAATATTAATTATTTGCTGTAAATATTAATTAACTACAGTGCAAGCATAATAACTATTTAACATTTCAAATGACAATGTTAACGTCCCTAAATGAAGTACATTTAGACTACAAAGATGAAAAAAAAAAAACGTATAGGGGACTAAATAATATGGATTATGCAAAACTAAATATTGAGGTTCCAAAAAAAACAAAAAGAGAAATGCACTATAAAATGTATCAGCTCTTATCGTCTACCTCCCCTTTCGGACACCAATTGATTATATTGGCTGTGTTTATGTATACATATACATTACAGTTCAAAGGTTTTGGGTCACTTAGAAATATCCCTGATTTTGAAAGAGTAGCTAATTTTGCCCGCTAAAATAACAGCATATGGATCACATATACAGTGTAGACATTGTGAAGTTTCTAAATGAACTATTTTGGCGGGAAATATTAGAATGCAGAAATGGTGTAAATTCCAACAGTGTAAAGCAGCAAAGCAATTTTCTAAATACCTTTTCGATGCATCTTCGGAGTGTATTTATATTTCTGACCCACCAACCTATCCCCATCGCTCGGAGTTCAGACCACTGAGGGTCACCCCTCTGTATAGCGGGAATCATGTTGATTATTTCCTCTTCAGCCTCAGAGTGAAATGCCCAGGCAAAATGACAGGTCGATAATCCTAAAATATTAGACGTGTTTTAGGACAGACTTGAAATGAGGGGGGTGTCCAAATATTTTGAGACAGAGAAATGGTAACTGAAGCCAAGAAGGACTTTAAATCTACTACTAACCAAAAAAGTGAAGAGAAAAAAATATACCTTGGTGGAGTAACTGAAGTCTGTACAATGGTGGAAGAGATGTCAAAAGACAAGTGTGCAATCGCATGGCCAGCAAATATCTCAGGCCACATTCATCCAGGTTATCTCCTCCTAAAAGATGCAAATGTCTTGCATTATATTTACATAAACGTATTGTAAAAATCAGTTTTCAATTTAGTCTTGTTTGATTCTGCAAAGTATTCCGTTTGGAAAGGGATTGATCTGATGAGGTACATGATAAAAATACAAAGGGGTCTCTATTCACTAAAAAGTGACAACTGCGGTGACATGGCAAGTAAGCTGCAAAGAGAAGGCATTAATATCTAAATGGAAAAGTTAGGGAAGTTGGCGAGGATCTCTGCAGTTCACTTGATAGTTCTGTATTAGAATATTGCTCCCAAAGCTAGGCCTGAATAGGTTTGGAAACCTAATTTTTCTAAGTTGTATTCCAACAGTTGGCCTCAAAAAAACACAGCAAATGTATTTTTTTTCATTTTTGCTATAACTGAACTTTGATGACACTACTATTCTTATGTAGCCTAGGAAACTAATTAAAAAAAGAGAATAATTTATTTTTACATGATGCTAGAAGGTCATGAAAGGGAAACTGCTCAAGGAAACACTTATAGGACAACTAAACTTTATTTTATAAGCCGCAGGCGCACATGTGCACTGTCACAGTCAGGCATCTTACAGAAATGCAATCCCGACACAGGTTGTGTCAGAAATGCAATTTAGATGCCACATTCAGCCCCTCGGTTCATTTGTGACGGCGACACAACTGAGCCAAGGGGTCAGGAATAAAAGAAGGAGTGGGCGAGGTCTCTATGAATCAAATAAAGTAAGTTCTCCCAACCCCTGAAAATCAATGTTTAATTAACTTAATTATTGAAAAAAAACATTTAGTTGTGCTTTAAAAACACATTTTCTTCTTTTGATCAATACATTTGTTTACAATTCATTATAAAATGTAAAATTATTTGAATCTAAAACATTCATCAGTAGCTGAATCAGCATAAAAAGTATAGCATTACTTTTTTGCTCAAGTTTGGAGTTTGGTGAATCATTCACTGTGATATTTATGTACAATTATAGCCTCCTTTCAAATACATTATACTGTTTGGCATAATTTAAGCTAAGCTATTTACCTGTGTAGTTATTATTTCGGCTTTCCCCAAGCTCTGTGCTAGTTGTGGCCACAGTGTCAGCCAAAGCAACAAGGAACATCTGTTCCAAACGCGTAAGTCCTGGCAAACTAGAGTGCATTAGGTGGCTGGAAAGGACACTGGCATGCTCTCGGCCAAAGTAAGTAGGGCCATATTGGGAAAGGTTAATAACCTTGGATTTGCTTTCCCGTTTTTCAATTTCAAAACCAACAAAATCATCTGTTGTTATGCTCTGCACCTGAAATAAATCAGAATACTGATCGTCTCCTTTGTCAAAGCTGCGCTTTGACCTGTGGGTTATCTTTGTAGTTTCCTCGGAAGCAGAATATGCCGCATCTTGATCTGCAAAGAGTAGGGCATAGAGTGGTAATGGAGGAATGGAATCAATCTCTGTATAGTCCCGTGTCCCATCTTTCCCAGTAGTAATCATGTCCTTTGCAGTGCTGCCGCTCACACTAATAGTCCGCGAAAGATGGCGTTTAGGTGCAGCTTCATCTCCAGTGTCCAAGTCTTTCACAATTGCAACTTCTCCTGCGATACATTTTACCAAGTGTGAAAGGATAGCTTTTGCCCTTCTAACTTTTCCCAAGTCCATGAGTTCAAGAAGTTGGGTAGGGTGATATTGTGGGAGGGTAGGTGAAAGGACATGGGCAGCCTCAAAAAGGCCACCATCCTGTAAAACAGTTGGACTGCCAAATACATCATCTACAATAGCGGCCCCATCAATTACACTGGTTTTCTTTGAGACCACCTGGGCCTGGAAAGCATCAGGTGAAGGCTGGACAGCCTGGTCTTCAGTTATTGAGACCTCAGTTTCAACACATTTCACATTGTGTTTCCATTGTGCATACACATGCATTTCACAATCCATGCCAACTACCAAGATCCCATCTCTAACCCAAGACAGAGACACTGGTAATGAAGGTGTACCATCCACAGAAGACACCAGATCAATTGATCTAAGCAAAACCCATTTGGATTTTATACCTTGCTTTATACTACCACCTAGTGGTAAAGTAATGACAGCAATTCCATCCTTACTATTCGTTTGATCTGTAACAATACCCGAAAGTCGGCCATACATAAAAATATTGGAACCAACTCCAACTGTAAGAATATGTGAACCATCTTCTTTTGAGACCCAGTCCAAGTGTACAAGATGTTTGATATTGGGCATTAAATGTTTATCTTTGTTTATAAATACATCAGATTTACTGTATACAAACAGGTTGCTGTCAACACTGACACGAGGATCAAGCATGCTCCCAACTCGAATTAAGTCATCCAGGTGAATGGTTTGCTCTAAGACCCATTCTGATCCACCTGTTGATTCACATTCAAAAAGACAAACATGCATAGAAAATTCTTTGGAGACAAAGCCGTTATGCTGAATTGGTTGTTTGTATGCCACAGCAAGTCTTCCTGTGTAAGAACAGCTCACTGCAACTGGCCTCCCTGCTACGCCTACAGAGCTACCACTTTCATCATGTCCATCATTCATTAAAGACCATTCTTTCCAGTAGTATGTGCATTGCTCCTCACTGCTTCCATATTCTTCAAATGTCTGCACACTGCACCTCCAAAACCGTACTTTGTTATCAGAACAAGTTGTAACCAACAGGTATGGAGCAAGGCACACTGGGTAGATTGAAGATGAGCTGAGATGGCCTACAGGGACAAAAGCATAAAGATTAAAAATAGGTATTTATTGTACTATGATAATGTGCTAACATTGTTTTTTCTTTTTAAATGTGATCATACCAAGGTTCTCCCAAACATAAATATCAATGTGGTTGTTAATCAAATGTAAATCCTGTGCTTTACAATCTTACCTGCAGATGGGGTTGCTCTTATTACTTCTACACCATCTGGAATATCCAGTGCATGGCTATACACAAGCTTGGAGCTCAGAATCAGTTTGCTTGCTGTCTGGAGATTAGCAATTGATGCAGATCTTGTCATGGGACTTGTACCAGGAGATGCATCGGGTGAAGACTCCATAGTTGTTTGGCCAGGAACGGTAAGCATGTTTTCCGAAGCTTTATCTTCAGAAGCTTTATCAGGTTTTGCTTTAAGAGGGGAAACAAAACACATTGCACAATACATAAACATGGGGGTATAAGCAGCAGTCAGAGTGTAGGCCCAAACACTCAAACGTCAGAGCAACTGCTTTCAACCTACTGGTCCTGGTCTCAATTGTTTGCCCCAGGAAGAGCAGGGTAAACTAAGCTAGAATGCACAGTACTGTATGTCCTTCCTGAAACCTATTTGTTATATTGGAAAATTAACTACAAAAAGTGTGATATTGCAATGGTATTTGTTGCAGTGAACCATTTTCTCCTTCAAAACATGTGCTTGAAATGGAATTGTAAATAATGTTACATTGGATGGTTGGAATAATTAACAATGACTTAAAAACCTGAAGGGGGACACCAGACAGGAAAGTAATAAGGGGCAAGAAAGGTTTAGGGTAAATGAAGAAACTATCTATACTGAATTTGCTGGGCCATAGTAAGATGAATATGTGAGACCGAAAAAAATGATGTATTTGCAGCACACAGAAATGGCAGGCACAATAAAAATAGATATACGAGTAGATTTAATATCACTAATGGGAATATGAAAAGAAGACGGCAACATTATGAATGACAGATGGGAAAAAGAAGACAAGAAGAACTATGAATATGGAAATTATATGTGGGAATAAAGGTGTCAATAAAGATGAGACAGATAAATTATACAGGTTTCTACAAATCCTTCACCAACATGAGAAGGATTAACATTTAAGAAATAAACAATGGAAACGTATAACCTTGTTTCACTGTTTTATACAGAAGCAAATTAAAACTACTGACGAGTAAACAGTGAAACAAGGTTGTAAATTTCCATCATTTACGTTCGTTTCACCAAGCGCACTCGTTTTTTTGTGTGATTTAGGATAATACCCCGCTTGAGTTGCAGCTGGTGTATGGTACAAGTGCTGACTCCACTTCTCTCCTCTTTAATAAAGTGGCTACTAAATGAAGATACAAAGCTTTTAAGCAACGTGGATCGGTTATGTTTTATTTGTAATATACTGAAAAAGGGCATTATAAAAATGATATTACATGTATTGTTTTGTACCCAGCTGAATGTATAAATGTCCTTGAGTGTCCTGAATTATGGAACTCATTAGATCATGCACCGATTTTAGCTGGATATATAGTCAAGGTTTCTGGCAAGTGCAGACTTACCTACAAATGCTTGGACAGACTTCAAATGAAGATGCCACATATTTAGAACAGATCGGTTTTCAGCATCTTTTTCGATTACCACAAGGAAGAATTTTTCTGAAAAGGGGGGTGGCCGGTACCCTGAGGAAAACAGATAAATGTTGCAATATAAATACTTATACAGTAATCTAACACAATGAATAAAAGTAATCGGTCATACTGTGTATAAACATGACGCACACACATGAGCGCCAATGTATAAGGCAGACTCACTGGTCAAAATGCGTAGATTTTGGTTGTGTCGGTGCTCATTACGCTGCACAGCCTACTTAAAAATAAATAAATCTGGGGACATCTGGTAAACACAGTTTGGCGGAAGACAATCTCTCCCTCACTGCAAAGTGTAAATTTTTATAAAACTCCCCAAACTTTAGCAGTGTGGGAGTTTTTATTACATATCCCCCATTGTGTTCAATTATCCATTTACTTGCAACTCTGCTAAGCGAAAAATGTGTTTTATCTGCTGTTTTACATAACATTGTGTCTTGATATGCAAATTAACAACTTTCAAGTTTAATTAGCAAATCAAGCCACAGGTGAGAACTTAAACCAGGTTATTACCATGTGATAATAGTTAAACATAAAAGTAGGCATACACTGGCCTATTACAACCACACAGAATGTTTCACACTTTGATAAAAAATATTCCTATTTACAGAATGGATATGTAAATAGAAAGCAAAGTGTAAAAAATGAAGGCGAACGTGAAAAATGGAATTATTTAAATAAAAGAAATCAAGGGCCTTTAATGTCCACTGAAAAACCTGGAAGCAAAACACCATTTGTTATAAAAAAAACAAGGGGATCATGGGGCCTATCAGTGCCTTAGATTTTCCATTTTAACCACGATTATTAAAATATATTGTCAGTTTACATAGCGTTAAAATATGTTTCAATAAATAGGAATCATTGCAAAGCTACTTTATCATTCTATGCACGTAAATTATACAAGAACGGTTAAGTTAGAACAATATCACGATTAAGCACAAAACAATCTAATTTGCAGCCTTAACAGTTTGATCTATACTTAATTAGAAGGGCTAGGGAGTAAATACATCATTAAGTTCAAGATAATAGCATTCTCTATGTGGGAAATTTAAAAAGACCAATAATTTATTTCTAGAACAATTGTATTTCAAATTTGTTCAGATAGTCGTGATTATTAGAATATGGAATAAAATCTGTTTTTGTTAAGTACTGTAGAATATTTTAAGATGTCTGCAGTCTTCCTCCTCAGTCCTTTACTGGTACCTTGAGATGGTTGGAAGAAAATCTCTGTTTCTCTTTCTTTTAATTCCTCTTTATGTGGCTTGTATCCCAATATGAAATCTTCTTGAAAGACATGAAGTAGCTGTGTACTTGAGCCACACTAAGAATGCAGGAAAGAGCATCACACACATTAGAAATGAAGACATTGGATGATAAGAGGAGATGAATTTCCTTAATTGCTCTTAACAGTCAGACTGAGTGGAAAAACAAACATTGTATTGCACCCAGTGTCCATATTTTACCTACATCTCCCTCAGTCAGCAGCATGGTATGTATTATATCATTCTTTATACATTTTTCTCTTTGCTTCAAAAATTCAACCCTTTTTTCCCCTCACAGTACATTTCTCCTGCCACTACCCATGTCACATTTTCCACTTAATCTTTTCTTCCATAAAACCTCCTCTGTTTGAAATTTAACCTCTTTGCAACTCCACACTATCTAGGGTACAACTGCTTCCAGGTAATTTTCCCTTTTTCCATTGTACAGCCTTTATTACCATTGAACATTCCTTCCCACCTACTTTTGTACTTCAACCAATCATTCCTTAATTTAGTCATGGATAATATTTGGCACTCCAGCAGTTGTGAACTACCTTTCCAATAATTTGCCATAGTAGGTTGAGCCTTCTGGGAAACTTCATCCTCAAGAGCTACCGTGCAAAAAGGCAAGCAATCACTGCACTACAAAAGTAATTTATTAGACCCCCTTCTGATTCTACTTCTTAATGGAGGAAGGTTACACCGGACAGTCCAGTAGAGACGGCAGTATTGACTTCCTTTCCTCTTCATATTATTGGCATATATACACCAATCGTACCACCATTAGAACAATCTCCTGTGCCTTGCCTTTACAGAGGTAGGGATAATATAGTCTATATTGTCATGCAAAGTGCAATATAACAGAGACCTTTGATGGGTTAAAATGTATGAACCTGCACCTCTTTTGCAAACAAGTGGATAGAAATAAAACTATACCCATCATTAAACTAACTAAATGTTGTACATACCTTGTCTGTTATTGCATCAAGTTCAATGATACACCCAGGTCGAGCAGTGGATTGCTGGCTGACAATATTAAACACTTCACCAATAAGTCTCTAAAACGAGATGAATAAGTGAGTTAAAGCAAAATTACATTCTGGTAAAGACACTGAATGGTCAAGCGATTAAACAGAATAGGTTTAAAATAGATGCCCTATACCAAAGCTCACATGTTGATATGCAAACATGGCAAAGTGGATTAATAATGGAGTGTAAGAAAGTGTAAAAAAAAAAAAAAAAAAAAAAAAAGGTGTTTTATCACAGAATTTACCCCTTAGTCACTGAACCATTTCTGCAGTCTTTGTGTTTAGCTGTAATTTTCCACTTTCTGATTGAATGTACCCACACATATTATATGTATCTTTAGATACCATTTCTTTCATCATCTCATATAATTTACCATAAAAAAAAATAAAAAATCATAAACTATGCAGAAAAAAAGCTTTATAACTTTTGAAAAATGAACCATGAAACATTTTATACATCTACAAACGAGTTTAGAAATACCCATTGTTTACATGTTTTTCTATATGCCAATAACCAAAAGTAGCTTTTTTCCCCTAACCATTTTCTCCTTCAGAGACATTTTCAATCCAACATTTAATCATCAAAAAAGCTTTAAATTTACTTCAGAGACATAAGGTAGTTAATTTCAAACATGTATTGTAGCTAGGGTTAATTTACACTCTACCTATTTAAACTACATTCCCATGACTCTCAGCCAGTCTGGTAAGTTAAGCATCATGGAAAAGGCAGTACTCAAACTGGAGTGCCAAAGGTTAGCTATCATGATGGACTGGTACTGCAGCTGCTGAGCCTTTATGTCCCTTTTTACTATCCTTTATCTATTCTCTGTATTCAATATTCACACAGTTAGACTGGTGTTGTGGTGGCAGACACTACACACTAAATGTTTTGTTGTTGACTGCAACGCTCAGTATATTACAGTCAGTCATAACTAAAGTTCTCATGCTGTGCAGCAAAACTGGTCTGTTGGTTACTACTAAAACAGTCATATTTTTTCCTATTAAGGATAACTGGCCTTTGTCTCCCATCAGGAAACCCATCTCCTGAGCCAACAAAGGGTGGGGTAGAAGGAAAGGTTGTACTGGGCTTGGAGAGTGGAAAGGCAGAGAGGGAATTTGCCCCACTCCATTTCACTTGTCCTGGAAAAAATCCTGCGAACGCCCATGACCATACACCCTGATTGCCGTTTCACACATTCCTTATCTTACGTGCATTTAATGCAAGGGTTAATAATGTATAGGGGTGTAAATAAAAAAACACCCTTTTCTGTCTCATTAGAGATTTTTGCCAGAGGCTCAAAGAAGCAAGGTGAATGGTTAGAGTTAGGACCCACCTAGGGGGTGGGCTCATCCTCTCATGGCCATTGGAGGTAACTAAAAACCTCCATTTGTTTTAAATGCATAGGGATAAAGGAGAGAGCGCAGGTAACTTGTTTTTCTTTTGTTGATAAACCCCACATATGGACTTATAAGCACCTCTTTAAAGTGAAAGGAAAACAGCTCTCAATACAACTTACAGAAGACTCCGGATCAGACAACTCATCAAGCAGCTTTCGTGCATCAACAACCGCTTGATACAATCTCAAATTCGTCCCATCAGAGGCCACAAAGCAGGCACTAGCAGAATTGCAGTATGTACCTGCAAAAACAATGCAGATCTGATGGTAAAACTAGCAATACTGCTTTTAATGTGCAGAAAAATACACGTTTTTCTAATATGGAAGGACCAGCATAATTGGGTATATAGTGAGTAAGGGGATTGGTTTCTTTAAACACACAATAGCGTCAGTCAATAACAAATTGCCAAACTTTCAGTATTGAAATTGTTAAATAAATAAGACATAATTAGAAACCTTACGGGGGTGGATATACTTCAACAGAAACACTAACAAGTTAGAAATAGATTTGTTAATATTACCATCTTTGCAAATTCAGTTAGCGTAAGTGTAACATGGCTCTCAATAATACAGCATTGCCTTTTTTGTACATGACAAATACCTTCTAAATGTTTTATTGATCCAAAATGTGTGTTGCATTCATAAAAAAACACTGCCTGCTTAAATATTCTACCTACGTGGAAGTCTTATTCCATATTTCAAGAACGCAAAACATCTAAAGTACTTTTAAGTAAAAAAAATGGCTTAAAAGATCACTAAACTTTTTGACTTCGTGTTTTAAAACAATCCTCTTTTTATATTTAACTTAAATGAACTTAATTCATTTTGAGGTGGGACTTACTTTGAATTAAAGTACGGAGAGTCCCCAACCCCTGCTTTTGTTCCTGACCCCTTGGCTCAACAGGGGCCGAATGTGGGATTCGAATTGCATTGCTGACAATTGTGCTGGCAATGCTTATTTGGAAGATGCCAGACGGTGAACTGGGCGCACGTGAATGCACGATCCTGTGAGCGTGCGCAAATGAGGCTTCCGCCAGCGCAGAATCGTGGGAAATGTAGATCCCACTGATTCTGCTGTATCTTTAGCCTCAATTGCAACGTTAGATCAGGTTAAAGAAGATCTGAGCCAAGATTCTAAACATGTCATCCCCTGACAGAACCATACAGCGCAATGACGCTTAATAAAGTACTTTATTTTATTCTTTAAGTAAAGCATTTGATTACATTTTTCAATTAAACATAAGTTAATATCTTTTCACAAAAAAGATATAACAAGAATAAACTTTGAGCTTACCTAAACAATAACTTGGTATAAGAGTTGGTAGCCATGCCACATTACAGAAGGCAGATGTGCGAAGCGAATTAATTCGGGCGAGTTCTGATACTCCTCCGCTGTATGACAAAGGTCCAATAGGATCTACTCGCCATAATATTAGTTCACTGTAAATTGCATTTGGATCATGAAAGGTTTGAGTTGCTGCATTTCTAAAATGTTGTCTTGGAAAACCTTTCAAATGCTTCATCGGGTCGGTTACCTTGCTGCCCATCTCTTGTTCCCATGGGCTATCCGAGTCTGGCGTTGCCAGAACATTATGATGAGATGAGGTAAGCAACAAGGGCAGAACTGAGTGGCAAGCCAGATCATTCAGGTGAAATCTATGACCACAATACCTAAACTTATGAGATACTGTAAGCACACTGGTAAAGGCAGATTTATCTGCAAAAGTAACTGCCCATTGATTCAAAGATCCATCGATATGCTTGGACACCATCATGACCGTTGAAGACATAGAGCTCACGCTTGGGATATCTCTTAAAGAATTTACAGATGGAACATTTGAAACGGTTCTTTCCTGCTTGACAGCAGAACCAGATTCCTTGGCAGCGGTAGTACAAGCATACATCATAATGTTTTTGCTGAGTGAACTGGCGTCTCCGGAAGGAAAAGCAACAGGAATCCGAGAAGAAAATGAAACCTAAAAATAAACATATTTCACCGTTAGCAGCCCTTTTACTATTGTTTTAAGAGCAAAACAAGAATTGTTTCAGATCTCCTTTCAAGAATTAATCTACATCACGTTACAGAAAATACACAAATCCCCAACACTCATCAATTTGGTATGCAGAACAAAACTCACATAAGGTGCCTGCTATTCCATATGTAGTCAAATATGGTGCAACTGCAGGAGCTAATATGTATACAGTATGACAGTCATGTTATTTCCTCAGGCAGACGTCTTTCAGCATCACCCAAGCTGACAATGGGAAATGCAGGGGGGCTTTAGTCTGCATTTGCTGTCGGAATGAATATGTCTAAATGCCGGGCAGCTAACATTACTAGCATCATGGCCGAACGGTTTAGATCACTGCTCTATTACATAATACATTTTTAAATAATTTTACAATATGTTAGATAATGTAAAAATAGAATAAGTGGCACACATGACACAACGTGATCAAAAGAATTGCCTAATTTTAAATATGGTACCAAATCCCTAAACATTATATACAGTGAATGTAGAAAATTAAAAGTTATCAAGATGAGCTATACATTGTGCTTTAAATCTATCCGTGGTGTATCCCGTTTATAGCATCACCTATGGCTTGATATGCACATGAACTTTCCATTAGAAACGATGTCATAAGCCAGATATACCATGGGCACATTGAAAACATGTTTCACTTTTTAAAAATAATAATTTAAACCTCAATTTTTAAAACTAACACCAGCAAAATGTAATACAATGCTCATTTTTTCTCCTTCCATATGTGGCATGTCGGTTTGGTACTATGTCAAACCTATGACACAGGCATACCTTTTTAAACCTACAGAACGAAACAATACAGAATACATCACTATGAATACATGCACCATTCAAATCACAGTTTTAGTGAGGCAGAAGTGGCCATTGCAATATTAAAGAGATATTTTAGGGCATAGATCCTCTTTAATGCCCAATTTTTGCAATATACTTAGTTAATTTTTAGCGAATAGCCACAACATCTAAACAAATTAAACAGGAAGTAGAGTAAAAAAAGAAACTTTAGTAAAATGCTTAGCTTTCCGTTTGAAAACTATCAAAGAATAGCTGTGCTTAGGCATCAGTGAATAAATCATTTTTGGGTACATGAGAGTCTAGCGCAGTGCTTCCCAACTTGGGGGTAGTACGCTATTTCTCCAGGGGTTCATGAGTGGTCCAGGCAAAGTTATTATTCAAAAAGAGGGGGCTAAACAGTGGGTAAAGAACAAAACAGAAAAAGTATAACAGTTGATCAAGGCTATTTTTTTTAAGTCTTGAGTCATAGATGAATAAGAACCAATAGGCTAAAAAATAGTGACATTTTGAGGAAAATTGGAAGGTGGGCTTCATCTCTAAAAATGTGGGAATCCAAACCTGGTCTAATGCATTAAGCTACAAAAGATATAATGATTGGTGGTGATTGAGGAACAAAAGATTGAAACTGGAGTTTAGAAATACACCTGAACTTGTCGAAAGATTCCTGGATTGTACTCATCCAAGTAGTTAACATGCCACAACAGAAAAGTACCATCCACTGGGTGAATAGTGAAAAGCATATCTGCGTTCCTGTTCCACTCGGTAAGTAGTGATTCAATTTTACGGTCTAATAACACAGTGGGCAGAGGCAGAGCAATGCCAGGTGAATCGGCTTTTGTACTCAAGTCTCTTTCTGCTTCTTCATGCTCAGGTGAGCCGGACAACGATCCTCCACCTTCAGGCTCACCTAGAATTACATAGAAATGTAACAGGATGTCAGATCTGAGGGAAATGAACAAATCCCCAAAAGAAGCTAGTTATACAAACAAACACAGTGAATAGTAAACACGTCTAGATGAATTTATGGGTATTGCATCAGGTGTAGCTGATTCAGCATACAGAACAAGATTAATTTGATTACATTTATAAAATATGTACACAAATGAATACAAATAAAATGTGATTGTATACAAGAGCAGGCGGAAGCAGATTAGGTTCACCATCAAAGTTTGGTAAAAAAAAAAAAAAGTTATTCATTTCATTAATTGGCTAGAGATGCAAGTTTGATATGTGCAAATAAATTTGAACATTTTCTGAATGTATTAAAAAACTAAAAATGTACAAACCGTTATCCAGCTTCATAAGTATACCATCCTCATCCTCTTCATTGTCTTCATTGTCTGCTTGTTGTTCAACAATAGTCTTCAAATACTGAATAAATGTTTCGATTGATGATGTAAAATGTAACTCCTTGTTATTCAGCCAATGAACAAGAAAGCCCCCATAACCTTCTTCCAGATTAAAGGCTGTCCCAGATAAAACGGAAGGAATGTCTACATAGATAAAGATTAAAACAGAAATGAATTAAAACTCAAGCTATGACATCTGTATGTGTTTCAGAGTATGTACTTTTACTCAGCTACAACTTTAAAGGCTAACAAAGCAAAAACAATCCCCCCCCCAATATTATTACTTGTAACGTGTCCTGGCTGACCTAGTACAACTTTTCCCCCCATCACAGACTGCACCCAAATGCTGGAGAGCTGCATGGGAGGATCATTAGAATCTGTTATACATATTATGAACACTGACATTATAATCTTAATAAACTCATTTTTACAATTCTTTAACATGCATTAAAAAATAAAGGTACATTTATGAATAAAGGATCACTCGAGAGGAAAGGGTCAATTTTTATAAGGTAAATTAACAAATGAACTTCCAGAGTTGGACATTGAGTCACCTGTGTTTGGATTGATGCTTGCTGCTATGTGGAAGTGACATAGGGAATTGGCGTGATGAGAAATGTGACGATGGGTATCATGTTGGCTTGGCTGACTAGGTAGCAATTCTGTGTGAGCGACAAGGACAGAGGATCTCCTTCGGCCTCTTCTCAAATGTTTCAAATGATGAATTGTCTGAATTAAGAGAGAAAAAGCAAGCAATTTCCTTTTTGATTCAAAATACATAACAGGGAACATAGAGAGAATAGCGATATGTTATTGCAGAAACCAAAATATTTAGAGATGCAAAACACTGACCATCTAAATGTTTATGGACCCTGACCCAAACATTTTCCTTTCAGCATTTGGTGATTTGAATCAAATTTATCAAGCCCTGGACATAGTATGTTCAATGATATTTTTATCTGATGGGTTTTATGTATTGTAAGTTGTACATAATGCCAGTCTCGTCTATACTGGGGAAACGAAACCTGAGTTACCAGAGACTATAACCTATTGATTATACAGTGGACCAGAGGAGGAATACGGCTAACAATGGGCAAAAGACTGCACAGCTCTTGGCATCCTGTAACAACCCGTTTCATACTTTTGAAGCATTTTTGTTTAACACGTTTTATTTCAGACCTGTAAATGATGCTGCAATAAAAACAGTTGGTGATGAACTATTTCACAAAATAAAAATAAATCGTTCAATTAAAAATATATATATTTTTTTATTAATGAGTATTAATGAGTCTTAGGGGAGGTGAATGTGTCATTTCTGCCATGCTTTGAACATGCACAGACACAGAAATTTGTATACAGACGTTAACATCTATGCAAATCTCACCTCAATTGCGTGTTCAATCTTGTCCTTCTGCCTCCCTGCATAAGCTGGACTGCTGCTCGAGCTGCTATGCTCAATTATTTGCCCCCCAAGCAAACTATCCTCTGGCAATAAGGTCTCAGCCCAGAGGCGACAGATGCCATCATGACAGGAAGTAAGCAACACATTGCACACTGACCCCCTGAAAACAAGACATGTTCATTCAATGATACAATAACTTTGGTGTTGAAGACTTAAAAAAACATATATATATATACAATTCTTTGTGAAATGTACAACTCCGGAACCATTTACAAAATCCCTTGGAATTAGGTTTTTACAACCTTGCCTATTTCTGATCATTGTTTTCAGTATATATAGCTTTGTAGTAGTTATATAGTGATAAATATACCGATAAATATACCACAGATGGAGAAAGCCCAAGCTCAGACCATTTTACAAGCTTTATAAGCAAGGTTTTTCAAAATACACATGACTCATTAAATGAGCATTCAGAACAATGAATATCCACTATAAAGGTTACCTAGAGTATCATAAAAAAAAAAAATGGATACTAAACAACCCCACAGGTATCACACATTGCTACATTTTGCTTCTATAAATCAAATTAATTTGTTTTCCTCACAGACACAACACTGTTTGGGTGACATTATAAGCCACTGTCTCAGGCAGTACATGTTTTAAACATTCTCCAATGCTCAGACATATGCTTCAAAAAATATGGTATTACTGGTGCATGCTTTCCTACCGTGGCATAAACCTGCTTGTATTTCTCCACGAAAAACCAATTACTGCCCTAGGATGTGCCAGGTACACAAAAGAAAATTGTGGGTCAGCTGGAATTCCCTTTTTCTCTTGACTTTCATGTGGTAAAAATGATGATTTCCATCCAGTAAGAGGATACCAGACCTTCAGGAGACAGTCGTCCTGTTAAAAAAATAAATAATGAAGAACGTTATAAAGGTGACCGTAAAAAATATTTTGGCAGAAGCTATAAATGTATCCATACTTGCATGAAGTAAAAAAAATAAACAAATGCCCTAAAGACCATAGATTCAGAACCATTTGTTCCATCTAGTCTACCCATATTTATAACTAGTGTAAAATAATACAATCCACAGGGATCCAACCACTCACATTAAACAGGTTACAAATTCTTTAAGCAATACTTATCACAACTACTTAAAAACACTTTTCTAAGGTAACAGAATTGGAGAGCTAGTCACATTATACGCTACGACAAAGTACACCAATATTTGTGGGTCCGAACACTAAATACTTTTGCTTATACAGAGACTAAACTCTTCAAATATATTACTTACCAGGGACCATATGCATTCCTATTTTTACACATTAAGTCACATTCATGCAATATATAGGTTTCTATGGACACCATTTATGGAGCAGCTGTTATAGGGAGGGGTACTAAACCCTGTGCATTGTATGTAACTATTTGGTCATTTCAGCAGCAACTCCTTATAATAAATGCTAGTTCAGGTGAGTGCTTCAGTTTTTGGACTTTGTATATTTTAAGCTCTGACCAGCTTTTCGGTTAAGCTCCCCTTCCCAACAATGGTGCTCAGAGATACCTATAAACGACAGCAGTGTCTCTTTATTTGTAAAATATGAATGCCTTTGGTCCCTGGTAAGTAATACAGGGCTTGACAAATTTAATTTAGTTTTAGGAGCCAGCCAAAAAATTTAGGAGCCAGACAACGGCACATCACAAAATCGCACGGACACAGTGGCATACACCCACCTCACATACACAGCCAGTTACATACACACACACCACATACACAGCCAGTTACATACACACACACCACATACACAGCCAGTTACATTCACACACACCACATACACAGCCAGTTACATTCACACACACCACATACACAGCCAGTTACATTCACACACACCACATACACAGCCAGTTACATTCACACACACCACATACACAGCCAGTTACATTCACACACACACACACACACACACACCACATACAGTCAGTTACATTCACACACACACCACATACAGTCAGTTACATTCACACACACACACCACATACAGTCAGTTACATTCACACACACCACATACAGTCAGTTACATTCACACATACATACATACATACACACAGACCACATACACAGCCAGTTACATTCACACACACCACATACAGCAAGTTACATTCACACATACATACACAGCCAGTTACATTCACACATACATACACAGCCAGTTACATTCACACATACACAGCCAGTTACATTCACATACATTCACACATACATACACAGTCAGTTACAGTCAGTTACATTCACACACACACCACATACAGTCAGCTACATTCACTCATACATACATACAGACCACATGCAGCCAGTTATATACACACATACACACCTTTTTCTTTTTTTTTTTAAAGAACAAAATAATATTTCTTACAGTGTCCTCCCTCCCTGCTGCTTACCTCATTGCAGGGGAGGGTGACATTTATGCTGGAGCCCGATCTCTTTCTGTTCCTGTGCCGTGTTGTCACGTGACAATCGGCACTACAGCGTGTTGCGCGAGGGGGCGGAGCTTACAGTCTGTGTGATCCGCACAGACTTTCTCCCCTCGCGCTGAAAAAGAAAGTAAAAGAAAAACGGATGGCAGCCTGCAAGGGCTCCCTGTGACAAACAGCACCCGGGCGCCAGGTCTGATTTCCTGGTCGCCATGGCGACCTGGCGCCCGGGGTTTGTCGAGCCCTGAAGTAATATATGTGAAAAGTTAAGCTCCATGTAAGCAAACTATTTAGTGTTGGGAGCCACCAATATTGTACTTTGGCGTAGTGGTGGGCTAAGCATAAAATGGCCATATAATGTGACAATCTGGAATTCTATTATCTAAGGTGTTTTTAAGTATCGCTTTAATAGCTTGTAACCAGTTTAATGTGAGTTGTCGGCTCCCTGTGGATTGTGGCGTTATATTTACCCTGAGAATCATGTGTGGGGAAAATTGCATGCCCTTTCAGATACATGCCCTTTCAGATACATGCCCTTTCATCCATCTCCACAACCAGCATTTTTCATCATGAAGTCTACAGGACAACACGTTCATCCCATAGAAAAGGTTATTTTTAAAGTTAATAAGCACTATCTAATGATACAGTTTGCTGGATGAATGTTATATTCAGCACAGAATTGTGTTAGATAAATGATTTACATTCATGTATTCCAGTAAGGAGAAAACAGACCCTCTCAGTTGAGATAGCATGGCGTTAACCTCTCAGCACTGATATTCCTGTAACACATCGGTCTGCAATAGTGAAGCATTACCAGAGCCTTTGGGAGCCCAGCAGTTATAGTCAATAATAGCTTGACAACCTTGATGAGTTATGGCCAGGCTCCTTTGTGCTTCTGCCTTCACCAAGATAAGGTTTTTCATTTATATGAAAAATAATGTTTACAGGGATTGCTTGACAAAAGAAACAAAGAGCTTGAAAAAAGTCTGTTAAGCAAAATGATGTAGACAAGGTTAGAATATAAACTAGGCAGTATTCTCTCTGAACAAATAAAAACAAATAGGGGAAATATAATAAATCTTATACACCAAAATAATGCACAGCCTTATAAATCCATTAAATACTGAATTGGAGATAGTTGTACATATAGATTCTCTCTCCAAAGAAATTTGCATATGTTAGAAAACCAATGAGCCCGGGTGCTGCTCAACAGCCAATATATTAGTATCCAAAAATACTAGAGGCTTACAAAAAGGTATAGTGATTTATTCCTTAGTGAAAAAGTAGTATTGAAGTATCAGTCAGAGTAACGGACTGAAAAGTCAGTATTTTAAGAAGACCCATGAGTGTCTCTTTTACTTTTGAATATATTATAGACATGCACATATCTTAAGTACTACAGTACACTCTTGCATTACTTCATTTTATCACTACAGGTTATCCAAAAAAACGTTATACACTATAGTCAGTTTTTTGGGTGGAATTTTGCCACAGGTTGTAAATTCAATACACACCTGTCAGAATGCCAAGTGTACAACTGTTTAGTCAGTGCCGCCCCCCCCCCCCCCCCCCCCAGCATTTTTCATTTTCCCCCATGCCCACAAAGGGCGAGTGTGCAGGTTTGATGCACCAATGGCAGAAATGTATGTGTGCGTGGGCCACAGTAATATTTCATTAAGAGAAACCTATATATATATATATATATATATATATATATATATATATATACACACACAATTCACATTAATTGTGTGCATGTATCACATATTCCACAGCAATAAAACGCACACTGCATCACAAAAAAAAAAAAAACCACACGACCTCACATTAATTACACACGCAGTCACACTTATACACATACATACACAGCCACAAATACACAACCAGACGGAAAACCTTACACATGTAACCCTTATATACTGTTACAGACACAGAGACACACACACTCTGACAGACAGACACATTTCTTTTCTTTGTGGCATTTGTCCCCCTCCCTACTTATTTACCTTTTATATATGACAGCATCAGAGGCGAGGGGGTGGTGCAAGCACTCTTCGAGCTGCTCTTCACAATGCGCCCAATGTAGGCACGACGGAGGTGCAGTCCTGCATCCAATCTCGGATGGGCCGCACTGCCATAACAGGCGGGCTGCATTTGCCCCGCTGGCCGCACGTTGGACGGCCCTGCTCTATACAGTATTTGCATTGGCACTACTATATTTCATGAGTGCAGAGAGGCTTTAATATATCTTATTGGTGAAAATTATCTGTTTTCCGAAATTACCCATTTTCCAAAATACTTGGAGCAAAGGGATACTCAACCTGTATCAACACATTCACTAATCTGAAGAAGTAGGCATCTAGAATTTGGTGTTGCTTAAATTAGAAAATACAAATTTGAAGTCATCATGCCCCAAAATTGGTATTGCAACGTTTACTTTACTTTAATAGCTCACTACTGTTTATTAATAACAGCAAATAAACAGCTATAAAAGATGCCACTTTGAAAATAAATTTGCATTTGTTCAGTTTTTGCAAACCCTAACTTGAAAACTAACCTTTTGCAGCCTTACGCCTGGGAATTACCGGCATCTGCTGCCTTGTACAAAGATAAGCATCTCCTGGGAGCCTTCCATGCAGACGTGTGGGGATGACTATTCCACAGGTACAGGATATCAGCAATGTCTCTGACATCGCACAAATATCTTAACCCACTGCACTGGCCTCCAAACACAGCTTCCACACTGTATGCAGCCCTCAAAATTTTAAAAACTGCACAATACTGTTTTAGAAGAACAGTTTTCTTGCAATGTAAACAAAAGCAGTAAGCCCTAAGAGATTCCCGAAGATTTCCTGCAAAACAATTCTATAATGTACAAGCTAGATGCACTGCCAGATGCATCAAACTTGACTTGATGCCTGTAGCGTTCCATTACTTCAGGGAAAGGGGATAACTTTCCAATTTTTTAATTTGACTCATCTTGGGAGTGAGCTCAGGGCACCTAAAGTAAATAGACCAACCCAATTAAAATCTAATCCTTTAATGAACACAGATTAGGAAAGAGCACAACTGAACTTCGACATATAAATGTAAATGGGTACTAAGCACCAGCTGGTTTACTCATAATTACATCCACCACACTGGTTATTAAATAAAAATGATATGGACGTTTCAGCTAAAAATACGTTCAAGCATTATTTTTGAATACTTGAAACATTAACTGATGATGTATTTGCAAAGACTTTAGAAGTTCAGTTTCAGCTTTAAACATTAGTGTACATGTGCAGGACAAAGAAAATCATGTACTTAATATAATTTACAAACCATTGAATTAAGACATGAAAGAAACATGGTAAAGGTCCCTGTGAACTTAACCTTTCATTTATTTTCAGGAATGCAACTTTCTAATATTAGTTATATTAATTTGAGTTTACATGGATTGCATTTCCAAAAGACAGCAATGTATGTTACATTTCTGGCACATAAAACCACTGAAAAATGATTACTGACTGTGTACACAGTGATTTTTTTAATGCTCTGTGTGCACTTGTCCATAATGCAGCTCAGATTACAGGTTTTCAAACACTGCATACCCTCGCCCAACCAAAAACAAACTAAATGAAAGAAAAAAAATCCACCACAGCATTTCCTTTGCACGATATTACATTTACACACTACTGAATTCAGGCATTGCATTCACCAAAAGCTAAATATATTAAGCTTCTGGATCACGGCGGTAAGTTCAGCCTCCAAAATATTCTACTTTTAAAACCCACTGAGCCTGCACTTGGGAAAATCCCAAGGTCAAAAGACAATGCCATCTACATCCACAGATGAGTCACACCCATGATGAAAATGGAAAGTAATTGTCATCTGGAGCGGAGGCAGAGTACGCCTTCTAGCTGGAAGTCTCCAAATGATACCATCTGTTTTAAACTCACATGGCAGATAATCGTGGATACTGCAACATGACTTTGCAGGAAAGATGGAAACAAAATGTGGCACCTTTAACCCTCAGAGTGCCAGGAGAAAGTTGAAATAAATCCAATTGCATTTCAGTGCACATCTCTCTGGCAGTGAAAGGTCTCAAACCCTGTTGAAAAACAGGCACCAGGAACAGAGTTTACACATTTTACTGTGGCTGCACTTTAGCCTTCAAAGTAAATGCTGTGGGTTATGGAATAATTTAATAAGAAAAAAAATGGAAGCATTTTAACTTGTACCATTTATTTATATAGTGCCAACAACTGACATAGCGCTAGTTACAGGAACATTGAGGGGGACTACATACGGAGTTAGACGAACTAGAACGGACTGATACAGGAGGTAGAGAGCCGTGCTTGCAAGCTTACAATCTAGAGACATTATGTACATATTGAAGAGATGTAAGCTTAACATGAGTTAATTGTCTTGTATATAGCATAAATCTTGCTTGTACAGATGAAATGACACCATGATATATTTATTTTTTGTTCCAAAGTCTTACCTTCCCGGCTGTTGCAAAATATTCACCATCTGGGGACCATTTCATCAGATGGACAGGCACTGCAGTCCTATTTAAAAACAAAATGCATTGTTCAAGTCTGCTTTTTTGC
Source organism: Pelodytes ibericus (assembly GCA_036172795.1). Classification (NCBI taxonomy): domain Eukaryota; kingdom Metazoa; phylum Chordata; class Amphibia; order Anura; family Pelodytidae; genus Pelodytes; species Pelodytes ibericus. The sequence continues at coordinate 162,876,403 of CM069858.1, forward strand.
AGAAAATGGAAATTAGAATGACTTGTATTTGAAATCAAGGCTTACAGCCTGAAAGCAGCCTTCCATAGTGTGACGTATTGTAACATAACCTAGGGAGCGACGAACCTAGGTGTGTTAGCCGAGGCAGAGAGCCCGATTAGGGAGCCTGTGAATGCAAATTGGATGCTGGGCTCGCAAATTAAGTGAATGTACTGAAGATGAGGAGTGTGGAAATAATTGGAACTTTCAGCATCTCTCACAATGCATAAAATGCCTTGTACTTGTGGTCAGTGCTTATAGCATGAAGGTGGTGATATAGGTAGTGGCATAATCTACATGGTCCTGAACCCAACAGCAATAGACAAGACCGTGAGTCCAATTGGAAGCCAAAAGGACTGTATTATATACCCTGTTATTTTAATCAAACAATGACCACTACATGACAGTGTACTAAACATTATCCTGAAAACCGAGTATGTGCAGCTCAGGACAACTGAAATGGCTTATCCCTATAGTGTAACACCACTTACATGGCACTGACTTCACTAGCCTCTGCACACAATGTCACATGGAAAATGATTGTGGCTTAAGTTGTCATTTCAGATCACGATCAACCTTTGCGACAAGTAGAGTGTTTCTTCTCAACTTACTTGCATTGCCAGATACATTTCCAGTCATTCAGGGAAGGCAGAACATTATCCTGGGTGACGTGGCCGTCAATATCATCTTCATCCTCTTCTAGAATATCGCTTGAAGGTGGAGCCCATAATTGTAAGTTATCAGTGGCTGTCAGCAGCCTGCTACCTATAGAAGATGTCATACACAAAATAGGTACAACAGTGTTAAAGTTATAGCTGCTTTTACCGGCATTCCATTTACGGACATTGGGCAATGTATAGAAACAAAACATTATTGAGGTGTAATACTCAAATTGTAGATATGAGATGTAGTTAATGATATCAAAACAAAATGCTTTATTTATTTCGAATTATAAAATTAAAAAGGAATGTTTTGCAATAAAGCACTCCTAAAAGTGGCAAATGAAAGTAAATATGACTGAAAAAAACACCACAAGATGATCTCGAAAACCAACATTAGAGTGATTTCCTAATGAAATATGCAAAATAAGACAAAAAACAATAAAAGTCTGTTCTCAATTAGTGACAGCTCAGCAGGTTTCTCCAACAGGACATATAGAAAATGTAAGCTTGTTGCATATATACTTAAAGGGACACCCCCACCAACAAATAAAAAGGTTTTTTTTTTTATTGTTGATTTCAGATGTCTTTTGTTTTTGTTATGTAACTGTATTTAATAAAATATTTAACTTAACATGTGTGACTGAACGCTGCTATTTTGTGAGTAGTGTTTTGGTTGCCACCCCTTAGTGAATTTACAGCACTAGTATCTCACTTTGGGGCTGGAGACACAGAATGCAGTCTATAAATATGAATTCTGACCAAAGACTTGCATTGAATGCTAGGGTAATGTAACTATTACATCACAAGGGGGCGGAGTTATCCTGTTTGATCAGATCAATCTCCTCTCTGTGTTGGAAGGCAGGTAAAAAAAAAAAAAAAAAAAAAAGTTGTACACAGCCACCTATTCCTACCCGCTATGATACACAAGAGCCAGTAAGAGAGCAGGAGATGATCTTATGACACCATCCTGCAGGCTTTGGACACAGTTGTAAAGTGAGACTGGCTTGGATTATGTTGCATCATGGGAAATTTAAAAAAAATGGAGCCAGGAGATAAACATCTAATTTTATTTTTCCTTTTTAATGCAATACAATAATATTAAAGAAACAGTGGCATATGACTTATTTATGTGTTTGTTATAAATGACCAGGTTATCTAGGTCAGGGCTCGGCAAACCCCGGGCAGCGCGAGGGGGGAAAAGTCTGTTCGCATTGCACAGACAGCAAGCTCTGCCCCGTCGCGCAACAGGTTTGAGTGCTGGGTGTCGTCACTTGACAACCCAGCACTCAGCCCGAAAGAGCAATGAAGGTCGGCTGCAGCATGAATGTTCCCCCTCCCCTTCAGTGAGGTAAAGCAGCAGGGAGGGGGAACATTCGTGCTGCAGCCGACCTTCATTGCTCTTTCGGCTGAGTTGTCAAGTGACAACACCCAGCACTCAGACACGTTAAGAAAGAAGAAGAAAACTGTATGTGTGAGTTGTATATGTGTGAGTTGTATATGTGTGAGGTGTGTATGTGAAGTAGGTGTGTATGAAGTAGGTGTGTATGAAGTAGGTGTGTATGAAGTAGGTGTGTATGAAGTAGGTGTGTATGAAGTAGGTGGGTGTGTGTGTGTATATGTGTAGTGGGTTGGTGTGTGTGTGTATATGTGAAGTGGGTTGGTGTGTGTGTGTATATGTGAAGTGGGTTGGTGTGTGTGTGTATATGTGAAGTGGGTTGGTGTGTGTGTGTATATGTGAAGTGGGTTGGTGTGTGTGTGTGTGTGTGTGTGTGTGTGTGTGTTTATTTTTGCTGGCTCCTAAAATCAAATAAAATTTGTCAAGCCCTGCTCTAGGTACTTATTTTATGTAAGTGGTAGTGTCCCTTTAAGTATACAGAAACAATCCAGAGTAGAAGTATCAATTGCAATAGTGTGATTATACTCAAATTAGGGGGAGAACATAGGTTTGCTATTCTATGGCTCTCAAGTGTTGCAGCACACATTTTCTGAGAAGGAACCATTCTGACTATTGATACCATCACCCTCCCGTAGCACTAGCATGGAGTATTTAGAGAGACCACCTGTGTGAACTAGCCACAGAATAGCACACCTATGTTCTCCCCATAATGTCAGCGTTATCACTAGGACACTTTAACCATTTCTACTTTGAATTGTTTCTGTATACTTAAAGGAACTGTCTGGTGCCCAAATTGCATCTTCCAAACGTAAAAGCATATTATGTGCGTTTAAAGTACTTTGCATTGCTTGAAATGTAAAATACTTACAGCTAGATGACATTTTAAAATTACAGCAGTTTGCAAGAGACCAGGACTGCCCTCACTAGCTGAGAAAAAGTAATTATAAAAAAATTTTTGCTGCAGGAACCATTGAGAATAATTTCATTCAAATTACTAATTTCCATCTCACTGTGTATTCTATTCCAGCAGCATAGGAAGTGACTAAATGAAACAACGTCATATGTTTAGTGTCTATATAATCAGTGCTGCAGCACCTGCAGTAAACAGAATGCCTGCATCAAATCACACAGGAAAAAAAGCACGTGCACTAACCAAGCAGTAATCTTCACCTTACACCAAAGGGACTAGACTGTCCCTTTAAGAATATCTCTTGCTGTACTCTGCAACACTGTTAAATTCTCTGTATGGTTGTATGCCAGCACTCTTGCTTTTATTGCTACATTTTTGCAATACATAGCTTATATTATCGGATAACTATAAGAATTCTGACAACAATTAACACACAGTGTATCCTATTGGAGTTACCTGCACTGCCCAGACATCCTCCTGAGCTGTCACTAATTGAAAACAGACTTTATTGTTTAATTTAGATTTTTTTTCTTTCTTAATTATTTAGTATATTTCACTTAGGGAATCGCTAATTAATGCTGTTTTTTGAGTTCTCATTGTGGGGGTTTTTTTCATAATTTTTTTACTTTCATTAGCAACTTTTAGGAATGTGTTATTGCAAAACAGTCCTTCTTAATTTTGTTCTAGATTTTAATCTCTTTAACTGCATCCCATTTTCTCGAATTTTGTTTTGTTTTTCAAATATATTTTATTGATATTTTGGTACCAATATCACAGTGCCCAAGTACCTTCTGTTTTCTTAAATAATGTACCATCAAAATACAAATTTCACATGTCGCATTTATACATATGATAAATATTCAAAATATTTGTGACAATGTCAAAAGGTGAGTTGAAATTAGGAGAGTTGTACATTTCATCTCACCAGTTTAGCTATACCCCGCTAAGAAAACACACCAGGTTTTCCCTGCACAATGTAAAGCTACATTGTGGAGAATAAATGTTCATCTAACCGCAACTCACAGGCAATTGGACTTTTAGTGATTAGCCCCCCACTGTCTCCCTGCTTCCTCTTACGACATACATTTTAGTTGTGTATATGAGCATTCAGATCTGTGTTCAAATTTACATTCCCTCCTGCTCCACTTTCATCCTTCTTAACTGTTCACTATACGTTCGCATTCGTTCCTGATTCATTATCATCCTTCCCAACTGTCCACATTATCATATCCGTTTGCATTTCCCACTGATTCATCATCATCCTGACTGTTCACATTAGCGTTTGCATACTTGCTCGCATCTTCATTAGCATACCCATTCATCTTTTCCATCTAACATGGTTGACACCCAGACACACCACTTTTCTCCCAAGGCTATGGGATATCTTCAGATTGGTACTTTGCAGAGCTACCTTTCAAAAATGATATAAAGCAGTCAAATACATGTCCTAACAATATTAACAGGACAGCGATTAAACAAACGCACTTTTGCACAGTGTGCATATTAACTTCTTTATACATCTGGTATCATTATATACCTTGGTTGAGATTGCTCAGTATCCAGAACATTTTTGAGATTCCCCAACTATGTCTTTAGTGAACGGAACGCTCGTCACCGATACATGTCTAGCAAAGGAATTCTAAATATAATCAAGCATTATGAAAAAGCTCAGGATATTCTCTACCTCTAAGTGAGACTTTGCTGCAATTTATTTCTCTTCTTATATTAAAAATAATAATTCCAGGATTAGATCTTACGGGAGAATTTCTTTTTTTTTTAATTTTATCATTTCAGAGGACTTAAAGGTAGGTAAGCAATGCAATAGAGCAGCAGGAAATGCTAGCAGAATGCTTGGTTGCATAGGGAGAGGTATTAGCAGTAGAAAGAGGGAAGTGCTCATGCCATTGTACAGAGCACTGGTGAGACCTCACTTGGAGTATTGTACGCAGTACTGGAGACCGTATCTCCAGAAGGATATTGATACTTTGGAGAGAGTTCAGAGAAGGGCTACTAAACTGGGTTGAAGAATAAAAATAATAATAATATAATTAAAAAAAAAAAGTTACCAGGAAAGGTTTAAGCATCTTAACATGTATACCTTGGAGGAAAGACGTAACAGGGGGAATATGATAGAAACATTTAAATACATAAATGGAATCGACACAGTAAAGGAAGAGAGTATATTTGAAAGAAGAAAAACTACCACAACTAGAGGACAGTGTCTAAAATTAGAGGGGCAACGATTTAAAAGTAATATCAGAAAGTATAACTTTACTGAGAGGGTAGTGGACGTATGGAATAGCCTTCCAGCAGAAGTGGTAGAGGTAAACACAGTCAATGACTTTAGGCATGCGTGGGATAGGCCCAAAGCTATCCTAGATGTAAGATAGGGAACTGGGTACTAATAAAAGTATTTCGAAAATTGGGCAGACTAGATGGGCCGAATGGTTCTCATCTGCCGACACATTCTATGTTTCTTTGTTGTTAAAAAAAAAAAATAAAAAAAAAAAAAAAGATATTTCTGCAGTGTATGTAAATATGAAAGCTAAACAATTGACAATACTGTAACTTTACATCAGTATTTAACATTTCACTGCTCCACTAAATAAAGAGGTCATAGTACCAGCGCTTTTTAGTGTCACTAGTTCATTTCCCCCCTTATTTGCACAATATTTTGTGTATCATAAATTAGGGGGTATCGCCACGCGTAAAATAATCTCTTATTACTAGGTCACATACTGTCTGTCAAGTAACGGTAGTTACCTTTTCGTAAACATTTCAAAGAATGAGCAGGCCGTTTCCCAGCCTTAGATATAAACACTGCTCCTAACAATATTCGCTACAGTTCAAAAAACATTTTAATTATATTACTTTAAATTCAATCACTGACCTAAAGAGCAACTGGCTTAAAAAAAAAAAAAACAGCTGAATGAAAACTGAAGGCGAGCCTTCTTGGTTTTATTTTCAACTCTACAGAAAATCTCCTTCCAAAGCTCAAAACCTAAACCTGGTGCAAAATATGATATCATTTCTGATCACTGAAAGTAATGGCATACACAACATACAGACAAATTAACTAGTATGTGCATGTTTAATACAGTATTGTATAAATACAGGGCGAGCAACTTAAAAACGGCCCACCTCAAGCCCATAGCGCAACTATTGGTGGCTAGTGCATTCTTCCAAAGGATTTTGAGAGACCAAACATTAGTAATTATTGTTATATTCATAATAATAAAAGTAGTTTTTGTTTTCCTTTCCTTGCCGTATTAATGGTACCCTACATTAAAAAAAAAACCACATACATGATGAGGGATGGTTTTAAGTGTCTCATCCCATACAAACGCATAGAAATATTTCATTTACCTTGAGGATCCCATGCTAAGTTGTACGTCACAGAACTAAGCAAAAACTGTCCTGTTCTCACCCACTGGTATTTTAACTGCTAAAATATAAAAATAACATTTGTTAAGAGACATCCATGTAATTCAAACAGCTTCACTTAAGGAGTCCAATACAAATAGAAAATAAACAAACAAGTCACATCTATCATGCATACACTACTGAAACCTATGAATTATATACATGCATAACAATATACATTGAAAACAAATTGTGAGGTGGTAAGAGATGTACAGATCTTCTGGTTTACTAAATTATAAAAGCAACCAAAGCATTTTGAAATAATTACAATATAAATGTGCCCCTATACAAAAGGTCTCATAAGGAGAATGTTAATCAATCTGAAACAGCAGGAGCAATACATCAAAATGCTTTAAAACAAAATTACAGTAAGAAGTTACTGGTGCTTTCTTGTTAGCAACAAACTAGCAAATGAATAGAGTAAAATGAGGCTGAAACATGCCCTGGGGTTTTCGGATTAGAAATAAACTAGCCAACAGATGGGTAAATATGGTTAAAGCATGCTCCTCCCATGTGCAAAAGAATACTTTTTGTTAATCTCTCTGGCAGAGAAGGGACTTGTGTACAATGTATGTGTCAGATCTCTAAGTCTGAGGAATGAGTGAAACAGCCATTGGCTGTTTTCTGACAGGCAGAGGTATTTAAACAGAGACAACAATATCTGCATTGGATGTATAGAAGGGAAAGGTCTGATCTGTGAACAGATTAATCCCCACATTAGAAGGAAATGTGTTAATCTTGGTCTGTCTATCTATTTTTAGCTGTGAAGGGTTGAATGTGTGTGCTTTGTGACAGTGAAGGTGTCAACGTACGCTGTATTTTTAACAGGAAGAATGAGAAATTCTAATTACATTTTGCTTTCAAAAAATAGCAAAGGTAGAGTTAAAGGGACTGTATCACCTAAGCCTTGTTTTTATTGTTAATGGAGAGCAGTGGTGGAGAACCTGTGGCTCTCCTCCTGCTGACTAACTACATCTCCCATAAAGCTCTTTTAGCTAAGAGGCTGGCAGGAGTATGGGAGGGCTGCAGAGAATGGGACAAAAGCATTGATTGAAAATTATACATACATTGTGTTAGCAAAATTTCAACTAAATGTATAAATTTGGAGAAAAATGTTTTTTAAATGTGTCAGTGGAGTCTCTCCTGTTTATGGCGTCATCAGTGGCTTGATATGCAAATTAACTGGTTTAATGGAAAATGTGTCATTTATATAATACGTCACAGGTGATGTCATAAAATGACATATAGACAGCCATTTTAAACACATTTTCCTCCTAACTTAGGCATTTCCTTACAATTTAGCTAACACAATGTATAGATCATTTTCAATCTCTAAATTGAAGGCAAAAACAATGTTTAGGTGAAATAGTCTCCTTTATAGGATTGCTAACCATTCTCCCCTGTAACAGAGGAATGTACCACAGCACTGCATTAGAAAGAAACTGGGGAGTTTTGATTACACAGCCAGTAGAATGTATTTATGCTTCCCTATTTTAAATCTATATCATTATTTTAATATACTTTTCCAATCAATACATGCAAATAGATTTCATAAACTTTTAACTGTTTACTTCACAAAATTGCAGTTTTCACCTCATTGAAAAACCATTCCAATCTTACTGGATTACATTGTTACAAATATTAGAAAAACAGGTGGTAATGACTGAAAGGATGTTTTAAACGTTTGCTTCACCATTAGAACCAATTACCACTGTTTGCAAAGTAAACTCAACGTGTATCTTTGCCGATACACGCAGCAGAGCTTTCAGCCACGGCAGAGTTCTTCAGATGCTGTAGTATGCTTGACTGGGGTCAGTCGGGGGTAATGGACAATCAGAGCTAGTGCCGAGAAGATTTGCCATTTCGGCCATTTTGTACCGGCCACATAATGCGACCAGAAGGAAATCAATTACTTAATAAAGTAGTAGATCCCACAGAACCACGTTGATTAGTTAAGTGATTTCCTTATTGTGGCAACCCTAGTGCTGAGAGACCTTCATTTTTAATTCCACCTACAGAGGGAACCTGGTGAATTTCCCTACTGTTGGCAGCATGTGAAAACTAAGGTTTTCACACAGCACTAACATCACGAGACTGCCGGTGACAAACCGCATCATGGCTGCCGGTCAGCGGACTGGCATTTACTTTAAAAAGCACATGGCAGTTTATCCTCATACTAGGGCCAATAGGATCCAAAAAACAATGGCCAGTGACTCAATTGCCTTAGCACTTGATTGCTTCTATATGGGAGAGTGATGCTGGGGACTCCCATTGTTTTGCGTGATTTACTAGAGCCATGGTAGGGTGGATCAATGCCCAGGAGACAGTTTGCAAAAAGGTATGTATTCAAGTTAATTATTGCAAGAACAAAAAACATTCAGATTTATTTGATCAAGTTTTTTTCTCTGTGCTGTAGTTGTACTCAAGTTCTGTTAGCAACTTTTCTGGTTAGCTGGTCTATCCAGTAACTGTATTGTATCGCTGTGTAGTGCCACTACAATCATTTTTTCTTTATTTTAAATAAGTTTCAAATTAAACAGAGGGTTTACACCATTTCTTAACTGTGTAAAAAAGATTGTAGATGGCCGACTAATGCCTCCCGGAGATCCTAGTGATTTCTGAATAATTTATAGATTTAATGCATATGAAGCAGCGTTTTATAGCTCTCAAGTACACAACTTCAAAAAGAAAGCCATGTTCAGCAAACTATCCTTTGTACGGCAGATGAATTCTTTCAATGTGTGTGCGTTTATTACAATCCAACATGTGAGGTGCAAAGTTTGACAGCATTTTAATACTTACATTGTTTCGTTTGTGAGTATATATCGTACCATGTGGTTCGAAAATACAAACTGTATTCCCATACGATGCAGCAATCTGGGGGGGAAAAAACTTTTTGATCATTTTTTAAAAAAGGTATTGCATAGGTGGTATTGCTTAGCTTTTAACAATAGTTTTCATAAGTATTTGTAGGATATACCAACTACATCCAGTAACCAATCATCTCCGAGAAATTAGCCATTTTCACCAGGAGAAACTGATAGAAAGGGGGTCATACATAAGAAATGCAACACAAAGAAATAATGCCTATTAGTGGAGCTACCACAAATGTGCGATAATATAAAAACGGCAGCACACTTGTTGCGTGAACAGCTTAGAACATCAATATGGCTCATGGGGTACACCATCAACAATAAGGAACTTGCAGCACTTTTAGGATGCAGTCATAATTTTAAAAAAAATGCCTCTAAATTTGGTTTATAATTTATTAGTAAGCTTTACTTTTTAAAGATCTATTTTTTATATTACCGTATTTGCTCGATTATCAGGAAAAAAAAATCTGAAAACTACCCCTCGTCTTATAATCGAGGTCGTCTTATAATCTGACCTCAAATTGAGGTCAGACTATAAGACTGGGATCCAGGTCCCCAGCAGAGCTGCAGGGGACCTGGATCCCCCTCTCTAACAGCAGGGGATGTCTGCGCGATGAGCACAGACTCCCGCTACTGCCGCCCGGCACGACTGCCGGGACTTCTATGAAGAAGCCGGGTCATAGAAGTCCCGGCGGTCGTGCCGGGCGGCAGCAGGGGACATCCTCCACTGCCCCACTAGCCACCAGGGAGAATCGGGCAGCCAGCGGATGTCTGCACGATAGTGCAGACATCCTCCATGCTGCCTGACACTTCCGTCTATTATGACGGACCGGCTGTCCGTCATAATAGACGGAGGTGTCGGGCAGCATGGAGGATGTCTGCACGTATCGTGCAGACATCCCCCGGCTGCCCCCACTAGCCACCAGGGAAAGAGAACAAGGTGAGGGGGGACCACAGCAACAAGGGGAGGGAGGGGGGACCAGTGCAACAAGGGCAGGGAGGGGGGGCAGAGACAGAGACAAGGGGAGGGAAGGGGGGGGAAGACACAGAGACAAGGGGAGGGAAGGGGGGGAAGACACAGAGACAAGGGAAGGGAAGGGGGGAAGACACAGAGACAAGGGAAGGGAAGAAGACACAGAGACAAGGGAAGGGAAGGGGGGGAAGACACAGAGACAAGGGAAGGGAAGGGGGGGAAGACACAGAGACAAGGGAAGGGAAGGGGGGGAAGACACAGAGACAAGGGAAGGGAAGGGGGGGAAGACACAGAGACAAGGGAAGGGAAGGGGGGGAAGACACAGAGACAAGGGAAGGGAAGGGGGGGAAGACACAGACAAGGGAAGGGAAGGGGGGAAGACACAGAGACAAGGGAAGGGAAGGGGGGAAGACACAGAGACAAGGGAAGGGAAGGGGGGAAGACACAGACAAGGGAAGGGAAGGGGGGAAGAGAGAGACAAGGGGAACGAGGGGGGTGTCAAAGGGAGGGGGGGAGAGAGAACACTAAGGGGGGGGGAGAGAGACAAAGTTGGGGGCAAGGGAAAGAGAGAGGCAGCATTGGCACATAAAAGGAAATAAAAACAATAAATGCATTTTTTGATATAATTTTTTTTTATTAAAAAAGCAATTTACATGTTAATATATACAAGTTGAACTTTTTTCCTATAGGGTAGTCTTATATTCAGGCTTTTAGTTTTTTTCCTAAAGGAATATCCAAAGTTTGGGGGGGTCGTCTTATAATCGAGCAAATACGGTAATACAAAAACACCATCATCAACCTCTGCATTTAAAAAACTATATAAAAAAAAACAGTGAATGTAAACCAATAATAGAGCCTGTATACAGATATTATTTAAATCTAAATGCAGAATTAAGATATCATATGTCCGAGTTTACTTCTGTTTATTTGTTAGTCATATTTTAACTTCAAGGGATGTAAAGTAATAGAATTGGTAAGAAAATGGAGGCAATACTAAAACGGTAGTGGGAAAATGTGCTATTAAATACCATAACTTGTTTAAAAAAACTTCAACAGACAAAGTAATGATGTCTTACCCGGCCTTGTTGCTGGGAGCATTCCACACAGCTGACCTGGATGTTTCCATGTTTAGCACCAGGAACTATTTGGACACACTCAAAATCATTGGCTAGTATGACAATGTCACATCCTGATCCATAGGCCTACAGAAAGAGATAATCAAAAAAGGTTAGGCTGAAGATATTAGTGGCTGACTAACACTTTTTCTTTTCACTAATGCTAAGTAAAGGTAAAGACTTAGAATATCCTTGTATAGCAGTGCAATTACTCTTTTTAAAGTGTAATGACATAGTATTTATCGAAACAACAGTCTACGTAATCTCACAGGTATTGACCAGACACATTCTTTATAGAATCAAATTATTTACTTATAACTATATTGGTATCTGCTAATCAATACTTAAGGTCTGTGTATTCTGTAGCCTCCAAATTGTCTACATATGTTTTTTCTACTTCAGGCACACTACACTGTACACAAATCATACACAAATCTTCACAGCATTTTGAATAAACCACAGTTTATGATTCTCACTAGAGACCAAATAGTGGTCTTTTTTGTACATTTTCTAGTTGTAGCATTAGTAGAAAAAAAACTCATCATCAAAATCATCAGTTAACTTCTATAAATAACAAAAACAGGATTCAAATGAGTTAATCAATGCAATCTGAACATAAAACATGAAATCCAGTTTTTTTTTTTTCAATAATGCTTCCTTTCTGCAACATTGAGCAAATTTCAAAACTCATAAGAGGGAACCAACATGCAAGGCTCAAGGAGTGCAATGCCAACTGCTTGAGGGGCAGGGAGAGCACTATAGAACTAAGTAACGTACAAGCAACACAGGCTATTTAATACATCAGACTGAAGATACTACTGAATGCATTCAATTATAACATAAGACCAGTTTGAAAAAGCCATTAATTTCAGGAGACCCTGGAAATGAAATTCCAAGATTATACATAGGACAGCTGATTACCAAAAAGGGAAGAATCCTTTTAATAGAAATCCAGGACAGTTCACAAGTCAGTAAACAGAGACCCATTATGTATATATACAAACGCTCGCAAGTATTATACCCTATTTATGGCTTTTCCATCTTGATTTGTACTACATTTTTTGTAGGACATTCCTTGCTCATTTAAGACTGAGAATTCAACGAATTATATGGAAGCCCAGAGGTCATGTATTTATTTTATTTTTATTCTGGCGAAAACAAATCTGAAAAAATATTAATACATAGCCTCTCTGGGTTCCCACAGAATTATACTCATGTATTTGCAACATTTATAGTTCAGTTAGATAATTTATATGTTTTCCTTCACGGTAAAGGTTCCCTCCAGTCTTAGAAAGGAGACCTTTTTTTATATTAAAAAAAGACCATTTCCTGCTGCAGTTCTCCACCCATTTGGAAAAACCCTCCTCTTAAAAAAAGTTAAATAAAAGAAAGGGGAGGGCTAGACAGAATATTTGAAACAGAGACAAAAGTTTGCCTTATAAAGAGCTGCTCCGATACAGGGTTCCAGAATTCACTATAACGTCCGCATTAAAGCGGACATTTAGCAAGAGCTCGGGACTCCCATCACGATGCCATGGATCCAGTTATAGCAGGGCTCACTTACACATTGAATGAATCAGATAATGCATATCAATAGGAGCAGTACTAGCACAAGAAATCAAATTGGTGGAGTTTACTTTTAAATACCATATTTGCTTGAATAAAGGGTGACCCACCATGGATCTTAATGAGTGAAAAAAGTAAAGGTCTAAATAGAAGACAAACCTATGGGAGAAAAAAAGGTTTAGACTGTAAATTTTGCATTACATGATACTTTGTTTAATTTTTAATAAAAAGATTATACACACACACACACACACACACACCTTGTATGTTTTTCTCCCTTTGCCCCCAAATCAATTGGCATTGCATCACATTGCAGCACCCACAAGCTTATATTTATGTTTAGCTGCTGTGAAAAAGGGTCCCTTTTATGTCCACTTTATAATTAACTAAACAAAAAAATCAATATGTTATAAATAGAGCAGTTTTAATGTACAGGATAAATAAAATATACAAATGAAGTCAATTATAAATGTTGCATGAAATATCCTCTCATAATATCTTGGCAGGTAACAGTTCTAAAAAGAGATCTAGAAATATATTGCACTACTACTGACCCAATAAAGAACTTAAATTAAAATAGTATAGAAAGATGGACAAATGAATAAAACACACACATATAAATACATGCCTATTGTTTCCTTACTGGGGTGGGCAGCACAAAGAACCTGGCCAGGTTTTCGTATTAAAAAGTGAACGCTTAGTGCAGGAACGCGTTTCGAATCTTCATCAGCCTGGAATCACTCAGTGGTCACCCACTGGATTACGTAAGGGGAATATCTGGTGGCATTTTCCAAG